>JAWZSL010000046.1:2758153-4137230 GCA_034769285.1 Lutjanus argentimaculatus | reverse complement strand
CTTCCAAAACAACAGAAGTCTATACAGATCAGTAATAAAACATGATAAAAATAATTATATGTCTCCAAACTGCTCATCTGCTTTTTACCGCAGATCTCTATAGACTTCCATTGTTTTGGAAAAATCCTGAAAGCTGTTAGTGTTTTGTGGATTAAAAAAACTACTCTGGACTTGTCATCAGCATGAGTGTGAATAGATAATGAATTAATTCTCTTTTAAAGTGAACTATTCCTTTAAGTAATACTTACATAATGCATAATTCATAATAAATTACTGCATGAGCTAATGAAGGATGCATTTTACAGAATTGCTGTTTCAGCTCGACTTTAATAGATCATCAATCAAGGATTTAGTTCACAGTTACTTCATATGTTAATTGATATTTGACTAAATTGGCTTGCTTTTGTCTTTTTTTTTTTAGTATAAAAGTTTATGGACAACACCTTAATTTTCCTTAAAACTTTTAAGGGAATAGACTGAATGGTATTCTTGGATAGATTTACAACACAGTGGGTGGAATATGATATGATCAGATATTTTTAAGCTCAGCAGTGTGCCACAGGCACAATTGAGTGTAAAGGACACTTGCTAACAAAATAATACCATCAGGTGACCAACAAATTCTATTAGGCATAATGCCATAATGATTCAGGTGTTGTTCATGAATTTTTATATTAAAGAAATCAAGCTGATCTTGTCAAATATCAATTAACATATTAAGTATGTGTGACTTATAATCCTTAGTTGATGCTCTATTAAGTATGAACAAAATTATAGTGACTTCATAATTAATTGTCCATCTTTTGTTAGTGCATGTAGTAATTCATCATGAATTATGCATAATTAAGCATTCCTTAAGTATATGACTTGTATCTCTCAAGTGAAGTGTCATCTTTTAAAGATTACTTGCAGTCATAGGGAAAAGTATTTCTTTAGATTTATGATGCAAGATTTGAAACTTTTGCCCCCCTTCAGGGATGATTTTATTTTGATAATGTGAAAATGATACACTGTATGTACACTGATATCACTTTATGGTTAGATTTGTACCAAAACATGCACTCAAATGTTCTCAAAATGTTCTCAAATTAAGCGTAAAGGTTTCTTGGCAAATTGTTACAGTTTGTTCAAATAAAGAGTTTCTATATTTGAAATTTTAAGGTGGATGTTTTTTGTGGTTGTTTTGGTAACAATTTTCATGTAAATTTTCAGGTAAAACAATGTTGTTGTTTTTTTTTAATGTTAAAACTTTTTTTTTTATGGTAAAATATCAAATTGAGCATATTTTTTAACCATAAAATCAACAGTATCAATATTTTTTTTTTTTTTACTGTAAATGAAGAAAAAGTTTTACCGTAATTTAACGGTAGAGTTCTGGCAACTACAGCTGCCAGTATTTTACCATAGAAATAACATTTTTTTTAATGTAAATTTTCAGGTTAAACATTGTTTTTTTAAAATGTAAAAACTTTTTTTTTTACAGTAAAATCTTGAATTAAATACATTTTTTAACTGTAAAATCAACAGTATCAGTACATTTTTTTACCGTAAATGTCGAAAATGTTTTACCATAATTTAACGGCAGAGTTTCGGCAACCACAGCTGCCGGTATTTTACTGTAAAAATAACAAATTTTTTGTTACAGTGTAATATATATACATATACAGTATATATATATATATTTAAGTATACTTCATAAGTCATACTTAAAGCTTGAAATGCTTTATTACCAATGAACACATTCTTTATTGTGCAACATTGTTGCATATAAAGTGCTGTTAATTAGGCTACATAAAGCCGTAATTACATGCATCCCTATTTAACATACAATGAGGATATGCACACAACTTTGTTATTGCACAATCAATTAACCTAGTTAATGAGATACTGTATGATCTACCACATGGCAGTAGCACTAGCACCTAAAGGAGATCTGTTTGTCTGGAGTGTGCAACAATGAACTTTTAAAATATAAACTAAATAAACTGAGAACTTAATGTAACTTTTAAAGTGCATAACTGTTCTTGCTGTAGGGACTCTCTTTGTGAACCCTGGGGACATTTTTACTTAAAGAGGAAAAAACAAACAAACAAAAAACAAAAAAACAACCCTAACCCTAACCCTAAACCACACTAATAAAAGAATTTATGTAATGATCACTGAACACTGTATTCCTCAAAAATGTAAAATTTTGACGTAGAATACACAAAAAGCTCTACAAACATTTTTAATCTAGGAAATGTATATATATTTAAAAAATAAATGTTTTCTCTTAACAATATTTATTTATTTATTTATTAACTGTTAATCCATTAGTATGATTTGTTCTTTAAATGGCCATATATAATATTTATATTGGCTAATACTGCCGTATATTAAATAAATGATCATTCATTCGACTTTAAAAACTCAACATCCTAAACAATCAATCAAACCACAATAGTCTACTAAAATAGGCTCTGCCCATGCACTGACATCTTCTGGCAAAAGCACAACAGATAGGAAATTGAATCAATCATGACATAATGTCCCACACCGTATCAGTCTCAGGAGATGATTGGGGTATGAAGAACTGTGACACTGACGCTTGGCTCTTCTGCGTTCTTACGTTCTTATGCAGAGGATGTGCCTCTTCCCACTCACGTCTGTACTTTTGCAAGTGTTTTCACTTTTGAGGACGTGGTGGAGGTTCGGGTGTAGTGGACATTTTTAAAAGGCGCGGGTGTTGTGAGCAGCGCCGGTGTGTGGTGTCTGTCTCTAGGCAACCGTGACAGCAACACACGCAGGCAGCCAGGTACAGACACGGAGCTGGGGGTCCTGCGTAGATCCCGCCACGACAATTTTGCTGGCCTTAGTATTTCCTGTGTTTTATTTTGTTCATTATTGTTAGATTTAGTGTTGAAGTGTGTGACACACATGTGTATTGGACATTTATGAAAATACGGAACAAATTGTGTCCCGTATTGGTTCAATACGGGACGCAACATTTAATTGTCAATTAAAGGACGATTCTGTATTTTATGGGACGGGTGGCAACCCTAGACTCTACAGTGAGTGCGAGCCACGGCAGTTCAGCAACGTGAACCAGCTGTAAGAGTGCATTCACTCTTTTTTGGATCAACAAATAAAGTTTCTGTCTTTTCCTCGCTCTGAGAACTTTCCTAAGCTAGGACTCCTTGTTAGAAGTTTTTAGAATTGGGTAGGAGCTCTCTGAATGTGTTGTCAGAATGTTTGTGACTACTGGCCCTGATACTTAGAGGAGTCTGCAGGCTGACTGTAGACAGACTGCTGGAGACTGATAGTCATATAATTAACCAGCTGGCTGCAGCTTTTATTGTGACCCTGCAGTTAATTTGTCACAGCGCTGTGTAAGAGTCACATAATCGGGTTAGGAGAAACACTGTTGGCATAACGTGAGCTGGGTGCTTGTCTGCTGCGTACCACTTCTGTATTTTGGATAGTTTGTTACCACTTTTTAATAAAATCTCATGTAACGATGATATGCATATGTGGGGTAATAAATTACTGTGCTTAGAGCCCCTCTACATATGGTGCATCTGCATTCACCCCTTGTGACAGGACATGTTAAAGTAGATGTTTCCTCCACCTGAAGCTGTCCACAGTCCTGTCTCCGCCCCCACAACAGAGAATGAAGAAGTGTCTAAATGTGCATCCCAGTGCTCAGGGAGTAGTTTGACAGAGTTTTATTTGATTATGTGGGTCCACTGCCAAAAACTGCATCTGGACATCAAAACATAACAGTAATGTGTGTACTGACTGAAGTGAAAAAAAAAAAAAACTGTTGTGAAAGCCCTCACTAGATTCCCCTCAACCTTTGGGATACTCAAAACTATGCAAACCTACAAAGGTACACATTTTCAAATGTATTTTCACAGGTTATGAGTTACCAGTCCGTCCAGTCCAAGTCCTAAGGTGCGTGAGAGTGAGATGAGTCTTTGCTGTTTACTTTTAAGATCCAGCATATCAAGACCACTTACCCAGTCCACATGTGGTCAGTGACTTACTTGCTTATGACAGCCCATCGTATCCAATGATGACCTCTACTTCTGTTTTATTTGATGAGTTTTGGTGTGACTAAAGCCCAATCTCAGAGCCATGAACTGCTGAAGCTTCTTGGATGAGAGGTGAGATGTCTTCATTTAAACAAGTCCAGTTGCTTTCGATTTAATCTTTTCCTGAGATTACAATGACCTGGATGAATGAGAACATTCACAGACAGGCATATCTAGTCAGGGTTTGTTTGGGCTGCAGTGATCATCTTCCCTCTGATGCCTCCTTTAATTCGCATCAATCCTCTCCTCTTTAAAGCCCTGGAGTCCATCGTGGCACAGTAGTATCCAAAGAAGGGGTTCTGAAGCAGAGTGTTCAAGCTGTATCCCAGATCTCTTAAGTGTTGCTTTGAGTTGGTCTCCACTTTTGACCTCCTGCAGATCATCAGCCATGGTGTCGCTGACCCTACAGGAGCTGGCCTGGAACCCAATTTTCTGGCATCTTGATGGGATGGTCATGAAGAAATGTGGCTTTCATGCTCTTACTACCAGTTCTTGCCAGTTTTTCCACATGTGACACACTCCATCTTAGCCCAATAATGCGCTGGAGACATTTGATGTGGAAGTTCTCCAGCTGTTGGATGTGGTGACGATACAAGGTCCAGGTGTTGTTCACACTCAAGAGAAAAAGAAAATCCAGAGTTTGGCATATCAACATGCTCAAATATTACTTAAAATATTACTTTTCCAAATTCTGCTCATACCCATAGCTCTCATTTGACAGAGAACAACTTGTTAGTTTTCTCTGATCATCCACATCAAAAGTCCATTCAGTATCATGATATCAATGTGGAGGGACATAAAGCCCTAAGCATTATAAATAGAGTATAATCCCTGATCCAACAGGGTGTGTTGAATGCAGACTGGCCTTTCCCAGTAACTGCGTTTGGAGCTCTGCCTGTGTTTAAGTTCAGAAATCTAAGAACACTTCTCATTTTTGCAGTGACTATAGAAACATCAGTTCTTTCAGTAAACCTGATTTGCCTCCACTTCTCACAGCTGGCTAGATCAAGTACAGTAGGGCCAACCTGATTTGTAACAAAGCTGGACCTGCTTATACACACATGGAAATGTGTGAGTATGTGTATAAGACTGAAAAGGGAGAGGAAAGAGAGTGTTTTGAAATTGTTCCTTCCAGTGACTCCATTATCTGTGGATCCTGTGATACCTGGATCAGAACACACAACCTGAACCGTGAGTTTTGTGATTTGTTGCATTCCTAATATCAGGGGGTAGTGGGGGAAAATGAGGTAACAGAGGAAACTTACTTTTGTAGTTTTTAACATTGACCAGTAGAGAACAAAAACTCAAGTCTTTACAAAACCAAAGAATGGTGGTTAGGTAATACTTGCTTCAAATCTATATAGATGTAGTACAGAGTGGACCTAATAAAACTACCACTTTTTAAACAGCCAATCACATATAGCTTTGACCTGGAATTAAGTTGGTTCATTTTTTTTAAACTGCTTCAATTTAGTTTAACTATTTGCCATGTTGCTGTAGCGTAGCTTGCTACATTACTCTACATTACTTATCGCTGCGACTGTTGATCACCCTCCCTGAATTACCATGTGATAAACTGTGGGCTAATATCTTGTTGCCAATGTCCAAAACTTGATGTTTTACAGTGTAGCATGCAGGCTGCATACAGGCTGCAACGATAGTAGCAGCAAAAGTAGAAGACATACATAAACAACATATATGTACAGCACTGAGTGAATAAAGTTACAGTTTAATATAAAAGATAAAGTTCATTATAATTACCAATGAACACAGGACCCCTTTCAAAATAAAGGTCTGGTAATACTTTAATGATAAGCAAAATGCTATTGACTGTCTTTGCCAGATTTTTAATTTTTGGCATTTCCATGATGGCCTTTCAGGTGACATGAAACCTTTCAGTGGGCCACATCTGCCCCCCAGGACACATTTTGCCCAGGTCTGCTCTGGGGGGTAACTTCAGTATAGTGAGGCTTTATTTAATGCAGACTTAGCAGTAGCTTAACTCACTTTGCAAGTAGCTTGCCCAACACTGGTTGCAGCTTTACTAAAATTAAATGAAACATGGCCTCTCTTCCTTTTGACCATGTTTACAGTTGAAGAGTGTTCTGTGTTCCTATTGGTCAGAACTGTAGAAGTTGTCAAACTCTACTGAATCTAGTGCATTGGTAGTCTACCACTGTTTAAGGATGTAATGCTTCCATATCAGTGGCTGACAGTTAGTTTGATAATATACAACACCTGAGTTGGTGGCAGAAGTTGTTGGATTCAGGTGGCTGTTTCCCAGAAGCAGTATGCACCAGTGCTGACCTAGTAGGCACTTAACTTGAAAATGTATCAGAAGAAAAGATTTCTTCCTTCTAATTTTGCCAGCACTCCTGGAGATTGTTGCTTGCCAACATTGAAAGTAGATATCCAATTGGTGCTTCTACACGTGTTACCTCCAGCAATGAAAAGTTTAGATTGCAGCTCATTGCTGCACTGAGAACAGTGGCCTCATCAACAACAACCTGTAAGTTCTGCTTGTCTGCAGGCAGATGGCTGTCTGACAGATTGTCTATAGGAGTCCTCCTCAAGTTACTAATGAGGGTTCAGGGAACAGCTCCTCACTATGCTGTCAGTGATACTCCTCTTGCTGTAACTGTGATTCATTCTCTCATTTGATGTGGCTCTGTGTTATATTCAATGGTAAATACTCCTTCATTTAGAAGTTTCCTTTGTAACAGAGTCCTGATCAGGTTTGGCTGTACAACATCTTTCACTGTCCTCCTCTAATAACCCTTCACAGTTTGTTTGTTTAGTTAGTCAGTAGCTTTGTACTCACATTCTTCTTGATCACAGTTGCACCAGCTACCACATTACCCCACCAGTACTGCCTCATCACCAGCCACTCAAAATATGACCAATAAACTTGAGTCACCACAGTGGTTTCAAGACAAATATTTATATTTTTATGAACAAAAATTGCTTCTCAAACAAACAGATCCTGTATCAAAAAATGTACACATTGTTAAATTTTACCGTTTGTAATATAGGTGTGTTGGTGCTCGATGTTGCTAACCTGACATGCCAGGTGGTTTGTTTGTTTTGTTTGCTGACTGGCTCGCACCACCTCTGGTGCAGACACAAATGGATACCTTGGAGCCTGGCAAGATGGATTCTCACGTGATCTTGCAAATCCACCTTCCTCGTGAAGGAGAGGATATTGCCTGACCTGCAGCTGTTTTCAAACATGAATCAAACTGTATTAAGTCCTCTGTGTTACTCTACTAAATATAAAGTAGCACTGTACAAATAAACTTTATTTAATTTGACAAAGATCAACATGTACTTAATTAAAAGAACATAACAATAACAGGCTAACTAATAATGAAAAACTTAGCAGTGTATTATCAAGTATGTAGAGACCAGAAATAATTGGCTGAACTTGCATGCTTCATAGTGTGTTTAGTGTAGACGTCTCTTCTCCAGCATCTCGGGGGTTCTGCAAGTATTGGCATCTAAAAGCTTAAAGAGCAGATATTAGTCTATACTGTCTTATTAGTAGGACAAACAACTGGTGCAGCCTGTTGCACCAGCAGTGTGTAAGGTCAAACATAGCCTAGTTATAACATAAATTATTATTAATTTGTGATTTATGCCTACACATGCCCCTAGGGCAGGTGCAAATCATGCTACAGATCATCATCTAGCATCATTGCTACTTAGCTACTAAACTACTACAAATGAAGTGTCTACACACAAAAGGGGTGCAAAGTATATTTCTTTTTTTCTTTAATAAATATGATACCATAGGCTCTATAGTGAACTAAATCCTATTCTACTACTCCAGTCCAAAGGTATGCACCTAAAAGTCGGTCCTGCAGTCCACCAAAAAAAAAATGTAAAGAAGAAGAGGCTTTCATTGTGACAGCAGCAGCTGTAAAATGGTGGATACTTTTTTTTAACCTTCATGAACTGACTCAATTCACTATCAGGATTTCATCCATTCAGTCTAATAATATTAGAAAGTTTAGAAGAGCTGCACAATTAACTGCATAAAAAAAGGTCTGGTCCACAAGGTGGCCTGCATCCCACAAAAAAATGTTGGTTATGTCCCAAGACCCCTTCACCATTGTGTGGAGCAAATCTAAAGGGTGAATTTTACCAGATTTCCATTTTAATTAATAAAAACTTTAGAAGAGTCCACTGTTACTGATTTTAATAATGTCAAGAGATAATTATAGGTGAAATGTGTCCCTGTAGTCTCACTGGTGGAACAAGGTGCTACCAATGACAATGGTCATGGATCTGATTTCTGGAGACCACACATGCTGATACACAGGAGGCAATTTGTTAATTGGATGAAGGCCTATGCTGTATGTATGCATATACTTTTCTTTCCAGATCATGTATGCTAGGGCTATGTGAGAGAGGGAGGCTACAGTTCCCTGTAACTGGATAGACATGAAGAAGAAAACTGTCAGATGGCTAAAGACCAAACCAACAGAAGCTTTCAAGAAAACAACCCCGGGATTACTGGCTGATGTTTCTGTTAATCAAGAGAAATTATTTCAGGTATGTTTTCACTGATGAATGATTTCAGTCCTCGGCAAAAGTCAATATATTGTTGAAGAAATGTTTATTACAGTTTAATAGTATCATAGTAATAGTACATTAGAATCTGAAAACTGCCTGACCAGCCGAGCAGAGAAGGTCGAGGATGCAGAGGAGGAGGTTAAAGGGAAAAGGAGAAGAACTCAAACAAAAATTCAACAATTATGTTGCTGGTATGTGTTTCAATGAATTCAAAATCTTTAACATGAAATTGTAATTTAACAAACTGAACCTTAAATGTAAGGCCAGTTTTAATGTTTCCATATGTGGATTTGCACTCTTTCCACAGGAAGTGGAAGGAAGTGGGCTGTATCACAATGTCATCAACAGAACTGGCATTAATCAGGTCATGTGCCAATAATAAGTAGATTTGGTAGACGCTTAATTGAGAAGCCAATCCATTTCTCCCTGTGATTTAATTTCAAAAGGGTAAATTGGACAGAGTTCAAGAAAAATGTGAATTTGGAATTAACAATGTTAGATAGTGAGACGGGGTAGACGACTGGAATTGTGGCAATATGGTCAGCTGCATCTAAGGCTTTACTTAAAGATTCAAAAAGAATTCCCCAAAGAGAAACAGTGGTTCCATGGTGGAATGAAGAATGTAACCTTGCAGTTCGAGTTAGGAACAGAGCCTATGAAAAATTAAAAAGACATCCACTAGAGAGCTGCGCTACTGAATACAAGAGATAAAGAGCCAAAGCTAGACGTGTAATAAAAGAAGCAAAAACACAAAGCTTGAAAAACTTGTGACATAAACTAGGACCTGACACACCCATGAAAAAGATCTGAAAGTTAGTTCATAGACTGACAGGAGTATTTCAGCAGGCAATGATTCCTGTCCATACCTCAACAGTGTTGAAGCTGTAAATAATAAAGAGAAAGCAAATATGTTGGAAAAAGAGTTCAGAAAAATTCAAGATCAGGTTCAAACAATGTCACTGAAGAAAACAGGAGGAGAAGACAGCAAAACAATAAATAAATTACAAATTAATTGTAATAATTCTGGTGCTATCAATATGTGGTTTTTACATTAGAAGAATTAAAAAGAGCAATAAACCAGGTGGAGATCAACTACTACACACTGGAGAGCTGGTGTTAAGGAAGTGCTAGTAATGTGTGAGACAGTGGGTGTCTTCCTACAGAGTGGACATGCTGTTATTAGGAGCCAAATAATCCTGCTTTTATTGGCCCATTGCCCTGATCTGTATTATGCACAATAATGGAACAGATGATAACAGCCAGATTAATGCAGAAACTGGAGGGGAAAAAAGTGCTTACTTTGTATAATAAAGTAATATCAAAGTGGATTTAGGAAGGATGCTCAACAATGGACGCTGTTCAAAACCTAGACACTGATATCAAGAAAGCTATTGCAAATAAAGACGCAGTGGTGGCAGTGTTTCTTGACATTGAAAACACATTTGACATGCTATGGAAGAAGGGTTTATTATAATTAACTTCATGATGCTGTTCAACTGGATTGAGAACTTTTTATGCAACAGGTCAATATACAGGCGAGGGTTGGAAGTTGGCACCTCACAAACAAGTGTTATTAGTCCTGTTGTTTTTAACATCTTAGTCAACGGTTCATTTAGCAGAGTGGGCAAAGAGTATGGTCTGTCATTATTTGCAAATGATGGTGCCATCTGGAAGCGAGGGAGGAACCTCTGCTGGGTTTGCGTCCAGATTCAGAGAGTGTGAGAGTGGGCCAATGACGGGTTTCAAAATTTCTAAATTGCCAGACCAAAATCTGCAAATATATGGTAAAACTCTTGAAGAAGTAAAAAAAATATATATATATATTGGAATGTGGTTTGATGAAAGTATGAATTAGGTTCCTCAAAAATGTGAAAAGATATTAAATGGTCTTACTATTTTAAAGACATTTAATTGAAGTACTGCCCATCTCTGTCTCCACATTACAGTCACGTTAAATTGACTTGCATCTTGTCTGTCTGCTAACTGAGCTGGGCAGTGAGTACATCTATTGCTTGCAGCCATGTCCGGGCCTGTTCTGTGACTTTGAAGAGTGAGATGAGAGTGAAATACAACTACAGTACTTAATATGATAAATTTGCCACAATGGCTCCCTCCAGTGAAAATCACATTAACCTTGTTAACATGTCCATGTGGTGTTTTTCATGTGTTACAAGACATCAGGAGCAAAATCAGCAATAAACACCATGTCTGAGCATTTCTTGCTTTGAGGTGGTGCTACACATATCATTAGCAGTGATGCCCAGTAGCTAGTTACTGTGATAAGCCAGCAAAACAGAGGAGAAGCCAGATGCAGTTACTTAGGGGTAGGAGTGGGCGTTGGTGTGTGTGTGGAGAGGGCGGAGGCTATTTGCATATTCATAAATCCTTGAACACTAAACGAAAGCAAGGTGTAAAACTACACGGAAGGTTATTTTGTGGAAAAAAACATATCAGACACAATTACACATGATTACTTAATGCAGAGCATTTCATATCATTTAAAACATGACTGGAGGTGGACTTTAAAATCTGCAGCTTGGAAAGATAGCTGCATCACAAGTGAACATGTGTTCATATGTGCATGAAAGTCATGCTTTCCTGCAGCAACCTCTTTAGGAGCAGTCAAGACAATATATGGGTGTGATTACACCCCTCAGAGGTGCACATCATTTTAAATCAAGACAAAGATTATCTGTCTCTCAGTCAAGGTTTAGTTACTCTAAACTCTAGACTAATAATGCAAGATGGAAAGCAATGGATTGACATTGACTGTTTAATTTAAAAATGGATATAAAATGTTGATGAGCTGGGCAATATGGATGCATATCTCTCAGTATAATAAACATTAATTATTAAACTGAGATAAACTGAGATATAAATAGCATTTTTTATTAGAGGGGGTAGTTGTTTTGGTTTTATTTTACTATTTTGAGACATAAAACTGCACCCACAGCCTGCAGGCTTATGTTCACACTGTAGAGCCAAACTGATTGTATATATAATGTAATGACTTAACTAATTGCCAGGCAGCAGTGCCAAACCTCAGAGTTAATTTTTATCATTTTCTACATTTTGTATTTTCTACCATTTCTTATTTATGCTATTTAAATATTACTTAAAGGGATAGTTCATCCAAAAATGAAAATTCAATCATTATCTACTCATCTTCATGCCAGGTTTAGTTTTTTAGTCAACAAAACACTGCTGGTGTTTCACAGGAAAACAACGCTGCAGAATCTCCCAAATAATGGAAGTGAATGGTGACCAGTTTTCGATCAGAAACAAAAAAAAACCCATAGACATCACTTGCACGTGCACACTGTCACACCCAACACATCCAGTTCCGATGGTGTGGATGTGCAAGATTTAGGCTAAAAACATGGTGTAAACTGTGTCTTTCAAGTCAACTTGGCATGTTGGGACTTAAGCAGACCTGGATCACACTAGGTGAGCAGTATGGGGGCATTAAAAAAATGTTTGTTTGTTTTTGTCATTAAAAAACTGGTCACCATTCACTTCCATTGTCTGGGAGATTCTATAATCCAGTTTTCCTGTGAAACTCCAGCAGTGTTTTGTGGCCTAAAAAACTAAAACCTGACCTTCAGGGTGAGTAGATACTGACTCAATTAAAATTTTTGGGTGAACTCTCCCTTTAACATTCTATAGAAACTATTCTATTCAATAAATATTGTTTATTTAAACCTGATTCTGTATAGATCTATTTATTTTTAGAGTGAAAAACTGAGGAAACTGTTTTAAAGGAGGGAGGATTGTGGTAATGGCAAATGGTTTACATGGCTCTTGGGGCAGTTAGTAGGGCCCCTTTCCAAAATTTTGCTTAGGGCCCCGGGAGGTGAGGACAGGCTCTGCGGTGGTCATGTCAGTGTATCCACCATATTGGAAAGGGCAAGACTGAACTGTGAACAAATACATTTAAACGGGGGGAGCTGCACTTTTTGCAGATAAAAACATTTATTTAAAGTAATTGAATGAGTTGTGTTATATTCAAGGGTTTATGATCATTAGTAAATATCAACTTAAATGATGCGACACTGCTAAAATAATTTCCTCCATGTAAGACTCTTTTCTCACTATGTCCCCCAAGATCAGCACTGTCAGGATGGTTTGCACTTAATCAACAAAACAATTTTGTGTCAAGGTTAACCAAAGTCGATCTAATTTTAAAGCCCTGTGCAAGCTCATTTCACCCTCCCTGTGCAGATGAATTGACTTTGGTCCCAAATTTGGCAAATCCATCAAACCTCATCTAGTATCCTCTTCTCTTTACTGCTTTCTGTTTGGTTAAATCTCGTGAAATCTTTCTGAAGAATGCTGATGCAGCATTTTAGAAAAGTACTGCTGAACAGAAGAAGGCGTCAAGAGGAAACTTTTTAGTGTGGCTGTATGTGGTTTAGACAGAGAATTGAGTTAGAGAAAACCCTGCATGTTAAAGTTAATATTGTATAATTTGTGTTTCAGGGGTTTATAAAGTATGACAGTTTGAGAGGAGCTGTCCCTAGATTGAGTCTTAATGAGCCATTGTGAAATGACTTCCTTTTCAAATGACAGGTCCAAAATGAAATAGAAGTCTTGAGGAGGTTTTATGGATGATGGGTCAAATAAACACAAGACACAGGAGACTAAGGTTCATGTCCCATGTGAAAGTAAAAAGGTGTTAAACCTTTTAAAGTACATAATGTTAAATGCATCACGTAACTTTCATCATCCATCTTGCAAGTCGCTTCAGTGATGTTACGTGATGTGCATGACATATGTAACATAACATGGTTTTTGTAACCCCAAGCTTGACCTGTCCTAAACCTAACCACATAATTTTGTTGTCAATCAATGTCTTAATCATGTGTTAAAAAGGCTTTCTGACAACATCTTATACAGACACTAAAGGGTACATTGTGCATAGAATGAGATGCTGAAGGCAAAGCAGCATCAGTAGTCGATGAGCTGGAAAGAGAATGTGTTTAGAATTTGGATTTAAAACAAAGACGACTGTCACCATCCTTTGCCGGTGGTTACTGTTAAACGTACAGTCACTGTACAAGAAAAAAAAAGAAAAAAGCTCTGTGGGGTCTGGTGTGGATCTGAAGTTTACCTTGTGAGCCAGCTGGATTTGTGAGATCACATTATCACACAAGAATCCATCTTGCCAGGCTTCAAGTTTACCATTTGTGTTTGCACTTAAAGCGGTGCAGCCAATCAGCATCCCAGGAGGGACTACTGGCATCTACGGGTGTGGTTTTAGGCGTGACAGCAGCGAGAAGCATCAATGGGAGCGACTTATCTTGAACAAACAATGGTGGCACTAAAGGCTTTTTTCATTGGAAAAAATGTTTGTGCTCTTTTCCTGACTGGGTTTGGCAAGAGTTTGATCTGACTGGCTGAAGTTAGCCCGTGTCAGATGTTGTAGACAGATGGTTCATCACCTGCTAGGTGTTGGGTTTTTTTTGTTTTTTTAAGTGCCTGCCCTTTTCCAAACAGTTTCTAAGAACGACTTCCCAGATGGTTCTGTGTAACAAACCATCTGGGAGGTCAGGTTGGGTCTGAGTCCCTTCTTGACAGAACCAGAGTCATTTGTTAAGAGTTGGTGTTGAATCCTCTCTGAGTAAAGTCTTTAACTTCTCTCACTGCTTTGCTAAACTTGTCCTTTGTTTCTAAATGTGTTCCTGTTCACACCCCTAAACACCTCTTACTTTTTTGGCCTTACGCTGGTCCCACACTACAAGAGTTTTTAAATCCTAACAGATTTTAAAATCTGACAGACATGAGAGACTTCACAGATTCTCCTCCTCTAATCCAAACACCCACACACTACAAGATTTGGAATAATGGCACACCACAGGATATCATCAAGATTGTTGTGCCAAAGGAGCACAATCTCAAGTGATTTAATAAAGAATGTCATTTCATTGGGAAACAGATGTAGACAGAAACAGTAATGTTATTTGCAGTGAGAAATAATAAAAGCAGAACCTTAGGATTCAGAACTACGTAACTGAATCCTAAGGTTATGTATTTCATGTATATCTGTCACTTTTTATATTGTTAAGACACTTAATGCAGCTGTTATGGTGCTGGTGTACCAAACTTCATTCTAAAAGCAACTGATTTATGGCGTATATATTTTTTCACAGTAAAAACTTTAGTTCCACCGTCACTAAGACTCTTTTCTGATTCACTTTGATCTACAGACACAATCTGCACACTTGTCACTTTCTTTCAATAACAACATGAACTAACCTGTGGTGATGAGTTTGCCACAGACACACATACTGATGAGCCGCTTTTACAGCGCTTGTCTTCACCTTAAAGGGAGGCGTGGTTGTGGGACATGATGTATGGCTGCTCTCATCCATCTAAAGTCAGAAGAACACATTTTATCAGACCAAAGAAACACAATTTAAAAAAAAAGAAAAAAGTAATTATTTACAAATATATACAAAAAATGTGATGGACTAATGCTGTAAAACTTTAATCTTGTGGGCATCATAAATACAGAAAATATTCCATCAGGAAAATGAGAAATGCAGACATCCTAAAAAATCAAGTCCAGAGGAAACATCTTAAGTCAGACTCAACGTTTAATCCATATGGGGTGAGGGCCTTTAAATGATGGATCCAGTATGCCTCTCACTAAAGCAGGAGGATAGAATGACTTCAATTTAATACCTATAAACTTTAATGAAGATATGGGGGGGGGGGGGGGGGGGGGGGGGGGGGGTCATTTTTGCTTAAAATGTACTTTTAATGTTCTCCTCTCAAACCACCATATTTATAGTGACTTTAAAGAACTGTATGTTTCCACTTAAACAGCTGAAGCTCTAAACTCCTCCAACTATCAGCACATCTCACTCTGCTGTATTAACTGTCAGATGTAGATCGAGCCGCTCACACTCTGCTGCCACCCAGAGGGAGACAGCATGTATATCATGCGGGGCGTAGATAATGTGCGCCCCACCAAGCTCCTTCTCTTGTATTGAGAGGATCGAAATGCGCGTGGCACAACTTATAGCGAGTCAATCGGCCAAAAAAATTGCATCCCAACCTGGAAACACGTGACCTATCAGTAGCTTTCGACAATGTCAAATATTTTGAACACCACATTTAATTGCAGATTATACATTTTAATAGAAATATACAGCATATGTTTACACAGTAATTAAATCTTCTTCACTTAAGTTCTAGCATGTGGGGAGAGGTGGGCCCCAGCACCCTCTATTAACTAGCCGCCACTGCTATAGGGTGGTTCTTCTCCAAGAAGTGGGCTACAAGGGGAAAATTTTTGTCACCACAACAAATAGCACTACGGTGTTCTGAAATACATGTTTATAGAGAGCTTAGCTGTGAACCAGGGTTTGTCATTGCTATAACTCACCCTGGCGCATGATGGTATAATCACAACAACTCCACACATAGAGAATTTATGCTCAGTGTTGGGGGGGGTGGAGAATAAATGCAGTCATTAGAGGGTCTGTATAAGGGAACAAGTACGTGTGTGTGTGTGTGTGTGTGTGTGTGCGCACACTCGTAATGTATAGTCTTTGCCCTCACTGACCCTCACATAAACAATCTTATTCTTCAGCGGTGTGTGTGTCATAAATTGCAGCATGGTGAGCTCCCATGTCACAGCGCTGAGGGTTTCTTTATAACATCCAAATGAAGAAATGATGAATACTAAATAGGGAGTTATTGTTCACCCTGGAGAAAGTGCAACTCTCAATCAGCATTCAGTCAGCTGCTTATTAGATTGAGACAAACGGTTTCTATATTACGATTGACAAATTGGAAAACAAAGGTTATTGCAGTCTGAAGAAAGGAACAGAGCAGGACTACAAAGCTGCACCTTCATGTGTCCGTACAGCTGGAGGTGGTCTGAGTGTGTTTGTGTGATAACAGGGTGTGGGGTTTATCTTAAACCATACGATGGGTGTCAGGGCCACTGATCTCAATCTTGTAATTTCACACTCAGATGGACACTCAATATGCTAGAACACATAGAGAATCCTCCCATATTTGCCTTTAACCACCGTGGCTGCTCTCTGCCTCGGCTCACCCCGGCCTCGCCCGCCTCTCCCCACATCTTCAAAAAAACATTTCACTGCAGTGGTTGAATTTTTTTTTTTTGTTTGTTTGTTTGTTTTTTTTGTTCTGTTTTTTTTTTTTTTTTGTCGGCACTTTACCGCTGAACTTTAAGTAAACTACCTGACTGTGTTCCATAAAGACACTGCAGTGAAACTTTCACCACAGTGGAGAAGGAGCTTCCTATAACTTTGAAGTGACAATCACTGTTGCTGCATGTGGAGATATGCTTTTAGAAAAGTCTTCCTCGCCCTGAGCAAGAATGTGCTGGTTTTTGTAAGAAATTGGTTGAACTTCTTGTTCCATGTAACTGAAGTTGGTGGTGATTTCAAGTGCTCTGTCCATCTTGGAAGACCTCAACAACTACTGGCCAGTTTGCTCTGATATTTGTTGTCTTTTTGACCAAAACTATGGTCCAATGACAAGTAGGGCTGAACAATTTGAAAAAACTTCTAATTGCAATTATTTTGGCTGATACACCAATTGTGATATGATTTGTAATATTAAGGCTGATAATTTTTACATCATTATTCTTATTTTGATTGAAAAATGTTAAAATAACTGTGGTGTCATTTTTTTGCAGGAATGTGTACCAAATGATAATTTAAGTTAGGTGATTTAAGAAGAATCTGATTTGTAAGATAGGACATCTTTGACTCACAACATTCAGCAATTTAAACGTTTTTTGACACATTTTGCCCTTAGCAAATATTGCACCTCCTGTGATTTAACAATTGCAGAAAGACATATTGCTATTTCAATAAAATTTTGATTTACTGTGCAGCCCTACTGACAAGGCACCTTAAAATGGCTGCAGTTTTATGAACTTTGCTGTGAATAGTCTGTGATTCCTGTCTCATTTCAAGGATGGTCTTTGGTGTTGGATGTGAAAGATTTGCTTGATTAATAAACACTGGAAACATCTGAAGTGGTGGCATCACATACAGCAGTGTAAACAGAACCCATGACAGGCAGTGTTCAGGGTAACATGCTACAAATTAACTTGTTATGGCCCTTTTTCATATACCGAGTTGGCCTGGCTTGGCTTGGATTGACTCGGCCTGTCAGCCCAGCACAGCAGAGGTTTGCATTTCCACTATAACAGGGCTACACGTTTGAAGGTGCATCTTTTAACTGAAGATGACGCCAATGAGGCTCAAGTCGAGCAGCTGTATAGCAGTGGATAAACCTTTTATATACGTCCCTGGGACAAGCACACTGTATCTTTTAATTTCTTCACAATAAAAGTCCCTTGCTGTCTCATTATTTAAATGTTTTTGTTATGAAGCAGCACAATCAGGAAATGTTTTCATTCAGGGTTTCATCAGCAGTAACTTAACCAAGACCCCGACACAGCTGAAAGCGAATATGAAATGGTAAATAAAGCAGATGCCTGAAAGTACAACCAACAACACAGGAGAGCAACTACATTTCAAAACACAGAGATTCAGTGTGAGACTACAGAAGTACTGAGAGCTGAACATAAAGAGACTTTTAGAAATGTCTTTCTCTCTGCACTTCTACACACGTGAGCTAAGTATCATAATACTTGCTTGTTCAAGGGGGAGAAAAGTACGGTTGTCAGGGGTTGGCTGCGGCTGGTGAGACCTCACCGCAGCCCGCTTGGGGGTGAGTCAGGCTCGCTTTGGCCCCACTCCAGAGTAGGTCCATCTTGGGCGGAACTTGGCACAATAAAAGTGGTAACACAAATGCAAATTGGCACGGCACGGTTTGACTCGGCGCAGCCAAAAGTACCAGTGGAAAAACCCCATTAGAGTACCCAGATTCCTTTTTTGATGCAATAAGAAATGCAACACATTCATTTTGCAATTTAAGTACTCAAAAAAGCTGTTCCATTACAATTTTCTCATATTTCCACTAGTACAAGAAGTACCACTGCCTGCACCTGTCACTGGAGACTCTCAGAGAGACCTTTTTTGCATTTAGGATATCTCATGTACTCTCAAGTGGGATCTTGAGATGAAGGTGTTGAACAAAGCCCCCAAGATAAAATATTTCTTCGAGTCAATGCTCCAGCGCCATCCAGGTGTGCATGTAGCAAAGTTTTTGCCTTGGAAGTCTTGTCAGAGGAACCAACTATCCAACAGACATTTTGAAAAACTTCTCCTGCATTATAAAAGAGTAAACTACAGAGGACATTGGCTGGTGAGTCTATGTAATCTGAAAAGTCTGTGCAGTTTTGTAGTTTATATGTAGGCATGTGTTTTTGACAAGTTAACTTGGTAGTTGCATGTTGAAACATAATGTATGCTATTCAAGCTTGTGTTATATTGTTTTCATAAGAGCAGCTGTATAATATGCCTTTTGGTAACACAAAAGTAATCCTGTAGTGTAAAGAGTTACTTTTAAAAAGTCTACTGCTTGGTCAAGATAGTGGCAGGGCGAGGGATGACAGTCAGTTGTTTGGTTGGTGGGGTCAATATTTCGTTCCAAACTTGAACATCTTGAATAGTTGACATTAAAATTAAACTTCATGTTCCCTGAATGAAGAATTTTCCATTTCTAATGACACCAGCCACCAAATTTTGGTCCAGACAGAAATATCTCCAGATATATTAAATGGCTTCCATGAAATTTGGTACAGACATGGTCCTCATAGGTTGAATTAAAAACTCCTCTAACTTTCCATCTGTTCATCTTTATTTTAGGCAAAAATAATAATTTAGCATTTTACAGACCAATCTGACATAAAAACTACATCCTTAACATGTTTGGCTGAGTCACAGTTTTGTGGCTTATGAAACAGTTGGTTTACTTCCAGTTTTCGCCTTTGTGCCTTTTTTGATTACTGATTAGTTTCACCTGTCCCTGGTGAGCCTCCTGGTGTATTTAGTCTGTGCTTTCCCTCCTTTTTTTGCCAGTTAGTCTTCATGTCAAGCTCTCTAGCCCCTTCCTTGTGTTTTTTCCTGTGTTTGTAGATGATTGCCTGTTTTCTGGACTTTGAATTTCCTGCCTCCCCCTTTGAATGTGTTTGTTTTTGGACTATTCTCTGGTTATGACCTGTTCCTGCCCAACTACAGCAGAAGTCTTTTGTATTTTGACTTTGTTTTTTGAGGTTGAGTTTCATGAATGATGCATTTTGGATCTGTCCTGTTGTTTTTGCTACTCTGCTTGATGTATTGTGACAAGTTTGCATTGTCATTTAGCATAATAAATGCTAATTAAATAACAAATTTAGTAACGTGCTTTTAAGAAGACAAGCAAGAAGCATTAATAAGACAATATTCAATTAAGATTTGAGCTGTGTTGGAAGTGTCACCGCAGCAGCACTCCTAGTTTGTAGGTCTGACTCAGTCAGATTGCTGTTATGACTGTTCCAGAAGTAAGTCAGGGGAAAATTCAGACATGTAAAATTGCTGACACATTTACATAATGAACTTAAATTATTCCAATCAGTGCTGTGCCATACTTATTCTTGGATTTAAACTGCTGTTAATGAACTCAATGTCATCTCCCCAACTCCCCACCTCCAGACTATTTAGTTAGCATTAAACTTAAACTTAACCTGACAGGCCAGATGGTTTGTTACACAGAACCATCTGGGAAGCTGTCCAAAGAAACTGTTTGGAAAAGCGTGCTTTCAAGAAAACCCCTGGCAGGTGATTGGATGAACCATGTGCTATGTCTAACAAGACCTAACTTCAACCAATCAGATCAACTCACCGAACTGAAACCGAAGCCTGCTGGAAGAGCAAAAACATCTTTTCCATTGATAAAAGCCTTCAGTGTCATTCTTTGCTCTTCTTTCAATGAAGAAATACTCTTCAGTTCTGATATAACTGATGCTATCACAGTATCTATGCTAACCTCTTCAGAAGCTGCCATTGTTTGTTTGAGATGAGTCATTTCCATGGACGCTTCTCGCTGTTGTCACACCTACAGTAAAACCACGCCCATAGCTGCCAGTAGTCCCTCAGAGGATGCAGATTGTGTCTGGTGCAGACACAAAGTGATTAGCTTGGAGCTTGGCAAGATGGATTCTCATGTGATCACGTGATCTCATGAAACCAGCTGCCTCGCTAGGTAAACTTAAACTAGCTTGGTTCCAAGACCTCTAAATCACAGCCCACAATAAGATTTGTTGAGTGATTAAAATGAGTCTGATGCTGTTCTCACTGACAGTGGTTTCTGCTGGTTGAAGAAACAACTGACTAATTTGTAAAGTTTTTTTTTTTGTTTTTTTTTATCACAAATAAATTGTAAATATTTAATTTAACACTGTGCATCTCCACAATCACAAAACACCTTTCATTTATGTTAAACAGTATGCATGTGTCTCTAAAATTATTCTCACTAATAAGGAATAAGAAATTATTATAATTATAAAGCCTAATACATCTCACCAGACCTGAAAAGTGCACACAGGATAGGATCACAGCTGTCAGATCATCTTCAACAGATCAGTCACATTTCAGCTAGAGCAGCTGTAGTGTTTGTGTCTGCGTGTTTATTGGGATCCAGAAAAACAGGGATTAAATAATTATGATCTATAACATACAAAATGAACAAGATGTTAAATCTGAGCATGAGAATGGCCCGAACCGGGTAGAAAAGGGGACTCTGCTGTCTCCATATTTTGCACACTCTCGTGCTTACACTTCTCAAATAAGGAGATCTGTCTCCTCACTTGAAAATCTTTACTTTTCGTTTTGTTCTGGCAAATCTGTCGTCATGCTTGCGCTTGGGGTGGGACAGGGCAGGATACCCCTGCATCCCTGGTGCAAGACAGCAACACCTTGAATAAATTAAAACCATTGTGCCATATGCTTTGAACTTGCACTTTAGATCAGCGTAAGATAGGGTAAGATACATGTACTTAACTAATGCCACTGACATCTCATACCTGCACTTATCCTTTAATTTATCTTGCTTTAAAATAAATAGCATTGGGCTGAGTTGTGACATATTTCACTAGTATTGATTTATGCTGCAATTTATTATCATTTTCAACATATCAAGCACAATTTTTTATGCTAAAGATCAAAAATGGGTCTACAAAACAAGACATTGGTATTTTACTTAATTTCTCAGTGTATTACTTGTAAATAATTCAGGGAGTAATAGAACAGTGAGGAGCAGCTGCAGGCTGCACACCTAACTGCTTGATTCCATTGGGCATGGCTGTGTCATGTTCTGGCTTCACCGTGGCCCCAGGAGCTGGTCGCCGCTATTCTACACGATGCTTATGATTCCACTAGAAGAAGTGCCGCAGTGTTTCCCAGAAGCGGCTCTCCGCTCAGCTCCACTGAGAATTTGCGCTGAGCCTATTTTTGACAGATGCTGTGCAGAGCTGGGCAGAAAGTCAGACACAGCAATGGCGGAGAGAATCCTGTCAGTTAAAAAAAAAGGAAAAAAAAAAAAGAAAAAAAGAATTGATTTAACTACAACAATCAATCAATCAATCAATCAATCAGACTTTTTTATAGAGCACTTTTCATGCAATAATAGCAGCTCAAAGTGCTTTACATAAAAACAATACAGCGAACAATAGACACAAATGATTCAGTTAAGACCCAGACTAAGAAGTTAAAATAATAAAATAAACTCAATTAAAATTAGGCTAAAAGATTCAGTTAAAAGCTAGACTAAAAAGGTAGGTCTTGAGTTTGCTTTTAAAAATGTCCACAGCCTACTTACCCATGGTAGAAACACAAAAATCAAAGAAAAATGACAAAATCAACAAAATCTGAGCAGGTCAACAACATAAGAACAGCAAAATGTTGCGCTCCTGAAATGCTGCTTGCAGGGCATGAAGCTGTGTGGAGAACGGATCAAAACTTTGTCGCAGACGTCACATGCTCAGTGCAATCAGATTGATTTTGTGATTATTACTGAGTGGCTGAGTTTGTTTGGCTGCACACTAAACAGGTACACCAGCTGCTCTAATGCTGAATTTCTGACAGAGCAGCTGCTCAAGGAGTGTTTTCTGCTCCCATAATTCAGTAGTCTTTGGCTCTGTTCAGATGGACCTCAGTTTTTGCAGTGAGAAGCGTTGTTTTCCAGTTCTTTTCTAATGGCAGTCTATTTGCATGCTGCTAATGTGCCCTGGGCCTCCAGCGCTTTTCGCAGGAGCATCAGATTCATTGAGAAGTGCTTGGAAATAATTATGGAGGCCAAACTGATAAAACCACTTAACACATATAACACCATATAACCCACCATTAACCATAGTTACCATGATTTGAACAGAAAACAGCAGTCCAGGAAACAAAGATACTTGACAAACAAAGAACATAAATAAACTGAAGTGATTACAGATCATTCATCCCTAACTGGTTGCATCCAGTTCATTTTTTATGTTAAGCTAATATTACAGTCCCACGGGAATTTGCAATGTTGCAATCACAACAATTAATGCAAATTCAGCCAATCCCTGTGAATTGTGCATGACCTGCAATTTCGTCCAATCACTGCAACTTTTCCATAAATTTGATCGATCACTGTAGCTTCCCATGAGTCCCAGCAATCATAGCAGTGCCCAGCACCAACATCATACATGCATATCTTAATGAACTGACTCAGAGTTTTATTATTTACTTTTTTTGTATTTTCTTTTTTTTATTTTGTCACAGATACTGAAAAGAACACAAGATGTGCCATTGTTATTGACATTTATAAAAGCTAGGTGCACTTTTAGGTCCTGTAATTCTGAGCTTTTGACTGAGTTTGAGCACCAAAAAAGATTTAGCTTCTTTGTGGAATACCACCCCAGGTACACTTCTTCATTTACAAATGAGAAAGATTTTGTTAACATTTTTGTAATCCTGAGGCTTTTTGGTCAGGTTAATGAGAACACTCAAAACAGAGTGCTGTTTTATTCTCCCTGGAACAAGCTGCTTTTGATTTTTGATGAATTATGCGGAAAAATTGCTTTTTTTCTAAATTGCAATTTTCACGTGATCCTGCAATTTTATTGCAAAATACACCTAAAAACATTGCAATATGCATCACATTATATTTGGAAAAGTTGCTGAAAAAATGTCTGCAAAATTCTGTAGGGACTGACATCAGCTCACTTTCAAAGTCTCCCCTTCAGGATCTCTTTGGGCAAGCTGCCCTGTGAAACTACCCAAAATTAAGGGTACAGATTAAGGGTACAAATCTGAGTTTACTGCATAGCAAAGTCATGGTTAGTCTAAGTCAGAACAAAAAATCAATAGCTTCAACATTAAAGTGTGCCTCAAGTTTTGAAACCTGCAAAACACTGTTTGATTGGGCCTTTGCACTGCATTTGTTATTACCTTGATATCCACAGGTGTCCTCAAATAAAGCAGGACTGAATTCTTAAGGGTTAAAACTTGAGTAGTAAACTATCAGGCACCAGCAAATCAATATAGCACATAGGATCAGATCAGAAAGCAGGGAAGGTTCTAATTTTAAATTGTATCAATCAGGAGATAACAGTCTGGTTCTCACGAGCCAACCTGGCGACTGCAGTATTTGGGAATTTTAAATATTCACAAGCTAACACTATGAACAGTAGATTTTTAGGTCCCGAGCACCAACCTCGGTGTGAGCACCCTACTGAAACTGAAGGAATTGTTATTTTTCTTTGCTCCTTGAAATGAATCACATTTTAGGGGGCTTGAACATACTCAAAAATGGCTTTTATTAATGGGTGGGGTAAAGTGGCTTGGCCACGCACTTTAAAGAGCAGCCCCTGCAGCACTTTTCACCAATGTGCACAAAATCAATAAAGTCTCTTGGACCCATAGGCTAACATAGGCCAGCAGGAAGTCAGCCAATTTAAATTCTGTGGTCAATTTTAGTGTTATCCATGCATATTTTACAGGATTCACCAGATTGACTTCAAAATCAGTGTTTGTCATCTGGATTGTGATCAAAAGGTATGAAAAGATGTAGCTCTCATTGAAGGGCTTGGCTGTGGAGTGGTGTCGACTTTTGATGTTTCATCACGAAACAAAAAAATTCCTAGAACCTGGGTCTAAATGGTCTAATCTGCACCACACTTAAAATGTTTGATAAGAGTCCTGCCCTTTACACATCTACATGACAATATTCTGTGATAGTCAGAGCGCCACCTGCTGGCAACAGGAAATGACATGTTTTAGACTTTGATGTGATCCTCCTTGCAGGTTGACCATATCAAACTCAAATGTGGTCAGAAAAGACGTTGATAATGCTGTGGGGTGACGACTGTGATATTTTTTCAAATGTCGTTGCCCTGAGGCATGTCCAACTTCGATTTTTCACCATAACTTCTGTGTACATTGTCCAGTCTACCCCGAACTTCACATTTGAGCAGAGTCACGGCCTGAATACATCTACATGCCAATCAGGCACTTCAGTCCTAACTGCCACACGCCCCGACTCACACAGAGGTGCAAGGACCCATCCAATGCTGCGTACAGCTTTAATTTTAAAATGTTCTTACAGGTTGAAAATCAAAAGCAAAAGTGACATCCCAGCAAATGGTGTGTTCATTCAATGAAGATGAAGAAATGGTCCACAGCAATGTCTGAATGATGAAAAACTGTCTCTTGAAATGACATCTTTAAGCTAATTCATTTATGGAAGTGGAAATTGCACAGTAGCTTTCCCAGGCTAATGAAAAGTACAATTCCTTGAAATTTTTTGACCTTCACTTCTTTGTCAGAAGATAACAACTTCAATCTTCTCATTTTGTCTTTTTGAAAAAAGAACTCCCCTGCCTCCCTCCCTCCACCTCCACCTGTCTCTGCGGCAGCCATCTCTATTTTTGTCCCTGTCTTTAAGTCTACCACCTTCCTTTTACAGTCACTCTTCCTGTCTCTTCTGCTCATTTCTACCTAGAGATCATAACTCTTCCAACACATTCTCCCTCATTCCCTCACGCCCTCTCTCTGCCTCTCTTCACCCCCCACCCACTCCCCCATTCTGTTCCCTGCATCCTGGAGCATACAGTGCCCTTGAGAGTCTATGATCTCATCTGGAAGACAAAGTCAGCCGGCTGGAAAGGACAGAAGACGGAGAAACACAAAGGAGGAGGAAGCAGTGGAGGGGAAGGAGGCAGAGGAAACCAAATCCCATTGTAGTGTGAAATAGGGAGTACCCCCCCAGCACACACACACACACACCCCAGCCCCCCAATTTATTGCCTGGCATCTGATCTATGTGGTGGAAAGTCTGTGGTGATTTACAGCCAGCAGGCCTTCCAGTCCATCCATGTGCTGTGGTGATCTGGAGCAGAGAGCAGCAGCACAGCCCGCTCTTCAGTGTGTGTGTGTGTGTGTGTGTGTGTGTGTTACAGAGAGGGAGAGGCATGGATGGACAGATTTAGTAATTTTACATGCTTTTGTATTTTTATTTTATTTTTATATTTACGTTGTGCACTATGTAGGTTATGTACTGTATATTTTGTGTGTGAATTTCTCGGTTTCTCACGGTGTTAAAATGTGTACCTCACTGACTAGGCTACGGAGGGGGGTCTATTTTTTCAGACATTCATACCTTGCTGACATTTTACTGGGCTGTACAGTACTATGGTGGTATTTGTGTAAAACTTAATGTACTGTAAAATAAGGCTGCAACTAACAATTATTTTCATACTTGATTAATTGGTCGATTATTTTCTTGATTAACTGATTAATAGTTGTTTGTATTAAAATGTCAGAAAATGAAGAATTTCAATCAGTGTTTCCCAAAGTCCAAGATGGCGTTCTCAAATGTCTTGTTTTACTCACAGCTCGACGATATTCAGTTTAATGTCATAGAGGAGTAAAGAAACCAAATATTTAAGAAGCTGAAATAAGAGAATTTTGACTTTTTCTCTTAAAAAATGACTCAATCCAATTTGTGATTAATTTAATAATTGATTAATTGTTGCAGCTGTGAAACAGCTCAACTTGACTATACTCCACTGTACTGTAGTACTCCCTAAAATGTAGGCTGAGCTGATCCTCATAGCGATACTATTTCTGCAGTTGGGAAACAACACACACACAGGAGCTGTGCTTTGGTCTTGAGAAGTGTGCACTGTCACTATCTGCCCCTACTGACAGTATAATTAGTCTGACACTTGTCATCTCTCACACTCGCTGAATTTACGCGCTCGATGTGCTGCTCTGACCTGTTGGTAGTCTGCAGCATTTGCTGCCTTACAGAGACTGACCCCTAGTGGCTTGTGCTGTACACTGCAATACAGCATCTCCTTATCAGTTTAATAGAAAGAGGAGCATCTGTATTTTGGACAGTACTGAAAATCACACCGACAGGATTTCCTAATACCCTGGTATTCTGTGATACCTTTATACCGCCCAAGCCTTTCATAGACTATATCAAACACAGACGTTGCCCACAGGATTCTGAGGAGCTGTTCTGAAACTCACAGTGTGGTGGCTCTGGCCATCACCATCTTGGCAGTGTCTCATTCGACTTACTCCAAGCTAATCCAAAAGTGGGCAAAGAGGTGGAGCTCAGGTGGAGCTGAGGCAAGCTAATACAGCAGCTATGCAGCGACCCCCAGAATAATCAGGTTGATGTTTGTGAACCTGTGCAAAACATCCATATTGCATAAAGTCATATTTCCAAAGTTAGATGGGATTGTGGGCCTCTGTCAGAGCCACCAGTGCCTCATGTTTCACAGTTGATGGAGTTGCTGACGGTGCTGTTGAAGCCATTGCTTCATAGTAGTTGTTCAATGTAATAGCTAACAAAACTGGCAATGGATGCTTGGTTAAGCATGATACTGTGGCACAAAAGCGCCAAGGTGAAAAAGTTTTGTGTGCGTGTCCAACCAGAACTCGTGAACATGCACACTTTGACTTTCACAAACAAACTCAGTAAAATCTACTCTAAGGCAAATTAAAATACTGGGAGGCCTACAGGCAATGACAATGTAAAATTCTCCAATCTAAAATGTGGCCTTATTAGTTTTAATATTTTATGTTACAAAATGCAAATGTTACTTTTTGTTACTGTTTGTTCAGAACATGGTGGTTTATTTTGTTAACTGTCACTGGTGGTAGTCAGATAATAGTTTTAACTATTAGTGAGATGGCTGTTGCATTTCTTGAGGCCAGCTCACGGGCTTCAGGGGTTTACAGTGCCAAGAGCTGTTCTCCACAACTATTTGGCAATTCCTTGAAATGATCGTCCACTAATCAGAAGATCGGCTGTTTGATCCCTCGAGCCTGCAAGTATCCTTTGGCGAGATACTGAATAGTTAAGTTTTGGAGCAGGGGCACCCTGCATGGCAGCCTCTGCCAATGGTGTATGAATGTGCATGTGAATGGGTGAATATGATGTGTTACAAAGTGCTTTGAGGGGTCATAGGACTCGAAAAGTGCTAAATAAATGCAAGCCCAAATGCTTTGTGTACTGGTATGTTCATATGCTGTGGTAAGCTTGAATAAAGCTCCTGTTGGTGCTGTAGACAGAGAGCAGTGTATCTGCAGCAGAGCTCAGATCACAGCTGCTCAGCACTGTTTGTTAGTTCTGTTCTATATGTTCAGATGAGTAATCCTGTATGATAGTGATGGTGAGTGTGTGTGAGTGTTAAAGTGTTTGATGGTGTCTGTGACTCCTGCAGCCTACAGACTACACTCACACACACACACACACACACACACACACACACTCAGTGGTTGAGCTGAAATATAGTCGATTCATCAGTTAGTCAAATAATGGAAGTTTATCAATTATTAATTAATTAATGAATTTGATAATCGGCTAATCCTTTAAATCATTTATCAAGCAACAAGATTAAGAGTTTACAGCTTCAGTAGCAGCTTTATGAGGCTTTAATGCTCATTAAAAAAGGTACAGTTCACCCCAAAATCAAAAATACATACTTTTCTCTTACCTGTAGTGCTCTTAATCCATCAAGGATATTTTGGTGGTGTGTTTTCTTTGGTGGTTGGTGGCTGCTCAGAGCACCAAATAAATACATTTTAAAAGGATATTTTTGTGAGCAGGTTCTTATAGGAACTACTTTTTTCTACCAAAGAAAGGAGGTAGTTCTTGTTGGAACCATGTCACCGTGGTCAGCCTCTTTCACTGACACCTTGCCACACTCAGACCCCCCTCCTGTCTCAGATTAATCTTTTTTTGACATCTCTCACTCTCTTCTCTTTGACTTCGGACTTTTTATTATTCTATCACACAAGAAGGACTCAATCTCATCCAGGATCACCCTGCTGTGGAGCTATAATGCTCATCACTGAGCCATCATGCTGCCTTGACATAAGGACAGAATAATACCATTACTTTCAGTTGGTGGGGAATGTTTACCACATTCACCATCTTTGTTTCATGTATTAGCCTGCTAATACCAGTTTCATGGCAGTGAACATAAAGTAGAGCTGAAGCTGATGGGATTGTCATTAATTTTGCAGGTATTAGGTCACAAAGCAAATGAGCAAATTAATATTTTGACCCCATGGAAAGAATGTCTGAACTAAATTTTCTTCAGGTGAAATTCACAAATCATGGACATTGTGTCCATGTGGATCATCCAGATTGTTACCAGCACTAACTTCAAAAGACAGCAGCTGTGATGTTATGGGGATTTGTTTGTGCCCATGGCATCATAGGTAACTGTCACATCTGTGAAGGCCCCATTATTTCTGAAAAGTACATAGAGGTTTTGGAGCAACATATGCTGCTATCCAGATGATGTCTTTTTCAGAGACGTCCCTGCTTATTTCAGTGAGACAACGCCAAGACACACTGTGCATGTGTTCCAGCAGTGTGTCTTCATAGTAAAAGAGTTCAGGTACTAGACTGACCTGCCTGCAGTCCAGACCTGTCTCACATTGAAAATGTGTGGTGCATTATGAAGCACAAAATACAACAGAGACCAAACAGGACTGTTGAGCAGCTGAAGTCGTATATCAAACAAGAATGAGAAAGAATTTCACTTAAAAACTTCAACAATTAGTGTCCTCAGTTCACAAACAGTGACTGAGTGTTGTTAAAAGAAAAGCTGATGTATCACAGTGATAAACAGGCTCCTGTCCCAACTTTTTTTTGAATGTGTTGCAGGCATCAAATTCACTGTATATTTACATAAAAAAAAGAAAGTTGATCAGTTTGAACATTAAATATCTTGTCTTTGAACTGTTTTCAAATATAGGTCAAAACATTTTTGCAAATCCTTGTATTCAGTTTTTATTTGCTCAAGTCTCAACTTTTTTTTGAAGTGGGGTAGCTCTTACTCTTCAGTTTGTGAAAGTACCGCACATCTGTGACTGTTTGTGTGTGGGTGTTTGTATCTGGATTCTGTAACACTCCTGTTGGTCCCGATTTAACCCCCCCGTTACAGAGGGGCCAATAAATACAGAGGGGTCTCTGTATTTATTGGCCCTTTGCATACACACAGAAGTACCACACACAGTCACACTATCTGCTGGGGTGTTTGCAGTCCTGCAGTTGGTCATCTGAGTGCCTGATTATAAATTACTGAGTGTGGGTGCCTCCATCAACATCCACACTCAGACTGGCTTCCTGCCAGACAGGGAGAACACTGCACTGTGTGTGTGTGTTTGTGTGTGTGTTTTCATGTGCACATGTGTTGTTGTGTGTTATTGTTGTTGGGAAAACAGAGACAGACATATTGTTGGAAACAGATTTAATTGTAGGAAAAGTGGAGAAAATGACAAAATTACCAACATATTCTGAGTGTATTGATTTACACGGTGCTTGAGCTAAATGTGAAAATAATCTGCTTAATGTCACTCCATACCAACGTGGACAGAGCCAAGAGACTGTAACATCATCAGGGGTGGAATTAATTAATTACAAATACTCAAATTATTGTAATTAAGTAGTTTTTTGTGTACTTGTACTTTTATGAGGAGATTTTCAAGTCTGTACTTAAGTATATACTACACTACTGTATGTAATCTACTTAGTTACTTTCAAAATCAGAAGAGAAATGTCAGTAACTGCACCTCATTCAACTTTGTTTTGTCTGGCAGAATCATTTGATGCATAGGGGAACTAAAACTTTAAATGAGAGAAGAATGTCTTCTATTGATAATGTATTAAACATCAATGGTTAAAAACACATTTCCAGGTCCCATAATTTCATGGTAGATAGGTGGAAATTATTAAGTAATATATTTGAAATTTCTTAGAAAATACCCACAAATTACCCCCATATTTTATGGTTAATTATGTGATAATCAGCAAGTATCATTTTCATGTAGTGGGTGGTGATTACCAAGTGACATATTTGAAATTTCTCTGAATTTACCAGCAAATTAGCCCTAAATTTCACGATAAGTATTTGCAAGTGTCATTTTCATGCAAGAAGGTGGTCATTACCATTTCATATATTTGAACTTTCTTTAAATTAACCACAAGTTTAATATGTTACTTGGTAATTACCATCCACTGCATGAAATCGGTACTTGCTAATAATGACATAATTAACCATGGAGTTTGGGGGTCATTTCTAAGAAATTTCAAATATATTACTTGGTAATTACCACCTGTTTACCATGAAATTATGGGACCAAAGTAACTAATACTCTGAGTAATTACTGAGACAAGTATTTTGTACTGTTACTTAAGTATTTTTCTAACACCAGTACTTTTACTTGTAATTAAGTAATATTTTAGTAATGTAACAGTACTTGTTCTTGAGTACAGATGTTCAATACTCTTTCCACCGCTGAATATAATACATAAAGAATATGGAGGTCAATTTAAATATTGCTGGAGAACTTTTTATTCCAATGAACCATGTTACCATGTTGTTCTGCTGTATGAAGCCTTCTGACTGGAAACATCACAAACTGATGTCGCATGTGCACAGGCCAGGACTGGAAAATGTTATGATATGATTCTTACCCCACTTCAGCTAAGCTTAATTTTCAGTTATTACTTGCAATGCCAAGCCACAGCAACACAAAAGGAGTTGTTGCTAAAGATAACTGAAGATAATTTTGCGCATAAAGAAGAGGATTATCAATACTTTATTTGATAGGAGGGTACGCCTGTTGAGTCATACACTTGAACAGTGGGCTGAATGCAAGCATTCCAGGAGAACAGGAATTGACAGAACTATGTTTTCTGTGCATGTGTGTTTGATGTCTTATCCAAAATCAGGTGAGAAAATCAATATAACTTTCATCTCTGTGAATCCATTACAGAAAGAATGTGGAATTTATTTAGATTGGCTTGGCGCAAAGACTGGAAACAGAGAGAACTGCTTGCCTAGAGGTGAAATAAATACCTTCTATCAACTCTTAAGCTTTCTTGTGGTGTGAATTGCGGGAAACATGTCTGAACTGAGATGTGGAAAAGCCTAAACTTTATTTCATTTTATTATATAACAGTTGTATTGTAAGTCGACCTGTTTCTGCTGGCAGTTTGAGAAAGCAGCAGCATTGTGGTAATGTGGTTTCTGCGTCACTGTCTTCAGATCAGCCGCAGTATCCAGGTACTAAGGATTAGATGTATTGGTGAGCGTGCAGTTGGTGCTCCTGAACCAGACTGTGCATGGTACCCTCTGCTGTACAGCACCCGCAGGAAGCTGTACATGTGTCCTCAAGCTGTGTCTGATCACTTCTGAGGCAGATCCCACAACTCCACAGGAGCATAATTACAACTAAGCACATGAGTGAACCAGGAGCATTACAGGCCTGCTGGAAGACCACATCTGTCTGCCAGAGGCCACACTGTACTGTCACCCTGACAGGCTTTTCACAATGATCTCGTTTGTAACAAGACAGAATGCTGAATGAAGCACTGTGGTGTGATGTTTCATTGTCAGGGTTTTTAAAGAAATGCAGATTTTAGCAGTAAAAAATGTCACTCGCATATATGCTTACTCTCGGTTCTCAATGATTTGATTTTAATGATTTGACTGCATATTTATTTAGTAGTAGTTTGCTTATTTATGGACAGTGTGTTGTATGGTGGCAAATTAAAACTGTATTGCATGAGATGCTGTCTATTCTTTTTTTTATTGTGTGTAGATTAGTGCAAGGACTTGTGTGTAACTAATGGATTCCACCCTTCCTGGAATGGTACCTGCAATTATCTGCGTATAAAGAGAGTAAGTTGGAGGACGGATGGATGGATGAATCCACAAGACGGACTCTAAAGCTGAAAAATGGTTTCATATCCTGTGTTGGCTCAGGCAGGAGGGCTCCTACAGCATTTTAAGAATAAAATTAAAGCACTTTCAAGGTATCTAAACAAAAAAAATTCAAACTCTCAAAGCCTTTGTCATCTCATCTAAATTATTATACTTGCAATTACAAATTCCTTTATACCCACAGAAATATTGTTGCTTGGTTTTACCAGCTGTTCATATTATGATGTTCATACTTTGATAGTATGTTTTAATTATGAGCAGGAAATCAACAGGATTTATCTATGAATGACAAATATGATGGCAGCATTGTTTCAGTTTATGTGAGCGATTGTGTGTTTTGGGAACTTAATTAAGATTATCATATCTGGAAAAAAGTTAAACAGCAGAGTTCAGGTACCAGACTTAATGGAATAAAACAGACACCTTAACTTGACATGTTAGGAACTAGTTTATTATTTATACATTCAGTTATATAATGTCATTTATAGTCATATTTGTGTCTACCTGATGACTTTAAGTCCATTATTCACTCTGTTTGACGTGTCTTTGGTCTTGACCAACTCATCCTAGTAAAAATATCAAGTATTTTAGCTGCTACATGTAGCTGCAGCTTTCCACGCGGCTGTATTCTCCACTGAGACGTCTCTCTACTTGTAAGTAATAGTCACAACATCTCATTTTGTGTCAACTTTGTCATTTTTAACAGTTATAAGCAGATAAATTCTTCCCGGCAGCGATCTTTTGTCGACATAATTTACTTTTCATCTTTAGATAAACTCAAAGCTTTGAATTTGAGAAACTCACAATAGTGTATTTAAAAAAAATGAGTGAATTCACTGAAGTGAAAGTAAATGTTAATATTTTCAATTAAACTATTAATTTTTCAGGCACTAAAAAAAGACAAATCAGGTTCACAGCTCACAGTGACCAATTTTTGAATGTTTTTCATTTTAGTTTCTAAAACTCAATGATTCAAGTTTATCTAAAGAAGGGAAGTAAATCATCTAAACAAAGATTATAGGTCAGCAAATCTTTTAAAAGTTTATTTCAAAACTTAAGAGTTTGAGTTGGGCTCAAAACTCAAAAATCTATTGCAGTGTGTTGCCTTGAAATTTGAAGTCATCTCAACTATTTATTTTTTTTTTTACAGTGAAACTGAGAAAGCTGAGTTCTTCTGCAGTAAAATCTGTAGTTCCTCCTGCCTCCAGTGTTTCATGTTAAGGAAGAACTATACAGGTTAGTTTAGCTTGGATTTCTAGACTCCTCCTCGGGAGTAGTCAGGGGCCATGCTAGATGGGGATTTTTGTCTACTAATGCAACGTTTTGTCCAACAAAGGAACAGCCTTGGGTAGTAATATGCAGCAACATGAAAAGTGCCAAATTTTCCCTTGAAAGTCTCCATGCCACCCTCCAGCCACACCATGAATATTTCTCTAGATCCTTAGAGGTGCTGAAGAGGTGGAACTGAAACTTAAACGAATCAGTGAAACTCAGTGGGTCATCAATGAAGTGTATGAAGATTGGGGTCTCTGCTGGGATGACTACAGGTCAAATATGCATTGAGTAAACGTGTTATGCACACATCTTTCATATGGAAGTGGCGTGTGAGTGTGCTTTTGTTGTTCTCATTATATTGTTCTACTAGCAAATCCAAAGGAGTGACTCAAGTGGGCAGCATAACTGCAGAAGAAGCATAGAGAAGCTTTCTTTGTCATTTCTGGGCTTCGTAAAAAGCAATTCTTATGTCAGAGACAAAACCCTCAATATTGTTCTGTATATAAATGTATTCTTATATGAAAAATATAAAAAGGCAGCAATACTGATTTGAATAGTAGGTAAACAGTTGTTACTGATGATGCTAATGAAGGTCCTGTTCCATTTGGTGAAGCAGAGCCTTTCAGTGAGCCCATCCATCCATCCATCCATCCATCCATCTCTCTCTCTCTCTCTCTCTTCTCTCTCTCTCTCTCTCTCTCTCTCACTCACTCACTCACTCACTCACTCACTCACTCACTCACTCACTCACTCTCCCTCCCTCTCTCCCTCTCTCTCTCCCAGAAGGGAAGTTCAGTTTCACAGCCTACCCAGTTCACATAAATAAAATAACTACAGAGAGAAGGAACAGGTGAAATGTACAGGTCAGTGACAGCAAGTCAATGTATGGTACAAGGACAAGAGCAGCAGGGGACACAAGAAACATTTGCAGTCCACCCAAGTAGACTGCAAGTGTTTCTTGTGTCGCCTGCTGCATCAAACTCCTGCTTGGTGTCACTATCTCTCAGTTCAGGAAGGAAACACACTATGTGGAGGTGCAAAGTGGGTATAAAGTGCTATAAAGATAGAAATATACCCAACTCAGACTGCTGAGGTTTCAAATTAGTTTCACTTGAAATTTGGAATTAGCTTTTGCACAGAATGGGGACTGTGGATTTTGTCGACTGGGATTGCTTTTGTGGTCAGTATGGACACGAGTAATTTCTTTAGTTAAAGACACAAATAATTTTTTCAATCTAAATATGGGCACGCCAATTTTGTTTTAATACAGGCCTGAAAAAATATGAACATTATCATTATGATGGGTTTTGTGTCCATCTGATGAATGTACATCCAAGAGTAACTCTCTTATTGTTCTGATTTTGGTCTCCACCAACTCCTGAGGGAAATATCTGGTTTTTAACTGAAAAATACCATCATATGCATATCTTCACCAGCTATTCTCCAACTGGGTCTGCTGTTTGCTGCTGAACAGGTAGTGTACAGTGACATTTTAGAAAAGAGAGCGGTGCGAATGAAAAGAACAGTTAAACAAGCTGAAACTCACTATAAAGCTGTATAAAGCTGAGGGGAGCTGCAGATTGAGTGATAATTCTCTTTACATTTATCACCATGAAAAAACACTTTCACATAGTCACATAATGAGTATCAAATGATCCACTGATGAAAGTCAAGTTTCCTCCCACTGTTGATTCTCTCACCTCACCCAGCTGAGCAGCTGAGCTCAACGTTACTGCAGAATTCACATTTCAAAAACGTGTCAAAAGGAGAGGAACTCATTTCAACAAGAAACTATTTCCATGGGAGAACTCTGACAAGCATTTCTGCAAATACTGTTATCCACCATGTGGCTCGTCCCATTGTACTTCATAATGAATCCTATTACGACATTCTGTCTCATTTGTCTACGAATGTTTTCCAATTTACTGAAGTCCCTTAACAAGTGACTGATGGCTCTGACCTGAGGGGAGCACAGGCTCATTTATTATATATTGAAACGGTATGAATCTCTTTATGACATCTGTCTTGTATATTACCATGAGAATTACTATACAAATATTACATCCTCAGTAGACCTCATTTCTCTTCACCCACAATATGATATGCACTGACTGCATTGAACTACCCAGCATCATTATGTTTTTGAGAGTTAGGGTTATGACTCCACAATAATCAAACATCAGCAGAGGTGAAAGTAAGCCGAACGCACTGGAACGCCGTGCCGGTAAGAAATATACAGACCTCTTCTACCGGAACGCACCGGAACGCCTCGGAAAAGCAACTTTCACCATCGTTATCTCCCTCTAAAGAAGTACTTTACCTGCACTTTACCTGAAAATAAATGCTTTGCCATATATTCCATTCTGTGTCTGACATCTTACATTATGCACTCAAGGATGTGCACAGGATTCTGAATCAAAGTCAGAAAAGAGCAGGCTTTATTAACATCTTTAGTATGATGTGAGCGTGCTTTGCGCGCGAGCTAAAAAAATTTTTGAGTTGCACAGTTCCTGCAAGAATCTTATCCTACTTTCACCCCTGAACATCAGTCTATATTTTGGCCCATTATTATTTATAGTAGACATGCTGCTGTATGTTTGGACTGATGGTGATGCATTAATCCAAACCACTATGAAGACTGCCTCATAACTGATTATTTTTTCTCTACATTCCTACATGCTGTTGTGTCAAAGCTAATGTCCGATATTTTCAGTATATACTTTTAAGCTATTTATGTAGGCCACTATAAATCTTTTATTACGTATGTTGATGATGAACATAATACACATAGGAAGATTACATATTTTTATTATCATTTTTATTTTTATCCCTAATATGAGTGCTAGTATATTACTAAAGCCTGTCTTAACATTTATAGCATAGACAAACAGTATATTTATATGTGTATATAATAAGTGACAATATTTACTAAATTTTAAAATACAGGTACGTCAATTAACTAAAGAAACAGGTGTACGTGAAGTGTAAAAAAGGCATTGGTTTCCAATCAGAGTGAGTGTCTGAACAGATAGGGTGTCTATTTTTTGACAATATGCACATAAACGCATGGTTGATCCCCAGTAAAAAGGCACCGAATATGTATTTTATCCAGATTTTGTAACCTAGAGATGGAGCAAAATGTTCTCCAGAGTCAGACAGCAGCTCACTCTGCTCCAGTTTGTAATCCCACAGACTCTTTCTTTACTTTACCCAGCAGCCAATGAGCAAGACTTATGGACCTCTTGAATTTTTGTGTGTTTATTTGTGGGCAAACTGTAAATTTACTGCCACTAGACATCTTCACTGCTAAACTTTAATCCCTCCGCTCTGATCACCGGAACTTTTTTTGCTCTGAGTGCAGCAACCGGTGCTCTTTATTCCTTTCTCCCTTTTGCTCATCCACACTCACTGAGAGGACACATCGTGCTGCTGTGCTTATGCCACAGTCATATGCATCGTGTTGATGGAAAATAGATCAGGAATATTCACACATGTTGAAGGAAAACTGCACACAGCACAGAAAGTTTGACTGCTCATTTGCTGCTGATGCTCTTAAAGTGTGAACAAGATGAATCCTATTTAGATAGACATGTAAGTGTGGCTATGAACGCTGTCATCATGTGAGCATAATGCTTATGTGACGTTTGCAGACTAGACAAGGGGTTAATGTCAAAATTGATGTAAACATAATCAAAATGGGCAGAAGTTAAAGGTCCAAAGTAGAAATGAGACATCATAAAACTGCAAAACATAACTATAACTAACTGTGTGTGTGTGTTGTGTGTGTGGTGTGGGTGTGGGTGTGTCTATGTATGTGTGTATGTGTGTGTGTTTTCAGTGGATGTGGGTTCTTTGACTTCAAGGTAACTGATGTGCCACTACTTTCATGAAACTGAGTCAAGGCTAAATTCAGCCAGGATAATCAGAAAATCCTGGCTTAATCCATCATTTTGGTGTTGTGAAATAGCCCTCGGGCTCTCCACAAAATGAACTCCACCTCAAATACAACTGTAAAATCCTACTTGTATATCATGCATGAGTCATAATCATCTAATAATATAATAATAGCATTAATCACAGGAGACATTTTTTTGCATTAAGTATGTTTACTTTAAATACTTTAAATGCATTTTCCTGAATAGACACTACTTACATTCTATTACCTATGCAACATTTTGAATACAGGACACACACACACTTTAAATATGCACAGTAGCTTTCTCAGCAGTAGAATGTTTCTGATATTCATGAACAGTAAGTTCAATTCTCAGAACAATTGTTCACAACAGAGTGTTATTTCTCGTTCATTCATGCAAATTGCACAAATCTTGGCACATGTGTGCAAAAGACTAAGTACAATTATCTATGATTTGCACACACATGGCTCAGTGATCAAAACTGATGAGTTGATTCTCAGTGAAACTGTCAAACTTTTCACAACTTCTAAATGTTCTATCGCTGTTTGAGCTGTCACATGCAAAATGATCCACCCAATTATCAAAATCTGACATGTATATCCCATAAATATCTATGACATGTAATGTTAGTGATGCCTGTTGAATTGGCAAATGAGTTGCCAGGTGACAGTAATGAAGTAGGAATCACATGGGTGTCATTTTGTGGTAAATTTTTATATATATGTCTTTAAATGAAAGACCAAAAGCGAATTTTCTGTTTACAGTACACGTAACACCTTGATACACAAATAAATTTACTAAATACATACAAGTGCTACAATACTACAATATCATACAGTGAACCTTTACCTGATGTTGAAATCTGAATCTAAAAAGCCCAGAGTGATACAAAATAAAACAGCATTCATCAAGACAAAATGGACATTCTTGTATAGCACAGTGACAAAAAAAGAACAAAACAGAGATATGTATATAAGTAACATTTCCAGAGTTGACTGTCATGGAGAAAGAGAAATAAAAAAAAAAAAAAAAAAAAAAAAAAAGGTCTATACTCTTTCATACTCTGTTTCGTGAGTCTGGATGGTGGTGTCTTTTTGTCGTCTCTCAAAAATGTGAAATACAAGCGCACACGTGTGGTGAATGGATTAAACTCTGTCTTGATCTGCTCCAACATAAGCTGCGAACGTTAGCATGTCTAACAACGCTAGGTTACTAGCTGCAGTAACTTTACCTCCAGACAAACTTGTTAGATCCCACTGCATCTGCATTTGTTCTGTGGGGGTTTGAGGAGGAGGATGTGGGCTGATGCAGAATCAAAGTGGACCGACAATGATGCATCTCACTCTGGCTCACTGTCTCAGGTCTAAGCTGGATTATCTGAGCTCTGATCCTGGCTCTCGTCCACAATTGTGGTCCGGCTGGTCTGGCTGGATGACCCGTCTCAAGGTCTGCTGCACTAATCAAGTCCCTGTGCTTCCTTTTCCCACATTAATGAGTGTATTTCTGTCATCTATCATGTAGATATACCTGCTGTATTTCACCATCCGACCAATGTTTGCTGAGACGTAAGCTAGTTTTAGCCTCAGTCTGTTTCACGTTAAATCATGCATGCAGCTGTCAGGTAATTTTACGTTTCCACTTTCACAGGGTTCTTGTTTTCTTGCATCAGATGGTAACATTAAAATGTCAGCTGGAGTAGTATTAGCTTATATCAGCAATCTACACTTATGAAATCTGCTTGTGAGTCTTTATTTTAGCCAACAAAATCCACCGTCATCAGCTAGAAATAAGAATCTGCTCTTGTTTACTTCTCTAAGGATTCATAGACCTTGTGTTTCAACAATTACTCCCAATTTTGATATTAAATCTGTCACCATTATCACCGTGGACTGCACAAATGCAGTGCAAGAATGGAAAGTTTGGCAGGCTTAGCAACAGTAACTAAGGGTCAGTTGCACTTACAGTGTAGAGAATGTTGTTTGTTTGACTGTTTTGAAAAAATGAGCCAAAACTATTGAGAAAAACTGCAATGTAATTCTTATTGATCTGTTTCAGTTGCTTGACAGGAAGCGAACTAGCTGACCAGAGTTCACTCATTTTCATTGACGTCACTATTTTATACTGTTCTAACTTGCTTGTTGTTGAGCTTAATAGCTGTATTGAGATGGTTTAATTGTGGTTTCACAACAGTGACAAACAACGCTGAGGCTCAGGACAAACACAGCAGGCTGCAGATCAGGAAGATGTGGATCATGCAGCTCAATTCATGTAAAATAACTGTTGTGGCTGTGACATGGGATGTGTTCTTACAGAATTACTCATATGCAGTTGTGGGCCTTACAGCAGGCTTTTAAAAAGAAGGACAAAAAGTCTTGCGAAAAGTGCTTACTTATCTAGGCAGAGGTCAAAAGGGACGGTGCTTGAGCACCACCTATCTGTTAAATACAGTATGCAGTGTACATATTGTAATGCTGCTTGTTTTTTGGACACAGCATGTTTATTGTGCTGGTTGTGTTCATAGATCTGGAGGGATGGATGATTTTTAACATTTGATCAGATTTAAGTTAAACAGATTTCCCATAGCGAGCAGTGATCATATAGTGGATGATGCTCTCTTGTACTGTCTGCTAGAGTAGGAACATCACTTTCTTCACCATAGAGCCTCAGTCATAAAAATACACATTTTGCTGTCTTTTGGAAACCAATGTCAACATGTAACCTCCAGCTGTGTGTTATCAATCTGTACTCCTAAACATTTAATATGAAGTGACCTGACAAAAAGACTGATTATGGATTATCACTGGCATGTTGTTCCCCCGAGGGTTAGGATCAAACACCATCTTCCCCACGCTCAACACAAGCTGGCCTGCATCACATCAGTGCACAGATCTCTCCATCACAAAGTGTTAACCCGATGAGTGTGTGGTTGTACAGCACACCAAGGATTTGTGATCTGAGAGTTTAATAGTATAGTTTCCTGGGTGGCTTCTTGTGCATTCATTAGTGTATAGTGAGAGGAGGTCAGGGGAGCTGAAACACTCCCAAAGTGCTTTGTGTGGGCTCTGACAGGGCATTACTGGCTTAGATCTACTGATTAGTTTAAAAGCTGAGCTAAAATCAATAAAACCAAACCTCTTTATGTCTGGACCAATGGCCACAACATCATATAATCATAATATCATAATGATGGAACAGACTAGTAGTCATTCTTCACCATGTAGTTGTAAGTTCTTGTGTACACATCTTCAGTACAAAGGCTGTATATGTGACAATCATGTAGGAGCTCAAGCACCCACTGAAAATGTTGAGCAATCAAATACGATGATGAAAACCAATGATATACTCTGTGTGTAGTTGTTTTTTGACATTAGCACTGACTTACAACTGGATTTTGTCCCCAGGCACTGAACAGTGGCTGCCCACTGCTCCTAACTCAGGAGTGGTCAACTGCAGAGAACACTTTACTCCATGTTGTACTTGACTTGTCCATTAACACTGTGTTATTTGTGGCCAGTGTCTGTAAATGCTGCTCCCTCACAGTGTGGGCTGGTACAGTGTGGCCTGTTATAATTTGTAGCAGAGCAGTGTCGCATTTTGTTTGCAGTTTGAGTCTACATCCAACAGATGACAGTAGGCTACATCATAGTAATTAATAAAGCGAGCATGATGAAAGTGATTTTGTGATAATCATAGCGTGGGGGGTGCTCACTTCATTTGGGCACCAATGGGCTGAGAATGTCACAAGAACCCATACTTTGGTATCAAGTTGGTGCCAGTATTTTGAAAACATCGATGGTACTCTTTTTTTTTTTTTTTTTTTTTTTTTTTCTTTTTCTCACTGTACTGTCAGTACCAGACATACTGGAGTTACAATTCTTCTGGACATGACAGGGACAGCATAAACTCTTACAAGTGTTGTAGTCTGATGTTAAATACTAGAAGAAGGAGAAGAAGGACCAGCACTGAACGAAAACAACTACATGTGTAAGATAGCAACATGTGCAGCTAAAATAATGTGAAAATGCCAGGGGTTGGGGTGGATGTTTAGCTCAGTTGGTAGAGCGTCTGACCCATATATGGAGGCTGTTAGTCCTCTGCAGTGGCTGCTGGTTCGACTCCGCCTTCGGCCCTTTGCTGCGTGTCATCCCCTCTCTCTCTGCCCTGTTTCCTGTCTACTCTTCAACTGTACTATCCATTAAAAGGGCATAAAAGCCCAAAAATATTTAAAAAAAAAAAAAAAAAATGCCAGGGGTTACAACAGCCAGGTCAGGTGACAAAGCAGCAATCAGAGTAAGTATTAATGACTTCCAGAAACATTGTGTGCAAAAGTCCCTCTACCTCCCCCTCTCTCTGATCCCCAGCTTTTTTCATATTAAGGTTTGCACTGTTTATTTTTTTTTTACTCAGTTCATCATCACATGAGATGAACTTAAGGAATTGTTAAAATGAGAGCAATTATATGGAGAAGTTTTCAAAAACATGCTCAGTAGTGATCCTTCAACTTCACACGACCTCTTCATGAAGATGATTTTTCAGCTATTTTCACATTATTAAACAGACAGAGCCCTCATTTAATCAGTAATGTACAGTACAATGAGTTAAATAAGGATAAATTATGAGAAATATCATCAAAATAATCAATATATATTAAAGACTTTATCAACAGAGTTTATTTTCCACAGATTAAAGACCCAGTGCTTGAGTTTGATCATTTTCAAGTAGTTTAATGATGGCGTGCTTGCACTGTCGTCTTCATGCTGTCTCTTCCAGCTCATCAATGCCTTTGATTGGACTGAAGCCAAGGACACAAACAAAGGAATGCATTAGGAATCCCATCAAATGAGTCGTTTTTAATTCCAGACGCTGGACCGAACCCAGCAGCCATTTAGTGTGGCTCCTGAGTAGAAGATATTTTACCTTAATCGCTCCCGCTCTGCTTCAGGCCATGAAGTCAAGAGCTCTTATAAAATGAGACTGATTAGAGATGAGGAAATAAAAACAGAAGGAACATTGTCTGGAGCCAAATTATTGATGACGTCTAGCTTGAAGTGTTCAGTATGAAATTTGGGGGTCTAAGCAGAAGGAAGCTGGAATAATGTGAGTGTGAGAGTGGAAGCTCTGGTTGCCATTCAAGTAATAGTGTAAATGATAATGTAAGTATTATATATCAAATGAACAATGCTGAAATTCATTAGTTTTGCATACAAATAATGTAACATTGTGACACAGAGGACTGCTACTAATATTTCCCAGACTTTCAAGCTGAATTCAATGAAATCCTTGAAAGCAACGTCTGGATGATTTGACACACAAAAACCCCTCTGCAATTATTCTTAGTTACTTAGTGAAAATGACTTTTGGGGTTAATTATTACCAGTGGAGGACAGTAACGAAGTACATTTACTTGAGTACTGTACTTAAGTACATTTTTTGAGTATCTGTTCTTTACTTGAGTATTTGTTTTTTTGGGAACTTATGACTTTCACTCCACTACATTTCAAAGACAAATATTGTACTTATGACTACACTACATTTCTAGGAGGGTTGTCGTTACTCGTTACTTTTACCATGGCTCGCGTGTGCGCCACGGTTTTGTTCCGTCCTCTGCACGGCTGCATGTCTCTCCTGCAGCAGCATGTCAGATTGTTTCAGCAGCGGAGTGTTTTGTCCGCCTGATCATATTTACTTGCTTAGATTTTGTTGATCAGGTCTTTCTTGCTCTTTGTGCTTCTACCATGGATAAGCAGGCCACGTGTTAAATAGTTTCTTTTCTGTCTGTCTTTATAATCGTGATTCTGCACGGGGTTGTATATTTATTTATTTATTTTTTTAAGTTATTTTTTTGGCCATTTGTGCCTTTATTGACAGTGACAGCTGAAGAATAGACAGGAAACAGGGCAGAGAGAGAGGGGATGACACGCAGCAAAGGGCCGAAGGCGGGAGTCGAACCAGCGGCCGCTGCAGAGGACTGACAGCCTCCACACATGGGTTGGACGCTCTACCCACTGAGGTTGTTTATTTTGAAAATTAGCTGGATTCCCCCTCCCTTTTCTGTGTCTGACTTCCTGCCCGTTCGATCTGCTCTGTGCTAATTGACGCAGCATCTGTCAAAAATAGACTCGGTCGTATTTGAAGCGGAGCGGAGCACCGAGCTGCTTCTGGTGGAAACACGAGCATTGTCTAGAATGGCCACGAATCGCTCCGACTGCTGCAGCGAGGCCGTAACGCGGCGCAGCTGTGCCTGGCGGAAATTGCGGGTTAGACAGATGTTGATATTTTTCTTTTCTAAAATGCAATTGGCCACATGCTCTGTTCCTCACAGAAGGAAACCAATCACAGTACCTGCTCTCAACTGGGACTGATGTAAAAGTGGACATCCAGGTGCGTTCCATAACAAGAGCAAGCAAACTCTCCCTCTTTCATTCAAACAAAACTCAGTAATGGTGACTGGTGGTTTTAATACAGTTACATCAGGAAATGACAGTAGATGTCCTTTTTGTTTTTGATTGCATTTATGTGCTGAAGGTTTTATAGGTGTTTCTATGGTTTCAGAGAGTTACAAGCTTCTGTAAATGCACTGTGAAAACAATCCAACAATGTATTGATATTAGAAGATGTACTTTGTAATTTGTACTTTTGAATACTTAATTATTTTTAAAAGCATGTACTTTTGAATACTTAAGTAGTTTTAAAAGCAAGTACTCTAGTACTTTAACTTGAGTAAAGTTTTGACTGAGAAACTTTCACTTGTAGTTGAGTAACAATTGACCAGGAGTATCTGTACTTTGACTCAAGTACTGGGGTTGAGTACATTGTCCACCTCTGATTATTAGCCAACCAAAACTCTGACTGATTTCAGACAGGTCAAACATGTTTGTGAATGTGTATGCACATTTTAACGTGACATTTTTCCTTGTAAATACATCTTCAGCACTATAATGTATATTTCTACATATGTTCACAGTTGTGCAAGGTGCAATTTCCTTCTTCATACATTTCACATGGAATAAGTGTAAAAAAACACGCTGATTCCAATCAGAGTGACTGCAGACAAGGTACTAGCATTAATCAAGCCTGACTGTTGGCCTGGTCTGGAGCAGGCTAACTACACAGAGTAAATCTCCATGGTAACTGATGTGCCACTGCTTTCAGGAAACTGAATCAAGGCTGAATTCAGACAGGATAAGTGGAAAATCCTGGTTTAAGCCCTTGAGCTCTCCTATAAAAAATAGTTCAAAATGAGCTCCACCTCATCTACAAAAGTAAAATCCTACTTTTATATTAATGTACAAGTCATAATCATCTAGTAATATAACAATAGTGTTATTTATATCTATATGCACATGTTAATGTGGCATTTTCACTTGTAAATATATGTTTAGCACTATAATGTATATTTCTACATATGTTCAATTTCCTTGCAATTTCTTTCTTCATATATTTCACTTAACCTAATGAAATTGCTGCAAAAAAGGTAGTTTTGTGCCTTAAAAATGCCTTTTGTGGTTGCAGTTCCTCAAGTGATCATAGGCCCCTGCAGTCATACCTGTTTAACTACAGAAGGGACCCGTAAGGACCAGTAAGAGGTTGTACAAAAGTTTTGCAGTGTTCAAATGTTATTTTTTTGTGATTTTACACAAGTTTCTCATTCTTTTTTATTTTATGGAATGCTATACATAAAGCATGTTGCAGGTAAACTATGTTTGTGTGACTACACCTCAGTTATTCTATAATAAGGTGATGTGTTTGTATTTTGTGCAGGATGAGGCACAAGATGTCCCACAAAAACATGCTGGAAAAAACAAAACAAAAATGAGTTTACTAATCTAGCCAAGAAAAATGTTCATAATTTTGTAATAAAAGAAAGCTACACCATTATCACGTGTATGGTCTGTTTTAAAGGATAAGTTCGGTTTTTTGACACCTGGACCTTATTGTTAGGATTAAATATGCTCGTAGACTCACCCAGACAATTTTGGTGGAGCTCGGAGCCGTTTTCGAGCAATTTAGATCCATCCGACGGCGTTTTTTCTCATGCCATAGTAGCGGACGGGGCCAGAAATCGAAGCCCCTAAATTAGACATTATCTGCTGCGAAACTCGCTCATTTCACCTACATTTTATAAATGAATGGCCAGTGTTATCACCATGTCAGCTCAACTTCGTTGTTATGGTCATCCGGGACTTTACAAGGATGGGTAACTTTTGGTGGCGTCATAGACGTGCGCCGCAGGACTGCAGCTGAGAAGAGACGCTGTTGTTGCTAGGCTACACGGCAACACGGCTATTTTTGTGCAGCATGGCGGAATATTTATCCGATGTAGAAGTGTCTGACGACAACTTTGAGTATAATGGATGCCCGTATCGTTTTGAGCCAGAATACACTGACGAGGAGCTATTTGAAAGGAGGATGCAGAGGGAAAGAGCCGAACAGCTGGCCAGAGAACAAGCAACCACTGCACGTCCACGAATGGGGGCTAACTGGTGGTGTTGTTGTGGACATTGCACGAGTTTCGCAGCAGATAATGTCTAATTTAGGGGCTTTGATTTCTGGCCCCGTCCACTACTATGGCATGAGAAAAAAACGCCGTCGGATGGATCTAAATTGCTCGAAAACGGCTCCGAGCTCCACCAAAATTGTCTGGGTGAGTCTACGAGCGTATTTAATCCTAACAATAAGATCCAGGTGTCAAAAAAACCGAACTTATCCTTTAACTATTCATCGGGATAAAGGGTTAGATTCATTAAAGTCCTGCAGGCCAATATCATAACATGCGTTTAGTTTATATATTTTCTTTACAGCATTTCTAGTGAACAGTTTTGGTTTAAAATGTTTGTAGTAAATGTAGCGACTGATTCATTTAGTAAGAAATGAAGTGCTTCATCCTTAATACAACCTTTAATGCTACAGCATGTTTAGCCCATTGTTATAAACAATAATTCCATTAGACTGATACCAATACTTAACTATAACAAAAGTAAGGCCTTGTCAACTTAGATAATTTCAGGTTGGTAATAAGTCGGCCAATCCCTCTCCTCTGACTGCAACCAAGGAATTAATGTGGTCAAAAACATTCAAAGAAGGCAACAGAGAATAAGTAAGTGAAAACCTAGAGCTGAGTCTTCAAACAGTCTTATTTACAACAGTCTCCAACTCTTGTAGGGACTTTACTCATTTAGCACAAAAACAGGTTGCCAGAGAAAACACAGCACTTATTTTCATAATATTAGATTTTTTTTTAAATATATCACATGTCAAGTGAGGATACACATGAGATGCTGTTCAAACCAAATGCATGGGCCCATCTCACATGCTGCAAGTGGATCACTACACTGTGCTTATGGGGAAAATTCTCCACTTTTCACGTGTCTGTCTAGTTGGTGTATAGTGAATAAATTCCTCAGTGTGTGCTATATTGAGAAAACTGAGTTGTCCTGCTGCAAAATCCGTTGTTCTTCCTGCATCCAGTAATGTCACTGGATGTAAGGAAAGGTCAATATATATTGTAGCAGTTGTGGTTGTTATATGTGTTGTTTTGTAACATCACAGTTGTGTCTTTACATATCTGTTTTCTTTACTGTGAATCTATGTGATGAGTGCTGGGATGCCTGAGGTCCATATAATTTATTCTACCAGACTCAACTCCCTCTGATTTTATTGGTGCTGACTTGTTTTAATGAAACGGATGGATCACAATAATCTCTGTGTTTCTATAAGCCTCTTTTATCAAACACCCCTCTGGTGACCTGGTGGTCTAAGACATGTAAAATATGACAACAACTAATTTGTCTTGGGAGTGTTTGTTAGATGTCATCTGTTCGTCTCTGCTCCTGTTGTCAACTCCCATATTGATGATAGTTGTACAGTAAAAATTGTAGAATTCATGTATTCAGTCTAAACCTTCCTTTCTGTCTTTTGGTGTTGTTTGCAGCTAATCTCCATTTAAGATTATCGAGGGAAACTAGTGTATATTTCGTAGTGCTGAAACTTCATTCTGAGAGTAATGGGAGGTAATTGGAGGAAGAAGTTGCTTCACTGCTGCCTACAGGCGCAGCTAGAACTCTTGGATATATCTACTATACCATAGGTCAGTGATTCAAAGTTTTTTGAGACTTTCCAAAAGTTTGGTCAAATTTGTTTGACAGTTTGATGGAAATAGCAAGAGAGAGTGGGGAGGGGAAAAAAGACCCAAGCAGAAAGAGGTAAATTCAAAGGCGATGAACAGTGAGGCTCCAAAGTAAGATAAAAAAAAAAGCACAATGAGCATGGAAAAAAAGTGGGCAGCTGAGTGTCAAAGCTTGTTGGCCTATATTTAAAGATTTGGCTCATTTCAAACCTCAGTGCAGGAACTTCAGCAGAGAGATCTGACTCTCCACCCAGGCTGAAAATAGCTCCGGGCGCTCTGGTCAGTCAGACGTGGCACTGCAGCCTCCTCCACTGTTCTGGCCTGGTATCACCTCGACCGGCCACGATACTCACACCAACTGTTTGCAGAAAAATCAATACTGATATGAGCTTCATCTCCGACTCGTAGCGAAGCAGCTGGAACATAAAATAGGAAGGTGTCAGGGTGGTTGAAGTTAGGAACAAGAGGACATATAGAGATAAAGGCCATGAGATAAGGAACAGATTGAATCGTACTGAAGGAAAGAAAAAAATTTAATGCACTTCCACCAGCTTCAACTACTGCTGTGACACAAACCAGCAGATTTTGAACCATAAAGAAGAATACCGCTCGGGTAGTGCTTAGAGCAAACTCCATCCACTCAATTATGGATTATGTAGCATGACAATAATAATGAATATTGATATGAATAATGATAATGATAAGATTTACAGTATAGTCTGAGCAGGGTATTGATTATCTCTTAGGTAAAAATGAAAGTCTTAGTTTTATGGTGTCTCTATAGAAAATGCCATGAATTCTAAGAAATCTTGTGAAGGTCCTAAATATTGGCCCACAATATATCTAACACGTCTTGATAAATGATGATGGTGCAGTCATGTACAGTAGCTGAGTACATTCACAAGTATTGTACTTGATTACAATTTTGAACTGAAGCATTCCCACCTGATGTGTTATGGATATGTTTTTTTGGGTCCTTCTGTTCTATCTTTGTGCAGAGCTACTGTTCGTTGTATGCTGTGTGATGCCAACGAGATAAAAAGTAAAACCTGCAAATCCCAGAATCCCAATGCTGCAGGTTTCTGGGGTGAGAGTCACGCGGTGTGACTGATTGATAATTGGTCGCAGAGCCAGCCAGGACACCAGGGTTAGCATGGCACACCCTCCGAGGAATGAGCAGTGTTACTGCTTTACATCATAACCATGTTGCCTGCTGAAATGCAGTTGGAGTGTACTCCACTATGGGTATGGGCATTTTAGCTGCAGAGTCTAGCAGAGCATGTGGTTAATAGAACTGCAGCTGTGGGACTCCTTCAACCACTGACGTCACACAACAGACATAAATACACCCCTCTCTCTATTACAAACATTTTAATGCTATCTACAACGACAGGGCTGGCTGCTCATGATAGCAAGAATTGCACTATTTGGACCATGACTCAATTTTCATATCATATCATTTTCAGGAAATCAGAGAATAATGTATACATATACATATAGCCACATTTTCCTTCAACTTTTCTACAGAAATGAAAGGGTTACTGTCCTGAAAATAGCAAAATAGAGTTATCCAATCAGATTTTTTTGTTGTTGTCTCTAGGCAGAGAAAGGTTAGAGCTGGCTCACTCATTGGTTCAGACTTCATCACTGGGACAAAAAGCCACAGCTTGTGTGTTTGTTTAGAAAGTGACAGGTGAAATAATAATAATAATGATCACATTTTGATTTACAGTGGGTGGGACCAAAAATCATCCACTTAGTCCTTCCTGAAGGACAGAGATATCTTGCTGGAGACAAAGCAGTCGAAACTGACGCTGCTGTGGGTAGCTAACTTGATAGTGCCGCCTTTTTCAAGGCAGACTTTCGCAGCATAGTGGAGGATCTGCAAAGGACTGTGTTATTTAGGAGACTGAAATTGCGCTCTTCCCTGAGCCTGTTAGAAAACATTTTTCAGACACTTGAAACTTCTTTTTTAAAGTTCCTTCCAACAGTGCAGCACAGCAGACAGAGCTGTGGTTGGTAGACAGAAATAATAGAACTGCAGATCTATGCTACATGTAACTGTGTGTGTGGGACTGAAACAGAGAAATAAGAAACTCAGAATGATTCATATAGATTATTACAGCTCTTAATATCAAACACAAACTTAATTAGAACTTATCCAAACAATAGTAACAGAATAAATGGTAATTATCTACCGTTTAATATGAGTTTAAGTAAAGAAAACATTACGTATTCTGCTGTCATTGTGTGGTGTTTTGCTGCCCTCTTCTGGCTTTTTTGTATATGGCAACTTCACACTACTGTACAAACACATGTCACAAGCTACCTGCTGCCTGCTGCTTATTCCAGCAAAATCTTTTTCCATTTTGATGCATTTTTGGTGTGTCTGGCTAGGTTTTGGCTGAACTCAAGTCCCAGCAAAGGCCAGCAGTGCTCTCTTTGGTGTTAAATAAGTAAAGTATCTGCAAAGCTATTTGAGGGAGCCATCAAAAGCATGGAATTTGTCCTCTAGCAACCAGGAATGACTATTTTACTAATGTGCAAAGCTTGTACTTCTCTCTCATGTTCACTTTGATGAGTAAAAGAAAAACTCCACGAGTCTCCATTATCCATACTTGAATATATCAGTTTAATATAACACAGATCTGTTTACAGAGACGTTTTATACCATCTTTGAGGGAGTAAGGTCAATATTATGTCAAGCACAAGATTAAATATTACTTCATATTCATAAACCCCTACCACAGCAACAGTTCATGGCAGACAGGCCCGTCAATAAAGACGTGGACAATATATCACAAGAACGAGTGTTTAATTAGTGCAGCGGAGGAAATACAGAGAAAATGTATCAGTGAGCCCTTGGTACCAAAGATAAGCAGATGTAAAGCAAAATACCAGAAATGTCATGTAAAACTGGAGTAATAATAAAAACAAGTCTTGGAGGATTACTACTTTAACGAAGGGAAACTTGAAACCCAGTAACCAGAGGAGGATAAAGTTTGGGGGGGCTGGCTTTTATGAGTGAAGTGATGTGAATGGTTGGAACCTGATATCTGCCTGGGACAGACTGAGTGACTCTGGCTAGAAATTGAAAGCTCAGAACCACAGTCTGTTAAATGATACATATCGACTTCCCTGTGCGCACCATGTGGTTTTACATTTATTCCTGGAAGTCAAAGTATGAATGGAGAATGAATGGTTAAAGCTCTGGAGGGAGGGCCATGGAGTTATCTACAAACGTATTTATCAAAGTGTGAGAGAGTGAGGTTTTAGTGAATACAGCAGGGCTGCCCCCTGCCAAGAAACCACGGTCCACTCGCATTTAATCAGTTGTATCACTGGACTTTTCTTTCAGCTGTGTCACTGTGCAGTTTTGCAAACTTTCTCCCTGACCTAACGATAATTATTGATCATGTAGGTTGTGACTGACAACATGATGTGGAAGTGGCTAAGGTGATAAGTTTGGTCTTAGTCAGGATGGTATTCCCATAGTTGGATTTACCATATGGTATAGGTAGGTAATAGCCTGAGGCCTTGCTCACCAGAGGGGCCTTGTGAATTTGTGTTTACTTTTTTTAAAATTTAAAAAAACATTTGTCACCACTACGTAGGGAACCAAGTGCCAGAGAAGACACCAAAACAGCCTTGTGGATGCAGCTCAGGAGAGGGAGTGTGTTAATATGAACAGAAGTGTTGCTTGATATAAAAACTGTCTTTGGTCACAAAACCTGATGTTTCTCTATAAATTGGAGGAACCTCAGTTAAGTATATGAACCACACTGCAGGAGTCTCTGTTAGAAACAGACAGATGGATCTTCTCTATACTCTCATCTCCATATGTCTGCATGTACGGAGGACCATTTCTGCTAATATGATCAGAAAAAAGAAGATCCTGTAAGTCATTATAATGTGAATCTCTCTTGAAATAATGAGTTCCCATCTCAAAAATAATCAAAAATACTGCTCTTGAAATACTAAATATTTATTTAAAGATATATTTATTATTTTAAGCAACTAAATCAGTATTTTAAGATAAATTGTTAACTGTCATGGGTGTGCAGTACACCATACAACAGGAAATGTTCGTAATGACCTTTATTATAGCACAGCCTAAACAGGAACTAGGCAGACAAAGATGCACAGGTACAGTCTGAACTTGGGCTCAGAGTCCACACAAAGTCTCTGGGGTCCAGGCTCGAGGAATGGGTAGAGCCGAACTGAGGGACAGAGGGAGCAGACTGACCAGACAGAAGAGCAGACGAGGGATGAGCCACAGGGTAGTGGGGACCAGACGGAAAAGTCGGGACCGGGTGAGCAGACAAACTAGGCAGTGAAGTTGGGACCAGGTAAGCAGACAGACCAGGCAGGCAAGTGGACAGTGGGACCAGAGGTTGCAGGAGCAGACAGACCAGGCAGCAAGTTGGGACCAGGAGAGCGGGGGACGTCAGGCAGAAGACGTCCAGCAGATGACCAGGGGGCAGAGCAGAGGCAGAGCTGGAGAGCTCATGGGGATGGTCACAAGGCAGAGCAAAGATGGGGCTGGAGACCTGAAGTGGATGACCCAAGGGCAGGGCAGAGGCGGAGCCGGAGACCTCGGGCAGTTAACATAAGTTATCTTATCTTAATCTTTCCCATTCAAATTAATACAAAAATTATGAATATCGCGCACCATTTAGTATGACTTCTTTAATTTAACTGACATTCTCTCAGCACCCTCCACCTGTATCTGACTTCCAGCATCCCTGCTAATCATCATCAGTCATAATAATCATATAAATTATTGATGAAGCACAACTACAATAGGCAGCCACCATTAGACCATTATAGGCAACACAAGATGTTTTATTTGCATTTTAAATGGATCTATCTTTGATTATGTTTTATCCATTGTGTAGAATGACCTATTGGGTTATAACATATGTTACATGATTGGACTCTAGTTATTAATGCAGTTATGTGTTCATCACTTAAAGTTAAAATGCTTCATATACCCACCACTGCTTAACACTAATGAGTTAAATAGTTAAGTGGATGAGATAAAGAAACAGCTAAGAGTCAAGTGTGTATGTTAATGTCAGTAAAGAGGAAATTCTTAATGTTCAGTACATGCCTTTGTCTGTCTCCTCTCTTCAGATCATACTGGGTTGTCAGAAATTATATACTTATAATCTTTTTCTTGCCTTATTTTCTTCTTCTAACTGAAGGTCATTCAAGTTCTTCAGTTAAAACAGCTAGAGTTCTCATTTGTGTCTGTCATTGACTTCTGTGGCCTTGTTAAATTAAAAGAGCAGCCTCTAAACAGTTCTTGTTCAGTAGCTGTGATTGTGTTAAGCAAAATGGAGAAGGGCCTCATCTTAGCTTTTACCTGGAGCCTCCAAATCACTAAAATCACCCCTGGGTATTCCTGCACAGTTTACACACAAGGTACGTGATAGTTGTCCATCCATCCAACCATTTTCTTCTGCTTATCTGGGGTCATGGTGGCAGCAGGCTAAGCTAGGTATTCTAGACGTCCCTCTTAATGCGATTGATGACATTGATCACAGGTCCAGGTCATGATCTTCCCTACACAACTGAAATACCTCCATGACATGAATAAACTTCATCAGTTGTTTAGGAAGGGATAATGTACAGTGAGCAGGTCATAGTTGTGAAATAAATTCCAACAGGATGATGCAGGATGATGCAAAGGGGAGGGGTCTTGAGTCATCCTGAAGGGCTTTGTTTCACAATAACATCCTGCTCGCTGTACATTATCCCACTTATTACTCTGCACTTGGTCTGCGCATGAAAATAAATATAAATAAATAAAGAAAAGTTAATTAACATGCAGTTTCTCTTAAAGGTTTTGTGTTGCTTCACAATACATGACAGTAATGTTATGTTATTATTGTATGTGAAATATTTTGAATTAATTTATTTTGCCACTCTCAGCTCAGAAAAGTTGTTTCAGGGGTCAGTTGATGAGGCGTCCCTATGGTGAAAACAAATGGCAAAATTCCTGAAGGCCATGCAGGGGCCAAACCCACAGCGGGCCCACAGAGGAATATTTTGGGTTTGCCCCTGCCCACAGTAAACCCACCCTACCCTCAGTGGGTCTGTACAGGCATGTTTACTGGGTGCTTCCTCTATGTACCAAAGTGCTTTGAGCATCACTGTGGTCACACTGACACAGGCTTTCTGACACAGCAACACATACATTTTATACAACTCTCAGCTGGTGCCAAAACAAAACTCATTTTAAAACATGGGCTGATCTGATCACGTACTTGCATAGTCACCTGCTACTTGTTATTGTGTAGATGGGATGTGTGTGTAGACAAGAAATATCCAAATGTAATAGTCAGATGGTTATGAAACTTGTTGCATTTAGAACACTCTACAAGCTTTTCTCTGGTACCACAAACATTTCAAATGAGCTCACTTTTAGTTTCACCTCAATATAAAGTGGTTTAGATCATCAACTCATATAGATCATTAACTATTGGTTTGTTTACACCTGTCTGAGTGTTACTTTGCTGATCCCAGATCTCAGCTACTTTGATGAGTATAGTTCTGATAACTCATAATAATCCTTCAGATGTTAATGTCAGACTAAGTCCAATGTGTCACCTACTCTCGACGACATCACTTCCAAGTTGGCAGGAGCCTGCTATTTCAGTGTCATGGATGCCATGTCATGGATGGCTACTGGGCCTCAGAGAAGAGTGATCCAAGTTGACCACATTCAACACCGTATTTGGACAGTACTGACTGCTCAATCTACCTTTTGGGCTGAAATCTGCCCAAGACAAGTTTTAGTGTGAAGTTGATGAGACTTATGAAGGCCTACAGGCAGTCATGGCAGTAGTTAATGATGTCCTCTTCTATGCCAGAAGCATGCAGCTAAAGCACTCCAGAGATCAAAGAGTTAAGCTCAACCCAGAGAAAAGCAAAATCAGTGCCACAGAGGTCAGCTACTTTGGGCACCGTTTGCCCCTATGCTCTCATGCATCACCTGTTAAAAGAGTCCAGTGAAGGAAGTCTGGTATGTCATGGTGATTCTGTGAAGACAAAACCAAACGTGGCCTTCCAGTCATATTAAGAAAGCTAGAATTTTAATGCTGTGTATGAGGCTTGAGTAAAATTCACTAACAAGACCTCACCATAAGTTCAGAATGAAAGTATTTTATTTGGAATGACAATGGGAATCGGGCAGAATTGGATAATAGGGGTTGTGGGGAGAGGGATAGTAAGGGTTGAGGGGAAGAGGCATGAAAGGGGTCAAAGGGGTGAGGGATGATAGGGGTCAAGGGGAAGGGAGGTTAGTTGTAGGGCTGAGCAGCTAGGAACCTGGGGGGTCAAGACTCAGGGTGGGGGAAATGTCTCAGCGAGCTTCGGCGCATCATCCCCTGTGGCTCCTGTGGAAGAAAGAGAGAAAGACGGAAGGGTTAATGATTAATAACAGAAGCATTAGCTGAACATACATGTCTTGAGGTGGAACCAGAGCGTGCGGCGGAGACCCAGGTGGACATAGGGAGGACGAGTCAGCTCCTTGTAGAGGGATCCTGCGGTAGAACATGTGACGACTGTTTAGAGGACTACTGTCCTAGTGGAGAAACTGTGCATTACCTGCTGAGACAGAAAACAAGGTCAGGGGGAGGGTCATGAGAACTGGGATGGACAGGAGAAGGTAGGATGTGCGTATATGGGTATGCACAGGTGATTGGAATGAGAAGGTGTGTGGGTGTCTGTGGGACGCAGGTGATCGGATTTGTGGGAGATACAGGTGTTCTGAATTAGCAAATCGGGTGATAGTGTCAGCTGAGGTTGGTGTGTTCTAGTTCCTGAACTTCATCTTTAAACTACATATGTCCCAGCTTTACTGTGCTTAATATTACGCAGTGTGTAATATCAACCTGTGTGTAATGTTGAGCTTGTGTGTCAACAGTGAACCCCTTGAAACAATAAAATGTCACTTGCTTTAAAATCCTTCTCTGGTCAAGTTGAAGCAGCCAAGAGAAAATTGTCACTGTGTGATTCATCCTGTAGGTCAAATGTGGAGTGGAGAGCCTTGTGCATCACTAACAGCAAGGAACCCCACACGGGAAATAAAATCCTTTACATGGAATCAATCCTTCATACCAGACCTTAGTCAATATGGTCATGAATATCCGGGGAGGCTTGTGCGACTTAATCCTCTAAGTGTTAACGGCTGATCCGTTAATATTCACATGATACTCCCAGCGCTTAGGTCGTCTCCTCTGACTGTGACCTCAGACCAGATTACCATGACCTTTGTGTGTTTCTCTAAGATTATCCTGAATAGCATTTAGAAAATAGAATCTGTATCATAGTAACTTTCTCCTCAGTTTGCTGTTTTATGTGATTTTGTAGCAGCTTTAGTCCTACAAAGCCCAGAGGTCATTGCTTTGGAGGCACAAGCAAAGCAGTACCTTGAGTAATATACCTCCACACAATTGTTTATACTTTATATGCTACCACAGCACCTAACCCATGTCCGCTCTCCATAAAAGATCTGGATATTTTAGGTTAAAACTTTGTAATAAACCTCATTAATAAATGGTAAATTGATAGCTAATTAAAGTTTAGTGAATAGTTGTTTCAATTTTAAAAATTAAATTAAGACATATTTAGACATATTATACATCTTAGAACAAAGTTGCTGAAAACATGAAAACACAGAAATAAGTTGTACTGAATTCTGGAGTTAGAAGCTGTAGACTGGGTAATATTCTCATATAGATATATATATATATATATATATATATATATATATATATATTATATATATATATTATATATATGCTGAACAATGCTTAACTGTGATTGGTCCAGAGCATACCCTCTGTATACTTTGTTAGTGCAATTGCAGTGTGTGTGTGAAGTTCACCTTCCTTCCTACAAAAATATTCAGCCTTTATATCACCAGCAAAGTAAATAAATACTTATAGTTACAGCACATCATCGTCCGAATAATCTGCACATATTGTGCAAAACAAGACATGGTGTCAGAGTAAAACGGTTTACAACAGACAATGGATGGCGCTGGAGTTCCTTCACCCCAAATGGACTGGATTGCTAACAGCCTGCCCAAAGCATGGCGTACGTTTAGACTTGGATTCAACAGAAGAATTTAAATAATAAATAAAGTACTATCCATCTATCCATCTGTCTATCTACAGTATATAAACAGCTTTGGCATGCTAAAAGTTGATGTAAAGTCTTCAGGCTGTCATGGCCACGGCTGTGCCTTCTCTCCCCGTGTTTCCTGTTTCTTTCTGTCTGTCTTTCTGTGTGTTTCTGTTGTGTGCATGATCTTCCCTCTCTGATCTCCTGGCTCCTCCTGGCTCTGGTCATCTCACACCTGGTACCAGTCATCTCAACACCACTCCCTGTCAGCTATCAGCCTCAGCCTCAGATTCCCAGTTATCAGCCCAAGCCACAGCTTCAAGTTCCCAACTATCAGCCCAAGCGTCAGCACCAGGTTCCCAGCAAGCCAGCAAACCTCCCTTCTTGTACCTCCCAGCCAGTTAGCCTTTCCTTCTCTTAGCTCCCAGGCAGCTACAGTAGCTTCCCTTCTCTTAGCTCTAACCTGCTAGCCTCCCTTCTGTTAGCTGTCTGTCAGCTACTCCCCTGTCAGTTAGCTCTCAACCAGCTGACCAGTCAGCTAGCACTGACCCAGCCGGGTCCCTGGCTCTCACCCACGTCATGCCTCCCAGCTGCCCGGTGCCATGAGTTCCTGAATCAGCCTTTGTTTCTCCTGTTCTGGTCGCAGCCATCAGCAGAACCTGTTCCGGCAGGGCTGCGACCATGGCCAATTCCTGTTCTGGCTGGGCTAGCCAGCCATCACCATATAGGTCTTCAGGGCCCAAACTGCAGTCATCTTCTGTTTCATTCTGAGCTGTAGTGGTCATAAGTCTATTGCCTTTCTCCTGCTCAGCTCCTTTGTCGTCTGTCTCCAGTCCTGCCCTCCTGATGCCAGCAGCTGACCCTAACCTGCTGCCAAATCTTCCGATACCAGCCGCCTTTCCTGTGCTTCGGCCTCACCGCCAGCCTCCCGAAGGGTTCCACCTTGGCTGTTGCTGACCTCCCAAGGGGTCCCGCCTTTGTCTTCCCCAGCACTGCTGCCTGCCAGGGGTCCCGCCTTCATCTTTGTCTTCACCACTGATCACCAGAGGGGTCTCATCTTCATTTTTGCTGCCAGCTGCTTGAGAGTTTTTGTCTGTGCCATTGGCCCCAACCTGTAGTTGAATCTTCTGGTGTCAGCTGCCTTTCCTGTGCTTCAGCCTCACCACCAGTGTTCCACGTTGGCCAGCGCTAACTTCCCAAGGGGTCCTGTATTTGTCTTCGTCTGCATTGCCAGCATATTTGTTCCCTTGCCCTCCTCTAGTAGGGTGCCACCTTTATCTCCAGCCTCTAGAAGAATCCAGTTTTTGACCTCTGGAGGGGTCCTGCCTTCATCATTAACTTCCTAGTTCTCTTCATGCCCATCCTCCAGAGCTGCTTCACCTATGTTGCCAGAATACAGAGCGTCGTCCAGAAGTCCTCCATCCTTCAGTCCTACCTCTTGGTTGCCTGCCTGAGGTCTCCTGCTCCAGTCCTGTCCAGTTCTCAGACCACCTGTCTGATGCCTCCTTCTCTCCCCTTGTCCAGCCCTTGGTTCTTCAGCTCCCAGGCCATGTGCCCCTAAGCCCTTGAAATTACTCATTATTATTAGTTGCCCATGTCCATAATTTAATAAATAATTGTAATTGTAAATGTAAATTCAATCTTGCTAATCAGAATGAAATCAGAGGTGTGTTTTTCATTAATGAGTTTTGTAGTCTAATGTGAATCTTTGCTAGCACAGCTAATGCATAATAATATGGACATAATGCAGAGATTACAGAGCAGGAACATACAGTTCAGCCTTTCAGCACGAGTTGATGTAACTGACTTGACATCAGCCAGGCCCCACCACTTGTCCTGAGAAAAAAACAGTCAAAAATGTCCTATCTGACTTATCCCAACTTTCCCAGTGAGCTAGATGATGTGGAAAGAAACAATGAGATATCTCTCTTAATGATGCGTCTCCACTGATTATGTGAGTCAGGTGAAGACAGCAGTGATGGAGATAGCTGGGCTCAGCGTTGCCAGATCTGTTCCATCGACTCACACTTAGTTTAACAACTTTTTTAATTGAATCAGTTCAAACCACAGCACTGAGCTGCAGATCAATACTGTTTAATTAGAGGTCAACCTAAGCTGTAACGTGGTGTGTGCATGTCCCACATTATCCAGTTAAATCACCTCCGGTGCATTAAAATCAGCCAGATGCAGCCAGACAGCTATTAGCACTACTGGCAAAGGTCAGAGACTGAGCTGCAGTGAAGCAGACGAGGAATATTTACACAACATGCCACGATTGTCTACAACTATGAGACCATGGGGAGAGAAAATGAGGACACAGAAATGTGCATGACAATATTCTGCTTCTCACAGAAACTCAAGGTTGGTGATGTTGGTCTGTCTGGCCAGCACTTTGGTCCTGATCCAGATATCAGAACAGCTACTGTTTAGATTATCATGGACCCAGGCCTAAAGCTCTGATTTAGCAGCACAGTCATGTTACTCTTGCCCAAACATTTTGTACATAACAACAAAAGTGGGAGCGGGGGACTGCACATCATTTTTCATAAAATCTATTTTTACATTGTCTGGACATTAGAAATATGGCCTTAGAGTCTTTGCTCACTGTTCATAACTGACTAGAAGTGAAATTGTAGTTTTTGATTAATTAACTCCTTAAGATAATTGCTCAGATTACCCAGCATGAACCTCTTAGAAATCAAGCTTAATCTCAAAGGTCATGTAGTGGTTTCTAGTAGACTACATGGGGGTGGAGGAGGGGTTGTGGTCCTTTTAGTTGCCATGGAATTGAGATGCTGTCAACTCTGTTCTGGCTATGTTTTTTAGAAAGTTGATATACCATTGAAAAATTACCCTGTTTTGTCCACCTTGCTCTCAGAGTTGTGGCAAACTGCACAATACATAAATGGAGTAACACAACCCAACTGAAGTCCTGTTTGCAGCACAAGCTCATAAACTGTTTTTTTTACCACTTGCCTGATCAGACAAGTAAGTTGTTAGATTTATAAGCCCAACATGGCATTGTTCCCTGTCCGTGTGTTAGAAATATAAACTTTGCTAAAATAAGATAAAGTCGGATATTGTTTATCATTTATGAGCAGGGAAGTTCAGTAAATGTGACACAGTAACTTCCACTCAAAGGTCCACGGCTTTTAATGGCTTTCGATCAGATATCAGCCCAGTATTAGGATGTTTTTTCTGAAGTAGTAACAAAATGTAATCTATAGATTTATGTACACAGACATGAATTGTCAGTATTTTTCAAGACTGTCAGCACAACTTTCAGGATGAATGTAAGACAAAGAGCAAAAAAATCAGTGTAGGGAGGAGGTCCAGGTGGCACAGGACTTTAACAGTCATTCAATTCAATTTCTGAGCTGCACTGAAATTCAATGTAGAATGTTTTAAGGAAGTACTTATTTTAAAGGGCGTAGTTCACCATTTTCTACTCACTTGAATCTCCCAGATAATGGAAGTGAATGGTGACCAGTTTTCAAATGTAGAACAAGAAAAAAAAAATTAAAAAAAGAATGAAAACTTAAAATGCTTCCATGCTGCTCATCTGGTGTAATCCAAGTCCCCTAAAGCCCCAAAAGGCCATGCTGACTAAACATCACTTACACCATGTTTTTAGCCTGACTCTTCACTGTAGATCCTTAACTTGGAGCCATGTTCATGTGCACATGCACACTGTCTGAACTGGGAGTGTGTGTTGTGACAGTGTGCAAACGTCATGTTGGCACTTTAGGAGACTTGGATTACAGCAGACTAGCAGTATGGAGGCATTTTATGTTTTTATTCTGTCGTTTTTTTCTGTTTGAAAACTGGTCATCATTCACTTCCATTGTGAGATTCTGCAACACTGTTTTCCTGTGAAACTCCAGCAGTGTTTTGTGGACTAACAAAATAAGCCCAACCTTCAACTGGCAATCTTTACCTAAACCAAGTAGTGGTGCCAAACCTACCTAAGACCTTTATTTTGAAAGTGTTAACAGTTACATATTTATTATTGCTAACCTGACAAACAATGTTGGATAATATATGAGTTCAGCGGTTCCTAAACTCGAGGGCAAGCCCCTCTTGGAGGCTCAGAGCTAGTGCAGGCGGGGCGTGGATGATCAGGAGAGACATATGGAGTGAAGCTACAACAATTGTTTTTGTTGTTTCATTGCTTTTGAGAATTGAATGCATATTATTTATGTTGGGGTAATAAACAAATATCAGTATATTGATGCTATCATGCTAAACCATAATACCTTAATTTCACTGAAATTCAACTTGGATCCTTTTTTTAATCAGTTGTTTCACCAATTATTGATGATGATTGATAATAACTGTGGGGTAGGGGGAACAGGAACTTTCTGAACAAGGGGGGCATAATAGAAAAAGTTTGAGAACCGATGCATTGGTTTGAAAGTCATGCTGAGTGTTACATGTACACAAATCTAATAGATTAAATTTCTTGACTATTTAACAAACTGCTGTGAGACTGTGTTGTATATATTTTATCATTCAATAATGAAGTCTGAGATCTGTCCCCTAATGTGGATCTTTGCTAACACAGCTAATGCAGAATAAATGGTGAGAACGATGATGGAGCAATAACTTACAGTACAGACTGTGGTTACACTGGGCAGCTTCCAGTATAAGCTGATGCCCCACCAACTGTCCTGAGAAAACACAGGCTGGAAAAATCCATTTTATAAAGTCCTAAAATGTTTATCTTTAATTTTGAAGTAAATTTGGCTAAATTAGGGTGAAATTTGAAAAAGGAATGAAAGCATGGATAAAATTATCTGAAGCTAATGGTGTTTACATATTTTACACAGTTTTATGGCTTTTTTAATATCCATCTAATATTAGAATCTGCTTTGTACCCTGAAGGATATGAAGCTATGAATCTCTTAAATGTTCCACATTTAGAAATGATTACATGTTTCATCACCTTTTAAATATTTCACTGAGAAATGTCCCAATATTGAGAGTGTTGAGGTCAGATGTCTTTTTTTTGTTGTTGTTTTTTTGTTTTTTTTGTTTGTTTTTTTTTTGTTTTTTTTTGTTTTGTTTTTTCTTGTTCACATCTTTTAAACACATGCTTTGATTTGCCTGATTTAGAAGAGGTGGGATGGATGTGGTGATGGTGTTAATGGTGTTAATGGCAAATTATCATTCAGCAGAGGCTGCACTCCGCATGGATATGGTCTCGCACTATAAAAACAGTGAACATATCCACTCTGTCTCCATTCTGCAGCTGTCAGCCAGCAGCTGTCAGTAACTGTGAAAATGAGGATGGAGGAGAAAATTATGGAGACATCAAAGTGGCACAAAGTGCCTCCATCACTCACCATGCTTCAGGGATGTAGAAATGGACAGCCAGCAAAGACAACAAGAGAGAGAAGGACGACATGTCATCACAGAGATCAATCCCAGAATCCAATAAGTAGCAGCCTTCCCTGAGTGTCGACTGAGAGGGTCGTGTCACCATTACTGAGAATATTTATTTGTATCAGAGCTCTTTATGTCACAGGCTGACTGAGGCTGAGAAGACGCCCTCACACAGCCTTGTGTCAGCCTGGTCGAACATACACACACATCACAACAGAATAAAACACTCTGCTGATAGCAACACATATTAAAGCAATTATCCACATCAGGTTTAATGACTTTAAGCACATTTTAAATTAGACCAGATAGTTCTGACCTTGCATTGTGATTATCTGGCTGGCATTCTAATGAGTTCCAGTGTCTCCTGATATACACTACATTGCCTACAGCAACGGTTTCCCAAACTGAGGGACGGGTCCCCTTGAGGGGGCTCAGAGCCAGTGCAGGAGGGACATGGATGACCAAGAGAGAAATAAGGGGTGAAGCAAAGTTAAATGAATGAAAGAATGAATAAATTTATATTATTTTGTCATGCACAAGCAATGTGCCCAGCCCAAAGAGGCTTACAAGACCAGAGTACCAACTTAAATCACAATTAATGTTAAAAAAATAACCCATCCTGACACTTTTTCCAAGCTTTAGAGACAAAATTAGCCAATGGTCTGGATTTTGAACAGACATTTCACTGAATATCTGTATTCTTAACTCATCATAAAAAAGGCAATACAGGAAAATGTGACTCATTCTCAACTTCTCCAAAACCACACAATTCACACAACCTGTCGTCCTCCTGGATGTTTTTAAATCTGCCAACTTCAAGGTTCAGAGGACGGATTCCTGCAATCAGTTGTGCAACAAAAGACCTTTGACTCCTTGTTAAGTTTGCTGTAACAGATTCAGGGTCATAATTGTGTTTGATTTGAAGATCTGTTAGTAAATTTGGTTTTAACAAAATATCATTTCACCATTTTGCCTCAAATCTAACAAGCAACTTTCTTCTCATTGTGTTTATGCTGCATCACTCAGCTTCCTCAATGATGATGAATATGAATATGATTTATGCAGGGGAAATGACCAAATATCAGTTTGCTGATGATATCATGATGACCTTTAAGTGAACTGCTTCCCCAATTATTGTTAATGATTAATAATAATTGTGGAGGTGGGGTTGCAGGGGTTAAGGTGGGACTTGAACTTTTTTCATCCCCTGAAGGGGGGGGGGTTTCACAAGGGTGCCTGATGTTTTCAGCTGGGACAAAACACTGTGGACACAGAACCTTAAAATATCTCTGCTCCATCATTAGAGCACGAGTAGATCAGGACTATAATTACATCTGTCCAGTCTGTTAAATTAATGTGCTGCTTATGTGTATTCTTGAGACAGTTTTAGTCACACTGAGTTGGGAGAGAAATAGACCATTTAATACCTCAGATGATCGTTTGTCTGTCATCTGATCAGCAGACAGATGATCAAATATATTAAATGATGTAAATGTGCAATCCAATATTCTTAATGCACCAGTCTATAGAACAGACTTGGTGCAAATAAAAAGTAAATATAAAAACATAACTCAAAGCGGTCAGCAGGCTGACTTTCATATATTTTAAGTACAACAAGTATGAGGTTTTAGTGCTTCAATCAGTCATTGTTGTACGATGAAACTGGCATGTAAAAGCACAATGAAATAATACATTTCCCTCCTGTGAGCACTGTCCACCGAGCTCCACAGGATCTTGGTGACGCCCAGTGCCATTTAATAAAGTGATCTGATTGTTCAGCAGGTGGTGTTTTATCCGTATTGATCTCTTATCTTGAACATAACCTGCTCCAGAGCAGGGTAGGCATTCAGTGTGAGTTACCATGGCGATTTACCTCAGTAAGAGGTGAACCACCATCGTGGTACCGAAAACCCAGAGTTAACCCTGAAAGTAATCATGTAGAGTGAGCAGGCAGCATAGAGATGTAAAGACAACATGTGTGCTGAAGTTTAGTAAGTACCCAGTTGGGGTACAAATAAGGAAGGCTGTAATCTTTGTGGTTCCTAAAGAGTAGAATTAAATAATTCTCTGTCTGTATTATATATTTTTTTCTATTTTTAACCATCATACATACACACATGGACACATACACATACATACTTATTTTGCTGCTTTTGTCAAATTCAGTGTTTTCTGCTCCCTGACACTTGACCATTGTTCTATTAGCTCTTGGTTGTTTTAACTGCATACTTACTAATGCATATAGCTTGTATTCAGGTCTTCATCATGTTCTGGTTTTGTGAGATTAAAAATATATATCTTTTTAATATTTTGGGGGGCTTATATCTTTTCATTTTTTATAGGATACCTGAAGATATGACAGGAAAGGTGCAGAGGGATGACATGCAGCGAAGGGCTGCACGTGGGGGTCAAACCCATGGCCGCAAACCCTCAGTAAACGGTGCTAACGCTCTACTGACTGAGCCACCAGGCCACCTAAAAGTTTATATCTTGAAGAGTGAACTTTTAAAACAAGAATGGCATTCAGTTTTCTTCACAGAAACATTGCTACCAATCTTTTAAATCAAGAAGGCCTTGTGACCCTTTTTGAAGCTTTGGTGACCCCTAGTGGGGGTGGGGACCCCAGGTTGGGAACCACTGGCCTGCAGTATGTGTACAGGCTAACACTGCAGCAGTATGTGTTATAGTTGAACATGTGATTCCAAAACCATGGACATTATTCTGTTGCTGTAAACAACTTCACTCTTGCAGAAAGACTTCATACAAGGTTCTGGAAAGTTGCCACGGCCGTAGCCGCTGACATCCCTGTAGTCTGGACCTCGCTGTTGTTTGTTCTGGTGAATTAAAATGATTTGTGTGAATGATATTTTAACTTCCCCTGAGGATACCACCAGCACGAGTAGCTAGCTAATGGAAAAGTCAATAAAAGTGAGTGAATCAACAGAAGCGTTGCAGTGTGTGTAAAGGCAGAAATAACATGATGTTGTTAGTGTTACAGTGAGGATGAAGAGCAGAAGAGGAAGTTAGCTAATAGTGCTGCACCACGTCCATCACTTCTCACTCGTCACTGCAGGTGTGTCAACACTGGCATGGTAGAGAATAGTTTGCTTGTTAGCACTTATTGGGTAAGGACAAGCAAGTGACAATTTTCTTCAACACTTCACTTCACAGCACTTCATTTTTGTGTTTGTTTGGAGGACAGGGACATACAAAAGAGAGGATGCTCATATCCTTCATGCACATTTAAACGCAGCTGGGGGAAATTCGTGAGAGGTTGTTGTGAATGTTTGTGTGCAGTTTATGACTTTGACAATGGATGAGTGTAATTCACATCTAGTCTCCTACCAACAGCTGGCAATGTTTTCTGTTAATCATATCCACAATAGTTTGCTCACTTTGAAGGACAAGTATGTAATATACTTGCTACGTTAAATCATAAATTTACTGTGATACGCCATCAAAGATTTAGGAAACATGTTAAGTTGAAATACAAGGCTACAGCCCACGTGTTCTTCTTTGAAATTTCCATTCTGGTGCGGAATGTCTGTTTTTGTTGTGAGCACACTGCCCTTTATTCACTTTACATGGAGCTAAAATTAATAACAAATGTTTGCCAGTTGAGTAGGTGTCTGTTGAAAGAAATCATTAATCATCTTTTAGAAGGAGTAGATGTTGACAACGGTTAAACTGAGGAAAATGTTAATAGTCTGGCAGGCAGCAAGACAAGGAATCACTGAACTCCAACTCCAGAGTGTGTATTTTTTTAGCTGTATTTCTACAGCTTTACTCTGACAGACAACTGACAGAGTTATAAACAGCTGATCAACAACAAGACACGTCGCTTGTCAGTGTCAAAGTTTAAAGGTATAGTTCACACAAAAATGAAAATTCAGTCATTATCTACTCACCCTCATGCTGACTGGAGGTTAGGTTTAGTATTTTAGTCCACAAACACTGCTGGAGTTTCACAGGAAAACAGTGCTGCAGAATCTCCCAAACAATGGAAGCAAATGGTGACCAGTTTTCAAATGTAAAAAACAACAGAATAAAAACATAAAATGCCTCCATACTGCTTGTCTGGTGTAATCCAAGTCTCCCAAAGACCCAAAATGCCAAGCTGACTTGAAAGATGTTATTTACACCATGTTTTTAGATCCTTAGCTTGGAGCCACGTTCATGTGCATGTGCACACTGTCTGAACTGGGTGTGTGTGGTGTGACGTGTGTGTGTGCAAGTGCACGGCATGTTGGAGCTTTAGGAGCTGCTGGATTACACAGTATGGAGACATTTTCTGAGTTTTTTCGGTTGTTTTTTACATTTGAAAACTGGTCATCATTCACTTCAGTTGTTTTCCTGTTAAGTAGATAAAGACTGAATTTTCATTTTTGGGGTAATTATCCCTTTAATGTGAATTTCACCACTGTAAATACAATCGAGACCTGTTCAACCAACCACACCAAACCCAACAGCTACAGTTCAAACACTGAACCTGACATTATCATACTTCCTTTAGGCTGCTTAAGGCAAGAGCTCCTGATGAAATCCTGATGTAGATTTTTATGGATGAAATGCAGATCTGTATCTAACACTGTGGATCTTCAAGGCAACCTTTAATATTCTACTGACCAACCTTCATCTATGGTTGAGGATACCGACTGAATAAAATTCTCTTCCATTAGCTTGTGGACTCTTTTGATGTGCCAAAGTCAGCTGTAGATGTAATGGTACACAGAACGGCAAGACACATCAAAGAGAATAAATACAAGGTCATCTTTTCTCAAACATCAACACCTCAGTGCAGTCAGGGAACGACTGGCTCAGCATGACGCTGTTAGCAAGGCTGCCAGAGTCTTGGAGGAGTTCCACATCAAAATCCAACAAAAGCCAGCCAGCAACTAAAGTCATACACCTCTGTGAGTGTCTCTAGAGCTTTAAAATAGTGGCATATGTGATGCTGATTAACATTAAGTGGAAATAGTTATCCATGTCTCTATTTTTCTATCAAAGAATTTCTCATGTTGACTTAAAAGATTAAACTAAAACTTATTTATTTTATTGGATCCCAATTAGCTTCTGCCATAGAAGTTGCTGATCTTCCTGGAGTCCACACATTTAAAGATCAATTCAAATTAAACATTAATACAAAGTAAAGTAAACTCAAATCAATTTAATTTACAGCCTATAGCCCAGAATCACAAATGACAAGTTGCCTCAAAGGGCTTCACAATCTGAACAGTATCTGACACCCTCAGTCTGTAGACCCAAAGTAACACAAGTGACCCACACAGAGTAAAACGTTCCTAATGCACACACTGGCTCTCAGGGTTGGCAAATGCATCCAACACAAACCACCAACCCTGAAATTCGTTACAGCTTACTGCAATTCCGTTTCTGTTGGCATCAGACAGCAATTTCAGCAAAGGCACCGCCAGTCACTGTTTGCTCTCAGCAGCTCAGGTTCTGGATGGTCCCTGCCAGTTATATCTTCTTGCATGGCCAATGCAGCCTTGGCCTCTGTCCGCTACATTTCTTCAGCTATCTGAGCTCAAATAAATATAACTGAATGTTTTAACTTGTGCCTGATGTCTGTTCCTTTTGTAAAGTAGCCTATATTTTATCTTTTTAATAACGTTGATTTGATTTGATTTCTTTGACTGTATCACTTGTCTGGTGTCTATGAAAGCTGCTACATAAATATACTTTGCTTTTGCTTTGCTTTGAATACTCAAGTCAGACGAATCACTGTGAGATGTCCTCTTCTATAACATTATCACTATCACAATATGCACTCATATATTGCAGTGCCATTTTCACTGTTAAAAATGTAGCTAGTTTGAAATATAGATCAGTCAGGACAGCAGTGAGTTTTGAATATTTCTATATCTGATCAAATTTTCACAAAGATTCTCAGGAATGTTTATGAGATTTTACGGATGTCAGACAGTGGTGGTGATCTAGCCACACATCACATTTCCGTTTTTACCTTATTTTTTCAAATAATTTTACCTGCTGCTAACAAGCATCTTGTCAGTTTTTAAAGGCGGATTCAAAGTTCCTTTGGACCTGAAAACCACCGAGCAGATGCAGCTCACATTATGTCCTCATTGTCTGAGTGCTTCAGTCGGATGTGATCTTATCAGCATAACAAAGACAAAGCCCTTTTATTTTCCAGCCTTCAAACTCATCACAAACTTGGCATTTAATTCTCTTTTTTTTCTGCAGCCATGCCATCCGTCCTAACGGCTGATCAAATGTGCTGGAAACAGAATGAAAGAGACCAATTAGTTAAAGGACACTGCTCTTAAATTTTGCCTTCGAGCCACCAATTACACTATGGAGTGGCTGCTTTGCCTGAATTGCCTCCTTTGTTCCCATGTAGTGGCTGAGGATCAGGCACACAGAGAGGCTGGAGGCACATTGACTTAGATCCAGGTCTTATTAAAACTGTGTTTTCTGCTACAGCCACACAAATGCCGGTCTTAACTGCACTATCGAGCACACGGACAGATGGGATGCTATGCTAATGAACATGCCATTGTGAGCTAATTAAAGAAATCACTTAGGCTCAACATCCAGGTGCTGTACACTACCACTAGCACCTTCGCAAATGACACAACTTGTCTTCTTCTATTGCTAATTTATTGTTTTTGTCAAGGGAAAGTGAAAGAGAACTAGAAAGATTGAACCATCTATCCAAAAACACTGATCCAGAATTACTTAACACTGGAAGTGCCAGAAATCTGTAACTACTAGAATGGCCATAAGCAGTCATTTTGACCTTTGACTTCCATTTTTCATTATCTCTCATGATAAATACTCAACTAAGAGATTAATGCATTTATTCTTCATCTTTTAAACATCAACACCAAAATGTGAATTTTGTAAAATTTATTTATATATTTCTTAATATGCATGCCAATGCATGTAGTAAACTGAAATGATTGCGTATATTCACAGCAGTATTTTTCTTGTAGGATAATAACCATCAGTGATCCGATTTAAATTTTAGATTAATCTAGAATTACTCAGAGTGAAATGTAAATACATTTTATAACATTATAAACAAGTTATCTTTACATTAATAATAATAATAATATTTACACCAAGAACCATCACAAAAAACCTTAGCCAAAGGAAACAGCTGGAAACAAGTGCAAAAATAAAAACAAAAAGTTGAAGCATTATTATCTGTGATACGTGCTTTGTTTCAAAATTTGAGAGCTTTAACACAAAAATTCTGTGAGTGATAGGTACTGACACAAAAAGTGTTACAACCGTCCCTGGTCTCCCCTACTTTATTTTCAATGGAGTCTAATGATTATTTGTATTTTAATGCAGGGAAACTGGCAATGAAGACCATTTGTTAAGTTTTATTGACAGAGACAATGATAGTTGCTAAGCAACCAAGATGCATCTTCAACCGTGCAAAAAGTAACAATGTAACAGTGGCAACTTCTGTGTGGTCAGTGTGACCGCCTGTGGCTGAAATAGGTAAAAATGATCACATTTCCTTTGCATTTTGTGTAATTTATTTTTATTTATTTATTTTTAATTAAATGAAAATACAGACACTTTTAGGAAAAGTCAGGTACCAGCAACATATTCAGGCTAAAAACATGGTGTAAATAACATTTCCACCAGACGAGCAGTATGGAGGCATTTTATGATTTCATTTTCTTGTTTTTTTCTGTTTGAAAACTGGTCACCATTCTCTTCCATTGTTTGGAAGATTTTGGAAGGATTGGAAACTCCAGCAGTGTTTTGTGGACTAAAAAACTACACATGACCTTCGGTCATGTGGGCAGGGTGAGCAGATAATGACTGAATTTTCATTTTGGCTGAACTATACCTTTAAAATGCATTAGTAGATTGCAGTCAGATAATGCTTGACCACATGAAAGTACAGCTGTAAATGAGGACAGAATGCGAGTGATTGCTGTGTCTCAGTCTGTTGGTGCGGGCTCTCATGACTCTGAGTCTGCCAGAAGGAAGGCTGGTGAATAGAGAGTGTCCAGGGTGGGCAGGGTCATCCCGGATCTTTGTGGCCCGTTGGAGGAGACGACTGGAGTAGATCTCCTCTAGGCGTGGAAGTGGGCCACTGAGCCATCTTGATGACCCGCTGAAGTTGTTTCTTTTCAGATGCAGTGCAGCTGGCATACCACACCGTACATCCATAGGTGAGGAGACTCTCTATTGTGCAGTGGTAGAAGTTTTTCAGCAGAGGTGGAGGGAGTTTGTTCCTCTTCAGCGTTCTCAGAAAGAAGAGGCGCTGTTTGGCCTTTTTGATGATGTGGGTGGTGTTCACAGTCCAGCCCAGGTCCTCCGAGATGTGCAGGCCAAGGAACTTGACCCGTTCCACTTCCTCCCCTTTGATGCTCAGGCCTGAGTGCAGTGTGGTCCTCGACTTCCGGAAGTCAGTGATGACTTCTTTTGTCTTCTTGGTGTTGAGGTTGAGGTGGTCGTCACTGCACCAGGCCGCCAGTGCTTGGATTTCCTGCCTCATCACCTTTGTTGATGAGCCCCACAACGGTTGTATCATCCGCAAATTTGATGAGGGTGTTGGAGCCATGAGTAGCGACGCAGTCATGAGTGTACAGTGTGTATAAGACTGGACTCAGCACACAGCCCTGAGGAACACCAGTATTGAGGATGATGGTGGAGGATGTGGAGGTGCCCATTCTGACATGCTGGGGTCTGTTAGTCAGGAAGTCCTTGATCCACAGACAGAGGAAGGTTCCAAGTTGTAGTGTCTGCAGTTTGTTGATGAGTCGGCTGGGGCTGATGGAGTTAAATGCCGAGTTGAAGTCAACAAACAGCATCCTGATATATGCGTTGGGGCTTTCAATGTGGCTGAGAGTGATGTGGAGGGCGATGGAGATGGTGTCGTCTGTGGATCTGTTGGACCTGTAGGCGAACTGATGTTGGTCAAAGCCAGGTGGGATGTGGGCTTTGACATGCTGTAACACCAGTCTCTCCATACATTTCATGATCACCGGTGTCAGGTCCACAGGCCAGTAATCATTCAACCCTGTGATGGCAGAGGATTTGGGCACAGGGATTATGGTGGCAGTTTTCAGGCAGGTGGGGACTGTGGCTTGCTGCAGTGAATGGTCAAAGATGTTAGTGAATACTGCAGCAAGCTGATGAGCACATGATTTCAGTAACCCTCCCTGGTACTCCATCCGGTCCTGATGCTTTCCTGGTGTCGATGCCACGCAGGACTCGCAGTACCTGATATTGTTGGATGGTGGGGGGCTGGTCGTTCTCTGATGATATCAGCTGTGTGTCCTCTGCCTGTCTGTTGTCCTCTTCAAAGTGGGAGAAAAAGGTGTTGAGCTGATCTGGCAGAGAAGTGTCGGTGGGGGAGGGGGTGTTGTGGCATTGTTTATAGTCCGTAATATTCTGTATGCCTTTCCACATGGAGCGGGGGTTGTTCTCCCTGAAGTTGACCTCTATCTGCTCTCTGTACTTCGTTTTCGCAGCCTTGATGCCTCTGTTCAGGCTTGCTCTAGCCTTCCTGTAGGCTTCCCTGTCCCTTGACCTCAGTGCTGAATCCCTGGCCTGGAGTAGTGCTCTGATCTTGGCATTAAACCAGGGTTTTTGGTTGGGGAATGTTTTCACCTGTTCCTTGATGTTACATTGTCCATGCAGAAACTGATGTATGACAGTACAGAGGAGGTGTGGAGCTCAATGTCAGGGTCTTCAAAGAGCTCCCATATGGTGTCCTCAAAACAGTCCTGCAAGGTTAGTGTGGCCTCCTCAGTCCAGCACTGCACTGACTTATACTGTGGCTTAGACCTACAGATGAGGGGCTTGTAAGCTGGTGTCAGGAACAGGGAAAGATGGTCTGAGTGTCCAAGGTGAGGGGAGGGGCGGGCTTTGTAGGCTCCAGAGATGTTGATGTAGACCTGGTCTAGTGTTCTGCCCTTCCTTGTTTGAATGTCAACATTCTTGTAGAATCTGGGGAGCACAGTCTTTAAGTTGGTGTGATTGAAGTCTCCAGCCACGATGAAGAAGCCCTCTGGGTGTTTGTTTTGTTGCCTGGTGACGCTGTCATGCAGCCTGCTCATAGCTACGTTAGCATTAGCTCGCGGGTAGATATACACGGCAGTTACAAACACTTGGGTTATTTCCCTGGGCAAATAAAAAGGTCTGCACTTCAACATTATAAACTCCAGGTCTGGACAGCAGTAGCTCTCAATAATGGCAGCGTCCGTGCACCAACTGTTGTTAATATAGACGCACAAACCCCCTCTTCTCCTCTTACTGGAGTCCGATGTGCGGTCCGCCCGGAAAATTGTACGTCCTGCTAGCTCCACGGCTAGGTCCGGGATGTTTTCATGCAGCCAGGTCTCTGTTATCACCATGATACAGCTGTTTATCCAGCTGTTAACATCCCGTAGTTTAATCTCATCCATCTTGTTATAACCAGGGAGCAGATGTTGGTGAGAAAGATGCTTGGAACCGCTGGTTTATGCGGAGTCGCGGTTAGCCTAGCTTTGATGCTGGCTCGTTTGCCTCGTTTCCGGCGTCTTTCACAGCGCCGCTGTCGCCTTCTTTCTGTCTGTTCTCGCCGGCGTATCCTCTCCGGGAACGAGTCGAACCCTTCTGGGAGAGTCCAGCCGGTCCAGTGTTGTTTCAGACTGATAAGTTCGGTTCGGGTGTAAGTCCTTCTCAATGTGTAGCTGCTAACTGAAGAAGAGCACTGGGTCGCTGCGTCTACACGCGTCGCCATCTTTGTTTCTCATTGTGTAATAAAATCAATAGAATAGACAGAGCAAAGGCATCAGATGGAATAGGCAGTCTTAAACAGATGTGTTTTGAGTTGTGATTTGAAATGGGGAGTGAATCGATGCTTCTGAGTTGGGATGCTAATGAATTCCAGAGACGGGGAGCAGAGCGGCTGAATGCTCTGCTCCCCATGGTAGTGAGACGGGCGGAGGGGGACAGACAGGTGTATGCAGGAAGACGATCAGAGGGAGCGGGAGGGAGTGGGAACATGGAGGAGGTCGGACAGATATGGGTGGGCGAGGTTGTGGATGGCCTTGAATGTTAACAGGAGGATTTTGAATTGAATACGGAACTGAACCAGAAGCCAGTGGAGCTGTTGGAGGACAGGACTGATGTGGTGGATTGAGGGGGTTCGAGTTATGATGTGGGCAGCTGAATTCTGGACCAATTGAAGTTTATGGAGGGATTTGTGAGGGAGACTGAAGAGGAGAGAATTACAATAATCCAGACAGGAAGTGACGAGACTGTGGACCAGGATGGCGGCAGTGTGGGGGGTAAGGGAGGGGCGGAGGCGATTGATGTTTTGTAGGTGGAAGTAGGCAGACCTGGTAATGTTATTGATGTGGGATTGAAAGGATAGTGTGCTGTCAAGGATGACATCCAGACTCTTAACCTGGGGGGAAGGTGAGACGGTGGAATTATCAATAGTGAGAGAAAAGCTGTCAGTTTTGGATAAGGTGGATTTGGTGCCAATGAGGAGAACCTCAGTTTTGCTACTGTTTAATTTAAGGAAGTTTAGGGTGAACCAGGTTTTTATTTCAGAGATGCAATCAGTGAGGGAGGTGGGCGGAAGAGTGGACAAGGGTTTAGTGGTGAGGTAGAGCTGGGTGTCATCAGCATAACAGTGGAAGTGAATGTTAAATTTGCAGAAGACATTGCTGAGGGGAAAGAGGTAGATGATGAAGAGGAGGGGCCCCGAGGACAGAGCCCTGGGGCACACCTGAAGTGACGGAGGAGGGGATGGATTTGAAGGACTTGAGTTGAATGAACTGAGTGCGGCCAAAGAGGTAAAATGTGAACCAGTCTAAAGGAGTGTGGGTAATGCCAATGGAAGATAGCCTGTTGAGGAGGGTGGAGTGACAGATGGTATCAAAGGCTGCACTCAGGTCAAGGAGGATGAGGATGGTGAGGAGTCCAGAATCAGCTGCCATGAGGAGATCATTGGTGATTTTGTTGAGTGCTGTTTCAGTGCTATGGAGTGGGCGGAAACCGGACTGGAACCGTTCATACAGGTTATTGTGGGATAGGTGAGAATGGAGTTGGGAGGCAACTATTTTTTTTGTTTGTTTGTTTGTTTTTTTTAATGAATGCACGATGACCTAATAAAGATGCAAATGAGCGTATAATGTCATTCAATTCAAAAGAGTTGGTACACTGGTCCCAATCAGATCTCAATGTGGACACTGGAAACACATAATAATACCAGGTGTACTGTACATGTAATCATGTTAGATACAATCTGGACACAAGGCACATTTTATTGCAAGGTGTAAAGGGAGTGTTAGTGTAGCATCCCAGCATCCTAAAAGTCATTCAAAATCATCCTGCTAATCAGTGGGGTTTTCTGCATACAAGTGTTTCTTCAGTAAATACTTAGGTGCTTTAGTTTATATTCAACATATACATTCACATCATATTGCAGCTGGGTACATGTGACACTGGAACTGATTTGAGACAGCACATACAGTACTTGCTTTACAGCAGCCATTTAACGTTATTGAGGCCACTCTCAGGCAGATTATAAGTAACATTTACAATGCTATCCCAAGAGAGTTGGGCTTGATACTTACCATATTCCATGTTCTACAAAAAAGGTATTAACTGGTCACATTCTGACACATACCTAGGTGTTTGTGTTTACATGTATACACATAAATGTACACACAAACACAGATATTAAACACAAAAACCTACTGACAAAACAATATACACAAATTTATTATTCCAACCATACACACACACACACACAGACAGAGAAAGAATACAGAAATGACCACCCACTTTTTCTTTCATCTCCATAAAATTTTAAAAATATTAATTTTGTGAGTTTTTTGTGGCTACCTTGCCTTCTTTATTTTATCTGTTCCCTGCTGATTCTGCAGTACCACACAGAGGTCATCTTCACCAGAATATGGTGTGTGGCACATGGGTAGCTTCAACACACATGTCAAACATGTAGCTGTGCTGCTGTGGGAGATGATTCTTCTCAGAACAATCAGAAACAACCTCCGTGACAATGGCTCCTGTGGTTCCTCTTTGCTGTGGAGCCTTTCCCTCAGAAGCCACTGGGAGTGTCTTTCTGCAGGCCACCTCTGTCCTTCAGAGTCAGGAACTAATGCAGCAAGTTATCTGAGGTCAGTGCTTGTAAGCAAGGCATGCAAATAACCTTCAGGTTAATCTTTTTTACAATGAAGCATGTGATGTAAGAATTTGCATCTTCCTTGTACTCAGATGGATTGGCAACATCTGGAAGGACAGACAGGCTCATCCTCAGGCACAAGCTCTTCCACTGGCTCCACATCCACCCTGTGTGTAATGTTCTTGGTCGCAGGTGTTGAGTCAAAGATAGTTGTGTTGTCATAAAGGAGACAGCTGCCTATGCCCTCTTTCATTGCCCTTGGAACTGCATTATGTCGAGGCAATTGTTGTAAACTTCAGGCACTGTGATTGCAGAGAAAAGCAGCTCCAAGTGGTCCTGACTGAGTTTGAAGGTCAGAAGGTATCAGCACGTGGCAGCTTGCTGCTTTACTAGGTCTTCATAGATGCTCATCACACTTCTGCCACACATAATGAATGGGTGTCTTTGTTTTCTGTGTGGAATGCACATGTCCAAGTCTGTTGTCTCTTCCTTATACTTAGAGCCCAAGGAGAAGTGACACTTTCTTCTAAAATACCCTTGGCACTGTGTATAGTTGCTGGCGTGATGGGTCCTTTTAGTCCTTTTCCAAGTGGTCTGTAGTTGTTTAAGAAGTCAAAGACTGGATCACTTTAAGTGTAGCTACATATACAGTCAAGTGGGGACACCTTGCCCCCTGCTCACAGTACTCAAGGGCATAAACCACACTGCTGCTGTGAACTTTTTGCAAGATGAACCCTTGGTGCTTTTCATTTGACAAATTCAACCACGTCTCCTCCACTCGCTCCTCCCAGTGACGATAGGAGAGTGACATGAGGAAGAGACACAAGGACGGACGTATTTTCCCAGATTAGTCCGTTAAAAAGCATGTGACAGTGATCCCACAGTAATAAGCTCTCCTTTTCATCCTGTTTCTACCTGTTTATGTCATAATTCATAACATGCAGTGATTTGCAGTCTCATAATACTAATAATTCTTAAAATCAGTTATTTCTTCATGAGCTCTTTGTGACACCAAAGAATATGAATAAACACATCAGAAGCAGTAAACTGATGCAGAAACTTCTGTCAGTCAGAATTTGATTTCCTAGCATGGATTCTGATGATACAGGATCGCCAAAACTGTCCAATCAATGTCATGTCTCTCTTAAAAGACTTCCACGTAGGATATACAACATCATCTGAGCTCCTCCAGAAACCTCCTCCTTCCCTTGGAAGATCTTTCATGGTGGTGGACAGGAAACAACATCAGTCTTGCTCTTCCTTCTCCTGAAACTTGTGGACCTCCTCAGTGCTGGAGGCTGTGGCTTGGTGGGTAGAGTGGGTGGTCCACTTATCAGAAAATTGGTGGTTTAATTCCCCTCAATTCTGCATGTCAAAATATCCTTGGGCAAGAAGCTGAACCACTGTGTGAAAGAAAGATCAGAGCAGAGGCACTTGGCATAGTAGCCTCTGCAATTAGTGTGTGAATGTGACATGTAGTGTAAAAGCACTTTGAGTGATCAGAAGACTCGAGAGGCACTATACAAATGCAGCTCCATTTACTCAGTGTACTGCTGGCCATCTTCTGTCAGCCAGGAATTTGGTCCCTATCAAACTCATTTTGCTTATGAATGCACATTTCATCCATCATCAACAAGCAAACTGTGTCTTTTCCTGCTTTCTTCTTCTCAGCAACATGACTTTTAAGCAATGAACAGCAAATCCAGCAGAGATGCTACTGTACTAGCTTTGTACACTCTGAGAATGAGGCAAAGCCAAGTAAAACCTCTCTCTCACGTAGTCCTTTGGAGAGTAGAGGTACGGTGAAGTTCAGACATGTCTTTCTCCTTCTTTGTTTGTATTCTTGGAAGGATCTCTCGGGAAACATCATCAGACTGTTGAGAAGAGAAGCATACTTGAAATTATAAGTTTCTTCTGAAGAACTTTTATTACTTTTTTAAGTAAGAAACTCTTGCCTTCAGTTTTCTTGTCTGCTAGCTTTTCATCCTCAGCTCTTTGCTTGCAGCACACAGCCTTTTCTCTGCTGCATTAGTTTCTTTTAAAGTGTTCTTGGAGACTCTGCAACAATACAGACGTGATCACTCAGAGAGCAGCCAGCCAGCTGTGTTGACATGGTGTAGGAGTGATGTGATGCTGAGCCTGCCTGATTTCCACTCACATTTTTGTTTGAATTTGTTTGTTTGAAAGTTGAATGCTGCTTTCTAAACCAACAGTGTTGGGAGGGTTTCCTTAAAGACATATTCCACTTTATTCCATATTCCACTTGCTTTTGGAAATGAGCTCACTGGAGACGTCCCTTTACTGTCCTCACAGGTCACAGAGAGCACTAACATTACTAAATAAGGTGGGTGGTGCCATCATTTGGCCATTAACAGTGGAGCAGCTTATGCTCACCACACACATCCAAAGAATATAACATCAATCATGTAATCTGAAATAAACTCATTATATTTGTAGCAATACGTAGAGCACAAAATCACAGATGACATATACCTCATGGGCCTTTAATCTGTACTAGTGTATAACACCCTCTGTACTTAACTTTAGACTCTCGTTAGCATGATGGAGTTCGACTCATATGTTAGCCCTCTTGTCCTCCATATTATTGTGTACCATTGTAAAAACATATTATTTAACTTCTGTCTTTTTATTTTTTCTCACTTTTTTGTTACTTTTTAGGTTCTGTTTGCACTGCGAATAGTTTCTCATGTCTCCAAATTTTTTTCATTAGATACAAGTTACTTTATTTAATGTATTATCCTTTTAAAGGGGTTGTTCTGTACAGTTTACGTATTGTTTTTGTATTTGTCCTTTTATAATATCTTGGTGTATACATTGAGGATTCTGTAATTAGCATCTTTAAAAATGATAACAGAACTATAAATCTCAAAAAAGACCCTCATTAGAGTTTGCACTGCCCTGTAACGTTGCAATGTTCTTGACCATGCATGTAAAAATGTTCTTTATGTTTCCATGACAAAAACACATTTCTCAGTGTGTCTCCTCTCTGTGGTGTTTATGTTGTTGCACATTGTTTTAGGAAATGCTGCCTAATATGAATTTTTGAGTTTGACAAATAAAGTAATCCCTTCAAGTAATCTATTTTCAATGGCAGTAACTGTATCCAGAATACCACAATTTATTACTATTACTCCCCAACCCTGATCACACACTGTCAGAGCAATGTCATCATGTCAACCATAGTCTGCCTGGAAAATTCATCAATGTTTTCATTTCTACTATTTACATTCCCTTAGATACAAATTCTGAAAATGCACGACAGGAACTGTATGAGGATCAGCAGTCACATGACAAAACAACGGCTTTAGAGAACAAAGACAGGAGACAAAATATACCTCAAAACTGATGAACCTAAATTCCACCAGTGTGTCCTCCCTCACACCAGGGAAACAATATCCTGGATCACGTTTACTCAGACATTCCTGGCAGCTACAAAGCCCTCCCCCGTCCCTATTTTGGTCTTTCAGACCACATTTCCCTTCTTCTTCTGCCCAAATACACCCAGCTGATTAAAAGAGTCAAACCACCAGACAACAAAACAGTTTATGTGTGGACAGATGAAGCTACATTAGCTACAGTACTGAGAGGGAGTGAGTGCACAGACTGGCACATGTTCAGAGATGGTTTAGAGAATATGTGCAGCATCCCCACCTGAAAGAGACTGATGCATCTACCCAGAGGTTTTTTAACTGGATTACACTCAATGACCAAACAGCTTTTCCCCTTTTCTCCTCTTATTTATTTCTTTTTTATTTGTTTGTTTGTTTTTACAGTTCATCAGTTTAATTTGACAGTTCAGTTAAATAGTTCCATATAGTTCCATCAGGTTCATTGGCCATGAGTATTTTACATACTGTATGCTGTATGTGATATTGCACATACAACATACAGTATGTATTATTGCTTTTAGGCTTTGTTTGATAAGGACAGCTGAAGTCAGACAGGAAAGGGGGAGACAAAAAGAGGACATGCCATGCAGCAAAGGGCCACATGCTGGAATAGAACCAGGGCTGCTGCTGCAGAAGGAAAACAGCCCCATTATATGAAGCACACGCCCCACCAACTGAGCCACAGGGGGGCACTGCAGCAGTGATCTTCACCAGGAAAAAAGTCTCCATTGTTTGGAAGTTCAGTGTCTTACAGACTGCCTCTCTGGTCTTTGTAGATGTATCAGTCCTGCACCGTCTTACCCAGGTCACAAAACTATTAAGAAAACAGCATCTTCTCCCAGCGCTGTGTTTGTTTGCAGAGCGGTTTTTCTTTTCATTTCCGGTTTGAGCGTGCTGTGTGTGTTTTTTTTTAAATGCTCTGGGCAGCACTCAGGCAGATTGCAGATTGGTTCCATCTGGCTTGCTCTCTGAATAATCTGTTTGTAAGTGGGTTCTTTCCATTTATCTATTTGTTTATTTCATTTAGTCCATATTTTTTATAGTTTTTTAATTTTCTTTTTCCGGTAGGTCCCATCGTTTTCTATTAACTCCAGTTTGACCTGACAATCATACATCAGCAAATTTGTTTATGATGTGGTGATCACAAAAACGACGAAATCATTTCCCAACCAGAATGCCTGGATGAATGGAAAGCTCTATCCAGAGCCAAACAAGCATATAAACATCACTACAGGAAGGTGAGGCAAAGTGGAATTATTAGAGAGTCTGGAGAGTGACCTCAACATCAACAAGACCAAGGACAGTGGCAGGCGATCCAGACCATCACAGGCTACCGAAGCAGGAGAGCCTCCATGTGTGAGGTCACTTTGCCACATCAGCTCAACACCAAATACTGTATGCTTGCTTGGATCTTCTCCAGCCTACCCCACCTCCAGAGGCCACTGTCAGTGTCCACAGAGGATGTGAGAAAAGACCTGCTGAGAGTGAACATGAGTAAAGCTGCTGGGCCTGATAACATCCTTGGCTGTGTGCTAAGAATATGTGCCTGTCAAACCAACCGGATTTAGCCACGATCCCCATCAGACAATCATGTCTTTACCGTCAGACTTTAAATCCATTCTCCTCTCTGCTGCTGTCAGCTGTCATTTCAGTGCAGGACTGCTCCAGCCCTCCTCCACCCCTTTCTCCTGCAGTTCTTCATATCCAGAGCCCAGCTTGAGCTCAATGGAAGTCCACTCCTCATCACATCCAGATCTTTAGTCATCCCTTCAGCACCACCGCCAGTGTCTTGACTAGAACTTGAGATCTGTTGGGTCGGGCCTTATTTCTCGCATACTTCATGGGCTTACATCGGGTTTGATACTATATTTATTTATTTATTTTTATTTTTCTTCCTAATTTAGTTGTTGCCAATAACAATTTCCTGCATGTTATGTCCCTGTCTCTGAAAACTCCAGCTGTTTGGTGCATAGAGGGATGCTTGTTAAGAAAAATATCGGGCTGTAATCATGTTTGAGCTGAAATATGCTAATGAGATGCAGGTCGGTTTTGGACATAATTCTGTCATCATCAGGCCTTCATGAGTTCAACTTTTCAGGCCTAATTAAAGTGTTAGTCTAGACTCCATTGGGGGTTTCCTGCATCAATCACAGCTTCAATAAAATATAATTTTCACACACTCAGAATGAAGTCTTTCCTGATTGTCAGTGTCACATCTGTGTAGGTGCGTTTAAATTGTATGGGCTGCCATTTTTATTAATTGTATTTACCATCTACATTAGAACTGGTTTGTTATCCTCGCCAGTGATTATGAGGCTGCAGGGCTTGCTGCTTTAATCTGAGAACTTACAGGCTGTTTGGAACCAGAACATAAAACAATGTGCTGCCCAAATACTTAGGATAGTCAGTGTGCTTGGAACCAACTCAAAGACCGACATCACTATGACATGAAACAGCAGCACAGTTCTCTGGCTTTGCTTTAATGTTGTTTTAATCAGTAGTGCAGAACAAATTATTCTCAGCCAGAATCAGGTCAGCACCATCTGCAAACCTCTCAGCTACATTCTGTCTTCTCTTCAACAGTTTTCTCAGTGTCTAATTGATGCCACATCTGTAGCCATTAGTCCAGAGGTCTGCAACCTTTTACCAAAAGAGCAACTCTGGGCCAAAAAAGTCCAAAACGGATTTGTCTGGAGCCACAACTATTAAATTCTCTATGTTCCGCGTTGACTTTTCTTCTTTTGGATGTGGTATTCAAAAATTATTAGAAAACTAGCCACCAGCAAAATTTAGAAGAAAAGGCAGCGAGCCACAGACATAGGCTGTGAGGCACATTGTAAGGTGTTTTCACACCTGCCTCATTTGCTACAGTTAAAACGGAATGTGGTCCATTTTCGCATTTAGTCCGGTTGGTTTAGGCTGGTGTGAACCCTGGATCAGTCCAAAGAACTGCACCGAGTCTGCCTGAAAAGGTGGGTGTTTGGGCAGTTTGTTTGTGACGTGAAAGCAAATGAACCAACCGCAGGATTTTATGATACCAGATGTGATTTTAGTATGATTTCAAAAGCTAAACTGCTAATAAAACCATCTGCTGGTCATTAAATCTGCTCAGGAGGTGACTGTAATTGATAAGACATGTATGGCCTATATTTATGAAATTCATTTAGTAACAGGTGTGCACTTCAGCATGGATATTTTCCCTGATTAACATGCCAAAATCTATCAAAACTGCACTGATGATGCAGGATGACCATCACCAAAACTGTCAAATCAGCAAATTATCTGTCAGTCTGTAAAACTGCATGTCTCCTCCTCTTGGCCCGCTTATAAAAAGTCAGTGTGACCAGGAACCCCACTAGAACTAAAATACAGCAGTATTTTCTCTTTTTTTCACCCACTGTTGACTAAATGTTTTTAATTTGGTGCACTGGCTACACATTTTTACAGTTGGAGAATGTAAGAATAACTTTAGGCCTACAGCAATGACAAATGAAAATTAAAATGCTAAAAATATATCCATTATTAATTTCTATCTAATTTTTTGTCAAAGCCACAGGCAGCTGCTGGAGAGCGGCAAAAGAGCAGCATGCAGCTCCAGAGCCGCAGGTTGCTGACCCCTGCATTAGTCTCTCTGTGTCATTGTGCTGCTGATCTGTAATCTTTAAAGCACAGTGGATACACAGTAAACATATTCTGCTTTAGTGTCAGCACAGGCCATGAGACGGAGTAATTAGTGGTCAGACGCACCGTGATGTCATCCATTAGTTTGTGGTCTACCGTTTTGAAGACTCAAATCTGACATTATGGGGGTTGCCATCTTGGTATTTTGTAACCAGAGCATGCACAGTACGACGAGAGCATGGAGCTGGTGGGTGACGTACTGCAACTTGGGCGGTGCTTGGTTTGGTTCATCCAGTCATCAGGAAATAACGGTGGCCTGCCTGCTTGCGATGTTTCTAGTGTTACAACTTCAACAGTCAACTAAAATATGTGTCTGAAAAGATTTTAAGCAGGAAATAGGCCTGGTTGTTATCTAAACCATCACTAAATTATGTTTCTAAAAACATTTCAAGCAAGAAGCAGACAATGCAATTACAAAATCTTGTTGCATATTTGATCAACACTGTACCCCTACTGGACTATTAAAACTTCACACTCAGACATAAAAGACATTACAAAGGTTAGTACTTAGTAAGTAAAAGAATAACCCTGTAGCCCTGTAGCTGAATGGCTGTGTGGGCACTGTGTTAATGCTCATTCAGTGCTATTGGCAATTGCTACAAGTCCCTCCCTAACTGCATGTTTTACAGGAAACATGTGGAAACCAATCGCACTCTGATTTCTGTCTCATGACGACTTTAAAAATAATGTCAGAAAAAAGAAAAAGAACATGAAAAAGTTAGACAGCATTCTAAATCCTACATTCACTGTATATGTGGCACAGTGGTATTTATGTGCACTTTTACACACAGATACAACAACCATCAGATCTTCATCTGCTCTTGGCACACACACGAGTCTCTGAGGAAAACTTTCTTCATGACTCTCAAACTGTCAGTGTGTCATGAAAGAAACATGAAACCCAGGGAGAGGCCTGTGTTTAAAAGGGTTGAGAGTAGAATGTGACTGGCCATGACTGTCATAACCTCTGCTGCCAGTGCTGCCACCTATAATGTATGATAATGTATTCTTTCTGATCCCAACTCATATCAAAGTGCACCATGAAAGCCATCAAATTCTTGCATCTGGCACGGCCCTGACACACTGGACAGAGAACAGGGTTCATGACAATAGAGCCCATTATGTGATTTACACAGTTCAATTTACCAGTTTCACTTTACATCTAATGATGAACCTGAACAACACCATGTTATTTGTTTGGCAATAAATTCCTTCTTTCTTTTTGCCCTGCGTTGATCTGCTCATCAAACAAGTAATTTGGCCTTAATGCCATTGTCACTGCACAGGTAGTCCTGATAAAGTGTATTGTTGTCTGGTCTATGGGATTTAATTACCACCAAGCCTTCCGGATGTACCAGCTACTAAAAGGCCACAACATACGCAGAATGCTTTAATTGGCAACACCAGAAAGGATGCAGGCGTTGGCTGAACCGCGACGAGCTCAATTCCCTTTCCACAATCGCTCCACTCGCTGCCCCGCAGCGCTGCTGGCTTTTATTATGTGTGTAGAAGGCCAACTCAATCCAGTGCACGGCTCATGTTGCCAACTGTGCGCTGAGCGAAGCAGCTTTTATTTTATTTAGGTTAACAAATATGTAGATGCACAGAAACTACTTTAGGAAGAATGGTCATCATTCATTCCTAATCAAAGTCTCAACAAAAAGTTCCTCTGTGCATTCCCCTACACACCACTCTCATCCTATCATCTTTTTGTTTTTGTAAACAGGGAACAAAATGATTCTCCCATAGATGACTGGAGAATCATCTGTTCCTACCCTTACAGCAAAACCACATGAATTTCACATGTACAAAATCACATGTGAAATATGTGAAGCATGTGTTTTTCACATGTTAAACATGTTCTTTGAACATGGGAAACGTGGTTTTGGAACATTTTCATGCTGTAATATGTATATTCCCAAGTCAAACACATGCTACAGGTGTGAACATGTCTCCTACATGTAATCTTTTTTTCTGTAAGGGTAGGAAGGATGACTGCTCTCTTTGAATAGAAACTCTGGGTCTTTGAGAAGAGATGTGTTTAAGTAAGTTTATACAGACTGGGCCCATTCCATTTAAGTGTTATGGAGGCATGGTTGTTAAAAATAATGGGGTGGATCTTTATATTTGAAACATTAGACATGATTGAATTGCTGGTGAGGAAGAAGTCAGTAAATATGAGTGGCGAACTGGTGAGAATAAAGAGAACTCTCTAACAGTTGGATGCTGCAATTGGCAAATATTGCCAAGACTAAAATCACTTCTGAAGTGATATTGTTTCTGCAGACTACCAGCAAGCTTATAGCATGTGATGTTATTTCTGTCCGCTGTTGTTCTAGGTTACAGCTGAGTGATGCTGCAAAGGTTATTATGACAAACTGGATGTTAATGCTGGTGTGTGTGTGTGTGTGTGTGTGTGTATGTACATGGTGTTTATATACATGCATACATACATGGTGTAGTATGAATTATCACTGTATATGTTGTTCCACTATAGAATATATGTAACTATTTACTGTAACTCTAAATCCACTTTTTAATTTGGTAAATGATATGTCCTTATTACAGGCCTATTCAACTGGTGACCTGTGGCCAAATCTGTCCCTTTGAACATTTATTTAAGAAATCCACTCTTTTGTCAAGGCTTTTGTTTTTCTTTTAACTTTTTGTGAAGGCTTTCAGTGAAGGCTTCCCAGATCCTCCTCCATATGCCTTTAGTGACCACAAAACTATAGTGACTTTACCTGCATAATCACATTGTGTAAAATGAGGTAGTTGCTAATGCAGGGATCCTCAACTTGCTTTGCCTGGGGGCCTCTTTGTAAAATGACAGGAGGCCAGGGGCCATTTAATTAACAAACATTAACAATAATGTGATTTTGACTTAACTAAATTAACTTGGTGTAAGGATCAACAGATAAATCAGATATTTTACTGCATTTAATGACCGCAACGTTTGTAAATGAATAGGCAACTTTTGAAAGAGTTTATACAACATAAACCAGCTGGAACTTCTTCCACCATGTAATCATGTTGCAATGATTCATAAACATAAACACAAACATAAACACAAACATAAACTGCTCCTGTCAGGGACAGAATAATTCTCATATTTTAGTTCTTTAGTATGAAATACACACTTTCTGGAGATTTGCTACTGTGTATCTGGAGCCCATGAAATTAGACAAAACAGAAACTTCAGGATTTTTGTAACTTTAAATTCATTGCAACTACATTTGAAACAAGTCATTTTGAACAACATATGTAAGCTTCTGAGTCCTTTGGAGTGAACAGCTTTTGTGGTTTTTACAGTTGGTGGCAGTCTTTAACCAAAAAATAAATTGATAAGAAAAAATGTAAACAAAATACAGCAGTGGGCTTTGGCAGAAAACATAACACACAAGTTATTAAATATATATTTTACATCATAAACCATAACCATATATATTCTACATCATAAACAATAACCATAAACCCACAAAATTGACCATGGAATTTACAAGACTGACATTACCATGCAGTTGAGATCACAGTGTTCAAAGACAAAAGCTCAAAATGCCAGGACACAAACTCCAGTAGCGCCTAAATCAAATCATCTTGAACAGATATTGTCTTTTTGCATATTTGCACAGGCTCAGTTTACAAGACATATGTGTACTCACCTACTACTTGACACGACAGGATCTCTGCACCATCCACTCTGCATATGCACACCCACTCCACAATGTGCTGGTCAGGCACAAGTGTACTTTCATGAAAGACTCATTTCATCGAAATGCACCACAGGAAGTCGTTCCTGTCTGTGGCCTTCAAACTGTTCAACTCCTCCCTCTGAGTGTCTGACACTCAGAGTAAAGAAACTCATCCTGGACTCATGTCGCCCCTGACAGCAACTATTAACCTCATTATTTATTCTCTGTTATACTTAAACTGTGCACTACTGACTGTCATACAGTACAGTATACTGTGCAATAACTCACCCTGCAATAAATACAGCATTGTTATTACACCGTTATACATGATTATGGCTGAATGCACATTTTTCTACATAATTTATATCCATTCTCGTATTTCAATTCATTGTTTATTTTCCATATATTACTGTTAGATTTATATATTGTTACATATTGTAGAAAAGGCACATGCAACTTTACACACTTTAATCCTGTCACAAAGATTGTGACAGGATTAATTACTTGATTTTCATTATTTTCTGACATTTTATCCAGTTTATCCATTTTATCTGACCAAACAACTAATTGATTAGTGGAAAAAATGTGTTTTAAAATCTTGCTGCATTTACCGCTTTTTAACTTAAAGCAGCCACCCCTCTAAAGGTCTCTGCACATTCAGCTGCATCCCCCACCCCAACAGAAAAGAACTGTGTGTGTGTGTGTTGCATTGTTCCCAGGTGTATGATCATTTAGCCCTTTGTTTGACAAATAAAACAATCATTTTGATGGGACCTAGTTTCTGCTTTTTCTGTTATCATAAAATGGAATGGACTGTGGACACTGTGGATCTGCTATAAATGAACCAAGACAAGATCTCATCAAACACTTGCTGTCAGTACTGACAGTATTTTATTTTATGCATTTTTTGATTGTAATTGATTTCATAACTTTGATTTAAAGGTCCAGTGAGTAAGATTTAGGGGGATTTATTGGCAAAGATGGCAAATAATATCCATAAGTATGTTTTCATTATTGTAGAATTACCTGAAAATAAGGATTGGGCTATTGTTACCTTAGCATGAGCTCTTTAGATCTACTGAGGGAGCAGAATGCTGGACCGCTATGTTTCTACAGTAGCCCAGAATGGACAAACCAAACACTGGCTGTAGTGAGGGCCTTTTGTGTTGTTAACAAGTTCACTGATTTGTATGAAACTGGATCATCCTTTATGAAGAAAATATTTTCTGGTTCTCCTCTGATGTCCTCTGGCTGATCAGCTTCAACTATCACTGATTTAATTACAAGGTTCCTTGTTAGACAGATGGCTTTAGCTTTGTTACTGAAAGTAACCATAGCTTTTAGCTAATGCTAGCAGGCAACATGGCTGGGCTCACCAGCTTCTCAGTGAAAACAGCCGATCACCAGGACAAACACCTCCGAGACCAACAGGGAATACAGCGCCAAGGTTGTTCTGCAGTTTCTTCCTGTTTCCTCATGAAAATATAGCTTTACTTGTCGCTAAAGTAACTAAACTAACTGCTAACTGCTAACTGCTATTATCTCAGTTAGTTCAGTGCCAGGGTGCCAGGAGATACTATTCCCCATTGTCAAACTAGCCTCCATTGATCTCGGAAGCTGCTTTGGTCCTGGGACCTGTTTCACAAAGACAGATTTTAGTCAGACTTCAGATAGATACCTACTGTAAATGCACAAAGCAGTTTAGTTTTTGACTATCATCAGTAGGACTGTGGCACAATTAATCCTGGGTAACTTAAGACCTTTTTCAAAATAAAAAATGACCAACCAAGTGACCACATCCAACCACTCAGCTCTGTTTACCCCAGCAGAAAATATGTGTTTTGGAGGAACTCAACAGTTGCAAGGACATTTTTCTTGGAAAATTTAGCAAAGAGCGTAACAATACAAAAAAAAAATGTCAGTGACAGTAAACAGTTCATCCCACTGTTGAGAGGAGCATCAAAGATGTCAAAGATGTTCAGAAAATGTATAAAAATATGGTAGAAGATAGAAAGAAATCATTGCTCTCACCATAACAATGTTAACAAACCACAATTTATGAGCCATGTTTTCTTCTTTTTTGTTGAGGGTGTTACTGATCAGGTGGGGGCACTGATTGTTACCATGGTAACGTGGGTTCTAAGCATGAGTCAGCCTGAGGTTAAGGTGTCTATTTTGTTTTGGCTCACAGTTAGTCAGTCTTTATTTTTGTGAAAAATGTCTACTGATCAAAATTACTGACAAAATTCCAGTTTTTCTCAATTGCTTTGGATCATTTCAGTCTTAACTTTCTCTAAACTGTGAATGCAATTCTCACAGCTGTTTAATGGGACATCAAAAACTCTATTGCAAGGTAGTAACTCACCCAAAACATTTCATTCATACGTCAAACGCTAGTTTTTGTGTCAGTAAACTGGTTAATGGCACCAAATGAAAAGTTGTTTTGTCATCGTCTGAGCCGTACTGTTCAGAATGTTTAGATGTTTTTGTGTCAGTCAAACCTGGAAATGTTTCTTATATACAAATCTCTATTTTTTTTACTTTTTGTTGACACTGACTACTCACTTATAGTTTGAGTCTGGAGTCTAAAGTCTGAGTTGTGTAATACACAAGTGCATGCAGCTAGTGGAGAATGTGAGTTTTGTCTATGAATGCTGTTGTACAGAGTTTTCTAGTGTCTGTACAACAACTGTAGATTTCAGTTTGTAGCGCACAGTGCAAAATGATACACACATTTCAAACTACCTTCATACACGTTTTTACATTATAGTAAATGTATTTGTGTAGCAGTGTGTTACATGCAGGTGTGTAGTGGTAAATACAGAGGAGGGTAAACTGTAGTATCTCCACCTTTTTTCCCCTCATTGATTGATCCAGTTCATCAGAAAATAGATCAATAAACTCAGACTCATTTCAAAGAGGTGACAAACTAAGTTAGCTTTACCCCCCAGCTACACCCCTGGTTACATAATGTAAACAGAAAATTTACTTTTTCATATATGTATTTCCATGTAAAGTCATATATAGAAAACTTGCCACAAATGACATCCATGTAATTTCTATTTCTGTGTCATTACTGTAACCTGTGAGGTCACTTGGCAATTTAGTCGATGTCACAAACATAATATTTCATAGGTATTTACAGAATATACAGTACATGACAGTCTGACAGGTTTTGATAATTCAGTGGATCATTCTGCATGTGATGACTTAAACAATGAAAGAATGTTTAGTAGTTGTGAAGAGTCTGACAGTTTCACTGAGAATCAACTCATCAGTTGTGATCAGCAGCCATGTGCAGGTGGTTATTGTGCAAATTTGCTGACAAGTGAACTGAATCCTTTGAACACATGCTGAAACGTGTGCAAATAGCTTGAATGAATGAGAAATTACAATCTGTTGTGAGCAACAAACTTGTTCTTCAGAGATCTGAACTTCTGAAAAATGTAACTTTCATTTGACCAATTGAGCCAAAGCAAATCAGACTGTGAGCCTAGTCTAACACTACAGACTAGTCTAAAATACCTTTGTGAAACTGACGCCTGGTCTGGCAATGTTCACTGGGAGCTCTTGGTCTGAGAAGAGTCAGCTAAAAGGACTGCTCTCCTTCATTCATCTATAGATTGCTATAGACAAATCCGACAATTTACCGGAAGTTAACAAGCCATTGCTGCAGTGGGGTCTCCTTACAGTATGAGTGTGAATGAATGTGAGCCAACATAAGAAGTTTGCAATTGTCTACTGTTACACTTAGTTTTTTTGGAACATTATTTTTAACAGCAATTGGGAAAGTTGGGAAAAATCTGTGCAGTTCAGCTGCTCCAACAGTCGTGTCAATTTCAACTTTGGAAAAAAACAGAATGCAAAATCCACAAAGCTTTACTTGATGAAGAGAGCTGCTGTCTGAGAGAGAGACGCTACAGAGAGTCACTGAGTGTACAGAGGACCACCATGTGTCATAGTGGATCAAAATTATTAACAGAAAGGAACTTTGTTCCTGAAAATCTTCAATACCTGATGGAAAATGTAAATTCATATGTGTGTGTGTATATATATATATATTAAAATATATTACACAGTACTTCATCACTTAAATGTGGTGGAGATGATCTTTTTTTTTTTTTCTTCTCCATTTCTGGTTATTGTCACAACCAACGTCTAACTATTGTGCAAAATTTAAGAACATTACTATCGTCATCCTAAAAGTAACCTTCATCAGTTACTGAGGGCCGCTGTTTAACGTCATCAATTGAATTATCCTTGTTCTAACTCTCAGCAGGCAGACCCGCGAGTTCTTGTGAGAGTGAACATTTTGACTGAAAACTTGGAAAATCTCGCAACAGTCCCACAAATTTGGGGTTCCCTTCTAGACACAACCAGGGTAACGGACACGACGTGCCACTGCAGCAATGGCGGCGCTGCCAGCTGGCAGAATGCACAAAATGGTCACCAGATTCATCTATAGCTGCAGGATAGGGGGCTAAACACAGAGCACTATTGGCTATTCTAAGTCCCTTACTAGCTGCCTGTTTTACAGGAACTGCATGAGCAATAAGCCCTCTGCTAACTGTTTCATAGGAACTTTAAAATGAGTGTCACATATGTAACTGCAGGTCTATGAATTATGGATTTCTGGCTGAAATATTTAGGCACAATTAAATTGCATTGATGTAGACAGTCAGGGATAAAGACAGAGGGACAGTAGAGCACTAATCTGAGGGGTGGGGGGGACCTCGCCTGGGTTTTGTGCATCTTCATTTGAATGTGTGAAATGGACAGCTCAAAATAAAGCAGTGTCTTTAAACGATGGAATGTATACCACAGTTTGGCAGTGACAGGCATTAATGTAAAAAAATTAAAGAGTTGTTGACAACCCTTAACAGCTGTACCAGACATATTAACTGGCTGATGTTTAGATCACTGCCAGGAAATATTTCTCATTCCAGTGCGCATTAGCCTCCATCCTGAGTCACCTTAATAGAAATTCACAAAGGCTGAAAATAATTATTGTCTTGGTGTGACTGAGGAAAGAGTGGGCCTCGGGAGCAGGGTGACTCCACTCTGAAAGTCATTTTGTTCGTCACTGGAAACACTGATGATCTCTCCATTAGAATTCTCCCATTGAACCCTCCACTTCATTAAATGGGAGATCCTGTGTGTTTTGCAAATCGCCATCTTTTCTGGGGTCTAATGAGCCTCCAGTGCAAGACTGCTGTACCTGACCCACTGCAGTCGGTCCACAGTAACATTCTGTTCCTCCACATCCACAAAACACAATCTCCTCCATGAAACGAAAAAACACATACAACCTGCTGGCAAAAAATGCAAAAATAGATGCTGTGATGATAGTGCCATCAAAGGATGGAAGTGCAAACATGGAACACAGAAGGGGGATGGTAATTAATCTAGACAAAGTGGAAAGAGTTGGGGTGCTTGTCATTTTGTGTCAGTGTTAAGTGTCGTACTTTGGAGAAAGGCTCCATTTACCCAAAGTGGTGACAACAGAAAAGAAGAGACCAAAGTCTTTTTACTGATCACGCTCGTCTTCAGCATTCCCTGCTCAAGCCGATGCTCCCAGTTTCAGCACTGGAAGGGTAAAAACAAGACCCGAGCCAGCAGAAACACTAATAAGCTAACTGGATTCATCCCAGTAACTCAGCAAAAGGTCCTGCGGCAGCACACTTTCACCGCAACTGTTTCGCCTCAACTGTGCTAAATCACATTTTGCTGCAGAAAGCATACAGTCACTTAATTAGACAAAGCCTGCTAATTTAATGCAGTCGCACATGTCCTAAGACAGCCATCCACAGTGTAACGTAATGAGTCAAACGTCCTCTGACAGCGCACAGCCTGACTCAACAGTTAGTTTGCAAATCTGTACATGATCTCCAGGGCACAACAGAAAATCCTGCCATGTAAGACCACACATCAGTCAGTTAGGATGCCACTCTTTGCTTTGGTTTCACTTTTAAGGAGGGCACAACGTGCACACTCCCAAGACTTTCTTTGTTATGGTGCTGGGGGCAAAGTGACCTCTGTGATAATTAGTATAAAAAATACAAAACTGTGTGTTTGTTTGAATAATTTCATTTTTTGGACTGATTTTTATTTCTATACTGTTGGATTTTTTGGCTGCCTTGTTTCCCGTTTTTGTCACCTCCACAAGTTTTTGTGCTTTCTTTTCTTATCAAACGTTGGAACTCACAACTCTTGTTGCAATCTGCATTTGGGTTTTCCTGTTTCCTGTTTGGCAAATCATGACACAAAGGCATTTCTATTTTGGGGGGACAGCAAGAAAAATGATATTTTTATTGCCTTGATTATGTTGCAGTAATGCTGCATCACTGACTGGTTAATTCTACTGCACCATGGTTTTCGATCAATCCTCCACACGTCTGCAGCTCCTACCAGCAGTGTTTCAGAAGCATTTCCGTAGTGGAGTGTTATTGATTGTGTTTACTTGCTCAAATTTTGTTGATTTGGTCCTCTTTCCTTGCTCTTCATGCTTCTACCATGGATAAGTACACTATGTAGTTAAAAAGTTTCTTTTCTGTCTGTCCTTATCATCGCAGGGCCTTTTATTTTGAAAATCAACCGGATTTACTTTACTTTTCCTGTGTCTGACTTCCTGCATGCTCGATCTGCTCTGTCCTAATTGACATGGCATCGCTTAAAAATTGACTCATAAAATAACAGCAATCAGCTCTGCCGATGTGCTGTGTTGCCTGGTGGAATTTAGCCATGAGAAGCTGTGGATCCATGTAGTCACCTATGATGAGGTTCAATTTATCATTTAAATTTTGTTGAAAAAATGCAACAATTAAAAGTTTTCATAATCTGTGAATTACACTGAAGTAGTTCTGTTCCAAGTTTGCATACAGTTTCCAGGATTTTTTTTGCCATCTCTTCAAAGTTAAATTATTTTAACTTGTCAACATATTGTAGCTTTTATTTATTTGTGAATGAGTCATATGTATGAGAGGCAAATACAATATTTAATTTTATATGAATTTTATGTAGTATGATGGGCTCAGGCTCTCAGCATCAATAAAGAGGAGGTAGTCATCAGCAAACAGACGGTTAAACATTAAACAGCTAGAACTTGGTTAGAATTAATATGATAGTTCAGAATTTCTTAAAGATGTAAAGTGACATGTCAATGTGCTTGTTTTCTGTATGAATTTTGCATGTTATTAATTTCTCTTCCTATTACTAACCTGGCAAAGCAGGCTGTAGTCCAGCAACCCTGATCCCAACAAGGTCAAAAAGTCCAAGGTTCACTACATGTCTGTCAGTTTTGGAAATTTGATTCATTGCAATTTTGTCAGGTAGATTTTTTGTTCTTTCATTTACATTATTGAGATTTTACATACATACCTACATACCTACAGATTCAGTTAAGGGTTATTAGGGGACTAAAAGCACATATTAACACCTTTCCATATTTTGGGGGCTTTCTTGCTTTTTATACTTTTCTAGATGACAACCCCTTAGATGTAAAATAGAAGGGACTTTATTTATACAGCACAGATAGGAAGCAGTAATGTGATAATTTGTGTTTACAGTGGCATTATAAGAGACGCCTTGTTGGCTTTTTAATTTGCAAATGTCATCTTTCAGTCTCTCTAATCGCATTTGTAATCAGATTTTCGAGAAGGTGCATGCATATAGAGAAGAGTCTGAGGAATAGAGCTGCTGCCATGCTGAGTGTTTCTAATACATATAAAGGAGCTAACACACACATAAACACACACACAGACAGACACACACACACACACACACACATCATTTGAGCGGGTTTCATGCACATAATAAGCCTGCATCATAACTAACTCTGGCACCGAGCCTCATTGCTGCTTTGCCACCATACATCCTAATCAGCTTCTTTCTCTGCAAAACAACGATAGGAATTCAATCTGTCAGCGAAATTCCGTGCTCAAATTACTGATGATTTCCTGCACAATACAACACGTAGGCATGTATCCAGGGGTCACGATGCAGATTGTCTTGTCAAGGGTTAATCAACAGTCTAAATGTTCCTTTCATTAAAGCCATTATTTAAAGAAATATTGATTAAAGAAATATTGATTTTGGTAATATTGCAGCTCCGGGGCATCATATTGCAGGGGTTTTCAAACTTTTCATGCTAGGGGCCACAGAGTAACAGTACAATCCTGGACCATGAGCCTAATTGAATAATAAGTGAATTTTAAGCACTGTGTGTTGTACAGTTGAATGTTTATCAGTATTAAATTTCACACAGCAGTAAAAATCACTCCAAAGGGAACAGCATTAGTGTTCCTATGAGAACAGTGATGCTGGGCCCATCATCAAACCACCAACTCTTAAGCTTCAGATATACTTGCCTTTTAACCCCATGGGTGCTTAGACGACCAGCTGCCTTGGGAATGAATTGTTCACATTTGCTTGCTTACCCTGGATGTAACTGGAGGATTCCACGAGAGGGAACACCAGAGAACTCAGACTGTAGAACTTCTGGATTTGCACAATGTAAACAATAAACATTTTGTTAATTTTAAGATCACAGCATAAAAAGCTCTTGGTGGTACGTCCACCAAGTCATGACAATGAGTATGTTTTTCTCATTCAATACAAGAACAATAGTGCACTGTAGGAACACACACAATGCTGTGTGTGTGTATGTGCTTCCATCTCCTGAGCTTGTTTCCTCTTTCTTTGGGCTGTAGGTCTTCTGCATGGAGGACTCAGATGCTGAGGTAGATTGGCTGGTTGAGGAACTTGGATCAGATGCAAGGTTTGGTGAAGAGAAGGTAATCTCCCCTTCATTTGGCATCTAGAACCACAGTGTCACTGGTAACACATAGCACGCAATGTGAATGTTGATACATATAAAATTACATTAACGTTAAGCTATGAAACTGTTAAACACCTGACAATCCAGTTGTGAAACTGGAAAGTTTTACTGAGCTTCAAGTTAATAAGCCAACGAGGGAAGCGAGCTGGAGCACTTGGCCCACTGAATATGTCTTGTAGCCTAGGTTTTCTTACACTTGTAGTGCTATATGAACACAGCAGACCACCACTCTTCTTTGGCTTTTCCACTGGCACTTTTGGCCACACCAAGTCAAACCGTGCCATGCTGATTTCCATTCCCATGACCGTTTTTATCGCACTGAGCAGCGTCTGAGATGGACCTACTCTGGTGTGGGGCCAAAGCCAAACCTGACCTGCCTCCAAGCTTTTTATGTTCAGCTCTCAGTACTTTTGTAGCTTCTAACTGAATCTCTGTGCTCTGAAATGTAGTTTCTCTCTTGTGTCGCTGTTTTTGCTTACAGGTATTTGCATTATTTTACCATTTAATATTTGCTTTCACCTGTGTCGGATTCATGTTAGGTTACTGCTGATGAAACCCGAATAATGAATATATTTCCTGATTGTGCCGCTTCATAATAAAAGTATTTAAATAACAAAACATCGGGCTCTCTTTGGTCCATCTCCAGAGTGGGTCCATCTCTGGTGTGACTTGGCATGGCGCAATAAAAGTGGTAATGGAAATGCAAATATGTGCTGCACAGTTTGACTCCGTGTGGCCGTAAGTGCCGGTGGAAAAGCCCCACTGGTGTTTGGTGTAGTGGTGTTTATCGTCCTCTGCACTGAAGAAATGCTAGTGATCACAAATTGTATCTTCTGTCCTAAAGTAAATAATCATATTCATGTTTTTATTCCCAGTACATCAAATTTTCAGAGTGACTTGCTGTATTTAATCATCTGTGTATCATAATATTGTGTGGATAAATGCTTGGAGTTGGCCTTTAGAACAAGACTGAGTGATGTTAAAACCAACAATCTTCTTCTATTGTACTGAATGGGACAGGATGCAGACTTATTTAGCATTCTGGCTCCTACTGTTTATAATTAAAATCTCTGATGGGGGCAAAATAATATCAATGAGTGCAGCCACATTTGAGTTCATCTCTACAAACAGATATCTGCATATGAATTCAGAAATTTTAGGTAAGGGGCAAGATATTGGTACTGGAAGCTGGATTTGTAGTTAATTTGTAGTCACGTGTGGGCAGGCTTTGGATGCATGCAGGTAAACACTTTGTATGGAGAGCACTAGCCGAAATACAATCTCAGAACCCATCAGCTCCCACTGCTTGCTTTTTAGTTCCTCTGCATTCATATGCAGATATCTGTTAATTAGAGCTGCCCCCTGATAGTCGAAGATTCAAATCATTATTAGAGACCCCTCAGTTGACTGAGATTCTTCCCGTTGAGCATCAGGGTTTTTTTTTTCCTTTGTCAGTTAGTGTGTATTACTGTAACAGGATAAAACAGATAGAAGCTCTTGTTGCTTACTTGTTTACTTGAGCTTGTTCTTGCCACTGACAGGCTCAGACTCTGATTATACTTGTCTGACAAATTTCTGGAAAGGATTGCTGTAGACAAATGGTAAGAGATGTTTTGTTTGACCAGAAATAGCTGTTTTTTTGCTCCCACCAAACTCACCAGACTCATCAGCTTTATTCAGACTCAACAGAAACTAAATCAAACTCACCAAAAAGGTCTTGGTTTGTCTTTTCTCTGTTCCAGCAATCACCAACTTGTGTGAAGGAGCATGGAGCATGCAGGGCAGAAGACACCAGACAGCAGCTGCAGCAGCCTGAGACGAGAAGCTCCTCAGGTCTGCAGATTTTATTACTAAACCATAGGAAGACTTTCTCTGACTGTGTGAAATTCTAATGTTTCGTCACAGATGACGATGAAATGCATTAAAATGTGAGTCTTGCTGGTTAAACATACTCATGTAGGCTAATAGATGAATTTAGTGTGGTGCACTGCACTGTAAAAAAAGAACAAAATTGTCAAATATTTGTATTGAATGGCCAAGTTTTGAATCAACAACAACAAAAAAAATCTTCATCCGGGACATCCCTACTATTAATAGAGTTTAACTTCCAGCTCTATACTCACATCTCAAGTTGCCAATGGGACTAAAAGCAATGGCTGCCACATGAAAGATTAAGTCTTGGCCTGGATCCTGGCTGCACTGCCCCAAAACACTGCAAATTGCTCCCAGAGGCAAAATCATCACATGACAATAGCCAATAGGTTCCAAGACTGCAGTTGAGTTGATTTAAATGAAGTGCTGCTTAATAAGACATGAAGCAATAAAGCGCAAAAAAGTGTCTTTGCTCTTGTTCACAAGTGACAGTAAAATGGAGTGTGAGATGTGCAGGTGGTTTGGTTCAGTGTCAGCAGTAATGTTGTATTTTGTACTGTGGTTTTCAATTTACCAGTCGATCTATATGTTCCGTTTCCAACAGGCTGCTGGTGAAGATGAGGTGCTCACTTTTTAACTGAGTAGATTTAAAAGTGCTTTGAGAGGGTGAATACTGTGATCTCACTAAGATCATCCACCTGAACAGAGCTGACTATTTTGTCTCGTCTTTACTTGTCAGGACATAATGAACAGAGATTTCATCATAATACTTTTACATTGTTCATTAATAGGGTGAAAGTAACTAATTACAAATACTCATATTACTGTAATTAAGTAGTTTTTTGGGTACTTGCACTTTTATGAGTAGATTTTCAAGTCTGTACTTTTACACATACTTACATATGCATTACAAGCTGTAATCTACTTAGTTACTTTTAAAATCATAGTTGAGTACTGAATACAATTTGAATTAATATCCAAACCTTTCATCTGCATTTTAGTAGCCTATCAGGTGATCTGATCACAAATGACCAATGAAAACAAGGACATACAAACAAAAAGCAAAACAAAATGCTGTGGCAGCACACGTTTGGAGTAAAGATGTTAATGATTAATCATTAATTGATTAATTGCGTCAAGAATTTAAGCAATCAAAAATATATTCATTGATATTTAATCAACAGTCATGGCAGTAATTGCACCTCATTTGACATCATTTTGTCTGGTGGAGCCATTTGTCAAATAAGGAAACTTAAACTTAAGTCTTAAAAAAATTGAAAATGAGCGAAAATGTACCTTATAAATCATTAATGATTAAAAATTGATTTCAACCATTGGTTCAGGAAAACACACAAAATTTGCAACCCTAGTTTGCAGAGGTGACATCAATGGTTAAAAGTAACTAATACTCTAGTATAGTATATTTCTAACATGAGTAATTTTACTTGTAATTGAGTAATATTTTAGCAATGTAATACTAATTGTACTTAAGTACATATTTTCAGTATTCTTTCCACCACTGCTAATAGAACAATGGTGCTCCAGCAGCAAGCAGACTGATGAGCATCATTCAACATAGTTATACATTCAAAACATCCTGAACACAGTCCTGTCATTTAGTTTTGCTCATAAAAACATTGTTTGGACCATTTTACTGATTTACTGGTCACAAAAACCAAGGTGTGTTTGTTTGACTCTAATAATCTCTGATCTGATTTATTCTGTTCAGGTTTGTTCAGGCTCATTCTGTCCACCAGCAATAAAATCACCACATGAAAACAAATGCCAAAAGACTAAGAAAAGCTGGACTATCTTTTCACAAATGTAAGAGCGCCTCCTTGCACGCATTGGTGTACATACATCACAATTAATCATCGTCATCATCAACAGCTGTGTCAGAGCTCAGGCTTTGCTTTATTTGCATTGAAGAAGCAGGACTTAGGGGACAGAAAAGCTTGAATGATGGACCCTTCTGGGAAGGCAAAGTCTGCATACAATGAATTTCTTGATGAGGGGAGTAGGTGCGGGTGAGGATGATTACATGTCCAGACAAATGAGCCTGGCTCTTCTAAAAGGCATGTACACCTCAGCTGCTGTCCTTCTAGCTTTCCCGTTTTCCTCTTACAGAGGCAACACCAGCAGTGCTCCCTCCTCCCTTCTTTGTTTTCACCTGTCACTTCTGATATGTGACTCACATTAGTGTCTTTATCCCCGTAATAGGTGCTTGAGTCATAATAAGGTTGTTGTGGAGAGGTCTGCGACACCACTCCTTTTGTGCTTGGCTTTATGTTACCTTCAGCCCTTCAGAGCGGCGGGAGTGTGCGAGGGATCTCAACGACAGCCAGGTTATTGTTTCCACATGCTTTGCCCTTTCACTCTGCAGATAAATGACAGCATTAGCATAAACAGCCCTTTTGGAGAGGCAGTCATTTAGTATCGCAGAGAGCAGGGAGACGACTGCAGACATGGGGGAGAGGGAATATGTAAGATGGGCTTTTCTTTTCACTGTGGCCTGTAGAACATAAGAAAGTTTTTTTAAAAATCTATTATTAATACATCCATTAACACAGGTACACTAGCTGCTTTGTGCATTATGCACCATAGCGAGAAAATTAAGTTGTCTTCTATTGTTTCATTATGAAAAGATGTCTAATGCACCCCAATGAGATTTTCTTGGAATGATTAGTAACATGTTACTGCTTCGCTGCACAGAATTAGTTCCATTAGTCACCTAGACACAAAAACATGCCAAAATAGGGTTGAGTAACCCTTTAAGGATGAATCTACTGCAAGTTAAATCCTCTTTTTTATACACTCTAAGACATGATTCATGGGGTTAGTAAGTATAGCTTAAAATCAGAAGCTTTTTCAGCATAAGGCATTAAATTAATGATTTGATAACTTATTTTAAAGAAGAGCTATTATACTCATTTTCGGGCCTTTGTATTTGATTTTTGGACTCCTATAGAGCAGCTACACATGACTGCCAGCACACAAAGCTTTGTAGATCTTCAGGACGCTGTGCCTCTCACTGCATCGCTTCCTTGTATTTCGTGCATCCCGCAAAAACGGTCTGTGTAATTTACTCCACCCCCCAGCCCTCCTCCACGTACGCCTCCCACTGAGCCCACTCTGCTGTGATTGGTCACACTCCCAACGACTTCCGAAGGGCTGCCGAGCACTGCCGAGCCCCACCTCCTCATTTTGCGGTGTGGGAGTTGAGAGTAAACAGCGAACTTTACAAAACTATCAGAATTTCTCTTTTGAAAATGACAAGTTTTGAAATACAGCCATATGTGTTGGATCCCGAATCCGATCCGGAGGTACAGACTGGACAGCTTGAAGTTTCTCCAGAACAGAGGTTATTTCATGACGTCTCTGAATGGTAAGTAATGTTAGCCATAGCTTGTTATTGTCATTACTTGCTTACCTGTGTGGCATAAGGATGGATTTCGTTTTTCAGAAAAGAGGAAAAGCATAATAGTTCTCCTTTAAGAAGTGTGCCGAAATTAAAATGAAGAAAACTGTCTTAACTCAGTAATATTTTGATTTTGAACAAACATTTCTGAATTTATTTAACAACAGAAAGAATGGAGATAGAGCAACTTGAATATGTAGTGAGCAAACTTAAAAAACACAGTATAAGGATTTGAATTTGCCCAGACTTATTTTGCTGTCAGAAAAATTATTCATTCATTATTTATTTATTTGTTAGTATTGATATGTTTATTTTGGGCACAGATGATGTTCTAAAACTCATAAACTAATAACTAGTAAAAATTCTACATAGATCATTGGTTTTAAAATAAGTTTGATCATAAAATTGGAATTGTGTGCAATTTATTCCAGCTGACATGAAATAAGTTCCTAATACTCAAATAAATTAAGGTAACAATTTGAATGGCATTTCTGAGGAGGAATGAAAATAAAATTAATAAGTTAAAATATCTTCAGTGAAGTTATTTAACCAGTTAATAGCTAAATTTTACGATTAAGTTGCTACAACTTAATTTAGCTTGTAGAGGACAAAGCAAATGATGTTATTTGTAATAAACGGATTGAGTTGGTCTGATAAAGGTCTCATGGGAGGTCTCTTACTCAATGATGGCTGAGTTGGAATTACTTTAAAAGATCCGTGCAAATTGTTACCTTAATTTTTCTAAGTTGAGCCAGTGTATAAATACTGATTGTGTGGTAGCCGAGGTTGAGTGCAATCAATCCTCATCTTCTGTACCAATGAATGTGTTCATGACTCATAATGTTGGTGCCCTCTGTGAGTATGTACAGTGTACAGTGACGATTCAGCGGAGTGAAACGGACTGAGCACAGATCGTCTCAGGAAGTTCAGTTTGTTCACTTTGAAGATCCATTCATCTGTCCTCACACGGTCACAGCTGTCCTTACCATCACACCTTTCCTTCTATGGTCACAGCTGTCCTTACATAGTAACACCTTTCCTCACAAGGTCAGACCTGTCCTTATATGGTCAGATCTGTCCATTTTTTTCACATTTGTCCTTATATGGTCATACCTATCCTTATATGATCACACTTGTCCCCATATGGTCACACCTGTCCTTATATGGTCACATTAAATATGGGGGATTAGATTAGTCTGTCTCGTCTCCCTTAGGAAACATTTGAGAGAATGCCTTAAGTGGATGTTAAACTTTAGGTCCAAGTCCCTGACTACACTGAGATTCCTGGCCTGGTTATTGGTCTTGGCTTTTGGACAGGTCTGAGTGTGCTTCTATGCCAGCTAGACAGAAAATGGCATTTTGAGCTTGTTTTTTCACAAGAGAGACTGTTTAACACAATCAAAATGCACATATCGTAGCATTTAAAATGTGCTCTCCTGCAGTCTGTCCTGCCACAACAAACATTAAGCATACTGCCTGTGCCAGTGGCCAGCTCTGAGCCTTTGTATTTGATTACATATTGGGTTGAAGCTTAGGTTCTGAACTAGTCTGACTAAAAAATTAGTTGTGGTTGGTTTGAAGAAATGCAAACAAGGCAGGGTGTTTTTTCCCCTCTTGCAAAATAAGTATGCTTGGAGCCAGACCTTTTGAGAGGGGTCTGGCTATGCAAGATCTGAAATGATTTTGGGACAGTTGCTAGGATATGTCACTGCAGGGAGAATACAGGTTTGCAACACTGGATCCGTGCAAGAATCTCAGGTAGAAGTGCAGTAGATGAGCTGGAACAGAACAAACACATAAACAGGAAGACATTCCGTTATATTAGATGGTATTTTTTGAAATGATTCACTGTGTTTTCATATTGTTCCTGTGTCCTGTGCTGATCCTAACCCAGTACAGCACCTCATGAAAAACAGATTGGAGTTATGTAAAGAGATTGCTACTGTCACTTTGCTCCTTCTTTTTGTGCGTGTGAGCTGTGAAGTGCCACATCACATTCAGCAGCCTTTTAATTATGCACATCAGCACAGAGCAGTTCTCTGAAGAGGAGAGAACAGAGTTTGACACCAGACAGTGTGGGAGAGATGAGCATAACCACAGATTGGTGTCAGTTATGTAAGGCTGCATTTACATGGCAACACATGGCCTCTTTTTAACCCTTTTTTAAATCATATTCCATCTTATTGTTGGAAAAACAAAACATCAGATTCTTTCTGATTGTATTAATGTGTTCAAACAAAACCTCAGGTGGTCAATTAAGACATTGTTCAAATTTGATTTTATTGCTACACTAACAAAGGTTTACTTTGTGCTCTGCTTCAAAGGTCAATAATAAACATTCAAGCTTAAACAAATATTGTTTCATGAACAGTTATGCGAGTCTACTTATCTATAAGCTAATATCATCAAACATCAGCTAACAGTTATCGGAGTGCTGAATCTGGATTTAGTGGCTCTGGTAGTAGCAGCAATAGTGATGTGTTATTAGCAGTGACAGCAGTAGTGGCACAAATTGACAGTGGCGTAGCACAAACATCTGGGGCCCATACATATGCAGCCTCGGTGGGTCCAGTTTTACGGTGGCCCTGAGAGCTCAACGCACCACAACTTAAGATAACACATGCAAAAACACAAGATACAAATAAACTGACTCTTTGCTAAGCACCACCCTGCTTAGTTACTGTTGCTATACCTGCCAAACTTTCCATTCTCACACTGCATTTATGCAGTTCATGGTTATAACGGTGGCAGATTTGACATTAAAATTGGGAGTAATTGTTCAAAGATGAGGTCTTTGAATCATCAGAGAAGTTAAACTAAAGCAGCTTTTATTTCTAGCTGATGACGGTGGATTTTGTCCATTGAAATAATGACTCACAAGCAGGGTTCATAAGTGTAGCTGGCTGATGTAAGCTAATGCTATCTCCTTGAATCAGCTGAGAAGTCATTTTAATGTTTGTATTGTGAAGTGAGAAAGTGAACCCAAGATGGTGCCACAAATGTCTGCCTGTGGTGCACATTGTTTTGCCTTAATTTGTTTGTTAATTCAGTATTTCTCCCGAGTGTCCAGACCTCTTACCAAGAGAAGAGCATATGAATATCAAGAACCAATTCCAGCAGGTTTATTTAATATATTTCTCACCTCTTCTGTGGAATTATTGGACATTCTGATCAAAGGTGCCCTCACCTTTGTCAGTGAATGAAATGCTGGAGTAGAGGGGAAACGCCAGTGTGCTTGTGCATGTCCACTGGTGCGAAGGTTGCACACCGTTACGGAAAATATTTATTTCCAACCTGCATTCACTGTGCAACAAACTGAATAAAGTTGAGGTACTGGTGGGGTAAACAGAGATTTTTCTTCAGCTGGCCTTTTGTGCTTCATGGAGACGTGGTTATGTGGATCGATAACGGACTCTGCGCTGTAGCTGGCAGGCTTCCAGCTATTCAGAGCAAATCATGACACAAAACTTTCAGGCAAAAGCAAAAGGTGGAGATATCTGTTTTTACACCAACAGTGGCTGGTGTGATGATGTGACTGTTTTAATAAACTGATACAGTAAAACATCATAACAAATAAGTAAATAAAATCACATTCTAAACGGAACTTGCTATTCCTTAATCTTTCACAGTACCCAGAATAAGGGTGTGGAATACAGCTCATACATACAGAACATAAAACTAGCATCTGCACAGTCCATGCTGACCTTCACAGACTTGGGCAGAATAAAATTTACGCTATGTGGATTTTGCAGTGTCATTAGTTTGGCAAGTATGTGGTCATAAACCAAAGTATTGGACTCTTGGGTCTATTTGGATCACCAAAGTTATTTCAATTCATACTGAGTGGGCATGAATGTCTGAACCAAATTTCAGTGCAATCAACTAAGAGTTTAAACATTCCACTCCAAACCACAAATGTTAACCACATGGTGGCATGAGAAGAAAAGCCAGGGGGTCATCAGAGTGTGCATGATTTATCCTCTGATGACCACAAATGTCTGCACCACATTTCATGTTTCATATTTCCAATAGTTGTAATGTTTTAGTCTGGAAAGTGGTGGAGCTCCAACAGATGGACTGATACCGCCATCTGTAAAGTGTTGATAGAAAAACTCATAGAAAACACTCTAGTCTCTAAAATGATGGTTATCAGGAAACGAGGCTCAGTTCTTCCTCCCAGTTGAGGTCTGGTAACCAGGGCTTGATCTGTGCCACATCCTGCCTGAACAGGATCTGGTACCTCCCTGATTGAAACCAGCACCTATTTGATTGGATCTGGTATGTCCTTTGTCACCAACAAATCTTGAAATAAACTTTGTGTAATATTTAATATTATCTGCTGATTACTGTAAGACCCACAGTGAAATGGTGAAATAAATATGACTAAATTCAGAGTTTTATTGCTGTTTGTGTGATTACAGGAGCGCATCTATGATGCACAGATGCATCCAGACGCACGCTTCTATGGAGGCTCGGTCCACTAACCACTGCAAGTTTACATACATTTGTCAATTATAACTGACCTCACAATCAAATGTTAGGCTGAGTTTATGAATAGTTTCATTATGTTGAGCTTGAGTATATTACGCAGCAGTCAGAGACCACTCAGTCTCCCCGTCTGTCTGACTGCCTGCTGCGTCTGTGAGTGACCTCACAGACGCCTCTCACTGCAAAAACTGCTCTCTGTTTGATCAGGGTTTTAGCTTTAGAGATCACTTTAAAAAAAGGATTATGTGAACTGTGAACTGCCTGTATTTCCTCACTTGGAGAAAAAAAGTGGCGGAGCATCACTCCTGTGCTCTCTGCAGCACCAAGGCTTAAACTAGAATATTTGCATTTCCTGAAGAAAATGCCGCATCTGTCGCTGCATCTGCTGTTGCCGCTGCCGCCTTTCGTGGGCCCAGTTTCTGACAGAGTCCCAGCAAGAAGTGTTGGTGATTCATATCAGAAGATGCAACCCAAAATCAGTGGCTATTGAAAAATGCATTGAAAACATATAGTCACAGGTCACAGGGTGTTGCTATTGGCCCTACACTTTGGTGTGTCGGGTACATGCTTATAAAGAAACTGTGAACCAAGCTTCATCTCATTAAAGACAACACAAATGTAGAAATGTCATATTTTACTATTTCTGTATAGCCTCCCGTGGGTAGAACTGTATAAAATGTTACACACTTGTGCATTGTGGCTGTTTGTACAACATGCACAAATTCATTTGCAATCCGATGTTGTATTGAAGAGTTACGGCACTTTACATGCACTAGGCCACACCTCCAAATGTTTGATGACCAATTACAGACAAAAATAGCAAGTGATAGCATAAAAAAACTGAGTAATTTTGTTTGGGGTCATTTAAATATGATATGTATCACATTTGCTGGAGACCGGATGAAAAATGTCCCCCCAGTGTCTCCTCCTCTAATATCACCTCTCTGACTGAGACAGTGAGAGGAGGGGAGGAGGGAGGCTGCAGATCAGAGCATGTCTCACAGAGAATGAGCTGAAACGACACCTCTCAAACACCTGGTTTTTGTGCAAAGGCCATGCACATCCAATCCCCAAAATAACCACATCAACAGAACCACATCGAGCAGCTGAAGGCAGTGATGTTGATTTTGTGTTTGTAGTTCTAAAAAAGTGGAAACAGCCGTGATGTAGGAAGCTTTTGAGAGAAGAGACAGTGGAATTTTTGCTGCTCTGTTTGAATGGGGCTTAATTGGAAGTTTTAAGGCACTCCTGTCATAAAATCGCATCTGATTAAAAATCTGTGAGACCAATGGTTTCCAAAAGTTTATGGGAGGGAGAAGACAAGTTTTCTTTTCGTTTGAGGGGAAAATTATGTCTGTAGAGTAAAAAATTGTGGGATTCTGTGGCAACTTTCATAGAAAGTTTTGAGATCAATTCACTGTTCTCTCCACTCTGATGTAGGGTTACGCATTCCTTTCCACTCTAACTGAGGCACTTAGCAGGAATCACACAATGAGGGAGCACTTTTGTAGGTGTGGTGCTGTCCATAGTGCTGAAACTGAGCAGAGGAGAGCCATAGACAGACAGGATATGTCTGGTTTTTGTAGTTGTGAAAAGAATCTTCAGCCCTATATTTCCATTTCCTCCCATTGTTTGCGATCCACAGACAAAACAAGCACAGTGAAGGAAAGGGCAGTCACTGCTGTTTTTACACACCTCCCCCTGCTGACTTTGAGTAATTATTGTGGATGCTGTGATTAATAAATGTGAATAAATAATTAAGCACCTACAAGAACTGCTCCCACCTACATGAACTCCCTCATCCTGGTCTACGCTCCCTCCCATTCACTGCGCTCTGCCAATGAAAGACACCTGGTTCAACCACCACAACAGGGCCCAAAGTCGCTAGCTAGAGTCTTCCAGGCTGTGGTTCCCCGATGGTGCAACGAGCTACCAAACTATGTTCAATCGAGTCCCTCTTTCCTGAACACCTTTGCACTTGATTGACAGCACAAGACATCCATGAATTTCAAAAATGAAGTAAAATACAATAAAAAATCCAATGCATCTTAAGCACTCTATGCACATTGCCACCGGCACTGCCTGTAGGCACCTATGTCCTTATTCTATCCTGACTAGATCCTTGCTTGTGCTGTATCAGCCCTCAGATGCCGCTTTGGATAAAAACGTCTGCTAAATGAAATTGTAAGTTGTAGATTGTACAGCTGAAGTTGTTCAACATATTCCAGATACAGATTTCTGATGCATCCCAAGACTTTTTGTCTCCCCACTGACCTCCTGACTTACTAATTAAGCACTGCTGGTAACCAATTTTCAGATGGCCAGCACCAAAACATTGATCAAGGAAATAGTGGGTAGAGTACTGAACTAACTACATTCTGATCTACAGTATGTGCAGCTACTTCAATGTGCTTACAGAGGGTAGAGAGGGCATTTTTAAAAGTGAAGATCTCAGTGTGTTCCAGGAGACACGGTGAGGTCTTCATCATGTAGTCTTTTATAGACACTGGTATGCAAAGTGTGGCCTGTGTGTTCAGGGATTGTTGCTGGAAGCTGCCCCTTGTTCTGGGGTTTGCGCTGTCACCATCACATTGTGGCCAAAAGACAGTTGGTGCATATTTTATATCCAGGCAGCAGCAACTTGTAAAGGTGCTCCTCCCACGCTCTCCCCTCTACACTGAATCCTCACCTTTTCAAGCAGACTTGTTGTGACAATGGTATTAAAGGGATAGTTCACCCAGAAATGAAAATTCAGTCATTATCTACTCATCCTCGTGGCAACTGAGGGTCAGGTTTATTTTGTTAGTCCAAAAAAACACTGCTGGAGTTTCACAGGAAAACAGTGTTGCAGAATCTCCCAAACAATGGAAGTGAATGGTGACCAGTTTTCAAATGTAAAAAAATGTGTGACTCATTACTACCCACCACCGGAGATAAAAAATTATGTGCTACCAGATAGCATCATATTTAATAGAACTATTATGCAGCTCTTAAAATGATAAAGTAAAGGGTAAAGTTCTGAAATAATGATTTTGAATAACAACACATTAGGTTCCTCCTATTATAAACCTTGTTGTAGTTCACAAACTGAAGGATGCAGCATGTAACCTGTTTATTCTGTATCTAAAAAACCTCCTTGACCCAAACAACACTTGGCTATAAGTTGTAACAGTTTTGTCTGTCCTTTTTGCATTTTCATGTATCTAAATAAGCCACAAACAGATGATGATGATTCACGGTGGATTTTACACAGCGATGGAGTGCTCAAATGTGTAAAACACACAGGAGAAAGTCACAGCAGGTTATGAACTAGCAGTGCAGGAGTTCCGGCCTTTTGCACCCTCATCACGCTGACTGGGGTCATATCTGTATCTGCCATTTCATCTGCACACCATAATCCATCATCCTGCCAGACTTCACGTCTCTACCATGTACCGTGTGACAGGAATTTGACAAATGGCACAGGACGAGGAGGAAGAATAAGAAACCAGCACGAATGCAAAAGGGTTTCTGCTCTCTGGGCTACAACCGCTTATTATCTGATCCCTGTGTGTGTGTGTGTGTTATCTGTGCTGTTGAGGAGATGCTGTAGCACCAACAGGGATGGAGGCTCTCTCTGTTTGCTGCATACTAAAAGGCATCTGTGCATGAATACTAATACATGTTATGCACGTACTGTGGATGTGTGTGCATAGCTCCATGCATCCATGTAAGCTGACACAAGCCAAAACTAGCTCCACATTAAGAAGCCAGCTGTTACACAGGATAATATGTCATAATAAATCTCACTGTCACTGTCCTCCACACATCATCAGTTTCCATGTTAATACACTTAGATTACATAAATTCTTTAGTAGCATTTCTGAGTATTTGTAATGAAAAACAAACCAGAATACCATTGTGAGAATAGATGCAGTACAAAACTTTTTTTTCTCAACAAAATCCCCAAAGAGTGAGATTAAAATTTGTGTAAGGGAAAAAGAGAGTTTTTCTTCTAAACACATTATACAAGTCAGATAATAGTTGCTGAAAACATATGAGAAGTATGTACTAGTACTGAATTCTGAAGTAAGACTGGTAAACTGTTGTTCACGATTTTTGTTTTCAGGATTTTTGGGCTGGACCTGAAACATGGCTTGGTGATGTGCTGGAGCTGTGGACCCCCAACACTATGTAAGTCCTACAAACTGACACACAAACAGCACAGCTTCTCAGTCTGTTATGATTGTACCTCAGCAACTCTCTGAGTCCAAATCAGCCCAGCAGTTCACTTCAGCTCACTTCAGCTCCAACAACTCAACACAGAAGAAAAAAAAATACCATGCTGTCATCATCCTCTGGCTCTAGTGCCTCAATCATGTCTGGACATGTCCAATAAAGCTGCTAGATGGAGGGTCCATGTTTCAGGTTGTTTTTAAGCCATAGTGGTGTTTGACACTGAGACAGCAGAGTGGACACATAACCAGTGTTTCAGAGCAGAGAAAACTGTAAACATTGTGCATCTGTATGAGACATTGATGGACATGACAAAGCCTTGGTATTTAACGTCACAAGAGAACAAGATGGTGTGGCCTAACCACCACTGCAAACACTGGTAATAAGAAGTAAAGCTGTAGTAATAGTAACAGTGGTAAAGACTATAGTAGGTATAATAAATTATCCAGTCAACTGCATGTGGTTTGAAAAATTATCCTCTGACGTACATTTTTTTACAGATGGGTTCACACCCCTGACCATCCAGCAGCACAAGGTGTGTGAATAACACATGAAATATGACACATATGACATATGGTGTAACCACTCTGTTACTGAGCTGTCTTGATTGTTAGAGGAGGTCCTAAATTAATGCCTTTGTGAACCCAAATCCAGAACAGTCTTCTAAGTATGTAATTTAGGGTCTCGTGTACATAATAGTAAACATATAAAAAGTATTAGAAATCAGATTTAATTCAAATGCAAAATGTTGTCATTTAAGTTTTTGTATACTTTCCAATATGGGTTTGAATTGGGCATTTGTGCTCAGAGATCTATTCTGAAAATGATACAAGTAATTGCACAAACCAATCATAAAAATCCATATCACTTGTTATGTGGGCGCTGCAGCTGCTGTCTGAGTCTGAGCCAACTTGCAGGAGTTGCTGGTCTACCACTGCCTCGATCAGCAGTGCGTAATGTTATTTTGGACCCAAACAAACGTGTTAAAACACTGAAGTCATGCAGTGACTCTAACAAACTAACAGGCAGCAGTAATCCTACACCTCCCATGTCCTGCGAGGTAAAATGATTGTTTCTGTTGATGGAGTCTGGTGGCTGTGAAGAGAGCAGAGACGGTGGCTTCAGTTCCCCATTGGAAAACACTGTCTGGCAGCACAGTAAAGCAGCGAGTGTATTGTACATGTATGTGTACATTGCTTAGCCTCCACGAGCTGTCAATCAAATGTGATCTGACACACCCAGACAATCCCCCAGCTGGCCTTTTAGTGTGGAGTTTGCATGTTCTCCTTGTGTCTGCGTGGGTTCTCTCCGGGTACTCCAGCTTCCTCCCACAGTCCAAAGACATGCAGCACAATAGGTTAATTGGTGACTCTAAATTGCCCGTAGGTGTGAATGCCCTGTGATGACCTGGTGACTTGTCCAGGGTGTACCAGGCCTCTCACCCAATGTCAGCTGGGATAGGCTCCAGCCCCCCGTGACCCTTTGGGAATAAGCGGTTACAGAAAATGGATGGATGTTCAAAAAATGATGTAACATAATTGACAGAATTTAGTAAAGTAACAGTTCTGACGTTATGTCAAAGAACTATATGTATTCTGTTGCAGAGGTATCTCCTGTTTGCATGCCATCCAGCTCGCCCCGGATCTCACAATACCACTTTGTACCTTAAGAGGTAATAGTTTGATCCCCCTATAGTTTCAGGTAGGGGACGAGAAAATTAAATTACAAAACGTCAATAAAGGAAGTATTCTTCATTCTCCAAAATAATAATAATTCATTCTCTTTTAACAAATTAAACATAGCTTGTTCGTAAAACTTAAAAACTCGACAGGAACAAAATAAAACTCATCATAAACATCTTGGTTTGTCTTTTTACTGTTCAACAATCACCAGCTCTGGTTTGGTAGAAGATATTGAAAATATTCTGGCTCCCTGATGCCCAAACCTCCTCTTACTCCTCATCATGTCTCCTGTCCCCACATGCCGTTTTCATTATCCCTGGAGTCAGAGTCCTGGTTGAAGCCACTGTAAATCACCTTTGTACTGTTTTCCCTGTCGTCACACTGGTCTCCATTGTCCCAGTCCAGCCATGTTCACTGAGAGGCTGTTAAGCCTGGTTTAGCTGCCCACAGTGTAAATACAAACAGTGTCCCAGTCATCCAAGCAGGGCCACTAGCTACACAGCCAACTGAGATACAGAAGCTACAGCCAAAGAGGGTTACAGCGAAGAGCAGAGTTAGCAGCAGTTAGTGGTTCCATGGTGACATGCTGCCCCCCCTTTGGTTTGGTTAAAAAGAGCAAAAACAGAGCCAGAAAAAGCACAAACTTCTAACAGTCACATTGGTAATAAGTAAGACTACAATTAGTTAGAAAGGAGAGAGAGGTCCTAACTGCTAAAATGATCTTACTAGTAGTATACCGATTAAGAATTATTTTTATCTATCCATCCATTTTTTTCCGCTTACTTGCAGGTAGATGACTGTGGAAGCAAGCTAAGCAGGGTAGTCCAGATGTCACTCTCTCCTGCAATGCTTTCCAGCTGCTCCTGGAGACCCCTGAGGTGTTCCCAGGCCAGATGAAATATGTAATCCCTCCAAGGCAAGTTCTGGGTCTACCCCGGGTTGTCCTGCCAGTTGGACGTGCCCAGAAAATGCCAAAGAGACACATTCAGGAGGCATCTTAATCAGACCCCTGAACTACCTCTGCTGGCTCCTTTTATGCAGAGGAGCATCGGTTCCACTCTGGTTTTCCAGCAGAGAACCATGGCCTCAGACTTGGACATGCTGACTCTCATCCCAGCTGCTTCACACTCAGCTGAAAGTCGCCCCAGTGCATGCTGAAGGTCAAGGTGTGATGAAGCCAAGAGGATCACATCATCTGCAAAAAGCAAAGACGAAATTCTGCAGCATAATCAATCATCCAGTGTTTAAACCACCAGCCCTGTGGTCATGAGTCACATGCTGCAGCCACTGCACCACTGAAGACACTGGTAACAGTAATTATTAACTGTAGAAAAGAAGCGAGACATTGTTAAGCACAAGCACAGAAAAAACAGAGAACCCTGCAGACAGAGGGGAACCCTGAGGGCTTCTTCTAGGCCTTCAGGGAAGGGATAAAATATCAGTATTTCAAATGTTATATTTAAATATTACATTTACATTACATTTGATTTATTAAATTTAATTCTCTTCTAATTCTAATTTAAGACCTTATGTTCTATCAACTTTGCTTCAGAAATGAAAGCAGCTGAAAACAGTGAAATTGAGTTAACCAATCAGATTATTTTGTCTCTAGGTAGAGAGAGGTTACAGCTGGCTCACTCCCTAGTTAGGACTTCCATCACTGGGGCAGAAGTTGTATCACTGAAAGCTTTTCACTTTGAGTGCCAATTTTAAAATTTGGCTTTGAGCAGTGGCTTTTTTAGTCTTTACTTAATAGGACAGTCAAAGTGAGAACAGGAAAGGGTCTAGAGAGTGGGGTAAATGACATGTGGCAAAGGACCGTAGGCAAGAGTCAAACCAATCCGCCACTGCAGAGGACTCACAGCCTCGGTACATGGGTCATACACTCTCCTGACAGAGCTACCAGGCCACCAAAAGGTTCCAATTTAAAAACAGGAAGATTAGAAGATTGCACCCCCATTCATTTCTATAAAAAAAAATGAAATATTGTGAAAAGTGTCAGAGGTAAATGATGTGTCAGCAGTCATAGCAATAAAGATTTTTTTCCTTTAGATTAAAGATTAATACTAACAGTATGAATGCTGCTCTCAGTAGTGTTACTGATCATGTAGAGAGAAAAAGAAATGTGCTCACTGCCTGGGCCCAACAGGATTCATCAGTTAAATAAACCTCTCTGAGGTTCCCCTGCAGACACACACAACTCAACAAACTTAGAGCTGAAATCTGGATTAAAGATTTGATCAGGAGCAAATATTAAAGCCCAGACCCACAGAGACACAGCCTGAGCCCAATTAAAACCACAGTTTTGCTTTAGTTATATTCATTAAAAACTTAAAAATATCATATTTAAAGAATGACTTCAGCATGTCACGTGCACTTTCCTGAAGATCTGCAGCTGTGGTCTCTTTAGATTCATGTTAGTGGAGAAACATGTATAGAGAAACTTCTCCATCACAGAGCAGCTTAATACACTGCTTCTCTGTGCTAATAGCCACAATTAACAACCTGGACTAGATCCAGGTTTACACAACAACAACAGAAAGCTTAAGTCCTGACGTCATCTTCTGTCTCTGTCTCTGTTCCAGCAGCCTGCGTAGTTATCTGTCTCTGAGGGTTTCTTTCATTGGTCTGAAACAAATGAGCCAGTCCTGTGATTTACTATTCATGAACTGTATATAAATGAGTATGTGTGATGTACATTAGTGTGTGTGTGTCTGTCCTGCTGTTGTTACAGGGGGGTATTTTTATGAGTATTTTTTCAAGTCTGCACTTTTACTTGTACTTAAGTACATGGTTCACTATCTAATCTACTTGACGTGACAGTCTAGAGACCAACTAGAACAGAGCAGGAAATACAGAAGTGCACAGAACATTGATGTCACTAACAATGACGAACCTTGTGTTCTTTTCACTGCCTGTGACAAAATGAAGAAATAAAAATGCAAAAATTAATAAATGATTAAACACTGAGTTGGTTCATTGAGACCACCATGTATGACATGAGCGTGGGGAGCTTCTTGATTGGTGGAACTCTCAGGAAGCTACAATGATTGGTCAGAAAAGGTTGTGCAGATTTCATGGCACTTGGTTGAATTTGCATGAATCATCAACTTCCTGGAAGGACTGATTAAACATGAACAGTTAAAAACTAACTAACACTCTGAGTAGTTTTTGAGAGGAATGCTTTGTACTTTTACTTAAGTATGTTTCTAACACCAGTACTTTTACTAGTAATTGAGTAATATTATAATGATGTAACAGTATTTGTGCTTGAGTACAGATTTTCAACACTCTTTCCACCACTGGTCTTAACTAGTCACAGTCTGGTGACATTTAACCTGCAAAGATCTTTGGACTTGAGTGAAATGGTGCTCATCAAATGCACAACATTTAAGTTCTGCCGCTAACATTAAAACATAAACAAAAGATATAGACTGATTACATTCTAAAGTAACATGGGATCATGGGGGTTTTTGTCTTCAGTGCAGAAGAACAACGAAGCATACCCTCCTTAATTCACCGCGTGAAGTGACTGCAAAGAGTCTGACTCTGCAGGCTGTTTACCTCTCACTCCTCACCCAGCTCAGAGCACTCGTGGTCCGGCTGAGTGGGTGTGTCCTGTGCCGCTGAATGAGTGTGAGGCGTGGAGCAGCGGCTGTCACTCTGCAGACCATTACATTTTCAAAATAATATGACAAATATTGCCCCAAAAATTGGCCTTAAAAAACAGCCAGCAATGGATTCAGACCATCATCGATGGACGTTATTTTCGTCCAATCACCCGACCTTATTCAGCACCACAGGCCAAGTGTCATGTAGTTCCATAATATTGGAGAGAAGGCAGACATCTCTATGGTTAATATCTCCAAAACTCTGCAACTCACAACAGAACTATCTAGATGGATAGATTGCAGTACCAGTAAGAGTAAAAATATGTCATTTTTATTTTGGGGTAAACTAAAGGGACCTTTAAGAAAGATTCAAAGCAGAGGATGATATATCCTGGCTTTTAATTTTACTTTCATGCAGCTAAGTAGCATCTCTTTATGAGCCACAGAAGACATCATAAATCTGTTGATTAGTGAATTGACTTTGGCATGTAAAATGAGCGGCATGTCTCCTGAAGCAAACATTTTCACACAAGTCTTTCACTTGCATCTCCATTGCAGTATTACTACTTTTACTTACTTCTGACATGAAAAACACCAATATTCAATCTGACTCTACTCAGAACACGCAAACACCCCAGTTACCTCACTGTGGGCCTGTTGGAGTTGTGTTAATGTCCTGCAGATAAGCTCAGTCTCATGTAAACAGGTGACGGTGGCTCCAGAGATGACTTTGATGAAGTGGCCAGTGATTGGCAGATTGGTTTAGCTGCCAGTTAGCTCTGCCAGCCATCCAAAGCCTGCAATCTAGGTATTTGTCCCCTGAGCGCCCACACAGCCATCTGCCTACATACAGATGGGGTGCAAAAAGACTTGTGCATCACACCACAGTGGCTGTTCAGCCAACATTTGTTTTCTGCTTCAAAGCCATCAAGCCTCAAACCAGGAAAATCATCTTATGTTTTCAAAGGTTTAAAGGTTTGTTTGTGCAAGTTGTAACCCATTTACAACAACTGTCTACTTGACATTACTGCTGACCCCAAAACTTGATGATTCTCTGGTTTCCATTCAGTTCAGTAAGGTTTGAAAATCATCTTGCATTAATATCTTGTTAAAATTTTTAAATGGCTTTACAACAGTCATGTCAAAACTACATAAGTGAGCTCAGGCTGATTGATGAGTGAAATTATTCATATTAATAGGACTTCAATAAAAGACACACTGACTTCTTGTCTCCTTTCATTGAATATTGCCATTAGGGCTGCAACTAACTGTTATTCTCATGGTTGATTAATGTGTTTTTTATGGATTAATCAGTGTACGTCTGTATGCTCCACATGTTTGGACCTATTTGTCAGGTCTTTCCTGTAATAATTATTTGCAATTTCCCCTCGGGGATCAATAAAGTATTCTGAATAAAGTATTCTGATTTTCATTCTCAATTAATCTATCATTTTCTCCACTAATCAATCTAATTAAAGTCCAAGATGACGTCCTTAAATGGCTTGTTTTGTCCACAACTCACAAATATTCGATTTATTGTCAGAGAATTTTGACTTTTTTTCTTTAAAAATTACTCAAACAGATCAAAATCAGTTATTAAAGTAGTTGCCAATTAATTTTGTAGTTGATTGATAATTGGTTAATTGATTAATCACTGCAGCTCTAACTGCCATCAGTAAATTCCAGTTTCAGATCTCTGTAAGCGAGAGAAGCTGTCCTCCCTCATGATTTGCTGACTCAGCACAGCAGCCTGTCCCTAACCATGCTGTGATCGTCAGTGACCGTGGCCGAAATCCATGACTGCCCGTCCTCCACCCTGGCTTCAAAGTTTAAACACAAATCCAGGCAAAACCACCAAATATACCGTACTTATAAACTGAAGACAGTGCTGGGAACAAACCAGTGTTAGGATGTCAGCCTGAAGCCATGTGACAACTGCTCCCTGAGTCAGTCCAAAGACCACCTCACAGACCTGCTGTCAAAGACAGTGGACAATGGATTACCTACTATTGGCCAGAGGACGTGAAGTGCTGATAAGTTTGGCCTTTTTAAGCGCCAGCAGCTGGCATAAAGAGTCTTATGTGCTTGTTTAGGGCCATAACCATTAGGGGGCCACACGATCCATGTGATGTTGTGTTGCTCACTCCTCGCTATGTATGGTGTTAAGTTTACTTGCACAATTAAAGAACTCAGTGTGTAGCCATGATAATGCAGCATTGTGGGTAATGATAACTTTACATATATGGCTCTTAAAAGAACATTCAGAAGTGGTGCTCAAGGGTGAAAGAAGAGTAAATTATAGATGTAAAAAAGAACACAGGATAAAGGTATACAAGTTTTGAATCTGACTGAATGAACCTGTTGTTTTTCTTGCAACATTAAAGTTGTGTTTTTGAATGAATTAAACATAGCCACAATAATTTTAACTTGGAAAGTAGGCTTGGGTATGAAGGTATTACAGGATACCAGAGTACAAAGAAATCCTGACAGTATGATTCTCAATACCATCATAAACACAGCTCAGCCTCTCTACTGGTGGTCCAGGCAGCACAGCGGAGCTGACAAACATGGCATCTTTACTAGTTAGTTACAGGACTAACTAGTAAAAAGGAAACAGTGAAGCTGTTAGTATAGTGTAGGTTTGTCAGTGAATAAAAGCTGCAGCTTCTCAACACCAAAGCAGAGCTCCTGAGTGTGTGTTGTTTCCCAACTGAGGGGAAAAGCATTGCTGTGATGACCAGCTCAGTGAACATTGATGCAGTGCTGTGCTTGCAGTGGAGTAGAATCAAGTTGAGCCATTATGCAAAACTTTTCACAAAACACCGCCACAATACTGTATACCCTGGCAAAATGTCAGGAAGGTATGAAAACAGATACCACCCCCTCCCCCAAGCCCACTGGCTCGATAGCAATTTCAGTCAGACAACTCACGTTTAAGAATTTTTGAGTTGATTGAGTTTGTCGTCTAGGCTCTGACTTCAACACTCAGGCAGCGACGCCAGTGCAGGGCAGCAATGCGTTGGCAGGCAGAGGGAAAAATGGGAGGTTAAGCAGTTTAAATAGACCGCCAGATTGGAAGTGTGTGTTTGGTATGTAGTATTGAGAGTGAGATATGTCACGTGAGATTAGCGGTGCAGCTCGAGTTGACTGCCTGAACTAGCTGGCAGGTGCTGCCACATTCATGTATTATTAATTTTAGCTTAAACATTTTTCATTAAAAGAAGCTTATTTTCGCTCTATTTGCTTGCTAGCCACCATGAGTAGGATTGCAAGCCTCAGCTTTGCTTGTTAACTAGCAGCCAATGTTTTCTTGCAACAATAAGTTGGTATTTTTAGATATATTATTTTAATGCACAACATTAAATGTCCAACTAGTTTAAGGCTAGCCATTTGCTTTCTGGCTATGTTAAATTGTATTTTTTAAGTCATATTTGGACATATTGGATGGGTTTGGGTAATTTACATATCTGGATAAAACTGCATTTATTGTTTGGTTAATGAATAGGCCTGGAAGATACCCATGTAATGTCTTCCAGCCTATAAAAAATAATAATCTAATGTATAATCTTTTTTAGGGGTGTTATTGAAATATTTTGGAGCAACCAGGCCACCAGGCCCACACGTCATCAACTGACACGACTGCTGCTGAGGGAACATTGTCAGAGACTTCAGGGACATGTGCTCCCTCCTCTGACGTGACTGCAGCTGCAGGCATCATATCAGAGATACCACAGACTTCTACATAATCCTCCAATGGAATCTGGTGGTTCCACCAGGGACACCGAATTCCCTTTCTTTGTGCTGTACACAAAATTAACAGACTACACAGAACATTTAAAGTTACTGATTTTACATGATTTTTGTCAAGCCCATCTGAACTCTCTATAATCTAGTTCATTTTGGTGATGCTGGGGTACATTACACACTTTTAACCTGTGCTGCTGAGATCTGGGCCGGAGGTCTGAGGAGTCCTGGAAACTGTTCTTACGTCAAGGTCGTACCAGGACTCCAGTGTTCTACAAAACATCCCCTGACCTGAGCAGCTTGTCAGGACTGCACAGACATACTCCATGTAGTTGACCTCATCCTTTGCATCCCCACTGCAGTGGCTGATTGTAAGCAGGGACTCAGTGCCATTAAACTGGTGGTTGGGTGACCTTGTCAGCCCTGCTGACTGTACAGCTGTCCTCTGCTCCCACCGCACACTTTGATCCAGACTCAGTCACAAAATTGTGTGTTGGAAGCCTCTGGTCTGGAAGGCCAGCTTTCATGGATCACAGAGAGCAACAGAGGAGGCTGAATGTGATGATGAAAGATGTGAGGACATTTAATCTTTCTTCTCTCTTTCACTGCACAGATTTCCTCAACTTTGTATTACTGCTGTTGTTAATACATATTTAAATAAGAGACTTTCTTTTTTTCCCTAGAGTTTTTATCTTTTCAATTAATCTGCTATACCACTGCCATACTTTTATACAGGCAATAAGAAGAATAAGATGTGTCTTAATTAGTTACACATATTTTACATCTTTTACATACATTTTATGTAGTCCTGATTAGGGTGTTTGCTGTGGCCATGTATATTTAAAAAGGTTGTAAATCTAGTTCTTAAAGTCCACTGTAGCACTACCAGTGACATTTAATAGAAGCTGACAACTTCCTTAAAGTGAAGCCAAAGCATCTTGGTTGCCACCTGCTGGAAGGCTGCAGTACAAGTCATAAATCCTGCCTCCCAATGTTAATAGATAGCACATGGGACTATACTATATAAAACTATACCATCAAAGTACACATCAAATAAATTTTTCTCAAAGATGGTTCCTGTCATTTTAGGTAGTTCTTAACACGCTGATGTTTGTTTTAGTGTTCATTTTTCTGATCATTTTGTTTTTAATTAGTTATTTGATGATATAAAAACTGGGTTTTATTGACAGCTAAGCTCTGCGCATGAGTCAGCCAGCTGTGCGGACAGGAACTCAGTGGAGAGGTGACGTCACTCAATGAGCACAACATAGTCAACTTAAGTCAAATAAAACATATTTTCCCAACAAGAAAATTGTGGTTGGTGAAAATGCTGACTGGCTGCTAACTGTGGAAAATTACTAGCTACAGTGGCTGGGGAGGGAAAAAGTTCATGTCAGGCACTGGTGATGGAGTTATTAGCCCCAAAGTTAGCTACAGCTTCAGCCCAGGAGCAGTAAGAGTCTCCCCTGTGCTCCCTGACTACACACTGGAGACTGAAGCAGGTCTTTTCAGACATGTCAGTATGTTAAACAAGTGCAAAGTGCACTGATGATGGAATGAGATTAACATAAAACATACACATTTTCATCAAATCTACCCAGAGGAAAGGAAAAGTTCAAAATAATTTGAATTAAATTAAATTAAATAAGATCTTAAATTTGTGTATTTTAGTCAAATTAAAGCCTTGTTGCTCCATATGGTCGTCAAGTAGAAACCTCTGAGACACCTATGAGCAAAATATTTCCTTTTCTTATGTTTTGCTCCTTTTTTCAGCTTAGGGGGTTTAGGAGAAACAGATGAGACTTCAGTGAGCTCAAAATAAAATCTCATTTATTTCTCATAAGACAAAGAAAAGACAATTGTTAGAAGCAAAAAATTTTGTTATATTATTTATTAGTTATATGAGTTATTCAACTTATGTGACACAGAAGCTACTTTAAGTTACCCCGATAAGCAACATTAAAACTATTTCCCCAATATTGTAATTTTGTGTATTTATCACCCTCATGCTGCCCAAAACAGCTCTGACCTGTCGAGGCCTGGACTCCAACCTCTGAAGATGTCCTGTGGTATCTGGCATCTTAGCAGCAGAAGTCCCACATATACTGAGAGGTGGAGCCTCCATGGATCTGACTGTTGATCCAGCACTTCCCACAAGTGTTCAACTGGATTGAGATCTGGGGAATCTGGAGTCCAAGTCAACACCTTTTCAACACCAGGCCCCCTCCTTCCATTGCTCCATGGTCCAGTTCTGACGATCACAGGCCCACTGTACACTGTAAGACATTTTAAGTTTCAAGTTTCACATGAAAATGAAAGTTCACCTGCTGCCTTGAAAATGCAAGTTAACTCAACTTGAAGATAACCTTTGTTTTAACTCAGAAATGAATGTTCACAAAGTTGTCTCAACATTGTTTTTTAAATTCTCAGAGTTGGTTGAACATTTAATCACGTGGTGTTTCAACTTCATACTGTGAGCTAAAACAAACAGTTGTCTTTCATTATCAATGCAAGAAAACTTCCCTTACCCAGTCAGACAAACACACTTTTCTGGATTATAGTAACTCGAAGTTACAACTTAAAATAACTATAGCTTTCCATTTAAAGTTATGAGGATTTAAATTCCAAATTTGTTTCAGTTTAAATATATACATCACACTTAACTCTTGCATTTCATTTGTTCTTAAATAAAACATTTATTTGAAAATCTGTATCCATGAGCTTACATCAACATGCACATGTGGTACATCTCAGGTACATCATAGGTGCTGTCTGCAGTGGACAGGGGTCAGCACAATGGCAGCTGGTCAATAGGGGGCGCTCAGGCATCATCCCACCTCACCCCACGTCCTAAAACTTCAGTGAAGAAGACTTAATTACTTTGAAATATATACTGTTTATTTATTAAATGATCAAGGATAATATTATGCAGTTTGTGGGTAAAATGTATAATCTGCAATAAAATATGCTGTTAAAAATGTTTTACAATGTCTAAAGTTACTGATCAGAGGTCAGAGTCACTGAGAAATCTGCATCTGTCAGGGAGACTTTATGTACAAAAAGTAATATATTCATTATCATTTCAAGACATATTATTTATTTATTTATTTATTCTTACATTTTGTTCTTCCCTAATAGGTTTTAGTGTGTTCATAATTGTCTCCAATTGTCTCAAGGTTTCTGCTATCAGATTTCTTTCATACTTATTGAAGTAGTTTTGGCTTAGTTTAGTCTTTCAGCAGAAATTTTAAAATACAGTATTATTATTATAAAAGATTTGCACTAATTGAAGTACCTTAACTTACCTTAACTAAGCAAGTACCATTAGGCTACAAAAGTATTTATTTAGTTCAGTGGGGGCGGCAGTAGCTCAGTCTGTAAGGACTTGGCTTGGGAACCGAAGGGTCACCGGTTCAAGTCCCACACGGACCAAAAGTACAGAGCGTGGACTGGTAGCTGGAGACTGCCGAGGTGCCCTTGAGCAAGGCACCGAACCCCTAACTGCTCGGGGCGCACCTGACGATATGTATGTGTGTGCAGCCCCCTCGCTCTGACACCTCTCCCTGATGCATGTCTATAGGTCCTGTTTGTGCATGTGCGTGTGTATTTCGGGCCTGTGTGTATGTAGAGAAAAAAAAATGACAACAGAGTGAAAAAAACTGTAATTTCCCTTGGGGATTAATAAAGTATGACTTAAACTTAAATACAAATAAAGGCCCTTTTCATATGTTAAAATACACTGGTTGCTGGTTGATTTTCAATAAATGGGGGGGTCCCCTGTGGGATTGTACATGATGGGTTAGCCTTTACTAGCTGTGCACATCAATGAGCCTTTGAGTCTTGAGCACCCATGACCCTGTCACTGGTTCACCAGTTGTCCTTCCTTGGACTACTTTTAGCAGGCACTACATCACTGATACTGAGAACACCCACAAGACCTGCTGTTTCTGCTGTGACCCAGATGTCAACAGCTGAAGTTATTCAGGAAGTGTAGTAAGTTGCTTGATTTTAATAATTATTTACATTGCTCGTTATATTACTATATTACATTTGAAGTAATACAAAATATAAAGAGGAACTGCTGATCCAGTGAATTGTTACACCCAGAATGCGTTTGTTGTTTGCTGTCCAGATGTGAGCTGTGGTGGAAACAACGCAGCCAAACAAACTCAAAGTAATGACAATACTACCACCTGTGACAGTATGCCTCTCTCCCTCTCCCTCATCTTCCATCCTTTGCTCAGTTTTTGTTGTTAACAGCTGAAGTGACCTGTGCTGACTTGCTGTTCGTAGAAGTAATCAAACAAGCCCACAGAGGTCACTAACTCAGAGTTACTTGAATTGGTAATATTATTACCATTTTGGGAAACTCCTTTTGTTAGATCCTGAGTTACCCCTGTATAGGAGGTACTGGACCAGCTCTCTGTTTAAAGGGTCTGATACTCTGGCCTTTGGCTATTACCCTGTTAGGTTTCAACTGAGGATCATTTAAGCTGGTAGCGAGGAGATTCACCTGGCTCCTAATTACCTTCATTGGGACATCTACCTTGCTTACTTTGGCACAGTACCTGACTGTATAGCCCTGGAGCCAAATACTACACTAACCACGCCCGTTAATGGCAGCTCTCCTCTTATTGATCTGAGCAATTGGGACAGTTGCTAGGATTATGTTTAGCTGCCTTCACGGCAGGCCTCAAGGGTCTGTTTGACTAGTTTGGATAAAGTAAGCTGCATACACCATCAAAGATGTTGAACATGCTATACCTAATAATCACTGCCTCTAGGAAGGTATAAACTCAGTGTCCACGACTTATTCTTTAACTGCAGTCTTATGAATTTACTGCAAAAGTTAAGCAAGGGCAAGCATAAAGCTCAAACTGATTCAAAAATGACAGCTTGAGTCAGATCATCACAAATTCTCACAATTCTAATGATAAAAGTGTTAGATTTCAAAACCTGATTGAAAGAGCTGAGGCTGGGTGATTGAATGTTTAATTTGGAGAGAGGAAAGGAAGCATTGTACAGCCAATACAATCCTTCGTTTGCTGCCAAGTTGAAACTCATGACCTTACCCAAAGTCCAAAAAGTCTCTAACAAGTCCTCAGTCCTTTACAGCAGGATGAGCATTAGAAATTCTTTGTATCCAACTGTAATCCCTCACCTGGGTGGTAAGGGTTAATGCTCATTTGCATGATCCTCTCATTTCAGCTGAAGTTAAACTGAATTCCTTTTCTGCAATGTTAGGTTGCTCATCTACTCCGTCTCTTGAATTGAAGTTTTTACTTCTGAGCAGCAGTGCTCCAATGTGGTCGATCCAACCACAAACTCCAAACATGAGAGTCGGCCCGGGACTTTTTCTTATTTGTTCAGGCCTTTATAACATTTTCCTGCTTCATGCCCACATGCCGAGTGGCATGTACTCCTACACTTTGCAAAGTCCCATTCCCTCCAATGGGCCCAGATGTATCCAGTCTGGGCCATTTGACTTCCCCATTTTCATACCTCTCTTCCAGTAAGTTGAAGTGATTTATCGGGTCAAGGCTGTTACACCCAGCCACTCAGCTCGTTACTCAACATTTCAACATGATTTACTTTTAATAATCTTACATTTCTTACTTTTAATTGTTTTAATTCATAATCATTAACAATCACATAATCACATACTACGGAATCAACTATCAATCATCATACAGCTCTTGAATATCATACATTTCTGTGTATCATTCAGGCAGAGTGTCCCTTAATGTCCTGTTTCAATCCCTTTACTGCTGTTGTTAAAGTGGAAAAAGTCTCCTGTTTTCCTCTTTAGGACCCGATAAAGAGTCTCGTACTCCTTTATGCTGGTTTTAGCAGATTGGGGATCTCATCTCTTTTTGACACCCCCTTCTTGTGCTCATCTGCTGCTCTTAACACCCCTATCCTAGTTTCCCATGAGGAGATCATCCTCTTCATAGTCCTTTTGAATAGTCAGCACGTTGTGTTCTGTCAGCATAGGTGTTACTGGGGACAGGTGTGCTGGTTCTGGAGGCTTATTACACTGATCAACAATCAGCAGTTCATTCATGCATGGGGTATCCTTTTCTGGGTGATAATAGTATTGAGACTGTAGCTGTAGCCTCAATCTTATTTTCTGTTGTGCTGTCCATTGAAGACGGAGGGTTCTCACTGTGGAGCAGTGGGGGATCATGTAGTGGTATAGCTGGGAGGCTGGATGGTCGCTGCAGTGGCTTGGGTCCAGTGCCCAGGGGATCTATCTTGGCAGCCTTGTCTAATGCCATTGGCTCTATCTCAGCAGTTTCCCCCATTCTGTCCTCCCAACACCACACGACCCACTTGTTCTGTGCACTTTCCTCTTGGGTTGGTGGTTCCAATGGCACATTTCTGGTGGTGGTTGTCCTCAGCACTGGTAGTTGTGGGCCAATTGCCACAAACTGTCCATCTGTCAGATGTGCTATGGAAACTCGTACTCCCTCAGGGTATTCCCACATCTTTGTGTAGACAGTGCAGTAGACACACTCCTGGTATACTGCAGAGACCATGATCACTCCCTTCTCTGCCTTTAATGAATTCCATATTACCTTGCCGTTAGCTTCCATCTCCAGGCTTGCTTCTGCGGCCATCATTGGCATGTGGGGCATATTTTTGTGACCGACAATGCCTCTTACAGATTGGATAGAGAAGTGGCTTGTGTAATGCTCAGTACACCACACTGCTGGGGTAACATCCCAGGGGTGTTTGGCTTGCTCTAGGGTGGCACCACAGTGGATACAGCGTGCTCCATCCTGCACAATACTAAACCTCTTCTTTTTTATGTGTGGCTCAGAGATAGGCCCCCAGTTTGTGCAGCTTGGTGAACAGGTCCTTATGTTCGCTGTACCGAGTGGTGGCCCTGGTGTGTTCTGGATTCTCAAGAACACAGTCTATTCCCACCATTGTTGCTATCATTTTCACCATTGGGTTGTACCTAGCAGACAGGCTTATTGGTGTAGCAGTCCTTCCTATTTCTCATTCTTCTAGCAGCTGGCTCCACCACTCTGTTCAGGTCCAGATGTCATCCTTGGTTTTGACCTCAGTTGGATTCCGTATTATCATCACTGCCTGGTTATCCATAAAGGTGTCAGTGTAGTAGTAGCCTTCTCTGGACATCATTTTGTTTACCTCTGCCTCAACTGTTTCATGTGGTCTCTTTCGAACGTAGTGCAGGAAATGTTGCAGGGTTGCACAACTCCAGGTGTGGAGGCCATCCCCAAATAATATTATCCTGTGTGGGATCTTATGTATTATTAGCAGAACACTGGGTCCTGCTTCATCATCCTCTTGACTGTTCATCTGCTCAACTGCTGCCTCCGCCATTGCCATCTTTGCTGTCTTTGTCATCTTGAGTTGTCTGTTCCTCAAAGCCTCCCTTAGCACCTCAGGTCAGGGGTGAGTTGCAGACTAGCTGGGCTACTCAGTGCCATTCAGTAGGCATACCTTGACCTTCTTGGTCACTCTCTTCCACTTCTCCCTTTGGATTTTTGCAGGTAGGTGACTCTGCTTTTCCTCACTAGTCACATAGCAGCACTGCTTCCCTACAGGGCTGGTTTTCTTTTTTCACTTTTCTTTTTCTTTCTTTTTCTCTTGGGTCACTTCACAAGAACAGCAGTTGGTCTCTTCGCCAGGGTTCTGCTGTAGGCATGATTTTTTGTCGCACCCCATGTTGGGCGCCACATCTTAGATCCCACGTTAACCAGTGGCGGTTGGTCAATGGAGGGCGCTAGGGCACCGCCCCACCTCTCCCCACATCCTAAAACTTCAGTGAAGAAGACTTAATTACTTTAAAATATATACTGTGTATTTCTTTAAATGAGCAACGACAATATTGTGTAGTTAGTGAGTAAAATGTATAATCTGCACTTAAATGTGCTGTTAGAAATGTTTTACGATGTCTAAAGTTACAGATAGGTCACGTGTTTCCGGCTTGGGGAGCAATTTTTTCGCCCATTTACTCTCGCTATAAGTTGTACCTGCGCAGTTCGATCCTCTCAATACAAGAGATAGGAGCTTAGTGGGGCGCACTTGAATGCTGCTGGTTTACACATCGTCAACCTCTGGGTGGCAGCAGCGAGCGACTGGCTCGATCTACGTCTGATAATTACTACAGCAAAGTGAGATGGGTTGACAGCTGGAAGAGTTTAGCGCATTGGCGGCTAGAATGGAGTCATAAAATCTGTGAAGTCACTATAAACAACGTGTTTTGAGAAGAGAACATTAGAAGAGAAGCTGAAAGTTAAAGAACCTGATCAGCCGACATCATAAACCAACAACAATCAGAGGAAGATGATAAACTCTGTGTGGAGAACACAGTGACAGTGTAACTCAGCCTCACGCTGGTACCAGGTGATCATCTTAGAGGTGAGCTGTGCTGGATGAAGTATTCATATCATTTAGTTCAGTAAAAACACTAATACCACACTGTGAAAATACTCCACTACAAGTAAAAGTCCTGCATTTAAACTTTACTTGAGTAAAAGTATGTAAACATTATCAGCTGTTATCAATATGAAAAGTAAAAGTAGCCACTGTGCAGTAAAATGTTCCCGTTTCAGTAACTAGTAAGTGTACCTGTCAGGTAAATGTAGTGGAGTGAAAAAGTTAAGTAGAACTATAAAGTAATATAATATGGATGTAATTCAAAATTGGACTTTGATAAAGTACTTGAGTAAATGTACTTAGTTACATTCCCCCACTGGAGATGAAAGAAGCTGAATGTGTGGTGTTGGTCTTTTAAATAGTTGCTGTTTTGTGCAGAAAAGTGGGCGACACACCTTAAAGTAGGAACTTTATATAAACCTGTCAAAGACATCTAACCACAGAGTCACTGAGACATTTACACCTCTCAGGGAGAATTTATGTACAAAAAGTACATTTCAAGCCACAAAACTGCAATTTTTAATATATTTATTTATTTATTTATTCTTAAATCTTGTTATTTTCTAATAGGTTTTAGTGTGTTTATAATTTTCTTCCACTGTCTGAAGGTTTGTGGTATCAGATTTCTTTCATACTTATTGAGGTACTTTTTGCTTACTTTTGTCTTTAAGCATAAATTGTAAAATAAAACACAATTATTATAAAGGATTTGCACAAATTGAAGTACCTTAATTGACCTTAACTAAACAAGTTCCATCAGGTTCTAAAACATGTTCATTTAGTTCTGCAAGTACAAATAAAGGCTCTTTTCATATATTAAAATACACTGGTGCGATACCGTACAATGTTTGCCTGATTTTCGCTATAGCCCCGCCTGGAGAAAAATTCACCAGCTGCCACTGGTGTTAACCCTGTAGAGGTGGTACTGGACCAGCTCTCTGTTAAAAGGGTCCTACCCTGTTTACACCCAGTGCCTGACTGTATAGCCCTGCAGCCAAATACTACACTAGTCATGCCCGTTAATGGCAGCTCTCCTCTTATTGATCATGCTTTCAATCATTATTACATTAATCACAACCCTGATTGTTTACTACAGAATGAACTATCCATCACCATACAGTTCTTGGATATCATAAATTTCTGTTCATTACCAGCGTGTCCCTTAATGTCCCTTTACAATCCCTTTACTGCCGCCGTTAAAGTGGAAAACGTCTCCGATTTTCCTCTTTGGGACCTGATAAAGAGTCCCGTACTCCTTCTATGCTGGTTTTTAGCAGATTGGAGATCTCAACTCTTTTTGACACCTTACACTACATATTACTGTGTAAAGTAATAATATTACAGTAATATAGTACTGTGTAATATATTACTGCCAAACACTGGTCATTAAGCCATCACAATCTGGTCCTTGTCAAAGTGGCTCAGATCCTCAAACTACTTTTTTTCCTGCTTCAATACATTAACTTGAAGAGCTGACTGTTCTCTTGCTGTCTGATATATCCACCCACTGACAGGTTATACTGTAGAAAGATGTTATGTACTGAACATGATGAATAAATGTTATAGGACCAGTGCAGAGGATTTAGTGGCATCTAGCAGTGAGCTTGCAGATTGCAAACACCTTGTCTCCTTGTAACAAAAACATGATTCTTATTTTCAGGTAATTTTACACTAATAAAAACATATTTATTAATATTATATTCCATTTCTGACAATAAATCCCACTGGAACTTTAAAATGTTAAATAAATGTAAAAAATAATGACTAAGAATCATTGTGCAAAAGTCTATTAAATAAGATATGATTTAATAGATTACTAAGTTACTAAGTTACTAAGGTAAATGCCACCATTAATCATTAATAATGATGCTGATGTCATGTTTTTACCCATCGAAGCAGGCTGGCTGAAATAATCTGTGTTCCATGCTCTGCCCTGCAAAGGAAAAAAAGTAGTAAGTTCATCAGGCCTCGAACTCTGATTCCAGGTGAATGAATCAATCAGTGTCATATTTTATCAGAAAAGGTTTGATGGTATTTAATGTTTTCTGTTGCAGCATGTTGACTTTTATATTTAAAGTTCCAATTTTACTTTATTAGAATATAAATATTAGTAGCTTAAAATGCACAGAAACATCCCAAAACCATTGGAATAATTTGATTGAAAAAGTTACTTGGAACATCACAAGCATACCGTGATAATAAATGTTGTAAATAAATAATAACAATAATGTAAAGAACAACAGTAAAAGGTGCAATTTCATCTGACATCATTATCAGACTGAGGATTGGATCATATTTGTCATTATGCTGCTTTTTTAAAGTTGAAGTGATCAGATAAAATGGAAGTTACCTGTTACCCTTTGCTTTGGTATGACCCAATATTTTTTGATAAGCTCTGCAAAGGCAGAATACAGGAACTTCCAAATAAGGTCAAAGGTCAAATCAGAGGTCAGGATTAATATTCAGAAGGAACAACTTGATATAAAACTATAAAACTGACACGTATCCAATTACCTGCCTGGAACTACTGTGGCTCGATACCAAGAGAACTTTAAAGTCATTTTTCTCATTTCTGAGAAGTCACTGCCTTTTTACTCTGTAGGGCAGCGCTGACTGTCTCATATCTTTAAAAAATGACAATATGGGTAAAAGGGGATATAAGGACATGGGGCTGTTATATTATTCTGAATGCTCCAGTTTTAGTTTTGATGATGATAGTGATGATGATGATGATGAGTGCAGATGGTTGTGATGATGTCAGACACAGAGGACTGTAGAGGAACACTAACCGAGAAATTTCACTAAGTGTCTTGCGTAGCTTTAAGTGCAGTGATTTCTCAGTTAAGTGTTCCATACACACTAATCTGTTTTTCTGGCATCAGACGGCTCGCAGTCTATTCTGTGTTTTTATTTTTTTCCTGCCTCACTATAAGCCTCCCCTGGAGAGCCTGCTAGTATTTATATGCTGGACACACAGTCATTTGGTTTTCAATAGCACTGCCAGACATTCAGCAGCTGAACATGCCAAAGCATGCTGGCCTGTTTTCATGGCTTGGATTCATGCCTCATATACAGCAACCAACCAAACACTAACTTCACTTTTAAAAGCCAAAGCAGGAAAGAGCTGGGTATGATAACGACCACATGGACAGCTGTGTAGAGCTGGGTCTGTTTCTGATGATATGGAATTAGATTTTTTGAGAATTTATGGTGGCTCACTGATACACTGAGGATTTAAAACTAATGATCAAAACATGTTTGTTTTTTTTTTAGAAATGATTGAACAGAACGCACAAAGTGGTGGAAAGAGTACTGACAATCTGTACTTAAGTACAAATATTACATTGCTGAAATATTTCTTGATTATAAGTTAAAGTACTGGTGTTAGAAATATACTTAAGTAAAAGTAGAAAGTATTCATCACAAAAACTACTCAGAGTATTAGTTACTTTTAACTGCTGATGTCACAGTCACCTCTCCAAACTAGGGTTGCAAATTTTGTGAGTTCTCCTTAATAACAATTGATTATTAATAATTTATAAGATACAAAACACTTCTTTTCCCTCATTTTAATTTTTTTGTTCTGGGTTTTTTTTAGCCTTTTTTCTCATTTTAAGTCTAAGTTTCTTTACTCAACAAATGGCTCCACCAGACAAAATAGTGTCAGATGAGGTGCAGTTACTACCATGACTATTGATTAAATATCCGTGAATACATTTTTAATTGGTTAAATTCTTAACAGTAATTAATCGGTTAATGATTAACCATTAACATCCTCACTCCAAACATCTGTTGCCACAGCGTTTTTTTTTTTTTTTGTTTTTTTTTTCGTTTGTATGTCATTGTTTTCATTGGTCCATTTGTGATCAGATCACCTGTTTGGTTAGTAAAATGCAGAGGAATGGTTTGGATATTATTGCAGATATTATGTGTACAAGTAAAGTACCGACTTGAAAATGTAATCTTAAAAGTACCCCAAAAAAGTCTTAATTACAGTAATTTGAGTATTTGTAATTAGTTACTTCTACCCCTGCAAAAATGTTTCACATAAGCAGTGTGATTTATAATTTCCTGTGCTTTGTATGATGGTTTTCATCACTTGAGTACAGATTGTCAGTGCTCTTTCACCCACTGGTGGTTTCAGGGTTTATACCAACAGTGTGCAGAGCTACTATCAAAAAAAAGGTGGCTACTTTGAAGAATCTAAAATATCAAAGAACAAAAAACTTGCACTTGCAGGTCGTCAGGTTCATAGGAGAACACCACGGTCCACAATAAAAAGCAAAAAGACTGTTGAACACTGCAATTGTAGATTTAATAACAACAATATTATTAAATCTTTGATTGCAAGTGCAGAAGACAGTGTGTGAGAGTCTTTTATATTTTAGATTAATTATTGACAGATGGTGTGACATTTGTTGGGGTCTGCACCAAACAAGCATGTTTTCTTACATCTGGAAAACAAGATTTGTAAGCCAGGACATCTCTGCAGCATTACAGTTTTTTTCTTTATCAAACAATGCAGCTTCTGTGATTTGGATATTTCACTTGGCCATATTGTGATTTCAATAAAATTTTAATTAACTGTGCAGCCCTGGGTGGTTGGCGCCTGGACATGTGTCTGTAACTCCTGCCCCTCTGCTCCATTAACTTGGATCAGCTAACAAAATTTCCTCTTGTCCAAACTATCCAATCACAGGTCCACCTTATCTGTCTAGATCAGAGGTGGGCAGTTATTTTTCATGGGGGGCCACTTGAGAAATTGATCAGATTACTGTGCATCAGACACAAATGATATAAGGTCCTAATAATGGCCAAATCTCTAATAATGGAGTGTTCAGAAGTGTTCTTTATAGGGCAGTTCTACTGTTGGTCTCCCTTTCTGAATTACCATGTGATGAACTGTGGGCTAATATTTTGTTACCAATGTCCAAAACTTGATGTTTTACAGTGTAGCATGCAGGCTGCATACAGGCTGCAACAATAGTAGCAGCAAAAGTAGAAGAAGAACAACATAAACAACATGTATGTACAGCAATGAGTCAATGAAGTTACAGTTTAATATAAAATATAAAGTTCATTATAATTACCAATGAACACAGCACTGACCCATTTCAAAACAAAGGTATAATAACAGTTTAATGGTATGCAAAATGCTACTGACTGTCTTTGCCAGATTTTAAATTTTTGGTATTTCCAGGATGGCCTTGTGGGCCACATGAAACCTTTCAGGAGGCCGCATCCTGCCCTCGGCCCACATTTTCTCCAGGTCTGATCTAGATCCATGTTCCCAAGGCTTGTAATTTATATCACAGATTATTTTTCATATGTTATATTTTATATCTTTATTTTATACTTTAGATTTTATATATGGCTACCACACATTCATGCAGGTAAAACAAAATTAAACCTGAGTAAGGCGAGCAGTAGTTAGAGGAGGACAGAAATTGAAAACATGGAGAAGCTCAGCTGCTTCTCTCCACATGGCTCTCTGTCAGCCACCATCAGTGTCATTTCTTCTTCAAACAGCAGAGCGTTGGAGTAGTGTGTGTGTGCGTGTATGCATGCGTGTGCATGTGTGTGTGTGTGTGTGTGCGTGTGTGTGTGTTGTGTGTGTGTGTGTGTGCAGTGAGGCAGGCCGATTGATAGGTGGAGCTGCAGCGACTCTCAGACCTCCATGCAACACGCTGATCAAACTGCATCATACATGAGCTGCTGCTCAGACAGAGGACATGCTGCTGTGGGTCTGAGAGAGAAAAAGAAATGTAAGATAGGAAAGAGAAGAACAGAGTGAAGAAAAGGGAGCAGAGAACGTCCTTCTGTCAGAGAAATGGAATATGAAAATATCAAATGGAGAAAATGTGAAGATGACATTATGTTTTGTTAATTATTCAACAATTTGACTTTTCACTCAAAAACTATTAACAAACAAAAACAAATGTGTTAATTGGAATAGAAGGCTTGCTAAGGTTTGTGGGTGAATGAGGGGTTGAGTGGAGGAATGAAAAGACCTGGGGGATGACTCAGGGTCAGATGAAGATCGATGACATGCCAGAGGCCAGTATTCCAAAACCTTTCATCTAGATCAGAATTATCCCAGAAGAGATCTTTTATCAGAGATCCCAGATAAAAATGATCTTGTAGGTTTTGTCCAGTTTTTTTTTTTTTTTTTTTTTTTTTGAGAATTTGTTGTTCTAATGTATTTAATTTATTTAAATGAATATTTTTGCATGACCTGTGTTACTTTATTATGCAGGAATTGAATAAATAATAATCATAAATATGTACCATCCAAAACCAACATTTGATCTGAATTCTGAAACCAAATCCATATTCCAATTTTGTATAATCATGATTGCATCTTCAGGGATCAGCTTTCAAAACTTTTCATCCAGATCATAATTTAATCAGATTTTGTAATCCTTTTTGCTATCCCAGATAAAAATGATCTTGTAGGGTTTTCTTCTGTTTTTGCAAAGATTTTTCCCGATACGATCATTCTCATCCCAAAACCACAAGATCAGGATTACAGAGTCCAGATTTTTGCAGTCTTTGGATAACTGGATAACTCTGTTGTAACAAGTGACATTTCATTAATATTGACATGTGAAAATGTAAGACATTTTGAGAATGAAGTGCAAAATTGCAGAATTTGCTAGGGCTGGTTATAACCATGTCCATCAATTCATTTATTATTACCACTATGGATTCATAAAAAAGTGCCATATACATTTATTATATTATAATTATTATTATTATTATTATCATTATTGTTGTTGTTGTTGTTGTTCTTTTTAATAATAATAATAATAATAATAACCAGGTGATACAAATGCTTTTCCTGTGACATCTGGGGTTGATGCTCTAGGTTATAGAGAGTAAAGTTTAGGTTCAGACCAAAACTTAGGATCTCATTGATAATGATAACTAACTATTTCAAATATTCTCTTTTTGGCTTCCCATCTCTCTCAACTGCTGAATGGTGCCTTCAACAGTGAATTTCACTGCTTGTTTTAAAGTTGTTGTCCACTTATGATTTAATGACTTAATAATGCATCTGACTAAGATCTGCTTGATCCGATTCGGTGGTCCTTATTCACAAACAAAGGATGCTGCATTGACGCTTCAGTCATTCAATCAGTTATGCTTTCGTTCATCGTTCTCATTGCATTTATTATATTCACTCATGTTTGTCTTTACGTTATGTGTGGTCGTATTTGTTTGTTCATTTATGTTTGGTAGTTATTGTGTCTAGTTAGTACTTAGTAAATCTTTCGTTTATAAAGAACTGATCATGTGAGTTTGTGTGTATGAAATATGATGGTCACTGTACACAGGAAAAAGAACTCCGTAGCAACCCTCAGACTGAGTCTCAATTAATGAATGGCTATCAATTTCCCTTTTTCAAGGGTGGCGCCCAGAGGTTTATTTAATTTGAATTCAATTTGGCTATTTAATATAAGTAGCTACTGACTATTTCTGATAGCCGGAAGTGAGTGTATTTCCTCTACTTCCTCTTAACAAAATAAAGTATTTGCTCTAACCCTAGTCAAGCATACTCCGCTACAGAAGTATGTTGGTAGAGCATGTGCCCCATGTACTGAGGCTGAGTCCTCTGCAGCAGATGTGGGTTTGCTGCATGTTGTCCCCCACTCTCTCTCCCCCTTTCCTATCCTACCTTCAGCTTTTCCATCATTAAAAGCATAACAGGCCCCTGAAATCCCTTCTTTATATGTGGAAATGAGCCATGCATTATTTCTGTGCCTGTGTATGCTTTAAACATCTGGCTTCTGGTTGGCAGAGATTTACACATGATTGAAAAACACACTTATCCGGAGGAGCTGCTGTGTGGTGGCAGAGAAGAGCTGAGAAAGAGATTTAGGAAATGCCAGTGGCTGAACAAAGATATCATTAAAATATAGATTTTATCAGGATAAATAACAAAAGGCAATAAATGAGTTTTTGCGTGTGTGTGTGTGTGTGTGTACACACGTGCACAGTTTTATATGTATAATAACTCAACCTCCTTACCTCCACCAAATCAATAAAACAGAAAAGCAGTTTGCTCTCTTCATAATTCTTCAGACTGAATGGAGGGAGTCGCTGGATATAAACCTCCATCACCACACACACAACGCACACACACACAAAGACCACGCACGCTACAGGCTATGTCAGTATGTTTCTCATTTAAAAAATAAGCCCAACACCGGCACTATAATAAAAGGTAATTGGTTGAGGGGCTGTGTGTGTGTGTGTGTGTGTGTGTGTGTGTGTGTGTGTGTGTGTGTGTGTGTGTGTGTGGCTGGAGAGCAGGAGCCCATGCATTGTGTTTGTAATTGCTCAACGTGCAGCCACAGAATAATGAGACTTTTCCGACATGAAACACCCTAGGCAGCAGAGGACAATAATAATAAGAGCAGAACAGTGGGCTTTAATAGTGATGAATAGCAGTGTGAATTAAAGATGGCCGTGGACGGTTAAATGGTGTTGAGGTCAGACAGAGTGGGAGGACGGGGACGCAGTGCACACCTGAACACTCTCGGCTCTTCTCTCACCTTCTGTCTCTTCATGATAAGAGCTTGCTGAGTTGAATCTTTGTGTAAACACATTAGTAAAGCTGAGACACTTCAGTGATGTCTCACAGGTGATTGCAGCAGCAGAAATAAACACAAATAGAGCAAACTAAAATTGTACAATTATACACACTTTGACCATTTGAATGCAAACATGTTAAGTGTTGAGTAGAACGCAGGGATGGAAATGATTGGAAAAGGTCTGGATCATCAGTTTTAATGCTGCATAGTCAAATTCAAAAAGTGCTCAAGTTTTATGCATGAGATAAGAAAGTGTTCATATCTGTCTACGTATGCAGCTTTTTATGGTTCAGTTTAATGCACGTGCATTAAACACTACACATACATATGCATGCATGGTAACATGTATGATGTAGTTACATCTGTTTGCATAGCATACACTCAGACATTAGGTGCTTGATATGCATGCCGCATACAGAACTATGAAATATGCATGTACACTAGTATGCATATTTAACAGATGATACATCAGTAAAGGACCAGTGTGTAGGATTTAGTGCCATCTTGCGGTGAGGTTGCAGAATGCAACCAACTGGAAACTCCTCACCTTACCCTCCCCTTCTGAGCGTGTTGAACCTGCAGTGGCCAAGAAACGCATGAAAAGGCCTAGAGTCAATGTTTGGTTTCTCCATTCTGGGCTACTGCAGAAACATGGCAGTGCAACAGAGGAGCTGCTGTAGCTGCAATGAAAATACAATCATACTTATTTTCAGTTGATTATACACTAATGTAAAGATAATTATATTCCATTTCTGCCAAATTCTGACAATAAATTCCCATCATCTGACACAGTGGAGCTTTAAGTTGTATGGAATAAGCATCAGAATACAACACAAATATGACATGCTGTGTCAAAGAAGAGTGGAAGGACCTTTTTTCCCCCTCTAGCCTTGTGTATAGTGCATAGACTTGTAAAGAGGAAGGCACTTAAATATGAATAAAGGTCACCTGTCCCCTCTCCACCAACATACCTGAGTGCTATTGACTGTTTTTCAAGGACAGTGCTTAAAGGGCAATCTATACATAAAAATCAGTTTACAGATCATTGGGCAAACAAGTCCTCCACCCTAAATGACAAACTAAGTCATTCTGATTGTCTTTAAAAATGACACATATGAGAATTTTCTGAGCCCCGCAGGACGGCCAACTGTTACAAATTACTGTCACAAAAATGACCATATCAAGTTGCTGCACTGATTTTACGCCCCTCAGTTGGCATGAGACCGTTATGTTCCACTCCATTACAGTGGCAGACTCAGGCTGTCTGAGACACAGGGGCAAAAGAATGAAAAAAGCACCAGCTGTATGCAGTGGGGCACGTGTACGCCGAAAGTCGTGGTGCATTTATGGTCTAATCTGTGGTTTAATTAAAATGGTTTTATGACATAACTAGAAGTACAACTCCTGGACATCTGTAATAAAAACTCACAGGGAACAACTATTAAACCATTTAGAGGCACATACTGTAGAGGCCAACTAATTTTCTAGCCTGTTCTCCACTGTAAAGGCACTGCAGAGGGGACACATGTCTTCTACCACAGGGGCATCCAAGAGGGCACATTCCTGTTCAAAGGGGGCACTTTCTGGCTTCAGTACCCTCTGTGTAACTCTCAGCCCCAAGCCCACTCATTCCTGCTGATTGCACAAATTTAAATGCTTCACACACACACACACATTATATATATATATATATATATATATATATATATATATATATATATATATATATGTATATATATATATGTATATATATATAAACATATTTAGACCACCCCATTTCACTAAACCTACATCACTGGTACCCATCATCAGTGATACCAGTGAGGTGAGGTGCCTGCACAGAGCCCAAAGGATTACAATGGACTCATTCAAACTAAAGGCTGACATTTTTTCAGCTTTTCAAATTCAATGTATCCTTTTATATATATAGTACGATATATAGTATGAAGTTAAATAGCTAATAACAATTCAGATATTCACATTTCAGTGATATTTCTTTGGGGAGCATACCTCTAAAGCGCCAGTGGATTATAACTGCAGCATTTTGCTCATGATAACAGATGAAGAGAGCTGAAAAAAAAGAACTGAGAAACACTGAGAAACCATGAGGCACAAAAACAGCAAAGAAAATGTAGGATCCTTTAGGACGTGTGAGTAACAACTTCAGCATAAGCATCAGCTTATCTTTTGTTCTCAGTCATCCTGGAGCATCTCATTGGCCTGAGAGCTCAGCGTCAAAGCTCTCTTAATTTGCTTGTGTTTGTTCCGCACGTGTTGTCTTCAGCCGGGCTCTCAGGGCCACCGCAGGCATCACCACCCCTTAAAGGGAAAGTTCAGCACTTTGTCCAGTCAGTGTTGACAGTAATTTGATGCTACTTTGAACGGGAAAGCCAAGTTCTCCTGCTCGCAGAGACCTGCATGTACCATGGTGCATTGCCCACACTCATGTATCACCACTCAAACCTATAGTTACTACTTTGTTGGCCACAATATAGCATTAGGTGACAAAAATACTCATCTAGCATGCCCACTGGCTATGTAGAGGAGGAAATCCATGCTGAAATAGCCTGAGTTCTTCCTTAACACCAACTACATCAATGTGACATCACTGGATGCAGGAAGAACAACAGACTTTGCAGCAGGAGAACTTAACCTCCTCTGTGAGTATAGCAGGACTGAGGAATTTTTTGCTTCAACTACATTTACTATCAACACTGATTGAACATCAACATGAGAAGTGTTGAATTTTCCCTTTAAATGTAAATGTGTGTTGGTGTGTAGAGGAACAGAGAAAGCAGCAGCCAGGCAGTAACTGTTGCGTCACCTGCAGAACGAGCTCGAGTAGTTTCTAAGGTTTCCATTTTCTGAGCCAAACTTTGAGGTGTAGAAATGTGCCTGAAGTAAAAGAGTAAAAGTTTTTCCACCTGACCCACCGAACATCCCCCCAACCTGTACAACTTTCTCACTGAATGTAAATGTATTCACGACGCTAACTCCACTTTCCAAAAGTACCTCGGGGTATTTTATGCTGGCAGAATACAGAAATAATGGTGTACGTGTGAACTCTGCTGTTTGGCAGCTCACTACAACCTGGAACCCAGAGTGAACTCACCTCCATGAAAAGCACAATTAAACAAGCACAGAATATTATTTAATCATCAGAACTGCATCAGGCAGTTATGTGTGGATGACAGAGCCTTGTTCAGTGGCATACATTAACACTTCTCTGACACCTATTAGAGTTTGTTCAAATTGTCACAGCATGCCACATTCTACTCATCTCTTTCCCTCAGCCTGGAGAGTAACACCAGAAAATTATTTATTATTATTACAGAGGTTATTATTATCAGTTGTTGAGTAATCTTTTTTTTCAAAAGAAAAAATAAAAATCTACAAGTGAATTTTTTGGTACTCTATACTAGTGTCTCCCAAACATTTTCTCTCTCTTTTTTAAAATGACAAATTATCAGAATCAGAATCAGAATCAGACATACTTTATTGATCCCAGGAGAGAAATTGTCCACGTTACAGATGCTTCTTTCAAGAGCAGAAGAAAATATATTGCATGTGCAATTAGAGGACAAAATATACAAATATAACATTTATAAAAAATATGTACAGTCTACCAAATACACACAGAGACAAGATGCCAATAACTGACATGCATACACATGTTAAATACTTTGTAAAAGAGAAATAAATGCATGAGGCTGAGTTAACAGGTCATCTTATTGTTTTTGTTTCCTCTCATCAAGCAAACAAACCTAAAAAAGGTTGAGACAACTCAAAATTTCAAGGGAACTTACTGTAATAGATTTTTGAAATTTTGAATCGAACTAACTTAAAGGATAACTTCTGTATTTTTCAACCTGGGCCTTATTTCCCCATGTGTATGTGTGTGTATGACTGATAGGTACAACTCGTTTTAAAATTGGTTCAGTATTGAGGGAGGCGGATGCAGCTGGCAGCCGCAAACGAGTTATAACGGTAGATATGAGGGCAAATATGTCCCGTAAAAGTTTGTGCAGTAAAAGTGTTTTTTTTTCCCACAGTCCAGATCAGATCACCAGTGTAATCTCTGTCTTTTCAACTTTTTTGTTTTCACAGAATAGGACATTTGAGCTGACTTCATAAATGAGACAAAATATGAATGAATCTTATGTGACGGCCACAGGCCTCAGGTTAGTTCCTGTTCCTGCCTCTGCTCTCTTTTGCAGGTTCCCTCCTGATTGCGCCTCCCTCCTCGTTGGGGATTGTTTGCACCTGGGCGTAGCCTTTAAAAGCTTGGGAGAATCCAAGATGGCTCTCTCTCCCTCCTGGAAGGCTGGTGCCTTTCAGGCACCCACTGTTTTGTTTGGTTTGACCTTGTTTAGCTTAGCCTTGGTTTCCTTCTACACATAGCTTATGTTAGCACACACATCCACAGCACCCAACACCTGCATTACACTACTGATTTTCCTACTTAGTTATTGGGTTCTTTATGTTGTTTTGTTTTCAATAAATTCATTATTTGTTTAAAAGCGGTTATTGTGTGGACCTCCTTCCTTTGTTATGCTCTCCAACGAGCTGGGCATAACACTTACATTTTGCAGATTTTTTCCCAAAGACTTTTATTTATTTGGTGACATAAAAAGATCTCCTGTGACACACCTGTGGGTCATGCCCCAGTCTTTGTGAGTGCTGCTCTTCACTTTTGATACAGTTTCTCTTCAGTTAACTTAGTTGCTATTCATTAATCCTTCATTAAAGGTAAATTAAGCTGACCAGACTGGAAAACAAAAAGATCAGCACTTTAGCTTCTGCATCTCTGTGTCTAAGTGCTTCAAAATAAAAAATAATAACTTTGTCATTCAGTTCATGTCAAAGTTTAAATATTTCCTGATTTAAACTGTTAAACTTTTATATTTCATCATTGTGTAAGCAATTACTGTACACATTACATTTCTGGCTTCTGTTTATCACTTAAGTTACTATATTCATTTTGTGTTTTTTTTAACCTGTGCAGTTTACAGTGTACATTATATATTTCAGTAGTAATATTGTCACAGCATTATTATGCACTTGCAGAATTAAGTTAGAGGGAAATACATTATTATTTCATTGCCATTTAAACCACTTGTGATTTATTTATTCTTAAATTGTGTTATTTTCTGATAGGTTTAGTGTTGAAGGTTTGTGGTATCAGATTTCTTTCATACTTACTGAAGTACTTTTTGCTTACTTTAGTCTTTCAGCATGAATTGTAAAATAAAATAGAATTATTCTAAATGATTTGCACTAATCGAAGTGCTAAACTAAAGAGCCCCCTGGAGAAAAATTCACCAGCCACCACTGACGCCTTGATTGACAGCTTCTGTTAGCTGAACAACAGACAGACAGGTTAGTTTAGTTTAGTTTTGAATCACATTACTGAACATGTTAAATAACACAAACAAAAAATAAGATCTATAAGCAATAAAAACAAAACCAAACCTAGAGAACTTTTCTAGTATTACTACTACAGCCATCAGTGTCTGTGATATCTGAAATCAGTCCGCTCAAACAAGTCAACCAGTTTGGACAAAACAAGAACAAAATAATCAGAACAGAAACCTTCAAACAGCCCACAAACAAACAAAATAAAAAATAAAAAAATCAATGGCCCATCTCTTAACCACTGAGTATTTTGTTTCTGAAGAGTCCCCCGTGTTTTTTTTAGCTCATCAACTATCACTTATCCCACAGACTAACAGCCTTTGTTGTACCACAGGGAAGTTTTGCATTTGTTCCTACTGGTGTTTTTTTGATATACATGTTCCTCTCAAGTTGTGTTTATTTTCTCTCAGTTGGAACAATCCCTGGACACTAGCAGGTAATTGTTGATTTGTTGCTCTGTACATAAAGAGGCTCATTAATTTAAACAAATGTGTGCTGACAGCTGCTAGGAGTTGACGACACAATGGCAGCGACACACTGCGATCAAGTGAGGCGTCAAGCCAGCTTATTAGTCACACAGCATCCTTACTAAAATTGGCATTTAAGCTAAAGGTTCTATTTTGTGTGGCAGATTGAAATGGACTGTACCTGTGAGCCAAGATGAAAAAAAGAGCCAATATGGGCTTGAAATGATGTTCTTTTCTTCATGCAAGAGAGAAGAACTTGTAAGTGGAACAGATGTCAGTGTTTTTAGGAATAGAATTCACAATGACAGGTTTTTGGGCTGAAAATGGAGCCAGTGTGAACATACTGCTGGGTCAATACTCTGTGCGACTGTCCCTGAGTGTGTGTCTGTGTGTTTGTGTCTTGCCTTGTGTCTTATCCACCTGCACATGTGCATGTCATCAGCATCCTCTCCTGCTGTGCGGTCTGTTCAGCAGTAATGTGTGTATTGAATGCAGGGCTGTCCTGTGGGCTCTGCCACTTTGTCAAAGCTGTCTCAGAAAACCACACGTTGCTCAGCTCCGTCCTGTCTTGAATATATTGCCTACCTGTTGCTGACCTCCCTGTTGTGTTATTTGGCCTCCTGAATTATGTATTTTGTCCTTCTTGTCTCTTCATCTCAGACAGTATATTCACTGGATCGCTGTCAATGCAAATAAAGTGTATTTGTATGGTAATAAACTGCATTATTATAACTGCCTGTATATTTTTATCATGTTTCAGGGCTGAGGTCACCCTTTACTGACAGGTCTGTGTTATGTCATATTTTATAAGGCAAATGAAAAAAAGTTTTGCAGCCTGATTAGCCTGAGGTCTGAAAATGACCACTTTTTTATACAGACAGCAGGCATGCAGCCAAACAGCCTGAGGGCGACGCCACTGCTGTGATAATTCACTCCTCATGGTGTTTGCTCCACAGCAGCAACAGCTGCTTTACTCACACTGTGCAACAAGAAATACAGGATTTCAGTGGTGAACTGTGACGATTAGAGTTGGGACTTCAGTTCAGGCAAAACTTAGCCAGAAACACAACTAAAATCATTTTGTTGGAATAAGCAGCAGGCAGCAGGTAGCTTGTGACATGTGTTTGTAGTGTGTAGTTGCCACATACAAAAAACCCAGTAGAGGGCAGCAAACACCACACGATGATAGCAGAACAACTAATGTTTTTTTCTAGAGTTTTCTTTACTTAAACTTGTATTAAACAGATAAATTAGATTACCATTTACTCTGTTACTATTGTTTGGATAAGTTCTAATTAAGTTTGTGTTTGATATTAAGAGCTGTAATAATCTATATGAATCATTCTGAGTTTCTTATTTCTCTGTTTCAGTCCCACACACACAGTTACATGTAGCATAGATCTGCAGTTCTATTATTTCTGTCTACCAACACAGCTCTGTCTGCTGTGCTGCACTGTTAAAAAAAGATTTGTGTGTCTGAAAATTGTTTTCTGATGGACTCGGGGATGAGCACAATTTTAGTCTCTTAAATAATACAGTCCTTTGCAGATGCTCTGCTACACTGTGAAAATCCGCCTTGAAAAAGTCAGCGCTATCAAGTTAGCCACCTAGCAAAAGTGTCAGTCTTATCCTCTTCGTCTCAAGCAAGATATCTCTGTCCTTCCAGAAGGCCTGAGGGGATTATTTTTGGTTCCACCCACTATAAATCAAAATACGATGGGTTAATTCACCTGTCACTTTCTAAACAAACACACAGGCTGTGGCCTTCTGTCTCGGAGATGAAGTCCTAACCAATAAGTGAGCCAGTTCTAATCTTCCTCTGCTTGGAAACAACAACAAAAAATCTGATTGGATAACTCCATTTTGCTGTTCTCAGGACAGTAACCATTTATTTCTGAAGCAAAGTTGATAGAAAATGAGGTTTAAATTAGAATTATAAGAGAATAGCCTAACGTCAGGGTTCCCCTCTGCAGTATTAGTGTGTCTACAATGTAATGCTTTATTTCCACTGCACGGTGCAGCTCAGTTCAACTGGGTTGGAAGTTATGGATAGTACCTGCTACTTTCTTTGGTATCACTTCAGTCAAGGTTCCAAGTGAGCTGAGCCGTGACTCAAAGATGGAGTTAGAACACCACTGACTGGACAGAGAGAACTGTTTCTGTGCTCTGATGTAAGATTTGTATGAGACACTGCCAGAAAGCCTATTTAACAGGTGGTTAATACAGTGAAACAGTTGCAGTTTGGTTCCATTTAGGAAAAGATCATGGTTTGGGTTAAAACATGTTACATATGTCATGTGACATCACTGAAGCGAGTCACAAGACAAAAGTCATGTGACAAAAGTTTCACAGGGGATATGAACCCCAGTCACCAGGTAAAAGTCCTGTGTTCATTTCACCTCCAAAGCCTGATGAGTCTCATACAGCTGCTAATGGACACCTTGAGCATCAGTAGGAGACACTGAGGGGCGCGACAAATTTGTATTTGTTGACTTGGAAATAAGAATTTTCTGCAGCTCTCTCTGTTTCAGAATTGCTATTTGCTTTGAGTTTTTATATTTCGTTTATGTATCCAGACAGAAGCTTTGATATTTAGACAAGGAGTCTCTAATATTAATCACTGCAATGAAGTAAATGATTCAAACTCCTGTAACTAAGTAACTAAGTATGTGACCTTGAAATAACAGTCAGCTGGAGTAACTCCTCCCTCCCGTAGATGAAATGTGACCGCCACTCACAAAAAGTTGAATAATCCATCAAATCAGCAGCAAAGATCCCAGTTTACAGATGACGACAAACATGAAATTCCCTCAATGATTCCTTGTTAGAAAAGTGCATTCAGAAAATCATAAACACATAAAAACAGGACATTAACGACCATACAGAGCTCTCATGTGCGTGTAAGCCATGGAGCAGCACCACCTTTGATGGCAACCAGTTGCCAGGCAATCAGTCCCCAGGCCGTGTGTCCTTAACACATCACACTTTCACTGTTGATGACTACTCAATGAATGCACCTTGAAGTAGGCTGTAGGTTATAATACAAAATCAAGAGCCACACTCAATCACATAGTAGTGCAGATAGAAAAATATTTTTGTTCTTTTTCTCTGCTTTACCTGATCTAAGGACTGCAACGTTAGCTTTAATAAAGTTTACTGCAAGTAAAGTTGCAGTAAAGTTTGTGGTGGTTCTCTCTTCTCTTGCCCAAGAAAAATTAAATATTAAAAATTAAATAAATTATTGTGATGAGTCTGGATGACATAAATGCAGCTGTGCAAGATGACTCAGAAATACTGTCGACAGGACAGCTGCTCCAGTACTGACTGATTGGTGAAATTAGTATTATTAAATATCACATTAAATGCAGATTTGGAGGGCTCTCGAAGAGGACGTAGCTTATATGTGGGTATGTATGCTGTAAAATGTATCTTCCCTCTGAAACATACTGTAATTATGAGCCGTTCTTCTGACTGTCAGCACTTTCTCTGCAGCCTGCCTGCTGTTCTCTGGTGGCGTCCGCTTGTGTTGTCAGTGAGGTAATTCTGCTCCTCCTATAGAACCGCTCCTGGCTTGTTTCTTTCTAATTACCATGAGGTCCTGTACCTCTCCCCCAACCTTCTGCTGACGTTCCTTTTCCTCTCACCTCTTCCTCCCTCTGCACAGTTTAATGGCAGTCAGGGGTGAAGCTTCTCATCTGACTGTTTCTCTCTGTAACAGCTGGAAACTGCTGCGTTTCATTCTATGCCACGTCTATTCACTGTCTTTGTCTCGTCTGTCTGTCCATGTTCCACACATCCTCTTCCTCCTTATCAGTCTACAGGGAAGACCCACTGGAAGCAAATAAATCATTTACAAACACTGTGTTAATAACCTACATGCATTTTATTTATGTGATATTGTTCCTTGCAGCACTTTGGTTCTGGGCAGAGACAGAGAAAAGATGGATCTCAGGAAGCACAATAATGAACTTACCCTCCTCTGCAGAAAGATTAACTTACTGGCCCAGCAGCTCACTTGTATGAAGTTGAACATTTTCAACTTTCAACCTCTCTGCAGCGACTCACAGTGCTGCTCAGTCCTGTGCTGCAGAGAATCCCACAATGCTTTGCAAAGTGATTCACTTTTGTCTTTTTGTTCCACAAACTTCCTGATTCCTTTGTGCCTTTTAGTTCAACATTCTACAAAAACAGAGAACATTGCCCATCACTAGCTGGCTAGTCTGGGTTTTACTAAGCCTTCTCAAACTGCTAACACGATTCTTACAGGACAACCACAAAAACAAAAGGTGAATGATGAAAAGACCAGAGCAAAGAAACTTTTCAGATGTTGTGCTAATTTCCTCTGAAGTTATTTCTTCAAATTTTCTTAAATAATGGTTCAGATTTGGTACAAAGCTGCAGAATGAATCTCAGAGCTTGATAGAGAATAAGTGGTATAGTAAAAAGCAGTGGTGGAATGTAATGAAGTACATTTACTAAAGTACTAGGGGTGTCATAATTTACTCATGCATCCGATGCAATGGGCTTCAATGTGTAAGATACAAGTGAATCAATTCAGATATTGATAAAAAGCTGAACATGAATCAGAAAAAAGCACTGCTGTATCAATACATCTCAGTAGGACATGCCTATGTTCCTTTTTTGGCATCAAGGAGCTGCCGCTCCGTTTCCTCTCGAGATGGATCGCGAGACTTCGTATATCTCTTAATGGATGCACGTGTGAAAATATCACAAGATATACAAAGTCTTGCAATACATCGACGCCATGTTTACATGCTACCTGGGAGGCTACAGTTGACATTTCGGCTAAAAACAGGTGTAAATGGCGTCTTTTGTGGTTAAATTTTAATGTTGCAGCTCACGGACACTTGGATTACACCACACATGAGCAGGATGGAGACATTTTGTGTTTGTTTTGTGTTCTTTTTTTACATTTTATCCGTGGTCACCATTCACTGCCTTTGTACTGGATTTGGCTGCGACCCTGTTTTCTGCTGAAACTCCAGGATTGTTTTGTGAACTGAAGATCTTCACCCATCCTCACATCGGCATAGGGGTGAGTACACACTGAGTGAATTATCATCTAGGGGAGGAATATCACTTTAATGCAGCAGTAATGTTAATACAGAAACATTATATGCACTATTAAAACACTGACAGGAACCATTTTACTGGACAAAGAGTACCTTTACTCTTGATACTTTGGTACATTTTGCTGACTTACATACTTTTGCTTGAATACAACATTTTATTTTTCAGAAAGCATACCTCTGAGGACTTTTGCATTCTCATATCAGAAAGGTCTCATTTAATTTCAGCTGAAAAATCCCATATCAGTCAGGCTCATGTATAGAGACACCTGTATATTTTAGTCTTTCTTAAGTTATGCTTCTTAGTTACTTCTGCAATTCCAGAGAAATTTCTTTGAGATAACTGCTCCACTCAAACTCCAGTTTATATTAAAGCTGCAAGCAGCATTGGAGGGGCCCTTGGGGTGTGCTGGAACAGTGACCATGTCTCACCTTCAATCGTGCTGAATTTTCACACACTTCAGACACCACAGGGAGGAATTCGATGACAATTCCTGTCTCCACTAGGTGGCACTATGACTATGACTCCTGATTGGCATGTAGATGTGTTCAGGGTGGGACTCTTATCAAACAGGTGACGTTTGGTGTAGATTAGACCATTTACACCAAAGTTATCACTGTTACGTGTTTCATGGTGAGACATCAAAATTCAACACCACACCACAGCCACATTCACGCTCATGCCCTTCAACGATAGCAAAATCTTTTAATAACTTTTGATCACATAGTAGATGACACAGTGATTTTCATTATGATGAATCGTGTAGGAGGATTTTGTTAAACTACAACACATGGAAAACACCAAAACTGACCGCGAGATTCAAAATGGCCGACTTCCTGTTGGTTTAGACGATTGGTCCAAGAGACTTTTTTGTGTGTCTGGGCATGATACATATGTGTACCAATTGTCGATGCACATGGGCGAAACATGCGGCGGGGACAGCTGTTTAGAGGGCATGGCCAATTGTAGACAACCATAACACACGTAAATTTTCACCAGTACTGACGTATGCACCAAATTTGATGAGTTTTTGAACATGTTTAAGCTCTCAAAAATGCAATTCATTGTGTGAAATAATGATTATTCCTTTAGTTTCAATAGGGTCCACACACAAAGGTCGGTGCTCAGGCCCTGATTAAATCACCATTCCTTCATATTAAAAAATATGTTGAAAAGTGTGTGTGTGTGTGTGTGTGTGTTAGTGAGAGAGACAGAGATGTGAAAGGCCAGCATTTCTAACCTGAGCAGCACTCAGGCTGCAGCTGCAGGGCTCAACAGGAGCTCCCAGTGGATGGTGCAGGCTGGAGCCAGCAGAGACTGGGCTCAGGCCCACGGGCTGTTTCCACTCCACTGCTGGGAAGCTGCTACTGCCTATTACATTCCCACCACTCTATCAGCACTGGGCAGCAGGTAGCTCTGCTGGCCGCTGACTATGGCAACTATAGTGATAAAATCACATGCACGCACACACACACACACATACACACATATTTATGTATTCTAGGTTGGGATATCTCTCCCAGCAGGAGATATAAAAGCTGTCAGTATTCCACAGTCTGACTGAGAGCTCACAGGACAGCATGACTCATCACATTTAGATGATCTGGCAGCTGATCTCACTGTATGTTTCCTATGAGTGTGTAGAAGAGGATGACTGAGGCAATTATTCAGTTTTATAGGATTACACAACATGGCCTCCATCAATAAATCTTGGGAGAGTTAATTTGTGCATAAATGAACATTCTTACTGCCATTTCTGCATCACATTATTACCTGGACACAAGTTAAATACTTTATAAATGAGAAATAAATGCATTCAAGCTGAGTTAACAGGTCATCTCATTTTTATTTCCTCTCATCTAGAAAAAAAAAACCTAAAAAGTTGAGACAACTCAAAATTACTGTAATAGATTTTTGAGTTTTGAATCAAACTCAAACTCTTAAGCTTTGAAATGATATAAAACTCATTTCAAAAACTGGTCACAATGAGTGAGTGATAAACAATTTTAATTGAAATTATTAAAATACTCAATAAAATTTGAAATACCATTTTTTGGGGGGTTTCCATGACTCAAAGATTCAAGTTTATCCAAGGAAGAAAAGTGATTTATCTCAACAAAACATCATTAGTTGTTTTCGTCAAAACTCAAAAATCTATTGAAGTAAATTGAGTTTTCTCAACTGTTTTGTTTTTAAAAAAATTAGGAGGAATTAAAAGGCGCTTGGGTTTTTTTATACACATTGAAATGCTTAATAAAAAGCTGTACTGCAGCTATAAATCTTAAATTTGAAAAATTTCTTCGATAGTCTTTTATTTATGTGGTGACCCAAATAAAATCTCCTGTGACCCACCTGTGGGTCCCGACCCAGTCTTTGGGAATGACTGCTGTGATGTGTGCACATGTTAGGAGGAGAACACACCGTGGAGCTGTGTAAGAAAAAGAGCAGCTTTTGATTTGATTCCAGTGAAAAGTTTATAACCTTTTGCTGCCACTCATCTCATTGCAAGCAGATATAAGGGAAATCTCACTGAACTGACTGAACACTACAGCTCACACAGCAATCAGTGCAGACTACTCCAGACTGTGTGAAGGTCAGCGCTGCTTCAACCAGCTGGGCTCCATGGCCAATAATGTATTGTGTTGTGGGTAAATGCAGCGTTGGCCTGACTCCTCCTCCAACCAGTTCCCTAATCAGGGTCAGGCAATATAAGGCACCTGTTGGCCTTTGTTCCCCCCTTTCTGCCTCCTGCTCTGTCCCCACTGTGGCTCTTCGTGGTGGTCGGCTCAGGTTTGTGCCAAAAAGAAACCCTTTTTTGTGCAAAATTCAACCTGGGGTCCGTTTCACAAAGCAGGTTTAGTGAAAACTCTGAGTCTGTTAACCCTGAAATGAGGGAAACTCTGAGTTTTCCGTTTCAAAAAGGAAGGTAACTCAAACCAGAGAAAGAGGGGTAACTCTAGCCTGTTTCAGAGAGAGAGGTAACTTAAGCTCTCGGTCAGTTACCGTAGTAACAGACTCTATGAACCTAACCTGGTCAGGACCAGGTTTTTCTCAGTGAACCTCGAGTTTCTCTCTGTCTCCGCCCTCTTTCAGCCACACACGCTATTTGATTTCCTCATTCATTCATTCAGTCAGCAGGCGAGTTTTGGCATAGCCGAGTTCTGCCGTCTGTCAAAATGGCTAACGGTTAACGATCCAGTGGATGAAGGAGCAGCATTACTGCACAGTGAATTAAATATTCGTCGGGAGATTGTTATCAGACCGCGCATAGATGTTCTTGCATTTCCGGACAATTATCTTTTTGAGCGGTACCGTTTCACGTCACAGTCCATAATCTACATACACAACCTAATTATTAGTTATTAATTATTTAACAGAACATGATATGGATGAAGACATTTAGGCTATGTGTGGGATAAAACAACTGCACAGTCAAACAGCCACTTAATATTTATGCTACTTTACAATGTAAAACATGATCAAAATGAGGTACCTCCATGAGATTATGCTGAGGTCTTACCTGTTTGAACAATGTTTTTATATTTCATCTTAAACTGCTGAACGTGCGCTTCTCCCCCATGGGATTGCACCTAAATGAAATAACTTAATAGGCTACCATTCAAACAGTTTTCCCCTGTAATATTATTGTGATTGCAAAGGACTGTTGTGTTGTTTTTATTCTGTTTTCTGACCCAATCCACAATAGACCTTATTAATATATATTGGTAAGACTTAATTTGTGAATAAATTAATTATTTTCTCTTCCATTTCCACATCACCTTATATTATCCTCAATAGAGCTGCAGTGATAAATCTATTATTAAATTAAACAAAATAAATAAAGTCTAAATTCTCTGATTTCAGCTTCTTAAATGTGAATATTTTCTGGTTTCTTTACTCCTCTCTGACAGTAAACTGAATATCTTTGAGTTGTGGACAAAACAAGACATTTGAGGACGTCATCTTGGGAAACACTGATATTTTTCACCACTGATCAACCAATCATGAAAGTAATGGACAAATTGATTATCAATAAAAATATTCATTATTTTCAGCTGTAATCTTGACACATGTATACACATGTTAAATACTTTACAAATGAGAAATAAATGCATTTAGGCTGAGTTAACAGGACATCTCATTTTTATTTCCCCATCAGGAAAACAATACAGAATGTTTTAGACTGCTGAATTATAATAATATCATTAAAATATGATTACATTTCTTCCATAGTCTTAATTTATTTGGTAACCCAAATAAAATCTCCTGTGACTGGACCCCTGCCCCCATATCTACCAATACCACCAAGTTTTAATGGTAGCCGCCCATTTATCCAGTGTTATACATTCAGCAAAATTACACTATGGAATAATATGAACAACAATTAAACTAAAGCTTTACCCAAATCCCAATGATGCTAAATGAAGACTTCAGCTAGTTAACAATATTGACATAAAAACTGAAGCTAGCAAACTGAATGACTGTTGACTGTCAACTGACAAAGAGGAATCCACAGGACTGGAGTCTAATCCCAAGGATGCAGTGCAGAATATGAGAGACCTGGGTCGAGGGGCAGGCTGCACCAGCATGATTGAGCCAAGTTGGCCTTAACTCAGCATTCTAAGTCCAACTTAAGTTATCACTGGCTGCACATGAGCTTAAGCCTTCCTCTTGCTAGATGGTGTAAATCTATCTAATCTAATCTCCTGTCAGGAGCAGGCGTAAAGGGCAAAATCCAGGCTGCATTAATCCAGTTTATATACAGCCTGTTAGTCACAGAACCTTCTATTCTGAGCCATGAATGCTGAAAGAGATGTTTTATTCAACAGAACTGTGCAGAAAATGAAAGCAGCACATTCAGTCAGACATAACATCAGACAAGAGAATTAAATACCATTTGCAGCAATTACAAGAATGGCCAAATAATTGAGAATTTGTTGTAGACAGTGTTTTACTAAGATTATTAAGCTTCTCATCACTCAATAACTCTCAAAATTGCACTGTTTTTTAAGGGAGTCTGGAGATATTGTGCTTTCTTGTTCAGTGGTTAATTCAGGTGAAACAGTATTCAATTTTTATCTGAACAACCATTTATGTTCATTATTTCTTTCCAAGAGCTTCTTATTTGTTATTATGTTGGTTTGCTCAGCATTCAGTGTTTTCTTGTGCTGGCTGTATATCTCAGGAATTTTCTAACCTCAGTGTGAGATGAAATTGCCTTTTCTTTATCTTGATCCTCTATAACTTTGCCACAAACTAGAAATGTTAAGCTACAAATCAGACAAACAGCGGAATATTGTTAACAATTTATTCTAGAAACGCACACTGCTCGGCAACTGCAGTAGTCATGTTGGCATTCACACTGAATGCGCATGGCTAAGACTGGGCGTAGTTAAGACTAGGCTGAAGTCTGGTTGGTGCAAATAATGTAAAGTCCATTCTAAAGACTGGTCTTAATTAAGACCAGTTTAGCAGTTAGGACCAGGCTTAGTAAAGACCAATTGGTGCAACCCACTTCAGATGCATAAGACATCCATCCACATGTGTAGATTCATGACTAAAACTGTGTGTACACACAAACACATACATACACATAATTTTTATTTTAATTTAATGAATTTCACCATCTGTGTTGCAGTGAGGTTCTCCAACAGCACCAGAACAGCAGCCATTATGCATGTTGCTGGAGCTCTTTATACAAGACCACTAATTCATCACATGTACCTGAAAACAATCATTGTGACAAATCATTGTGACATCATGCAAGATCTCAATCATAATTATTAAATGGCAAAAGGTTAATCAACAATTAATTCCTTATCCATACCAAAACAGACTTAACAAAATGTTTCAAATCATGATAAAAAGAAAAGACCATCAATATGGGGAAGTAATGCATTGAATGTAAATAAAAAAGAATGATAACATTCATCACTTAAGCTAAGAAATGTGTCTTTTTTGACATTTTACAGATCTCTGTGTAGACTGCAAACAATAACACAATCAGTGTAATCAGTGGCAAACAACCTAAATAAACATTGTTTAATGAAAAGATTATGTCTCCACCCACAGCTATGTATATAAAGCTGTGTGTGTGAAGTGTGCACATTTAGTGTGTGTATGCATCCTTTATAATCTGACCACTGGACCTTCAGGATTACTTCATGTTACAAATGTATGAAATGAACAATGACACACAGGCTCAATAAGCTGCAGCACATATTAGATGTGAACATCCTGTAGTTGTCAGATTTTCTGCTGTTCAGGAGTCTGTGGTGAGTTGCTGGAGTAGAAGTAACTAACTACAACTTCTGAAATTACTGTAATTGAGTCTGTTTTGGGGGAACTTGTACAATATTTAGTATTTTTTCGAGTTAATTTAATTTTACTCGTACTTAATATGCATTTCACTATGTAATCTACTTACTAATTTTATTTACTATCAAAATGATAACTGTTTACTGAGTATGATTTGAATTAACATTCAAACCTTTCATCTGCATGTCTCAGAATCAGAATCAAAAATACTTTATTGATCCCTGGGGGGAAACTGTTACATTACATAAATCATGATACAGATGCGGCTTTTCAAGAATAGAAAAATATATTGCATAGTGCAATTAGAAGAAAAACTATAAAAACGTGTAAAAAAAATATGTATAGCCTACCAAACATACAGAGAGACAAAATGGGAGTAATAGAAAATAAAACAGAATATATACAGTAAAGGTATATGCCTTATTTTCCCAAACAGTAACATACTGTTTTTATACGTATATACTGTAATAGAACAGAAAAAAGAGATAGAATAAGAAATTTAATAATTATCTCTCCAGAGGAAAACAATGGGACAACTAGCGCAAAGCGTTTTTACCACTGATCATGTGTTGGGGTCTCAGTATTCTAGTAAAGTAACAGTACTTGTACTTGAGTACAGATTTTCAATTCACTTTCCATCACTGGTGAATTGGTTCACTGCCAACTGGTAATGTTTGATCAGTGCTGCCCTGCTGGATCCCTCTCACTGCTGAACACACACCACTTTTATCTCCCCTCTGATCTCTAACACCACATGTGGGTGTATTATTGTCAGATACTATATGAGCACTCTACTATTGCTACCATCTACTGTGATCACCTCTACAAGGAGAGAGTTTAGGAATAGGATGTTCAGAATCAGAATTAAATTTAGGACAGTGTAAAATGTCTTTAGGTCACTCGGGTATAGGATTAAGATGAGTGTCCTGAGAACGTTAAAGGGATAGTTCAACCAAAAATGAAAATTCAGTCATTATCTACTTACCCTCATGCCGATTGAGGGTCAGGTTTATTTTGTTATTTGGCAAAACACTGCTGGACTTTCACAGGAAAAAAACAATGGAAGTGAATGATGACCAGTTTTCAAAGGAAAAAACAACTGGAAAAAACATAAAATGCCTCCATACTGCTCGTCTGGCATAATCCAAGTCTCCTAAAGTCCCGACATGCCAGTTTGCACACCGTCACACCACACACACCCAGTTCAGACAGTGTGCATGTGCACATGAATGTGGCCCCAAGCTAAAGATCTACAGTGAAGATCCAGGATAAAAAACATGGCATGCTGGGGCTTTGGAGACTTGGATTACACCAGACTATCAGTATGGAGGTATTTTATATTTTTATTCTGTTGTTTTTTTATGTTTGAAAACTGGTCACCATTCACTTCCATTGTTTGGGAGATTCTGCAACACTGTTTTCCTGTGAAACTCCAGCAGTGTTTTGTGGACTAAAAAACTAAACCTGACCTTCAGTTAGAATGAAGGTGAGTAGATAATGACTGAATTTTCATTTTTGGGTGAACTATCCCTTTAAGGACTACAGAGATGAATATATGAGAAATCAGGCACAACAATGCAACACTTATTTCATGTTCTACTTTTTTACACTCAAGTTAATTTTGCTGATAATACTTATGTCCATAAAATTCAGATTTTGAATCCAGAACTTTTACTTGTTAGTAATTTAACATCATTATATCACTACTTTTAATTTGTCCACTGTATAATGCTCACTAGTGAACATGTTGTATTTCTCTTGTTTAGTCCTTGAACAACTAACAGTGTACAGTTTCTGCATTTATGTGGAGTTTATCTTCCATGCATCATCTCCAGCTATAATGCAGCTGTCCAGATACGGTCGGTGAGCACAGGTTTAGATGTTGGCCCTCTGTCCCTCTCTGCTCCATGTGGGAACCATTACAGAGCAGTAAAACCGGCCTCCACCTCACATGTTCATAACTTCCCTCATTAATTGGGGAAACATTGTTTATTTCCAGTTTGTGCCTGGGGTAATTGAACGAGACTGCTCTGAATCGGCAGTGATTGTTATAATTGTCAGTGAATGTGCCAGCTGGTGTAAGGTTGCTCCCCATTTGCAGCACTGCTAAAGGTTGTCAGTAGAGTCCTGCTGACACTAGTGCAACAGATGATTTCAGCCTGATCAGGAGTTTGGGGACCTGTTGTCACACTGATGTTATTAATGTCTTCAAGGTAAAGTGAAACTCCAGCTGATTTATTACTTTGCATAGTAAATTGGTTAGTCATTTTCTTTTTACTCAGCATCTTTGTGGGATGCAGCGACACTGCTGAACATGTTCCGATAAGAAAAATAATCTGAGCAGGAAGGTCTTAAACAAAACTGCTGTTCAAATTTAACTTGTTTAGAGATGAAACCAAAGTGAACGTGCTCAAAATGTTTATTACCGTAAAACAGTGTTTCCCATACTTTTTTCCTGGGGACCCACTTTCAAAGAATGACAAACCATCTCAACCCAGTCCACAATAGACCTTATTAATAAATCTTGGTAAGACTTCATTTGTGCATAAATGATAGTTTTTGCTTTCATTTCCGCATCACCTTATATTAGTTTGAGTCATTTTTAAAGAAAAAAACTGACTGACAGTAAACTGAATATCGAGTTGTGGACAAAACAAGAAACACTGATCAATATTTTCTGACATTTTATGGACAAATAACCAATCGATTAGTGGAAAAATTATTGCCAGATTGATCAGTAGTTGAAAATTGGGTCCAAACAGAAGGAGCACACAGATGTAAGTTGCACATGTTCACATTTGGACCTATTTTTCAAGACTGTGACAGGATTAATTAATCAATTTTCATTATTTTCTGACATTTTTTGGACCAAACAACTAATCAATTACTAGAAAAAAAATTGCTAGATCAATATTTTTCACCATTTTTTGCCAACAACTGATCAATCAATTGTGAATATAATTATTTGCAGCCCCAGTCTTAATGCATGTTATTGGAAACATGAACACGTTAAATACTTTATGAATGAGAAATAAATGCATTTAGGCTGAGTTAACAGGACATGTCATTGTTTTTATTTCCTTTCATCAGGAAAACAGTATAGAACGTTTTAGACTACTGAGTTATAGTAATATAATTAAGATACTACTAAATTTAAAGTTGAAGCTAATTTGAGGTTTCATCAGTCTGAGTTCATTAAATCTAATTGTATCAGTATTTTCTAAAATTACTGGCTTTTTAGTATATGGCACAAAGACCCTAATGGATTTGCTTGGATTCTTCTTCTTTTTCATCCTCCTCAGTTGCATTTTTGAAGGGCTAAACATATTCAATGGCAAATGAAACTTGACACACACTTAAGTTGGAGTGAAAAATTTTGTCTGATATAGCTGTTAACCCACTAGGTGACAAGCTTAACAAAGGACAGTCGCAAAGGTAAGTATTAGAGAATATGTATTACAGGAGCTTAGCTTTACATGTCATTTTCTCTCACCTTACCGGAATCCCTGTTTAACTCCCAGATACGCTGACAAGGACGGGACAAGTTCCAATAAACACCAGTGCACTGCAATCCGTAAGTCTGTACTCAAAAGAGTTAATACACAGTTTACATATGTGAATATTTTCACTGTACACTGCAATCCTTAAAGCGATATTCCACTTTGCCAGAATAAGCCACTCAGTATGTACTCACCTCTATGCTGATGTGATGATGGGTGAAGATCTTCAGTTCACTAAACAATCCTGGAGTTTCAGCAGAAAACAGGGTTGCAGCCTCATCCAGTACAATGGCAGTGAATGGAGACCACGGATAAAACATTAAAAAAAAAGAACACAAAACAAACACAAAATGTCTCCATCCTGCTTGTGTGGTGTAATCCAAGTGTCCGCGAGCCGCGACATTAAAATTTAAGCACAAAAGACACCATTTACACCATGTTTTTAGCCAAAATGTCAACTGTAGCATGTAGCCGGTAGGATGTAAACATGGCGTCGATCTTGCAAGACTTCCGCACGTACGTCCGTTAAGAGATATACGAAGTCTCGCGAGATCAACGCCATGTTTATATGCTACAGTTGACATTTAACTAAAAACATGGCGACACGACACGACATCATAAAACAACACTCACACACAAAAGAAGAGAATTAGCCTACCAGTTTTCCTGCACTGCTCCTTCCACCGAGATGCACGAAAATCAGAACACACATGTATCATGCCCAGACGCACACGTCACATGTGACTGTAAGAGTCCCGCCCTGAACACATCTACGTGACAATGTTCACTCATAGTCATAGCGCCACCTTCTGGCATTATACTCAGGTACAGTGAAATTCTGAATGGCTTCTCCCCTTGGGTCAGAAAATATACACATCTAAAAAGTATGGAATTATACAAAATATAAAAAACATAAATAGAAATAGAAACCAGACAAACACCAGTTATAGCAGCTCTAAAAGGTTATGTGCATTGTTAACAACTACATATGCAGACTCCATACTGCAGCCATGCTAAAAGCTGTTCTAACCACCACACATGCTAACAGCTGTGCTAAAAGCCATTCTAGCCACCACACATGCTAACAACATGCTAACAACCATGCTAACAGCCACACATGCTAACAGCCATTCACACTCAGCTGTACAGGTTCATTTCATCTGCCACAAACAATTCACCTGACACAGTTTGTTTGATGTGAATCTTGTTAATTAGCTTGTATCCTCACACTGTTTAAATGGAGTGAACACATTCTCACACTGTTTAAATGGAGTGAACACATTCTCACACTGTTTAAATGGAGTGAACACATTCTCACACTGTGGGGTTAAACAAGCTGTTTTGTGTTACATTAACCATGTGTTTCTTTGTCTTTGACTTACTGTGCTTGTTGGGGGTGGTTCACTTCCTGGTTGAACAAAAGGTGTGTCTGAGGGGTGGGGCCTCTTAAATCTGAAAGCCAGCTCATCAGACCAAACCATGTGCTGCCAAGTCAGAGGGGGAGGCGGGTTTTAGTTAGTTTTTGCCTTGTATTAGTTGTAGCTGGCGTCCATCTTGTTTCCTCTTGTGTGTTATTTGGTTTGACTTGGTCACTATATATGTTCACTGCTGACTACACAACAGTGTGTGTCTTCCTTGGCCACAGAGACAGCTGCTCCATGAAAGAGGCTTTTTATGGACTCACAGGTAGTTCAAGAATTAATTAATTGTATGAAATGTTCGTGAGTGTTGATGGCAAAAAAATGCAGAAAATTCTGCAACTTTTTTTTCTGCAAAAATTTCCAAAAACACATTTGCCTTCAACAGCATATAGTACAAAACATTCAGCTTCTGGCTTATTATGTTTAATGCCATGACACTCGTATTGATAAATGACACAGAGGTATGATGGCAAACAGTGGGGAATAGTAGGTCAAGCGGATGTAATGCTGCAGACCTTCACCACAGGTGTGTGTGTGTGTGTGTGTGTGTGTGTGGGTGGGGTGGAGGGGGTGAGGGGGAGTTGGGTGTGGTGTGGTGTTTTGGAGGGGGTGAGGGGGGTATGTGTGTGTGTGTGTGTGGTGGTGTAGTCTCCCATCCCACTGTTACATGCCTGGCGCGCTCTGTCCTGGGGCTGCAAAGTGCTGGAGTGGCGTCTTTGAGAAGACTAATCATGGCGAGAGAGAGCAGGGTCATGGTGAGGCTCACACCGTGGACACCGAGCCCTGTATGGCCTGAGGTTTAGCAGAACACCTGATACCTTCTTCCACTGTTCGACCTTGTGGGTTTGGTGGGATGAGCTTGGTGGAATGATACAGGCAGCAGATGTTATGATTTGGTGCTATACAAATAAAATTGAAATGAAATAATTCTGAACTCCATTTTTATGAAGTTGTGTCACTTTGAGTGTTAACAGCAGTAACAAGATGGTGATGCTAATATGGTCGACTTCTTCACAATAATGGTTTGACAGTCCTCGCCTCGTCCCGTTGGAGTCTTGTGTGTTGCATCCTATCAGCTTAGACCTGGTCCACCAGCACCTTGATCCTGTGGTGAGGTCTCTGTAAGACGTTGGCACAACAGTCTCTGGTTTCCAGAGTCCCATTTCATCTGTTTCATTTTCCTCCCTCGATCTTTTTTTATTTGGACATTAGCCAGGAGCAGCTTTAAGTCCAAGCTCGGTTGGCATGGCTGTTATTCCCGCTCTCTCTGGTCTGCAGCGGTGCATCCGGCTGATCTGGCTGGGTGGTTTGAAAGATGACGTGTGCATTGTTGATGGTCTCTGGGTCCACTACTCACACTTTTTTTTCAATGCTTGTGTGTGTATTTCTGTCATAGGTTATACATGTCTCAGCAGCAAAGGTAAAAAAAATAACAGATGAAGCAGAGAGGTGATACCAGCCGCAGCATCTGCATGAGCTGCAGTTGCCACTCCATGTGTGTTCAGTTGTTGCCTACTGAACCTTGAAGAATTCAGTTTTACACAGAGTAAAAGGGGTATTTTGATTTGTCTTCATGACCAGTATGTAGCACACTGAATGGCAATATGACTGAGACAGACTTTCATGCAATTTATTCATTTATTTATTTGCACAATAACAGTAGAAATACATCAAGAGGAACAAAAGAAGAAAATTGTGTGGGTGAGATTTAAAGAACTCCTAGAGGCTTATAGAAGGAATCTCACCTCAATATGCATAACACATAAGCAAATACAAAACTATGTAATCCACAAAAGTGAGAAATCAAACAACCATAGGGTCAAAGGGCAAACATAAAGTAAGCTTTATAAATCAAGCAACAAACTAAACAAAATAATGCAGAGAGAGTATGTGTGCATTTCTCTCTCTCTCTCTCTGTGTGTGTGAGAGAGTAAGTGTGCAGAAGCACAGTAGTGTTCAGTCAACTCCTTAAAAAAACAGTGAAAGAGAGGTTGGTTCAAGTCAATATTCTGTTTCGATTCAGCAGACAGGTCTTAAAGGGATAGTTGGGCTAGTTGTGGGGGCTTTAGGAGACTTGGATTACACCAGACGAGCAGTATGGAGACATTTTATGTTTTTATTCTGTTGGGGTGTTTTTTTACGTTTGAAAACTGGTCACCATTCACTTCCATTGTTTGGGAGATTCTGCAACACTGTTTTCCTGAGAAACTCCAGCAGTGTTTTATAGACTAAAAAACTAAACTCAATCTTCAGTCAGCATGAGCGTGAGCAGATAATGACTGAATTTTCATTTTGGGGTGAACTATCCACTTTACCTGAGATGGTATTTGGATATAAGTGTTCCATAGCTGAGCCCCTCTAGTATATCTAATCGAGGATTGACAGAGCCCAGTATGGAACATTGGAGGTGTAACCAGTTGGCATGTCTGTATTATCATTATGAATATCACTGTTGGATTGAAAAAATTATTTAGAAGGCACAGACAGCAATGCAGACTGATGCAAAGTTTTGTAAACCAAATCACAAGTTTGTTATTTATTATGTTAAAAATTGAGAGGATATTGAGCTATGTGAAGATGGGGACTGAGTTCTCAACTCTGCTGCTAAATGTAGCAATTCTGCAAAACTTTTTTTCTCATCAAATTAGATATTTTTCTTTAACATTTAGAGATTATTTCTCTATTTTTGGCAACTCTTTTAAAACAAAAATTACAGTATTGTATGATACATTTGATGACACTGTATGCACAGCTAAGGTGGAAGAAAACACAAAGGAACACAGCAGCAATCAGAGGAAAAAAGAGCATACACAAGAAAAAAAACGAAAAAAAAAACCAAAAATGGATGAATGGACGAACAAAAAACGAACTAAATAAAATAAATAGATAAATCAAAATGACATGATATATACATTATATTTGTATACACATGCACACATACACACATATCTATACACATGCATACATATACACTCACACTACTACAAAGAAACATATGGCAGGCTGAGATGATTTATTTAATTGAAACCATTTGGAAATATTTCCTAGATCTGCATAAGCTTTAGCCATAAGTAGAAAGATTATTCCTGCCTCAGCTATTCAACAATATTACTGTACAACATTCAGCAAAATTAACTCAAGGGCAATTTAATGGCTTTTTTCAGAGCTTTTAACTACATGTCACTGCCTTTATCAGTAAGTGACACTTACTGCGCAACTGCTCCAACACATTAATAACATTAACCCACACATCAAAGTCACCCATGAGCAGGAAGAGGACGGTCAACTGCTGCTCATAAACCTGAGTTCATGTGAAGGCTGACGGGAGCATTGCGACCTGTCTAACCACCACTTTTTCCAACGCTTTTACATTTTATCAGTGAAGAGGAGGATAGAGAGAGGAAGGTGTGGCAGGTATGAAGAGTATTCAGGTACAGTGAGTGGATGATAAAAATCCTGCCTCAACTTAAAACCTGGATGGACGCTGCTGACCTGCCAGGAACATCCCAGTGGGACTCACTAACATGGCTGGACTGTCACATCTAACCAGAGTCTTCAAGTACAAGAGTCAGCACTTACCACAAACCATTCAACACCTTCACATCTCTGCTGCTACACTCTAAAGACAGGACCTCCTAGTATTGAATTTCTGTGAAAGCCTTTATAATAAAGAGAATTTAGCTGCACCACCATGTTTTTTATCAGGACCAGCCTTTTATTTGTTCATGTGGAACACTCAATTATTTGAGGCTCTGCCATTGTTAGAATTGACAATGAGTTTCTGTTTATTAGGATTACTTTGCACTGAAATGCACTCCCAGCCCTGAAATACAACATTTGTGAATGTTCAGTGTTTGCTGACACTGTGTCAGAGAGGTGTTGATTTAAACTATGTGGCTTAGCTCCAATGCAACCCCCCCAAGCCCCTAAGCACTTCCAAACCCTCACAGACTAGTCAGCGTCACCTGTGACATCACTGTTACTGTCTGGAGTGCAGGAGGTGCGAGGACATTTGTGTCAACATGACTTCATAAAGTGCTGTCCCAGTCCTCAGTGACATGTCTGCAGACTGTGAAGTGTGAGGCTGACAGTTCAGACTGTACACTGTAAAACCAAACGCTCACATTCATTAATTGTAATAAGTAGCAAAAATGAAAACTTGTAAGTTTTACCAAATATGAAATAATTGTTTTTTATTCTTAAAATTAATCGGCTCTGTCCTGTAAAAAAGAAGCTGATAAAACTCATAGTTTCCAGGCAGTCGCCTTCACTAGATTTTCAAGTTTTGAATCAAACTCTCAAAACTTTGAATAAGTTTTGAAATAAACTAAACAAAGTTTTGCTGACCTATAATGTTTTATTGAGATAATTTACTTTTCTTCTTCAGAATTGAATCTTATGAGTTTTAGAAACCACCCAAAAAATCGTATTTTAAAAACAGATCACAGTGAACTATGAACCTGTCTTTATTTGGAAACATTATTAGTTGGTAAAACATTTTTAAAACTTGTGACATGTGTGAATGAAAATTCTGAGTTGTATTTACTGAAAATATTTGAGTTGGCTCCATCAAATTAATTAATTTAACTGTAATCAAAGAGTGCATGTAACACAAATTGCATTTAAGCTCTGATAACCTCCAACTTCTAAGTTTATCAACTAAAAAAAAAAAAAAGCAAGACTGAAGTTGAAGAATTACCACTGACTCCCAGATCAACATATGTACTGGTGCAGCGAAAACTTCTCAGACCTTCACTACATTACGTAAGTCATGTGACTTGTGAAGGCAGCAAATGAAACAATAACACTTCAATTTCCAGGTCCCATAATTCCATGGTAAATAGGTGGTAATTGATAATTATGAATGAATGATAATTACCACCTACTTGCATGAAAATGACACTTGCGAAATTATTGCATACTTACCATCAAATTTGTGGGTAATTTTTAAGAAATTTCAAATATGTTGCTTTGTAATTACTTCCTAATTATCACATAATTAACCATGAAATCTGGGTGTAATGTGGAAGTAATTTGTGGGTAATTACTAGGAAATTTCAAATCTATTACTTGGTAATTACTATCTATTTACTATGAAATTATGGAACCTAGAAATTGCAGCATTACCAGCAAAACTTAAGTAAAGTAAAACTTTTGTTTGAGCCATCCAGCCACTTCACCACCTCCATTTGTTGACTTTCTCACTCTTTATACTTCTCCCGTCATGATTACTCTGCCCTCTGGAAGTCGCTGCCTGACAATAAATGTAAATATGGGCTGTAATAAGCTGCTTGCACAGACATGCTCATTTTATGGTGAGGACAGGCTGCACTCCTCTTATTATACCCCCCTCCCAACCTCCCAGAGGCATGTTTTAGATAGTCTCCCCCTGTGAGGGTGAGAAGGAACGGCTTGGATGCAGGAAATGTCTTAATGCAATGCAGACCTATTCAACTGTCAAGCATATAAATTGCATTCATTTGAACTTTTGCAGAGAGGCAGTTATTTTCTCCATTGATATGTGCTCTCTGAAAAGGTTTATTCAGTGACCCTAGCAGGTCACTGCAGGGGTCCCCCACATTATTATATGATCATTTTTTTGATTTTTTTTTTTTTTTCTAAATTAAAATTTGAATATGTCTGAAGGTACACAATGACATGAATCCAAGACAGCAAAGATAAATCAGCCTATCAGTCTATCAAATCAGCCTGTTTGTAGTAGTGGGTTCCTGCTCCACCTCTCTCAGCTAAGGGATCCATGGCCTGAAAAATGTTGAAGACCCCTGGTTTAGGGGAAGTTCAAATGAAGATAGGTCACCAAGTATTTATAATGTGGGGGAGAGAGGAATGCTGCAACCCAAGATTGTGGAGAGCTTCTGTGTCATTTCTGACCAAAAGTGTTGTATGGGTGGAGTCAGAGTCATAAGGAGCGGAGGTGGCCTGTAGTGCTTAGAGTACGTTGTGAAAATTTTATGCATTTTGTCCTGTCATGTGTATTCAAATTAATTTCTGCAGACCTGCATCCAGAGGTTGGTGTCAGAGCAGAGAGATACATCTCTTTCCTGTTTAGCAATCGGTAGGCTAGTAAACATGTGCATCTTGTGGCTCCATTCATGAGGCTGTGCTCAACATAAACAACACTGATGAGCTTGTGGTTGCAGGGTTTCTCAGAAAGGTTCACCGCATGGTCCTGTGAAATTATGTCTACAACAATAGTGCCTCCTTCAACAGCAAAGTCATCCTTCTTCAGCAGAAATTCGGTGGTTTGGCTGAAACAAAGCGATGCTTGTGTTTTGGGCGCAGTATGTTACTCAGCACATGCTGCCTTTCAGCCACCTGCTTGGTGATTTGTGCAATTAGGTTGCTACTCCTCCTGACCAGAGACTGGAGGTTGTTGTGAAAGGGGAAGCAGGAGACATCATTCAATGAACAGTCAAAAAATTGACCCAGTGTTCAGAAGGAGTTGCTGTAAATGTTTCCTTCCACAGGTCCAGCTCTTTCAGAGAGTCTGGCTGTCTGGCGAACTGGTATTGCACCACACAGCATGACCAGTCTTTCAGATATCTGCTCTCTTGCTCTCAGTCTAAGTTTGCAGGTATCAGAGCCACAGAACAAAAAAATCAGTTTTGTCGCTTCCAAGGCATAAGAGGTGCATGTGATCCAATGAAAACTGCTGTACACAGCTGTACACCAGCATCAATTAAAGCATGTTGGTCCTGGTTTCATGACAGCTATGAACAGGTATGTTTGTTTGTTACTCGATCTTACAGAGTTTTCTGCAAAATGCTCACAGCCCTGGATGGCATTGTGGCCCTTATTATTTATTTTTTTTTTTTTTTTTCAGAAAGGCCCTAGCAGGTGCACACAGAACGTCCCTCAGCCTGAATGTGTGTATTGTGCCTTCATGTGTAATGCTGTTGGTGTGCAGGTGTTTCAGATCTGCAACCAGTCCAAATGATAATGTTCAACAGGCTTTGTCGTTTCTGTACACATTGCAGTCAACAAAAAATGATTGAGAGTCATGAAATTTGAAAGTTTGAAAGTCACAACTCTGTTTTGCTAGACTTGTAAAGTGAAGTCCCATCAATATTAATGCTGAGCTCTATGTCTCCTGTGAATTCAGGGCAAACTGACATTTAGAGTTTAACTCCTTGATCTACACTGTATTATTTGTACTGGCAATTGCATTTTTACCTTCAATACCACTTCTCATGGAGTAGCAAGAAGTGTGCACTTGTCTTTGGGAAGAAGCTGGGGAAGAATAGTCCTCATAGAGGCTGGAGCAGGAGGAGGAGAGGGGCTGGGGTTGTCCTGACCACTAAATTGGGCTTCAGTGATGTGGAGTGTGAGCCACCAAAGCGTGAATTAGTGAACTGAGAGGAGAAACAGAGTGAATTTTATGATGCAACACACACAAAATAATTCATACAAAGCATTCATTACTATGAAAATATTCACCATTGACAAACTCAGGGGGGGCTCAGGAAAGAGTGTGGGGCTGCAGGAGATGCCCCAACAGCAGAGTCTGAGGCCACAGACTGAGGGGCTGCCAGCGGGAGACTGAGTTACAGGCAGCAAAAACAACAGAATTACGACATGTAAACAGCAACAGCATAACAGCATTGTGAGAGACATGTGATGCACTAACAATATGAGGTTTTAAATAGATCACCTTAGCGACATGAAACCCACAAGTACAGGCCGTAGACCCACCAAAGAGTGTGGTCTGTCCGCGGGCCTGCATGGGGCATTTCTCGATCTGAAAAGATCAGAATTGTTATTTATTGTTAATTGTTATTTATTTGTTTTATCATACTGCCTATTTCTTATCAAGTGACTCACATACTAATGACTGTGATGCTTTAACAAATTTTGCTGTAATTTACCTTCTGATAAAGGTCATGCCACTTTCGTTGCCGTGGGGCCGGTCTATTGCCTGCTCCTGTCCGCCAAACCCCAGAGCTGGCAAAAGCCCTCAACCTCACCATCCACTCTCCGTCTCCCATGGCCTTGTGGCTTTTTGGTTTAGCACTCATCTAAAGATAACATGGAAATAAAAACAATAACACTAGTTTAACTGTATATTGCAGCATTAACACGATGTGCTGAATAGGTGCATACCTGAGTACACATTATAAGTTAAGCAAACTACACTGATAACATCTTTTTGCATTCAGGTACAGCAATGACATGGAAATACAACAGAAATACAGTTTTTACAACAGCTGTCATTCTTACCTAGCCTACAGATGGGCTAATAAATCCCATTATTCCTTGGAGGTACTTGAAAATAATGTCATTAGCCAAGTAGCTAGATAACCAGTTAATAAATGCAGTAGAACGGTAGGTACTGTAAACAACAACAGCAACAGCTCTTGACAACAAGTAAACACTGAATGGGAACATGCACCGTACACTGCAGCATATAGACACACACTGTAAGGACACCGTTATAAATCACAAGGTTACAGTGTCACCTTGATTAATGTTGTTTACCTCCCGCAGCTTTTCGGACGTGCAATAGTAAGCTAAATAATCTGGTTAATTCACTGAATCCGAGTTGACGTTTGCCCGTTTCTGTAGGAACATCTTTACAGTAACTTAAGAGTTAGCTACACATGGCTATCCGCTCACAGTAATATTACAGGTATTAAGGTTAGTAGCGTTAACAATGGCTGTGACACCCAATAATAACATGATAAAACAACATGACAGGTACTATTTCTAAAAAAATATATTTCTAAAGAAAAAAGTGGGCATTACAAAAACCTAGCGAAAACGGTGCCACTGGTTGCTGTCTGCTGACTGAAGATGTTGTATAGCAATAGCATGACACTTGACAACATAATCATAAAACGACTTTCTGTGACAGACAGAAATACAACTAATATGATATTTAAGAGGAAAAATAACTAACATGACCGAATATCTAAGAAGAAAAAAGCGGGCTATAAGTTACTTGTGATAACGGTAGCGTTCACGGTTGCCGTCTGCTGACTGTGGTTGCTGTATAACAGTAATGTGGCACTCGAACAAAATGGAAAAATACTTGACGTATGGAAATATAACTTTTATGACTATTTAAGAGCTAAAGTGAAAACATGCAATAGTTAAGTAACTTACTTTGACGTCGAGTTGTCTCCTGATTCTGAAGCTGAAGCTTGATGCGAGGAGTCGGGACAGCTTCTCAACGGTTCAGCAGCGACATACGCTAAGAAAACATACGTTGGCTACGTTGGCTACGTAGAAGTTACGTTGGCTACGCCCAATGTCACCCCGCGCGGCGTGATTGGTCTCCTTCCAATTTGACATTGGATGTCAAGTATCATGATTGGCCCTGATCCAATCTGACATTGGACAGCGAGTATCATGACTGGATGATGAGATTGAAGAATGAACAGCCGATCCTGAGTCAAGTGGCGCCAGGTTGTGCCCATACCATCTAAGGGCATGATTTACTAAGATCCCAATTTAAGTGTTATATTGCTTATGCATTCTAACATATTGCATGTTTGGTTGGTGTGTGTTTTCCGCGTGATCAACTAAGAATAATTGCGTAAATGACAACAGGTGCAAACACTGTGGAGACAGCAGGATTTAAATGAGGGCTTTGCATTTTACAGGTTTCTGCCATGGGGAGTTTGGACAGAAAACATAAAGTCTGCAAGATCCCATGAAGAGGCAAATAAACATTTTGTTGAGCTACAGAAAAAACAAAAGTCAAGAACAGATGAAATTAAGAGAAGATGGCAAAATATAAGGCAGACAACAAAAGAAAAATGGCTTACAATAAAACGTCTTCAACTATCAACAAATAAATAAATAATAATAAATCCACTGCACAGGAGGTGCGAGCTGTGTCCTCTGTGGCCCGAGCGCTCAGGTGGGACACTTTGTCTATTGTCATGCACAACAGGCAGCTGGTCAGCCTGTATCTGGTCTGACAGTGGCCATAAATGCCCTGACAAGAAGGATGGAAGACAGGGTACAGGCAGTGGTGAGGTCCACAGCAGAGCAGCTGGGGACTGGACAGGGGAGGTGACGTGCAATGCGAGAAGCACAATGGAGCAGAGGAGCACGCCGGGGGCAGAGATGCACAATCTGCCAAAAAAAAACCCAGTTAAAAATGTGATGTTCAAGAAAAAAATAAATCAGGAAGACATACTAAAGGTCAGTGTTAATTTTCTTTAGGCTACACTGACTGTGAATGTTCAGTTTTGTTTGGCTGCAAATAGGCTGCAATAAGTGTCTGTTTAATCATGGAGTGTTTCTGTGTTAATGATTATTGAATGAAAATAAAAATAAAAACATCCCACAACCAGCTCATGATGAATGACTTTAAAAGTGTCTCCTCTTCGCCACAATAACAGCAGCCATCTGTGCGCACCGCTGGGCCGATTAACACCTTCCTTTCAAATGTATTAAATACAGGTGCAGTCACAGTCACCACAAGTTATTTACAGGCTTGATAAATCACAGTGTGTGTGCTAAATGAACCTATTTGCATTTTCTCCTCCCAGTATTTTGCACATTAGGCTAGAAATGCCCCATATTGCATATTTATTAAGGCAAACTAAATGGACAGTGCGTGCTGCCTTGCACATTTGAAAGACACAATCCTCAGTGTGCACCGTTAGTAAATCAGTTTGCACATTTGTTTGCGGGTGAGTTCAAGTTTGTACACATTATGCAAACCTTTAGTAAATCAGTCCCTAAGAATGGCAGAGTGTGTTTAAAGTGTAATCCTATTTGCCTTGTTTCTGTGGCAAACTTTGTCGACTGTCGGTCCAGCGTTTCCAATTCCACATCTGAAGCAACGCTTGCCCCCAGAAGTTCTTGTTCAGAGACACTTGACTCAAGATGATCAATGTAGCTATAGTCAGAAGAGATGTCATCAGACTCCTCGACTGGATTTGTGGCATCGTCCTCACCTGTCGTATCACTCTCATGTGCTTTCATGTTAGATGCCACTTATTGGTACATCGCTCTCAGCTGGCCTAATGTCCTCTGGTGTTACATCACCCTGTAGTGAGGTACCACTGTCTAAGATGTCAACTTCATCTGATTCAACAAAGGCACTAAGACTCTGTTTCCAGTCAAGGCCATAGTTGATCCACTGAGAACCTTTTTGTCACTTATCAGTCAGTTCAGCTGTATTTTAAATCTACAAAAAAAAGCAGATATTATAGCAGATTATTCATTGTGTCAAAAAACAGTAGATACAAACACTTCCCGTAACATCTCCACACTTTCTATTAGCTTTTTTTATTCTGAAACATTAGGTCTCATGCATTAATGTACAAAACACGGAATGTTGCACTCATAAGCCCAGTACCACTGCATTTTACACTAATATGGTAACTAACTCAGGGTGTCTAAAGGTATTTAGCAAGTTAAAGGTAGGGAGCACTGCTCTGGAGGCAGTCTGTTTATATTAGAACTCAACAACCAAACAAACCTTCCTTCAGTGTTCCTTCAGAAGATTTAGTCCCCTTCACTCCTCCTCTTCTTCCACTTGTTCTGTGCACAGGCACAAACGTAGCCTGTTGCAACCTGGAGCCAGGGCTGTGTAGAAACATCATTTTTTCAGTGTACACAAAGAACAGAACTAGAACACAACCCACTTTTCAACTTTAGACCTTTAATGCCACAGTTTGATTTAAGGCAATTAAAAAAAAAACAATATATGTGAATTTATGGACAATTTCAACTTGATTACATAAACATTCTACAGACCCAAGTTTATTTCCTCTTGAGGTGTTTGCTAATATCAGTAACTGACAGGAAATGCACTTGGGCCCAAGCTGTCTCTTGCAACAAATAAAATAAGGTAACATTATTTATTTATTAGCCCCTGACAAGCGACAGCGTGGATTGCTGCAGCCTGGAAAAACAACTGGTTGTGTCGAGAAGTGAACCCCAGACCACGAAATATCTTGTGAGAGTGATCATTTTAACCCAAACCATGATCTTTCACAAACCCCGACGGTATTGCCATGTACCTAAACCTACCCAGATCTCAATCACAGTTGTTGCAACACTATAAAGCAAGAAACAACACTCACATTGAAGGCATCCTACATGTTTTTGTTCCTTCTTCTAGTGAAGAAGTCCACTTTGTTTGCTGTTTTAACACAACAGCACTATGCCTCCTCTACATAGATGACTTAAGACCTGAGCCCTTGAACCCTTGTAATTTCACAGTGGAGCAGTGAGAGAATAACATTGTAAATGTGCCTTTGGACACTTCTGAGACCCTAATTAGTGGTGGTGGAGTGATGGACCGGATGGCATTATCTTGGAGGGTATAGGTTAGATCCCCTGCAAAGAATGAGCAGGAGCAGATATTGAATGGATGGATAATTTGCCCGCCCCCCATAATGCACATATTGATTTTTTTGCTCCACAACTGGGTAAGGCTTTATGGATAACTTTAATCATCAGTATATTGTTTGTTCTGTATCATTGTGAGGTGTAATGGACAGTGTCACCCACTGGGGTCAAGTGCAGGAGCATCATTTGTGCTATGAAAACTGACTTCTGCAGGCCGTCCCGGCCAGCTGGACTGATCATGTTCAAATGATGTTCAGTCTGAAATAAAAACCATAACAGCTAGAGCATTCATTCTTTTTGCAGTGGTCTTCTGTCTTCTATGTCATCACATTGCATGCTCATGTTGACACTGTTACATTACACACAGTACAAAATGTTGTTAAAACACATGGTGGCAGATTTCCCCACAGTTGGACATTGGAGATCGTAGTTTGCATGATTGTGATTAAATCGATCTAAAATAAGAAGCATAATAACAACAGCATTCATTATTTTTGCAGGAAGAAACTAAGGCTTCTGTCTTTCATGAGTATACAACGTGGTGACATCATTATGTTAATTTCTGTGCAGTACAAAACCACAAAATAGCAGGTCAGTAGTTTATGTTTGAGAGGGAATGATGATGGATGATCATCTAGGAAATGATGCATCATAATAGGCAAAAAATGTCAGTTTAAGTTTTTTTTTTCATGTTTCTACATTTAGAAATCTTTTGGATGAAAATGTTTTGTGTGTTTATTTAGTAAAGTGTGATGATGAACGTCACATTGTTTTGTTTTTTGACGCAATTTCAATACTTTTATCAATTACTGTGGTTTATTTACTTGCATTACCTTTTAGCTTAAGTGGTACAGACTTGGTAAAATGGTAAATGGACTATATTTATATAGCGCCTCTCTAGTCTCTGACCAGTCTTTATAAAACATGTCATATTCACTCATTCACACACTAATTGCAGAGGCTGCCATGCAAGGTGCCTCTGCTCAGAAACTAACCACTCACTCACTCTCATACACTAAGGGCTATGCCTTCAGGGCAATTTGGGGTTCAGCAACTTGCCCAGGGTTACTTCAAGTCTGGGATGGAACGACTGATCTTCGCATTAGTGGATGACCCACTCAACCACTGAGCTACAAAGAAGATATTTCAAGAAATAACATCACAATAAGCAAAAATACTAATCGAGACACAGGCAGACTCTTTCTATTGCAAAGGGATAGCTCTGTGCCCACAGCAACCACATGCATAGTCTCCACTGCTATACTACCACAGATTATGCCATAGCTGATGTGCACTTTCTTCACAAATGTAACTACAGGTTGAGGCTACAGAGATACCACAACTGTGACTGGTCACCTTGGGCTCCTTGTTTCTCCTACAGGCATGTGATGGTGGCAGAGATTGTTGAGTGTGAAGATATAAACCAGGTGAAAAAATGCTCAGTTATCCTCTTATTTCCACAGCAGACTTGATCACTGATCTCTGTGGTCTCATGTTCTGTAATAAAGCAAGGTGGACCTCCCCCACTGTCCCTCATATCACAAATTAAATGAAAGAATGGAACCACAGTCACTGTGGTGAATGTAATTAAAGTAAGATGAAGCCTGATGGCACATCCATCTTGTGGTGTGATGAGGTTATCAACGGAGGAAATCCAAAGCTGAAGTATAAAGCAAAACCTCTGCTACATATTATATGCAACAGGACTCTCAGTAACCCCTCACATTGACCATAAATCCATCCTAATAAGAACTGTTTGACGACAGTCTGTAAATCAGAATACTTTTGTTAGTTGACTGTCCAAGATGTTCTGCGTCTCCTCATGAAACCTGAGCCAAAACAGGATCAGTGGGTACAGAGAATGATGGATTGCAGTATAAAACACTGTCAATGATTTGAGTATTTCAGTGGATGATGGTGCAGATTACAGTCTTCATCAGGTAATCAGCAATATGAATATTAACATTTTCATAAGTAAAAATCTGACATTAATATTAAATGAGAGCCATTAGTTCTATAATTCTTAATGGCCTGGTGTGTGTCTGTGTCTGATAGCTGCTGCACAGTGTGGTGGCCTGAGCATGTGGTTTGTTATCATGCATTCATTCTCTCTTTTTGCTTTATGAGGTGTTAGCTATGATCCTGAGTTTGTGTGTGTGTGTGTGTGTGTGTGTGTGTGTGTGTGTGTGTGTGTGTGTGTGTGTGTGTGTGGCGTGCGTGTGATGTGTGACATCCATTTAGAGACATGATAGGAGGAGAAAAAATCAGTTCAACTCTTGAGCATATTTTAGTTGCACTAGACTTGTTAATCCCCATAATAAATCATTAAGAGGATTAAGCCATTTGATCATCATTTTACAGACTGTGGGAGAAGAGGTTCCATATAAAACTTGATTTTATTTTGCACAAATTCAATTGTTTTATCTCTTGCAACAGCTTCCCTTGATATTTCAATATAATCTGAAAAGTTTAAGGAGGTGTTGGGGTTAATGGATTGTAGAAAGAGTTTTTAAGATGTGTCAAGCTAAATCGAATGCAATCTACTGCAAAAGCTGAAAGAATTCCCACAATTCAACAAAAATATAATTAAAACACTCTTGTTTTTGCTCCCATTTTCACCACTAGAGGTAAAAGATGCAAGGCTTTTTTTCTGTTCACACAAATAACTTAGTTATCTCAAATTTGTTGTATTATTGCACAATAAAAAGATACTAAAATGTACAGTTTGGTCTTGAAAAAAGGCACTGACACTGACCTATGGACATGTGACAATATTTATAAAATTGCTATTATAAGTAGCCTATAATGGGAGAAAATATTACAACAATAATATTATAATAAATTATAATAATGTTGTGCATTGATAGAAGTGATTCATTCCACCCCTTCTGGTCATATAGCTCACCCCTATACAGTACACAATCCTTTGTGCATCACATGAAAACTTCAACATCACAGCACCCTGCTACCCAGCTGATTACCTCTGCTCTCTCTTGTTGTATGATATGACTCCACCCACAACTTTTTTGCAGTCTTTGCCCTCATTTTGAATGGTGTCTTCACATCTGCAGAAAAAGTCAGGTATCTTATGGTACCTCCCAGGAGTTCTTCAGCTTTTCAGGGGAAGCTGTGACAAGCTCAGGGATCACCACTTTTGACCTCACCCTCAGCTCCTTCACACCAGTGTGTGCACATGTCTTCTTCAGTTTCTTTCACCTGCTGTATGCCCTAATGATCAGCAAAAGAAAGAAAAGTTAATAAATAAAGTTAAATAAAGATGAACTTGTCAATCATTTGACAACTGATCAGAACTAGCACACAGTGTAAATAGAGGTACATATATTTTCCTCTGACACAAAGCATCTCATCTGCATGTTCTGTCTGTGATATGAGACGAACAAAATATTGGTAAGATTTAGTTACACCTAGAAGGGCACTCAAAGAGATGCATATTCGCACACTGGTGTTGGCAGTAAACCATAATAGTGCAGCTGATCATTTGAAATTATTCAATTCTATTTCTACAGTTGTGATTGATCTCTTTTTCAGTTTTAAAGCAAGTAAAACAATCCCCTGCTCAGCATTCTTAAGCCCCAAATGCACTAAAAGTGATAACTGGCTTCAGATTGGAAACAACATCACCACAGAACCAGCAGTATTTTGGGGAAAGGTCACTATTTATATGTATCTGTTTATATGTTTAATATTGTTATTATTAATAATAATAGCTTATTTCCATGATAAAATATTGTCCCCATAGGGGAAAAATCCTCACCCTTTGTCAGGTCAGTCTAGTTAATAAATGGTGCACGACATTCATATTTTTGTATTAAGGCAGCAGGATAACTTACATCAACTGAACATTAACATACAGTGAGGACATGAAGGGAGGGTGACAGCGCCTGGACAGTTCAGTTCATCATGACTTAATGCAGGGCAGTTTTTTGGACCTCATTGTAAAGCATTGCAACTTGTATACATTCACTTTCATATATCAATTTTAAATCACTACTTAGTCTTGACACCTTGAAGTTTGTCCATTGTGAGCTATAGGGGAGGTATCTTCATAAGCCCCTTTGGCTTCCAACCTCTCCAGCACAATGTTTTAACTTTTTTATTATTTTTATTGTCTTATGTGTATATATATATATAATATATATATATATATATATATATATATATATATATACATTTACATATATATATATAAAATGTGCAACTAAAATAAACTAAATTAAACTTCACTAAACTAAACAGTTTCGTGGAGGAGATGAGTGTCTGTCTGTCTGTCAGTATTACAGTGACACCAGTCTGCAGTGTATAAACCACAGAACTGTACAGAAACATCAGGATTCGTGATCAAAAAATGTTTATGATCAATTAGCACTGAGTATTTGAGTAATTAAAAGTACACAAATAGGATTTTGAGTAAAAAAAAAACCTCACATAACACAGAACTGTACAATAACAGGATTCATGACCCTAAAAAGTTTTAACATCACATTGATACATCTGTCCATATTCACATGCTCTCTATCTGCAGTGAGTCGCCTCTTTTTTTTCTCCTTTTCTTAAAACCTGGTTTCAAGTGGTTCTGCAGCCCTGTCAGCACCCACTTCTCATGTCCATGCCTTTTTAATTCCTTTTAGCTCTCTGCTAACACGCATCGGTCCTCATTTGATGCTCCAAAATTGAAACGAGGTCAGAGGGGCAGTTTCAAGGGTAGTTTGACGCACCTCAAAACACTTAGTGCCTGTTCTGCCATTCAACAATAGGTGTACCTCAAAAAGCAAGCGTCAGATGTTTTTAGTACATTTGAGACTTTGGTGTGCAGAGTGTAGAGACAGTGATGAGCTTTCTACTCAGATCAGCTGTCCTGTTTTGCCAAAACATTGTAAATTATTAACTTTAGACACATCACTGCCATTGTAACCAAGATATTTTCTGAAAAAAAAAAAATCTCATCAACTTACAACACAAGTTTCATGTTAACATTTCTTGGTTGATAATAAAAAGGCAGTGGCCATATTGGATCTTAAATATTTAACCTACTAATGTAAGACTGTTCCAGCAGCACAATATGATTACTGATATTGAGATTTGCAGATTTTCTTGATGCATACAACTACAATATAGTTAGGCATTTCCATAATGTAGACAGGTGGTTGAGCTGATTTACTGTGTAATATCACCCTTGCAAAAGATAGCAAAAGGTGTAACTTTCTCCTGAATTTTATTCTAATAAAACATTTGTTGTTGACCAATTACGAAACATATTTGAGAATAGAGGTCATGTCAACCAGTGTGTGAAGTTTTACCCAGACTGGATCAGAAATGTAGGATCTATTTTACCAGCCTGTGCTGAATCAGTGTCTAATTAAAAGAACCGCTTTCAAGGCTCTCTTGTGACAGGATTATTCATAGCTTGTAAGGACTGTATTCTGAAATGGTTTGCATCAATCAAATCACAGGTTCAGTGAGTCCTTTAATGCTGGAGCTGTGGGGTGAGAGAGAGAGCGGGATGACAGGCAGTACAGGGTCACAGGTTGGAATCGAACTTGGACTGCTGCCATGAGGTCGGCTTCAGTACAGGGGGCATACGCTCTACCAGGTGACCCAAATGATCACCCAGCCTGTTGGATTTGAAAGAGGACAAAAACAGCCCGCTGTGGGTCCGTTAACAGTGCACTAAGCAAACTACTGTTTCACAGTAATAGAAGATCCTCCCCTTACATCTGGTCATTAATAGGCACCAAATCCACACAAACACACACATGCTGTGTACATACACTATGAGGCTCCAGCCGACCCAGCTGACAGAACCAGGGCTGGCCCGAGGGATGTCGTTAGTGCTGGGGCTACCTGCCAGAGATAACGGGATGAATCCCACATTAATGGGAGCTGATTATCTGACAGGCGGGGCAGCACTAACCCCGCCACTTAAAAAGACATTAGTGCACAAAAACACTGACCAACACACCCACACACACACACACACACACACACACACACACACACACACTTAATAATTAAAATCAGAAATGGTCCCCAAAGCTTTTTCTCCTTCTTTTCATAAAGAACTTAATCTGGGCATTATTGATATTTACACTGCAAACCTAATGAACTCAGCAGTGCTCAAAATAAGTGAGGCAATCAGTTGCCAATTTTTTTGAGTTCATAAACTCAGAGTTATCAGAGCTTAAATATTACATACATGCATTACATACGTAATGCATATTACATGCCTCTTTGATCACAAATAAATTAAAATGATTGATTAAGGGAACTCCAATATTTTCAGTAGATGCATTCACCCCTCATTCATTCACCCTCTCATTGAAACAAGTTAACAAAACTGAATAAATTTAAGTATAAAAAACACGTTATGTTCAGTCAAGTTCATATTAAACAAAGTTATTTCATAAATAAACACGAAATAAAGAAATTTCTACGTAATTACAATTAATTAATTTGAACATTTGGCTTTACAGTGTATATGCATAACTTTCTTTAAAGCAATCTGTAATTACAAAATTGGAAAATGTTTAATAAGTTGAAAACTAATGTATGTAGTTGTATGTTGTGTGAGGGATTCTATCATGACCCAAGTTCCAAACTTCATCTCACATCACATCATGACAATCTCTAAAACTTAAAAAACAAAAAACAAAAAACAATAAAAACATAAAATGCCTCCATACTGCTTGTCTGCTGGCATTGTAGTTTTTTTTTTCCAGATATTTTTACATTTGAAAACTGGTCACCATTCACTTCCACTGTTTAAGAGATTCTGCAACACTGTTTTCCTGCGAAACTCCAGCAGTGTTTTGTGGTCTAAAAAACTAAATCTGACCTTCAATCAGCATGAGGGTGAGTAGATAATAGAATTTTCATTTCTGGGTGAACTATCCCTTGAATCACATCACATCATGTATGGTGAATGCATCACTGAATGCGTCATTGTTTGATCATATAAAGGTCACTTAGTCTGATGACTTCAAAGCTTTAATATACACACACATTATTCCGACTTTCTGAGCAGTGTGCTACTGTCCTAAAGAAACATTTAAATCTCCATGTCTACCAATAATTCTTTTGACTTTCAGTAGTTTCTAAGAGTGATCAGAGTTTGGATCAGTTGACAGACTTATTTTGCTCTAACAGAAATCCTCTCTTACTGAGGTGAGCTGTGTGTCTAACAGAGGAGGATTTAACAGGCTGCTGCTGGGAATAATTGCCGTCTGGTGATTTGTAAGAGTTCATGTGAATGGCCAAAGGCCATGGTGTGTTATAGTACAGCAATCCTGCTATAAAAGCAGATCACGGACCTTTCAGTGATAACACATAAATATTTCAACTCTTCAAAGACAGTGAGACAGAGATGAAGAGTTATATTCTGCTGGAAGTGCTGTCCGCTGGGTTTTGATTGAACTTGAAATTGTGATTTGAATGCAGTCTTCTGTAGACTTGCCTTGGCAATGTTGTCTCACTTACAATTCTGCAAAGGCCAGGAAAGAAACCTTATTGAAAAACTGAGAGTGAGTACAGGAGCAAGGGAAAATAAACATCAAAAAGAAATGGATGTCAAACAGAAATAGACTGACAGTGAGAAAACAGGAGGCTGCAGGGGCACAACTGTTATCTGTGTGCTGATATATCTTAGAACCTGAACTATTTTCATCAGGTCCTTGTTGAACTGCCATGCTTCAAATGCCTCTAGTGGCAGTAACCTTTATAAAGCACATGATGGACTGTAAGTGCCAGCTCCTGCTGACACCTTTTACTGCAGTTACACAAGAAAATTGCTTTTTTTAATGTTATTTTATTCCACCAGTAAATGTGACAGATAAATGCAGAAATCTGACACAGCTGGTACATGTGAGGTTCAAGTGCACATTGTGCTTGCTGACTTATAGGGCCCTATTTAACGCTAGTCTAAAGTGGAAAGTGCGAGGTGCAGTGGACTTAATATATTCAAGATGTGTTCAAATCCACCTTTGCTGGCTTGCGCCAGGGGCACAGGGTTGTCCTGTCCTGCCCCACCCCTTACACTAGCAGCACACCGCAGGATACATCTATCAGCTGCGTCCAAGTACCTTGATTAATTCACAGGCGAGTTTAGGCCAAAAACATGCAATAAACCAGTCAGAAAGTCAGCTCTCATCACCTTTAAGAAGTTGGTGCACCAGGAGCACAAGTGATGGCAGCATGATGCCGGATTTACCAGGAGGAAACTAAATTTAAGCGAGGAAACATCTCTTGTGAGACGGCAGGCAGCTTCATGTAGAAATAGCTTATTTTACATTAAACCTGCAAAAAGTAATACAATACATGAACCGTAGATGTCAAGCACAGCAAGTGAAAAGAAGGAGAATAAGTGTAAGAATAAGAAGTTCAAGCTAGAGCATAATAATGATAATTCAAATGTGGTGAACACTTTCTTTTCTCTGAAAGAATTCAAGCAAGCCATTCAGACAGGAGAGACACAAGCTGGAAGAGATGGGAGATATTCAGCCATCTGGTACAAGAGGAGATATTAGCACTAATCAACACAATATGGGAACATGGACATTTGCCAAAAAAATGGAAGCTTGATTTTTGTCCATTTACAGAAACCTGGTAAAACACCTGGCTCTTACTGCCCAATTAAACTTACAGCTGAATTGTGTAAAATAATGGAACATATGGTTACACATTAACTAGTATACATGGTTGAGAAACAGGGATATTTTGTCCCCTATCAGAGTGACTTTAGGGTAAGACGATCCACTATGAATTCTGTACCAGTGTTAGATTTAGATATCAGGTAGGCTTTAGCAAATAAAGAAACAGCAGTGGGTGTATTTCCTTATATTGAGAAGACTTATGAAATCTTGTGGAAAAAAGGGTTTAGTGATAAAGCTGAGGTACGAGGTAGGATGTTGGCATGAAACTGAATTAAAGACTTTTTGAGTGATCACACCATTAAAGCAGGAATAGGTATGGCAATGAAGAAAAGGTGACTAATAGTGTAATCAGCCCAGTTTTGTTTGATATAATGAACAATGATATTTTTGTGGAAAAGTGGGAAAAAGTTATGGTGTATTTGCTGTTGATGGGCCAATATGTAAAAGCTGTATTTAAGAAAATGTAGGTGATATTCAGCAGACAATTAAATAAGGCAGTGACATGGACAGAAGAATACAGGGTACATGTAAAGAAAAGTGCAAAATATCTAATAAAAAAGTGTGAGAAAGTCATTAATGTCATGACACATCTGGTAGGATCTGACTGTGCAGCAGGTAGAGGAACATTGATGATGATGTACAAGGAAAACATAAGATCTGCAATTGATTATGGTGTATAGGATAGCAATCTGTTCTGTTCTTAAGAAGGTGGATGTGGTGCAGGCTGAAGCACTTTTAGAACAACTCCTATTAATGCTCTTTTAATTGAAATGAGGAAACCACATTAGAGCTGAGGAGCAAACTGGCTCTGAATTACTGGTCTGAGCTACTTTAAAAACATTTTTGTTCAGTGGGCCTATAGATTATTAAGCCTGTTGGTTAAAGTAACATGTATAGAATAATTAGGAACCTTAATAAAACAATTCAGGAATTGTGATTAAACACCGCATTTGCAGGAATATTTTAATCAATTTTTAAAAAATTAGTTTATCAAGTATAGTGTGATACACACAAGAGATACACACAAGAGAACAAAAGGTTAAATGCTGATCTAACATGAGAGAATTAAATTCCCCTTTTACTTTTTTTTTTTTTTGCTGGATCCTGTCAGAACAGGATTGGGCAGCTCCCAGACTGGGATCGGCACATACAATTGGATCCAGTACCTCCTTTGTCACAATCAAAATCTTAACATAATGTTTCTGTAATATCTTATGATTACTGCGAGCCCGATATCAATTTAAGTGGGTATTTGTGATGTAAAATTGGTGAAATAACTGGCTAAATTCAGAGGTTTAGTGCTGTTTTTTTAATTACCAGAGCGCACTATGACACATTCATGAAGACCGATACTTATGATGTGACTGGTTTCAGATAATTTAAACACTGTTCACAAGTTTACATAGACTGTATTCAATTATAACTCAGCACACAATCAAGTGTTAGACTGACTTCATGAAGAGTTTGATCAAGTTGAACTTGAGAATATTCTGCAGCTGTCAGTCCACATGAGCGCTCCGTCTCCCTGTTTGACTGTCTGCTGCGTTCATAGACGCCTCACTCTGCAGAAACTACTCTGTGTCTGATCGGAGCTTTAGCTTTAGTCATTATTCCTAAAAACTTAAAAGAATGGCTTTTGTCAACAGTGAACTACCTGCATGTCCTCATGGAGTCGTGCAGCATCATTCCTGTGCGTCCCGCAGCTCGACACCAAAGGCTTACTTAGGGGGTGCTTTGTATGTATAACTGTGTTCAGTTTGTTGTCTCTTTGGGGCTCTTTGAGGGACTATGATACAGGGGTTGTGGCAGACTGTACAGAGTACAGGGGGGTGGGGTGAGGGGTAAATTTTATCCCTACCAGGGATGAAAAATAATTCAGCAGAGGCAGGGATATACGGAGCAGAGGGGGTGAAATCCCCCCAGCAAATCACAACCTGGTTATAGGTTTGTAATACCTGCCAAGTGTTTGTTGGGGAGGCACTGGGAACTTCATGGACAGCGAGGAAAAATAAGGAAGGGGAGATTGGTAAATCCCATGGGTGAGAGAGTACATAGGGGTGAAAGATTTGTCAGTGGGCCCAACAGTGGGCTGGTCACCCTTTTCCAGAATCCAATATAGACTTTACCGTATTAGATCATATCAACAAGAAGATGCAGGCAATCCTGTGACTTAAGTTAGAAACCATTGTCAAGAAAAATGGGCAAATTACATACAGATTAACACTGATGGCTCCAAGAATCTGAACAATGTAAAAGCTGCAATAGGAATAAGCATTTCACAATTACAGACACCACATGGAAAGCAGATATCAGATCATGTGTCAGTTTTCAGTATAGAACTTATAGTAATCTTGTGGGCACGTGGGTGGGCAAAGGAATTCAGACCAGAAAAGATAATTATATGTTGAGATTGTACCTCAACATTAATGACACTGAAGGGTGGGATAAGTGAGGCCAGAGCAGATTTAATTGTAGAAATTTTGACTGTGTTAAATGAGTATCTAAACTGGGGAACACTGTTGGCAAGCTGATAAGACAGCAAAAAGAGCCATCAACAGAAATGAATTAGATCTGGTAATATTGTACAAGTTAGAGAATGTACAAATCTTAAATAAGAAGTTCTACAAATGATCTGTGAAGTGCAGCAATACGCTGTAACAATCCCGCCTAACCACATATAAACGATGTGGCTGCCCAGCCGCCCTCCCTCTTGTGCTGATTGGCTCAGTGTCCGCTGCTGCTGGCAGACATCACTTAGCATCATAGGTGGAGCCTTCCTTGAGTCCACAACCAGTGGTAGAGTGCGAAAAAGTCATGGCAGCTTAGTCCCACGTTCATCGCCACTCAATCCAGCTAAAATCAAGAGCAGACATCACCAGGATCTTTATTCTCCTGCTGCTGTTCAGAGAGCTGCTGTTGCTGCTGGTCCAAGCGACTGACAAATGACTGACTGACTGACTGACTGTGTTTTCGGATGGCTTTGGACTGTAGTTCAAGGGAGGCACCGCCTGTGACACTAAATGACGTCTTATGACATTTTATGCGACCCGGTGGCAGCAGTGGACACTGAGCCAATCAGCACAAGAGAAACATCATTTATATGTGGTTAGGCGATTGTTACAACGTGTTTGCTGCAAATTCCATAAGAAGAAGAAGATCCTATTGATGATAATTAGAAACAGAAATGGTGACAAGGGACAACGCTCGTTTAGCCCAACAGCGCCTGAAAATGTGTTTGACCTCCTGCCGAGAATACAAACTCAGTTCTCACTCTGGTTAAGGCACATAGTAATGGCCCTGGTACCTTATACTCCCTCATTACCACTGGCAAGACTTCCTGGGTAGGGCTTAATCCTAGGAAACAGGCTTACTGGGAATGTTCCTAGGGAATATAAAACAGGAAACTGGGGAAAATGTCTTTAAAATACTTAGAACATATGGGAATATATTTAGAAAATACCTAAGCTGAATTTACTCTCTCTGAAAACGCAATTAACACAACAGAAGTTTTAATCAATTGATTAACAAGCACAAAGTGCCATGAATTCAAACACCTTTGACTGTTAATGCAGTTAGTACAGTACCTTATGGCTCTATCATCTAAATTAGACTAACATGACATGATGTCTGCCACCAGCTTTGTGTTGAAATACTCAAAAAGATTAAACAATGAAGAAGCAAAGTGTGCACTGCAATGTCTGAACGGGGGATCAAATGCGCTGGACTGTGGTTCAACGAGTGGTTTGCGGCAACATTTGGAACCTCAGATAAAACTCCAGGGGAAGCCCAAAGCATGCAAGAGCACTGGATTCATACTCTATCCAAAATACTTCTCATCCAAGTACTGACAGAGATGGCAGCATATTATGGATTTACAGCTGGCTGTGGCGAAATACAACTCTCACTGAGGAAAGATGCTAAAATCTCCAAAAGAATCCACCTGAAATCTCGCACAAAGTGAGTGAGAGCTCTTTCAGAGTTTTGCTTTTAAACTTTGAGTGATCACTGACTTTATTAAGCCGACTAAATCTAACATTGCGGCGCACACAATGTCAGCTTGGAGTCGCTCACAGAAGCCTCTGAAAGTGATCAGAACATGACTTTAAAAACGCTAAATTTCATTAGTTTATAATATGAAGAATTGTAAAATTTCACTTCCATGAGGCTGATCAGGCAGTGACTGATCTCAGGCAATAACTTTGCATTTCATCCTCGCAATGCAGCAAACTTCAAGTTGCTGCACAGTTTATATTTATGTTCATCATAATGTGGCTCAATGTTGAATTGGCATTTTTCTGCCTCTGTTATTAATAATACCACCAAGCAGCAATTTTTGGAACCCATATCTGTCATTGTTACATATAGCTTGTATACTTAATGCATTCACAGACTTTCTTTGCTTTAGCAGCTCTTTTAATTCCACTGCTGACACTGTTAAAATGACAGATTTTCCTTTATGGATGTCTGAAAGCAGGACATTTTCTTCTTTTTCTTTTCTTCTCTTAATGCCATTTTCATGAATGAACACTTCCTGACATTACATGGTATTATTAGGGTGTTCAATATGCTAATTTACAAGTCTCATGCACATGCACTCAGAAACACACAGGTGGATCATTTACTCAGTTATTTGAATTGATGAGCATTTGTTGAATCTGATGTGGCAAGCCCTTCATATGAAAAAGTAAGAGAAATTTAAGATAAGAATACAAAAATGTTCCTGCATGAGACCCAGTGTGTTTTGGCGGTAGCCAAAGTTATACCTTAACTTTCTAGGATTCCTGTGATAATGTGCTTCTTTTCCCTAGATAGAAAATGTCTCATTTTAGGGAAAAATATTAATCCCTATTCCCACAGTCATAGGCCTTCTCACCAAGCATGTAGACTGGATAGACAAACTCCCATGACCCCTCTAATAACCCTGCAAGGGCACTCTGACATAAGCTTTCCCAGGGAGGCTAAGCAGTGTGAAACACCGATAATTGGAGCACGCCAGTCCCCCTTTTTAAAAATGAGAACCATCACCCCAGTCTGCCACTCCGCAGGCACCGTCCCCAACCTCCTCACCCTAACAATGTCCTTAACCTTTAGCATCTCAGGGTGAATCTCATCCACACTTGGCTCCAGATGCCGCTAACAAGCTTCTTAACTACCTCAGAGACCTCTGCTGGGGTTATGGGTGACACTTCCCCTGTGCCTTCAACCTCTGGCTCCCAGACAGAAAACATGTTTGTTGGGTTCAGGAGTTCCTCAAAGTGCTCTTTCTACCACTCCAAAAATATACCCAGTCTGAGCAACCAGTTCTCCTCTCCTGCTGAACTCCTGAGCCAAGCTACAAAAACATATTTTCACCTCACAACCAGTAACAAAGAAGATTGATGATTCTGTGATTGTTACCTCTGTTCTGTTACACAATGAAGTAAAACTTGATATTTTATGTGCCCATCTATAATTACAAAATTAATATAATAAAAAATATAATATAATAACCATGATTAGCTTTGTTGCAAAGCTCTCAGTGAGACAGACAGACAGACAGCAGGCCTGAGGGAAATGAGGCCAGAGGCTGGAGAATTCTCACTGGGAGGCTCTTATTGTGGAAGAAAAAGAGCAAAGCACTCAAACACTGTTGTTCTGACAAGTGTGAGAGAGTGAACAGAGAAAGCACACAATGCGTTGTTCATCATTGTCTACCACGTGTGGCTATTAGCTGTCAGGATCCATCAAATGAGGGAAAGAGAGGGAATGAAAGGTGTTCTTAAATCAATCAGGGAGGAACAAGCAGGAGAGTGTCGACTGGAGGAGAAAAACAGATTAAACGTCTGCTTGTCTTCTTTCTTCTTTCCAGCTGTCACTTCACCATGACTGAGACTTTTGATGCCCTTTCATTCTGCTTCCGATTTAAGAAAACAAATAGAAACAGTCTCAGATCTGCTGATTGAAGTTAGACTGTTCAAACACAATCTGCAAGACAAAAGGTTGCCGACAGGAGAGGAGAGGCTCTCTGGGGAAAGAAAAGACAGGAAAGTGAGGGACAGGAGAGAAACGCACTTCATCAATCTTATTTAGGGATGCTAGAATTGTTGGGGGGTTGGCCAACAAGTCCTGAAATTAAACAACAAAATACATGGTTAATCCATGCCCTCTAGAACTACACATAGAAGACACTTCTATGTGTAGTTCTAGTTCTAGTTCTGATCTGTAGTTGCCCAATCACAGTCAGTTAAGAAGACAACCTGTCATCACTGACTTCCTCTGTGATCACTCATAAATGTCGATACAGCTGATTAGGCAACAAAGAAGAAACAGGCAACTTTTCAGCCCCCTAGTTCTTCCAAGTGGTATTGTTGTTGCGCTGGTATGGGAAATGTGTTTCACCTTCTATAGATGTTCCTACCTTACCTCACTACGCCATGACCTTACCCTGAACTGCAGAGAGCATTGATACAGGGAACACTATCTGACGGGGCAACACACTCTGACGAAAAACAGAGAGTGATCTGGTTTTGTGTCAGAGCTGCTGAAGAAATGATCAGCACCACTTTGGAAATAAGAAAGAGGTATATTCACTAAGAACAGGCAAAAGCTGTTCTAATGATGCACACTGCATTAATAATAACATAATTTGAGTAATGATACATGTAACTACAGCAGAGGTTGGCATCAGGGTGGAACGGGAGTAATGTTAGAAGAAAACATTAGGAGGAAAAATATGAATTCGTCCATTAATTTAGCTTATAATGAAGATATCATTTTCCTGTAAAATGTTGATTAGTGAATCAAGCCTTATAGAGAACCAATCTAAACGCAGACTGTCATCATTCTATAGCCATTACCCTGTGCAATCAACATTTACTTCATTATGATCAGTTAAAGCAAAAAAGTCAACTATTTCCACTTTAACCTGTATCTGTTGTCTGGATCATAAAATAATCATTTGGAGCAGTGTAGCAGCACCAACGACATATATCAGAAATGGATCACAGCAGTGAAGCCAAAGCATTTCAGTCACCCCCTGGTGGAAAGCAAGTCATAAATCCTGCCTCCTAATGTTAAAAGAATGCACATGGGCCAAACTAAAACATCAAATTACACATTAAAAAAAAATGTTTCTCAAAGATTGTTTCTGTCATTTTAAGTAGTTTTTTATCACAGTAATGTTTGTCCGAGTCTTTATTTTTCTGATCAGTTTGTTTTTAATTAGTTATTTGATGATATGAGAATGGGTTTTTATGCGATGATCAACAGCTGAGCTCTGCTCACGATTGAGTCGTATGGTTGTTTTGGAGGGAACTTTTTACCACGGCTCTAAATGACTGCAAATGACGTCACCAGTGCAAGAAGGCAGCGCTCATGTCAAGGATATTTTGGCTTCATTTTTTGACAGATCTTTATTTACAGTCATAGAGCAGCACATTTCACGTGTTTTCGTTTTTTTGACTTTGGGCCCTATCTTACACAGATCTAAAGCGCAAGTTGAAAGGACGAGGTGCACTGGGTTTAATTTATTCAAGGTGTGTCCAAATCCACCTTTGCTGTCTTGTGCTAGGGGCACAGGGGTATCCTGTCCTGTCCTGCCCCTTACGCCAGCAGTGCACAGCAAAATCAAAATGTATCCTTAAATGGCTGTTCTGCTATTTTTTAAATTTAAAGTAAAGGAGAGGCTGCATGTGCATTTGAGTTTTGACAGGGTACAGTCACAACAAAACAGGAATGTATATGGTGCCAGTTCCAATGAACTGTGTTATTCAATGGAACTACAGTAGAATTGAATAATGGAAATCATAATATTTGGCACAGAACCATAAAAATGATGTGCTACATGACACATTGAATGCACGACAAAATGAAAATACATAGTGGGCTTTTTGTCTTTGAATTCAGACATGATTTCTTTGCACTTATATAATTAAATTAATGCAGTACCAATTTGCATTTTGATTTAAAGCAGGATTATTCTTCCATACATGGTGATTATTTCTCAGCTGTCATTATCTGCGCTTACAAAGGAATCATGCAAATGACTGCTTAAGATCTAGATCCACCTTGGACTGGATGAAAGAGAGTTTAAATTTTCAATCAATGATTCTTCTGAAATGTGGAGGGAAAAAAATTCAATAAAGCAGTTTACTAAGACCTGGGAATTGATTTTCAGAACAGGTGGAAGCTTGTGAAAAGGTTGTCTCTTCCTGTCTTTCAGGCAGTGACAGAGTTGGGACAGATGTAATTGTTCTGGTAGTTGTTGTTTCCTGTCTGTCAACCTTTCTCTCCCTGCGGGGCTTTTTTTTATTATGGTAGATTCTAATCATGACTCTGCTGAAGGAGCTCTGCTTGGTCAAACTTGAGATGTGTGCTCAGAGGACAAATTCGCAAAACATCTAAAGGCTAAAAGTAGCACTGAAGTGGCTGAGATAAGCAGCTCATATGCTTCTTCACTCTTTCCCCAGCCTTTTTAAAAAAAGTTGCCAGCCAGTGCCAGCGATTTTTCGACACCCACAGAATATTCAGTTCTATGAATATGTTAACATGGAATATATCAAAAGAAAGAACAGACACACACAAAAAAACATTTTGTGCTAGCTTCATTCATTCTTTTTCAGAACTTGAATGTTGGTTGGTTGCATCAAAAAATTAACAAAAACAAAAAACTGAGCAAACAGCATTTTTGTGAAAGAGACATTTTTAAGCTGAATATCGACTTCGTGTTTTTTTGTTTGTTTGTTTGTTTGTTTGTTTGTTTGTTTAACAGTTCATGTTACGTGTGTGACATCAGTGACACCAGTATGACTAACACTAGCTGTGTGTGTCCCTCGCCCTCCAGCCCAAAACACAGTCCCAGGGACTGCAGTGTGAGCAGCCTCGCTGTGTCCCAGCTGCTGTGGATTTTGTGGAGTGTGTAGTGTGAGGAGTCCCACTCTGTATCCGGATCGTGGTGCTTTCTGACACACAGATCTGCAGTTGAGCACCAGGCATGCTACATAACATCATCTTCTGCTGCTGTTCAATTCCACTGGTTCTCTTCTTCTTCAAGTGACAGTTACTTGTCAGATGATCTGTCACAGCGTCCCCTACCGCCTGGCAGTGAAAACAGCAATTGACAGAATATCTCTTCAATGGCAGGGAAGCATTGTGTCTTAAATGATAAGATATATCATCAGTGGTAGGGAAAGAACTGCTTGTCCAACCGTTTCTACAGTCAGATTTCATCACTTTCATTTAAACCCAAAGAAAATAACTTATGGAGTTTAGTTTCTGACAGTCATGTTGGCAAACTTCAGCACAGCAACACTAGGAGAAATCCTGTCAAGTTGTGGAAATAAATGAGATGGACTCATTTTTGGGTAAATGGAATGAATCATGTAAAGGTCCTGCTTTCTTGTCAGCAGTGAGTTCTGAGTAATTCATCTTGGATGTAACATCCTTTTCAATGGACATAACAGCAAGCCTGCACAGTCTGTCCCGAGACATTTACTGCATGTACGCAAATAGTTTCTGATTTGTTTCATCGTTGGAAAGCGGCACTCTCCCAATGCAACATTCATCAGGATAGTCAGAGAAATTCTGTGGGCAGTTTCTCAAAATGTTTGTTTGATGCTTTTGAGAAAACAGAGGGTTTGATGTGCTCTAGTTGTTCCCTTTGGAGTGTTATATCTCTGAGTATGCTCAGCTCTTGGAACTGGTCCTGTGTTTCTTGTAGTGACGTTCAGACATGCTCAGTCTGCTGCAGATCAGTATCTTATATTTCACACACTTTATTCAGATCGAAAATGAATCCAAACATGTTGTCACACTCCCGCATTTGTTTGAAATGGATGTGGAGTGCAGTGATTGGTAATTTAAAATAAGATTTAATTAAAATGTTTTAATTACATCAAAAGCTTAATTGTGAAGTTAGACCAGTAAACAGTTTCTGTGTTCAGGATTTTTTGGGCGGACCTGAAACATGGTTCGGTGACACCAGCACTATATAAGCATCACATTAATCATTCAAACTTGGCTGGGTGGTTAATAACACATGTTTCTGTGGTGTGACAAACACAGAGCACACATTTATTGTTGCTTTACACAACATCAACTGGTCCTCTGATTATCTAAGAATTAATTCAGAAGGATTAATCTTCCAGGGACTGTGAATTTCTGTACAAAATTTCAAAGCAATGCATCAGCGGATATGTTTCGGTCTTGACCAAAGTGGCAGACTGACCAACAGATATTGCCATCCCTAGAGCAAAAAATGACTAACCTGACACACGAGGTGGTTTGTCACCCAGAAGCAACTGGGAAGCCATCTATAGCAACAGTTTGGAAAAGGGCAGGAACTTTCAAAACAACACCTGGCAGGTAATTAGATGAACCACCTGTCACATCTAACACAGGCTAACTTCAGCCAAGTGAAAACATCTTTTCCGTTGATAAAAGCCTTCAGTGTTGTTCTTTGCTCTTCTTTCAATGAAGAAATACTCTCCGGTTCTGATAGAACTGATGCTATCACAGTATCTATGCTAACCTCTTCACGAGCTGCCATTGTTTGTTCAAGACGAGTCCATGGACATTTCTCGCTGTTGGCACACCTAAAACCACGCCCACAGCTGCCAGTTGTCCCTCCTGGGATGCTGATTGGCTCGCACCATCTCTAGGGTGGACACAAACAGATAATTTCAAGCCTGGCAAGATGGATCCTCATGTGATCTCACGAATCCAGCTGCCTCGCAATGTAAAAAAATGACTGGATTAGCAAGCCTGTAGATCTGCTCCAAACTTCAGGGTATACATCTACACAACTTTTACAATTAGATCTGCTGAACTGATTAACTGCTACATGAGTGTGCACATACAAACATTATACCCTGTCAAGTGTCTTATTTTGATTATGATCATATGACGTGATGGTTGCATGGAACATGAATAACCAGAATGTTATGTATGTTTTACAGTGACATGAGCGAACGAATAGAGTGAATCACACAATAATCAGCAGCCAGCAGTGTCAGTTAATGATGCAGACCTACAGGCCGAACCTGGCCTCGCTTTTGTTGAGCACCATGAAGTGCAGCATCAACAGCAGCAATTAGTGACTGCTCTGCTCTGAGAGAGTGTGTGCAGGAGGACACTCGAGTGAGAGACGAGGGCTGCAGTTACTGACACTGGGTCATCGGAGAGCTGTATTTATGTATTCAGCCTTTTCAAATGTTTTAGGTATAAAACAAATGAGCAAGCTGTTAATGGATGTAAGCCTTGAAGATCTGATTTGTTTTGATTTAGAGGACTTGTCATTAGAGGTAGAATGCAGGGTGGGGCTGAAGCCTCAGGGGGTTGTGGGGATCCGCCTACATTCTGGTGCTCAGTGTGTAATTACTTATTTGAAGTACTAATATCAGATAAGACCTAATCAGCACCAGTGCTACCTCCAGTCCAGCTTTCTTTTGAAATATGAACATGATCAGTATCTTTCAGCCTGCTGTTAGGACGGATGCAGGATCAGGGTGAAATGCAACAGGAGTGATGAGCATAGCTGCCGTGTTACTGGCATTCTCCACAGCTTGCGTACAGGCAACTGTGATGTTAAGCGTGGCCATGACTGACTGTCTCCTCACAGCAAGAAGACCCTGCTTTTGATTCCACTGACAGCAGCAGCAGAATGGATTACTGACAGTAAAACTGGTCTGCCTTCTTTTCCAAGTTTTTCAAATGGAAACTTCCACTCAGCTGTTACCAAAAAGCAGTTATGTAGGTTCAAGTGCTGATGCCCTCCCACAAAGGGCTGAAAGTTACTCAGGAATTGTGATAAGTTACTTTTTACTTTTTACTCTTTTAAAAAAGAAATGACATTACTTACTTGCCCATTACTTGGCATCAAAATAATTAGTGACATTGCTCATAATATTCTATATTACTTTTGTACCTTGCAACTGATGTGACCTGTCCTGACCTGCTGCATGTACACGTCATCATAAGAGCCTACAGAGGTCAAAAAGTAACTTGATAACTGATTGGATTAGTAATGATGATATTATTACTGTTTTGGAAATTGTAATCCTTTACACTACATATTAAAGTAATAATATTGCAGTAATACATTACTGTTTATTAATGGCTGTCTCATTCCCAGGTCATCAAATACTGACGCTGCGTGTTGTTGGTTCAGGATGAGACTCAACAATGCACCAAGAGGAGTGAGGAGTCAGCAGTCGGTATATGTTATAGGTTTTATATGGACTTTCAAAAAATTGTAGCACAAAATGTTAGGCTCATAAGTCCAGTAGTAGGTCACTCACACACATGCACACACACAACCAATTGTATGATCCTGTCCCAGCTTAAGATACAGTATGAGAAATGTGTGTTCAGGAAGTTCAGTTTGGGTATCAGGTCCATGAATCTAAAGACTTAGATGAATCTGGCGACTGCTTTGTGTGTTCCTTGATCTAGCAGCACCGCCATCACTGCAGTAATGGCTTCTGTCACTTGGTGTCTGGTGGTCGTGCCTTGAAGGGAACCCAAGATTTTGAAACTCTTCTGAGATTTTCTCAAGGTTTTGGTTTAAGTGTTCACTCTGCTGTTGCCTGCTGACTATGACATTGGACAGCGACCCTCAGTAACTGATGAAGGTTCCTTTTTGGATGGTGATATTAATGTTCTTCAAATTTGACATAGTAGTTAGACGCTGGTTGTGATAATAACCAGACATGGAGAGATAAAGAATATGAATTCATATTTTTTATAGGTATTCCAGTATTCAGGTATTCAGGATTTTCAGGAACAAAATCCTTTCTGGAATATTCTTGTTCCACTTCTAGCAGACGTCTTGGTCCTCCTCTGTACGTCAAGGGAATCTATATGGAGAGTATATGGTCTCAGACAGGGACAGTCTTCATGTGTATTTTGCATTTATTATTTTTTTCCAGAGTTGAGGTTTGATACAACTTCTGCAAACTGACTTCCTAAACATTGTTGTCAAAAGTAACATGACCTAAAAAAAAAAAAAAAAAAAAGAGGTAAAAGTAATGAATTTACACTTCTTAAGACAGCTCACACTGAAGTGCGTACATCCTGTAAGGAGATGCCACCGTAGCAATGGCGACTTGTTTACTTCCAGCACTGTCCGGGATTTGTGTATAACACACCAAATCTCTGTCACGACAATCACAAGGTAAAATGTGCCCTTGTATGTATTTGAATGGCCACTGTTTTGATTTATGACACGACACAATGATATGATGGTGCAGAATTTGAGCCAGGTTCAACTGTCTTTACCTGGGAGTCCTCTGTGTGACTGGTGTCATTCAAATGAAAGTCTGGAAGTGGTATAATACTGAAGGACTAAAATCAGCACAGACCACATCACTTTGTACTGTTACTGTTTTTTTTTTCATTAAAAACAGTTTCTCCATCCAAACAATTGAAAGATCCTGTATTCACATGAATATGGTGCAATAGTGGCTTTATGTCTGCACCACCAGCCCTCAGAAGATGTGCCATGATATATCTCTGATGATCCACTCTGTACACACATCCTCCTCCCTCTCTCTGTGTTTTCCTCCTCGTATTAACTGTGGTTCTGTCTCATCTGGAAGCAGATAAGGTGCTTATGAGAGATGTGTGTTATTCTATGAGCAGTAGCCAGCAGTGTAGTCTGCCTGTTATCATCACCCTTCATCTCACTCGGTTTTTGTGTCCATTTCCCCTGAACTGCAGACAGCTGCAATATCCTCCACTGCTGCTCTTTTTCACTCTTTATCAGCTCGCATGTCACTTGACCAGCAAGTTGACAAGCAGACAGACCTATTGCTCACCCTGTCCCCCTACACAGACTCCCCCACCCCACCCACTTATCTACACTGTATGTTTATGTTGCAGGCCTCAGCTCAGATTGATTTCAAATTGACTCCAGGGTTGATTGAACTTGTCTGGAGAACCAAGACAATTGGCCTGAAAGTGCAGAGAGCAGCCGGCGTGCTGCTCAGGGTGCTCTTGAACACACCGCGGTCACTGTGTTGTTCCCCTGCATTCAGACACTAAGTGAGGAGACATTTCATCACAGCTGAATACACACACAGGTCACACTGACTGCTTCACCCTATATTGCTTTGTTATCAATAGAACTGCTGTAAGCTGCCACTTTGACCATTTCATTTCCAAACTCTATAATCTTTAATGATAAATACCCAATTAGGAGATTGATAGCGATATTTATTTTGATATATTTTTTAAAACTGTCCATTTTGCTGGGTTTAATTAATCTCTGCCCTTATTTTGTTTTGTTTCGAATCAATTAATTCATGAATTAATGCAGCTGATGACTGAACATGAGCAGCTGCAGATAAATAAAATCCAACCAGCAGCCCATGGCTTAAAAGTTTAAGGTTTTGATGCATCAAGATGCATCAAGAAGCATTGAGAATTGTTTTATCATCAAATCGTTGCCCTCTGAATCATAATCAAATCATGAGATACTTTCTACTTGTGTACAAGTTATAAATGCTGAGACAAAAAATGTTCAACCATCCCCAGTCTCCTCCACCAAATGTTGCTTAAAATTGTCAATTATTTTAGGGAAGTTTAGTTTAATTAGAGGCCGGGCAGCCTAAGCTGCCAGGACCCATTTGTTATCCTGCATGTTCTTTCTTTCTTCTTCAGAAGAGGAAGAAGAAGAAGAAGAAGAAGAAGAAGAAGAAGAAGAAGAAGAAGAAGAATCCTACTTCCCATGTGCGAAAAATGACCAAACTTTGCACAAAGGTCCAGTCCCATGCCAGATTGCCTCAGCTGCAAAAACAGGCCAATAGTCCTGATGGTGGTGCTACAGCAAGCCTCTAAAGTTCAAAATTTTGAAAATTCACAACAAATCAACAATATGTGCTACAGATTTGTAACTTCCACCAAAATGTAGCCCCAATACTGAAGAAACTTTTGTACATTTAAACCTATTGCAAATTATGAAGTCCATCACTCTGTTTTTTTCAAAAACTGTAAAACTTATTAAACCTATCTCCTCCCACAATTTTTGCTCAATTGACACCAAACTTGCTACAGAGCATCTTCAGACTGTCCTACACAAACGATCCACACAGATTTTTGATTTATCAAAAATTGAGCCTACAGTGCATCAAAATGTTTGACTGTAAACGGTATTATAAACATATACTTGCAAATTCTTGCTAAATACATTTTCAATGTTCATGAAAAAAATGACAAAATTTTGGAGTCATGGTAGATGATGTTTGGAAAATATCAGAATTTTATCTCAAAAACTGAATTTTTTACAGCATTTTGAATTTCACTCTCATGCGAACAATTGGAGTCAATGCAAAAATGTCATTTTTAAACATCAGTTTTCACTTTTGGAGCCAATAAATCATTGTTAAAAACTAATGACCAACATCTCCATGCTGTCTAGATGCAATTTGTGTATTTTGGGATTTTTGTCTCAATAACTGAATTTTTGACAGCCATTTGAAATCTGCCTTTACATGCTAACAGCTGCTGTCTTGCACACAGGTGACTGACTTAGTCAATTTGTGAAGCTACAAGTGGTGTTTCCATTTGCCAACTAGCTCAGTGAGATAGAGGATGGTTCTTGGTGTTGAAGGTTGTGAGTTCAAGCCTCAGCTTGTACAACATTTCCATATGAGAAATCTACCCAAGCTTTTCACAAAGGTCCAGTCCCATGCCAGATGTCCTCAACTGGAAACACAAGACAATAGTCCTGATGGTGGCGCTACAGCAAGCCTCTAAATTTCAAAACTTTGAAAATTCATAACAAATCAACCATATGTGCTACAGATTTGGAACTTTCACTTTGAAATTTGCTTTTCCATGGCATGGATGGCTGCTGCCTGGCACCCTGATCCTTGGCTTAGTCAGTTTGTGAAGCCACACATGAACTGTCACTTGCCAATTAGCTCAGTGAGATAAAAGACGGACCTCAGTCTCAGAAATTGTGAGTTCAAGCCTCAGCTAAGGCAGAACGGACATTTTAATGTGAAAGTCTTATGTTCAGGCATCATGCTATGTGGATTAGAGACTACTAAGGTTAAAATAATTATGATCCAGGCAGTTTCGCGGAGAGACAAATATTGTTTTATCTCTGCTATGAATCATTTCATTATTGATTAGCATTCCAGTTATTTTCTATATTAAATGTTTGTCTATAAAATTATGTAAAATTCATATTACCTTTCCCCAATTCCAATCTGGCATCCACAAACATCTCACTTTGTCTGACTAAAGGTCCAAAACCATGATAAAGCAAGATTTGAGGAGGATATCCTCAAATCTGCGAAGGTAATTCCAACACTGATGCCTGAAACAATCAATCCAACATGAAATAGTTGTGGATTAATTATGTATTTGACTTACTGATTTATTGATTAATCATTGCCTAATTTTGCCTAAAATTGCCCGGCCCCGACCATTGCTGCGCAGCAGCTATAGTTATGTGGGTAAATTGATGGGACTTGAGACTGCTTGCAAAGTTTCTTTGACAGAGACGATAGTTGTGAAGCAACCAAGATGCATCTCCCACCACACAAAAAAGTAACAATATAACTGCGGCAGTTTCTGCACAATCAATATGAGCGTGTATGGACAAACATTTTCTTTGCCTTTTGTGTAACTTATATAAAACATTGTAACTGAAAATACAGACACTCTTTGGAAAGTCTGATATGAGCAGCATTGTATTTTTTTAAAAATCAAAATTATTGCACATATAAATTAGTCACTCTAGTGTTACATCAAAGGTCGTCACTTGTGGGTATCCTGCTGACTGTTCTCTGGAGTTCTTTATGAAGACCCACTTTGTAATTTACTGCATCTGTCTCCACAGTAATTGGCCAGATTCAATGTAGTTTTGAATGTGGATGTACATGATCAACCCTAACATCAGAGTCAGTGCTCTCTGGTGGACAAACTATCCAACAGTGACCGTGACATGTCTCTGCTGACACATCTTATTACCGCCTGACATCTACATGTACGTTGATACTATCTGTCATGTTGATACTGGTCAGGTTCTGATGGAAACCACATGAGCAATCCATCCTATGTCATGGCCTGTTGAGAGTCAGAGCTGAGTGATCTGAGAGACCAGAAGAACCTCTGAAAACTGAAAATATCAAACATTTGCTTTATCCTTCCAGACCACTAACCTCCAGGAAACCTCCAGTTACTGTCAGACACTTCTGTCACTTGAAGACACATGAACATGACAATACAAGCATTTGGCAGGAGAGAGAGAGTGAGAGAGAGAGAGAGAGAGAGAGAGAATGTGTGTGTGTGTGTGTGTGTGTGTGTGTGGACGTGTATTACTTATTGTTGTGGGGACACAAATCTGTTTACACACTCACATTGTGGGGTCTCGCCTACTTTATGGGGACAAATTGCAAGTCCCCATGAGATAAATCATTAAATTTTAGGGTGAAGACTTGAGTCAGGGTTAGGGTTAGATTATTTGAAGTGTGGTTGTATGAGGTATTTCTCCATAGTCAGTGTATTACCTACAGTCGGCGGCAGTCAACACACCCCCAGTTTGGAGAAGCATGGAGTACTGGTGTAGGAGGCTTAGCAATGTACTGCTGTGGACAAAGTCAGTGGCAAAACATGATGTGTTTCCACCCAAATTACCCAGAACTTTTTGTATCAGGAAAAACTTTTAATGGAACTAAAAGGTTCCTTCAGCTTATTGTCTACATTTTCGCTGTAGCCCAAAGATCTCCAAACATTACATGTGAAAAAGCTGTTTTATACATTTTTGTGTGCAACTACATAACAACAATGATGCAACAATGAAATAAAATCAACCCCACAGTTCCCTATGCTTTTGGAAAGTACTACTATCTGAGCAGGGACTTTTTGGGGAGCAAAAAAATGTCCCTGTAACTTAATTTAGACCCCGGTCCCTGTAGTGGAAACACACTCCAAAAGTGGGGAAAATTCCTGTGGTGGAAACGTGGCATCTGACACCTAATCAAATCAATATCACTTTAATGTAAGCAATATTTAGTATGTTTTCACGTCTTTACCTTGCTGTCACACAGCCTTTTCCAACTGGAAACTGCTGTTTTATGAGCTAAATATCACTCTTTCTCTCAACCAAAATCCCTTCACAAAAACTTTTATTAATTTTTAAGTAATTTTATTAATTTCTAAGTAATTTTACCTGACAGAACACAGGAGCTGTTGGTCTACAGCTGCCTCGATCTGTTAGTTTGTTTGCATTGTTGTGTGACTTCAGTGTTTTAAAAGGTCAGTTTGGATTTACACAATAACACAAACTAACTAGTCAAGGCAGTGGTAGACCAGCAACTCCTGTGTTCTGTGAGATAAAAATGAAAATGAGTTTCCTTTTTGCAAAAGAGAGAGAGAGATATTTAGCTTATATAACAACAGTTTCTTGTCTTTTCCTGCAAAAATAATCTAAATATAGCATACACTGATATTGATTTTTTTAAGTATCTAAAATACATATTGCTGCTGACCCTGTCCACAGCAGTACATTGATTAGCTTCCTACACCAATACTCCTGCTGCTTCCCCAAACTAGGGGGCGTGTCGACGCCATCTACTGTCGGTAGTACACTGACTATGAAGAAGTACCTCATACCACCACACTGCAAATAATGAACTATCCCTTTAATTTGAGGTTAGGCAAGTAGTGGTAATGGGCAAGTCTACAGAAAATGAGTGTAAAGTCTATTTCAGTGTCTCCAAATCTGACATGAGTAAACGTGTGTGTATGTGTGTGTGTGAGAGAGAGAGAGAGAGAGAGAGAGAGAGAGAGAGAGAGAGAGAGAGAGAGAGAGCTCATTACACAGCCTAATAAGAGGAGCACTTTGTGTGGGTGTTTGTGTGATGCTGTCAGACTGATACATGTGTGATGTATGTAGTGGGTCCACCTTCAGTGGCCTCAGGCTGTTCTGCTGCTTCCCTGCTTTTAATGCAGAAAAAACGGCTGTGTGTTACTTAATTTCTACACAAACACTGACACACACATGCAAACAGTGCAAACAGACAGCAGCCCCATCTGCCAATCATACACTCCTGCTGGAGACACACACACAACACTGAGTACACAAAAATATGACTCTATGTGTTTGCATGTGTGTGTATTTTCCATTAGGAGATATATTTCTATTCCCAACATCTATGTATTTATGTTTGAATATGCTCACGTGACAGAAATGTAAAATCAACTGCAGCAGTGCGTACACGTGTTAAATCCATCGGGCCATGGTACTGGACCACATTGAGAGATAATGATGTCATTATGATAACCAAGGCTGTCCCCAGATTTAACTCTTGTTTGCTGCTCACTGTCGCATCAGTTCAGCCAAATATTACATATTCAGATCTGTTCATGCAGCCCTCCATCTATCTTGACACACACTCATGCATTCTTAAGTGCTAAAAATGAAAAAATTAACTGAAATTGAAATGCAAACAGTGCCCTCTAGTGGAAGAAAGTGGAACTTTTATCTGTGTCCTCACATTATACTGTCATCAGACTGCTGACACACAAAACAAAAAAAGACTCTCTACAGACTGACTACATTTTAACTGTATCAAAATACATTTTTAAAGCAACCCTCCCAACACTGCCTTAAGAGTCTGTCAGTCATCTGTGCAACTATTTGATCCACTGGGTGTTTTGGAGTGACCTGCCATAATAATTAAACCAAGTGGACTATTTGTGATTATTTGATGAGTTTAGACATAATTTTCATAGTTTTATAACACTGTTAGACTGCTCTGTGGGTAGGAAGTCACCACTGTTTTGACAGTATCAGATGTACAGCATATTCTGGCATACATGCATTTCACCAGGGTTATTTTTATGACAGGGTCTTGTATCACTTATTATGAACATTGCATGTTTGGTCTGAGTAAGTTCCACATACTACCAGTGTCCTGGGTGACCCGATCACAAGTGGTGTGGTGTGTGCATGTGTGAATGCACCCAAGATACATTGAGGACACATTGAAATCTGATCACTCAAACCACAGTCAGAGGTGGTCTGGGCTGGACGTGGCCACATTCTCTCAGTAGTGTGTACGGGAGTTTGTCCTGATCAATACTGAAGGACCACCTACTCGACTGACCTCCTGTAAGTGCATCAGCTGGTTGACTATAATGCAAATTACATGTTTGGGCTCACTTACCTGCCAAGATAAACCACAAATGTGAGTACACTAGTAACTGAAAATCCCCAGATTCCCTTGATACTGTCCAATTTTTAATGTTGTGGAGGGAAGACAAACTTTGTCAACTTTGTGAAACACTGTCAACAACAAATTCTTAATTATTTAGGGCTTCTTGTAAATTCACCAAATGTTATACATTAAGATATTACTTTCTTTGTGGAAAAAACATTGTGTCCATTTGTCACAGATTGTTGGCTCCTACTGTTGGACTGACAGTTAAAAAAACCCAATGCATTTTGCAAACATTTATTTGCATAGAGAGGGGGAAGAAAATGGCTAGAGTTATTTCTTAATCATTCTTGCTTTCTTGTAAATTTGGCATCAGATGCAAAATATGAAGTTGTTTCTTTTCTTGTAAAAAATGTTGTGTTCCTGTGAAGCGTAGACAATTTTACTTTCTGTCTTTAATGTTTTTCTTTGTCATCTGTGATGTGAAAACATCAAATATCAACACAGTCAGAGAAAATAAAAGCGTATATTGTGCTCATAGTTCAGTTATAAAATCTCAGCACACCACAGAGCTCTCCTGCTGGGCTGCTGACAGGGCAGGTAAAAGATAAGGCTCATGCAGGCTGACATAGGAGTTTAGTTTGGCACTGAATTGAAAAAAAAAACAAACAAAAAAAACAGAATCAATTAGTTAAATCTTGGTATTAAACGGCACAATGGGCAATGGTGGACTCTTAGCCAACAAAATAACTCTAATGGTCTGTTTTCATATAGACGGGGGAGGAGAGATCTGATCGCAATATCACTCAAGATGTATCTGGAGATTGTAATGCCAGGAATGATCTCATGTGCTGCCCACTTGTGACTGGATCACCTAAGGCACATGTTAATAGCAGGTATGAATCATAATGAATAAATGAGTGTGCTGGTGTCTAATAAACCTTCAAACCCATAGAAAAAAGACATAAGGGCTTTTCACACTGCATTTAGCCCTTGGCTAAGAGTTTTCTTAGCTTGGAACCAAGAGAGCTTTAGTGAACTTTAGGTTAGGGCTTGGTGGCCCTGCTCTGGAGCAGGGTTAGCCCCAAGTTTGTGGGGTTATCCCCTGAAAATTGACTAAACCCAGGGCTGCCAGTGTGAAACGGTGCTAAAAAGTCAAAGGAGTAGTCACAGAACATTCTACTAACCCAGGGCAAGTAGAGGTGCAGTGTGAATAGTAAAGCTCTGGATTTAGCTTAACCCTGGCTTAAGTATGTGTGTGAAAATCCCAGGATTAACGCTTAGCCCAGGGTTAAGGATAACCCTGGGCTAAGAGTATGTAGAGGGAGAAGCCTTAAAAAAGCCCTCAAGCACTCATAAGATTTGTTCCATGAGGTCAAAGTTCCCTCTTGACCAACTCAGTAAAAGGGTTATCTTGAAAACTAATTTCTGGAAATGTGGTGTAGATATCAATGGTCCCCAAAGGAGGCATAGTAATGATTCCAGTGACTTTTCATGACATCATTAAGCCACAGTTTTATTTATTTATTTTATCATTGTTTTTTCTTGCCTTGACCATGCCTTCAGGCAGACATGCTGCTGATGTGACAGTATCACACTGATCTGTTGCCCAGACTCATCAGTGCCCCATTGTTCAATTAAAATACAATGCCAGAAATGGAATTTACTGTCAGAGACATTGTAGGTGTTGAACACATATGTGCACAGAATATAATTTTTACATTTACACTTTTTACTAAAGTGTAAAAATAAAGAGTGCAGCAGCCCAGATGAGAGGTAGTTTCATTAGTATAAAAGCCAGTATCCAGTTAGTGTGGAGCGTGGGTGAATGTCACCGTATCTGCAGCTAATGGTTGAGATCAGTACATCATCTCTTTCATTTCTAGATGACAGTAATGGCAATCATGATAATCATTACTGCCTACATGCTGCACCTCTGTTCTCTGCCACAGAGCCTAAAAAGAAGCAGTATTTTATATTTTCAGCCCCCCACCCAACCTCCACCCTCTCCACCTTACTTTGTAATACACCTGGGAGCTGTAGATGTAGTTGCATTGCTGCCGAATATTTTCAGTGAAGAACAGCTAAACCCTGGTGGGTGTCGTCTTGTACCAGTTTGCATGTATTTGCATATCCGTAATGTCAAACCTTTATAAATTGAACAAAAAATTATGTTGCCACACTGTACAGTCAGATTGTCAAGCCACAATCTCAGCGCTCACATTGTACTTGTTAAATATAAAATAATATAAAATAACGATAATAATAATCATGCTAACAAGGCAGAAATGTGCTGCCTTGATCATATGTACCATCCTGTGTGCCCAAACTTCTAAAATAAAAAAGAGGTGGTGGCATATATGGACTTGCAGATGGTGAGAAAGACACGGACAGTATGACTTTCCCATTTTGCAGAGCGAACTGGAGGTAAGCTAGCTACATTTTACTGTCCACATTTTTCATCTGCATGGCATGTTGTGTCACTTGTCTTATCCTGGCTCCAGCTGGTTTGGCTGAGTGACTCATCTCAAGGTCCACTGCACTAATCGAGTCCCTGCGCTCCCTTTTCCCATGTTAATGAGTGTATTTCTGTCATGTATCAGTGTTTGCTGAGATATAAGCTAGCTTTAGCTTCAGTCTTTACATAAACACATTCACAGAGTTCTTGTTTTAAAATGTGTCAAATGGAAATATTAAAACGTCAGCTGGAGACTTCTCGGCTGACTCAAGGAGTAAGCATTAGCTTACACCAGCTAGCTAAACTTATGAAATCTACTTGTGAGTCATTATTTTAATTGACAAAATCCACCGTCATCAGCTAGAAATGAGAACCTCTAAGGAATAACAGACCTTGTGTTTTGACAGTTACTCCCAATTTCGATGTTAAATCTGTCACCGTTATCACTGTAAATGGCATTAATGGAAAGTTTGGCAGGCGTAGCAACAGTAATTAAGGAGGGTGGTACTTAGTGAAGGGTCAATTGCTAAACTTACTCTAGGCTATAGAGAACTTCTTAGCTATGTAACCAATTGGGTGATCAATGTTGAAAGAATCTTTCTATAGCAATACAGCACGAGCTCTAGCACAACTCGTGTCAACATCCAACTTGAATGGTATACAAAGTTGGGGGCTGACAGCACTGGAGAGCTACAGAGAAGAACTGAAAAGCCTGCTTGTACTACTGAATACACTTGGTCCTGACCAACCTGCTTGCCTATGGGTGTTGGTAGCTTTAAACAAGAGAAGCCTCTTGCAAACACTGAAACAGTGGACAGTTTCCACATGAGACTGCCAATGGAGTGAAGCATGCAGCAGGAAATTGTGGTAATGGAGATATCGGGCTGTCAAGGGCACATGCCAGTACTCCTTGAACAGGTTTAACTTTATGACTATGCAAGAAGCTCCAACCTTATCTATGCAGTTCTCCAAACAAGAAATAATACATACATCTGGCTTGGTAACACTGTTTACTTTCCTGAAATCAGTACAATAGTGTAGTGCCCATCAAGTCAAGTCAAGTCAATTTTATTTATATAGCGCCAATTCACAACAAAGTTGTCTCAAGACACTTTACATATAGAGTAGGTCTAGACCACACTCAATAATTAATTATATTTGCACCCAACAATTGAAACAATTCCCCCATGAGAAAGCACTTTGGCAACAGCAGCGAGGAAAAACTTCCTTTTAACAGGCAGAAACCTCGGACAGATCCATGACTCATGGTAGGCGGTGATCTGACGGCACCGGTCGGGTTGAGAGGGAAAGAGGAGAAGGGGAAGAAAGAGGGGAGGTGGGAGGGGTGGAGGAGAGAGAGAAAAGAAGAGGGACAGAGAGAACAGTAGTAACAGAACATCAATAGTAAAACTATATGTAGGGAATAGTAGTACATATAAATATGCAAGCTATATGTAAGTAATAATACTAATACTAGTTATTACAATAATAATAATAATAATAACAACAACAACAATGTGATAAACGTTTGATTGATTAAGTGAGTTATAATAATCCACAGTAGAAGGTGCAGCAGTGATCAGCGATCCATGCGCGGCCACAGTCCATGGGAATCTGTAGGATGACAAAGCAGAAAGACTCCGGGGAAGGAATCAAGTCAGCAACAGGCATTAATGCAACATAAACATAAACATCTGGGGAGAGAGATGAAGAAAGGCTTTGACATTAACAAAACTGAGTGCTGCAGGAGAGAGGAACAAGGAAAGCAAGGCCATGCAATTGTAAATAGTCAATCTCTTTCGGCATTTGCATTTTTCTGTGGTTTGTACAGTAAGCACGCTGCTTGATAAAAAGACAGTCACCAACATCAGTGTCATGTTGCAAGTCAGTGGATTGGGTTGGTACATCGGAAAATGCACAATAATTTCCTCTAATTGGCTCTCTGGATGATAGGCACTAGAGACCTGATGCTTCACAGCCAACACTGCTAACACCTGAGCAAACACTTTGGATATAAACTTTGTACCTTGGTCTGTTTGAATAGCCTTTGACTAGGTTGCTCCTCTCGGGAGCATAGGCCATTGTATTGTTCATTCATCAACAATTCTGTAACTCACACTTTTTTCCAGGGTGGGCCTTGAGAGAGCATAGTGGAATTTCCTCAGCATATTGAATTGCAACAAAGATTAAAGTCATTTGAGCTCATAGGACTTGTTACTATCCCTGTTAATAATCAGCATCTCTTTGATTTTGTGAGTGGTGGTGGGGGTAATCGCTTAATTGAGGTCATCAGGTGGGCACCCTCTGTCACTGGTGTTTCATTAGTAGGCCTATTTACCTACCTTGTTGGCAGGTATTGTCTTGATGAATGTTACCTAAGTGGTTACCAACTCCCATCTGTCTGGAACACAGGTTCTCGGGTGTCAACCACTGCTGCAAACTGGAAAGAGGAATACTGATGCAAGATTACACTTACCTGATGATCTGACACTGACCACAGCAAATGGAACTGAAATGCCTTACTCCTCCTCCTTGATTTCTTGGATGGTGTAAGGGGTAACATTTCATCAGGGTAATCAGGTAGGCCCCCTGCTGATTTTTCATTAATAGGCCCACAACACCTACACACCACTCAAAAGCAATAGCCGGTGTCCCAGGTGCACCCCCTATGCTTTTACCCCTTCCTACAGGTTGATGGTCACCTTACAGTGCAGGTTGGGTCTTTCCACTTCAGCCAAAGTCAGTTACTGCTAGACTCATCAGCCTCCGATAGTGACCTTGAAGCTTGCCATAGTCACTGCCCTCAAACTCCTATCTCTTTCAGGAACCTGGTGGAGGATTTGGCCACAATACCTCTGCAACCCACCCCCACTGGTAATACTCATGCTCTCGAACCAAGATACAGTTAGTTCCACAATACATAGCATCTTCTGTGAGCGAGACCATAAGAAGGTCTGGTTTTGTTGTCATGATCTCTGCTAGAAAAATGAGCTTCTGGTCCAGATCCACTTGTATCTTGTAGTTACGAGCTGTGTCCAGTAGGGATGATTTAATCTTTTTTGTTGGAAGCTTAGGGAATTGGTACGAAGGCAGTGATGTTGGAGCAGCCTGTTGTCAATTGGCGGAGACCTTGATTGTGTCTCCAGGTAAAGCAGCCTTAGGAAGGACTGGTTTTGCTGCCAGTAAGGATGTGGCACGTCTTTGCAGACTGGACATGATGGATCTTTTCCAATCCACCAATCCATCTCCCAAAGATCTTTCCAGTTGAGTTTGCAGTGCTCTAGATTTTCCCTGGAGATACTGGTGACCAGATCTTTACTTAATGAGTTTCTCAAATGGCTCTCCCATCACAGGTATAGGATGGAGCAGAGCCTGTGTAAATGGTTTGGTTTCCCAGTCATTTATATGCAGTTTTGAGAAACATCACATTTCAAACAAGGCCATGAGAAAAGCTTTAGAATGCGATAATATTTTTGAAAGTACCAACAACTTGGTAATAACATACTAACAGTGCGGTAAGGAGGCAATAATAAATTAATACCATGTAATTACCAAAGTAATAACCAAGTTATAGCCTGGTACTAACAATGTGTATATCTGGGTAATAGACTGAAATGAATCTGGGCAGAACAAAAGGTAATAAAGCTTTAAAGGAATGTCTTTTATGAACATGTATTTTCATGGGGATATTCATCATTACATTACACCTTACACAACATTATGGGTGATTTAGATACACACACAAAAATCACCACAACTTCAGTGACACCTTGATTGTTTGGTTTAATCTAATACTACCTTGAAGTTAAACAGAAAAAATGATTTTCTTGTTGCATATTTTGCCACAAGATTTTTTGTAATTGTAGCCTTGTAGCCTAATGACCATCCCCCGTACATGTTGATTTTATCATTTGCCTGTTGTCGTCTCACATGTATTTTCCACCCACCTGAAAATTATCATACTTTAACAAAGAAAGAGCTTGACACACTGTGAATGTAATTGCAGGAGGAAATACAATAAAGCTGAAGCTCAGGTAGGGGAGCAGTTTTGTGCAGTATTGAATGACTATCCAGGTCTGGATCACTCTTTGTTTCCAGCCACCTCCCTCTGTGCAACAGCAGCCACACTGTAATGAAATGTAATCAAACTTCTCAAGTTGCACAGCAGAACAAAGCGGAACACACCTTGAATGTTCATTATACTAGCAGCTCTTTCATACAGACAAGGCCAAAAACAACACCCACTTACTTTTTCCAATTTCCACCAATTAAAGCCATGGCTCCATAAAAGCACCTTGTTTTGTCTCCAAAATGGTTTAACGCACCCAGAGGAAACTGCCATCCTATTGAGATAATTACTCACCCACCTCCCAAGCCTACTGATTGCTAACAGCAGCCATAAAAGCTGAGTTGTTGTTCTTTTTCGGCCATATTCAACCCGTTTCAACAAAAATGCAAAAGGTATGATGGTGTGTAAGAGCCAATAGAAATCTTATGTTAACGTCACTCTTGCTGATAGTTCATGTTTACAAGACTACGAGACACAGTAGCACAGAGAAAAGATGGTGGGAAATAAATTTTTTCACAAATAAGGTGCAGACAGAAACGTGTGTTTGATATCCCTCCTGAAAACAAAGGATCAGCAAATATTACTCAACCAGTAAAACCAAATGAAAGTTTTGTGCCCACGTAAAAACTCAAAAATTCCAAGTTAATATTCCTAATAAAGAGTATCAGGATTAGAATAATAAGCACACAGTAACAGGGTTTGGGTTTTCATTTTCCACACTTAGTCTTTGGCTACATTTCATCCTCATTAGTTCTTACAGTGAGGTTATGTAGTTCCTGAAAGAATAATAATCTTCCTCTTGAAAATGAAAAGTTTTAATTCATAAGCAATAAAACGCACCCTTGCTCAGTTCAACACACTCAAGGGTCTACGTGGGCAGTGAAATTATTGTGGGAGGACTAATCCAGCAGCTAGTCGGCAATAAACACAACAATAAGGACATTATATGAGACTGTATAAATATATTTTCACAAAAGACAGAAAGAAAGAAATAAGGAAACTCATACCATTAGTTTTGCATGTTATGCATATGCCACATATGCCAAATACTAAATAAAGATACAGCAGATGCTGAGAGGAAGGTAATTAGCCTTGCAGGTATTTGGTCATAAACCAAAGTGTTGAACAAATTGAAATTCTAACCTGATGACGACACTAGATGAGAAGTTAAAGGATTATCAAAGTTATTACCATTAGTCCCAAGGGGAACATGAATGTCTGCACCATATTTAAGTAGTTTTTGAGACCACCAGAGTGAACAGACTTTTCCCCCTGCAGCTCTGAGCTCAGACACTCAGGAGTCCTTGCTTATGATCTGCTCCTTCCTCAGACAGCATGTTAAGTGTCCTGTATAGCTGGGAGCTCCGCGCTCAGCAGTTCTTACTCTGGAGAGCTTCTTCATTTGATTTGAGCTTTTTTTTGGTAACTTCTGTTATGATTTGGTACTACATGAATAAATTTGACTTAATTCTTATAATCACAATATCTCTGAATTGTTTTAGGGTTTATTCTAGTTAAAAGACCATTGTAGTACTCAAAGCATGAGGAACTGATAATACAAACAAAGATATTTTGTCAACATTCCTGAGATGGCAGAAACAAGATTGGATAACCTTGCTAATATTAAATAGAAAACTGAGCCTGGAATCAAACTTCACTCCTCGGTTTCCGATACAACTATTAACATGTCTGGATCGTGGCTCAGCTCTGAATGCTTACAGTGTTTCCTGGACTGGTGTCTCATCTCCTATACACTACAATTCAATGTAGGTCAGGGAGTAATTTATAAATCTGACACTGCACAAAAAATGAAAATGCATCTAAATCAATGTTGTTGTTAATCATTGACATATGCCACATATACCAGACTGTGATACCCTGTGATACGCATTTATTGTGTTTTGTTTTGTTTTTTCATTTTAAAAAAAACACTTGCATTTTATAAACAAACTGGTATTTAATGGGTTAAAATCCTGAAAATGATGATGTAAATATTTTTTATGATTGAGAGTAGAGTTGGAAAAAATGCAAAAGATAAAAAAAAATCAAAGACACATTCATATTATATTAATATTTATTTTTATATTAATATGAATAAACACCAAAATGTGCATGAGGGTGTAAAATGGAACCAGGCATAGCAGGTTGTGAATACCCCCCCCCCCCCCAATCCATGAAATCCGCTTTGGATTTAGTATATTATTATTCATATGAATATACTCAAAAATGTGTATGAGGGATTGAAATTGGGGTAATTTTGTAATTTTGCAGGTAAACCAAGTGTTAATTGCTGACTGGAATTGTGTGTAATGTTGACAGTGTGGAAGGGTCTCTCTCTGTCACTCTCCATCATTCTGAATTGTGTAGCAGGATAGAAAGAACACAGCTCTGATGCAGTTTGAATCTGGTGTTGATGCTGCACTGAGGGGACACATTGTCCACCATTCATGAGGTGTTTGTGGCCTTGCTGAGTCAGTTTTTGATGTCACTCCCTGCTCCTCCCGCTTTTCAAGAAGTCTTCTGAGGTGGGTAAGTCTGCGCCATCTACATGTATGAGGAGCCCATTTGCTGTGCAAAGGTGCTGAGAGGATATTTTCTTGGAGGTGGGGATGGGAGACCAGTGCCAAGTCATCTGCAAAGTAGAGGTCTTAAAATGTTGAAAAGAGTGAATCACACATGCTGAAATCATACATTGTTGCCTCATTCTTGACTTCAGAAATCTCGTTGCTGTTTCCTATTTGGCCTGAGAAGGTGTAAAATGTCTTGATGATGACGACAGTCTGTTGTTGAATTATCTTATACACAGTATTTGACATAAACTGTCCCTGTCAATGCTCTCAAATTCCTTCTGGAAGTCTATGAAGTTTTGCACTTTTTATAAGATTGAGTCAGTGACATTTATTGCAGTTACTCTGTCATGGTTTGGGGTTTTGTGTTAGTTATTTCCTGTTTGTCTTTGTCATGGACTTTGTGTTCTTCATTTTGGCCTATATGCATTCTTTCCTTTTTTTAGGCTCTAGTTTTGACCTGACTTATGTCAGCATTGTGTTCATTAATTTTCTTTATTAAATACATTTGAACTGTTTCTGCTTCGCTGTCTGCATTTTTGGGTCCACCATCTAGTTTTATTTTGACACACTGTATTTTGACACATACTCAAGGGACCTTTCTTGGGGATCTTTATGATTTACTAGTCATCTGGTATCCCCTTCCTCTTCTGTAAAATAGTAACGAGTAGCTTGATAAGGTCTGCACTCAAGTGGGCTGTTAGATTTTTGATAGCTGAGATGATTTCTTCTTCATCTAGTGGTGCAGCAGTCTGCTGTTGGTGGCAGTCTGTTTAGGACCTGGCTGTAGTGTTCTTCATGTCTTGCATCTATTTGTGCCTCTGACCTAAGAGTTCATCCTTGTTTGTCAGTGAGTTGCTAACGATCTTGCACACTTTCCCTTGTCCCCCTCTGTCAGCTGCTTCTTCTGTCGGGTTTGCAAGAAACCCCACTGCTATTCCCTTGGTGTTCTATCAGCTTCTCTAGTTTGTATCTATCTTGCAGCCTTTCCAACTTGGCCTCCACAAGCCTATTCTCCTATCTTCTGTGGGTTACCAGGTGACTGCTGTAATCCACTGCTTTGTGTTCTTTTGTTTTGTTCCTTGGCTGTTTCACATGTGATGAACTGTTCCCACTTGATGTTTGCATCCACTGGGCCCGTCTTTGTGTTGTCCCCAGTGTCTGCAAGAGCTTGGAATCTATTTTTCAAATTTAGAACAAATGCACTCTTCGCTCTGGGGTCATGTAGTTTCTCCACATCAAAATGCTGGGCGTCCTTTTATTCTTTCTTCCACTCTCCTCAACTTCACCTTCAGTGCTGCTGTGACTAGTTACTACCAACATCAGCTCTCCTCCTCGTCCTCACTCTGATGTCTAAGAGTGATCACACGTTCTCTCTGGTTCTTGTCCCTTCTGCTGGGGAAACACAAGGTGAACTTGTGGATGTCACCACAGATTATAACCAGGCCCTGCTTAATGTAGAATATAAATCTCTTTTATGATAGGAACATTTGATTGGATTTGATATTTGATTTGGCATAGGATTTTTAAGCTGGTTGCCCTTCCTGCTGGAACCCTCCCCATTTATCCAGGCTCAGGCCTGGCAATTAGGAATGCACTGGCTTCTGCGCCCCCCACCCCCATGGTTCAGTGTCGTGCACAAGGACTCTTGCTTGGTGACTGACTGAGCTGAACAAAGATGGGTAGACATAAAAATAGAATTATTACAAGTAAGTAAAAAAGTAGGTGTATATATAAATATATATATAAACCATACAACGGGCCTCATGCTAGAACATTTTCATATTCTTAAATTTCTCTTGCTTTTTCTTGTTCAAAGGACTCGTACGAACATGCCACGTCCGATTCAGCGAACTCGTAACTTCAGATAACTGTGTAAATGATCCACCTGTACGTATCTGAGTACATGAGAATTGTAAATTAGTATAATTAACACTCCAGTAATACCACATAATGCTTCCAGCCCCATTTATCAGGAAGTGTTCATTCATGAAGAGTCTGACGTCCTGCATTCGGAGATCCATAAAGGAAAATCTGTCATTTTAACAGCATCAGCAGTGGAATTAGACGTCCTTATAAAACAAAGAACGGGAAAACCAAAGACTGTTAAAGCTGTGTTACCCAAGGATTACCTGAGACTTCAAAGAAAAAAAAAAGCCTCACTACAGCAAGGGTTGAAAGATGACCGCAGCAGGAGGAGGGGGTTGAGGGGAAGTTTCCATCATGGAGATCGAGGACAGAATAAAGTGAGGATGTTCTCCTGGACAGAGATTTAATGAACCTGCATGTGGAGTTATACGGCCAACCTATTATTACCTATTGCCACCTGACAGCAGGTAATAATACATCATTAAATTAATGATGGGAGACTTTAGGTGTCAATTATAATTTGAACGGCAGTAAAACAGGATAATGTCGACATAATTATGAAGTGTAATTTGTTTTTCAAACTCAAAATGTCTCTCTCAAACTCATTAGCGAAAAGTTTCACTTTAAATAACAGCAGACTAACTGGTCCTGAGTCTACGGCAGGTCTGGACCTCGTAAACTGCATAAAAGTTCTCCTAAATCACTCGTACACACCACTTAAGAACAAATCTATTCATACGAGTGGTTCTCGCATGAGGTCTACTGTCTATGCACAAGTCAAGTGATTTCTGTAAATTGTAAAGAAATACCAATAGTGCAAAGAAATAATTGAATAGGTAGTGTAATAGATTACTACATGAAGGGGGTGGGTATGTACATTATATATATACGTCACATGTTAAAGTACAGTGTGTATTCTAGTGTAAATATATAATTTATCATTTGTATGAGCAGATTGTTAAAGGGATTTTGACCCTGTATTTAACTGAGAGTGATTTGACTCAGATTGGTGGCTTGTGCAAAGACCCTGTTCTTGTGTCTGGTTTTGGCACACAGGGTTCTGTAGCGCCTACCAGTCTCGTTCCAACAGTCCTTTTATCATTAAACAAACAAACACAGAATGATGTTTACAGAGGCTTACAAAGTCAGTAACCATTAAATCCCTGTGCTGTGTCAGAATATTTGAATAGTCAATGAAGGTATCCACATCATGCCAGCTGTGTGTATAGAAAATAGGATTTTGGCAACGTCTGAGTGTGCATCTCTGCCAACAAGGAAACACAAGTGAACATAATTGATTGAAAACATGGAGGGTACTTCTTTTCAGTGCATTTTAGATGTATGCTGTTTTCCTTTTTGTCATTTATTTATTTCTCCAGGCTGTTATACGCCTCTACCATGATCCTTTTTTGCAAATAGAGGACTGGCCTGCAGCAGGTCTGAGCCTATATTTGATTATGTGTCAGGCCTTACATAAACAGATCAGGTCAGGATTTGATTGGAGATTAAATCAGGCAGAAGCATCCTTATATGTTTGAACTGTGTGACTGATGTAGACCTCAGCGTAAAGACCAAGACCAAGTCAAGTGCTGTCACATCTCTAGTTCTCTTACCTAAGTGGCTAAGTGGTACCACAGCATTTATGTGGGTTTGTACAATGTGCACAATGAAGAAACAATTATAACAAATCTTACGAGAATGAGTTTCACAAATCTAAGATTCCCTTCTAGACACATCCACGTCCAACAAAAACTCCTGAAACTCAGATCAAACTGTCAAACCAAGCAGTGTTTAAGAAATGGCTCAATATTATGTTACTGCAGAACCCAAAATGTTTTCAGGAACATATTTTAGTGACTATTTAGCAGCAGTTTGAGAAAATTACTCACCAGGGTGCCATGTTGAGAAAGGACACAGGGAAAACTAATGCTCAAGCAGGTACAGCACATGATGCAAGTCATTTTTATTTTTATTTTAGGTTTATAGGCAGAAATTTATTTATATTTGATAGTTTTTTTGGGATCATTGCAATATCAGCTGATATAATTATATATGAATTATTATAGATAGATAGATAGATAGATAGATAGATAGGTTAGATAGATAGATAGATAGATAGATAGATAGATAGATAGATAGACAGATAGATAGACAGATAGATACCACATATTGGTTTCTGCATCTGCCCCAAAAATATCCAGTACTGATCAGATCTAATCTAATGACAGCTATATCAGGCTATAACATCATATACCTGTATAACATTATCATCTTAGTCATACGTATTTTTATTATTTGGATTCTGAAGTGAAGCAAAAATATTGCGATGTTCAGGTCCATCAGCTGTCACAGAGCTGCTGTCTGTGCTCTCTTCACACAGGTCAAAGTTTTTTGGGGGGGAGTTTGTCCTCACTCTTTTGAGCCGCGTTTCGCAAACCTTTTTTCTGGGGACCCAAGTTTTAAAAATGACAAATGATCATGACCCAATTCACAATAAACTTTATCATTAAATTCTGGGAGGAGTTCATTTGTGCATAAATGAATGCTCCTGACCATTTTAACTGCCGTTTCTGCATCACCTTATACTATCTTGACACTTCTATACACATGTTAAAACTTCAGAGATAATAAGTATTTGACAGGGGGTGTTACACACTGTATAGATTGTAAAGACCCCTGAGGCAAATTTTAATTTGTGATTCTGGGGTATGTAAATCAAATATGATTGATTAATTGAGTGGCTATATCAACTCTTTGTTCTGAATTAGAGAGCGTCTTCTTGTTTTACTTGTAAATGTTCTTTTAATCAGCTTGTGTGTCTCTTTGTCCCAGTCTTATAGCTGGACTGTGACAACAGTTCCATGACTGTGATAAAAAACAGCAGGCATGCTGGATGGATAAAAAAGGTGAATAGATAGAGGGAATGAATGGTTGAAGGAATGCAGAGTGCAGTGAGGTGCAGCAAAGCACAGTAATGCTTGCCACAGTCCAAATGTGTTTGGCAAAGCGTGTGTGTGTTAATCTGTCCATCCTGAGTAAGGAGGGACGCAGGGCAAACACAGATTACTGCTGGAACCCCCGTATCTGCCTGCTGCAGTCCAAGCTGAGCCAAAGCAAGTGGAGCAGACAGGATGTACAGCTGCATGCATTTCAAAATTAAACATGATGAATATCTGCCCAGAATGCAGAGCGGACACAGTCACAGCAGCAGCTATACGCTGTGTTACTGTCAAACATATCATAACAGCTCACACAGATGTCATTGGAACCTTAGTACTCAGTAGTATGTAGTGTGAGAACATGAGCCACACAGCACAGCTCTTTCCTCTCTCAGCAGGCTTTAAGCATCCTCACCTGGAAATGAATTGTGTTTTGATATTTGATGGTGTAATGTGTGACATTAGGCTCATTTGAGATGAACTGCGCCTCGCCTGGAAAGTAGACGCGCTCAGATGGCTGCAGCAGGAGGTGGAGACAAAAAGCTGCAGTCAAGTCTGACAGTTTCCACAAGCCTTCTGAGAATATACAGGAAGGAAATACTGATGTCCTGTTACATCATCGGTAGGCTGCCTGTAGTTTGCAGACCACCAGTGTGGTGCATGAACACAGCATTCATTGAATGAGCTCATATTTTAGGTAAATGGCGAACTGAGCAAATCAGTTTGCGATCAGTGATCGTGAACGCTGAGTTCCACTGCAGACTGTCTGTGTTCCATTATGTTTGTACCTCCTCCCTCGTCTTTGTGTAAAATTGTTGTAAATTTTTAATAACTATAGTTGTAAGTAATCCTGCCCATTCGAAATAAATACAATAACTTTATTGATATTATTATTAATAAATACAAAAACATTCATATCACACACCATTTTGTACTACATCGTTGTATAGACTCAAGCGTCCCTGCTGGAGGGTTCTTTTTCAAATGATATTGAAATAAAAATTTTTAAAAATGGAAGAACTGAGCTTTGAACTTGTTCCCTACTGTTACCTGATCCTCTGTTCTTTTGTCTGCCTTTTAAAGCACTTTGTAACTTTTCAAATCATAAGTCATATATAGGTATAACATTTGTTATTATTATCACCTACAAAACACATGCTTTTTAACACTTTAAACCTTCACTGCACAGCATCAGACTAATATATCCAGAGTTAAATTTAACAGATTTTATGCAACACATGTTGTTTGTTGTCAAAACTAAGAAGTGACTGGAGCCTGTCAGCTCATCAATCAGGTGACAGTCAGGCATCTGCAGTCGGTGGAGAACAACTGCCCTAAAAACTGCTGTTGATTGATTCTGTGCAGGCTGGCCTCATCTTGAGCAAGCCTAACCTGTCTGGAGGAGTCAGACTCCAACTGACAAGTGATTCAAAGGAAGAAAGTTGAAATGTGATGAAAGATCTTTCTGATTACTGATTTCAGCATATATCCATATTCTCCCTGCACATGCAAGAAGAGTAAACACAGCAGTGAAAAACCCAGAAGGTCATTTAACAAAACATACTTCTGTTTTGAAGCTATTTTCACAAACCTCAAAGACTCTTCAAACCATCTGGATGAAAAAAACATTCCATCTGCTGCATAATAAAAAAGATTTTAGACCTGTTTCCCAAGTTGTGCCTCCCTCTCCTAATCTGGTAGCCATACATGATACATCTCCTGCTCAAGTTGTACAACATGAAGCAAAACTGGGATCAGAATCAGGATCACTTTATTCACCAAATGTACAAAGCACAGAGGAATTTGACTTGGTGATACAGCACAGTGGAGCAATCATCATAAAACCTAAAACCTATTTTAGCCTCCCAAAAAAGGCCGACCTGAAACAACCAATATCAGTTTAAAGTTCATACAAGGAGTTTTCACATTATGTTGATTTTGGAGCCCCCTGTGGGCAAAAGTGGTAGTGTCTTCTGTGCCATGACTACAAAATATACCATCAAAAATAAAATGATCCAAATAAAAATCTCCTCACTGGCTAATGTATAACTCATGTAACTTTGCCTGGGAAAATATTAATTCAGGCTTCTTTCACCTGATTTCAAGGAGAATGGCAGACGTCAAGAATAACTACAAAGAAATAGCCGATCTTCTCTCTGATGTTCTCGTTTGTTTATGTAGGTCATATAGAGGCATCAGGATTAAATTAAGACTGTTTCGTAAAGAGTTTAAACCTCCCTGTTGTAGCTTTAAGTGTACACTATATTTAGAATGTTTTCACCACTTTACCTTTCTGTCAGAAGCTCTTTACTTTGGCACTACAATTTTCTTAACTGCATTACTTTTGTATTCCTGCACATAATACAGCCTTCATGTGCCGTGCACTGTCACGCCACAGATCAGCTGTTCAGTCATAACGTTGTGAGATCAGACTGAAATCAAACATTGCTTTCCTAAAGATTTTAAAGATGGAGTGTGCATGTGTTATTCCAGGCTGTTCAAACAAACAAGAGTCACAATCACCATACATACTTTCACTGTGTTCTGGTGAGTGATACTGGCCAGACAGCTGTGTTTAGCTGCTCTGAATGTATACATCATAACTCCATATGCAAGACTGGCACAACTGCTTGTTTGTGGTCATCATTTTTTCAATGAGGATTATGAAAAACCACCAAGTCTATAAACCGCTGTAACTCTGACACAAATAATACAGTGTGCGACACAGGCAGGTGTGCTTATGAGAAGGAATATGGATTTTGGAAAAGGTTTTGAAAAAATATCTAATTGTGATTATTTTGAGTGATATGTGATTTGCAATATTAGAGGTAATGATCATTTTAATTGTTCATTCACTCATTATTCTTATTTTGATTGAAAAGCATGTTAAAATGACTATGGTGCGATTTTTTTGAAGGTCTCTGAAGCAAATGAGGATGTTTTTTTCTGTAGAATCTGATGTGTAGGGCAGGACGTCTCTGACTCACCACATTCATTCATTTAAACATTTTTTGACACACATTTTGCCCTTAACAAATGTTGCACCTCCTGTGAAAACTGCTGAAAGCCGTATTGCGATTTTGATAAAATTTTGAATAATTCCACAGCCCTAGTACAAAGGTTGAGAAAATGTCGTGCCAAAGTAAATGAATGTTGACAGCACAGTAAAGTGGTAAAAATATTTTAAATACAAGGTGCACTTAAACTGATATTGATTGTTTTAGACTGTTTTATATGTAGTTAAAATATGTTTTCCTGCTGATCCTGTCTGCAGCAGTACAATTCTGAGCTGCCACACTGTCACTTCCACTGCTTCCCCAAACTGGGTGAGTGCCGACTGCCAACTAAACTGACAATGGATAAGTACCTAAATCAAACACACTTGAAAAAACCTGAACTATTCCTTTAAAAGGTTGCACTCCTTTTTGATTTATTGTGAGGACAGCATAAATCCACTACTGCTCAACTACTGTTCCCTCATCTGAGGCTGTACGATAAAAATAAAAACACAATTTTATCACTCAACAATAGGACATCAGTGGAGACATTTAACACAGACGGTGTTAACGGTAAAGATGTTAAAGACTTGAGAAGTCAAGTGTGATGAGATGCATGCAATGTAGGGGAGGTGGTCTATATTCAGGACTGGTTTTGGATGTCAAAGGGCAGGACTCATTTGTTAATAGAATCCTTCAGAGACCTGACAGTGGATGCTAACCTAACCTGACTAACTAACCTAAGGAAGCCCAGCACCCTTCAAATTAAACCTGAAATATATTTCTGATTATTTTCAGCAACATAAATTCCCCTAAACTCATGTGTGGAGGCTCCTAAATACATGTACCTGAGACAACAGTAGGATGACATGGCAGTACTACACTCTCAGCATTAAAGATGCAGACACTCACACCGGGACATTGAACATTCAGGCAGAGAAAGGAGAGGTTACACTGGAAAAGGTCAGCAATGAAAATTTCAGACTGCAGAGAGACCTCGAGGACCAGAGCTCCACTGTCACCTTTACCAATGAGGAGGAGACATGTTGGGTATTTATTCAGGTACCAAATCAGATTTTCCTCTAGACCACACACCATGGTATGGAGTACAAAATAAAACAAAGCAACAATTCATTGGTAAAGATCCATAACACAAACTAGATCATTTGAATAGAGGCAGGACTTTGCTCAGAAAGGCGCCCAATTTACCACCTACCCTTGATTTATTTGTCTGCAGTATTAATATACACCAATCAGGCATAACATTATGACCACCTGCCTAATATTGTGTAGGTCCCCATTTTGCTGCCAAAACAGCCCTGATCCGTCGAGGCATGGACTCCACTAGACCTCTGAAGGTGTGCTGTGGTATCTGGCACAAAGGCATAGCAGCAGATCCTTTAAGTCCTGCAAGTTGTGAGGTGGGGGCTCCATGGATCGGACTTGTTTTTCCAGCACATCCCACAGATGCTCGATTGGATTGAGATTTGGAATTTGGAGGCTGAGGCAACACCTCAAACTGGTTGTTGTGTTCCTCAAACCATTCCTGAACCATTTTTGCTGTGTGGCAGGGCGGATTATCCTGCTGAAAGAGGCCACTGCCATCAGGGAATGCCATGTGTTCTGCAGGTAAGCGACGCACACGCACCCAGCCATCCACGTGATGTAAAAGAAAACATGATTCATCAGACCAGGCCACCTTCTTCCATTGCTCCATGGTCCAGTTCTGATGCTCACGTGCCCATTGTTGGCGCTTTTGGCAGTGGACAGGGGTCAGCATGGGCACCCTGACTGGTCTGCGGCTATGCAGCCCCATACGCAACAAACTGTGATGCACTGTGTGTTCTGACACCTTTCTATCAGAACCAGCATTAACTTCTTCAGCAATTTGAACTACAGTAGCCCGTCTGTTGGATCGGACCACACAGGCCAGCCTTCCCTCCCCACGTGCATCACTGTTCCTTCCTTGGACCACTTTTGATAGATACTGACCACTGCAGACCAGGAACACCCCACAAGAACTGCAGTTTTGGAGATGCTCTGACCCAGTCGTCTAGCCATCACAATTTGTCCCTTGTCAAACTCGCTCAAATCCTTACACTTGCCCATTTTTCTCACTTCTAACACGTCAACTTTGAGGACAAAGTGTTCACTTGCTGCCTAATATATCCCACCCACTAACAGGTGCCATGATGAGGAGATAATCAGTGTTATTCACTTCACCTGTCAGTGGTCATAATGTTATGCCTGATCAGTGTAAGTTTAAACATAGATAGATGATTAACCAAAGTATTTTGGCAGGAACTTCTTTCTATACTTAACAATGATTGTATTTTTACATTCAGACAAAACATCCCCCAACAATTAATCATTATGTAAGTACATTTTATATATTTATGCTTTTCCTTCCTACCTTTGTATCTTCCTGTTATCTTTGGGATTCTGCAATCTTCTCAAAAGTTTTCTTGCTGGAGACTCAAAAGTTACAAATATCCTGAGGTAACTGCCTGTTTTCACAGAGTAGATACTTTTCAAACTTAAATTCCTCTTTGAATTCACAGTATAGATCATAATGCATAATCCTAACCCTAACCCCAGGGACTAATCAGCTCATTCATAACTGTCTTGTTTTGCACAATATGTACAAATTATTATGTTAAAGGTACAGTTCACCCCCAAAATCAAAAATAGACATTTCCCCCTGGCCTGCAGTGTTATTTATCCATCTAGATTTTTTTGGTTTGAGTTGAACACTTTTGGAGATGTCAGCCATTATCAGTCTGTCTTCTCTTCCATATAATGGAACTAAATGGCACTCAGCTTGTGGTGCTCAAAGTACCAAAAAGTACATTTGAAAAAATAAATCCCAGTGTCTCTTTCCAGAAATCATGACCCAGTTACTCAAAATAATCCACAGACCTTGTTGTGAGTGACTTTTTTTTCTAGTAGATTCTATAATTCTGTTAGATTCCACTGCAGAAAATAAAGTAGTTCCTGCATGAAACTGCTCACAACAAGGTCTGTGGATTATTTTGAGTAACTGGGTCATGATTTTTGGAAAGAGAAAATGGTTTTGAGTTTTCTGCATTTGCAAAAATGCATTTTTTGGTGCTTTGAGCACCACAAGCTGAGTGCCATTTAGTCCCATTATACTGAAGAGCAGGCAGACATCTCCACAGCTGATATCTCCAAAACTCTGCAACTCACAACAAAGAAACCTAGATGGATAAACTGCACTACAGGTAAGGAAAAAATATGTATTTTTGATTTGGAGGTGAACTCTCTCTTTGATGCTTTAGTCAGTTCTCCATCTTCTCAACAATTTTCTTGTTGTTGTTCCTCTATCCCATTTTTAAAAAGGGGGGCTGGAGGGTGTGCTCAGATTGTGTGGGCATCAGTCAGCCTCTCAGGGAGGTCCTACATCAGTGTAGTGAAACAGAGGCTCCCACCAAATGTCACAAACTTTGGGCAGTGACAGAGAGAATAGATCATGACCTCTGCATGGTGTCTGAATTCTCCGAATTCACACCAGCTTCATCTAAACATCATAATCATTCTCAGCTATATTTTGTGTCTAGCCTATCTTAGCCTGTAGCAGCCACTGAGCAAATACAGTTCCAGGTATGCGGCCAAGGAAACAGGGAGAAAAGCCACCTCACTTCTGGTTTCACAAAACGCTGGCATATATTAAGAACACAATCCCAGCCATTCCCTCCACATCAGCGCAGCAGTTAAAATGAGTCTCAGATCAAACCATTCAAGTCCTCGCTCACTGGTCATTTCAGGCATATCGCTCCTATATTTGAAACAATCTTAACGATTTCTGTCAAGCTCATGCTCACCTCAGCTCCTTTTAAAGGACGACTGCATTTATGTTCTTTGACAGGATTTTCAAAAGAAAACTCCCACTCAGCTGTCTTATTCCCAACTCTTCAAATACCAACTGGGTTGGCAGCTTGGTATCTGACAACCTTGGAATGACACTCAACAATCAACTATCTGTCTCCAGAATCACTCAGTGCACCTTGAACCTCAGGGTTTTATATGGAGTAATGTCCTCAGGTGGAAAGCTATGTCAAGTCATATAGGGAAATAGTTTTAGGAAGTCTTGAAAATAGATTTTGATGCTAAAACATGTATATTTTGATCAAAATGTGGTTGTGGTTGAACACCGTAGGAAGCTACAAAAAAAAAATCTCATAAAAATCTGGCTTTTTAGGGGGCTTGCCATCAGCTGACACAGAATCTGAGATAGATCTCATCCATTGTCAGCATCCAGTACTTTAATCCTTAATCACATGTTGTTGTGGCTGATCTTAGCTAGTGAAAGACTGAACTGTTGTCCATACTTGACACCATGAGATTACTGAAACATATGAAACATCATTTGACAGGTGGTGACAGATATTTTGTATGTGCAGAATATTTACATAATGAGCAAGGTGAGAGTAATTCAAAAAAAAAAAATTAGAAAGCAGCGTAATCCACTTTTCACCTCCACGAATGAATGGGTATCAGTTGAAAATATGTGTACGTATGCATTTGAATTGTGTCTGAGAGCAACAGGAAAAGCAAACACTGAGCTGTGGATTGGAGAAAGAAACACTGTAAATAATAATGACAGACATACATGCTGCCTCAGCTGTCAACTTTATCACCAGCACTTCTACTCCCTCCTGCACAGCCACTTTCAATATGACTGCTGTATGTTTGCTGGTTTGAGATGAGTTTTGCCTCAATACAACAGCTGTAGTTAGAGGAAGTGACAACAAGTTGTCAAGTCAGACAGATCTCTTCAGTAACTTACTGTACTTACTACTGAATAAAATGTCATTCAATATCCTAATCTATCCAAAATGTGAGAATGTTTAAAGGAGACATATTCTGCTAATTTTTGGGTTCATATTTTTATTTGGGGGTTCTGATGGGATAGGTTTACAGGCTTTAATGAAACACTTTATTTTAACACTTTTATTCAGTCTCTGTCTGAAACACTGTTTAACTCCTGTCCTATGTCCTGAAAAGCCCAGTCTGCTCTGATTGTTCAACTCCCTCCTCAAGGAGCCAGAACTGCTCAGTATTCAGTGGGTGGGACAGTCACCTGTCTAAAGGCTGTGCTGAGCCCTCTGTGACATCATAAAGGGAGGCAAGTCTGACTGGTGTTTAAGAACACATTTTCTGAAAGAGGGAACAAACGAAAAAGAGAAAAAAATGGCAGTGTCTCCTACCTTTAAATATTGGGGTACAGACATAATATGGCTGCTCTCATCTGTATATGTTGCCCTCAGGGTCACGTTCAATCTGAAAATAACGTGAAACGTTTTGCTACAGTTTCCAGATTTCGATGACATGTTTCTTTGAAACGGTGTGCAACAGGTTTGGAGGGATGGTTTCTCTCGTTTGGTGGGTGTGCCAGAGGTCTTACCCAATCAGAAATGACCTGTATATAAACACTGATATATTAAAAAGTACAGTGTGTTTACATACACAACAGGGTGTTCAATGGATCACCATTTCTTTTCTGTTTAAATAAACTTTCTGTTATGTTTTGTCAGAGCTGAATGTGGCTCATGGCCCCGTCTCAGAGTTTTGATGTACCTTAGCATTCTACAAAAGTTTATAAGGTGCACCTGAGCAAAGGAACTTCTTTTCCTATGAGTGATTCCCAGACTGTCACTTGGCAGATGCTTTTAATGAAGAGCTGCTAAGCTACATCAGAAGCTGTCTTCAGCCAATGAGACTTGAGTCTAGCTCCAATAAATACGTAATCTACAGCCTACAACATATAAAACAGAGTATGAATCAGAATATTTAAGCTACAGTCTGAGAATTCTTGAAAGGCCGGGAAAAATGATATAGCTCAGTAGGTGAATGATTTTTTCTCATACAAACAAAAGGTCTAATACAGATTTGTTGTCGTCACACAATAGGCACCTGTAGCAGCATATCCACCTTTAATTGCAGGTGTGTGTGTTGTGTGTGTGTGTGTGTGTGTGTTGTGGTGTGCGTGCATGCATGTGTGCATGTGTGAGTGCATGTATGTGATCTGTGTCAGCACTGTGCTGCTCTGCTGGAAGTGTTCAGCTCTCAGGGTCAGTCTGGGGTTCAGGTGACTTTAACTAACCAGACAGTCAGAAGAGCCATATGCTCAGTTAGCTCCATTACGTCCTATATTTTATTAGGCTGCCATCATGATGAGAATAGACAGCTTAAATGACAACATTCTCATGATGTGTTCTGCACAGAAATACTGCTTTCATAATTAATTTTCATGAAGTTAATTTTAAACTAATGACGTAATTTTTGCAAGTAGCCTAGATGTGAATTATACTGCAACTGTCCATTTGAAAAGCATAATGTTGGCTTAATACAGCTAAAACTGTGACTATGAACTATGAATGGAGTGCATCACTAAAGGTAAGCCTTTCAGAAGGTATACATTAGCTGAGGAGACTTTGGGAAACAGCCCATAAGCTTAAGGGAGACCTTAAGGTACAGCTTACAATGCACATAGCGCAAGGAGGCTCTGGGAAATGGGGCCCAGGTCTCATTCTGTTAGGTGAGCTGACATCATGTTTCGTTAGCCTAATTTTCAGTAGTTATGTTTTGTTGACCTGTTTTAGGCCCCTATAACTCTGTTAAAGAAGTTGCTGCCAGTTATTTGTTTTGATGAATTATTTTTGATCAAATAAACCTAAGTATTATGGACTTTTAAACCTGTGGGGATAGTTCACCCAAAAATAAAAATCCAATTATTATCTTCCTCATGCTGATTGAAGGTCGGGTTTAATATTTTAGTCCACAAAACACTGCTGGAGTTTCACAGGAAAACGGTGCTGCAGAATCTCCCAAACAATGGAAGTGAATGGTGGCCAGTTTTCACATGTAAATAAACAACAGAATAAAAACATAAAATGCCTCCATACTGCTCATCTGCAAGCCCCAACATGTCAAGTTTATTAAATAAAATGTTATTTACACCAATGTTTTTTATCCTGAATCTTCACTGTAGATCCTTAGCTTGGAGACACGTTCATGTGCACATGCACACTGTCTGAACTGTGTGTGTGGTGTGACGGTGTGCTCACGGCATGTTGGGTCTTTTGGAGGCTTGGATTACACCAGACGAGCAGTATGGAGGCACTTCCATTGTTTGGAAAATTCTACAACACTGTTTTCCTGTGAAACTCCAACAGCGTTTTGTGGACTAAACAACTAAACCTGACCCTGAATCGAGGGGTCAGGTTTTTGAGTGAACTATCCCTTTAAACCTTCAGCATTTGGGGCACTCTTTTACCTTCATAGTCATTAAATTATTTAACTTTCATGTAATTTTCATGTAAAGAACCTGTTCACCTGAAACTTGCTGAAATTTAAAAAAATGAAAATTCCCACTAAAATGTGTCAATTGTACCATTTTAGTAAAGTAAAAAATAACAACATAACATATGTGTGTTTGTGCGTGTTTGATCAATAAAAAGCTGAAACATTTCACTTTGAATTAAGAGGAAAATTATAACAGGATGCTGCAGGTAATGCACAACCTCATCACAACACACACACACTGCTGACTGTATTCATGTATTGCAGCAGAGACACATGTCAGCAGCCATCAGACTATCAGACTTATCTCATTAACACAGTAAACAGACAGGTGATTGGAGTCAGAGACCAGTGTTCAGTATAAACAGCAGGGTGAGCCCTTCAGCAATGGTCTAATGATCACAACATGGACAAGACCCCCATCTAGTGGCTGAATCATGTCTTATTTTCATATTCATTTGGCCCTTGCAGTCTGAAAAGCTTTAAGCTGATCACACACAGACACACATACACTTACATTCATGATCTCAGATGTGTTCAGTAAACTTGATCGCATGAACAAATGAGTGGTTGCATAAATATTCCCTTACATTGGCACTGTGCTGAACTGTGTTCCCAGAAACATTAGAAACAGATTCCCGAGGTCATGTGCTGACTGTTGCTGTCTTCATATTGTGGTTATGAAAAATGTCTGGTGCAGTTTAATAACGGAAGCCAAAGTGCTGCAGTGAGGAGGAGAGAGCAGTTTGATGAATCTACCAAAAGAACCCAGATGCTGAGTTAAATATAGTGTGTACATTCCTGTTATTTAAAGGGACAGTGCACTCCAAAATCAAAAATACATAATTTTCCTCTGACCTGTAGTGCTATTTATCCATCTAGCTAGTTTTGGTGTGAGTTGAAGAGTTTTGGAGATATCAGCCTCTCTCAAGTATGATGGGACTAGACAGCACTTGTGGAGCTCAAAGCACCAAAAAATTATATTTGAAAAACTCAAGCTGCTTTGATTTTGTGTAGTAACAGGAATGATTGGGGTGATAAAAGAAGATACAATTATGTTATATAATATTATATAACTAGGAAGTTTTTTGTGAAAAAAAAACCTGGTATCTAGTAATAATGAGATTTTTTTTAACATGAAACATGAATCAGAACATGAAAAAGACCTTCTGAACATGAGAAACTTATCACATTATACCAAGAAACTGAGTTAATATTTGTTGCCAAGGTGGCAGCAATAAGCTGCTGTAGTATCACACAACATATCATACAGAAGGGGTGGAAGTAACTAATTACAAATACTCAAGTTACTGTAATTAAGTAGTTATTTTGGATACTTGTAGTTTTACGAGTATATTTTTAAGTCTGTACTTTAACCCATACTTATGTATGCATTACAATATGTAATCTACTTAGTTACTATTAAAATCACAATTGAGTATTGAGTACAAATTGAATTAATATCCAAACTTTTTTATCTGCATTTTTGTTGCCAATAAGGTGATCTGATCACAAACAGGCCAGTGAAAACCAGGAAATATAAACACTGCAGCACAGGTTTTGGAGTTAGTAAGTAATTATTAATCGATTAATCACCATTGATAATTTAACCAATTAAAATGTATTCATGGATATATTTAATCAATAGTCTAGAAATGAGTAACTGCTCCTCATTTGATGTTGTTTGTCTGGTGGAGACATTTGTTGATGAAGGAAACTGTAACCCTAGTTTGGAGCAGTGACTGTGAGCACTGAGCAGAACAGAGAAGCAGTTGGGAGGAATTTAGACTGAAGATTTGGAGAAAAATAAACCACTTTGATTGAATGCTGCTATTGATAATGTATTACACATCAACTGTTAAAAAGTAACTAATACTCCAAGTAATTTTTGAGATGAATACTTTGTACTTTTACTTAAGTATTTTCCAACACCAGTATTTTTATGTAACCAAGTAGTATTTTAGTAATGTAACAGTACCTATTCTTGAGTTACTCTTTAAGTAATCATACCACCACTGCACATAGGTTGCATTTTGATGTAGGATACAGTCTTGTGCAAGTGTTTTCTAGTGTAAAGGTATTTCCTAAGGAAATTACTTCAATTTGTGTTATTTTGTTATCTTAAAGGGACAATTCATCACACAAGTTTCATACACACAGTAGATCTACAATTAATGAAAGGTGAAGAAAGACTCTGGAGACAAGCTTATACTTCTGTCATTTATTCTGCACCAGTAAAAACACAACCAAGAGGTGAAATTAAATATCCACTACCAATGAAAAGACCAAAAATAATGTTCCCTCTTTATGAATGAGTTCCTTATGTGGAGCTCTGTCCAACAACAGGCTCCGCCTTCTCAGAAGGTCTCAGCCTATGAGGATGCGTCCTTCAGAGGACTGATGGCTGCTGGCCTGAACCTGATCCTCCTCCACAATATTTACAGAGGATCCATCTGCACATCACCAGGCTGTGCTCCCAGTCTCACAGAGACCAAACTCATGGTGCATTCAGGTGCTCCTCGTGATCTTTTAAATCAAGACAATTTCTGAGTTCACCATCAGTACATTGCACAAACAATGTGGTGAAGCTGAATGTGTTTCATGAGGCCAAAGTTTAGATCCCTGGCTTTAACTTCAACATTCTGACATTTGGTGAATTGTGCACCATGTTTTATTAAATAGATCTTTATCATCTCTGTTCTCTATTGTGACAGCAGACATGTAACAACACACAGGCTGCTTCAATCAGTGGAGCTTAAGCCTGGAATCATTTCTCTTTTCATTTTTAAACATCTCAGGTTAAACATAGATTTGATCCCCTTGTCTTTACCAGTGAGTGAACTCTGCTACATATGGTCACATGATCAATTTGGGAGCTGCGGCCTGTTGCACCAGCTACATGTAAAATCAAATGTAGCTTAGTTTGAACATAGTGTGGCATTTCTACAAAAACTATTTAAGTAAAACAGCTTGCATTGTGTTAGGTATAATGTCAAAATAAAATGATAATAAAAAGTAATTGAATGGTTAGAGAGATAAGACTAATGATTAAAGTGGGTGGAAAAGTTTCTTGATATTTATCTGTTTATGTGTAAGAAATCTTTATTGCAAATATTTTTTTCCAGAGATTTTTGTTGATGTTGTTTCAGTTGATGTATTTATGTGTTACAGACATCTTCATCTTAGTAAAAAAAAAAAAAAAAAAAGAAAGAAAGAAAGAAACACAAACAAGTATCTTGGAGGCAGCTGTAAAATGAACTTTGAATTCCTAAATAATAAGTTTATGTTAGATGGTATGGTACATAGTATAATGTTATCATTATCATATTTTTATTACAAAGAAAACTCCACTTTTTGTCCTGTCAGTGTTGTTCGTAAATACAGAATAATAAATAAAAATAAATAAATTCCTCAGTGCTGTTATGTTGACCAAGAAAACTTCTTGGTTCTTTTGCTCACTGAGCCATGCCAACAGTGCCTCCATGTTCCAGGATGCATTGCGTTTATGTACAGTATTATCACCCTAGCTTATAGCTATTACTTTGGCTGCCAGAACCTAATACTAGATGACAAAAATACTCATCTAGCACACCCCCTGACAAACCCAGAGAGGACTAGAAATTCAAGCTGAAGCAGCCTATAGTTTTTCCTTTACACCAGTGACATCACTGTGACATCACTGGATGCAGGAAGAACAGATTTTGGAGCAGGAAAAACTCAGCTTTCTCAGTCACTGTAGCAGCACAGAGGAATTAATACCTTCAAATGACTTCAGTTACCATCAACACTGACTGGACATCCACATGAAAAATGCAGACATTTCCCTTTCAGTAGTTCAGACATGATAGCATATATTACTTCCTTAAAACAGTCTATTGTAGATTTCTTACTTTGCACCAGTTAACAGTGTCTGTCTGAATGCTGAGCTGGATGGTGATCACTCTGTGTCAAGTTTTTAATACCGTCAGCTTTGTTAAAATGTAGTGCAAGTAGTTATGGTGCAGCTTAAAACAATGGTGTATTTAGCTAAAACTAACTAGTTACAATGCAACAGCTAGTGCTCCAATCTATGATCAGACTTCAGGTGGTGTTCAGTTGGTGCAACAGGCTGCAGGTTTTTAAATGTGGACTTTAAGGCAGTGAGCAGCTAACTCATAGTCCCACACTCAACCTACAGCAACTCAGATCTGTGCTTATTATTTGTCAAATTTCAGCATATTGATCAAGAAGAAAATTTGTATTTTACAGTCAAGTACACAAGTCATAAGGGCATCATAAATCATTAAATTTCCTTTCTTCAACATCATTCATATGTGTTGTTTTGAGTAAACATTATTTTCAATATTTAAAGTAGAGTAAGACTCTGAAGACATAAATTAAATGCAGTTATCATTTGGTATTCTAACAAAGAGAACATTTCTCTGATAGAAGAAAATAAGATTGTTCTCCTGCCTGTTCCCCCTGCTTCCAGTCTTTGTGCCTAAACTAAGCTCCTCGCTTAACACACATACATGAGATCATACTTATAGAAATCTTAAAGTCAACTGAAAGACCTTTAACACAAACTATAGTGATTATAATGATATCCTACCCCAACCTTAACCATGAATTGAACCAAACTTAACCATGAACTGAACCAAACTTAACCATGAATTGAACCAACCTTAACCATGAACCTTAACCCTGAAAACCGAATCAATAGAACATGATATGCTACATAAATGTGAGATTTATTTCTGTTGGATTGGATGTACCTGAGTGTGTTTAATTAAGTGGTAACTTGGTGGTCAATTGGACAACCCAGAATACATTGCCAACTAATGGACAGGTCTCTACAAGATTGGGCATCATATTAGAAGATTGAAAAACAACAGTCCTTTGGTCGAACACTTAAATCAAAGTTAGATTGTCTTCTTGTCTCTCCACCTGTAGCAGTTGAGTGAACAATGACTGTTGTCTCTGAGAAGCAATGGATGAAGTAGTGATACAGGAGGTCGGGGTGGATGACCATGAGTGCAAAGTGTCTCACTTTGACATTAGAGACCACTGCTCATGTCCTACCTACTCTCCTCGATATCACTGATGCTTGGTAGACAGCCTACCCAGTATGCCTTGTAGGAGGACCTGTCCCTACTCTGACTCTGAGTGGCTATGCTGCTCCAGGCATTCACCAAATGCTAACGTTTGCATAGCTCTGATGCTTATCGATCCCAAGAACTGGTCGCACCCGGGAAGAGAGCGACTGGGCCATGGCAGCTCAGTTTTTTGCTCTTGTAGCGCTGACAGCAAGCTAACACCTGTGGGTTCGCTGGCCTGCCAGCCAGTCACACTCACAGACTACACCGTGAGCTGACTGGAGCGCTCTCAAGAGATTTGGTCTAATACACAAGAGGCTTTTGTTTCCCTGTTGACTGATTTTTTTGGAAATATCATAACACATGAAAATAATGGGAATCTGCGGTTATCTGCCTTGTTCTCCTGTAGGGTTTTTATCGTAACAGAGTGACTGCAGACAATAGCAGAGCACTCATTGCTGGGAGTGGGTGAAGACAGGTCGCTGTGCTGTAGGGAAAGACTTATGTCCCCATGTCCACATAGTCATGCCAGTGCGGCAGGGATTTACACCTGGGCTACCTGCTTGAAGGTGTGTCTTAATACAGGCTTGTCTTGAATCAAGCAGCTGTAAAATGTTGTGTCTTGATCAGCAGTAACTTAACATGACTCCTATCAGCTGAAAGTAAAATAAAACAGGAGCAGAAGAATAACTTAACTTCAAACCACAGAGATTCACACATAGTTGCTTCGAAGCACATCATAAAAAACTGAATGTGATGATGTCAACACTCAAACATAATGATGGACGATTATATTGTTGTGTGGGGGAGAACTATACAAATTTAGAGCTAAGAAGCTAAGAAAACAATAGTGAAAATAATTAACGTTTGAGACACAAGGTTTGATAAGAAAATAATGAATGGAGACATAGTGCAATGACCCACGGCAACAGCTGCCTTTTACATCAGTAAAAGGTTCAGTGGTCGATGACTTTCAGCCATCACGACAGATGATGGCATCGTCCATCGGCTCAACCCAGTCCCCATCTAAAATATGATGGGTTGCCTGAAAAACAACGATGATGAAAACACCAGTGAGATTTTCAACTAGAAGTGCTCAGCTGCACAAAAAAAGACAGAGCACTTGGACAAAACACGCTGGGCACTTCATCTTTTCGCTAAGTGGCCGCAGATGCTCTCTCCTCATTTGGAACAACTGAAAAAAGACACTGGCACTCAGAGAAACATGCTATGTGGACACGAGGCCTATCATTACTTGGTGTTTCACATTAACTCACTTGAAGTAGCTGAAACAACCTTTGCATCACAGCCAAGCAAACATTAGCTTTAAGCAAATGCCTGGAAGGATGTAGCCAGTCAGAGACAGAGTAGGTGTAGGCATAGCCTCCTGGATATTTACACCCTGCGAGTCATAATAGTCTCTCCCTTTGGAAGGCACGAATAAACAATGTGATCCTGTCACTAGGATCATCGATCAGAAAACGCTGAACTTTGTTGCAGACGTTCATCATCAAAAGAGGATGAACCACGCTCTTTTGGTAATAATATGACTTTTTCCCATTTTCCACTTAAGAGATATCTTATATAAATTCATGTTATTCACAGGACGAACCCTTTCAGTTTCAGACGCTGAGACAATTCCTCTCCTTCAGAAAACTTCAATTTTTTAGCTTCAATGCAGGCAAGACTGTAAGAACAGCCAAACAATATGTAGTTTGTTCCATCTTAGCACTTTCATTTGGTGGTTTATAATGGGCACTTCCATCTCTAGGGGTCACTAGCTGCTTCAAACTTTTCATAATTATAGAAAGTGAGCATTAGACGGAACAGCTGCTTTCAAATCTTGTGGTATGAACATTTAATATCTTCCTGTGGTTATTAGCACTCATAGTTGACTTGGTTTGTTGTTATCTTCTTTATGTGTTGACAGAGCACTTGTGGAGGCCTTTTGTTTCTTGAGATGTGAGCCTCTACGGCTCACGAAGTGTCTGTGTTGGGTTTCCCTGGCCAATCTGGTTCTGGCTGAGCGTTGGCGCTGTGCAGCAGCCATTCTAGCTGCTCGTCTATGCTTTTCAGCTAGCTCTGGGAACTGCTGGGTGTACAGCCGGTCTGTGTACTGCAGTTCTGGAGTTATAAATCTCTGACATTTTGTTTTGGTTTGTCTGTCTATGTTAGTGTTCAGGTTGTAGCCCTGAATGACCGCCGCTCCATACTGGAATGGCTTCAGCCCGGCATCTTTTATTTGTGAAGGGTCAACCGCCCCGCCATCTTTCAGGCAGGTGTTTGCTAGCTTGGCCTGCAGCTCTCTCAGCTGAGATACTTCCCTCTTCATCTGCTCTTGGCCTACCAGCTTATCCACTTTGTACCAGAAGGTGGTGTTAAAGTGCAGGTAGATCCTCCAGTCTAAAGCGTTCCATCTCTTGATTTTCTCTGCGGTGTCTGGTGAAAGTGTGTGTGACGAGTTCGGTCACTGCGACTGTTGAGCTTAAAGGAAGCCACGTCCTCCAGGGACCAGCAGAGGGCATGCTTGAGCAGGATCATGGACTCATCAAAGTATTCCGAAATGAGAATGAGATGGAAGTCCTTTTCAATGGCTGCAATAGCCATATTGACTCTCTCCTCAAGGTCCTCAGCCTCAGCTGTAACATTGTTGTTGAAGCCGAAGTCAAAAGCCATTATGTTGTGAGCGTAGTGGTTGTTGGGCACTGATGACCTGAAGCTGCTCCAGCTATTGTTCAGGAACTCATCCAGGCTGTTAATCTTATGGAAGGCTTGGATGCCCTTGTAGTAAATAAAGATGGACTCCATTAGGGACACAGGATGCCTCAGGATGGAAAAGTAGAAGGTATCCGTAGGCATCACTTTTTCTACCTGGGAAATATCACACAAAGAAATTTATTTTAGACTCACCATTTTGAAAAAATCAAGTTCTACGTCACGTTCACTGAAAAACAATATCACTAATCACTATATGATTACTATAATACAGTGTTTCTCAAACTTTTTACACTGTGTACCACTTCAGAAAATATTGAGCTCCCCAAGTACCACCTTAATCTTTTATGCCATTTTGTGCTATCGGACACTTCACCGGCACTTCACTTAAGTAGCCATTGGGACTTGTGCTTGAATCACTGTCGGCTTGCTCTAATTATTCTGCCTCTGATCGTAATAGTTCCCATTTGGAGCCACGATTGCTGTGTTCTAAATCTTACCAGTTTAGCTGGGATGGTAAGATAACTTCTGTTAATTCAGCTGATACTGAAATAAAAATACAGGAAAGACCAAACTTATTTTAAATTGCATTTCAGTGATGGAATATTTTATGTATTTTCATTCAAATTTTTTGTAGTATTTTGATAATATTTTATGTTTTTAAGTTAATTAATTTAATCAAAAATATATATTTATAACATTATTATTATTATTATTATTAATAGTAGTAATAGTAGTAGTAGTAGTAGTAGTAGTATCACTTATTTTCTGATGTTGCTGTCATTGTCTTGTTTGTTTTTGTTTTATTTATTTTTTCTTTTCTTTCTTTTTTGTTTTCGATATCTATGTTAAATGATCTTCAAAAAAATAAAAAAAAAACAAAAACAAAAACAAAAAAACTAATCACTATAAGTTGATGATTATTCTGACTTTTTTTTCTTTACATGTTTTACACAGTCTATTGTTCTGCTCCCGAGTTCAGTAGGCGGCAGTAAAACTTCATGAAACACTCTGGATGGACTCAATATGAAAAGCTCCCCTGCTCTGAACAATGGAGCACACACAACTGGGAAGCTGTGTGATTTAAATAGCCCTTTTACTTACTACATCCAGACACCAACAAACACTGGAACCATTGTGTAAGTGGACATTAAGCAAAATGCTTTTAGTGCTCTGGAGTTAGTTATACTAAAGCTAATGTTGTTAGCTGCTACCCTCCAGCAATATGTATGTTGCATTTATAGTAATTTTTGCCTGACTTTCTTTTCTCCGTCATGATTTCAGCCTCAGAGAATTAAGGTAGGGTTTTTTTTGTTGTTATGTATTATGAAAAGACCCAAAATAGCCACAGTAAGCTGATTACTTCATTACTATAAGTGAATTTAAATAACAGTTGCATAGCAATGATTCTGCCCCAAGCTTTTTGTTCATATAAGCAGTTGATCACTGTAAGTGGTTTCCACTGTATGTGTGAGTATGTACCATAAGTGGGGAACACATCATATTTGCACACCCTACAGCACACCAGCCCCCATTAACAGTCCACATGTGCAGACTTGCATTTAGGTTGTCTTAAGGAGACCCAAATGCCAGCTCATCACTAAACAAAGAGGGCTCCACAGACATGTTGCCAGGAGCAACTGTAACCTGGCCAATCAGATTCCTTCTGTAGCTCTACAATAGTTGTTTTATTAAAGGACCAGTGTGTAGGATTTAGTGGCATCTAGCAGTGGACATGCAGATTGCATCTTTGTACCTTGCCTAACTCTCCCATTCCAAGCGCACAGAGAAAATCATGAGCCAGTTTTTGGTTCATGGTGGTGCAACATGTGTGCAACATGTGTGCCCTCTGTAAATGTAAAAGGCTCATTCTAAGGTAACAAAAACACAACAATTCTTATTTTTATGTGATTATACTCTAATGAAAACATACCTATGAATATTATGTTCCATTTCTGACATACTCTCCCAATAAATCCCACTAAAATCTGACAAACTGGACCTTTAAATACCATTATAAAATAAGAGCCAATATGAAACAATAGTGTTGTGTTACAGGTGATCAAAAAGCCAACATGTCTATCAGGGCTCCACAAGAGCCCCATTAGAAACTTAGGGCTAATAAGAAGTGTCCTGTGCCATCATATTAACTCATCTTCATACCTATGGGCCCTAGGAATGATCACATGGGCTCCAAATGTAGCCCACCTTGGCCCCATTAGAGGCTCACATGTACAGACCCTTTTGAGACCACATGATCTGACTGACACATTTTGGACCTCACTCAGGTTTCCCAAATAGGGCCAAATTCTAGCTCAGTATTGATGTGGGGCCCACATGGACATATTGACTGGGTTCATGTTGACTGGGTTCATTGGTGAAGTCCAGAAGGTTGTATCTAGAGCCAATGTTTGGTTTGTCTGGACTACTGTAGAAACATGGCAGTGCAACATGGTGGACTCCATGGAAGAGGACCTGCTTCCTTATTTTCCTTTCCTTATTTTTAATTCTTATTTTCAGGTGATTTTACACTAATGAAAACATATTTATGACTATTATGTTTCATATCTGTCATATCCCTTAAATCTTACACACTGGTCCTGTATTTGAGCATTAGACAAAGTAATTTTAAAAAAAGCATCACATTTCATCCCAGTGCTGTTTTAACATTCAGCCCATACGGGGTCCACATGGACGTGTAAACTCACCTCAGATTTTCTGAACCTCATGTGGTTGCACATGATGTGGAACTCGCTCACATTCCCGCTTCTGACACCTTCCACAAAATGTGAAGCAAAGAAGAATGGGTAAAACAACTGGCTGTGTTTGTTCAGAGGGAGGGCAAAGGTCAGGTTCCTGCTATCACCGTAGCGATAGAGGATGTTTAAAATGGTGCTGCTGGCTGTTTTGTGTGTCTTGAGGAAAACAATGTGAGACTTGGGGTGACAGGTTGCTTTAGTGTGGACAGTGTTGCTGTAAGTGGGAGTGTTGAGCCTGTCTGTGCTTGCTGTTTCTTTCCGAGTGCTGTGGAAGACCAGAGAACCTCTAAGTCCAATACTCGGCTTGTCTCCGTGTTTTGTCAGAAGCAGGTTTCCGGGTGAAACTCTTCTTGCCTGAGAGCCTGTGACAGCCTGCTCATTTTGATCATGAAGATCTGCAGCTCTTTCTGTCTGGATTGTGTCTGACTTCACCAGTGAAGACTCTGGGGACTCTGAAGAACGGGGGTCTTCCCAGACATGTTGCACAGTGGTAAACAGGTGCTCTTTGTTGACAGTGAATCTCAAATGTGGGAATCCTATCAGCTTATCATTCCTGGAAGAAGTCATAAACACAGTCAGTATGATGTAATATAACGTAGAGCATTGAAATATTAAACAAGTGAATCCTTCAACTTTATTTAGGTTCCAAAATAGTCACTGCGCCAGCAAAGGAACTTGCTATCTTGTTGTCAGTTTGTTGTGTGAATTAGATTGTGGTTTACATAGAAACACAGAGAAGATGATATATTTTAATTTGTCCTGACAAGGGTTAAAGGATTTCCTCTGATTGTAGTTTTACTTTCTCTGAATATTATCACTCTAAATATTCCTTTTTGACCATAAATGAAACAGGATTTGAAACAAAATTGTTACATCCCATTCTCCCAGTTAAGGTCATGTTTTCCTTGTTCCAGTTTTCTGTCATTATTTCCTGTTTTATTTTGATACTGTGATTTTTGTCTCTTGTTTCAGATAGTTTACTTCCTGTGTTTCCCACCTTTGTGATTACCTGCCCGGCCCTAATTGGTTTCACCTGTCCCTCATTACCCCTCCTCTCTTGTGTATGCAGTCCTTGTGCTGCCCTTTGTCTGTTGCCAGTTCATCTCAGTACGTTGAGTGTTTAAGCGTAACTTGCAGGTTGGAGTCCCCAGTGAATCAGTGTTTATTGGAATGATGTAGAAACTTGATTTTTTTTATCATGCATATATATACACACTACAGTGACTTCTGGAGCTGTTTTTATGAGAGAACTTTACTTCCACGTCTAAAAACATCAAACCGGAAGTGACGCAGATTGAGATGGCCCAATTAACATTCATGATCCGATCCCAACTCTAGTTTCGAATCTGAAGAGGTAGAAAATGTATATTCTTATGAATATGATCCTATCTCACATCCCCTTGCCTCCTATAAATCCACACACAGTGCCACAGCGGCGAGAAAGAGAGGGTGATGGAGAGTGTGACAAAGGGATAGAGACTGAGAGAGAGAGGGAAAGAGGGGGAGAGGGAGAGATGAACGACAGTTCCCTGATAAACTTTTTGTTTGTTTGGTATTTGTGTGGTCAGTGTCAGCCGGCAGTCAGACCGTCGTTTCAGTTATGGGGGCAGCAGTGATGTCCCGCCTCTTCACCTGCACAAACGCACCTAGGAGCGAGAGCTAGTGCCCGCCCTTCTCCTGTCAGGAAAATCATGGACTCAATGTCCTGACAGGCAGGCGGTTGTGCACCCATAGCTACACAATGATTCGGCATGGTCACTGGAAGTGAAATCCACTATAAAACTAGCTAAAAAATATCAACTCACTGGAAGATAACTGCTCAGATTCAATACCGCCTACTTCTGCATGTTGGTCAGAGGCCGACTCAGGCACAGCCACTTCGTCTTCATACATAATATGATGCAACATTTGAAAAATAAAAACTGCCTTGCTCAAACAGTGCACCATTTCCTCTGATTTTTGTCCTTCTGGCCAAAAAACTTAAATTTTGAAATTGTCATTTTACACGACATTTCATTAAGAAATTTATTCTGCAAGTTACACTTTAAGCCATATGTGTCAAACTCAAGGCCCGCGGGCCACATCCGGCCCGTGATTCAATTATATACGGCCCGCAGATAATTTCATGTGTCTATTATGAATGGCCCGTCGGTAAATAGCACTCCCACCACTCACACTACAAGTCCCACAATGCACTGCGACAGCTGCCGCGCAACTCGAGAAATAAATCCGCTTGCAGTCGCGAAGACGCCAGTTTCTGTCAAACGACAATGTAAACAGGTTTGTCTGTTTAGGCAACTGACTCAGTGCAAAGAAACAAGTATATGAGGAGAGAGATGAGCGAGTGCTGATGGAGCTGCAGCTCCACCTGAAACCAGGTAAAAGTAAAAATAAGTCTGATCCACAGCAGAGAGAGAGAGAGAGAGAGAGGGAGGAAGCATGTGAATATGGACAGATGTGTCAACTTGATATAAAAAACTTTTTATGATCATGAATAATGTACGCTTCTGTGGTGCGCGATTTTTTTACTTCAAGTCTGATTTGTGTACTTTCAAATACTTAATTGCTGCATTATTGTAAGTCATGATGAAGAGTACAGACTCTGTCCTCTTCATCTCCTCAGTGTGTGTCAGTGTGAAGTTTAACATTTTCCCAAAATACTGCTGGTTCTGTGGTGTTAAATTTTAAATCTGAGTGAACCATAGAAGCTACAGTTGACTTTTCTATTGAGGTTCAGTGCGTTTTGGCCTTAATGTTAAATTGAGCAGGTCAGTATGCTCATCTGTACCTGATGGACTGACGGGTTTGTAATATTATTAAATGAGCATATATTTTATGCCAAATGCAGTGCCATTGAGGGTTTGCATGATTAAAGTGTGCGATAACGTGTGTCCAGACAAAAAGCAAGCATTTCCAAATATAACCCCCACCTGGATATGTGAGCTTAAATATTCTGAGCTGAAATATTCTCTTTTCCTTTGTTATTGTTGAAGAAAAAAAAAAATCTTATTTATTTTATTGAGGAAAAGGTTGCTGCAGTCTAGCTATTCAAATTCATATTTCTGAATAAAACAGTCAGTTTTAGGCTGTTCAATAAATCTTAATCCTGTTTGGCCCGCGACTTAGACTGTGTTTTAAATTTTGGCCCCTTCTCTGATTGAGTTTGACACCCCTGCTTTAAGCTCTAGTCGTTATTCCTCATGTTTTCTTTGCAGTTTTGACCTGTCTTCTGTACACTCGACTCATTTTTGGTTACCTTTGTGTCTCTGTACTGACTACCTGTGTACCGAACCTTATTCCATTAAAAGACTTTTCATCTATCTTCTATGTTCTATCTTCTTTTGAGTCCTTTGTCTGTTGGCTATAGTGTGATCCCCCCAAAATCTAATCAGTTCATCCTTGAGTCCAAGTGGACAAGTTTGCCAAATTGGAAGAAATTCAGTCAAAACGTTCTTACAATATCATGTTCATGAGAATGGGACGGCTAATAAATGTCAGCCGTCCCATTCTACCAAAAAAGTCGGCCCAAAAATAGCAAACAAATGAACACTCCTTTCAGGTGAGCAGATCCCTGATAGCTTCAGTTCACCAAGTACCATTTCATATCAAGTATCATTATCATTATCATTATCATTATCAATATTTTCCAGTCCAGCAATATCTCTTTTATGTAAAGAGCAGTGGTATTTGTGATTCTTAAAGGAGAAAATTAAAATTCAGTCATTATCTACTCACCCTCATCCTGATTGAAGGTCAGGTTTAGTTTTTTGGTCCACAAAACACTGCTGGTGTAATTTAAGTCTCCAAAAGTCTCACTTACGTGTGCACACTGTCACACCACACACAGAATTCAGAGTGCACATGAATGTGGCTCCAAGCTAAGGATCTACAGTGAAGATTCAGGCATGAACATGGTGTAAATGACGTCTTTCAAGTCAACTTGGCATGTTGGGGCTTTAGGACTTGGATTACACCTGACGAGCAGTATGGAGGCATTTGCAGGTTTTTTGGCTGTTTTTTAATGTTTAAAAACTGGTCACCATTGTTCGAGAGATTCTGCAACACTGAAACTCAGTGACCAGTTTTCAAACATAAAAAAAAAAAAAAAAACATATAAAAATGTCGGGGCTTTAAGAGACTTGGATTACACCAGATGAGCAGTATGAAGGCATTTTGTGTTTTTGTCTGTTTGTTTTTTTTTTTTTCTGCAACACTGATTTTCTGTGAAACTCCAGCAGTGTTTTGTGGACTAAATAACTAAACCTGACTTTCAATTGACTGAATTTTCATTTTTGGGTGAACTATCCCTTTAACAAGTGTTTGTAAGATTTGGAACAACTGGCCCACATTATCCTGTGTGGAGGGTGATAAACTTACAAAGAAAAAAATGGGGGGGAAAAAATCCACATTATTTACTACTTGGCTGTAGTCAAAGGTTTGTTATCATAGTGTGTCCATGCAGAGCTGTGGGTGTGACTTTACCTGGCCTGGCGGGCCACAAAGGTCTGAATGGCAATAAAGACCACTAGCAGGATGAGTAATATCCACAGAGAGTGACGCCTGCCGCACAGCCCTCTCCTCACACACCTGCAGGGGGCACAGCAAACACACACACACAGACACACTGTTGAAAGCATTCCTGGTGAAGCCAGATATAGTTCTGATACAGCTCTTTAAATACAACATGATCTGGTGTGGTCCTGTCATATAATTTCATGTGTTAAAACATTTTGATGACTATTAATCATAACTATTATCTTTCCCATCTGCAGCATTTTCAGCTATAATCCAGAAACAGAAACAGTTTCATGTGATGTTTTGAACATTGTGAACATCAATCAACATTCTTGTTAGAACTGGACCGAAACGTTTTGGAGTGAAAATCTTGAAATTGGTGTAGAGATTGTGACAGCAGCTGCAGACAGACAGCCACCCCATGGGGAGACTTGGTTCAGAGTGGAGGTAATGACAGCACGAGAGAACATCCAGTAACCTTTCACCATCACCGGTCCTCCAGCAACTCACGCTGCCTTTGGCTGAAACAATATATCAAAATATGATGGAATGGAATGAATTTTCCATTTTAACAGACTCTCAAAACACCACAGTCTCTATTCACAGTTTCTCAGGCGACAGATGATCACCACACTTAGAAACTCCGCCTCAAATACACACATTTCTCTACAGTTCTTTTCTGTTCCATTAAACATTTATTGTATAAAATATATTATATTAAGTGAAGAAATTCAAATCTGACTGAATAACTACTATAAGCTTCAATTCTGTTGTTCAGGATTCACTGGTAAGAGGTTATATCAAATGTGTCAAGAACAAAACCATGTTGCACAACACATTTTTACCGATGTTTGCACCTGAAGCAAAATCAACTACTTCTTCAAAAATCTGACCAAAGTTTGGGGGATAAAGATGTACAGCTGTTGTTTGGCACCTTCATCACACACTCAGGAATGCTCTGTGGATATTCTCCCTCACAAGACAGCAGATTACTTTCAGTGTCAGAGCTTTGGAAAGTTCAATGATTTTGTGAATAATTATTCCAACAATATCTATCCATGACAACTACAGGAGGATTAAGACTGGGGACAGTTTGTGCTTATTATGAACTACAAAAAAGAAAAGATTTATAGCATCATAGTCCAACACCAAGCAGGCAAAACACACAACTTCCCAACCCATTCTCATCCCTATTTGCCATGCCCCTTTGGAGTCTCACAGTTGCAGTTTGGTTAGGTTTAGGCACAAAAACTACGTGGGTAGATTTAGGATAAGACCATGTTTGGGGCTACAATAAGCACATCACATTATATATGTCACGTGACCTCACTGAAGTGGCTCACAAGACAAAAGTCACATGACATGTGTAGTCTTATGTACCTTACAACTTTTAATAACATTGGTTTCACTTGGGACAAGAACCCTGGTCTCCTGGATGAAAGTCCTGTGTTTGTTTGAGCCATTCATCCACATCACCTCCACCAGATGTGGACTTTTTCCTTTTTTATACTACAGGGCGTCTCATACAGCTGCGGATGGGTTTACACTGAAGTACTTGAAAAGCCCAGTGCCTCTTTTTCAGCCACTAATGGGTACCATGCATGTCTGTAGGGGCGGGGTAACAACACGTCAGTATTTGACGAGTTCAGAATGAGAACGGGCTGAACTTCTCCAGGGCACCAGATACACAAGGCCCCCAGAACAGCAGGTTGACTGAGTCATTTGCTTTGTTGTAAACTGATTCACTCTGAATTAAATTTTTGAAATTGAAAGTGCACGCTTGACATTGGAAACAACAGCTGACAAAACAATGTCATCTTAAGGTCCAGGCTATTCTGGAGCTTTCGGCTGCATCAGACAGTCCTTTATAAACTGAGCAAACTAATTTACTGACGGAGACCAGAAAAATGTCTGAATGAACCCAGAGTTGAGATTGTTTTAACAACTGTGGTAGTGCACCATGACATGGTAACTTTTGCAGATACAATCAATGGGATGACAGCTGTCCTTGATGTTAAATGAAAATGAAAATGATCCATAATGGATGATGTCCTCTGAAGGATTATTGCCAGTGCCTTGTTTTGGCTTTCACTGAAATACATACTACATAAAACATCTTGACTATTTTGCTTTTCAATTTTTCTGTCACTTTCCCACTACCTGATCTTGCTGATGACATATACCAGATCTGCACTGTTCATGTATAGAGCCTGAAGATTCATCCTCTGGAAGCCATAAAGATCTTTACCATACCTTATTCCCAGTGGTAAACAAGATATCATGCTCTGGACCACAGTGGACAGACAGCAACAACCTAGCTATACAGCATAAGTATGCTTAGGCTGTGCTGTTGTTACAGCCAAAAAAAGTAATCCTCTTCATGATTAATTCAGCTGGTGGTTAAATAAATAACAAGAAATGCTCCTTTGTATATCGTATCACCCCGCAACCTCCAAAACACTGATGCAAATCTCTCTGTATTAACCCAGACAGCAAGTCTCTCGAGCACCCTGTGTCTGTCTCTGTGTCAGTGTATGGATTTGCTGTTGGAGCGATACTGAGTCTTTTCTGCCAATATGAAGTCCTGGCACCACTCAACAGCTGTGAGTACTGATAGAATAAACACAAGTCTAGACAAGTTTATTTGCAATGCACCTTTTATCAACAACACAATTCAAAGTGCTTTACAGAAGACATAAAGGCATTCAGCAAAGAAATAAAATATTAAAACTATATCAAAAGACACATAAATAGGAGGGATGTCCTCCACTTTGCTGGCCTTAGTGAGGACTCGAACAGCTGAATCTGAATGAGCTGCAGCTGTGTGAAAGAATTTTTATAGAGATTTGTAAAGACAGCGTTATACTCATTGAGCCACTGAAGATAAATGGTTGGACAAGTTTTTCAAAATCCCACTGAAATGTGAGTGTCAAAATTTAGGCCCAATACCATGACTCAGACCAAAACTTTCTGGTCCATCCATCCAATTTCTTTTGTTTGTCTGGGGTCGTAGTGGCAGCAGGCTAAGCAAAGTCCAGATATCCCTCCCCCAGTAATGCTTTCAGCTCCCAGGCCAAATGAGATCTCTAATCCTTCTGCAACAACAATTCGGGTCTACCCCGAGCAGTGGTCCTACTCTGAGCTTCCTCCAGATGTCTGCGCTCCTCACCCTGTCTCTGAGGCTGAGCCCAGACATACTACGAAGGACACTCATTTCAGCTGCTTGTATCCGTGATCTCATTCTTTCAGTCACTACCCAAAGCTTATGACCATAAGAGAGGGTTCGGTCTCTCTTGACCTCAAACGTCCAGTACAATGCCCACATTACTGCTGACGCCACATCAATCTGCCTGTCGACCTCATACTCCAATTTACTGTCACTCGTGTACAAGACTCAGAGATACTTGAACTCCCTCCTAAACTGGAGGGAGCAATTTTTGGGCAGAAAACCATGGCCTCGGTCTTGAAGGCGCTGACTCTGATCCTGGCTGCTTCACACTCAGCTGCCCAATGTGCGTGCTGTGGGTCACGGTCTGAGGAAGAACAGAACCGGACACTCTCCTCACCTCGGCTGTGCCTTGAGATCCTGTCCATGAACATCACAAACATGATTGGAGACAGTCCAACACCCACTGAAAACGTGATTTATTTTGTACGAGGATACGGACACAGCTCTCACTTTGGTTACACAAGGGCCGATGGCTCGTAACAATGGTCCCAGTACCAGTAATCTTCCAGCACCCCCACAGGATTCCCAGGGGTACAGGGTCGTAAGTCTTCTTCAAGTCCACAAAATACATGGAGACTGGATGGTCAAACTCCCATGACTCCCCCCTGTTACACTACAAAGATAAAGAGCAAATCCACTGGTCCACTGTTCCATGGTCAGGGCAGAGTCTGCATTTTTCCTCTTGAATCTGAGGTTCAACAGTCAGTCAGAGCCTCCTTTCCAGCACCGGGGAGTAAATTTTCCAGGGAGGCTGGCCAGTGTGATACCCCAATAATTGGGGCATAACTTCTGGTCCCCCTTTTTAAAAATGGGAACCACCAGCCCGGTCTGCCACTCCACAGATATAGTCCCCGACACTGAAGAGGTGTGTCAGCAAAGACTAGCCCAACACTGTTCACAGCCTTCAGTATCTCAAGCTGAATCTCATCCACATCCTTTGCTTTGTGTCCAAGGAAATTCTTGCCAACCTCAGAGACCTCTGCCAGAGATATGGGTGAGGCTTCCCCTTGAGTTTTACAGCCTGTCTAGTAATATGTTGTGGTCGACTGTGTCAAACACAGCTCTGGGACCTGATAATAAGAAGACTGAAGCTTTTCCACTGACTGTGTTTAAGTGGATGTCATTCAAGACGTTAACAAGAGCAGCCTTAGTGCTGTGGTGTCGCTGAAATGCTGACTGGAAAACATCAAAACAACTGTTTAAGGCCAGAAAGTTAAATAGCTGAAAAACAGCCTTTTCAGGGATTGTACTTAGAAACAGGAGCTTTGATGTGGAGCTTTAACTGTTCATTAGTGAATTGTCTAGATTGTTCTTTTTTAAGAGTGGCTTAATAACTGTAGTTTTCAGGGCCTCTGGGAAATGGCCACAGAGCAGAGAAGTGTTGACTATTTGTAGAAGATCTGATGCCATGCAGTTAAAAACATTCTTGAAAAAGCCTGTGGGGCTAATGAAGGCAGCAGGAGGATTTCAATTTCTTTAAAGGTTTTATAACTGATAGATAGATAAGAAAATTTGACAAGCTGTCAGTTTCTCTGTATCAGGTGCATGGTCTGTGTTGTCCTTGCATCCACTTAAAAGTAATTCAGTTAGCACAATTAGATCCCATCTGTCTGTCTGTCTGTCTGTCTGTCTGTCTGTCTGTCTGCCTGCCTGCCTGCCTGCCTGTCTATCTATCTATCTATCTTATTGTTAGAATTTAGGTACCTAAGAATTTCACTGTGTTGTACTGTGTATGACTGTTTAACTTAAACTTAATTTAATAAGATAATATTGCTAATTGCTTTAATATGGTAAAAAAACAAACAGTAATTTGGTGTTTTTTGATTACATATCAATGAACTCAACACTTGTTGCATACTTTTCAAAATAAAATCTTACCAGAAAATGGGGGGTGGGGGGGTATGTCCATTTAGCCATTAGAAGACTTGAATGTTCAGTTCACCCAAAAATGAAAAATCAGTCATTATGTACTCATCCTCATGCTGACTGAAGGTCAAGTTTAGTCGGGTTTAACACTGCTGGAGTTCAAAAAAAAAAGAAAAAGAAATGCCTCCATACTGCTCGTCTAGCATAATCCAAGTCTCCTGAAGCCCCGAAATGCGTTTTGGACACTGTCACACCACACACACACAGTTCAGACAGTGTGCATGTGCACGTGAACGTGGCTCTGAGCTAAGGATGAATCAGAAAGAAAGATTCAGGCTAAAAACATGGTGGAAATGATGTCTTTCAAGTCAACTTGGCATGTTAGGGCTTTAGGAGACTTGGATTACACCACACCACTACAACATTCACTTCCATCGCTGTTTTTCTGTGAAACTCCAGCAGTATTTTGTGGACTAAGAAACTAAACCCAACCTTCTTTCAAAGTTCTTTTTATTGAATTTTACAATCATACAAATTTAACAAGAACTTCATACCCACGCCCCCAAAGACCCCTATCCCCTGCTGTCACTCAGTTGAATGAATTTGCTCTACCTTGTTAAAGCTGTGTAATTCCAGCACACACCCATCAGCACACCATGATGTACATAATAAATAAAAAAATAAATAAATAAAATGAAAAATAAATCAAAAATGCAAAGACAAAAAAACAAAACAAAACAAAAAAAACAAACAAACAAAAAAACAAAAAGAGTCTAGAGAGAGAAAACATATGTACATATACACATACATACACACACATATACTTTAATACACATGTGTCAAACTCAAGGCCCGTGGGCCAAATCTGGCCCACCATCTCATTTTATGTGGCCCACGAGAAGTTGCAAAAAATATAATTTGCATCATACAAACCTAAACTGCATTACAGAAGTATGGTGTCCAATAACTACAAGTCCGAGAATGCATCCCTTTTACACACATACTGAAGTCATTTAGTAGCTAGATACATCATTAGGGGTGTATCCGATGCATCAGACTTTAATGTGTAAGATACGAGGGCATCAGTTCATACAGCCTGCATCGGTAAAAAGCTGAACAAGAATTGGAAACAGATCGATGCACCACTAGCGTATCGATACATCTCATTAGGACGCGCATGTTTCATTTTTGGCATCAAGGAGCTGCCACTGAAAATTTCCTCCATTTTCTCTCTCCTCCTGTCTCTGTCTGCACCGCTCTTACTGGACGCCTGCTGCTGCGCTCACACAAAACAAGCGCTCCCTCCTCCCTCTGTGTCTCCTCGTCATTTCATCAGAACAGATCACGAATGAAAACAGCGACAGAAGTAACATTGTACCGCGTCGCACCACCAAACTTTCATAACGTGCAAGTGTAGAACAAGTTTGGAGTTTTTTATGAAAGATGAGTAACTCTGCTGCAAATCATTTATGTAAAACGTGTCTGACAGCAGAGAACAGAGACACGAGTCTGACCCACAGAGACGTCATGTGACTGAGAGAGCAGGTAACACAGAGCATCACTGTTCAAACACACTGATCAGAACCACAGAACTCTTCATATGAAACAGAGCAGCTGATCATCTTACTGCAAAAATACTAATATTTTAAACTGTTTGTAAGTTTGTTCACAGACACAACTTTGTTTCATTTTTTAATACATAATTGTTGCACAATTGAATGTCTACTGGCCATGATTTTTCCCCAGATTTTTGCTATTAGAGCTTATTATAATTGTTATAAAAATCAATATTAATCGACTGCAGAGGCAATTATGTGATATAGATACAATTGTATTGTCTTACATTTACAACTGTCCCTTTGAGGGCAAACCTAACGCTGATGTGGCCCAAGATGAAATTGAGTTTGACACCCCTGCTCTTATACATACACATATACATATATACATGTATATACATAATTCAGTAAAATAAGATAGAGAACAATAAAAGTAATAGAGAGAAAAATGTCCATGTGTCCAGGCACATCTCAAGAGCCAAAGTCTGCTTATTTATTTATTCACTGCTGTACCTGTGTGGAGGGTTTGTCAAAGAATGTCAAAACAAAAAGGGTCTCCACACTTTAATAAATTTCTTTTCAGAACCCCTCATTGTATATCTAATCTTTTCTTGGTTAAAGTTCATCAATACATCCCTTATCCAATGAGAAACTGAGGGTGGCACAGAATCCTTCCACCTCAAAAGTATCAGGCGGCGCACTAAAAGGGTAATGAAAGCCACAACTTTTTGGCCCCCCAGAGGCAGCTGTACTCCTTCAGGTATAATTCCAAACAGTGCCATAAATGGATTTGGAACAATTGTAGCTTTAAGTACTACAGAAAGAGCTTTGAAGATGTTTTCCAGTACCCCTCTAAGCTGGGACAGCCTACATCTACCACATATAGGGTCAATTTCTGGGTATATTTTGAGCTAGTTTGGATTTGGAGAGGTGTACCTGATGCACAACTTTGAACTGGAGCAAGGAGTGTCTGGCACACATGGAGGATGAGTGAACTTTATCCAGAATCCCATCCCAGGTTCCCCTCTCTATTGTCATTTGTGAATCTTGTTCCCATGCCTTCCTAATGCCAGATAAGGAAGGGCAGTTTAAATTAGAGAATAAACCTAATATTGATGAGATTGCCCCCTTTTCTGTCGGGTTGGCCGCCATTATGGAGTCAATTATGTTGTTAGAGGCTTTATTGGGGAATTGTAGGGTAGCCCCTCTAATATAGTGCCTAATCTGTAAATATCTGAAAAAATGTGTTCTAGGTATGTTAAATGTCCTTGACAGTTGTTCAAAAGAGGCAAATTTGTTGTCCACGTAAAGGTCATTGAAACATTTAAGGCCCCCTCTATGCCACATGTTGAATGCTATGTCTTGTATTGATGGTTGAAAAAAATGGTTGAATGCCACTGGGCTACACAAACACATATCTTGGATGTCATAATGTTTCCTAAATTGTGAAAGAATTCTCAGACATTGCCTGATTACAGGGCTGATATTAGACATGGCTGACAGTTAAGGCATTGCCGCCCCGATTACGGCTGGTAAGGAGATAGAGCCACTGAGATGCGTCTCCATCCTTACCCAGGTAGGACAATTGTTGTCTAAATGGTAATAATTCCAGAATGAGATGCATTGCAAATTGGCTGCCCAGTTGTAGTATCTGAAATTTGGGAGGGCCATTCCGCCATCCCTCTTTGTTCTTTGTAGGTACTCTTTATGCAGACAAGGCTGTTTGCCGTTCCAAATATATGATGATATCATTGAGTCTATTTGTTTGAAAAAGTAACCTGGAATAAATACAGGCAGACACTGGAACACAGTCATCTTTATAGCATTCACTCTCCCCATGAGTGAGATGGGGAGAGGGGACCAATTAGCCAGATCCTGTTTGGTTTGTGTTATCAATTTCCCAAAATTTTGTTTAAAGAGGTCAACAAAGTGTTTTGTGACTGTAATCCCAAGGTAGGAAAAGCTATCAGCAGTTGTATTGGCAATGTGATGTTTTCCAGTGTTGCGATGTCTAGATTTAATGGGAACAGTTCACTTTTATGCAAATTCAGTTTATAGCCAGATATCTCCCCAAATCTTTGTAATGAATCGAGGACTACAGGAATAGCCATCTCAGCTTGGGATATGTATAGGAGGAGGTCATCAGCAAAGAGGGATATCTTATGTTCTATGTTACCTCTAGTTATGTCATGGTTGTGTGTTTTTGGTTGGTTACTTCCTGTTTTATTTTGTAGTATTGGTTTCCCTTGTGTGTCCTTGTTGTTTTTACTTCCTGTCTTTGTCCTTTTCCCGCCCTTTGTTGATTACTGATTTGGTTCACCTGTTGTTGTCCACCCACCTGTGTTTGATTACTTCCCTGTCTATTTAGTCCCTGTGTTTCTCTTTGTCTTTGTCAGTTCGTCGTCTAGATTTGGTGTTTTAGTTTCCCATGTCTTCCCAGTGTGTTCTCCAGTGTTTTTGGTTTTCTCCCTTTTTGGATGGTTTGTGTTTCACTAGTGCTTGTTGGACTTATTTTTTCCCCTCTTGGTTTTTTTTTTGGATTTTTGGATTTGTGCACTTCTGCCTGGCTTTGTTTTCATTTGGATCTCTTCGTTCATGTAAGCCGGTGTTTTTTGTTACCTTTGTTTTTTGCATTAAAATTATCATTTGAACTTGCACCAGTGCTCCTGTCTGCATTTCTGGGTCCACCACCTCCAGTGTTATTCGTTGTCTTTGCACCAAACGTAACAAGTTATTCCTGGTATGGAGTTGTTTGATCTAATAGCCAAGGCCAAAGGCTCAATGGCCAGCACAAATAGCAAAGGGCTCAAGGGGCATCCCTGGCGGGTTCTACGGTACAAATCAAAGGGCTATAGGTATAGGTTATTCGTCAGGACCATCGCTGAGAGGCTGGAATATAGGAGTTTAACCCAGGAAATGAACATTTTCCCAAATCCAAATTTCTTGAAGGTCACAAAAAGATATTCCCATTCTACCCTATTAAACCCAACATTCAATCGGCATGAGGGTGAGTAGATAATGACTGAATTTTCAGAGAGAAAACTGAGTACTGAATATAAGTCAATAAACACAGCATTAATTGCAGTAATCGAAAATAAAGGCCTGTCTATAATATAAGCCTTTTTCAAATAAAGGTTTGGTTCTCTCCAGCTGAGATAAATAAATGCCCTATTTCAGAATTTGCAGTAGTCTAATTTAAAATACAGACATCAAACATTAGCTATTTCCTGCTTTCTCCAAATATCTTGTGTTCATCATGTCCATGTCTGTCTCCACACACCAGAGAAGTAGTGGCTGCTGGCTTTGTCATGTTCTATTGGTTTGATATTTTAACCCAGTCAGAGCATTCTATAAACAGAGCTGAGCAGCCAGCCGCAGCTCCAACCACAGCTCCACATGGGAAAGACATGACTGATATGGTTCCCTAAATCCAAAGTGCTACATACACTGATTAAGACAGTGATACGATTCTGTCTTTTTATTACAGTGGCAGCTAGTCGTGCAGACAGAAGTATTTTATCGACACGCAGGAACACTCATGCAGCTAATCATGAAGTACATTATAATGCATGACCAACAAATGCATGTCCTGATCTTCTGTGCTCCTCCTTCATCACACCATGTTTCACTGATCACATCACCACTGTCAATTACAGCTCTCACTGTCAGGATCATACAGAGGCTGGTAAGAAAGAGTTCACATGGAGAGATTATCTACTTGGAAAGAACAACAAGCAGCAAAAATAAGAATGCTCAGCAAAGTTTTCACAGTCTAACTGTGTTTAAATGATAAAGCTGGTCTTGTTCAATATTTTCTTCATTGTCAACAAATCCCATGAGAATACCCAAACCAACAACGTGTTAGCATGCCTCTCAATAATTCTGACTTCTCTACCCTGTCTGAGGCTTTCAGCTCTCAGTCCAGTGGTTCCTGCTGATCTTTTTAGGCTTGGTAGGTACTCCCCCGGCTTTATGTTTTGATGTGCCATCGAAGTCAGATGATGTAGTTTAAACAGTGTGAAAGTCCACGTATAAAGGAAGCTGGGTGGATGGATGGCTCAAAAACAAAAACACAGGATTTTCACCCAGGAGACGGGGGTTCATGTCCTGTGTGAAACCAATAGTCAGTCATGACTGCTTTTACTGTAAACTTAGGCTACGTAACTTTCATAAATTACTTTTGTAAGTTTTGTTACATACATTAACGTACATATCTGTCTGACATGACTCAGGCATAAATCACGTTCATGGACGAGATAATGTGTTAAAGTTTTATTTATGTTACATTTAGTCACGTATTTCTTCCACTCCCTAATGTATATGGCATATCCCGTGTTTCACATAAGTTATAGCAACTAGCTAGCAATGACTAAGCAAAAACATAGTGTTACCTTAAATAAATTATATAAATATATTATATATTATATAAATTTCTCGGGTTTGAATGAGTAGTACACAACTTGAAACTATTGTAACGTATATCTAGCATTTTTAGTTGGTGCAATAAGTAGCCATTACGTGTGCCAAAATGAGCACAGCAGTCTAAAATAGCAAGTTGAACTTTATATAAAATAGGTTGTAATCCTGTTTAATACACAATCTATGGTTGAAGTGAGTTGTTTCCCCCCACCCCCTCCTCCCCTGACACGGCAGAGTCTCTGCAGGCTGCAGGAGCTCTGCAGGAGCTCTGCAAGGGTGCAGTATGCGCACAACCTGGTAAATTGACCATAACAAGCGAGTTCTCCACTGTAAGTTGAACAGCTGTTCATGGCTGACAGTTGTCAGTCAATGTAAAGTTCAGCCCGTTATCCTGAAAACAAAATCTCACTGCTCTGAAATAACACACTGAACTCGAAGCTCAGTGCCTGCCTACTTCACTGCCTGCCAAACTCCATTAACATTTTGTTCAATTTAAAAGTTCTATATACATACAACGTCTGCGCCTTCTACAAGATTATAACTCATAAAAAGACACTTGCCCATTCTGCAAAAATACAGCATTAATTTTGACTCTGATTACTGTGAAACAGACATACAAAACCGCCCCGAATGGAAAGGTGTCATTGTGCTAACACTTCAAACTGTTTCTCCAGAGGTATAAAGGGGCATGAGTAAAATGCAATACTTTATGAATTGAATGTGGTCAGTAACATACAAGGTAGGGTTTGCACGGTACAAAGCAAACTCAATCTGTCTTTCAGTTACCCTTTCTACAACGTGGTCTTAAATCTGCAGGGTGATTTTCATACTTTATGGAAACACATTCAAATTGCAAAGCACTTTGATATGTTGTGAAAACTGGTCAGCCATGATGTAAAGTGAGACCCTCCTCTGACCCTCAGTGTGCTGTTAGGGTAGGTGGGCACAGAGTGTTTGCAGACATCAGGACTTAATGAGGGTAAAAAGCCACAGGTTTCCCCGGGCTACAGCAACATCTGGAGGCTGGCCGGCTCCTCCTCCAGGCCTCCGTCTGCAGCCCGCAGAAAACACACATGAACTTTTCACCCCTGTGTGTAATTTAAGAGGGAGCTCCAGGTAGGCAGATCTGTCTTTTTGAAGAATTTTTGGCATCGCTCTGCCAGCAGTGGGCTGGAGCTCAGTCAGTGTGAATGCAGATCGATGTGTCCTCCTAACTCACAGAGGAATGGACTGACACGGCTTTCAATCTGTCCCTAGACACAGATATCCTCACTGCCAGGTCACCCTGAGCCCAGAAATCACATTTATGATCTAAACTAAACACCGGACTGCTGATCTGAAGCCTGGGGAGAATGTGCAACCAGCAGAGCCCACCCAAAGACATGTAACAGCAAGTATATTTTAATATTCAAATAATCCTCATCCCCAATAATAAAACAAGCAAACAAAGGCTGATCATATGTTAAATTCAGTATGATGTCCATTTCCACAGCTTTAATGGCATCAGCATAACAACACTCAATAATTATTTCCAGTACTTTCAACTTTGCTCAGTCCATCCAGCAGATATTTCACATTAAACGCCTACCAGGAATGTGAGGAATGATGTCCTTTGAGCTGCTTGGAGGCCTTTGATGTACTACATCTAATAAGGAAGTATTGTTTCATGTCATTGACTATTTACAAGATCAGTTAGGATTGAATGTTCGTTCTCTACAACTCTACGTTACTAAATGAACTAAATTAGAATTTTTTATCCACTGCTTTTTACGGGGTCAAGGCCAACATGTACAAGACAACCAAAGTAACATATGACGATGTCCATGGTGAAACATCGCAGATGGACGATCAGCATGTTTTTGGGGAGAATAGGGGGTTAGCTGTCCTGTAACAGAAAAGCCAACTTATACAAGAGCTCTTCAATGTATTCACTGCCACTTCCCACTGTTGCTCTGACAGCGAGGTCCAACTGTCTCACTCAGCCAAGAAAACCTCCAGCAGGAGCAGTCAGATCTACTCTCACATCCCTGCCAGGTGAGCATCCGACATACATCCCCATGCCGGGTTTAAACGGGTCTTTGTCGAGTTAAGCCTTTAGCTGCATTAAACTTAAAAGTTAGCCAGCTAGGTAAACTGAGGAAGCTAAGCTATGAAAACTAGGGCTGCACAATTTGGTAGAAAAGTCATATTGTGATTATTTTGACTGAAATTGCAATTGCGATTGTGATTAGTGGAAATTACCAATTTTGTGATTAAAAAATTTTCATGTTCACTGAAAAAAAAAATTAAAATCATGATAGCGTGTTATTTATTGAGGTCTGAACCAAACAAACATGTTTTCTTTAATCTGTAGAACAGGATTTTTAGGCCAGGTCTCTGCAGCACTACAGTACTTCATTATAATGCTGTTTTCTCACACATTTTTCTTTTCTCAAAAAATTGCAATTTGGTTCTGGTTTTGCAATTTGGATATTGCTCTTGGCCATATTGCAGTTTTATTGTGATTGCGATTAATTGTGCAGCCCTAATGAAAACAATAGTGGCATGATTAAAAGATGCACACTAACAGTTGTTGACAGAAAAGAAACACTACTGTCACCAGTGTAACTGAGTGTCTTAGGTTCACCAAAGCAAGCAGGTTTAATAAAGAATATAATATACTGGACTCTGAGATGTAATGTTTGCTGCAGCTTCTTTTTTCCCTCCTCCACAAGTCAAAAACAGCAGGAAACAGAAGGGGACACACCACCTCAAACACAGAGTGCTTTTAAATCACAATGTTATGATGGTAGAGGGCTCAGTGGTTGATGACTGTCAGCCACTGGTGATAGACGATGGCATCGACCACTGGCCCAACTCAAGACAAGACATCCTTAAAGTGGTCAGAAATCTGAAAACGTGAACATCTACAGTTATAAGAGAACAAATCAAACTCCATCTGCTGAAATGTGGTACAATCAAAAGCTCCATCACAGCACTAAATGGATCTCTTGATGAGATTTTTTTTGTCAACTTGATGCTACAGTGAAAGTTCAGTCATTAAGACTATACTATAGCATGCTTTGACTGTAGTTTAATTATCCATGTTTTCATTCCTGTCATGCATGCTTGCTCTTCCTGCTGTCATTGTCTCGGTCTGTCAGTTCTGTTCTCAACTCTTCCATCAGCTGGTCATTTCCATCCAATAGCACAGTGACACACCTACATCAGTAGACTATCATCTTGCTGCTGTCTTTTTAGATATGTTTCTTTCTCTTGGTGAAAGTGCTGTGTTTGTTTGATCCATCCATCTTCTTGACCTCCTCTCTACATGGAAAACAGCCTTTTATATAATTGTTTATTCATTATTTTAAAATTCCACTCAATTAATTAATTTCACACAATTGAACTCAAATACCACTCCTGTCAGTCTCCTCCAGTCTTAACATTTATAGAAAAGTACAGTGGCTAGCTGCACACTTTTTTAAAGTGCAGTGGCTTAATCTACAACAACCCAAACTGCACAATGTCAAAGACAAAAAAGGGAGGAGACATTATTAAGTATTTCAGCCTGCAGCACTGTACTAAAAATCATTATGTGCCATACAACCTGTCAAATAAGACTCAATGATCATGTTTGCAAACCTTAGGCTATGTCTTGGTGCAAGCTGTTTTTCAGAACATTTTTTTTAGTCAAACTATGCTTTTAAAAAGTGATGGAGATAAAATCAGCCATTTAAAACATGTTGAGGATGTGTATGGCTAGAATAGTTTGTGGTCTTAAAGGGACAGTTCATCCCCAAAATTAAAAATACATATTTTCCCCCTGGTCTGTAGCGCTATTTATCCATCTAGATTATTCTGGTGTGAGTTTAAGGGTTTTGGAGATGTCAGATGTAGAAATGTCTGCCTTTACTCCAATATAATGGGACTAAATGTCACTCAGCTTGTGGTGCTCAAAGCACCAAAACATACATTTGAAAAATTCAACAGCAATGTCTCTTTCCAGAAATCCTGACCCAGTTACCTAAAACAATTCACAGACCTTGATGTGAGCAGTTTCATGTAGGAACTAATTTCTTTCTGCAGTAGAATCCACCAGAACTACTTTCTTTCTATTCTTTCTATTAGAAAGAAAGTAATTCATAAGTGATTTCTAAAGAGCGACATTGCTGTTGAGTTTTTCAGACGTATTTTTTGGTGCTTTGAGCACCACAAGCTGATTGGAGTAAAGGCAGACATCTCTACAGAACTCTGCAACTCAAAATCCACATGGATAAACAGCACTACAGGACAGACTTTGAGGTGAACTGTCCCTTTAAGTGTAAACAATATTAACTATTTTTTCTGAACTTTGATACTTTAATTGTAACCTTGTACAACTTGTACCTTTATGTTAAATTAAGGTCATATCACCAAAGCAAACTTGAATCTGACAGAAGAGGTTGAGCCTACAGCTCTCTCTCTCCCCTCCCTCATGTCTAATATCTCTCAGCCAGAGAGAGGTCTGAGCTATGTCTTGGTGCAATCTGTTTTTCAGAACATTTTTTAAATCAAACTCTGCTTTTAAAAAGTGATGGGGATAAAATCAGGCAGTTAAAAAGGTGTTGTTGATGTGCATGGCTAGAATAGTATGCGTCTTAAAGAGACAGTTCACCCCCAAATCAATTTTTTTTTTTCCTCTTGGCTGTAGTGCTGTTTATCCATCTACATTTTTTTGGTGTGAGTTGCAGAGTTTTGGAGATATCAGCTGTAGAGATGTCTCCCTTCTCTCCAATATAATGGAACTAAATGTCACTCTGTTTGTGGTGCTCAAAGTGCCAAAAAATACATTTGAACAGAAAACTCAACAGCAATGTTACTTTCTAGAAATCATGTGGGAATGAAAGTAGTTCTGGTGTATGAGATAAGAAGTAGTTGCAAAGTAGTATGCGAGGGTAGTAATGGGATGGGGTGGAGTAACTGGGTCATGATTTTTGGAAAGAGACACCACAAACCGAGTGCCATTTAGTCCCATTGGAGAGAAGGCAGACATCTCTACAGCCGATATCTCCAAAACTCTGCAACTCACAACAAAGAAATCTAAATGGACAGATAGCACTACAGGCCAGGGGGAAAATATTATAATTTTTGAATTTGGGTTGAACTGAACTGAAAAAGACATACTTGATTAATCCTCCTTTGGGGGAAAAGTTTTTGATTGAGGCTGCTCACTGTGCCCTCATCCATCTGCCATTTCTGGCTTCTGGACCTTTCTGGAGTTGATTAGTTTGTCCTCTCCCCTGGCCTTTTGTCTTCTAATTAATGGGTTACAGTCTCATACCACATGAGAGTAGACAGGTTAGTGGTTGTATACAAGCTGTACTCGCGCAACAAGCTCCACCATCTCCAGCTGTTGTCTAACCAAAGCCATAACCACAACTCTGCAGAATGCTGAGGTTAGGTTTTAGCATTATGGTACCAGCAGAAATGGCATTCCCTCAAATTAAAGGGAAAGCATGAGTGAACTGTCCTGTCCAGACTGACGACATAAAGGAGACCTAAAATGTGTGTTCTGCCTTTGACATGTTGCAAAACAAACTTTATAGGTCCACCCCGTTGCCCTGTCTGACCTTGGACTGGACTTGAAGGTAACAACAGTGACCCACGTCCACACAAACTGGAATACTGTTACACTTATCAGATCAAATCAGCAGACTGTAATCTGATGCTGATAAACTAACACTTCACACTGGCTGGAACCTGTGATAGGATATCAGCAGAGAGCTGAGTGACGTGGGCCTGCAGACGCTGAGCTGGCCTTTTGATTCAGTGCTGTTCACATGATATGAGTTTGATGGTGCACTGGATTTAACAGTCAAATGACTGTTTTTAATTTGTGTTTCAGTACAAGAATATGTGCACATTCCAGCAGACTGCACTGAGCCACCCTACACTTCACTCTGACATACTTCCTGACAGTCATTTGGTTACACAGGAAATGACTCTAATTGGCTTAATTGAGGTGAAATGTATAGTCAGGGGAAAGAAATACTCAGCCTGGGTTTATGTTAAGAGATCTTCAGAGGTCCACAATTTTGGACTCAACCTACATAAATGAAAGTGATCTGAAAAAGACTGCAGAGCAGTCAGAGCCACATACACCTGAGGATAATTCACCAGATTTAAAGTGCAGTTGTGAACGCTAGCAGCAACATAACACTTCAACAATGCTGAGGCATCTGTAGCCAACAATGCTATCTGTATTATTGGTGTAAATAGCAAATGTGGCTATTGTACCCATATGACAGAGACAGAGTAGATTTGTTGCCTAAACCTAACCAAACTGTGACTGAAAACTGAAAATGATCATTTTAAAAAACTGAAAGTAATGATAAGTAATAAGCAGTGGTGAACCGTGACTATTAGAGCTGTGACTTTAGTTCAGCCAAAACTTAGCCAGAAACACCAAAAATGCAGCAAAATGTAAAAAAGATCTTGCTGGAATAAGCAGCAGGCAGCAGGTAGCCTGTGACATGTGTTTGTAGTGTGTAGTTGTCACATACAAAATCCCAGTTGAGGGCAGCAAACACCACACAGTGACAGCAGAATAACTAATGTTTTTTCTAGTTTTCTGTACTTAAACTTATATTAAACAGTAGATAATTACCATTTACTCTGTTACTATTGTTTGGATAAGTTCTAATTAAGTTTGTGTTTGATATCAAGAGCTGTAATAATCTATATGAATCATTCTGAGTTTCTTATTTCTCTGTTTCAGTCCCACACACACAGTTACATGTAGCATAGATCTGCAGTTCTATTATTTCACAGTTCTGTCTGCTCTGCTGCACTGTTGGAAGGAGCTTTAAAAAAGATTAATGTGTCTGAAAAATGTTTTCTAACAGATTCGGGGATGAGCGCAATTTCAGTCTCCTAAATAACACAGTCCTTTGCAGATCCTCTGCCATGCAGCCAAAGTCTGCCTTGAAAAAGGCAGTGCTATCAAGTTAGCCACCTAGCAACTGTGTCAGTCTCGACTACGTTGTCTCCAGCAAAATATCTCTGTCCTTCAGGAAGGCTTAACCAGTCATAAGGGGTCAATATCCAGTAAATCAAAATGTGATTGGTTAATTCACCTGTCACTTTCTAAACAAACACACAGGCTGTGGCCTTCTGTCCCACTGATGAAGTCCTAACCAGTGAGTCTCTGCCTAGAGACAACACTCATGCCCTTGTCTCCCACAGCCTCCTCTCTACTGAGACTTTGTTGCTCTTTATTGCTAACCTCAGGGGCCAAGTGTATATAGCTAAAAAGTCCCCATGTGACTATTCTCATCTGGGTGCAAATAGACACTCTATTTTATTTCATTGCAAATTTTATGGGTTTTAGCAACCCAGGAGTATTTTACATTTCACAAATAAAAACTTGCTGGTGATGGACATTTTATCAGCTGACTGTAGTATTTTTGGACTCATAACATGAATAAAGGTTTCAGCATCTCTGCCAAGAGGAAGGCTTTGGAACACTATTTACAATGCTGGCAAATAAAATGAGCAGTTCAATAAAGGTGGATGAATAAAATATAAACAATCCAAGTAATTAAACATTTGAGAGATGTTATTTTGATTTATTTTCTGATAGTGATGAAGGCTGAATTGTAGTGAGTCTCTCTATAGAGCTTTTCCAAAAACAATGGTGCGTTAATGTGCGTTTCCATTACCGGAATATTAACACACTAAGTTGTCTTCTGGAGGTGGACCCCCTCCAGAGTCAGGTCAAAGCACGTCCGACCCCCGCCAAGTAGGGGTAGCGAGTTGCAGTCATACTTGCAAACCCTGAGACCTCAAAAACAAGGAGAACTTCAAAACCAAAGCGAGGAGACTGAGGGTTCTCCCCCAAAAAGTTTCATAGACTTTCTTTCCTGCATTTTGTTGACTTTTAATGAAACGATAAACTTTGTAAACAGATGCCTACAGATGACTTATAACTGACAGTTACTAGCTAGAAAACACAATAGGACCACAGCATTTAGCCTTACCTAGTAGTCTTATTTCAAATTTGATTACAATCATACAAATAATAAACATTGCTGCTCCTAAAATTGTACACCTTTCCTTTAAAAAAAATCATGTTTAAAAAAGGTGTAAAAATTTGTCAGACATTGGGAGAAATTGGGGAGAATTGTGATGCCAGGAGGAAACTGGGAGAGGGCAATGAAAAATGAGAGTCTCCCAGGAAAATCAGAAGGGCTGGCAATGACGTTTCAGCAACATATTTAAAGGGATTGTTCACCCAAAAATGAAAAATCAGTCACTACCTACTTGCACTCATGCTGATCGAGTTTTACAAGAAAAGAGTTTTGCAGAATCTCTCCCCCAAACAACGTAAATGAAAGGTGACCAGTTTTCAAACATAAAAAAAACAAAACATAAAAAGCCTCCATACTGCTCGTCTGATGCAATGCAAGTCTCCTTAAGCCCCAACATGCTAAATTGACTTGAAAGTCATTTACACCATGTTTTTAACCTGAATCTTCACTGTAGATCCTTGGTGCCACATTCATGTGCTCATGCACGCTGTCTGAACTGGTTGTGTGTGGTGTGACGGTGTGTGAATGGAATGTCGGGGCTTTAAGACTTGGATTACACCAGATGAGCAGTATGAAGGCATTTTGTGTTTTTGTCTGTTTTTTTTTTTTTTGCTTTTTTTTTGAAAACTGGTCATCATTCACTTCCATTGTTTGGGAGATTCTGCAACATTGATTTCCTGTGAAACTCCAGCAGTGTTTTGTGGACTAAAAAACTAAACCCAACCTTCAATCATCATAAGGGTGAGTAGATAATGACTGAATTTTCATTTTTGGGTGAACTATCCCTTTAAATAGCTTAGCCACGCCAGTGTATGTGTGTGGGAAACAACTCACAAAATACTGATTACAACTCTTTCTACTCTGCTCAGCACTGACTACAGCAACTGTGACAGGTTAAGAAAAGTCCAAGACAATAGAAAAAGCATGTTGAAACAGGGCTCACGACTAGCAGCAGAATTTATCATTTCAGTTTATATGATGTTCATATGGTGCATATTCCCCATATTTGCCATAAACTAACTGACACACTAAAAATCTGAGAACTATTCCAACACACAAGCACTGGTTCATCTCTTACACATCAATCCAGACATCCCAGTAGCTTATGAAGATGCTTTTTTGCTGAGATCAGAGATATTAAACATTTGATTTTGTGTAAACTGTTATTATTATTATTATTATTTTGACAGTTTTTACTTTCTTATCAGTGTTGTCATTGACAGGTTTATTGGAAGTGGTTAGACTGAAACGATGGCGACATGACAGGGATGTAACGATAACCAACTAAAGGTACGATGATAGCAGGATATAAAGTCCATAATGCAATATATATCCAGATATTAAAACAACAAAGAAAAATAACAAATTGAAAAGTGTCCTTTTATTATTCTATTGTGTACAGCATTTTACTTCATATAAAATCTGTTTTCCCCTTTCATTTAAAGTGCTCCTGCTTTCCTTATTGAATGAACTGAATAAAAAATGCAGCCATGACCTGAGCATGTGCAAAGAATTGGCATGAAATTCCTTTGGCAATAAATGTTTTTCTAAATTATGTATGTACAGCTGCAAAACACAAACAATGCAGCAGTCAGTAGCAGCCCTTTTATAAAATAAAATAAAAACAACAAAATCACTAACCATGAAAGTCCAGTATGGTATTTGAACATTTTTTATTATTGAAACTTGAACATTTTTAATTTGCTTTTAAAAACGATCTCTGTAAACTTTATCATGTGTATCACGGTGTTGTCCAGTTGGTCCAATTGTTTCATTTGATTTTTTTCTTTAGAAATAACACCTGTTCACTGGTAATTAAATAGCAGGGCTGTAACTAACTATTTACATTTTTGATCATTTGCTTTGATTGATTGATTGATTATTTATTCTATTAAATGTCTGAAAATAGTTACAAATGCCCATCACAATGTCCCAGAGTCCAAGGGGACGTCTGACCAGAGACAAGCAGCACATCTATATTTGAGAGGGTGGGACCAGAGAAAGTTCAGCATTTTTCTTTCATAAATAATATGAACGACAAATTGATTGCGAAATGCATTGACAGCTCATTTTTTGCCAGTCCACTAATCGATCGATCAGCTGATCATTTTGGCACCACAACTCAGATCTCAGCTCAGAAAAAACCACACACTTTTAACTGAATTGAGCACAGGCTTAGGGAGTAATGGATTACATGTAACAGGATTACATAACTGTAACTGTATTCCATCACAGTTATAATTAAAAAGACATAATCAGATTACAGATTATTAGGAGGATTATGATTTGAAAATAAAGAACGATGTCACACACAGCACAGTGCACACACAGCTGACAACTCATTATCATGACCTCTAGTGAAAAAATGCTTCACTGGGAGGAAAATTCAACATTTCTGGTCTTTAAATCAATCAATAAATAAATAAATTACAACCAACAAAGGAAGGAACAGCTGGACAAACTAATAAAACTAACAACCAACAAACACACTTTGATAATCAATCGATAAACAGTTGTTGTTTAAGAAAAAAAAAGTCAAAATTCTCTGATTTCAGCTTCTTCAATGTGAATATTTTCTGGTTTCTTTCCTCCTCTCTGACAGTAAACTGAGTAATTTTGAGTTGTTGACAAAACAAGACATTTGACGTCATCTTGAGCTTCGATCAACATTTTCCACCATTTTATGGACCAAACAACTAAATGATTAACTGAGAAAATCAACCGATTAAATGGATAGATATAAGTGATCAAGTTATATTACTTTCTTATTGTGATACTTGTATATATTACTGACTACAGTTTTATACAGATAATTAGTAACTGTATTAGAATACATTTTTAAAGCAACCCTCCCAACCCTGATTGAGCCCGGGCATTATGATTTAAAACAACTTATGTAACTTAAATATAGTTTAAATTGACTTTATACGCGTCCAGCTCCTGTCCAGCCTCAACAACAGAAGTGTTAGTCATGACACAGAGCAGCGGAGGCTGCAGGAGTTGAGTTTGGAGCGACAGTGGCTGTCTGGAGTGTGAGGAAGGAGAGCCACTGAAACATTAGAGCAGCTGTCAGTCAGCGGTCAGGATGGTGTTTACTGAGGAATGATGACCTGAGACATTCAGTCTGTCTCACGGTCTACAGGCGCTCTAACAGCGCTGTACAGTGAACAGAGGAAGCAGAAGATGAGCGGACTTACGAGGCTGCGGAGCTCACAGGCTGCTCTCTGATCCGTCTCAGCGGTGAGGACAGCATCTCCCACAAACCCCTCATTTATAGTCCCGCTCCGAGCCGAGTCCGACCCGACTGTCTTCACGATCACTGTCCTGTCCCGACCTGTCCTGTCTGCGTCCTTTCTGTGTGTGTGTGTGTGTGTGTCTCCGTGTCTCTGTGTGTGTCTCTCTCTCTGGTTTGTCATCACTTTCACGCTCAGAGAGGGAGAAAGAGGTCGAGAGACGTTAGGCAGGAGGTGGGGAGAGAGAGAGAAGCTGTAGGCTCAACCTCTTCTGTCAGATTCAAGTTGGCTTCGTCGACATGACCTTAATTTAACACAGAGGAGCGAGCTGTACAAGGTTACACTTAAAGTATAAAAGTTCAGAAAAAAACAGTTCATATTGTTTACACTTAAAGGGACAGTTCACCTCAAATTCAAAAAGACATATTTGGAGTTTGGGAGATACAGTATTGGCATACAGATGTCTGCCTTCTCTTTAATATAATGGAACTAAATGTCACTCAGCTTGTGGTGCTCAAAGCACCAAATCAATCAATCAATCAATCAATCAATCAATCAAATCATGTATGAATTACTTTCTTTCTAACAGAAAGAAAGTAGTTCCGGTGGATTCTACTGCATAAAGAAATTAGTTCCTAAATGAAACTGCTCACAACAAGGTCTGTGGATTGTTTTAGGTAACTGGGTCAGGATCCCTGACCATTTTCATGCCATTTACTCCCATTATATTAGAGAGAAGGCAGACGTCTCCACTGCAGATATCTCCCAAACTCTGCAACTCACATCAAAACTATCTAGATGGATAAACAGCACTACAGGCCAGTTGGAAAATATGTACTTTTGATTTTGGAGGGTGAACTATCCCTTTAAGACACAAACTATTCTAGCCATACACACCCCCAACACTTCTTTAAATGGTTGATTTTATCGCTATCACTTTTTAAAAGCATAGTTTGATTGAAAAATGTTCTGAAAAACAGCTTGCACCAAGACATGGCCTCAGGTTTGCAAACATGATCACTGAGTCTTACCTGACAGGTTGTATGATTTACATTACAGTGCTGCAGGCTGAAATAATTACTCATGTCTCCTCCCTGGGAGTGGTATTTGAGTTTAATTGTGTGAAATGAATTAATTGTGTAATATTTAAAATATATTTTAAAAGAATGAATAAACAATAAAATAAATAAGTGAACTGGTACAAAACTGTAGGCTATTTTAGGAGGTTTTGAATTTTACTCTTCTAATTATGCTGGAAAATATATTTTAAAAGATGAAACTCTGGGCTATTAAACATTGTAACAGGTCAACGTCCTAGTGATTACATTTCATTTTTGACAAAATGTTAGCCATTTTATTTTTGAAAGTTGCTCAGGGTTCACTTAATGTTAATCAAAATACACATTTTTAAACCACAATTCTTATTTAGCTTTGATTTAGAAAGGCTACAAAGTTGAAACACATCTGAGAGCAATATTATTTAATGAATTTGTCTAAAAATAGAAAGTTTACCAGAGCTTGAGCAGTATTCCTGCCCTTTTTAAACAGGGAATTAAGACAGGGGTCCTTAGGGTATAGCTAACCCTTTTCATGCCTGATTAAATCATGCTTTTGTAAACGTCTGATAGATTAATGTAAATCTGAGACACAACTTTAAAGGACCAACCTTTTCATAAAAAAAAATCAATCTGAAAACGATTGCAACAAATCATGCAAATTCAACCGATCCCTATGAATTCTGTTCAACCTTGCAATTTTGTCCAAACTCTGCAACTTTTCCACAAATATGACTAATCATTGTTGCTTCCTGTGACTTCCCCCAATCACAGCAGTCCCTGTGAAACCATCATAGCTGTATATCTCATTGAATCGACTCAGTGTTTCATTTTATTTTCTAATTTTTTGCATTTCAATTTTTTTATTTTATCACAGGTACTGAAAATAATTCAACATTTGTAATTGTTACTGACATTCATTAATGCTCTTTGCACTTTTATTGTACAATGAGTTTGAGCTCTAAAAAGATCTTGCTTCTTGTGGTATTTTTTCGGTGAGGTTATTTAGAACACTAAGAATAGAGTGTTGTTTCAGTCTTTCTGGAACAAGTTACCTTTGATTTAAATGGATTGTGCAAGAAAACAAAAGCAACTTTCCTTTGCAGTTTTGACTTGCTCCTGCCATTTCGTTTTAAAAAAATGTATAAAAATGTCGCAACATGTACCACAATTTTTTAGAAAAGCTGTCGTGAAATCAGGCATTTTAGACCGCAACAATCCTAAAAACAGCCTGTGAAATCCTGGAGGTATTGTTAGTTTTACATTTTTTAATAATCTGAAGTTGTGAATTCTTGTCTGGGACAAGGCTGTTTTCTGGCACAGAGCAAGTTTAGAAACAAAAACAAAACATTTCATAAATTTCAAATATATAAATCTTAAAGAATACCTTTTGACCAAAAAAACTGAAATGAAAGTGTTTTGTTTTGGTAGGACATGATTTGTTCCAGTTCTCAAAAATGGGTGATTAGCTAATGTTAATGTCATTCCTTGTTTCTATTTTGTCATATTAAACCAGTCATACTGGATATCTTTTAGGGATGATAACAATTAATCAATGATCAATTAATTGGTTGTTAAGAATTTGATTGATCATCTAAAATTTAATTGATCTACTGTCAAACAAATAATGAAATATGTAGCTCTTTATATGTTTCATAGGCTGCACTTTTAGAAATAAGGGCTCCAAAAGGGTTCTTCCTGAGGGGCTGTGGTTCTACCCAAAACAATTTGCTTCTGAAGAACCCTTTTTGGAAGGAAGGGTTTGTCAAGGGTTCTTTGTGAGACTAAGGGTTCCATTAAGAACCCTTTTCATCCAAAGAACCTTTTTAGAAGAAAGAGTTCTTCAAGGATTGTTGAAATATTTGAAGAACTGTTTTATCAAGAGTTCATCAAAGGTTCTTTGTTCTATAATATAAAAATGTTCTCGACAGAACCTCCTGCATTTGTTCTAGATTAAACCCATAGAATATAAAAAAAATCTCCATAGAACGTCCTGCATGTGTTCTACATAAAACACTTGGAATATAAAAAGGTTCTCGGTAGAACGTCCTGCACGTGTTCTAGATAAAAGCCTTGGAATATAAAAAGGTTCTCCGTAGAACCTCTTGCATGTGTCTAGATTAAATCCTTTCAATATAAAAAGGTTCTCAGTAGAACGTCCTGCATGTGTTCTCGATAAAACCCTTGGAATATAAAAAGGTTCTCAGTAGAAGCCCCTGTTTGGATTCTTGTTACCATCCTTAGAAAAGTAGAAAGGCTCTGGATAGAACCTCCAGAGAGGGTTCTAGGTGGAACCTTTTACAAATGGTTCCAGATCTAACCCTTTATGTTGGGTCCAAGGCAGAACTCTTTGAAAGGGTTCCAAGTGAACCTTTATAAAAAAGAAATGGTTCTCTTATGGGGACAAGCTGAAGAACCCAATATAGTTCTAGCTAGCACTTTTATTTCTAATGGTGTATGTAACACCGTCAGAAACGTGGAACATGTTGCTGTGGAAATAAAACTTTGATTGAAGGGTTGTTGGTAAATGCAACACGTTTAACATTTTTCAAGTATGATTCATCAATTAATTGATGTTAATTTTACCAATGATCGATTGAAGGACAGAGCTTACAGTTTGCAGCCCTGATATCTTTTTCGGTGCTCTCTACAGTAGATGTGATATCGGCATTGTTTGATTGGTTGACCTGGTGTTCCAGCTGTGAACGTGATGGATGACTGTTGTTTGTGCGGTCAGTACTGTATTTCATGCAGAGTGCTTTCATATTGTTCACTCTGTAGCAGCTCAGGCTTCCTGTTTTGAAGCACTATTATGCATTTTTTTTCCTGACCGTCATATTCATCTACTCTGACCTCACACCCCCACTTACACTGCTTAAAATAGCATATGTTGAAGATCATTTTAAAAGAAGAGCCCTAACCCTCACCACCTTTCAACACAATGTGACACCTTTGATTCTAGCTGATGTTATGCAGCATCTGGAGGCCACATTCTTACTTGTCATATCCTATAAGGATATATACAGTAGATGTATGTGGTTGTGGTAGGAATGTTATAGAGCCTATAGAAGATAACACAGCCTAAAGGAGGAGTCTGTGTGTTTTTGAAGGCACTCAGTGGTTTCACGGGTTGCCCTCAGGCTGAGACATGCACTGACACATTCTGCTGCTGCACTTTCAAAGTAAGTTTTCGCCTCCAAGTGGCTGATGGATTTAGTTTTAGTTTCAGTGTGTTTAATTTTTTTTATTTGAGTTTTATTTTGGTAAATATCTTGGCTCTTGTGTCTTTCAGCAGACTGCAGTGTAGAAGGACATGTTGCTCTCTGTCTCTCTTGTTGTTGGCAGGACTGATCCAGTCTTTTCTGGCTCAACATGTGTGTCTGCGTCCAAGCAGTCTAAATGACCAGGCTGTGATCACCCAGGCTGTATTTGGTTAAACCTACTTTGCCATGTTTTTGTGTCTTGATGACTGAGTCCATTAAAGGTGCTTGTTTTACCACTGACATGCTCAAATTGTTATTCTAAACGTCTGGCAGCATTACGGAAAGGATCCCCACAGAGTAAAGAGTAAGATATGTTTTATTTAACCAGAAACAGCTGTTACATCACACTGTTCAAAGCCACTAGCCTCTATTTAAAGAAACAGTCATTTTATCATCATAAAACACACTTGAGAGCAATGGATGGGCTGTTTCTGGTTAAACAAAATGATCTTTCTCTGTAGGGATCCTTTCCATAATGTTATCAGACACTCAGAATAACAACCTGAGCCTGTCAGTCACAAAACAAGCACTTTTAGTGGACACACTTTGACAGTTCACCATTGACCATAAGGATTACATTGCAGTCTGTTCCACTGGGTGCAGGACTCTGCATACTGGACCAATTTCAGAAACTGTTGTCGCCATTCGGCACTTAAACACAAAAACAACATAGGAGAATAGAGTTTAAAAAATTACCCTTTAACAAGTTTTTGTCTTTGTGTTCTTGTGTGTCTGGTCTTTTGAACCTGTTAACAGCATCAGTCAAGGCTCAAGTATTGTCCAAATAGAAAGTCCACATTGGTGCACATTAGTTGCATGGCAGTAACAGACAAAGCACTGCAGTGATAAAAAGAGACAAAAGACAAAATTATAATCTAAAGTAACAATATCTGAGAGTAAGTCTAATGACAAATCAAATCAAAATTGCTGTAAAATTTAAATAAAAGAGTAATTCATCACTTAAAAAAATATCTTTTATAGACTGATTTTGGTGACTCTAAAACCACTCAATTGAAGTCCACTTAGTAGCTTTTTTTTTTTTTGAAGCAATATCAATAAAAATATCACACAGTCATGGAACTGTAGTTGTTGAAACTCTCCAGTGGTCTGAGACTTTACAAGTTCTTGTCCACGTAGCCTTCTGAAAGTCCATTCTCAACTTTGGAAACGGCTATTTGACCATCTCAACGGAGGGTCCACCAACTCACTCCATCCAAAGTTTTCAAACCTGTCAAACTTCAGTAGTGCAGTGGAGTAGAGTTAGATATAATGCTGCTAAATTTGTAAAGTTAGTTAGTTCTCACAGATAATATGATGAGGTTATGTATATGTGCATGTTTCGTGTGTGCAGCTAATCTCAAACACTCCTGGACCCATCAGCCTAATTTTTTTGTATACATTTATGACTGTTTGCTCAAAGACCTCTGTGATTGACAATTACTAAAAACCTATATATAGCCTAATTTATACTAACTGCACACTCCTCGCTCCTCTTAACCACCCAGCAGAGGCTGCAAGTCATCAACAACTGCTAGACTATGCAGGTTTGCATAGTCTGTTGCAGGCCACATGTTGACCTTTGGCGTGGCTCAGAAACTGACATCCAGAGAAAAGCTTTGTCTCATCTTAAAGCGGAGAATCTGCAGATTAATTCCTGATAGTCACCATACCAGATGAACAAATCCCTGCCATAATTCTGCCATGAAATTTGATTTGTTACAACCTTTGCAAATCTCCACTAGTTGCATCTGGCAGTTGTATTTGCATTGCAGTAGGTGCTTCACCACCAGCTGCCAGGTGCACTACTGGTGGTGGACAAAGTACTCAACTACAGTAGCTGAGTCAAAGTACAGATACTCCTGGTCAAATATTACTCAACTGCAAGTGAAAGTTGCTCAGTCAAAATTTGACTTGAGTTAAAGTACTAGAGTACTTGCTTTTAAAAATACTTAAGTATTCAAAAGTACAAATTACAAAGTAGATTTTCTAATATCAGTACATTACTGTATTGTTTTCACAGTACATTTGCAGAAGCTTGTAACTCTCTTAGACTACCTAATGATGCACTGACTTACTTGTAGAAGCACTCTGCTACACAAAGCCTATAGAAACACCTGTAAAAACTTCAGCATAGAAATACAATCAAAAACAAAAAGGGCAGTTATTGTCATTTTCTGATGTAACTGTATTAAAATCACCATAAAGAGTTCTCCAAGTCTGTTAAATAACTGAGATTTCTTTTTGGCTTCAAGGGCAGTATATATATACATTAATTATGTGGCATTTTTCACCCAAATAAAAACAATCCAACATTCAAAGCCTGCCTGGAATTATTTCTCTTTTTCTAATTATAATAACATCTTGAGATTTAATTTTGTCTTTGTCCTGCCGTCACCATTACTAAGTTTTGTTTGAATGAAAGAGGGAGAGCTTGCTTGCATTAGTCACAGAGTGCGCCTGGATGACGTATTTCTGCTTTTACATCAGTCCCAGTTGAGAGCGAGTACTGTGATTGATTTCCTTCTGTGAGGAACACAGGGTGTGGCCAGTTGCATTTTAGAAAGAAAAAACAGCAACAGCTGATTTCAAAGCTCTGCCTCACCTTAAAGTAACGAGTAACAACAACCTTCCTAGAAATGTGGTGGAGTCAAAAATACAATATTTGTCTTTGAAATGTAGTGGAGTGAAAGTCAGAAGTTTCCAAAAAACAAGTACTCAAGTAAAGAACAGATACCCAAAAAATGTACTTAAGTACGGTACTCAAGTAAATACACTCTGTTATTGTCCACCACTGCACTCTACTGAGTGACCTCTGCTAATCTGCGATGTCCTCGGAGCTGCTGCTCAGTCTGTAAAACCACTCTGACATGTTGGTACAGTACAGGTATACAGGAGGGGAAGCTTGATTTCTAGTTTTATTTCTACTGAATTTAAACCAAAGTCTTCTCTGGGCTTCTGTTATTTTTTACATAAAAAGACAGGAAATAATCTAATCTATATTCAATGATTTGCTGATGTATTTGGTCTCAGTTTACAGATTTTATTTGTCTGCTCTCCTACCATTGGATGTGTAGCAAAGAGATGATAGAGTTTGTAGTTTTTCAGCTGGAGGTACTTCCTGTGGTGCATCCGAGGGTCTGTCTCTGGGACAGGATTGTCTACATAAGAGCAGTATGATGAGTCAGCCATCAGGACTCTACTAGAAAACTATATTGGAAATGTTGGTTATTATATGAGCCTGTCGACATTTAAGAGACCATCGTGTGTCCTGCCTTTAAAGTAAAATGACGGTTGCGGTTCGTCCATAAACTCTAGTAGCCTGGATGTGTTTTCCAGTCTGTGGTGCCCAGTGAATAAATCCTCAGCACGGTAGTCAGTGTAAACCATTTTGAAAATACATGTCTCCCTGCAGGCTCATTCTCCAGAAATAGCCTTTTATTTGTCGGTACTGACTAATAACTGAATTTAGCTCCACTGAGCAGTCTGCTCAGCAGTCATGCACTAACTGTAGACAGATCCCCTCCACTGTGAACTATTTTATGTTCACCTGAGACACATGCAAATAGGCTATGATTGTATGGTAACACTTAAGCACATTCACTATATGTCAACACACCACCTTGATAAAGAGCAGTGAAGACCAGTGGATACGGAATGAAACTTGTAGCAGGACAAAGCTACCAAATCAGATGTTAAAGGGTCTGTTTACGGTCAACAGTGAATTATTCCAATCAGCAGTAACACTGTTATTAGACAGCAAATGTTCTTCATTTTCAAATGTCATTTTTCAGTAATGTGATTATTTTTATGTGAATTTTTCTGGGAAACCCTAGTGGGTCGCTGAGGGTATTAGATTCTACCACAGACTGTAAATAAAAATGAACAATGGTCTCCACTTCCTCCCACTGTACAGAAATGAAGCCAAAGTAAACCAGCACTGATACGATCTACTATCTTGTGCTGGTGATGTCATCTGGAGCCAGAATCTGTGCAGTAGTGATCAGGTTTGGTCTAAGGCAGTGTTTCTCAAACTTTTTATAGCGCGTACCACCTCATAAAATATTGAGCTCTCCAAGTACCTCCTTACAGTTTTGTGCCATTTGGTGCTAGCAGGCACTGTGGAAACTTCACAAGCACTTGTGCATGTTTGTTGTCCATTTAATTTCATAACTGAAATATTCTCTAACAAAGATACAGGAAAGTCTAAATTTATTCAAGGAATCTCATCTTTTGTATATTTCTAATCGAAATTTTGTAGTATTTTGACAGTATTTTATGTTTCTACTTTAGTCATTTAATTTTTAAAAACTATTTCTGATATTTCTCCACCTTGCATACCACCAGTGGTACACGTACCACAGTTTGCAAATCAAGGGTCTAAGGGATCAAGGTCCTGCCCATACAGCTGTCAATCATGATGTGAACCACCAGGGTCATTGTCAAAGGGCTCTCGGTCCTTTGTTTGCCTATACTAAAAGCCAAGGATGTGGCAAAAGATTATGTTCTGCTGTTGATGACAGCAATATATAAATAAACATGATCCCATGTGCTCTTCTCTATGTCTGAAATGTAAAAATAGTTCTGGCACATATTGTCATCCTGTGTGGACATGCCCCAAAAATGTAACATTTTTGGGTGTAAATCCAAGCTGAGATTGATAAAGTATTTGGGATAGATATACTTCAAAATCTACATCATGTTGTTCTGGGATTAGACTCTACTTATGAATGTAGGTACATAATTAGGATTGTCTTGTATGCTGCACGTCTCACAATATTACAAAAATGTAGTATCCCCGATATTCTAGCGGTATGTCTCTTTCTCTTTTGCCGTTGGAGAAACGATCACATGTGCTATGAGGCACTCTTGAGGCGTTTGTAAGGGACTGGTCCCCAGTAGAAACATACCTGACAGAGGAATAGTTAAGAGTAACAAGTATTGAGGTAACAAATATAACATAAGTATATCACTGGTTGTGATGATTGCTATTGCTTACCTTTTTTTTTTTTTTTTTTAATTTATTTATTTTTTTTGTTTGTTTTTTACTTTTCTTACCTTTTATATGTTTGTTTGATTGTTTTTGTGGTTCCTTGTGTTCTTGTTCAGTGATTCTCTATGTATTTTTGCCTAAACTGTGGGTCTCTGTTTTGTATTGTTTTGTATCAGCATTGAGACATTAATAAAAATATTGGAACGAAGAATTGATCTGAGAATCTGCAAGTGTGAGCAGGTCTTGGAAGCTGTTTTTTTAACTGTGTTAACTAGCAGAGATGAAATGTGTGCCCGCAGTTTGTTGACAACTGATTTATGATGACTGATTTGTAGATCACGAGAAAACAACTTCTGTTAACTTGAGAAAAAGAAATACTTTACTCTGTTATTACAAGAAAACTTCCTTTGTTATCTCAGGATCATCACAAGAGGCTTTTAAGCTTTGTTTTCTTCTGTATGATCTTCAGTTAACAACTTATGTACACTTTTGCACTAATCCAAGCAGGCCTCAAAGATGGCTGCCAAACAGGATTTGACAACATGAAAATTTGTTTACCAGACACCTTGAAGATTACTAAAAAGTAGGTTACAAAAATGTATCAGTAGGGTGCATGTTGACCCCACCTACAGTGTCGTCAGAGTGTATTTTACCTCTTCCATGTGTTATCTCATCAGGTGATATGTTTTTAAATGACGTGCCAATCAATCGCCCAAGAAATTGTGGTCCACCATTTGTAAAAAGGTCTTTAGGCCCCAAAAACTCTGATTCACACTGCAGTGTAACAGCCTCTAGGCATGTTTTATCAGGGGTTAAGTTGGAATTTACTATGTGGGAGGGGAGCTCCACGGTTTCAGGGTTGTCACAGGTACATGTATTTGTGCGCAGACTACAAAATCTATTTGACATCATTTGACAAAACTCAGACAAGCCTCTGCTCTGAACACAAACACTTACCACAGTCATTCTAGATGCTGTTGGCAGTGCACAAAACTACTGATAACAATAAAAACTTAAAATCAGAAAAATCAGTCAGTGTGCTGTTCTCTGAAGTGTGTTCTGTCGTTTGTTCAAGACATTTTTTTCATCAAAGGTCAGATGACGTTGACATGTTGAGTTTTAGTGTTCTTCTCCATGTGTCTCCCATAGACTTCAATAGAACTGGCAACACAGTCTGGCACCAAGCACAGCACAGAGTGTTGGTTAGTGATGTAATGACTTTTCTCTTGTTTTTAGTTTCCTTGATTATTCTTGGACAATAGTCAAACTAGCCTGTGTCATGGTGTAATCTGAGTTGCTCTGATATCCTGCTGATATTCTTCTAAGTGCTGATAGACTTCAATAGGCTAAGTGCTAATTAGCTTTACAGTTAAATCTTTTTTTTTTTCTTTTTTTTTTTGGCATTTTTGCCTTTATTAGATAGGACAGCCAGAGATTAGACAGGAAACAGGGCAGAGAGAGGGGGGATGACACGCAGCAAAGTGCCGAAGGCAGGAGTCGAACCAGCTGCCACTGCAGAGGACTAACAGCCTCCATACATGGGTCGGACGCTCTACCCACTGAGCTAAACGTCCGCCCCAGCTTTACAATTAAATCTAAACTAGAACAGTGGTTCGCAAACTTTTTCTTTTTCAGAAGCCAAAAAAAGTTTGCAACCCCCACCCCCAATTTTGTATTAGTCATTATCATATTATCCCATATTATCATTGGGGATGGAACTGATAAAAATGGATTCAGAAGTTAAATTATAGCAGCATAGAATCAGCAAACTCTTGTTTGTTTATTTCCCACACATAGATCATATTCATTCGACTTTGTTTCACTCTTGATAACTCCCCTGGTCTTCTACGCCCCCCTGCAGTGGCTCTGTGCCCCACCCCCCTTTTGGGAACCACTGAACTAGAGCTTGACAGCTAGCAAAATGCAACCGTTAGCCTAGCTAGCAAAGTATCTTGTGTTAAAGTTATAGTATCATTTTGTGAAATCGAAACATTGGGCCTCATGCAAAAACATTTTCATATTCTTATCATTAATTTCTCTTACTTTTTTTTTGTACAAATGTGTCACGTCAGATTCAGCAAATGCTTGTAATTTCAGATAACTGTGTTAATGATCCTCCTGTGCATATTTGAGTGCATGTGCATGAGACCCAGTAACTCCTTACAAGGCTATTCTTCCTCATGAAAATGGTATCAAAGAGTAAAAAGATGAACTTCATGAGTTTGGAGATTAAAGTCCTGCTTTCAGAGATCCATACAGGACAGGCTATGATTTTAACAGTATCAGCCGTGGAATTAAGACCTGCCAACACCAAGAAACAGGAGTGATGAGTGCTGTTGTTACCTGACAGCAGGTGAAAGCCACTTTAAATGAATGATGATGTCATTAGCCTACAGTATATAGATAAATTTAGAATCATATTAGAATTAAAAAAGCAGGGTTAAACAGGATTATGTCAATGTGATCATGAGGTGTGATTTTATTTTTCAAACTCGAAATATCTTCAGATTAATGAAATATGCAACCATTAGTGAAAAACTTTGGGTAGTTAACAGCAGACTGACTACACAACTCCTGCGACAGGTCTGGACCTTGTAAATTGTCTTTGTACCTCAAAGAATATTCAAAATGCAAGAAAAGTGGTGAATGTTTTTCTCCCTACCTTACCATCCACCTATCACTCTGCTATCTGTGCTGTGTGACTGACTGACAAATGACTGACAAAACAAATCTGCTAGGTATTTTTAAAGGAACAGTTCACCCACAAAAATAAAAAATTACATAAATACACATTTCCTCTGGCCTGTAGTGCTGTTTATCCATGAAGATTTTCTTGGTGTGAGTTGCAGAGTTTTGGAGATATCTACTGCCTTCTCTCCATTAATTGGCACTCAGCTTGTGGTGCTCAAGGTACCCAAAAAAGAAAAGTTCAAAAACAATGTCTCTTTCCAAAAAATCATGACCCTCTAGATAATTCAGACCTGTTGTGAGCAGTTTCATGTAGGAACTACTTTCTTTCTGTTAGATAGAAAGTAGTTTTGGTAGATTCTGCTGCAGAAAGAAAATAGTTCTTATATGAATGACCAGTGCTAAAATATTACTCAATTACGAGTAGAAGTACTGGTGTTAGAAATATACTTCAGTACAAGTACAAAGTGCAAAAAATAGAAGATTAGTTACTGTTAACCACTAATGTCACAATCACCTCTCTGAACTAGGGTTACAACATTTTGTGCATTTTCCTTAATCAATAGTTAAAATAGATTATTAATCATCATTAATAATTCATAAGATACAAAACATGTTTTTTCCTCATTTTAATTTTTTTTGTCATTTTTTCTGATTTTAAGTCTTAAGTTTAAGTTTCCTTATTCAACAAATGTCTCCACCAGACAAAACAGTGTCAAATGAGGTCCAGTTACTGCCATGACTATTGATTAAATAGCAATCAATACATTTTCAATTGGTTAAATTCTTCATGGCAATGAATCGATTAATGATTAATCATTAACATCCTTACTCCAGATGCTTTACTGCAGCGTTTTGTTTTGTTTTTTGTTTGTATGTCCTTGTTTTCATTGGCCTGTTTGCTGTCAGATATCCTGATTGGCTACTAAAATGCAGATGAAAGGTTTGAATATTAATTCAAATTGTACTCAGTACTCAACTATGAACTATGTAGATTACATCTTGTAATGCATACTTAAGTGCGAGGAAAAGTACAGACTTGAAAATCTACTCATAAAAGTACAACTGCCCCAAAAAAAAAAAAAAAAACAAAAAAAAAAAACACTTAATTACAGTAATCTGAGTATTTGTAATTAGTTACTTCCACCCCTGTGGATTACATGGAATAATTTGGGCAGCCAGGTCATGATTTCTGGAAAGAGACATCACTTCCACTGTATTGGAAAATAAGGCAGAAATCTCTTAAGTTCTTACATCACATCATTTCGGCCTGTGTTCTACAGCTATGAAGAAAATGTGTTTTAGTCATTGTTTGAATTATTAAGACCAAGAAAAGTGTAACAGTTACTGCTTTAAGTGTCCCTGATGATATAGAGGAGCAGTGGCCTATGTTCCGGGGCTGAGAGTCCCAGCCCACTTTAACCCCATTGTTTTATTAAGGTGATTTTTAGATTGATAAGCTGCGATGTTATAAATCCTCCATTAAAGCAGCTCCGCCCTCCTCTAATGCAGTTTAACAAGTAGTGTTAAACAATGCAGCAGTGCAGAGTCTCAGACCAGTGCTCACATGGTATTTGAGTCCTGGTCATAGAAAGTCCCCCTTCTGTTCAGAGCTGTGTGGCCATTTTTTTGTGTGTAAGAGATGTTTTTCTTGGTGCCAGGCCCACACATATAATCTGCTGTCTGTGCCTCCCTTGTGCTGCAGCGAAGGAGGGGGGGTAAAGACTCTGAGGTTGAGGGGTGTTAGGGGGGCTTTTGGCCCACAAAAGACTCCTTTGTCTCCATGAACAGAGAGGTAAAATGAGCCTGCACCAGTCACCCTCACAGGGGTGAACATGGCATTGTGAGGCCTGCCCCTCCACCCCCTCCACCCACTAACACACACACTCCCCCTCACTCCTCCTCTACTCAGACAGGATGGCATTTTGAACAACTGCAGGTGTGTAGGCAACTGTGTGTGTGTGTGTGTGTGTGTGTGTGTGTGTGTGTGTGTATCTTATCAGTTAGAATTCAAAATTCAATTGAAATCAGCTTCAATGTGTAAAAGGGTCTTAAAGGGTCAGTTCACCTAAATTACAAAAAGTAATTTCTCCCTTTATAGTGGCATCTGTCTCATGCATATTGTTTGTTTTTCAGGTTTGGAGATATCTGCCTCCAATTCAATACAGTACAATGGAGGTGAGGTGGATTGAGTGGATTGTGCTCACAGCACTGAAATGTAAAAAAATCACAAGCATCTTGTCTTTTACAGAAACAGTGCCCCTGTTACTCATAGGGACTTCTTTCCAACAAATATTTGCAGAGCAGCCTGGGAATCAGATGAATGTGAGCTCAGGTTTCATTTGCTCTGGCAGATTCGTCTGGACCCTTCCTGTTCTGACAGATTTCCAATTGTCCTGGGTCTGCTCGGGCCAATCACGATCATTTATTTAATACAGGATGATATGATGACTGACAGAGGAGCATCATCACCAGTCTAGATTAGAAATGTCAGTGATGTTAGGCTCACAATCAAACTGTTGTACTGATCAAATATGAATCAATATTCTGTTACTTCATTGTGTATTTTTCGCCTCAAATGTTTTAGAAACACATTGTAGTGTACTGTTTAGCTGTAATTTGAGAAAGTTTGAGACCAGGCCACCATTTCTTCCTGCTTAACACCAGACTAAGCACAACCACAACTTGCACGCATCACTCAGCAAGGTATACGTTTTGTTGTTCTGATTGGTTGCCGGTCAATGCAACTGCATCCAGATGCATTTTGGCCTGCACCCATTTGAAATCAAAAATGAACTGAGAGATCCCAGACTGTGTGATGCATTTCCAGGCTATTTACAGAGCTGGCTTTTGGAATAAGTTTAATCTACATTGTTCACATCTATGTTTGCTTGCCGGGCTTGTCCTTGTCTTTGCTGGTGTATTGTCACATTTGTTGGCTAGTTAACACATTGCTCCAGAGAAATACACTGTGGTTTTTTGTGTGTTGTGTGTGTGTTGTTGGGGGGGGGGGGCGGGGGTATGTATACACATACATGTGCATACATGAATGACCCTGCCAATGAATTATATTATCAATACATTTGAATTCATAAGAATATTAACCTGAGACAACAGAGAAGCAGAAAAGTTATTGAACGTAGCAATTTTTTAAGACCCAGGTGTCAGTAGCCAACAATGCTTTTTGCACCGGGGGTGTGAATAGGCAATTTGCCATCTACATCCACATGGCAGAGACAAAATATAACCTTTTCCTAAACCTGACCAAGTATTTCTGTTGCCAAAACCTAACCGAAAACTGAAAAGAATAGGTCAACTAAGTCTTAAAAAGAACTGTCACTGGGGTGGGGATTCAGAGCCCAGTCTCGCCCGAAAAAGTCTTATGTTTAAGGTTGTATTCAGACACAGTCAGGCATTGCAGCAATTAGCTTCTTTTTTCTCTCTCTCTGATTCAATGGCTTCTCAAAAACAGCGCTCCCTCACCTCATTCAGTCTCTATCTTGCATGACCACAGCTGCAATCCCTCTCTCAAACAAACGGACACAAACCAAAGGAAGCTTCTTGATATCACTATTGCGCAGCATAAACTGAAGTCAGACACAGATGTCGAAGCTTGATACACAAATAAACCATGCCACAACCATCAACTTTCAACTTTTCCACTGCATGTCACTGCAATTTCTTGGCATCTCCTGCAGCCCCCACCACCATTGCCTAAATAGACCAAACCCCTGCATTGTTGCTGCAATGCCTGATTCTGTAACTCATTGATCCACCACAACCTCTGCTCTACAGAGATGTTGAGGCTCTTGAAAGTTAAAATACAGAGCTAATACAGGGTAAATAGCCAAAGAGCTGCTATCACTGGTGCAAATAGATACTCTGATATTGTTTTTAAAATCACTCTCTGCAGAGAAAAAATAATGGAGTGGTTGTTAGCCAAAGGACATTCACTGGAAAGACGACGCACAGTTTAGCATACTGTAGAGTTGGGTGCACTAGAGGCTGACATTTTTACAGGATTCCCATGGGAATTTTACTGTCATAGGATTGGGACAGGACAGGAGTGAAAATCCACTATTGTGTCACCGTTTAGATGGTACCCCACACAGGGATGGCCACTCCCCATAGCATCCTGGCATTGCATTTCTTTGCTGCAATGCAAAGTTAACATACCTTTCACTAGCAAGTTTGCACTTGAAAATTCAGAATGATTTATAATATATAATATCCCCAATATTTCAAACAAGTTTTATATTTTGTACACTTGATTGATTCATCTATAAAGATGCATGTCATGAAGAATAAGCCACCTCATGTCTTCTGTGGCTCTGAAGGAGCTTTGTCAAGTCTGAGAAAATTATGATCATGGACCAGGCTTAGACAAAATGAAGGCAGAGCTTGAAAAATGTGGGTATTTACCTGCCAGGAACTATCCAGTTGCAGTGCGGGATCCAGCTCGACTCTTTAAGTTTCACTTTGTTTTCATGAATAATGTGGAAATGAAGTCAGTGGCTGCTTTGGAAAGTGGCAAACAATTCTCTTTGGAAAGTGATCAGCAGTGAAAAGAACATGTGATTTGTAGTAATTGGGCTAAAACACATTTAAGGTTGGCCAACAGAGGGAGTTGGCAGCGACAGAGACACATGAGGAACAAACAAAACAAACTCGGGGAAAATGGGAAAAAGGTTAGGTTAGGTTTAGATTCAGTTGTCTGCAGAAGAAGAAATTAAACAGAACATGAAACCTTGTTGTTAGTCATCTGGAAGTCGACTCAGGCTGTTGGATGGGCACATTAAAGCCTTTGCTCCGTCTCTGGCCATTTAAACTCTAACCTACCAGACCTACCAGACAAACACACACACTGAGAGGTGGCTGAAGGCCGAACAATGACTCTCTGTTCCCTGTCACACGTGTGTTGCCTTTCTTTCTCCTGTTCCTTCTTCTTTTAAATCTTTCGCTCTCGTTTTTAAAATTCTGTTCCTCTCTCTTCTCCTTACACAAGCTGTCAGATTGACTTTCCACTTCCTTGCATGTTCCTCTCTCACACCACATACTCCTTTACCACACACTCATGCAAAATGGAAAAAACGTCAGCAGGGAGGATATATTAGCAGGAGAAAGATGGCCTGCCTGCACACAGACACGCACACACACAGAGTCTGAGAGCAGCAGATTACAAGCTCCAGCAGTCATCAGTAGAAAGGTCAGGCCTTCAGTGTGTCAGCAGAGACAGTCTGGCCTAATTTGATTCCTCCTCGTCGACTCTCAGGGATATGTATTCAATATGAACTCCTCTCGTCCTCAGAGAGCCACTGAAACTCTGTCTCTCGATGTCTCACTCACTGTTAGAGAGACATAGACATAAAGAGATGCTGAAAAACTGGAGCTGCTCTAAATGACCAAAATAGCTCCATGAACTCAGAAGTGGATCATTCATCTCAAGGACAAATGGGCACAGGGATGGTGTTTGAATGGAGACTCTTTCTGCTTCCTCCATTGTACATTCAGATGGACCTGTCTGAAGACATTTGCTGCGCTGGTGGCAGTACCTGAGTCAGTCAACAGGTCCGGTCACTTTGTCTGGTCCCACACTTTTCTCTACTACAGGACTTATGAAAAACCAGACTACTGAGCTTTTCAGAGAATATTCATTGTTGTCAGAGGATTATTCCTCCTGTCCCTTCCTCTAGCTCTACCCTCAGGCCAAAATGTGAGCTCTCTTCTGAATATTTAAAGTTGCAATCCTTCAGTTTTCAGTCCTGGTTGGTTTGGTCACACCTGTGGTTACTGGTGATAATGGTGTGCTTTTCAATAATACAGGTTTCAGCTGTAAATGACGTGCACATCTCCAACCAGGATCAGCAAACATGCCAATTCTTCACAATAAAAATCTACAGTTATTTTGTTATTTAAAAGCTTTTATTATGCTCACATGAGTAGTTCTGCAACAGATGCATGTTTGAGAGGGAGAAGGAGGGCTGTCACGGGATGGCTGTGGTGGACAAGACGTCATCACAGCTTGCTTGGAGGCAAATCAGGCTTTGGTCTTACTCCAGACATGGTCCACTGAGGATGTGACTTGGCTCCATTTGTTCACTTAGTGTGTTAAAGGGACAGTTCACCCAAAAACGAAAATTCAGTCGTTTGCAGAATTCAGTTTGCAGAATTTCCCAAACAATGGAAGTGTATGGTGCCCAGTGACAGAATAAAAACATAAAATGCCTCCATACTGCTTGTGTGGTGTAATCCAAGTCTCCTAAAGCCTCAACATGTCAAGCTGACTTGAAAGACCATCATCATTTACATCATTTAAACCAACGTTGTAGATCCTTAGCTTGGAGCCACAGTCACGTGCACATGCACACCATCTGAATTGGGTGTGTATGGTGTGACGGTGTCTGAACCACATGTCAGGGCTTTAGGAGACTTGGATTACACCAGACGAGCAGTATGGAGGCATTTTTGTGTTTGTTTATTTTTTTTCTGCTGTTTTATTATGTTTGAAAACTGGTCACCATTCACTTCCATTGTTTGGGAGATTCTGCAACACTGTTTTCCTGTGAAACTCCAGCAGTGTTTTGTGAACTAATAAAACTGACCCGACTGTCAATCAGCATTAGGGCGAGTGTGCGGGTGACACCCATTAGCGATCCATTTTCCACGCTATGTTGTGGCAGGTGACAATACAGCAGACATTCATGGTTCCACCATGTTGACACAATCTTGTTCTCTATATAGACAATATGTGTAAAGTCAAACTATGATCCCCATAATCTTGGAGGCTAAAGGAGGAAATAAAACATCAATTAAAAGAAATGACCCAATGAATAAAGGAAGGTAAATAAGCATTAGAGTCCACTTCCACATGGATGACAAAAATAATATTCAAGGAGGAACAATTGCGTGATCGCCTGCATGCAGCTGGACCCTTAAAAGTGGTGCACAGCCTCAGAGTGGAAGAGACGCCACCTAAGTTGCAGGCTGGTGGCGGTTTGTTTGAAACTCACACTGGACCTGTGCAACTGGAGACATCAACAAAAGCAGAGAGGCAGCCAGTAAGACGGCAGGACTTGAAATCTCAGACTGTTTGCTACTCAGTGCCATTGTTTGTTGCCACTAGCTTAGCCACGTGGCTCCATTGTTAACCCTTGGATAGCATGTGGCTAGTTTGCTTGCCTTGTTGAATGTTAAAGTTTAATAATGGTTATCTGTGAGAGGAATGGGTTTATCGTAATGGTGTTTGCTTCACTTTGATTACAAACTGATAAATTGATAAATTTAGAAAGGATAAAATGCTAAAAGGTAATTGCATTGTGTTTAGGGTTGATTGTAATTTTGTAATTCATGTTTGGGTATTTTAAAACATTTCATATTTAAACATTTCATATTTAAAAAATATTTTCTTAAATAATTTAAAAAGCTCATGTATATACAGTAAAACACTGCATAATTTAAAAACCACTGCACTGGTAAAATACACATGCTTGCATAATTTAAAAACATTGCATAATTTAATTTGATTAAATAAATATGATAAATAAATATTATAAATTAGTCTGATCTAAAATGTTTAACTATTTACAATTATAAGTGTTAAAATACAATAATTGTTTAAACACATGAAGTGGTAGAATGCAGGAGAATTCATACAACAATGGATGTGAAGCGCTGAAGTTCACTTTATTTGCATTGAATATTATTTAAGGTAAAATAAGGCACTTTCACAGGTTAAAATATTTATGTTTATTATAATGTTTATTCATTTGTTCATTCATTTTTGGCACTTGTTTGCACGTATTTAATGTTACATGTTTATTTGCAGTAATATACATCATGTGCAATATTTAACATTTTCCCTTTTTCTGTGTTTTCTTTTATTTGTTAAAGGGTTTTCACCTAAATGAACTAAATGAACCAAATGGCTGAACCAAAATTTTCCAGAGTAAACTGTTGAACTGAGCCACTGCATCTTCAAATAAAAGAAGGAAGAAAGAAGGAAAACTGTTTCATCATTTGAGTGAAATCCAGTCAACTCTCAACAAGTTGACATCTCCATCCTTTCAAGTTGGGAAATTGCACAGGGACTTTAAACTAGAACTTGACAATATGAATACAGTGATGGTTGACCTTAAACACACTCACACACACACACACACACACACACATAATCCCAGCTGATGAGTGCTAGCTGATTTTGTGGAGTTCCAGTGGGAGGGAATTAACCTGTGTGTGCGTGCTTGCACGTGTGTGTTCGAAGTTGAGTGCCTCAGGAGTGTTAGAGAGAAGACTATTGTGTTGAAGTGGTATTTATGGGTAGCAATTCACTTGAAACCTCCAAGGTCCAAATCACACAGAGGACCAATAAAGAGGAGAAAAAGCCTACGAAAAGAAAGAAAGAAAGAAAGAAAGAAAGAAAGAAAGAAAGAAAGATCCCATTCTTGCTTCTCAAAGATTTTCTGAACTGTCAAACACTGATACCAGATTCAAATAAAAGCAGGAGTGATGTTTGGATGTGATGTCCTAACTGCCTCAGAGCTCTCTGGTAGACAAGAGTCTTGTAAAACTGTCTTACTGGAAGGCGTCGTGGTGTAAATCACCAGTGCAAGCTCATGAAACACTCAAATAAAAAGTTGTACGAGGTGGTGAGCAGAGAAATGGAGTGTGTCCCCGCTGGGAGCTGCTGTTTTACAGGCTGGAAGGAGGCGAGAATGAGGTCAGACAGGAAGGAGAACAGAGTGATCATGACCCCGGCTTCCCTCATACTCACCTGTCAGCTGGCACTCTCAGTTTCCCCCGAAAACAATCAAGTTTTTATGAAGCTGAGGTTGCCTGTCATTTCCCAGAGTGCAACCTGAAATGTGACCCCACTGTGCACATATCCAGCAACCCCCAAAACACACACACACACACACACACACACACACACACAGAGAGAGAGAGAGAGAGAGAGAGAGAGGAAGAGAGAGACTTGTGCACCATCTCTCAGCGCAGGTAATTCTTTTTTTTCTTTACAACAGAACATCACATGATAAGATGACCTAATATATCCCATATAATATATCCTGTGACTCTGCTCTGTGGCAGGGCTCAACCTTACATTTTATTCTCATCACAAGGTCCTCATAGCTGTCCTGGAGCTGTTGTATTACAGGATCATCCTCAGCAGATGTTTATCCATGGGGCATTCCATTTCTCTGAGCACTTTTTGGTACAATTTTACTTTTGTTCTCCAAATCAAGGTATCAAGGCCATTTATCATCATCATACAATACAGGGCTGCACAAAGAAACAATGAGAATTATAGTTCTTTTATGATACACTCACATACAGCAAAGTTGGTGGAAAGAGCTAATATTTACATTTAAAAAAAATATATTAAAACAAGGATAATTAAAGCTGCAAGCAGCACTGAACAGACCCTTGCATCCATCAAGATGTGCACCCATCATGACCCCATCACCAGACCAGACTGGTCAACAAGGCTCTGAATTCTCACGTTTTGAACACCACAGGAAGGAGTTTGATGCCACTTCCTGTCTCCTCTAGGTGGCACTACAGAACAGCCACTAATTATATGTTCTGTTCCAGCATACTAAGTGTAGACGACACTGAAAATTTCATGTAAATTAGATGATGACTGTCACGCAAGGTTTGCTTCCTGTTGTCAGTAGGTGGCGCAATGAGTAGAACTCTTGATTGGGATGTAAATATGATTGTGAAGGGACTCTTATCAAACATGTGAAGGGGCTGATTGGATCATTTATACTCAAATTACAGTAACTTTCTGTTTTGTGGCGAGACATCAAAACTACATGTCACGCCGTTCAACAACAGCCAAATCTGTTCATAACTTTTGATCACAAACTAGTCTAGATGGTGCACACCAGTTTTGAAGTCAATCTGATCAATTCTCTAAGAGGAGTTTGTTAAAATAAAACACGTGGAAAGCACCAAAATTGACCACAAAATTCAAAAGTGGACGACTTCTTGTTGCGTTTAGGCTGTGGCTCCAAGAGGCTTTTTTGTACGCCAGGACATGATACATGTGCCTCCTGATTTTTGTACATGTTGATGAAACGTACTGTGAAGTCTGCTTCATTGAAATATTGTAGCAGGTGCAGTGGACCCATTTTGCAGCACTGACTAAATATTGACCTGTAGATTTGTTTAGGTTGGGTATCTTGTCAAATATGTTACATTCAGATTCGACAGTGAAGCACAAAGTTACAATAACAGTGACATTCTTCAACAATAGCCAAATCTTTGAATACTTTTAAACAGAGGAGTACAGTGACTGATAAAGAGCTGAACATTATGATGTCACAGTGAAGGTGACCTTTGACCTTTTGGATAAAGATGGGGGAAAAAAACACGGTAAGGGGGGTGTGCAACCCCTGGCAGCCACCTCAGGGTTAGGGATGGCATTCAAAGGAAAGTAAGAGAAACGAGAAAAATCAGTAGAAGCAGAAAGGAAGACATTTGGTCACACTGGTTTCAGCAGGACATTAATGAATAAACCTGCTAGAGGTGATGTGGACATTGTGGACTTTAGGAAATAGTGGAACATGTATTTTCATATTGGCCAAGATAAACACGCAAAACTGAAAACTACACTTCAGATAAACTAAATGACACTGGACATTAGAGTAGGACGAAGTCTGTCTTGTGCAGACTGGACAAAAGCTTTAAATACAATGTGAGTTCAGGCCAGAGCCACAGTAACATTTGGGAAAGATACAAAAGTAAAAGAGGTTATCCTCTTAATTATTTCATTCATTCATTCATTCTTGAATGTACCTGTGAGTCCATAAAAAGCCTCTTTCATGGAGCAGCTGTCTCTGTGGCTGAGGAGGGAACACACTGTTGTGTAGTCAGCAGTGAACATATATAGTGACCAAGTCAAACCAAATAACACACAGGGAAACAAGATGGACGCCAACTACAACTAATACAAGGCAAAAACTAACTAAAACCTGCCTCCCCCTCTGACTTAGCAGCACATGGTTTGGTCTGATGAGATGGCTTTCAGATTTAAGAGGCCCCACCCCTCAGACACACCTTTTGTTCAACCAGGAAGTGAACCGCCCCCAACAAGCACAGTAAGTCAAAGACAAAGAAACACATGGTTAATGTAACACAAAACAGCTTGTTTAACCCCACAGTGTGAGAATGTGTTCACTCCATTTAAAACAGTGTGAGGATACAAGCTAATTAACAAGATTCACATCAAACAAACTGTGTCAGGTGAATTGTTTGGGTGTGTTTAACTGCAAATGAAATGAACCTGTGCAGGTGAATGTGAATGACTGTTAGCATGTGTGGCTGTTAGCATGGTTGTTAGCATGTGTGGCTGTTAGCATGGCTGTTAGCATATGTGGCTGTTAGCATGGCTGTTAGCATGTGTGACTGTTAGCATGGCTGTTAGCATGCATGGCTGTTACATAGCATGTGTGGCTGTTAGCATGCTGTTAGCTGTGGCTGCATCTCCAACCGTGTACAGAAATGGTAAAACTACTGGTGTTAAAATGCTTAAAGGGACATTCATCCCTAAATCCATGTTTTCCTCTCATCTGTTGTACTATTTATCCATCTAGACAGTTTAGGTGAGTTGCAGGGTTTTGAAAATGTCTGTCTTCTCTTGAATATAACGGAACTAAATGGCACTCCACTTGTAGTAAAAAAAAAAAAAGTTTATCAGCTACATCTCTTTCTCCGGTTTCAAGTAGGAACTGTAGGAACAGGTTTTGGGAGGGTTACTTTAAAAATGTAGGCTATTCCAAGTTACTAATTGTCTTTTTAAAAAATGTAACCTGATCCAAGTATCACAGTATTAAAGTAATGCAAGTTGCAAGATTACTTTCCATTACTTTTAGATTATCTCAAAATAAGATATGATGAAATTGTTTAAACTTCTGATTAAAGTTCAACAAAAGTCATATCATATGTTTAGGCCTGGACTGTTGTCAACCATGTAATGTTCAGAAAGATTTGACCATGTACACTGAAGTTAACAAGGGTGGTTTCTGGCACAGAGCAAGTTCAGAGATTAAAAAATAAAGCAAACTAAAAACATTTAATACATTACATATTCAATATTTAAGTTTTTTTGGTAGGACATGGTTTGTCCCAATTCTCCAGAACGGGTGATATACACGAAAAAAAGCAAATCAAATAAAATACAACCAGGAAATAATTCTGTATTGCATTCTATAATGTGGCATCACATTGACTGTAAACAGCAACGTGATGATGACGATGATGATAATATGGTCGGCATCTGCTTCCCTTTTCCTTTTGGAGTCTTGCATGTTGTGTCCTGTCAGCTCAGTACTGGTCTGCCCATCAAGTGCAACACCTTGATGCAATGTTGTGGTGGAGCAGATCTCTGTGAGACAACAGTCTCTGGTGTCCTGTTGCTTGTCCAGCCTGAATCCCATTTTGTCTGTTTCATTTTCCTGACTGGAGATTATCCAGGAGCAGATTAAATGACAAAAGTAGCAAAGTTTAAAGGAGCTATCTGTTTAAAAAACAAATTACCCACACTATTCACACAACACAAATAACAGAAAAAATAAATAAATAAATGATCAAAACACCCAAAACAACTATGAGTTTAATGTCTTGCTTCAACATTCTTTTCACCTTAAAGGAACAGTTCACCCCAGAATTAAAAATGCATATTTTTCCTCTTACCTGTAGTGCTCAAAGCACCCAAACTATATTTGTTTCCAGAAATCATGACCCGCTTACTCAAGATAATCCAAACACTTTGTTGTGAGCAGTTTCATGTAGGAACTATTTTCTCTCTATTTAACTACATTTTCTAAGCTGACTACACCTGCACACTCTCTTCCTTCAGTGAGTTCACAGCTGCACTTGCCTGCAGGCTTGTTGAGTTTTATGACTGCTATATTTGCTCATACAGATGGGTGTAGAGCCACAGGCGCAGTGCTCGCCATGAGTGAATGCAACATCAGGCTTCATACTGTCTGACTCTGTGGATCTCAACCAAACAGCCACCACTGTGGCCCAGAGTCACAGCAGTTGAACAAGGTGGAAGTGAATTATGATGTAGTATCACTGACTACCACTAGATCCTGGCTCCAAGAAATCTCTGACTATACTGAAAAGAATGAAAGATAATTATTTACTGTATGCAATGTTTTTGTCTCAGTGGCTACTTTAACTTCTTTGGTGTCTTTTTGGTCACCGGAAGAGTCACAGTAGTGTTTTGACTGACACAAGTGTCAGCATATCACACAGTTTCTCCTTCCTCACCCTAAAGTTTTCCATGATGTCGCTGAGCAATAACCCTGAGCCGAGGCTCAAACCTTCAGATGTCACAACATGTTGGTGTCAGAGATGGTAGAGGTGTGGACGGCTTGGCCATTTTACCTACAGGTGATGTTACCTGAGTAGAGCCAAGTTGTGAAAAGTCACAACTAGTCAGGCATGAGTGATACCAGCTCGTGGGAAACTTTCAGCATTAATCAGACTAACCTGCTTTTATGTTTGATCTATTTCCAGAGGTGTGAAGTCACTAAGTACACATATTTTGTTGCTGTACTTGTTGTAGGTTTTTCAGGTATGTACTCATTACTCACTACTCGTATTACTGTAGTTTTAATTGCATTTGAATTATTGATTATTTTTACTTTGTGTCATTGTGCGCCACCTTCCACCATCAAGACTGATTTCAGCCTAAATGGATGGAACAATAACACATGCAAGAGATGACTCCTTGATGTATATAGTGAATACATGACAGATGTAACGACACATAAATGACGTAGACGTAACAAGACCAAAAATGACACAAGACTAAAAATGACATAAAAGACATAACAAAACAAAAAAGACACAAATGACGTAAGACCAAAAATTATGTAACACAAGGTAGAAGACATAACAAGATGAAAAAGACGTAACAACAAAAAATGACATAAAAGATGCACCAAAATAAAATGCAAATGACGTAACAAGACCAAAAATAACGTAAAAGGATGAAAAATGACATAAAAGATGCAACAAATCTGAAAAAGATGTAATCAGATGAAAATGATGTAAGAAGACCAAAAATGACATAAAGAGACATAACCAGAGTAAGAATACCAAAAATGATGTAGCATGACAGAAGACATAACAAGATGAAAAAGACCTAACAAGACCAAAAATGATGGAACAAGACAAAAGACAAACAAAAAAGACTTCACAAGATGACAGATGACATAAAAGATGTGAAAAGATTTTTTTCAAACTATGTAAAAGATATAAAGAGACAAAAAACAGAGAGGGAGACTCAACAGTGGAGAAAAGCTGAGGTTCAGTCATCTTTGCACACAGTCAGTAAAAATGTCCTTCAGAAGACGACTTTTTACTTTTATACATTGAGTACATGTCAGAGCCTGAACTTTTTCACTTTTACTGCAGTGAAGAGGTTGAAGCAGTACACGTACTTTTACCAGAGTCCTTTTTTAGACAAATACTTATACTTGAATAAAGAATGTGTTTGCATCCTCTGTTCATTTCAGTTTCACTGCAGGTCAAGGTGTGTCATTTCTTTGGATTTCAAAGTGAAACATGTCAAAACGTGTCTCTTTTTCCTTCAAGATATTTAGTTTTTGTTGATGACACCAGTAATTCATGTACATTCAAGTACTTTTGAAATAAGTATTTTTTAAATCTTTACAGTACAGTGTCACTTTGTGTTCAGCGTTATGAGCGAAGAAGCCATGGTTTGTGTAGTGAATCTGTGAGAATCACACAGAATCTCCCTCCTCAGCCAACACACTGGTCTGTCTTTCCACTGCAGCATTCTTCTTCTTCAGTCTCTGCCATGGGCACTGATGATACAGATGTTTGGATAGCAGCCACGCCCATCCCACACACTATCAAATACAAACATATCAGCTTTGCTCTAAGCTGAGGTATTTGACCACATTCTTGCACCCATGTATGAAATAACTGCAGAGACGCAGAGACAGACAGAGTGAATGTGGTTTCCAAAAGGGCTCGAACTCTTGTGAACAAAGCGAATGTGAAGCAGCCAGCAAAAGAATCTAATGAGAGGGAAGCATCCAGCAGCAGGCAGAAATCACTGGACTGGGAGCAGCTTGTCTATATTTAGACAGTCAGACAAACTGAACTGAGCTGGATGATGGTTTGGTTACAGAAAGTGACAGTGGTTAAGAAGCTGCTCATAAAAACTGCGTAAACCACTTAGGTGTGCACTATGTGCTGTAAGTTTGCAACAGCAGAGGTATGATACAGTTCGTGGATGTTGTTAGTGGTGGAAATAAGTCCTATTTTATCGCTTTCTTAAAGGTCCAGTGTGTCAGATTTATGGGGATCAATTGCAGAATGTGTCATAATTGGAATATAATATTCATCAGTATGTTTTCATTAGTGTATAATCAGCTGGAAATAAGAATTGTTACTTTTTGTTACCCTAGAATGAGCCCTTTATATCTACAGAAGGAGGGTCCAATTCCAAACCACATGCCGCTCTTGCCTTCATTTGTCTGTATTGAGTCACATCACAATGCAAACAAAATATACAGAACGTTAAGTAAGAAGACACTCAGTATCACGTATCTTTTTTAACATCATGTAAATTATTCAACTTATCTTCTTTACCAAGTTATTTATATTGTCTTTTTAACCAAGCTTATCACATGACATTAAATTATGAAATACATTTGAAACCTTTTACATTTTTAAACTTTTTAACTTTTCCTTACAGTTAAATGAACCACTAGGTTTTTACAGTATTAAAAGAACAGATTAAACCTTACAGCTCAAACATACAGTATGAATACAACAGCATGTGGTTTGCTACTTAACACCGTGTCCGAGCCGGGCAAAAACTCTTTCAACAACAGCTCAACAATAGTACAAAAATGTTGTTTTTCCTGCATAAAAAACAGAGTAACACAGTGAAAACTCTTACAATGGTGAGTTAATAAGTTCAAAGTGTTTGATGTACAGTAATGGCCTTAAAGCGATATTCCACTTTACATGATAACCCACTCAATATGTTTACATCCCATGTTGTCTGTCTCAAACAGGCACCTTCATTCATGTCTTGAGGTCTGGTTTGTGGGCTGGTGCATTTTGTGGCACCATAGTGTTTAATTTGTAGTAATATTTCTCATTTTGTTTTTGTCAGGGAAGTGCAGTTTCTGCAATCTGTAATGTTATAAACTTACACTAAACACTGAGATTTGGATAAACTTCATTGATTAATTTTTTCCTTTTTATTTTGATTATTATTTATTTATTTGCTTAGTATTGTCATTCAATACACATTCTTTAGTGTATTATGTGGGATCTATCTAAGGGATGGGGGGTGGTAGTGACCATTATTTTTATCCCATATAATTATTTTTGTTTAATTTTGTTTTGTACATTAAATGTTCTGCTCGCTATTACTTTATGTCACTACTAATTATGCATAACATGATCTTCAATAAATATTTGATCACAAAAAAAAAGAGAGGAAACGGTGAGTGAGAACAAAGCACCGAATCAGAGAAATAAACATTATTAAAGGATTGTTTTACAGCAATGTGCGTGTGTGTGTGCATGCGTGCGTGTGTAGTCCCAGTTACACACCTGCAGCTCTTTATACATCCATGTCAGAAAGTAATGAGGGAGACAGAGACAGTGACCTGGGGCATGTTCAATCTGAAGACAGTGTGCTGGAGATTAGAAACGCTGTATTTGAGGTGTTTTCTCTCATTAAATGTTCTGCTATGTCCCTACCTCACACCCTGCACACCCGCATACAAACGTTCTCAACACACGGCAAAACAAGAAAATCCAGGGCGACAGCAGAGTCTGCATAGATACAGACACCAGCACACACAGACACCATCCCTGTGGGTCATAAGTAAAGCTGGATACTGAACTCAGTACTTTTAATGTTAGTAACTAAATTCTGTCAGCACTACCAAGTGCCAGTTCACACTAAATCAATCAGTGCCAAATTTTGATACCTGGGAGTGCATCTGGGTCAGAGAGTATCACAGAGTACACACAAATCTGACCACCGCTATGTGTAATCCACCATCTTGCTGCGATGTGCAGTGGCATGTTGTGTCCGTCATCCTTCGTGTCTGCTCGTTGTGTCTAGAAGGGAACCCCAAATGTGCAAAACTCTCACAAGGCTTTTCATGGCACAGGTATTCAAGATTGTCAGGTTCCTTCCTGTTAATAATTTTGATCCACTATGACACATGGTGGTCCTCTGTACACTCAGTGACTCTCTGTAGCGTCTCTCTCTCAGACAGCAGCTCTCTTCATCAAGTAAAGCTTTGTGTATTTTGCATTCTGTTTTTTTCCAAAGTTGAAATTGACACGACTGTTGGAGCAGCTGAACTGCACAGGTTCTTCCTGATTTCCTAGACACTGCTGTTTAAAGTAACGTTACAAAAAAAGCATAAAAGTAGACAATTGTAAACTTCTTATGTTGGCCCACATTATTCGCACTCATACTGTAGGGATACGCCACTGCAGCAATGGCGGCATGTTAACTTCCGGTACATTAATGGATTCATCTATGAAGTAAAAGAGAGATAGCAGTGATAGAGCGAGCAGCAGCAGTTTGCAGAGAAGAGTGAGTAAGTCAGCGGTCGCATGTGAGGTGAAACTTTTCATGACTCGGCACAGACCACACTTGCTGCAGTATTTGTAATGTGAAACACGTCTAACACACAAAGAAAACTAAGAGCTAAAGAATTTATCATTTTCATAGCCTGAAAGTGAAAATCCCCACAGCAGCAGCTAACATTAGCACACCTGCAGCCAGCAGCTAAACATTAGAACTTATGCCCTAATGGACAGCAAAACTTTAGTTGAGGCATCAACAACTTCACTGACATCTTTAGGGGATTAATTAGCTTGTGGCAGGCGCGGTGTTATGGGTGGGCCTAATGGGCCTGGGCCCACCCACTTGTACAACTGACTCACCTTAAATGACTGGGAGAACATATATTTTCTTAACTTTTATTTTTAATGATTAAAATCAGCATTTTAATACATCTTTAAGACAAAAAAGTTTCCATTTGAAAAAAGACAACATTTATTCTGCTATTATCACATGTGAGGTCTGGACCAATCACAATGGGCCATTATTTGTTGCCCCAGACATGTTATGCACGCACATCACACTATGGTGGTTATTCAGCAGAAAATGATGACCGGTGTACTGAGGAAAGTATATCATTGTCTTATTTTATACCTGCTAATGCATTTCTCATCAAAACTAGAACTTCTAGAAAATGTAGACAATCCGGGGGGATTTTATTTTGTGTGGTGTGTAGAATGCTCTAAATAAATAACAAAATAACCAAAATAAAAATTAATATTGAAATTGTTATGTTATGTTATGTTTTACAAAAGAAATACATTTACGATATTGCAAAGAGAGTAAAATATTGAAAAAGGTACCAGTACTGAATTCAGGTATCAGTACTGTATCAATTTGAATGTGAGTTGTACTCAACCATTGTCATAAGTGATGACTGAGAGGAATTATTTTTATGTAAGTCTATACTTTTTTTTTTTAAAGAAAATAATAGCCTGCCTTTAAACCATTCTGCCTCAGAGAAACCAGCATATGGCCAAAATATTTTTTTAGGTAGCCAAGGGTTCTTGCAGTGGAAGAACCCGGGTTACTCCAGAGGAGTTAATATGTTGAACAAATGAAATGAATAGAATAGATCTTGATTGTCCACCAGGGTGGAAATTTTTACTTGGCTCACCAAACACAATAAGTAATCCAGCATTTTCTAAAAAAAAAAAAAAAGCACCAAATACATGGGTGAGATTAAATACATAATAAACATTAACCATTAAACACTAAAAGCAGTTTATGTCACGCCTGTGGTCTAAATCTCCTGGTAAAGTTAAGAATATTAATAGCACTTAGGACAAAGGACTTCCTAAATACATTTTTAGTTGCCAGAGGGACTCTGGAGCTCCTCCCAGAGTTTAAAGGCTCAAACTGGCTGGAGAGAGGATGGGAGCTATCTGACAGGATGCTCCTCGTCTTCTTCCTCATCCTCTCTGTAATAGTTGCTTAAGAGTTCAGTTTGACGAGATTGACTGATGTGGTATATCCAAAAAATTAGATAAAATAACAAGGCCTCCATATGCACATTTAAGGCCTCCTTACACATTAAGACCTCTATGTGCACATTAAGACCTATATGTACGTGTAAGACTTCCATATACACATGTAAGAAACTCCATAAGATTTCTATCTGCATGTTAGACCTCCATATACATATATAAGACATCCATATGCACATGTAAGAGCTCTACAGGCAAAGTGGTCTTTAATGGCAACATTGCTGTCTCACTGGGGCCTCTTCTGTTTGACATTTAAGCAGGCATGTTACTGAAATAGTTTGGGTGTTTGTGTTTAATTTAATGCAGCTTAATTTATCCTTAAGCTATGTTGACTGGCTCTCTGACGACAACAATGTTCCAGTTGTTCTCTACACAAACGCTGCAGGGAGCATTATGATTGTACATTTTCCATTTAACTTCTTCAGTAGGGAAGCGAGCTGTTCTGGCCGGGGCTGTATTCCCACTTTAGTTTTTGTGTGGGCAGCCTGTTACAGCACTTGTTCCATCCAGCCTGCTTCCATCAGCGTCTGCTACATGCCGATAGGCTCACTGAGCCCCAGCACACTTATCAGCAAATCAATAATGCTTTTTAAAACCCTAGAATCTGCCCAGTGCAGTTTTCCACCAATCAATGAAGCTCAACTAAGCTTCAGCAGCCTGAGCTGACACTGATGCTCCACAGCTACAAGAGCCACAAAACCAGGCTAATACATTTCACATGGAGCAAACAATGAACTGTGAATTCCATTACCCTTACATGATCAAAACTCGTCCAGAGAAAACCAGCAATTTAAAAAATATTCTTTGGATATATTTTGGGGGATTGCTGTGACTATTGTTGTGATTTCAGGCACTGTTGATGTATTTTATCTTGATTATGTATTGGGTCATAGCAAGTGTGATGCTTAAAGCACCAGTGTGTGGGATTTACTGGCATCTAGTGGTAAGGTTGTAGATCGCAACCAACTGAATACCACTCGCCTCACCCTCCATTTCCAATAGAAGAAACTGGAGTGGCCATGAAATGCTTTGTCTGTCCTGGGCTACTGTAGAAACATGGCAATGGCGGATTCTTTAATAACGGGGTATGAGATTTATTATTTATTGCCCAAAACTTGTGACATGTGTTTGTAGTGTTTAGTTGCTGCATACAAAAAACCCAGTCGAGGGCAGCAAACACCCATAGTGATAGCAGAATACATAATTTTTTTCAGGGATGAGCACAATTTCAGTCCCCTAAATAACACCTTTGCAGATGCTCTGCTACACTGGGAAAATTGGCTTTGAAAACAGCAGCGCTATCAAGTTAGCCACCTAGCAACACCAACAGAAGGCCTAAGGGGATGATTTTTGGCCCCACTCACTGTAAATCAAAACGTGATTGGTTAATTCACCTGTCACTTTCTAAACAAACAAAAGGCTGTGGCCTTCTGTCCCAGTGCTGCACAGACTGGCATGAATGTGTTCGACTTCAAATTGAGTCCACCAGATCCACAAGCAGTGGCTGAGTAACAAAAACATGAAGACCACACAAGGGTTAAGATCATAATGATCATTAATTTTATGTTCAGGCTAACATGTTCTTTTACCACCACTCAAAAGGATTAAGAGTCAGATTACATCTATGAGCACCTTTTACGCAACTGGTACTCACAATCAAATTTTCTAAAGCAGCAGCTAATTACACAATCAGGACCAGGATGAGACAGGAAATCAAAAGAAAGGAAGAAATTTAATTAAAAGGTGCATAAAAGAAACACTGTTCCCACCCTCACTCACCCTGAGCAGTTGGAGGATATAGATGGTTGAAGGTTTTTTCAAGTCATGCTGATAATGACTCAGCATCGTGAACTGAAGTCATTTCAGACAACTGAACTGAATCTCCTCCATCTATTGTGCAAAATACTTCATGTAATGTCTTGGAGTTGTAGCTGAAGCTGACTGATCTAGTGGCATGTTTTCCCTCAGAGCCTGTGCTGAACTGCCCATCATGTCGCACTCAATTACACCTGAGTAAAGCCACAGCTCCACACTCAACTGGCTGCAATTATTCAGCACATGCAGGTGCTTCATGTTCCTCCAGTATATCTGAAAGAGCTCTATCAGGTGACTGCTGGACTGTGCAACAGTTGCACAATTAGATGCACAATTCACAATTCTACACTTTTCTTATTCCCTTAATTTTGTACTGACACTTTGGTGCGTCTGTGTGATGTGAAGTGTTTGAGACCCCAAGACCCACAATGCCCCTGGGCTACTGTCAGAGACCAGTGTTGACGTCACCAAGGAGAAGGAATTTGTCACCATTATTATTCCCTGCAGCAACACTGACTGGCACTGAGTTCACTGATGCATGAGCCCCCCCCCCCCCCCCCGTGTGTGCATTCTTAGATTCTTACACTTACCTCACTGGTATATTTCGGGGGTTGCTTCTTCTGTGCTCTCAGTACCTTTGCTGAGTGTGTGTATATTTTTGGGGCTCTGAGCTGTATTCAAACCCCACCATGAATATATCAAAAATTAACAATTAAGAAACTAAGACCCTGAATTGATTCTGGCAATACGTAATATCTGACAGACAATAATTCAACTCTTAATCCATTTAGTTTTGACAGTATCACACATCTTCATCAGTCTGCTCAGTTGTCATGGAGATGGACAGTGTTGAGGTGTCATTAATTACATCTAGTTTAATTACAATTTGCAGTGGTTGGTTGGTAGTTTAATGACATTCAAATCTCAGCAGCTTTTTTCATTAGTACTACAAGTTTATAGTATTCTGAGGATGTTAAGGTGCAATGCCACAGCTCGTTGGCCATGATTATCAATTACAAATTTAGCAGCATCTATTGGCAGAATGTGGCATGTATTCATAAGTAGGGGGAGTACTGGTAAGTTGGGTCAGCTGACACAGTTAAGCTTTGTGATGAATATTCTTTTAAGGAATACACAAAATAACCCCAAACCAACTCTTACGCACTGCTGAAAAGACTTCTGATAAGGGGAAAAAAGGGTCACATGGATGTGACATCATATACATGGGCATGGCATCACGTGCAGCGACATTTGATTCCATAATCATAATGGTAAGAACAGTGACAGCATTCTCACATAAAAGTTGCTGAGCTTATAAAAATCTAAAAACAAATACTGACTGTTTCATTCCAATATATTTTGTGATGAGATGTAACCGTATCAAAATTATGAACAGTAGTGGAAAGAGTACTGAAAATCTGTACTCAAGAACAAGTACTGTTACACTGCTAAAATATTACTCAATTACAAGTTAAAGTAATGGTGTTAGAAATATACTTAAGTATAAGTACAAAGTATACATCTCAAAAACTACTCAGAGTATTAGTTACTTTTTCAGCGTTTAACCTCTGTTCTGCTCTACAAACTAGGGTTGCAGACTGTGCATTTTCCTTGACAATAATTGAAAATGCTAACAATCGATTAATAATCATTTATAAGATACAAGACACTTCTTCTTTTCTCATTTAAAGTTTCATTTTCTTTATTCAACAAGTGGCTCCAGACAAAACAATGTCAAATGAGGTGCAATTACTGCCATGTTTAGACTATTAATTAAATATCTATGATTACAGTTGGTTAACTTCATAACAGTGATTAATCGATTAATGATAAATCATCAGTGCCCTTACCCTAAACCTGTACTGCTGCAGAGTTTTGGTTTGTTTTTCATTTGTATGTGCATGTTTTCATTGGTCCTTTTGTGATCAGATCACCTGACTGGCTACTAAAAAACGACATGAAAGGTTTGGATATTAATTCAAATTGTACTCAGTTCTCAATTCTGATTTTAAAAGTAACAAAGTAGATTACATGGTGTAATGCATACTTCAGTACAAGTAAAAGTACAGACTTGAAAATCTACTCATAAAAGTACAAGTACCCCCCAAAACTACTTAATTACAGTAACTTTAAATTTGTAATTAGTTACTTCCACCCTGATTATGAATTAATTCTATTCTCCCTTCAACCTTTTGAAAAATGTTAAATTTTAAGGTGTCTCTTTTTGCCTTTTGCCTCCCATCAATATGGGACACTCATTACTGTCAATATGGGACACTGCTCTCAGTCATTTTAATAGGTAAGAATGTTTTTAAGTATCATGAAATACATACTGTCTTGAAAGAAGTTTCTGAGCTGGATGAAACATACATTTTTTTCAATTGCTAAGAAGCATCAGTCAACACTGAAGCCACATTTTCCAAACGCTTCATACCAGTTTTCATTACCAACATGCATCTTGGCCAAACAGTTAATGTCACCTCCAAAACTCACACTTCATACTGTACATGTCTCAAAAGAAGCTCATTCAACCACCAAACCAGCAACTAATTCTCACTCAGAAAGCTCACACTGTCTCAGAACACACCTTTATCAACTGTATCCAAGTAGATTATATGTAGCAAGAATGAACCTCAATGAATGCAGTAATTTGCTTCACTTTGTTTTTTTCTCTCTTTGCACATACAGAATTTACTTGTGAAAAATTAAAGTTGAAACAAATAAACAACAAATCCCTGAAATTCCAGGGCTGCAATAATAACAATAAATTTGTTAGTTATTATATATTTTGTTTCTTATTTGGTTGTTTGTTTTTTTTTTTTTTTTTTTTTTTTTGTCCACAAGTAGTTTCACAGGAAAACAGTGTTGCAGGATCTCCAAACAATGGAAGTGAATGGTGACCATTTTTCAAACGTTAAAAAAAAAAAAAAAAAAAAAAACAGAATAAAAACAAAACGTCTGGTGTAATCCAAGTCCCCTAAAGCCCCAACATGCCAAGTTGACTCAAAAAATGTTATTTCCACCATGTTTTTAACCTGAATCTTCACTGTAGATCTTTAGCTTGGAGCCACGTTCATGTGCACATGTGCAATGTCTGAACTGGGTGTTTGTGGTGTGACGGTGTGCAAACAGCATGTTGGGACTTTAGGAGACTTGGATTACAGCAGACGAGCAGTATGGAGGCTTTTGTGTTTTTTTTTTCAATAATTTTTTACATTTGAAAACTGGTCACCATTCACCTCCATTGTTTGGGAGATTCTGCAATATTGTTTTCCTGTGAAACTCCAGCAGTGTTTTGTGGACTAAAAAACTAAACCTGACCTTCAATCAGCATGAGGGAGAGTAGTCTAGGTGGAACTATCCCTTTAAGGAAATGTGGTTACTGATTGAATTTTGAACAACAATGAAAAATGACTCACAGTTAGACTTCTGTTTCACTGACTGTGTGAAGAGTTTTGAGAGTGTGACTAAAAAAATTGTAAATGTTATCAGATAGCTTGCTGGAATGCTAAGCTAAGAAGAGGTAGCATAGCCATGTTTTAGCCTACTTTTAAAAGTTAACCAAACCAAAAAAGCTCTAGCTAGCTATTCCTGGCTATTTTATTTGTTCTCCTAACATGTATATAATATTTTAAATAAATATTATAGATTTTTAATTGAATAAATAGCCTAAAACAAACAAACAAACAAAAACATGTTCATTTCAGATGTCAGTGACAGACAAAAGAAAGGCAACAATGAAAGACAGGAGAGATGGCAAAGAAAAAAGTCAGCTACAGTCACACACAGGTTTTCTAGCTACTGCTGTTGGCTTGTGCGTGGCACTTTTAATGTCCAAAAACATACTCTGCAAATGAGCATGTAGGTACATGGTATCAACATGCCTAAGGCAGAAACACCTGTTGTAGTCTGTATGGTTATTTTTATTCAAACATTTTAATTACTCATCGTCTTTAATTTCTTTGTTTCAAATATCTAAAAGGTGTCCCATTTTGCCAGTAGTGTCTGTAATGGACATACTGTGTTTGAGATGGAGTCATAAATTCTGTGTTTGATTATTCTTTATTTTTCCTTGTGTATATTGTGTTTTCAAGTTTTGCAGCCACACATGCAGATTCTCCTACAGGCCTGGTAGTAGAGAGTGAGACGAGGTGTCTGTAATCTGCAAGCTCACTGCAAGATGCCACTAAATCCTACAGACTGGTCCTTCAATGACAATCACCCGCTATTTGATGAAAGTCACCCGTGGTTTGCAACCAAGACGTCTGCTATCAATGAATATCCCTAGAAATGTGTCGTTTTCCTGATTTCACCTCGACAGTTGCTCCCTGTCCTCTCCTTTAACACATCCTCAGGCTGACCAGGAGAGGACTGTCCTGCCCTGGTCCCTAAATCAAACACACTTTGCTCAGTGTCAGTTCAGTTGTAGCCCTGTGCAACTCTCAGATTGTGATCACTTCCCATGATGCAGCTGAACTTGAAAGTATTTTTAGTTTGACAGGCTACATTTTTTTGAGTAGTTAAGATACTGTATAGTTGGAGTACTTTTCATTTTGAAGTAGTTTGATAAACTAAAATCTTAAAGTAGTTTCCCCAACACTGGAGAAATGTTCACATGCAAGCTTACAAGTTGTTCTGATTTAATCCACGTTTAGGATTTATATTTATATTAGATTTTATATATACTTTCACTTTACTTGAACATATCCAGATCTATTAGGCTTTGATTCTCTCATATACTTTTGATTTTTTTTTATGTTCTTTTATTTTTGTGTGACAGTTTGTCAGTTTTAGACTCTAGTCCTGAAGAAATATTCTTTCCTGCATTTTTACAGTTGAAATGACAAACATGAAATAAACAGAAGGCTTCAGAGGACTTTGATCATGAGTTAGTCAGATGCCATAAATAGCGCCTCAGTTTGCTTATGCCCCAGGTCACATTTTGCGTCTCAAACATCCTGTCCTCACAGTGGGGTTGCCTGGTTTGCACCGTGTTTGTCTCTGAGACTCATGCAATTAGCAACAAGCTTGGTAATTCATACAATCTCCCCTAGATAGTCATGGACCCCCTTTTTCAAACAACCAATGCTGCCACCATGTATACTGTACATGCACCACACACATTAACGTTTTCCAGAGACGTCAGTGGGCCTCTAGGAGATAGGTGAACTCCAACCATGTCGTGCCAGCTACTCGGAAAGTTGGCTAAATAACGGTCCGAAGTTTGGCAAATTTTGGAGAAGTAAAAACTGATGTGGCCATTTTTAATGTCTGAGTGAAAATGGGTTCTATGGTACCTAAGGGTCCCCCCTTTGCACACATGCCAACATTATGTTAATCCCATCCAGTTTTAGGGCAAAAACTGTGCATCTTTTTGCATGCTGGATAAATGCATTATTTTCACCTATTTTATTTTATTTCTCCAAACTGGGGTCCATAAACAGTATTGGATTGGGTTCTACTGTAAAGCTGAGACTCTTGTGGATTTAATGAGCCTGGTTGTTTTCATGTGTGATGGTATCAGTCCCCATAGCAGACATTTCATTGTAATGAGACCATTTTATGAAATTTGACCTCACCTCCAAAATGAGCTATAGTGACCTCGAGGATAATCACAGCATCATGAAACTTCACAACCACAAACCAGAGACCTGGAACATTCAGAGGACTGATGACTTTTCCAGCTTTACTGACAATTAGGAGGTATTTTGGAGGGATTTTGAACCATTTTTCATCAGTTTTCCATTCTTAACCAAATAATATAAACCCAAAAGCTGCTTTAATTATGAGACACGATAGGCCATCATATACTTCTATCATAACGTTCTATGCCTTATACAATTTAAACTTTGATCATGTGAATAGGCACCTAAAGAAAACACTGTTTATTACAGATTTATGACTATGGGGAGGGCAAAAAAAAGTCGCATGGCTTGGACTCAAGTCAGACTGGAGTCACAATTTTGATGACTTTAGACTTGACAAAATCAAAAAACTGGACTTGAACTTTAACATCAATGACTTGTGACTTCACATGGATTTGAGCCTTTTGACTTAAAAATAGCCAGTACCTTTCCAAAGGGCAAAGATTAAAGAGTCTGTTATTTGAAATAATTCATTTCCCTTCATTTCCTGAATCAGCTAATGTTAACACTATTCATTCTCAGCAAGTCCACTCTTAATTCACAAGGTCCATATTTTTTTAACCAATCACACAGTAAGAGCCATGAAGAACAAACTTCAAAGTTACTGAGCTCCAGCTGGAAAAAAATTAGATCAAAAATGTCATTAGCGTACGAAAACTATGAGGTGGTCAATAGGAAATGATTTGCAGTATAAAAAAATGTGCAGATTCCCACTTTGTTCAACATTTGAAGCTGCAGAACAGCAAGAGGAGGCTAAGTTATCATTAGCCTAACAGCTAAGTAACTTTGTAAATCAATGAGGCTGGAAACTGTTGCATTAAGACTTATTTAGGACTGGAAATTCCAGGTTTAGGACTTGGGACATGATGTAGTTGGATGTAAACCCAAGTGAACTCTTTTATTCACCTCTATTGTCAGATACCCACAGTTTACCTGACTTGTCATAGACATGTCTGTCTTGACTTGGGACTTGAGTAAAATGACTTGATTCCACCTCTGGTATGATATGATGTCCATTATCTCATCTCACTGGAGCAAATGAGCGTGATGATGTTGGTCTAAAGCCTGCTTGTATGTACGTATGCAGACAAGTATACAAAGGTATTTTTTTCTCTTTTAACTTTTTATTCTATATGATCTTTGACCAGGAGGAATCTCCCACGACTGTCTGCTTTTCAAACTACGTTCTGTCATAAAAACACACTCTAGAAGTGACATGAGATTTTTAATCCTGCAACATCAGTGTGCAGCATGTTACTGCTGCTGTCTCACAGTCAGACCTGTCTCAACAGCACTGCTGAAGTGGAGCTAGTTGGAACTAATTTCTAACTTTATAGTCATAGTTCGACTCACACGGTGGCTTTTGGGGAGCTCTATTTTCCAGTTTGCACCACTACTACATGCCTGTGCCTTCATGAAAGTGTGCAGCAGCGCAGACAATTGCAGGGTTACTGCAAAAAAGCATTCTTACTACTACAGACTGTTAATACTGTTAATAACATTCATAGATGCTAAATAACAACAACATAATGCTACTGGTTCAAACTTAAAGAATGGACCTAATCAGATAAAAAAAAAAAAAAAAAAAAAAAAAAAAAACACAAAATCAGCAGTGGGACACAATCAGTTTTTCTGCTTCTCATATTCACACCTTCAAGACTCACACATCACTTGGTAAAACCAATAAAGCTGAACGTTTGTTAAACATCTTTTCACATCAGTGTGAATCAACTCAGTGTATTGTTACTTATATTTATCAATGCCCTGGTGACTTTTTAAAAATATTTTGTGCTGTTTTGACTGAGTTTGAACATCTTTGTGGGGTACCTCCAAGTGCACTTCTTCATCTACAAATACAACAGATTTTGTTAGAATTTTTGTACTTGTGAGCCTTTTTGCTGAGGTTACTTAGAACACTCAGAACAGAGTACCATTTTTTTCTCCCTGGAACAAGCTGCCTTTGATTGTAATGAATTATATATAAAAAATTGCACTTTTATAACAATACAATACTGACAACAATTCTGACTTAGAAAGCTCACACTGTCACTCAGAATACACTGACCTGAAAAACATCAACAGCGGGGAGCATTACATAATGAACTTTTATCTTTGAAGTTTGAATGATTTTTCACATAAATTAATATTTCATCAAAGAATAAAAATTCTTTCGACTTTATTGACTTAACTAACGCATATGTAACAAGTCTGAATCACTAATGCAACCTTTATTCTTCCTATATCCTTACGTATAGAACTGTAATTTACTGATGGCAAATAAAGTTGAAACAAAAACAAATTCCTGAAATTCCAGGGCTGCAATACAGTAATAATTATAGCTGCTGCGCAGCAATGGTCGGGGCCGGGCAATTTTGGGCAAAATTAGGCAATTATGAGCAACAAGCAGAGTGTAGGAAGATGAAAAAAAGGTGGCATTCTAATGTGCATTTTACATCAGTTGAGGCTTGAACTCACAATTTCTGGCACAAGAGACTCTGCATATTGACTGATAGCTAAGCCAAATAAACAGGGAAAAGAGACAAGGGATAACAGGGAAACGTGTTGATAAAGAGTATTTGTCTCTTCCCAAAACTCCCTGAATCATAATTATTTTAACCTTAGTAGTCTCTAATCCACATAGCATGATACCTGAACAGAAGGCTTTCACATTTGAAAGTCCATCCTGCCTTAGCTGAGGCTCGAACTCATGACTTCTGACACTGATGTCCGTCTTTTATCTCACTGAGCTAATTGGCAAGTGACAGTTGATGTGTGGCTTCACAAATTGACTAAGCCAAGGATCAGGGTGCCAGGCAGCAGCCATCCATGCCATGGAAAAGCAAATTTCAAAGTGAAAGTTCCAAAGCTGTAGCACATATGGTTGATTTGTTGTGAATTTTCAAAGTTTTGAAATTTAGAGGCTTGCTGTAGCGCCACCATCAGGACTATTGTCTTGTGTTTCCAGTTGAGGACATCTGGCATGGGACTGGACCTTTGTGAAAAGTTTGGGTAGATTTCTCATATGGAAATGTTGTACAAGCTGAGGCTTGAACTCACAACCTTCAACACCAAGAACCATCCTCTATCTCACTGAGCTAATTGGCAAATAGAAACACCACTTGTAGCTTCACAAATTGACTAAGCCAGTCACCTGTGTGCAAGACAGCAGCTGTTAGCATGTAAAGGCAGATTTCAAACGGCTGTCAAAAATTCAGTTATTGAGACAAAAATCCCAAAATACACAAATTGCATCTAGACAGCATGGAGATGTTGGTCATTAGTTTTTAACAATGATTTATTGGCTCCAAAAGTGAAAAACTGATGTTTAAAAATGCCATTTTTGCATTGACTCCAATTGTTCGCATGAGAGTGAAATTCAAAATGCTGTAAAAAATTCAGTTTTTGAGATAAAATTCTGATATTTTCCAAACATCATCTACCATGACTCCAAAATTTTGTCATTTTTTTTCATGAACATTGAAAATGTATTTAGCAAGAATTTGCAAGTATATGTTTAAAATACCGTTTACAGTCAAACATTTTGATGCACTGTAGGCTCAATTTTTGATAAATCAAAAATCTGTGTGGATCGTTTGTGTAGGACAGTCTGAAGATGCTCTGTAGCACGTTTGGTGCCAATTGATCAAAAATTGTGGGAGGAGATAGGTTTAATAAGTTTTACAGTTTTTGAAAAAAACAGAGTGATGGACTTCATAATTTGCAATAGGTTTAATATGCAAAAGTTTCTTCAGTATTGGGGCTACATTTGGTGAAAGTTGTAAATCTGTAGCACATATGGTTGATTTGTTATGAATTTTCAAAATTTTGAACTTTAGAGGCTTGCTGTAGCGCCACCATCAGGACTATTGGCCTGTTTTTGCAGCTGAGGCAATCTGACATGGGACTGGACCTTTGTGCAAAGTTTGGTCATTTTTCGTGCATGGGAAGTAGGATTTCCTCGGAAGAAGAAGAAGAAAGAAAGAAAGAAAGAAAGAAAAAAAGAACATACAGGATTACAATAGGGTCCTGGTAGCTTAGGCTGCCAGGACCCTAATTACTAAACATGTATAACATAATCACTTATAATCCTACTATCTCTCCCTTCTATATTTGGAAAGAAGTCATCAACATCACATTTTATGTTTTTCCTGGCGATGCATTTAAAATTTCTACTCCAACCCTGTCACTCACCAGCCTGTCTTCCTTGATGTTTCCAAATGAAATTATTCTGACACTGTCTCCTTTAGTCTGTTTGGTAACAGTACTAAAAACAGGACACCTGGGTAGACGTTCAGCTATAATTGCAATCAGCTGCCTTTGGATTGTTTCTTTTTATTATAAATATTCAGTTAAGATAATATTTCAGTATGGTTTCTGCACAATGCATGCTGTTTTTAATGCGTTTTAACAGTTTTGGATTTGAAAAATGTGCTGCAGATATATGGAGTTTTGCAGGTGGTGAATGAGAAAAGAGTTCATGTATTTTACAGAATGTGGTCACTGAATGCATTCTGTGTGAAAACAATGACTCACAGTTTGGTCCACATAGGTTTCTGTCTCGCTGACTGTGTGAAGAGTTTTGATAGTCTGACTTTAATTTGATTGAAACGTGTTAGCGATTGAAAAAACTGTGACAGCTTGATATCTTTCAGGTGTCTACGAGGCATCAGCAAGCTTTCTGATCATCTCTTTGAACAGTTCACACATAGCAGTTGAGCTAAGCCCTGCCTTCAAACAGCAACTGTCCAATCATAGATTAAAAACCATAACTAGGGTGCTGCAGGCCAGTCAAGCTTTTGGGGCAGTGGTAGCTCAGTCCGAGAGCTTGGGAACTGAAGGGTTACGGGTTCAAGTCCTGCATGGACCATTTAGAATGGAGCGTGGACTGGTAGCTGGAGAGGTGCCAGTTCACCACCTCGGCACTGCTGCCAAAACTACTCGGGGTGCCTGACTTTATGTGTATTTGTGTAGCCCCCTCACTCTGACATCTCTCTAATGCATGTTTATAGGTCCTGTTTGTGCATGTGTGTACCTGTGTGTGTATGTATGTACAAAATTACAGTGTGAAAGATGTCATTTCCCCTCAGGGATTAATAAAGTATGCCTTCTTTGCATTTCTCTACATGTTGAAGCAGTGAGCATGGGGCTCTGAGAAGACTGATACTTGGTGTCTCATGAGTCTGGATGATAGCGTCTTTTTTGTAGTCACTAAAAAATGTGTGCGGCATGGTTTGCTCTATCTGCTCTAACACTAGTTTACTAGCTGCAGTAACCTGTAGTTACCCCCAGCCAAACTTGTTAGATACCACTGCATCTGTATTTGTAATATGGGGGGTTTGAGGAGGAGGATGTGGGCTGATGCAGAATCAAAGCGTGCCAGTGACGATGCATCCTTCTGATTCGCTGTCTCAGGTCTAAGCTGGGTTATCTTATTTCTTATCCCAGCTTCTCTTCTGGCGCTTCCTTTTCCCACATTGAGTGTATTTCTGTCATCTATCATGTAGATATACCTGCCACATTTCACCATCCGACCAATGTTTGCTGAGATGTAAGCTAGCTTTAGCATCAGTCTTTTAGCATTGATGTTATATCATGCACACAGCGGCTAGCTAACTTTACATAAACACAAATCACAAGGCTGTTGTTTTAAAACGCGTCAGATGAAAACATTAATACATCAGCTGGAGACTTCTCAGCTGACTCAACTTGCTGATTCTATCCTGCTGACGTATTTCACTAAAATTCAACTTTTTAATTCTTTTTTTTTAATCAGTTCCGTCCCCCAATTATTGTTAATGGTTGATTTAAAAATTTGATGTGGTGGGAGCCCAAACTTTTATCAGCTTCCAGTAAGGGGGCTTGGCAGAAAAAGTTTGGGAACCACTGGTGTAGTGTGAACTCAGCTTTAAAGGTTGAAATCTTTGGTTCTAAGACAGTGGTCCTAGGTCTCACTGTGAGACATGATTTGGATCTCTGGAGACCAAAGACAGCTGCAGAATTCTGACGGAGACAGAAATTTAGAACTAAATTCTCACTGTGAATTTTGAGTAAAGTTTAAGTGGATGAAACACCAACCAAAATGATGGAGATGAAATGAAAAAGAGGCTTTTAGGCCTCTCACAAAGAGGGAAACCTTTTTTTAATTTTGCTGCAGATGGATGAGTCAACCTGATGACGTGTCTCTGCTCTCACATATATTTATTTTTTCTTGAGATCACTGCATTACAATTCAGCACAGATTCACATGAAAAAAACATGAAGAAACATACACAATCGCCACTACGCTGTAAAATATGGATGTAAAAACTGCTTCACACCAGAATGACAAAAAGCTTTCAGTGGAATGAATGGTCTTCACGTGAGAGTCCATGTATCCAGTGTATGTATTTGTAATATATCTGCTGCTTCTGCTCATAGGACAAGAGACATGCAGCAGCTTGGCTCCGGGGTTTTTCAAGGTAAAGCTGTTGTATTGATGTAAAAGTTTGATAAAGATTGATCCTTTATGTATTTTAGGATAGTGACTCACTCCCTGTAGTGGAATTAAAAAGCAAACCAGTGTAGTTGAAGTATTTGAGATATGCAAACGTGTTTCAGCACTTTTTCTTGGAGCTAACAGAGCAGGAGGAGGTGTGTGCATGAATATGAGATGAGAGAATGTGAGGCCAGGAAGATGATGAAAAATAAAGCAACCCATCTTCCTGCTGGCTCAGTGGACTCAGGAGCAAACCACGTCATTCCACTGCTTCCTGTCATTTCCTCCCTTTCTCTCTCTCACACACACACACATACACGCAGTATATAATACACCCTCCAGCCCTGGCTGCTCTTTTCTACCACAAATAGGTTTCCACTCATTTAATACCAGGATGAGGAACAGATGCCTTCTCTCCACTTCGCTTTCTTTTTTTTCTTTTTTTTTCCTCTGGAATGTTTGTGATCTCACATCTACCTAAAATAAGAGAATAGTTGAATTATTCTGTGCTGATAATCACAGAATTATGAAACTGTGTTAAATACTCAGGAAAAGTAACACTCAACAATTTAAGAAGTGGATCCTTCCTGGAATGACAGGAGTTATTTCAGTTATGCAACATTTTACTTGGAACTTGTGCAAGCAGAGTCACTTGAAGAGAGAGAAGTTATTTTGCAAACCACATCTCCCCGCAGCTGAGAGCAGTTAACAGAATTAGGCATGACAGAAGAGTGGGAAATGATTTCTATAACAGGGCTTCTAGACAGAATGCAGGACAGGAAATGAGTTATTTTAAGCCACCTTATACACTTTGGAAATCTCAGATTGTGCAGTGGATAATACAAAAAATGTGTAAACCTTCAAAGAACAAGGATTCCAGTTTTTAAGTGAATGCTAAGACAAACTTTTGTAACCATGTCTTACACAAAGGCACCAAGAAACACATTTTCTGTATTGCACTTTGTTTGTGATCCTGCAACACACTTGACGTGACACACTTCATTCAAAATGAAAACACTTCTCTTCAAAATATAAAAAACACCCAAAGCTGGGAACATACACACATGAAAACACTTGTACACTACTGCATCAATCAATCTGAGTCATAAAAATAGACAAATAGAGCTCAGGTAAGTGTGCGTGAGTGAGAGATACTGAAAGCCTGAGAGGAGGACGAGGACAACAACATGGAAAACAGAGATATTTCTGACAACATTAGAGTTTTTTTTTTATGATTGCTTGCACACTAAAAATAAAAATAACACAGTTAGTGAAACCTGACACTCAAGAAGAAAAACCTCAGCCCAGATCTGCACAATTATTAGTCTATATTTTATATTTAGCCTCACACTTTTTTGAAAAACACAAAACACAGAGTTTTTTAAATCACTAAACACTCTTCTCTACATTAGACACAGAAATCTAACACAATGTCACTTCTTTGCTCTTTTAAAGCACTGCCTTTCAAAATACCACATAATTCAAACAGTGGATCAAACACAGCTGTGAGGGGTTCAGACACTCAGGTACTTCATTGTAAACTCATCAGTCTGGTATGAGAACTATAAATAGGCAACAGGTGTGTTTACCTGTCCTCAACACAAAATGGAGGATGTGAACAAGAGCAACGCAATAAGCAACAAAAAAAAAACTGTAAGTCAAAGTTTAATCTTCCTTATTCAACAGACGGCTCCACCAGACAAAACAATGTCAAATGAGATGCAGTTACTGCCATGTCTATTGATTAAATATCCATGAATACATTTTTAATTGGTTAAATTTTTAACAGCAATTAATCAATTAATGATTAATCATTAACATCCTAACTCCAAATGTGTGCTGCAACAGCATTTTGTTTTGTTTTTCATTTTCATGTCCTAGTTTTGGCTCATTTGTGATCAGATCACCTGATTGGCTACTAAATTGCAGATAAAAGATCTGGATATTAATTCAAATTGTACTCAGTACTCAACTATGATTTTAAAAGTAATTAAGTAGATTACATGGTGTAATGCATACTTCAGTAAGAGTAAAAGTACAGACTTGAAAATCTACTCATAAAAGTACAAGTACCCAAAAAAGCAACATAATTACAGTAATTTGAGTATTTGTAACTTACTTCCATCCATGCTAATGCACCAATCAGTCTGAGTCTTAACAAACAGACAAAAAGACCTTTCTTCTTCAAAACTTTCCACAGCAAACTGCACCTGTGTCAGGAACAAAACCAGAGAAAGGACCCAAATGCAAGACTCAACACGAGGGTATCCCAAAAAACGTTGTTTAATAACAGACCGGGTTCGTTACACAGGTAGGCAGTCAGACGAGGCAGAGGTATCCAAAAAACGTGAGGCAAAAGGCAAGGTCGATAAACAAACAGGATCATAAAACACTAGAGAACAAGATAGGGAAAGAATGCTGGAACGTGACAAAGAACTTCAACGAACTGGCGACGAGACAGAGTGAGACGAGAGGTAAAATACAAGAGGTAATGGGGAGTGATTGGAGACACGTGTGGGAAGACACAATCAGGGGCAGGAGTGCACATGACGGGGGGAAGGGACAGGACACGAACCGAGACATGACAGTACCCCCCCCTCAAGGGCCAGCTCCCGAGGGCCCAGGAGCTTCAGGATGAGAGGCATGGAAATCCTGGATGAGAGTGGGGTCCACAATAAACCTGGAGGGAATCCAAGAACGTTCCTCGGGGCCATATCCCTCCCAGTCCACCAGATACTGCATCCCCCGACCACGACGACGAGATGACAAGAGTTTCTTCACCGTGAAGACCGGGCCCCCATCCACAAACCGGGGGGAGGAGGGGGCCTGGAAGGAGGGACCAGCGGGGACTCTTTGGCTGGTTTGAGCAGACTGACGTGAAATGCAGAGTGGACCCGCATAGACCTTGGAAGCTTGAGCTTGACAGTGACTGGGTTGATCACCTTGGAGATGGGGAAGGGTCCAACGAACCTGGGAGCGAGCTTCGTAGATTCCACCCGGAGCGGAAGATGCTTTGTGGAGAGCCACACCCGCTGTCCAACCTTGTAGTCCGGAGCCGGAGCCCTCTTACGATCTGCTGCGGTCTTATAACTCCTGACTGGCGGAGCAGCATCTGACGAGCTCGCTCCCAGGTCCTCCTGCAGCGTCTCACCAAGGCCAATGCGGACGGGACGGAAGAATCAGGGGCTAGGGCAGGAAACAGAGAGGGTTGGTAACCATGAACGATGTGAAAAGGTGACAGACCAGTGGATGAAGAGGGAAGTGAGTTGTGGGCATACTCCACCCAAACTATTTTCTGAGTCCAGGTTCCTGGGTTCTGGGATGCGAGACACCGGGAGACCGGTCTCTAGCTCTTGGTTGAGTCTCTCAGACTGTCCGTTGGTTTGGGGATGGAATCCGGAGGACAGGCTGACTGTAGCTCCTAGCTGGTTACAGAATTCTCTCCAGAATTGAGACACAAACTGAGGGCCTCTGTCTGACACCACGTTCCTGGGAAATCCATGGATTCTAAACACATGATTAATCATGACCTCAGCCGTTTCTTTGGCTGAGGGAAGCTTGGGTAATGCAATGAAATGCACCATTTTAGAAAATCTGTCAACAACAGTCAGGACTGTAGTGTTACCTTCTGAGGGAGGCAGCCCCGTAACAAAGTCCAGCGAAATGTCAGACCAGGGACGTAGAGGTATTGGCAAGGGCTGTAATTCTCCAGGGGGTTTCTGGTAAGAAGGCTTGTTAGCGGCACAGACATGGCATGCATTCACATATTCTGAGATATCCTTCCTGAGATTAGGCCACCAGAATCGCTGCTCAACTACAAACTGAGTCTTAGCAATGCCAGGATGACAGACGGCTTTGTTAGTGTGGGCCCAATGAATAACGTCCCCCCTTAAGTGGGGAACCACAAAGAGTCTGTTATCAGGGCAATCCTGGGGAACCTCAAGGTTGTTAATGGCTTCATTAACCTTAGCTTCGATTTCCCAAGTTAAGGCCGAAACAAAGCATGACATGGGTAAGATTGTTTTAGGCTCAGACACTGATTTATCAGAGAATATGCGTGATAAAGCATCAGGCTTAGCATTCTTTGAGCCAGGACGGTAAGACAAAACAAAATCAAATCTGTTGAAAAACAGTGCCCACCTAGCTTGCCTTGCATTCAACCTTTTAGCAGTTTTCAGGTACTCTAGATTTTTATGATCGGTCCATACCATGAATGGACACTGAGCTCCCTCCAGCCAGTGCCTCCACTCTTCCAGAGCCACCTTGACTGCCAGCAGTTCCCGATCACCAATGTCGTAATTCCTCTCTGCCGGGGAGAGCTTCCTGGAGAGGAAAGCACAAGGATGCAGTTTCCCATCTCTGAGGCTTTTCTGAGAGAGGACCGCTCCCACCCCGACATCTGAGGCATCGACCTCCAAAATGAACTGCTGGCTGCGGTCCGGAAGAATGAGGATGGGGGCTGAAGTGAAGCTCTCTTTTAGTCTCTGAAACGCAGAATCACAATCAGAACTCCACACAAAAGGTTGGTGAGGAGAAGTCAGGTTATGCAAAGGTGAAGCCAGTGAGCTAAAGTTTCTAATGAACTTTCTGTAAAAATTGGCAAAACCTAGAAACCTTTGCACCTCTTTGCGTGACATGGGAGTGGGCCAATTAGCCACTGCAGTAACCTTTCCTGGATCCATCTTTATCTCCCCCTCAGCAAGCACAAACCCCAGAAAAGAAACTGAGGATTTGTGAAACTCACATTTCTCTGCCTTAACGTAAAGCTCATTCTCCAGCAACCGCTGGAGCACAGAGCGAACATGGCAGGTATGAGTTTCCTCATCAGGGGAAAAAATCAGAATGTCATCCAAGTAGACAAAAACATAAACATTGAGCATGTCTCTGAGTACATCATTTACAAGGTTTTGAAAGACACTTGGAGCGTTAGTAAGTCCAAAAGGCATTACTAGGTATTCATAATGCCCTGTATCTGTATTAAACGCCGTTTTCCACTCGTCCCCCTCCCTTATTCTGACAAGGTGGTAAGCGTTTCTTAAGTCAAGCTTGGTGAATATTCTGGCTCCATCTAGGAGTTCAAAAGCAGTAGACATAAGAGGCAGGGGGTACCTGTTCTTAACTGTGATGTCGTTGAGCCCCCTATAATCAATACAGGGTCGAAGTGACTTATCTTTTTTCTCCACGAAGAAAAATCCTGCTCCTGCTGGAGACGAGGAGGGTCGGATGATGCCTGCTGCAAGAGATTCCTCCACATACTCCTTCATGGCTTTTTGTTCTGGAGCTGAAAGAGAGTACAGTCTCCCCCTAGGGGGTGTTGATCCAGGCAGCAGGTCAATAGCACAGTCATAAGGTCTATGGGGGGGCAGAGACTTGGCTTTGGCTTTGGAAAAGACCCCCTTGAGATTATGATAGCAGTTGGGAACAGATGAGAGGTCTGGATCTTCGGAGGGGGACTGAAAATTTTTGGTCCGGACAGGAGCTTTAACATTACATGGGGGCTTGAGACAGTTAAGGGAGCAGTTGCTTCCCCAGGAAACTACCTGTCCAGAGGGCCAATCAAACTGAGGATTGTGTAACTTCAGCCAAGGGTGCCCTAAAATAAGGTCGTGGTTCATGGAATCAAAGACGTGAAAACTAATTAGCTCAGAGTGAGAGTCTGGAAAACTTAGTCTTAGGGACTGAGTGCGGTGAGTTATGTTGCCCATAAAGCTGCCGTCCACAGCATTAACTCCGCGGGGGGGTTCAGACGAAAGGTTCTTAGATGGAGCTTCCTAACAAGGAGAGAGTTCATGAGATTAGCGTCTGAACCAGAATCAATAAATACAGGCAGTTCAAGGGTGTAGTTGGCAGAGCATAGTTCAATTTTGGGTAGAACATGGGCAGGATTATTAATAACCAAGTTTTGACTCACCGCTACCCGCCCTTTAATGCTGGAAGTGGCACCCTTGACGTGGCAGTTACTCACGGAATGGCCCAGCTGTCCACAGTAGAAACACCTTCCATCTCTCAACCGGCGATGACGTTCCTCAGGGGAGAGCCGAGTTCTGCCCAACTGCATGGGTTCCTCCATGCCGGCGGTAGGTGGGATCAGATTGGCGGCTGGTTGTCTGACGTGGCTTGGTCGGTCTGTAGATCGGGTCCTCCATGCGCGCGGTGGGGAAGCGCGCTCCCTCGGGCGGCCTCTCTCTCTCTCGCTCCACCAGTCTCTTGTCGATCTTGATGGCGAGGGAAATAAGCGTGTCCAGGTCTCCCGGAAGGTCTAAAGGGACCAGATGGTCCTTAACATTGTCAGAAAGACCTTGATAAAAAGTGTCCATTAATGCATTATTGTTCCATTCACTCTCAGCCGCGAGTGTGCGGAACTCGATGGCGTAATCTGACACCCTGCGTTTACCTTGCTTCAGAGTGACGAGAGTTCGTGCTGCCTCACGGCCCGGGGCAGAATGCTGAAAAACTTGCTCCAAAGTTTTGACAAACGCAGCCAGTGAATAACAGGTGACTGAATTGCGGCTCCATTCAGTGGTGGCCCACGTCTCTGCGCGGCCGGTCAGATGCGAGATAATAAATGCAATCTTCGCTCGCTCTGTGGGGAATGCCGCTGCCTGTAGTTCAAAATGTAACTCACACTGCGTGATGAAGGGCCTGATGTCTCCTGAGTCCCCAGAGAACTTCTCCGGACGAGCGAGCTGTGAGAAGGCTGCCGGTGTCCGCGTCAGGAGGCTGCGTGGAGGCCGGCGCGCCCGGAAGCGGCACCGTGGCTGTGTCAGAGGCAGTGGCTGCAGTCTCCCCTCTCTGCAGTGCCTGCATCAATACATTTAACTGTGAGCCCAAATTCCTCATCATTGAGTCCTGACGCTCTGACAGTTCTCTCAGACTTAGAACAGAGCACTGAGCTGCTCGTCCTCTGGGCGAGCCGCTGTCCCTGCGCCTGGAGGGCTTTACGCACGGAGTCGGAGTCTGCTGGGTCCATCAATGGCCAGTTCATTCTGTCAGGAACAAAACCAGAGAAAGGACCCAAATGCAAGACTCAACACGAGGGTATCCCAAAAAACGTTGTTTAATAACAGACCGGGTTCGTTACACAGGTAGGCAGTCAGACGAGGCAGAGGTATCCAAAAAACGTGAGGCAAAAGGCAAGGTCGATAAACAAACAGGATCATAAAACACTAGAGAACAAGATAGGGAAAAAATGCTGGAACGTGACAAAGAACTTCAACGAACTGGCGACGAGACAGAGTGAGACGAGAGGTAAAATACAAGAGGTAATGGGGAGTGATTGGAGACACGTGTGGGAAGACACAATCAGGGGCAGGAGTGCACATGACGGGGGGAAGGGACAGGACACGAACCGAGACATGACAACCTGTGTTACTGCCACTTCATTCACAACTATACAATAATTTGACTTAACGGCACACACATGCTCCATATGATCTGCTTTTTACACATTGCTGTGCTCAATCTAAAACACATTTCTACTTTTCTTATTGTCTGTGTTTGATGTTGTTCAGAGGTACTGTTAGAATAAAGTACATGAATATATTGACACAACACACTACGATCCAAATAATCATTTCTCTGCACAATATAAAATCAGTCAATAAACCCATGTATTTCCAGAGATTGGAGCTTGCAGTGAAAATCAGAACATATTCTAAATATAAACATAGCAAAAACATTTGCAGAGACAAAAGGAAAGCTGGAATCCTAAGTATCATCTCTTCATCTAGCCGGTCCTGGGCAAAGCTTTTCATCTGCATCACAGACTGTAGACCAACCAAAATGCAAGTAAAGTGTCACAGGACAGCATACAAGCCATTGTTTCAAACATGGTATGCCCGTACCAAAAATAATGTTGTGGGGCACAGAGTCTATTTTACTGTGCTTACGTCTGATTAATGAGTACCTTAGTGTCTGTAAACCTGATGCATGTTTGATCAGTTAGATATAGGTATGGTACACTGAAAGACGGTGTTTTGAAATGGTAAAGCAGCAACATGAATCAGAATCAGAATCAGAAATACTTTATTGATCCCCGGGGGGAAATTGTTGGTGTTACAGTTACACCCATTCAAGAAAGACTAGAATATATGTAAAAGTATATATATAACATATAGAAATATAATATAGAAATTAAGATATATTATATTATATATTATAGAAATATTATGTAGAGATAAAACTTTAAGAAATAAAAATAAAATATTAAAAATATGTACAGCATATTATATATAGCAATATGTACAAATATATACAGCAGTGGTACATATATACTGTATATGTAACTAAAGAGTAACTTGTAGCACTGTTAAGATGAGTCCAAATCAGTCTATTTAGCCTACTTGGAGTGACAGACACCAAGGGAAGAGTTGTAGAGCTTGATGGCCACAGGTAGGAATGACTTCCTGTAGCACTCTGTTGTACATTTTGGAGGAATCAGTCTCTCACTGAATGTGCTCCTGTGTTTAACCAGCATGTCATGGAGTGGGTGGGAGACACTGTCCAAGATGACATGCAACTTAGACAGCATCCTCTTCTCCGACACTGCCATCAGAGAGTCCAGCTCCACCCCTACAACATCACTGGCCTTGCGGATCAGTTTATTAAGTCTGTTGGCGTCTGCCCCTTCAGCCTGCTGCCCCAGCATACAACTGCATGGAGGATAGCACTGGCCACCACAGACTCATAGAAAATCCTGAGCATAGACCGGCAGATGTTGAAGGACCTCAGTTGCCTCAGAAAATAGAGACGACTCTGGCCCTTCCTGTAGAGGGCATTGGTGTTCTTAGTCCAGTCCAGTTTATTATCAATATGTACCCCCAGGTACTTGTAGTCATCTACAATGTCCACGCTGACCCCCTGGATGGAAACAGGGGTCACTGGCGCCTTGGACCTCCTCATATCTACAACCAGTTCCTTTGTTTTAGCCACATTGAGCTGCAGATGGGTCCGCTCACACCATGTGACAAAGTTGTCCACAGTAGCCCTGTACTCATCCTCATCACCCTTGTTGATACATCCAACTATAGCAGAGTATGACAGTTTGACTTGTACTTTTTGAATTATTGTTGTTATTATTATAATGAGGGGTGCCAGCCAGGTCTCTCTCCTGGCATTTAAGAGTAGTCAGTCAGGTTATAGTTTAGTTTGTGAGTTTGGTTTTTCTTTTTCTCAGTTTAAAGCAAACTACACAAAGGATGTACATACATAGAAATATTACACCCTGCACATCGAATGTCACACCACAAAACACACAACCCAACACATTATACGTTGCAAAAACAGAGAAAATGTATTTTTAGTGCTGTACAAGACCCCCCAAAACCCCACAAACAATGTAAGAACTTAAAATGACCAAATATTTACAAAATACCCACAAAAATCCCGATCCAGTCCACAATTAACTCAAGGCAATCAACTCAAAATTCCACTCCGGGTTTTCTTTCAGCACACACACACAAAAAAAACGATTCAGTTCATAAAAAAAACAAAGTTCAGTTCAATTCAGTTCAGTTCCAAGTTATATGAGTCAGTTCTGTTCATTTCAGCAAAAAAAAAACAAGGAAAGAAAGAAAAAGAAAAAAACCTCAAGCAAGCCGAAAAGAGGAGAAAAAAATATAGTTCACTTACGGAAGTTCAGTCAGTCAGTCAAGTCCAGTCAAACAGAAATCCAGTCCGGGTTTTGGCTGCCAGTTCGAGGACGAGTGACCAGCTTCAGTGAACAGCTGATTTTGGGAAGTGGGTGGAAATGAAGCGGGTGTGAGAAGCATTGGCGGAGATCGTGAACCAAGGGATGACAGACAGCGGAAGGGGAAACGTCCGGAAGGGATTAAACGTCCTTACTTTAGTTTTTTAAGCGCGCTGAGCGTGCTGCTCCGTACGTCTCCCACGCTCTCTCTTCCTGCTCTCCTCAGAGTGATGGATATGGGAGTGAACTGAATACAGGCGCGAACTGTGAACGAATGAGTGAGTGAATCGTGGATGGGTGTGTGAGTGGGTGTATCTGAGGTGTGTTTTGGTGCTACTATCCTGGTGCTGAGATCCAGGTTGTCACACTCCTTCCCCCCGTGAGAGAAGCCTGAACATAGGAAGGCTTTTCTTTTTTTATCTCTCTCTCTTCTCTCTTTTTTTTTATGTGCTCACATTTCTTTTATCCTTGTCCAACTCTGAGGCATGGAACTCAGGGAAATCTTCCTCATCGCTTTCCTCTTCAAAGATTTTGAGGATCCTGCGACGCTGTTCTCTGTCAGCCTCCTCAGCTGTAGGGTAACATGGCTTCAGCTGAGCCACATTGACAATACAAAGGTCCTCCCCAGTCTCTTCCAGGACCACCTCAAAATTTAGAGGCCCGACTTTTCTGGTGACCCGATACAGACCTTTCCACCGTGGTGGCAGCTTGGCCGAAAAGGATTTATCAGCCTTAGAGTAAGGGTGAGTACGGACCCAGACACGATCCTTGTCTGAGAAAGTCCCGTCTCTTCTCCCTTTGTCATAGTTTTGCTTTTGTCTTTGTTTTGCTTTTGCTAGGTTGTTGCTAACAAGCTTCCGGAACTGCTCTATCTGGTTAGCTGTAGCATATGCGGGTGCATCAGGGTCAGATAGCTGGGGGCTTAACTCAGCATCCAAGGGACCTTTCAGCAGACGACTGAGGTGGAGTTTGGCAGGTGTAACTCCTGTGGACTCATGCACTGCTGAGTTCAATGCAAAGCGAATTCAGGTAGGTATTTGTCCCAGCTCTTGTGTTTTCCCTCCACAAATGCAGCAATCATGGCTTTTAAATTGCAGTGAACTCTCTCTGTCAGGTTTGTCTGTGGATGGTATGGTGAGGTTCGCTTCTGCCTGAGGTTCCACCGCTTGCAGGTTTCCTCAAAGACGGATGACACAAACTGGGAACTTTGATCTGAAAGGATGTAAGTTTGCACACCCCAGCGAGTCAGAATCTCTTTGGCCAGAATCTGGGATACGGACTCTGCTGTGGCTTTGCGACGGGGGAACAGTTCAACCCATCTGGTGAAATAGTCCACAAAGACAAGGAGGTAGAGGTTGCCATTGGAGCTGCGAGGAAAAGGGCCCGTGAAGTTGACACCCAAGGACCATGTACCACTGTTTGTTGAAGTTTCCCAGGGGTTTCCGTGTTTCAGGTTTGTAGAGCTGGCAGACAACATTGCACATAATGTCTCACATCAATGCTCATCTTAGGCCAATACACAAGGGCTTGCAACCTTTTATATGTTTTGTATCTCCCAAAATGACCGGAAAGAGGATTGTCGTGGTAATGATGAAGCAGCTGCTGGCGGAGGGATGAAGGAATGTATACTTGGTAAATGGTTTTGTGAGGTAATTGCACCACTCTGTATACTTTGTCTTCCAGAACAGTGTATTTTATTGTGGAGTTTTCAACTACCTCTCCTGTTTCCATGATCTTGCTGTATAGGTTTTGGATGTCATCATCATTCTGTTGGGCTTTCCAAATGTCCTCATCGGTGACTTGGAGATTTTTAGAGGTGTCCGTCTTAGAACGTAGCACAACAGCACAAGTGGCAGACTGGTTTTGAGAGTTATTCATGGGAGCTCTCGACAGAGCGTCCGGCACAGTATTGTACTTCCCTTTACGATACTCTACTGTAAAGGAGAACTCTTGGAGGCGGAGTGCCCACCGGATGAGTCGAGTGCTTGGCTTTTGGGTTTTGAAAACCCAAACAAGGGACGAATGGTCTGTCACCACTGTGAAGTGTCTGCCCTCCAGGTAATACCTCCACTTTTCCAGGGCCCAGACAACCGCAAGGCATTCCTATTCTGTGATAGAATAATTTCTCTCGGCCTGATTCAAGGTACGGCTGGCAAAGGCGAGGACCTGCTCTGCACCCAACCCAGTCTGTTGAGCCAAGACAGCTCCCAAGCCGACATCACTCGCATCAGTATAAACGATGAATGGGAGGCTAAAATCAGGATGACCCAAAATTGGTGGAGAAACCAGACATTGTTTCAGGGCTTCAAAAGCCGTCTGGCATGAAAGTGTCCAAATGAATTTGGCTCCTTTCCTTTTAAGTGGTTCAGTGGTTCAGTCAGCTGAGAGAATCGGGGCACAAAGCGATGGTACCATCCAGCCATTCCAAGAAACCTTTGAAGCTCCTTGAGGTTCTGAGGGACAGGGAAGTCTTGTACTGCCTTTGTCTTATCAGCATCAACTTCTACTCCAGCAGAAGAAACGACATGGCCCAGGAACTTCAGTGAGGTATGGAAGAACTGACTCTTTTTCATGTTTACAGTAAGGTTAGCTTCTTGTAGCTTGTCCAGAACTGCTTGGATGTCATAACGGTGCTGTTCAAATGTGTCAGAATAGATGATTATGTCATCCAAATACACAAAGCACTTTTTTCCTCGCAGGTCTCCAAGGACAAGTTCCATCAGGCGTTGAAAAGTAGCGGGGGCATTCTTGAGTCCAAACGGCATTACCTTAAACTGGTACCTCCTCATATCTACAACCAGTTCCTTTGTTTTAGCCACATTGAGCTGCAGATGGGTCCGCTCACACCATGTGACAAAGTTGTCCACAGTAGCCCTGTACTCATCCTCATCACCCTTGTTGATACATCCAACTATAGCAGAGTATGACAGTTTGACTTGTACTTTTTGAATTATTGTTGTTATTATTATAATGAGGGGTGCCAGCCAGGTCTCTCTCCTGGCATTTAAGAGTAGTCAGTCAGGTTATAGTTTAGTTTGTGAGTTTGGTTTTTCTTTTTCTCAGTTTAAAGCAAACTACACAAAGGATGTACATACATAGAAATATTACACCCTGCACATCGAATGTCACACCACAAAACACACAACCCAACACATTATACGTTGCAAAAACAGAGAGTTGTCCACAGTAGCCCTGTACTCATCCTCATCACCCTTGTTGATACATCCAACTATAGCAGAGTATGGTGTGTTTTGGTGCTACTATCCTGGTGCTGAGATCCAGGTTGTCACAAGAGTCATCAGAAAACTTCTGAAGATGGCAGGTCTCTGTGCAATAGCTGAAGTCCGTGGTGTAGAGAGTGAAGAGGAAGGGCGAGAGGAAGTCCCCTGCGGGGCCCCGGTGTTGCTGACCACTGTCTGACACACAGTGTTGCAGGCGCATGTACTGTGGTCTGCCCGTCAGATAGTCGACAATCCAGGACACTAGGGGGGCATCCACCTGCATTGCTGTCAGCTTGTCACCCAGTAGGGCTGGATGGATGGTGTTGAATGCACTGGAGAAGTCAAAAAACATAACCCTCACAGTGCTCGCCGGCTTGTCCAGGTGAGGGTAGACACAGTTGAGCAGGTAGATGATGGCATCCTCAACTCCAAGTCGGGGCTGATAGGCGAACTGTAGGGGGTCCAGAAGTGACTTGACCAGGGGTCGGAGTTGATCCAGGACGAGTCTCTCTAGGGTCTTCATGATGTGGGAGGTCAATGCCACCGGTCTGTAGTCCTTGGAGCCACTGGGCTGTGGCATCTTTGGCACAGGAATGAGGCAGGATGTCTTCCACAGCACAGGGACCCTCTGGAGACTCAGGCTCATGTTGAAAACATGCTGAAGTACTCCACATAGCTGGGGGGCACAGGCTTTGAGCACCTTGGGGCTGACACCATCAGGGCCTGCAGCCTTGTTTGTTTGAATCCAATGTAGAGACGCGTTTTGCGAAAAGTATGAGGCTGAAAAAGTGCTTGTAATTGTGCAGGTCTGAGCTGATGTTTTGCTGAGTGTCAGGTTTAAGCAATTGTAAAAACTGATTATTTTTCTGAGTTTAAAATGGCAAATGATGGCAAAAAATAAGTATATTTTTTCTGAAGGTTTTCTATTTTTGTGTTCATTGAAATGTAAGAGGATTTACTGCACTGGAACAATCTTTCACAGATGAGAAAATTAAAAATGTACACAAGCTTCTAAAGACAGATGTGTTTTGCATAAAGCACTTCAGTTTGTTACTTCAGTTGTAATTTAAATGGTGCACGTGTTGCAAAAATGCCATTTTGAAAAAAGGATCAGGTTTTGCTTGCAGAGTTTCATTTTGACATAGAAGTGAGATGTTTCTCTCCAAGTGTTGCGTCTTATTTGGCTCGTGTGTAGAGTTTTGACACAATGAGCCAAATTCTGCAACAGTTGTGTAAGCAGTAAGTCTGAAATCCCACCAGCAGGCTCTGGAAGCTGCCTGAAAAGTGTTGGACAGAATGAATAACATTATGATGGTTCTGATTTCCCTACAGCATTACCAGGTTTAGAACGTACGCAATGCATTTCTTGGCAATCTATTTTCATGTTTTCTGTATGAACGTGGAAATTTTGATCTGTTGGTGGGTCTGGAGGAAAGATAAAAATAAGACAAGATAAGCCTATTTACAGTTTTAGCAAGGTAGTGAGAGATGCAAAGCACCGGTAGAGTTCTACTCTCCATTTAAAAGACAATGGGACAGTCTTGACATTGTGACACAAGAGGCCCCTGTCAACAATGACGATCCTCCATCCTGGACAGGGACGTCAATATACTGTACTGTTCAAGAGACAGAAGCCTTGCAAAGCAGCTGGATCAAACTCTGACTCTCTTCCTAACCTGAAGCAGTATGCTGGCCAGCTGTGTCCAGTGTGCAAAGACATCTTTAACACCTCACTGGAGACATGCCATGTACCAATCTGCTTCAAGACTAGTGGTACTTGACTAGAGGTGCTGCTCACCCTTCAAGAAAGGGGCACTGAGGTCACCATCAATGCTTCCATCCTGCAAGACAGCAGCTGGGATTTTGTAATGTGGTATTTTTGTCTTTCAATGCTAACTCATATTGGATTTTATGGTGATGTTTGAGGTGGTTATAGATATTCATAGTGTTACCTTGTGGTGCTGCAATGATGCCAAAGCATCACTGGCAAATTACGACTCCTTGTACATCATCATCAGGCTTAAACCGGAAAAGGTTCTGCACAATGGAATGTGCTCCTTTTTTTGGTATGAGCACAGCATCGCTCTTGTCCTCACTGCTGGGATTTTCCTCAAAGTCACAATTCTTTTTTCTTTTGCTTGAAAACTTTATGGCCCTGACTCTTTCAATTAGTCTGGCTAATGTGCTTCTGACTGCCTCCTTCCAGCTTGTCCGACACGTGCCATGTCAGGTTACTATAGTTACAAGGACTAACAGCAGAGTGCTGTGAATTGAGGAAGAGATATTGTGTAAGTGTGATTCATAGAGCATTTGGGATTGTTCAGAAGCACGTAAGTCAATATGTGAATGCTACAAAGATGTGAAAGTATTGGGAAATAGGACCAAGTGAATCATCATTTTAAAATGAGATTGCATAGATGTATAAAAAAGGTCAAGGATTTTCTTTTTACAATGAATCATGCAACCCTGCAACACCTGTCATTTATGTGTTATGTTATTGTTATGTGAAACAATGACATTTTGTGTTAATATTTTTGTTTTTATTCTACTTATAGCTTCACGGTGCTTGAAGAGATGCCACATTAAAATGATTGCACCTGTTTTGGAGACTCGCTGCTCTTATTATTGATGCCAAGGGCTGTGACAGCTGGGCTGATGTGGAGTGAGAGACGCACTGAAGGTATGTTCGTAACTGACCTTTAGGGAGGATTAGGGTGGTGAAATTGACATGTCGGTTTGTGGGCCTTTTATAGTGTTGGGGGACCATGGCTCCGGCACGTCACAGAGCCATGTTTCAGGTCCACCCAAAAAATCCTGAACACAGAAATGAAGAACAGTTTAACTCCACAATTCAGTGCTACATAGTCCAGTCTTTTCACATTTTCAGCAACTATTTTCTAACATGTATAATGTGTGTAGAAGAACTTCCTTTTTCCATTAGAATGACTTTAATGAGCAACTGAACCGAACATTTTTTGCCTGCCTGTCTGTTTGACTGACAGTTTCTTTTATCACTGAGATAGCATTGACTGGAATGAAGTTGGTTCAATGAAAGAATAAAGAAAAAGAAAAAAGAAATAGCTTGATTTAATTAAACTACTTTTGTCATGTTACTGTAGCTGAGTTTGCTACATGTCTTTGAGGGGTAGCATCAGTGCAGTGAAGTCTCATTTTTACATAATGTAGAGTAAATGGTACTTTAGCTCACTACACTTTCTAAGTAGCTTTCTCAAACAACATTCTTTATACTTAATTCATTTTACCTTGCATATAATTCTTGTATTTACCTTTTTAACCTTTTAACTTTTATTGTTTCACTGCACTCTATTGTCAAGTCAAATTCCTGTGTACATTGTACATTTGGTGAATGAAGTTATTCTAAGCCTGATAAAGGACCAGTGTCTAGATCGGAGCAGAGAGTCACTGCTCAAATTACCCAGCATTCATTAGAATCAGCAACAGGGGTTCTGATTTCACAGTGGAACAGGAGGGACAGTCAGAGAGTCAGAGAGAAAAGAGTCGGGCCTGTCGCACCAAAATAGACACATTCAGTAACTGTACTATTCTTTAACACAGAAAGGTAATGACAGTATGGTGAAGTAGTGAGAGTAGTTTTTGCACAGTGACCAGTGCAAAGAGCACAGCCTACAGCCTCACGCACTCACAGCATGCTGCCACGTCTCAGCCAGCCTCAGGTCAGTGTAGGTTTTGAACATGTCAAAGCAACATATGGCTCCACATTGTGACCATGTGAGATGCATTCCAACAGCAGAGAGGGAAGGAGACCAGGGGGATTTGTCTAGACCTGGTTTAGTCTGGCATTATGGCTGCGACCTCAGTGACACCACAGTGTGAGCTGAACCTCCTCTGAAATATGATGTGAAGTCTCTTTAATAACAACAAAAAGCTGAAGTTGATCTTATAAGAAGCAACTGCTGGCTCATAATCCTGCACCAGCGACAGAGAAACAAATAAATGCAGCTGGAATTTTTCTCCTGAATTTGACTCTTTGAGGTGTACAACAAATCTGGGACCTGTGCATATGCAGCCTGTATGGGCCAGTTCTGTGGAGTCAAATTTGGGTCAATAAGATTTGGAGTTTGTGAAATGATGTTTAAAAAATACTTTAACAGCCTGCAGTTTTATGCAAGCACAAGTAACTAAATCAACAAGTAAACATGCTGGTTATCAGAGTACTGATGTCCTGAAGTAATGCTTCATTTCTAGAATAATGTGGGATATTATATCTGTCACAGGTCTTTATTACAGTCCGCAAGCTAACTAGTATAATATTAGCTAACCAGCCATGTTACATTCCACTGTGGTGGTTTGGTCACAGCTGCTTTCCCTCTGACTGTTTTCTTTCTCGCTCCTCTTCTGTCTCTGTTTCGATTGGTCAGCTGATTTGACTGTTTTTTTAAAACAACATATCTGGTTCCAGGTTCGTCTGTGAAATGACCAGTTTGGAGACAATTTTTGTGCACCATCTGATATTGTTTTAGTATATAAAATGGTGTTCAGTTAACAGTTATTAGTTTACTTATGATGTAAAAAATAGAATATATTTAATGTAATAAATCATAAAAGACCATGATGTGTCGTCAGATATCAAGGAAACATGTTAAGTTGAAAAACTGGGCCAGAAAAACTTATTGTTTGCCCATTTCATGTTAATTAAAAGTAAAATGAATGCAGAATGCCTGTAGCTGTCTCACTACCCCCGTGAACTCCCCCAGTACAGACACAGAGATTCAGCTCTCAAACAATACAAGTTTATTATGTGATTTCTGCTCAAAATATTACGACATAACTCAAAACGTATGACGTGTCTGTGGCAGCACATGTCCTCTGGCCTGCTCAGAGCAACAAAAATCCCAGCAGAGTTCCTCTTTGTTTTGGGAGCCAGCACACTCCTGCAGAAGGAGGGGAGAGTGTAATTAGAGGACCAGCAGCACTAATCAACTCACCTGACACTGTTCTCATGAGCCATGCCCCACACCTCTCTCTCTCTTCTGCAGCTGACTAACCACACCCACCTCCACACTGCCAAATAAGTAAGTGTCTGTTCATGAGTTGTAAGAAATCATTAATCTAAGAAGTAGATGTTTATAACTGTTAAATTGAGCAAAATGTGAATGGAGTTTGGCAGCAGTGAGACAGGTAGCCACTTAACTCAAAATCAACAGTGTTATTTCAGAGCAGCAGGCTTTTGTTTTCAGGATGAAAGGCTTAACTTTACATTGACATTGCCACATATTGCTCCTTCAAACTGTAGATATAAACAAACTTTTAATTCCAGGCTTTTTGAGGGCCCTTCCCCCTGGGCACGTAGGCTTTGTTTATGCTCAACGCACTGTCCCCGGAGCAAGGGTGTGTGCGCCAGAAGCAACATCAGTGCCACTTTACATATATAAAGTTATCACAGAGCGTGGTTGTTCCATGTGGAGCTGAAGAGCCTCTGTCTGCTATCTGCCTGGGGAGCTGCTGAGCACTGATGCTTTATTTCAGACTGACTTAAGGCCAAGCTTACAGACAAAAGGAGGAAGGAGACCAGAACAGAGCTGTTCCTCTTCTTTACATGAGAACATGGCTGTGAAAGGTGAGAAGAGAGAAGCTCTCTGTATCCCTCTTTGTCCTCTGTAGAGCAGTCATGTTGAACCCAGCCTGACTGCCATCAACAGTAGCCAAATGCAACAAGCTAAATAATTCAGCTGAGCGACCAGCATGATATGAGCTGAAGCTGCTCAACTGAACTCTCATCAGCACCACAGAGGCTCGTATTTCTCTGAGCCACAGCAGCCTGACCTGTTAAAGGGTAACTGCTGCAACAGTCTAACTCTTATCATGATATTACATCATGCAATTTTTAGACAGGTAAGATCTCACCACTCTCATGTTCTCAAGAAATTAAATATTTGAAGTTTTAATCAATCCAATAAATGTTATATTATAGTGTGTAAGAATTAGTGGCATCTAGTGGTGAGGTTGTAGATTGTAACCAACTGAATATCGCTCACCTCACCCAAGCGTGTGGGACAGTGGTTTGTAGAGACACACGCCAAAGACCAAGCCAAAATCGCAGGACATGCCTGTATTCATAATCATGCAAAACAGCATATTTTTACAACCTCGCCATCAGAGGCAAAGAGTACTGACCAGTTGGAGGCAGAGTTCCTGCAGTGTGGGTGGGGAAAAAACGAAGGCACCAATCAGTCAGGGCCTTTGATGTGTCACACTCTAATAATTCCAACCATCCACCAACTGTGGAAAAGCTAAAACTGGAGTTTGCTTTGATTGAAGGGTTTTAAAGGAAGGAACGAGTGTGTACAAAGTAATAAATTAAAAATTCATAACTTGCCAATAAATCTCTTTAAATCTGACACACTGGATCTTTAAACTTATCCAGAATGTCTAGATAACCAGGCTTTTAAGGTGCTCAGTGACCCTGTAGTTCCTCTCAAGGTTTCAGTAACTCATAACTGATGACTAAAATTATAAACTGATTCAACTTGGAGTAAGTTGACATCTGTCAAAAATATTATTTATAACACAAAATACATTCAAATTATCTTAATCTTTGCTGACTTTAAATTTTGTTGATTTTTCTCACTTTTTAATTTTTTAATTTTATGACTCATAGTTGAGGGCTTTGAACAAGCTGGAGCAAGACACTTAATTTTTCAGTAATTGCAGCAACACGTGCGGAAGGAAAACGTTCATCAGGATGTTGTTGAAACATCAGGAAAAACACCATTCTTCTACACAGGAAATCTGTCTCCACACAGATGATAGCATCTAATATATCTTGCCCAGCCCTTAGCCTTGACTAAAATATTTCCGCGTTGGACACTGATAATGTTAAGACATGTTCTTGCACATTGAAACATTTCCTTGTCTCAGATACCTGCAGTAGATCCTGTAGAGATGGCTGATGTAAGCCTCCACAGTGAGCAGCTGCAGCTCTATGGGTTTAAATGGCTGTTTAACATGAACCTCTATTGTCTAAGAGTCAACTTTACAGGAAGCAGCCAGCTTATATCTAACACACGCACATACACACACACACACACACCACACACACACATACGTTCAGGGTCTCAACTCTGACAAAAGTTGAGACAATAGTGAGGATAAATATACCGAGGCGGGGAAGGCCTGGGCTCTCAGCAGGGAACGTAGATTTAGCAAAAGACAGATGTCTCATAGTGAGTGACTGTGGTTTTTCTCTCTCCAAGTAACAAGAAAGTAGTTTCTCTGTTTGATTGTTTGCCTTTCATCTCAACACTTTCCCTTCTCTGTCTTCTCTGTCTGCAGAAATCAATAACCTCTGTCTGCTCGTCTCTCGAGTGGTTGAGGGAACTCAGTGGAATGAGGTGAGGCTGTCCCAGAGGCCTGCTTTAAAAGAGTAAAAATATTTCTTTTTTAATATAAAGTTGGAGCTGGAGGACTATATAGGTGAAATAAAGAGAAAAGTGGAACACGCTCTCTACTCAAACTCTAAAGCTGCACTTTCAATGGAGCTTTAAAACTAAGTTTCACATCAATATATTTAGATGGCTTTAACCACGGAGCAGACTGTGTGAGACGACCAGGCTGAACTATTCAGCGCAGCAGCAGTTGTGAAGGTGGCCATAATCACCCATTTAGTTTGCATTCTCCAGACACACCCAGCAACATATTGTTTGAATAATGTGATGAAAGTCCTAAAGTGACGCAACAACAAACAAGTGTTTTATAGTTTGTGTAGATAAGTACAATCCTACCAGTGTGGTTTTGAGGAGGAGGTTCACTCCAACAGCTGGTGAAGCCAAAGGCTTTTCTTAGTGTAGAGACACCAAGTTTGAACTGATGTTACTGGAAGTTTAAAGGGATAGTTCACCCAAAAATGAAAATTCAGTCATTATCTACTCACTGTCATGCCGATTGAGGGTCAGGTTTATTTTGTTAGACCACAAAACACTGCTGGAGTTTCACAGGAAAACAGTGTTGCAGATTCTCCCAAACAATGGAAGTAACTGGTGACCAGTTTTCAAATGTAAAAAACAAGTGGAAAAAAAACATAAAATGCCTCCATACTGCTCGTCTGGTGTAATCCAAGTCTTCTAAAGGCCCAACATGCTGTTTGTGCACTGTCACAAACACACACATCCAGTTCAGACAGTGTGCATTTGCATGTGAATGTGGCTCCAAGCTAAGGATTTGGACTTGGATTACACCAGACAAGCAGTATGGAGACATTTTATGTTTTTATTTTGTTGTTTTTTTTTACATTTAAAAACTGGTCACCGTTCACTTCCATTGTTTGGGAGGAACAACATTTCCTGTGAAACTCCAGCAGTGTTTTGTGGACAACAAAACTAAACCCAACCTTCAATCTGCATGAAGGTGAGTAGAAAATGACAAAATCTTCATTTTTGGGTGAACTGTCCCTTTAAACTTGACGAACTGAGCCTGGAAATGTAGTTTCATTACAATAAAATTATGCATTATGCTCAGATTGCAGTTGGGTTGTTTCCAACCGATACCCAGGGGTGGAAGTAACTAATTACAAATACTCAAATTACTATAACTAAGTGGTTTTTTAAGGTACTTCTAGATTTTCAAGTCTGTACTTTTACTCTTACTTAAGTATACATAACAAGATGTAATCTACTTAGTTACTTTTAAAATCATAGTTGAGTACTGAGTACAATTTGAATTAATATCCAAACCTTTCATCTGTATTTTAGTAGCCAATCAGGTGATCTGATCACAGACGGGCCAATGACATGCAAATGAAAAGCAAAATGAAATGTTGCAGCAGCACACGTTTGGAATAAGGATGTTCATGATTAATCATTAAATGATTAATTGCCATTAAGAATTTAACCAATTAAAAATGTCTACATGGATATTTAATAAATAGACATGGCAGTAACTGCACCTCATTTAACATTGTTTTGTCTGGCAGAGCCATTTATCAGTCGCTCCAGGACGTTGCAATGTCGCGATCACAACAATTCACGCAAATTCAATCAATCTCTGTGAATTCTGTGCGACCTTGCAATTTTGTCCAAACCTTTCCGCAAATCATTGTAGCTCTATGCAAGTTCCACCAATCATAGCAGTCCCCTGCACAAACGTCAAACATGTACGTCTCAATGAAGCGATCCAATGTTTTGTTTTATTGTTCACTACTTTTCTGAGCATCCTTGGTAAAACACTCAGAACAGAGTGCGGCTTTATTCTCCCTCTAGTTTCTTTTCATTTTTAATGAATTATACGAAAAAAATTTGCATCTTTCTTTTCCAATTTTCTCTTGGTTCCAAAATTTCATGGCAAAAAATGCCTAAAAACATTGCAACATGCATCACAATTTTTTAGAAAGGACTGCTGTGAAATCAGGCATTTTAGGCCACAACAATCCCAAAAACGGCCCACGACATCCTGGAGGGACTGATTTGTTGAATAATGAAAATGAAGCCAAAAGGCTGCATTTAGAGCCAGTGTTCATTTTGTCTATTCTGGGCTACTGTAGAAACATGGAACATTGTGGCCAACACAGACGAGGAGCTGCTGCCTCTGTAGATAAAAAGGGTAAAAAAAAAACAACACAATGATTCTTATTTTCAGGTGATTATAAAAACATACAAAAAAATATGATATTCCATTTCTGCCATATTCTGCCAATAAATCCTCTTTAGTCTTCCTCACCAGACCTTTAAGGAAGAAAATGTAATACTCTTTCCACAACAGAACAAATGCTCCTTAGGGCTGAGCCAGATGTTTGAATCAATCACAATATTAATATATATTAAGATATGTCATGTATCTCCATATTATAAACAATGGCAAAATAACATAAAATTATCAAAATGTCATAATCAGAATGTGTAATGCAAAGAAATGGGTTCATGTTTGTCTAAAACAAAACTTATAAATATTTTTGGCAGCTTTCAAATTACAGTTTGCCACAAATCCTTAATGTGGACAAGAGAAAAGTGTAAAACGATAAAACATGATGCGAGTACTACACATAAATACTGACAGGACTGTCAAAACCACCAAGTCTATGACTGAACATAGTCCAATATACAGAATATCATCTGTGGTTGAAGATTTGAATGTATTGCTGTTAAACACAGTCATGACATTTGTAGCTGATCGGTCTGTGTGGGTTTTGACCGTTCCGTTCCCATGTCCCCACCCACCTCGCAATCAGGGCCCCCAGCAACGTGACCAGGAGACAGACGGTGCACGTTCCTGAGTTCTTTTTTTTTTTTTTTCCTTCCTTTTCCTCTTTCTTTCTTTGCCTTACTTCCCCTTTCCTTTCGGGGATTGTTGCTTTGGGGTGCACTCAGACCCATGGGAGGACATACATACTCTTTTCTTTCCTCCTCCCTGATCCTCTAATAGGACCAGAGGCAGACCCTCCTAAGCCCAGCTCCAACCACCTCTGCTGGAGTCCCTGCTGGACTTTTTTTTTTGTTTTTTTTTTTTCTTTTTTTTTGAAGTAATGCACAAATAACAGCATGACAGCTGACTTGGACATTGAAGTAAATATGTCAAAATAACAGCCAAAAGGATAGAACGACCATTCTACAACGTCAGAATAGAAATTAAATACATAAATAAACCTGTGCAGAAATATGTAGCAACAGTGGTTTATCACATGCGTTTTAATACTGTGTATTTATCCATGCAGGCCATACAGCAAGAGTCAAGTTTTCAGAAGGTGGGCATTGTTTGGTGCAATACAATTGGTAATATCGGCTAGTTTAGCCTCAAGTCTGTGCATGCAGACCTGTTACTGTACAGCACTGATATTTGATGTGGTGTCCACCATAATGCTCCATTGCTTGTGAACATAGAGTGAAAGTAGATTAAATTGATGAAGACACTGGAGCAGGTCTGTGTGACAAAAACCAGCCCAACGGCCAATAAAAGTGGTGACAGCAGGCTGAGAGCTTAGGTACATATATATTTGTGTGTCTTTATGTGGACATGCATGTCTTGTGTCATGACTTGTGCCAGGTCTGTGTGAGTATGTGCTGATCTGAAGTCAGTTTGGTAGCAAAAATAAATTATGTCATTCCAAATATGGATGTGTATTTATAGATATTATTAATGTAATATGCATGCAAAATACCAAAACTGTCATCTTGCGGCAATACTTCAAAAGTAGCCCTATTCCACGGAAAAAAAACAGACCTGGCAACCCTGCTTTGGAGTAGAAGCCCTGCTGGGTCTTTGTTGTGGTCACATACAGGTACTTTTTGGATACTTCAGGTGGGTGGGTGAAATATGGTCTCAATTAAAAGTGTAAAGCGCAAGTCCCCTTCAACACTGTAGGGTTTGTGCAAAATCTAAATGCCTTTATTTTTACATGGCAACATGTACATGGTCAAACTGATGTTTACCCTCTCTACCAGTAGATGGCAGTATGAGTCTATTTAGATGTATAGCTGCTTTATATCTTTGTTACACCAACGATGAGCCAGGTCACTGATACTGATGCATTCAGTGCTGCTCCTTTCAATTCGTATTTGATGCTTATGGGTTTTTTCCAACCTAATTATACACATAATGTATTTCCTTGTGTTTTTATATAATTTCATAACTACACAGATTGAGGCCTACATGGAAGAATGGACATGTGTTGATTGTGTAGCAATAAACTGAAAAACAGACACTTAATTTGTTTAGTTCGTATCAGTGCTCCTAGTTCCAGTTACTACCCAGTCACAGCACCACTTGTGCTCTGCTTTTACACTACGCTTTCATCACTGTATCATCTTCACTACACCTTCATCACTATTATCATCACTGTCACCATCATCATCAGACTGCACCTTCATCACTGTTGTCTCATCATCATCGTCATTCACCCTCAGTTTAGCGAACAAACCTGCATGTTCTTCTCCCCTAACTGCTCTCAACTTCTTAGCAGCTCGGACAAGGGTTGACTGGTCATCGGGAGAGTACCGGGAGTTTTCCCGGTGGTGGGCCGCTGGGTCAGTGTGGGCCGGTAGGGCCGGAGGAAAGAAAAAAAAAACTTTAGGCGCAGGTGGGCTGGCCTTTAATATGATAACCAATGTTTACAGTTTCTCTTGTAGTGTCTGGCTAATCATCTTTGGCCCACGTGGGTGTGTCACACCCCTTTCACCTCGATCGTTGGGCTGTTGGCCAATCACAGTCAAGGGCCCAGGGTCGTGGCCCCTTCCTCCTTCTGCATCAATCAATCAATCATTCAATCAAGACAGGCAGACAAAAAATCATGGAGAGGAAATGCAAAGGAGGCACGGAGAAGTTGAGGGAAAAGAAGAGACAGGCATTACAAGCAGATGCTGCCAAATGTCAGAAACTCGACCATATTTTCTGCTGCTGCATCAGCTCCTCCATCACCTGCAGCATCCACAGCAGCACCTGTGGCAGCTCTGACGTCACCGTCGGACATTGTGACTGGGAGGGAGATGCAACTCAGGTAAGACGGCTGTAACGTGGTAATTATTTTGCTAGCTTGCTAACTTTTAACATAGCACATGTAGGTTTTTGCTGTCAAAACGTCATTATTGTGTATCTAGAGCCAGACAGGGCTCAGTGGTGTTAGTCAACATGGCTAAGTAGCTAATAAAGTAACGTTAGTAGCATCTGATCTATCATTATCTCTTGTGTATTCCCCTCAAAGCTGCTGAGCTAAATGCGGCTCTGCTTTCTTAATTACTTTGCTAATTCATCACCATTAAAATGAATGTCAGTTTTTTTCCTTTTTGTGTGGGCATTCTAGTCACGTACTGTGAAGGGGAAAATGTGTATTAATGTCTTGTTCTTCGTGTATTATTCGCAGTCAGATTGTAAAACTTAAGCTGTACATATTCAGTATATACAAGAGCATTTGATTGTGCTTATCTGAGGCACCATCTATAGGTTAATGTGTAAAACATTTTTCTATGTAACTTAAATGAAATTTCATTATTCTAACAGTAATATTCCTGCATATTTAAAATACATAAATATAAAAACAACATGGTGTAGGAAAATGTTCTTCAGTACATGAAGGGCTGCAGAGTAATATGTTCATTCATAGGAAGCCTACAGAAGATAAACTCAGTGGTGACTCAGATTATGTGTTCTGTTGGTGGATACTTTTTAAGATGTTCTCCTTTCACCACACTTGGAATGTTTTGGATGAATCAAAGCCTCTTTGTTTTAGAAGCATTCAGAAAAGACCATCACAGCCTTTAGCAACTTTTACTAAGCCTGTTTTAGGGACCATTGTGTACTTGGGAATAATACATATATTACATAGTACACTTTTTCTGTGTTTACTATCAATTCAACCACAATTTTTCCATTACCTAATACCTATATTACTGTTAACTGTAATACAGCTTTATTTCACCTTTTCATCTGGGAATCACCCAAAACTTCAACCAAATGTCTCTCTTCATATCTCCTGCCAGGTTGAGCCACCATCCCCAGAGAGGGAGTGTGTCAGGGAGGGAGAGGAGAGCAGCCTGGTCGTACTGGTCCAAGTAAAGGCAAATTCATATATAGCTTTTTTTTAAATTCATCTGAATAAAACAATCATTAAAAGTGTGCAATGCTTAACACCATAATAGTGTACTACTATTAAATTCTACCATTTTAATATTTCACTGGTAGTGTTTTTAAGTGGTTTACTAACATAAACCATACCACTCTCTTGTCTAGACTGAAGATGATCATAGATCAAGATGAAGGCAATACTGCACAGCAGCCACTAGAGCCCAGCACCAGTGGCATGATGGTAAAGTTGATTATGATAATGTTTCTTTAGCTTTATTTTTAGCCAAATGAAAAATGTGAGCTGTATTTCTCAACCTTTTGTAGCTACTATTTAGTTGTAATTAGCCTGTTACTGTCTGAGTCCTGCTACCACTAGTACTGCCAGGCCTAGTACACTAACAACAACATTTTTAACCATCTGAGCCCTGTTGTCTAAAAAACATTTCGATATTTTACTGATAATGTGGTTTTAGTGGTTTACGATAACATAAACAATATAATACAAATCTCTTATTTAGACTAAAGATGATCTCTTCAATAATGTTTACATGCATATTTTTTTGTCTCCCACTTATAGTCCAACATGTTTGTTCCATGTCACCAGCATCTCTGCCCCGCCCCTTGGAGAGTGGGCCAGTCAACTACAAAATTCCCGGGCTGCTTTTTAGCCCCAGTCTGCCCCTGAGCTCAGACAACATACTCTCATCAGATTTCATAATGTAGGCTATTGGAAAGAATGACTTGCCACTGTGCTATAACGGTACTTTGTGAACACTGTTTACTAGTGCAGATGTCCACTGTATTCTGATTGGCTGTTGTAAAAACCACTGTGCTGTGATTGGCTGTTGTAATATCACTTCGTCCTGTTATTTGCTGTTGAAGAAAACACTTTTGCTGTTATTTGCAGTAGTAAAAACCACCTGTGCTGTGACTATGCATTGTACAACCCCCCCCCCCCCCCCCCCGTCCTGTGATTGGCTGTTGTGGAACCCACCTCTCTTGTGATTGACTGTTGGCTGTTGTAAAACCACCCCGTTGTTATTCGCTGTTGTAAAACAAGCCTGTGCTGTGATTGGCTGTTGTAAAACCCTCCTGTCTTCTGATTGGTTGTTGTAAAAATTTCCTTGGACTGTGATTGGTTGTTGTAAAATCCATTTGTTTGTGATTGGCTGTTGTAAAAACTGGCTTGTGCTGTGATTGGTTGTTAGTACAACCCCCTGTCTGTGATTGGCTGTTGTCAGACCATCCTGTGTTGTGATTGGCTGTTGTAAAAACCACCCTGTGCCGTGATTGGCTGTTGTAATGTCCCCCTTGTATTGTGATTGGCTCGTTGTAAAACCCTCCTGTCTTGTGATTGATTGTTGTGAAACAATCCTGTGCTGTGATTGGCTGTTGTAAAACCCTCCTGTCTTCTGATTGGTTGTTGTAAAAATTCCCTTGACTGTGATTGGTTGTTATAAAATCCCTTTGTGTTGTGATTGGCTGTTGTAAAACTGGCTTGTGCTGTGATTGGTTGTTGTAAATCTTCCCTGTGCTGTGATTGGTTGTAGTACAACCCCCTGTCCTGTGATTGGCTGATGTCAGACCACCCTGTGTTGTGATTGGCTGTTGTAAAACCACCTGTGCTGTGATTGGCTGTTGTAATATACCCCTGTATTATGATTGGCTGTTGTAAGACCCTCCTTTCTTCTGATTGGTTGTTGTATAATTTCCCATTGCTGTGACTGGTTGTTGTAAAACTGGCTTGTGCTGTGATTGGCTGCTGTAATATCCCCCTGTGTTGTGATTGGCTGTTGTAATATCCCCTGTATTGTCTTCTCCTGTCTTCTGATTGGCTGTTGTAAAACCCTCCTGTCTTCTGATTGGCTGTTGTAAAATTTCTCTTAACTGTGATTGGTTGTTGTCATATCCCCCTGTATTGTGATTGGCTGTTGTAAACCCACCTGTCTTCGGATTGGTTGTTGTAAAATTTCCCTTTTCTTTGATTGGTTGTTGTAAAATCCCTGTGTGTTGTGATTGGCTTTTTTAAAAACCACCCTGTGCTCTGATTTGCTGTTGTAATATCCCCCTGTATTGTGATTGGCTGTTGTAAAACCCTTCTGTCTTTTGATTGGTTGTTGTAAAATTTCCCTTTGCTGTGATTGGTTGTTGTAAAATCCCCTGTATTGTGATTGGCTGTCGGAAAACTCTCCTGTTTCCTGATTGGTTGTCGTCAAATTTCCCTTTACTGTGATTGGTTGTTGTCATATCCCCCTGTATTGTGATTGGCTGTTGTAAACCCTCCTGTCTTCTGATTGGCTGTTGTAAAATTTCTCTTAACTGTGATTGGTTGTTGTCATATCCCCCTGTATTGTGATTGGCTGTTGTAAACCCACCTGTCTTCGGATTGGTTGTTGTAAAATTTCCCTTTTCTTTGATTGGTTGTTGTAAAATCCCTGTGTGTTGTGATTGGCTTTTTTAAAAACCACCCTGTGCTCTGATTTGCTGTTGTAATATCCCCCTGTATTGTGATTGGCTGTTGTAAAACCCTTCTGTCTTTTGATTGGTTGTTGTAAAATTTCCCTTTGCTGTGATTGGTTGTTGTAAAATCCCCTGTATTGTGATTGGCTGTCGGAAAACTCTCCTGTTTCCTGGTTGGTTGTCGTCAAATTTCCCTTTACTGTGATTGGTTGTTGTCATATCCCCCTGTATTGTGATTGGCTGTTGTAAACCCACCTGTCTTCTGACTGGTTGTTGTAAAATTTCCCTTTGCTGTGATTGGTTGTAAAATCCCTGTGTGTTGTGATTGGCTGTTGTAAAACTGGCTTGTGCTGTGATTGGCTGTTGTCAAACCCTGATTTCTTCTGATTGGTTTTTGTAAATCTTCCCTGTGCTGTGATTGGTTGTTGTACAACCCCCTGTCCTGTGACTGGCTGTTGTAAAACTGGCTTGTGCTGTCATTGGCGTTTGTAATATCCCCTGTGTTGTGATTGGTGTTGTCAAAACCACATGTCTTCGGATTGGTTGTTGTGAAATTTCCCATTGCTGTGATTGGTTTTGTCAAATTTCCCTTTTACTATGACTGGTTGTTTGTAAAATCCCTGTGTGTTGTGAATTGGCTGTTGTAAAACCACCTTGTGCTGTGATTGGCTGCTGTGATATCCCGCTGTGTTTTGATGGCTGTTGTCAAAACCCTCCTGTCTTCTGATGGTTGTTGTAAATCTTCCCTTTGCTGGATTTGGTTGCTGTACAACCCCCTGTCTTGTGATTGGCTGTTGTAAAACCACCCTGTGCTGTGATTGGCTGTTGTAATATCCCCTTGTATTGTGATTGGCTGTTGTAAAACCCACTGTCTTCTGATTGGTTGTTGTAAAATTTCCCTTGCTGTGATTGGTTGTAAAAATCCCTGTGTGTTGTGATTGGCTGTTGTAAAACTGGCTTGTGCTCGTGATTGGCTGTTGTCAAACCCCGATTTCTTCTGATTGGTTTTGTAAAACTCCCTGTGCTGTGATTGGTTGTTGTAAAACCCCCCTGTCTGTGACTGGCTGTCGGAAAACTCTCCTGTTTCTGATTGGTTGTCGTCAAATTTCCCTTTACTGTGATTGGTTGTTGTCATATCCCTCTGTATTGTGATTGGCTGTTGTAAACCACCTGTCTTTCTGATGGTTGTTGTAAAATTCCCTTTGCTGTGATTGTGTTGTAAAATCCCTGTTGTTGTGATTGGCTGTTGTAAAAACTGGCTTGTGCTGTGATTGGCTGTTGTCAAACCCCGATTTCTTCTGATTGGTTTTGTGTAAATCTTCCTGTGCTGTGATTGGTTGTTGTACAAACCCCCCTGTCCTTGTGATGGCTGTTGTAAAAACTGGCTTGTGCTGTCATTGGCTGTTGTAATATCCCCCTGTGTTGTGATTGGCTGTTGTCAAAACCCACATGTCTTCGGATTGGTTGTTGTGAAATTTCCCTGTCTGTGATTGGTTGTTGTCAAATTTCCCTTTACTATGACTGGTTGTTGTAAAATCCCTGTGTGTTGTGATTGGCTGTTGTAAAACCACCTGTGCTGTGATTGGCTGCTGTAATATCCCACTGTGTTTTGATTGGCTGTTGTCAAACCCTCCTGTCTTCTGATGGTTGTTGTAAATTTCCCTTGCTGTGATTGGTTGCTGTACAAACGCCCTTGTCTTGTGATTGGCTGTTGTAAAACCACCCTGTGCTGTGATTGGCTGTTGTAATATCCCCTTGTATTGTGATTGGCTGTTGTAAACCCTCCTGGCGTTCTGATTGGTTGTTGTAAAATTTCCCCTTTATGTGATTGGTTGTTGTAAAGTCTCTTGTGTTGTGATTGGCTGTTGTAAAACTGGCTTGATGCTGTGATTGGTTGTTGTAAACTCCCTTTCGCTGTGTTGTTTGTAGTACAATACCCTTTCCTGTGATTGGTGATGTCAAAACCCTGTGTTGTTGATTGGCTGTTGTTAAAACCACCCTGTATGTTGATTTGCTGTTGTAATATCCCCTGTATTGTGATTGGCTGTTGGAAAACCCTCCTGTTTCCTGATTGGTTGTTGTAAAATTTCCCTTTACTGTGATTGGTTGTTGTCATATCCCCTGTATTGTGATTGGCTGTTGTAAAACCCACCTGTCTTCGATTGGTTGTTGTAAATTTCCCTTTGCTGTGATTGGTTGTTGTAAATCCTGTAGTGTTGTGATTGGCTATTGTAAAACCGGCTTGTCTGATTGACTGTTGTCACACTTCATTCTTCTGATTGTTTTTTGTAAATCTTCCCTGTGCTGTGATTGTTGTTGTACAACCCACTGTCCTGTATTGGTTGTTGTAAATGCTTGTGCTGTGATTGGTGTTGTAATAATCCCCCCATATTGTGATTGGCTGTTGTAAAATCCCTTTGTGTTGTGATTGGCTTTGTAAAACCACCTGTGCTCTGATTTGCTTTTGTAATATCCCCCTGTATTGTGATTGGCTGTTGTAAAACCTCCATGTCTTTTGATTGGTTGTTGTAAAATTTCCCTTTGCTGTGATGGTTGTTGTAAAATCTCTTTGTGTTGTGATTGGCTGTTGTATGACCACCTGTGCTGTGATTGGCTGTGTATATCCCCTGTATTTGATTGGCTGTTGTAAAATCCTCCTGTCTTTTGATTGGTTGTTGTCAAATTTCCCTTTACTGTGATTGGTTGTTGTAAAATCCCTTTGTGTTGTGATTGGCTGTTGTAAAACCACCCTGTGCTGTGATTGGCTGTTGTAATGTCCCCTGTATTGTGATTGGCTGTTGGAAACCCTCCTGTCTTCTGATTGGTGTTGTAAAATTTCCCTTTACCATTGGTTGTTGTCATATCCCTGTATTTGTGATTGGCTGTTGTAAAACTCTCCCATTTTGTATTGGTAGTTGTCAAACCCTCTGTCTTCCGATTGATTTTTGTGAAATCCCCTTGTGCTGTGATTGGTTTGTTGTAATATCCCCTGTATTGTGATGGCTTTGTCAAATCCTCCTGTCTCTGATGATGTTGTAAATTTCCTTGCTGTGATTGGTTGTCGGAAAACCTGTCTTGTTGTGATTGCTGTTGTAAATCCGGCTTTGCTGTGATTGGTTGTTGTCATATCCCCCTGTATTGCGATTGACTGTTGTAAAACCCTCCCATCTTTTGATTGGTAGTTGTAAAACCCTCATGTCTTCTGATTGATTTTTGTGAAACCACCTTGTGGTGTGATTTGCTGTGGCTGTTGTTGTAAAATTTCCCTTTACTGAGTGATTGTTGTTGTAAACCCACCTGTCTTATAATTGGTTGTTGATCTTCTGATAAATCTTCCCTTTGCTGTGATTGGTTGTTGTACAACCCCTGTGTCCTGTGATTGGCTGTTGTAATATCCCCCTGTATTGTGATTGGCTGTTGTCAAATCCTCCTGTCTTGTAATTGGTTGTTGTAAAATTTCCCTTTGCTGTGATTGGTTGTCATATCCACCTGTATTGTGATGGGCTGTTCTAAAACAGGCTTGTGCTGTGATTGGCTGTTGTAATATCCCCCTGTTTTATGATTGGCTGTTGTCAAACCCTCCTGTCTTGTGACTGGCTGTTGTAAAACCACCCTGTGCTGTGATTGGCTTTTGTAATATCCGCCTGTATTGTGATTGGTTGTTGTAAAACTCTCCTTTCTTCTGATTGGTCGTTGTAAATTATCCCTTTACTTAGTTTGGTTGTTGTGATATCCCCCTGTATTGTGATTGGCTGTTGTAAAACCCTCCTGTCTTTTAATTGTCTGTTGTAAAATTTCCCTTTGCTGTGATATGTTGTTGTAAAATCCCTGTGTCTTGTGATTGGCTATTGTAAAACCACCCTGTGCTGTGACTGGCTGTTGTAACATCCCCCTGTATTCTGATTGCCTGTTGTCAAACCCTCCTGTCTTGTGATTGTTTTTTGTAAAACACCCTGTGTGTTGTGATTGGCTGTTGTAAAACTTGCCTTGTTGTACCATTCGTCTGTGTTGTATTGACTGCTGTAAAAAACACTTTTTCTGTCATTTGCAGTAGTAAAAATCACCTGTGATTGGTCGTTGTAAAATCCCTGTGTGTTGTGATTCACTGTTGTAAAACTTCCCTTAGCTGTGATTGCTTGTTGTACAATTCTTCTGTTGTTATTTTCTGTTGTATAAAACACCTTTGCTGTGATTTGCGGTGGTAAAAATCACCTGTGCTGTGATTGTTGTTCCCACCCCCCCCCCCCCCCCCCCCCCCCCCTTGCTGTGATTGGCTGTTGTAAAACCACCCTGTGCTGTGATTTGCTGTTGCAGTATCCTTCTGTGCTGTGATTCGCTGTTGTAAAAAGCACTTATGCTATGATTTGCAGGAATAAAAACCACCACTACAACAGCCAATTGTACAACCCCCTATCCTGTGATTGGCTGTTGTGGAACACACCTCTCTTATGATTGGCTGTTCTAAAACTTCCATTTGCTGTGATTGGTTGTGGTTCGCAGTTGTAAAACCACCTTGGGCCGTGATTGGCTGTTGTAATATCCCCTTTGTTAAGATTGGCCGTTGTAAAATCTTCCTGTCTTCTGATTGGTTGTGTAAAACTTCCCTTTGCTGTGATTGGTTGTTTTTACAGTTGCTTCTGTGTTGTGACTGACCCTTGTAAAAAAACCACTTTTGCTGTGATTTGCAGTGGTAAAAATCACCTGTGTTGTGATTAGTTGTTGTACAATCCCCCTTTTCCCCCCGATTGGCTGTTGTAAAACCGGCTTTTGCTTTGATTGGCTGTTGTAATATCCCTCTGTGTTGTGATTCGCTGTTGTATAAAACACTTTTGTTGTGATTTCCAGTAGTAAAAAGTTTTTTTGGGTTTTGAGAAGAAATTTCTTCTTACGAACAGCTGGTGAAGGAGACCCATTGAAATCTTACAAACTGAGCTGGTAGTCCCCATTTTAATATTTGGATAACCCCTTAAACTCTATTTTCCATAGAATTCCCTTGTATCCCCCTGTGTATCTCCAGTTTTATAAAACAATTCTTCCGTATTGTAGGACAGCAACGTTATATTGCGTATATTGTGTAACAGTAACAAGTCTCCACACACAATGATTACTTTGTTTTTTGTTTCTTTTTTGAGGTTACTTGTAAGCTATAAATAATCACTCTGAAAAGTCTAATTAATTATTTAGAGACCATAATGCTTTGTAAAATGTTGAAAATTAATATTAAAAAAAATAATAAATGATAAAACATTTCTTATTTAGAGTGGTGGGCAAATGAGGCAAATGACTCTGTGACTATTAAGTTGATATATGTTATAAGATAATAAAACTGTTGCATTATCTTTCTGTTGAGTGGAAAATTCATACACACATACATTTATTATATTAAAGTAGGTTACGTGAATGATGAAGCTGACTGTTTAAATTAAAACCAATTCTTCTTAAAAAGTGTCCTGTTCTTAAATCTAATGTCAGCATTATTCTATATGACGTCTTTAAGTGGTGAAGAATCATGCTGTTAGAACACCAACAGAACTTCAGCTTGTGTAACAGTGAGAGCTTCAGTGTAAATTTACTGTTGTTGCATCTCTAATTAGTTTTATGTGGCCCCTGTCTGACTGGCCCCTGTCTGACTGCAGCATCCTCAGGTCAGAGGTCAGGTCAGGAGGTGCACTGGTTGAAATAAGTAAACTTGACCCTTGGTGGTACTGACAGTAAGTCCTGAGTTATTTGGTGGAGAACAGCTCCATCTTCTGGTAGCAGGGCCTCATTATTTATTATTTTCATTTGACTGATTGATGTCTTGAGACAAGATTCTGAAAATTAACACAATGTCTTGCAGTGAATCCTGTAGGTTTCATCCCAGTGGTATTTCACTCACCATTATTAAATGTCAGAAGGCTGATCAATGATAAATTATAGAACTCATATTGAAAAAACAATTTGGGATCAAATAAAAATAAATCATTAAAAGGAAAGTAATGGCTCCAGTGTAAATCCAAATGATAATTCCCATCCCTCATATATAATTAAAAGTAAAACATTTCATTATTCAATGAATAATTTAAAATTAAGTTTAAAAAAGCCCACAGGAGATGATGTAGATTGCAAATAATACAATCTGTGAAATTGGCAAATAATGTAAACCAGTGATACTCAACTTGCAGCCCGTGGGCCAAATCTGGCCCCTGACAGGGTGCTGGATGGCCCTCCAATCATTTTCTAATTCACAATGAAATAAATCTGGATTTTTCTATTTGTTTATATATGAGTAATTGTTCAATAATGTCACTCGGCTTTTACTTGGGAAGTTGTACATTAGCCTGCGCACACTAAAAAAAAAACAACTCAAACATGCTGTTCACTGTCACTATGAGGAGCAATTTATATTTTATATTAATAAAGCCAAAATATGAGTGACTACATGAAAGAGGTTCCAACTATGTTTAATGTTATTAGAGCCAGAAAGATACATCGATCAGCTGATATTATCGGCCCAATATTAACCTAGCATAGTTATATTGGTCTGTATTGGTATGTTGTCCAGTTTATACAGAAAAGAACGCAGATTTCTCTTTTTTTTTAGTTTTATAGGCAGCATTTTATGCATAGTGGATCCTTTTTCTTATTTCAAGTTGTATTATTTTTTGTTGTTGTTGTTGTTGTTGTTTTTGTTTTTTTTTTTGTATTTATGGTTATTTCTAATTATCAAATATACCAGTGAAAGTTCACTGTTTGAGTGGCCTGATGTCATTTTGGATAATATATAAAAATAATAATAATAATAAACAATAATAATATATAAAAATAAAGAATATTGGGCAATATATTAATAACAGAAATTTTAAAATCCCTAATATCAGCATTGGCTCCCAAAATTTAGTGTTGGTTGGGCTCTTACTGTCAAATAACTCAAGTTAATTTAGTTAATAAGTTAATTTGAAAGCAAAGAAAGATGAGTTATGGGTCTTTTATTTTATTTTATTTATTTATTTATTTATTTACATTTTATCTGATAAATACTATTATTGTCCCCAGGCAAAACAAGTTAAATATCTCTGATCTAAACAGTGTTTTATTATAAGATTATTTCTTTAAGCCTGAATATTCTATGTACCCCTCATTTCACCTGCAGCTATCTGGTCAAATCTCCATGTGAGAGGTGCACAAATTCTCATGGCATATTCTTCTTGTAAAAAAACAGTTAATGTGTGGGAAAAGTTGCAAGCATGGGTTTTGTCTGCACACATTATTCATTATTATTCATACATCTGGTCCTGCTGTGCCTCAGAATTTTGTTCATAAATTAGTGTTGGCAGTATCTATTTTTTCATACCTTCATACCTTTTTGACACTTCACCAGGGTGTATGGTATATGACCGTATTTGCATGAAAAAGCAAATGTTTAAAAGCTGGTGATAGAGGTCATTGTAGCATACATGATAGTGTCTAGCTTACAATGCTTTGTGTTTAATATGCGAATAGCTTTCCTAAGACAAGTACTATTTAAGTGTACTTACATACTTATAGCCCATAGAATAATGAATAGATAAATAAGCACCCTTGTTCTATAGAGTCTTGCTGAAAGGCACCTGTTGCCGTGGATCCCAACACATCATTTGGCTGAACAAATGATTTACAGGTGTATCATGTGGCTATGAAACTGCTTTTGTAGTTGGAAGAAGTCATCTCAAAATCAAGTTATACGTGGCAATATTTTCCATATATGATTCCATATCTAGTCAGTAATTGATCAGCTAGAAGATCCATAGAGCAGAAATGACCAGCCAATTATTTATTATCTACCTCCAAATAATGTGTCTGTTGGCTAAGTTCTCTATTGTGATAAATTATGATTTATTATTTGTATTTTCCTAAATAAAACAGCAGTTGCAATTTCTGTTTCAGGTAACTTTATTCACAGTGACGGTTTTGAAAATCATACTTTTGGGATTTCTAAATACCCTGGTATACTGTAGGATCTTGATACCACCAAAGCCTACCATGAACACCATATTCAACTTTCTTATGAGGTAAATGTTGTGAAATGTTTCACGTAAGAAATACATTTTAAAAACACCCTGTTCCTTTAATATTCTAGCTCACAAACGTGACAGACTGCTGTCCCCCAGGAGCAGCAAACACCACCAGCAAAAAGATCCTTGCGCAGAAGAGCCAGCTGTAGTCCAAGGAGAACAAAAATGGAACGGGTCTTCTTTGATTAAAAAAAAAAAATGTTATACACACAGCCTGTTACACTGTAAAAGAGAACCAACCCTTCGCTCAATATCCTTTTCTTGTGTGCTGTACATAAAGAGTGTAAACACAATGATTTTGTTGTTTGCAGCTTCTTTTGTAACAAAAGCTCATGAGCTCATGACCTTCTCACTACTCTCTTTAGATTACAGCCCTCATGTCTTGCAGTTACTGTGTAACTATGCATAACAAGCACATAACAACCTAAAGCACACTGACACTTCTCTTGTTACAAAGTAACTACAGGACATGCGAGCCGTAATCTAAAGTGTTACCGATTGTACTTACCCTGTAATAATAGAATAGGTACCCATCGGTTAAAAATAAACTAGGGTTGCAACTAACAATTATTTTCATAGTTGATTAATGTGTTGATTATTTTCTTGATAAATCGATAAGTTGTTTAGTCTATAAAATGTCACAAAGTATTGAAAAATGTCAATCATTGTGTCCCAAAACTCAAGATGATGTCCTCAAATGTCTTGTTTTGTCCACAAGCCAAAGATTTGCAATATAATGTCACAGAGGAGTAAAGTAGGAAGCTGAAATCAGAGAATTGTGACATGCATTGCATTTGCATCTCTAAAAATAACTACAATATAAATTCTGTCTAAATTCATCCCAAATGTCCAGATAATTGCTCAGTAGATCACACTTACCCTGTAATAATAGAATAGGTATCCAATAGTTATATATTTTTTTTTAAAAAAAACAGTATTATGTCTTTATAAAGTCCTGAATTGTTGCCCTTATTCCATCTTCTTACCCAGTATCTGCATATCTGTATTGGTAAGTACTGTGGTAGTGCAGCATTATTGAGAGAGAATTCCACTGTAACTACAGTAATTACACAGGACATTGTGGGCTGTAATCTAATGTGTTACCAAAACATAACCAAAAGTGTTAAGTAGGTTTACTGTTATATCTTCAAAGTACAAGTGCAGGGCTGTTGTGCTTCAGTCAGTCCTGTTGTAAGATTATATCGGTATACAAAAGCACAATGAAATGACTTTGCTATTGCTTACAACCAACGGGGGGAAAATGAGCTTAAGATGGCAGGAGGGGACCCTAAACTCCTGCTGAGGAGCTGGCACTCACTAATAATGAGAGTCGCCCCTTAATGGAAGAGGTGGAAGTGGCAGCTCCCAGCAGACCACATTGGTACAGGGTACATGTTAGTGTTAAATGACTGGGTTGCTAATAAAACACAGTTATCTCGGGTGGAGGCCCCAGATGACAAGTGTCTGTGTGCTCGCAGAGACCTCTGGGGACACACTTTAGTCCTTTGTTACCAATTTTTATGCAGTTTTTAATTTGCCATCCCAACACAGATGCCGAGTGTGTGGCTCTAATTGATTTATCTTTAATTACTTGCTGGCGGTAGTGGTCTGCACATGAGACTAATAATTGCTTCGAGTGCTCCCTATCCTAGGAGAAATAAATTGCTTCAATTGCTCTGTGGTTAATTTTGCAGGAAGAGGGAAATCTTCCTCCCCCCGGGAGCCTGTGGCCTCAACTCAAAGGCCAAGAGCCTCACGAGTGGTAATGAATTAACCTTCGTTTAAACTGGCCAGTCAGTGTGACATTTGCACCTTTCTTCAAGTGAGCCTTGTAAAGGAACAGTGCTGAAATGTTAATGTGTTGTGCCTGTATTTGTTTCAGGTTGAAGCAGACAATTCTCTTCTTCCACAACATAGTGTGACATGTGTTTTACAAACTGCACGTCTGTTCACTTCCTCTGAACTGTTCTGTAATGTTACCTTCATATCCAACCTGAAGTTAGTTTCTTCACAGTTTGATTGGTTTGTATTGTTAATATTATTTACTCTTCACTTTTGTTTTTAATTTTTTGTTAATTTAATAGCTATTGTAAAGTTACAACTGATGATTATAATACCTTATACGTACTCATTGTATGTAACTAGCATTACATTACATACAATACGTTAACTTTTGTAAGTAACATACTTATTATAACCCAAAGCATCACCTTTCTAAACCTGTCCAAGTAGTTAAAAATAACAAATACTTGTTGTCCAATGTACTGATGAAAAAAGAGCGAAATAAAATGGGTGGCAGTCTGGAATGATCCCTGTCACTCTGAAAGAACATTTTAAAAATCCCTTATTAAATCATGGATATGCCAAAGAGAACATAAAGAGAACAATAAGGAACGGGTCTTGTATCAGGAGGAGAATCAGGAGCTTGTGTGACCTGTAGTCACCTGATACATCAACACTGCCATTTGAGTTGAGCAGGTAACAGTATACAAGTACTCAGGTATTCATTTTGATTGTCAGTTGCAGTGGGCTTATCATGTTGAGTACGTCTGTTTAAGAATTAGTCAGCATTAGTCCATGGAGCTGATAAAAATATTCTGTTGTTGTTTCATAGAGCAGCTACGGTATTACAACATGGGTCAGTAATCTGACCGTCAAGCTCATCACAACTCCAAATCCTGATCAGAGGGGCAGGAAAAATAATTGGAATGTTGCCCCCATCCTCTCTGCAAGAGACATTTCAGGAGACGGTGAGGAAGCAGGGACCTAAAATCACTGCTGACCCACTATCAATCAAACTATTTAACATAAGGAGATGATATGTGTGTGTGGGTGTGAGGGGAGAGAAATGTGCAATATTTTGGTGTAGGGTATTTGTGCAATGATTGGATGTAGGGGATTTGCTGGGAAATATCCGTGTGTAGGAAATTTGTGCAGTATTTTTGTGCAACTACTTGGATTTAGGGCATCATGCAATACTCTTGAATGTCTGCTTTTTCGGGTGTTTGGATCTGGTGTTGATTCTATATGTTAGTGCTCTTTTGAATGTCCAAGACAAATAAAGGCTTGTCCTATCATATCCTATCCTAAAACAATGAAAACATTAAAGCTGCAAACAGCATTGTGCGGGCCCTCACACCCCCGTGCCCGTTAGGGCATGCTGCAGCTGCGACCATGTCGCCAGACGCCAACTGGTCGGCGAGGCACTGAATTGTCATGTGCTTTGGACAATGCAGGAAGAAATTCAATGTCACTTTCTGTCTCTGCTAGGTGGCGCTATGACTATGACTCCTGATTGTTATGTAGATGTGTTCAGACCAGGACTCTGATCAAACATGTGAAGTTTGGTGCAGATTGCATCATTTAATCCGTGCTGACCAAATCTTTTAATTACTTTTGATCATAAACTTGTCTAGACAGCACATACTGATTTTGAAGTCAATTGGATTATTTCTGTAGGAGGAGTTTGTTAAAATATGACGTGTGTAAAACAGCAAAATTGAAGTCAAAATTCAATTTTCAAAATTTTCATGCACGTCAGTGTCGAGGGGGCTGCTCTTTAAAGAGTGTGGCTAAGCCACGTGACCATAAGGCCATATATATACTGAATAGATGTGAAAGGATTTCAATATGTGTATAGGAGAGTGGACGAGAAGGAAAGAGACACCAAAGTGAGCAGGCGGTCTCATGTTCTCACATGTGCTTAAAGCTCTTTCAACCCTTTAACTCGCCCCCTTGAAGAAAAACTACGAGAGAGAGAGAGAGAGGGGGCGTGAATGAAAGAGTGGAACAGTGGAAAAGTGAAGGGTGACACATGTCTCAGCAGTAGGCGAATGACCCATCTCTCACTCTTCAGACTAATGAGAGAGAATGAAGGCAAAGCTACAGTAAAGCAGCTCCAGTGCCTCACATTCTGATGCTGTCATCTGCCACCTCCACTGGAACCAGTCAGACCGCTGGAGGGGCCGTCACTCACAGAAGAAAGCTCATGGACTGTCCAAAATGGAAAAGGTCCAAGCTGTGGGGAATTTTCATGGCCATTACAGCTTGGTATTTATTTTGTACAAGTGGAATTATTACCATTGTACATGCCAAAGTAATTACTGAGATCTGTGAACACTGCAACAAGGAACACAAATCCTAGCACTACTTACCAGTTTATTTGCCTGACTGGCAGAGGAGGAAGAAAAAAGATTTACATTTACACTACAGAAAATCAAAAGAATAATACATAACTTCAGTGTATTTGGGATAAATCTTTTTTGTAATTGTCTTTTTTATTGATTTTGCAGGATAAAAGACAAACAACAACAAGCAAAAAAAAAACAGGACAAAGGAAACAAGGACAGAGGGAAAACAACAGACAGAGCATTATACATATATATGTGTATGCGTATATACACAAATATATGTATATGTATATGTATATATGTATATTTAAGTGCAATACATATTCTGCATGGTACATATCATGAATATCAAGTTGTATATCTTATGTAGACCAGCTGACACCACAGATTACAAGAAAGGGTGCAACTCATCACTACGTCAGGTTTCAGTAGGATAAGGGCCCCATGTTTTCATGTAGATGTCTCGCCTATCTATTATCTCACAACGTCTTTCATAAGAGGATATTTTAGCCATTTTGTCAAACCACTCCTTAACCGATGTATCTCCTTCAGTTTTCCAATGTTGCAGCACGATCCTGCATCCAGTGATAAGTGCTTTCCTGCACCATGAGATCTGGTGAACATTTAGACCACCTCCTTTCAGCAGCACACCTAATAGACAAAGCTTGTACGAGTGTAGAGGATATCACTGTGAGAATGAAGGAGATAATCTTAGAGCACAAAAGATCTATCATGGGGCATGAGTACAACATATGTAAGAGGGTGCTGCAAGAGGTGTTACATCTCCAGCACAGGTTTCTAAGTCCTAACTGTGCCATTTTACTTGTGGTCCAATGAATTCTATTGATAACTTTATCAATTAATCAGACGCATTTCTCCTGATACTTTAAACCATGATCCAATCATTTCCCCCCATGTTCCACTAGTTCTCTCCTCCCTGATATCCCTCTCTCAGCATTGCTTAAGGCCTTCAAACCAGGGTAACTGAGAGCCCTTTAATAGCTTATAACAACATGATGTTTTTCTGTTGAAGAGCCAATCCTGTTCCAATCTGTCCTGTATTTTAACTCTTGGTATAAGTGGTAGTGCCAAAATGCAACTTCATAAATGCCATTACTTCCAAAAATCCTTGATTGGGAGTTTGTACTTTTTTCTTAATTGTTCAAAAGACATAATTTGTTCTCTGTCGAGTAAGTCCCCAATATATATTCCTAATTTCACCCATCCAGCCCAGTTTTTTTTTTTTTTTTTTTTTTTACATATTTTAAGGGTTATATTTTACCACAATGATTTTTTTTTACCACAGTGATGTGTAAAAATGGTATTTGAGCCCATGATCTTGTGTAAGGTTCTCCATGTGAGAAGGTGAGGACTGGATTACTGTGGGAGATCAGGCCACCAGTTTGAGTAATAAAGGCCTGGACAGGGTGAGGGTGTGTGAGGTCTTTCTCTATAGACACCCTGACTGGAGCTTGTTCAGCTGCCATATATAGTTTAGATAACTGTTCGAAAGCATACCAGGCTATATGCAGGAGGCCCAGGCCTCTGTCCTCTATGGTGGCATAAAGTTTTGCCCGTTTTACATATGTTTTTTTTTTTTTTTTTTTTGCTGCCCACAAAAAGTTGTATGTAGCTTCATTGTATTTCAATAATACATTGTGCAGTAAACTTACTGTAATGGTAACATGTAACTTAAGTAATTAATTTTAGGGACTATTACCATCTTTAAAATACAAAATAATATAAATATAAGATAAATATAAATAAAATATGAAATAAAATAAAAATATTAATTTCCCTGAGAAGGTACAGTCTCAGTTTGGTCAAATTTTGTAAAATAAGCTATTTTCTGAATTAGGGGGATGAGGTTGTTTGTCATAATGTTGTCCAGCCGTGGACTGAGCTTTATACCCAAATATGTTAGGCCAGATGGTCACCATGTAAATTGTCATCCCTGCCAAAATGTCATCTTTACTGTAAAAATGTAACTATATACTTCTCAGTTTTCAATATTTTATTTATGGCAAATATTTTGTTATGTAGACCATTTTGCAGACAATACACAATAAAATCCCTCCTTCTCCCCTCTCAGACCTGCTTCTACAGCCTGTAGCCTGTCAGACTGTCACCAGGGCTGTTTATGAAAAAGGTACACTTAAGCTCTTTTTTTTTTTTTTTAATATTTTATTTTCAAATTTCCAGTTAAACATGACATACAGAACACATACACAAACATGGCTCCAAATCTCCTCCCTGTCACACCCACATACAAACCTAAAAGAACCTTACTCAAAGGGAGTGGGTAGTAGTCAAAACAGAAATAAATCAAATTAATAGTAATATGAAATAAAATAAAATTAATACAACGTAAAGAAAGAGTCAATATACACCTGGCTTATTCTAACGACTAATAGTGTATCAATCTGGTAACATTTTTATATCTGATAGAGGTGTTGGCAAAGTTTATATATAATCAGCACACTATTGGTCTCACACAGGAGCTAAGCAGGTCTAGTCCAGTTAAAAGCCCTGTGTGCCACACACCCCAGTCTCCCCCATATGGATTATCTTGCTCTTTTGACGATGCACAGCCTCATTCATTTGAAAGTCGTGCTGAGGGTCATGAAAAATGTTGACATGTAAAAATATCTATAGATGACATTTTGTGACTTTTTCATAAACTGCCTTGATACTGGGGCTGGGACACAAAACCAAAACCGAACAAAACCGAACATCAAAAGAAAAGTGCAAGAAAAGTACAGAACTTGAACAAATGTGGAATAAAGAATGTTCACTGCTAACCCAGTGTGATTATTACTGACAGGAATGATGACCAAAACCACAAAATAGGGCAAAATTATTCTTTAAAGTCTCTGGAAATGTGGCTGTAAATAGTTAAAATGCATATCAAAGTTTAGTTTCTTGTTAAGCATCCACAAAGATCTGAGTGAAAATAAATGTTTATAACTATTAGAAAACCTGGTTCAAAAACAGCTCATTTTGCTGTTAAGACCATTTCTCAGACTGTGTGGGCGGGGCAGATCACGTCACAACACAGATGCAGGCAACGACAAAACCACATAAAAAATGTAGGACATGTTCACTGCTTTACTTTGTCATTAGACGGCATTTTACAACAAGGAACTGAAGCCACCGTCTGTGCTCTTTATACTGCATGGACAGAAACAGTCATTCTACGTCGCAGGGCACAGGAGTTGTAGGATTACGGCTGTCTAAATCAGTTAGTTTGTTTGTGTTATTGCGTGACTTTGGTGTTTTAACACATTTTTTCAGGTCTGAACCGTTACTTGCTGCAGATCGAGGCAGCGGTTGACCAGCAGCTCCCATGTCCTGCAAGAGAAAATTGATGTTTTTTCAAAGGAGTATTGTGGCTGTGAGGAGAGCACAGACAGCAGCTTCAGTTCCTGTCAGTAAAGACTGTCTCACAGAAAAGTAAAGCAAGGAAGATGTTCTAAATATAGAGCACACTTAGACCAATATTGAGTTTGGCCAGGTTAAATCACTATGTGTCAAAGGAGTGATATAACGTTGAGTTGGTTAAGACTCGAGAGAGCAGCTGCAGCAGTGGGAGAAGAGATTTGTTGCAACCACATAGTGACTGACATGGATTTTTTATGATTGGTTTGTGCACTTAATTAAGTAAGTAGCTGGTGTAATAAATCTCTGAGCACAAACACGCTTCAATTCAAAGACAATTTCTCGATTAAATCTGATTCCTAATGCTTTTTATATGCTTGTTATATACTTGGGATCCTGAATGACATGGTTAGAAGACTGTTGTGGGTTTGTGTTTCCAGAGACTTTAAGAAGACATGTATATCCCAATGGACTTTAGGTCAGTTCTGCTTCAGAGCAAAGTGTTGGACAAATGGACAGACAGTGCTCTCCTGCTGCTCGAGGGTCAAAAATCCATGTTGATTTTTAACCTCCGGTCATGTGGTTCTACTGTTCTTTTGTCACCAGCAAATAAACTCTGTGTGACTCCTGAGTTAATGTGTTAACTATTCTGCTGTGAGAGAGTAATGTGTCAGTTGTTCATGAATGAGTTTCATGGAAAAATGAAAACTAGTAGCACATATTTTAACTGTAGTCTAAACCCATTGTGCCAAATATTTCCAAAGACACCAGATTGAAATTTAGGAAAATGTGGATGAAGAGATGCTGCACAATGTTATTTTTCTTTCTGTAAGATGTGTTCTTATTTTATGTGACAGGTAACTTCAGAAAATCCCTGAATAAAGAGGAGAAAAGATGGGGACAAAACTCATGGACTCAGGCAAATGCATGCATTCACACTTTTTACACACAGGGATGCAAAACCTTATGGGCAACCCCAGTTTCTCCCAGCAGCAGCTGCAGGACACCAACCAGCAATAAGCAGCTCTTTGAATGAACTGTGACAAGGTGTTGTTCTTTCCCCCCCCTCCCTCTGTCTTCTGTCTTCCGGGAACACTAATAGGCTCCATGCAGAGTAATGTGACCAATTGAATCATCCTCGCCCCGGAGCTGGAAGCTGCAGATCGGAGGAGCAGAGAGAGCGCCGCGCTCAGTCCGGCTCCCACACTGAGAAAACCTCTCCGGGGTGACACTTTCTGCTCGGGACTCCTCTGGGATTTTACGGCCTGTCCTCCGAGGAACTAGCGGCACTCTTTCCAACTGCCTCGGCCCCTTTCTTTGCCCATTTGGCACGCCTCAGACCAGCTCTTAGGTGAAAAGGTCAGAGGGCCCTGGTACAGCCGTGACTGCAGCTCGAGGTGAGTACAGGCTTGAGCGTGTGATGCTGGACACAGCCGAGGCCCTGATAGCAGGACAATGAGGGAGTGATCAGCTGTGATCTGATCAGTCCTGGTGACCTGTGAAGGGGCCTTACTCGTTATTCAAGTTTAGAAATCCACCAGGATTTGTCAGATAAAATCATTTCTGTGCACTTTGTAGAGTTTGTTAATTACAATAGACAGAAATAGTAGCTGTTTTATTCAACAAAAAACTTTTCTACAACTGACTGTGGCTGATCCAGGTGGTGGATAACCAGCATGGACACAAGGACGTCTGAAAGTCAAGACAAAAGCTGTCCATTTTTATCACCACTATGAGAAAGATGATCAAATAGATGAGTTTTTCTATTTCAGATGTAAATGTTGTGTGATAAAGCAACGTTAACACCAAGAGGTGAACAGCTGCACGCTGAACGTTACATAAATCCTTCTGCACTGCTCCGAGTATTTCCACTAACTCGCTCTCTTAACTTGTCATTAGCGCAGATAGCTAAGAGACGGGAAAATGGCTGACTAGTCACTGTCCCACACAGACGTCATTACTAGGAGATGACTACAGTAAGTCTAAATATCCAGCAGCCTCGGGGAGCTCACGCTCCTCACAGCAGATACACAAAGTGCTGTTTGTTTGCATCGTCATACATCTGAACAACTCAGGGAGGAGAAAACTGCTAATGTTGTTACATTACAACTGCATTACCTTAGTGGAATAATGCTTCAGTTAGAAGATATGTATTCAAAAAATTATTCAAATAAAAGTGAGGAGGTGTTCACAGTTACACATTGTCAAGTGTGAAAATATGGCAAAGTAAAAGACACAGTAGAAGATTTCCCTCAAGCATCCCATGATCGATGTACTGAAGCACAGTACTCGAGAAAACGTACTGTTCTCTGATTGTAATCATTATATAAACTTTAAAATCTGAACCAGGTTTACTGACAAGTAGGTGATTTTAGTGCATAACAATGAACATAGTCAGTAGATTAAGATTGAGGGAAAGAAAGAGCAAGTATTTCAAGTCAAGAGGCACAAATAGAAATTTGAGATATTGAAGATATGGAAAAATATTAAGAAATTATGAAAAATATATGCACAATATGTTATATAGCACTCATTCTTCAGAACTGGGACAAATCATGTCCTCCCACAAAAAACTTAAAAAAATATTAATACCAAGACTCTAAATAGAATTTTAAGAATTTATGTATGTATGAACTATATGTAGTTTATGAAATGTTTTTGCTTGCTTTAATCTTTTTAATTTCTAAACTTGCTCTGTGCCAGAAAACACCCCTGTCCCAGACAAGAATTCACAACTTCAAATAATTTAAAAATGTGTCAAAGGCCTTCAAAATCTTGAGTACCTGCTGATAACATAGGTGTAAACATATGCTACTATAGTCATCTTTGTTGTAACATTGATTTTTGTAAAGAAAATGTTGGTCTTTTAAGTTTTGTCCCAGATTTCCATCAGATTTTTACAAAAACATAATTTAATCAGGCATAAAAAGGATTAGCTATACCCTACGAACCCTGTCTCACTTCCTGGTTTAAAAAGGGCGGGAATACTTCTCAAGTACTGGTAAACCTTCGATTTTAGACAAATTCATTAAATAATATTTCTATCAGATGTGTCTCAACAATAACATGTCAACAATGTAGCCCTTCTAAATCAAAGCTAAATAAGAATTATGGTTTAAAAATGTGTATTTTGATTAACATTAAGAGACTCTGAGACACTTTAAAAAATAAAATGGCTGCTCACTACAACTATGCTGTGAAAATTTGTTTACATTTGATAAAAAATTTAATCTGTAGGAGGTTCCCCGTTATGAGGCCAAAACCCCCTCAAAATATGAGTGAATGAGTGATAGATGAGGGACTGTACAGTTTTGTGCAGGGTGTGAGGTATTTGAGTGTGTTTAAGTATCAGGGCCCAGTCTGAAAACTTACACAGTGTGATGTGGAAACTTGAAGCCTGCAGGTCACAAACACTGACAGCAGACCTTCACAATATGAGCTGAAAATTGCCTCCCTGAACTCAGTGAAGCAGACATTATTTAAGCAGCATAATTCACACACTGCATTTACATGAACTGAGGATACATCATGACTGGTATGAACGGTGTGTGATGGTGTCTGTTTTTAAGCCTTTAGGTTAAATAACAAACACACACTGCAGACTCATCAGTCACTGCCCTGACTCCTAGAAATCAATTCATAAACTACTTGTTTGCTTTGAGGAAGCAAACATTTGAATGAAAATATCTGCCTGCATCTTAACAGTTTCATTTCAATTTGTTCCAACTTAAATTTGAGATATAATTACAAGTACTAAGTTTTTATTTTGTTGAAATGCAAAAGCTTCACTGACAGCGCATTTCATTTGTTTTCCTGCAACATTCTCTCATTGGTTAAGGACAAAAGTGGGAGGTAACTTAGTACAAATACTTTCTTATACCTTATTATTGTAGATTTTTCAGGTGCCTATACTTACTTTTACTTACTACATTTAAAGCAAATATCTGTACTTTCTTCTCCTTATATCCTTCTCCCCTATATTTTCAAATCAGGCTTGTTACTTTACTTTTAATGATGAATGGTTTCAGCCTAAATGGACAGAACAATAACACATGACAATTCCTCTGTGTATCCAGCACATTCCTCTGTGTATGCATGACAGACCGTAACGTAATAAAGACGCAATAACACAAAAACATTGTAAAAAAAAATTTTTAAATCTTCCACTTGAGTAAAGAATGTGTGAACTTTTGCCAACTCTGGTCAAGCTCTGGGAAAGATGGTTGTTTTGGTTGAATAATGAAAAAGTCAACAGTCACTTTAGGCAAAAGATATGTTTACTTTTCAGCAAAAACACCATTTTTGCATAAAACCAGCATGCTTTGCTTAACCAGAATGTTTTTGTGGGGAAAAAAAAAAACTAACCACACATGGGACACTGAAGACAAACCTCTGTGTCTAGTGTCAAAGTCCTGTGCTTTGTTCACCCACCGTCCAACCCGACCACCTCCCTGTGACCTCTTTGCCCAACATGATTGTGAGACGTCCCAAACTGGAAATGAAGTTGCCGGTGAACATAACCCAAAATGTATTTAGCAAATCCATTCAGTAATATTCAAACTGTATTGCACCTTCAACCTGCACTGTGATAACTTCATGGCATTACAACAACTGACAGCTAAAACGTTCTTAATGTAAAAAACAAACAAAACTATGGCATATATCTGCTGACTGCTGATATGTTTGAGTTATCTCAGCAGTTTGTCTTACACTTATGTATTACATTCATCTCTATAAATAGATATCTGCAAATGAGTGCAGAATCTGAAGGCAAGGGACCAGCATTTGGTATTGGAATCACGTTTGAACAGGCATGGTTTACATGCAGGTAAACAAAAAAAGCAAAAGAGGCAGAATGCATTGGTGAAAATGCAGTCTTATCACCAATCAATTTACATAGTTAGATATAACTTGAACAAATTTATCTGCATCTATATATAGATATTCGTTTATAGAGATTAGATGCCAACTCCAACTCTCGCACCTCGAATTGCAAATCAAATAAGACTGTAAACAGTGAGCGCACCAGAAGCCCTCAAGCACTTACCGTTGCCCCAGAGGCCAAAATTGGCGTCAGACAGTAGCCGATGGGTTCTGAAATTGGTATTACATTAGAACATTTAAAGGACCAACCTCACTTTTCCCTTTCAAGTATGTAGGAGAACCTGAAGTGGTTGCAAAATTCACCAAAAATGCAAAAAGCTGTATCTAGAGCAAGTGTTTGGTTTGTCCGTTCTGGGTTACTGTAGAAACATGGTGGTGCAACATGGTGGCCTCCTAGGAGGAGGACCTGCTCCCTCTCTAGATATGAAGGGCTCCCTCTAAGGTCAGCGATATATTCGCTTTTAACTAAACATTCTCATACACATCCATGTACATCATGGCTGCTTCATGTATCCTGCATCCATTTGCAATAGTTGAGCACAACCTCAGACATTAACACCATGTTTACTCAAGTGCAAACCTGTGAGTATATCTCCAGATTAAGATAACAAAAACACAGTGATGATGATCTTATTTTCAGGTGATTATACATGAATGAAAACATAGGCTACTGAATTAATATTATATTCTGACAATAGATCCACATAAATCCTGACAATTTTAAACCATGAAACTCTTAAGAACCACACAAACATGTAGCAAATGTGTACTTAAGGCTCATTTATGCTCCCTTTACATATATGAAAATTGACATGTATGTTTTAAATGATATAATGTCACTGCCCACATACTTCCATGTGTCTTTTATGTTGGGATGGATGTTAAAGCAATATATCCACTAGAGGGCGCCTCTTAGAGTCAACTCTGAAGAAACATGTCAACACTTATTATTTTGTATAGTGCGTGTTCACTATAAGAAAAGTGTCATCTCAGTCAGGATGTATAGAGGGAAGCTTGAGAAGAAAAACGTCGGGCTGTAATCGGGGTCATGCTGAAATATGCTAATGAGGGTCGGGTTTTGGTCAGTTTCGGACAGAACTTTTGTAAGAACTTTTCAGGCATGATTAAAGTTCTACCAGTGTGTAGGATCTGGAAGCATATAGCTGTGTAAGGTTGCAGATTGCAACCACCTGAATACCCCTCGCCTCACCCTGCTGACTGACTGATCCAGTGACAGCTCTGTGACAGACAATGGAGCTTCAGCCTGCACATGGCTCTCATGTGACGACCTTGCTGACTGTTATCAGGCTGCTGTTTCCCCCAGACTCAGCACAAAGACAGACCTCATCCCAAACCAACACTCTCCTTAATACTCCGCTGTTACTGCAGCTGATGTCCCACACAAGTCCGGGTAGCAGCTGCTGGTTTCACAGATGTTGTCAGATGTTGATTATGCTGTTCTTATTTAATGACAAATACTGAACTGAATTTTTTTAAATTATTTTTTTAGTCACTGCAGTAATTTTTTCTTGTGTTTTTAAGGTTGTAACATGCTTTAAAAGTAAAGTATCAGGAATATATGTCATTTTTGTTGTCATAAGTGTGTGCGCTTTCCAAATGATGCCACTGTACACATTCATTTTAACATTTTAACTTCACTCCCCGTGCCCTCACACTTGATTTATACTTTTGTTCAAACTTTAAATCTCTCATCCTCCCTGCTTTTTTGTTGTTGTTTTTTTTAATTTACAAGCCGTGCAAAGTACACAGCAAATGCATCAAAGAAGTTGCAAGTGCACAATAAATGCATGTGTAAAACAATGGTGAATGTATATTGTAATTGGTGGACAAGATGAGTGGAGAGCCATGCAGTGCAGTAAGTTTAAAGCTCCCCGCAGATGAAAGACGCATTCCTACTCTGCATGTCGCTGTGTTCCTCAGACTGATTCCCAGCTGGGACCTGCTCTAATCTCCTGGCAACAATATTGACATAGAAATAGAAACTCTGACGGGGACAGGACTCTAGCTGTCTGCCTGTCAGAACTGCCGCCACATACATCTGCTCACAGTTCCTCCACACATGGTCTGCATGTCCTGTTTAAATTAAACACCATTAAAATAATAACATGGTGATCTGTACATGCAAACTTAGTTTGGGTTAAAGAACACTTGGAAATATGATTGTTAAATGTTTTACCCAACTGAAATGAAAAGATGGATTTCTCTAGTGATGTGAAGGTATGACATTTCTAATCGCAAATCATGACCAAAATCACAGTTTTCAAAATGTCTGAAATATTGAAAGGACATGACTGCGAGGTCTGGAGCATGTTTTTGATGTGGGTGTTTAAAACAGCCTGTCTTTCAAATGTTTGCTGCAAGAATATGAAAGAGATCCAAATTCAAATCAGTACACTAATAAGATCAAGTAGAATAAAATAAAATTACCAGTGCAAGATGAAACAATATCATCTTAGATAAAAACTACATATACAGTCATGCAATCCAGTCTTACCAGTTACCACAATATACCAGTAGTGGTGGGGGCACAAGCCATCCCCGAAATCTCATTGGCTACCCCAAGTGGCACCCCATTATCTTCAACTGTGATTGGTTATCTGTCCAGTAAGAGGTGGGACCTTAGGTTCAACTAACTGTTTGATGTGTATTTTTAAACGTGCATTGTTTTCTTTTGTATGTAGCCTTCTTCTTTTTACAAGCTTGAGGACAGATGGAGAGGTATAATTTCCTTCTGCGGACTTTATATTATATTTGTATGGTGTCACTCTGTTGCGCTGTGATCAGTAAAACTGTTTAACTTTGAAATACAAATGTTAAACACAGGAATACTGAAACAGTAAGATATTATAATGTTAAAGCAGATATGAAAAATGGTATGTTAATATGCGTGTGCATGCTGCATGTCACCCCTGCATAAGTCAGCGCCCACTTGATTCCACCCCTGTCAGAAAAGTCTGGAAACAACCCTGGTTACATCCCTAATTTCTGTTTCATTTCTATGTGTGCAGGACTGGTTTAGCATAGCTTAGCACAAAGGAACGGCTAACTTAGATCCATCAAAGGTGAAATCTTCAAGTCTAAAAGTCTTGATATGAGGCTAAAAGTCTAAGGTTGGTCCTTTTGGTGCTGCTACAGGAATGGACAATTTTAGACACAGGTGTGGACTCAAGTCATCCAACGTCTTTAGACTTGATTTGACAAAATCACACCGTCACAATCAATTGAAGGATGGAAGAGGGGAAAGGTGTGTTTAGTGCAGACCAGCAGAGGGAAAACAGACTCCCGCGATTATCACACACAGATGTACACACTCTGCTGTGGTCGACAACAACAGATGACAACATGCAAAATATTTAGGTCAAAAGTGACAAAAGTGAAGTAACAGCGTCACAGAAATCATATCTGATTATTCTGCTCTTAAATTATCTCAACTTTATTTGAAAGTAATAAATACACATTTTCAACAAAATGGGGCCAGGGGCATTGGAACCAGCTGTTTGATGACCATCTGTTAAATGTGCATTGTTTTGTTTTGTTTTTTCTGTTGTTGTTTTTTTTGTTTTTTTGTTTGTTTGTTTGTTTGTTTGTTTCTGTTTTTTGTATGTAGCCAACTGAATTTTTACAAGGTTAATTTAGCTTCATTAATCATTTTAGAGCACAGGGCTGTATTGTGACATGTTAGGTGTTGCTCCTTTTATGCTACACACAAAGCTATGGAAGCTTTCTGTTGTATTTGTATGGTGCCACTCTGTTGGTGGTTTTATTTATCTTTTAAATAAAAATTTAAACACAGAAATGTAAAAAACTGTCCAGTGAGATGTTAGTAATTTTAATATAGAGATGGTAAATTAACACGTTGCACTTGCATGCACACGCGGGTGCACATATGCACTTAATGCCACCCCTGCTTAAGTCAGTGCCCAACTCAGACCACCCCAGTCAAAAAAGTCTGGACACGCCTCTGCATGGGACTTGTTGGTTTTGACTTCATGGCCAATACTTGACACTTACTATGACTTTTCCCACCTCTGCAAGAACCTGTTCAGCACATTTCATGGCAGTCCACATAGATTGTAGGATTTATTGTCTGCAAAGTGACTGCTGGTGGAAAGTGAAAAAAAATGTTAACAGTTCGTATATTAGTAGTATTTCGAGCTTAATACTCATGTCAGCATGCTAACATGCTCACAATAACAAGGCTAACATTCTAATGGTTACTAAGCAACAGACCTTTTTCACGGCCGCCATATTGATATGAAATAGTAGGTGAAAGGAAGATTCTTAGTGAGAGATCAGAGGAGGTGGAAAACAAACAACAGAATCACAGTGAACACAAAAACATCACAGAATCTGTGTGGAACAAAGAAAACACTAAGTCTTTTATAGGTAAAGTGTGTCAGTGTGTGTAACTAAGATAACAGAGTAGTGTGGCAGTGTATCTTTGTGTATTTGTTTTTGCTGTAGTTTCAGACCATCTCAGCTTTTTGCTACATAAGGTTTCATTCTATACTTTCTTACATTAACAAACATAAATTGCCACAAGGCAACATTCTTTATCCTCATATGGACACTCAGAAGTGATGAAACCCTATGGAGCCAGAGTGCAGGCACATACACAGATAGAGAGGAGTCAGCTTTGAGTCCTATTTAATGTATAGAAAAGAGAGAGTTTTGATTTTTACTTTTCAATTTTGCCCGAAAATATATTTTAAAAGATCAAACTCGAGACCATTAAACTTTAAAATGGGCCTTTTAGTAATCAAATTTTTTAGTCGTAGTGAGCAGCCATTTAAGTTTTTAAGTAGCTAGAGTTCTCTTAATGCTAATCAAAGTATACATTTTTAAACCGTAATTCTTATTTAGCTTTTATTTAGAAGGGCTACAGAGTTGACATGTTATCATTGAGACACATCTGATAGCAATATTGTCTCATGAATTTGTCAAAAAAATAGAACGTTTATTAGTACTTGAGCGGTATTCCCACCTTTTTTAAACCTCTGAGGCAGCCGTGGGTCCAGTTCCCTACCTATGGCCCTTTGCTGCATGTCATTCTCCCTTTCCTACCCTCACTTCAGCTGCACTTTCTTAAATAAAGGCATAAAAGTCCAAAAAAGGACCAAAGTGATTCTCATGACTGTATGTAGATAAAAACAAGGCAACCCATCTGATATTTGTTGACATATTTCAGTCTGGACCAAAGTTTGATAAAGATGGTTAATTTCCTCAATATTATTTACATGGGTAGAGAAATGTCAAATGTAAAACCAAGTCTCTGTAGCAGGTATTTTCTGACCAAAAACAGTGGACTAAAGTTTCTACTCAAATCACTTTGCTAACAAAGTGCAGTTCAGTACAATATGTTCATTCATTTAGCCTTGTTTAAGGTTTCACCTTTGACACTGCAAAGTGAGCCATTTCATGCTGCCTTCAGTCTTTGTGCTAGGCTAGGCTAACACATCTCACATCCACCTCTGCACTGGACACACACAGATGAAACTGATATTGACATTGACTGATTACTTCTGCCTGAAACCTTTCCAAAAGCTGTCTTTTCTCATTTTGTTTCAGGGTCATCCTCACAGTGACTTACCCTGCTTGAGATCGACCTATAACCATGACAACCAAATCCAACAGTAGTGTTCTGGGTGGCAAGGCTTCCTCCTCCCCTCTGTTGTCCTCTCCACCCCGCCAGCGCCTGGTCACCAAAGACGGACATTGTTCCCTCAGTCCACCTCAGAGCCCTTCAGGCTCATGGCGTGGGGCCTCGGCCAGAGCCTGGCTGCTGGCCCTGCAGGATCTGTGGGGACTGTTGGTCGGTCTGCGCTGGAGATGGGTCCTGCTGGCCTTCTGCGCCTCCTTCCTGGCCCACTGGCTGCTGTTTGCCTGCCTGTGGTACCTGCTGGCTCACCTCAATGGAGACCTAGCGTGCAGGACCATGATGCCCCCCCACAGGGGCATGTGGTTTGCGTGAAGCACATTACCAGCTTCACGGCTGCCTTTTCCTTCTCCTTGGAGACACAGCTTACCATTGGCTACGGCACTATGTTCCCCAGTGGGGACTTGTCCCAGTGCCATCGCACTGCTGGCTGTGCAGATGCTGCTGGGGCTCATGCTGGAGGCGTTCATCACAGGTACAACTCTCCTCTCTCCACACACATCTCTAACTCTGAGATTTAAGTCTCAGTTTTAAGGTTAATGGACACACTGGGAGCTAATTATCATATTGGCCAAAATCAAGAAACATTTCTTCTGGGCATTACATGGGAAAGAGTGAGGCTGTTTTTATACCCGAGGAATAAATAAATCTGTTTCCTCCTCCATCAGTCTTAGGACAGACCTTGTGATGTTTAACCTTCTCTTATGTTTAAAGGTAACTTCAGTATTTTTCTACTTGTACCCTATTTTCCTATGGTTTTGTGTCTAAGTGACGATTGGGGAGAACAATTTTTGAAATTTGCCCATTATTGAGGGAAGCACTACAGCCATCAATGCCAAGTTGCAATGTAATTCTTATGGGCGACTGTGCCCACCAAAGTGTGTTACAACCAGAGTGGAAAGAGTACTGAAAATCTGTACTCAAGTACAAGTAGTTACATTGCTAAAATATTACTCAATTACAAGTAAAAGTACTAGTGTTAGAAATATACTTACAAAGTATTCATCCCAAAAACAAGTTACAAATTTTGTGCATATTCCTCACCTGATAGTTGTAAATGCCAACAACTGATTATCATTAATAATTTATAAGAACAAAACACTTTTTTTGTTTCTCAGTGTCAGTTTTTTCTGGATTTTTTTGTCACTTTTTTAAGTCAAAGTTTCCTTAATCAAGAAATGGCTCCAGCAGACAAAACAGTGTCAAATGAGGTGAAATTACTGCCATTTCCATGAATACATTTTTAATTGGTTAAATTCTAAATGGTGATTAATTGCTTAATAATCAATCATTAATACCTTACACCAAACCTGTAGTGCTACAGTGTTTTATTTTTCATCCATATGTCCTGGTTTTCATTGGCCTGTTTGCGATTAGATCACCTGATTGGCTACAAAAATGCAGATGAAAGTTTTGGCTAAGTAAACTAACTAGATTACATAGTGTAATGTATACCTAAGTACAAGTAAAAATACAGATACACTTGAAAATCTACTCATAAAAGTACAGGTACCCAAAAAAACCCAACTTAATTACAGTAATGTGAGTATGTGTAATTAGTTACTTCCTACAGAGATACAGATACATAAATCACTACAGTGATAGACTTTTTTGTTAAAGAGTAAGAAATGTTTTGTTTAACCTGAAACAGCTGTTTTTTGCTCTCGCCAAACCCACCAGACTCCACTTACAAAATGCTAATTTTAACACTTTCATCCTTATTCAAACTTGGCAGAAACCAAATAAAGCTAAGCAAAACCATCTTGGTTCATCTTTCCACTGTTCCAACAATCACCAGCTCAGGTTTGGTCAAAATAAACCCTTAATTCACTTAGTTAGATGTGAAAATATTCTGACTCTACATGCTTTCTACCTTTCTGCCTGCTGCTTCTCTGATGTCTAATCCCCTCTCGCTCCTCGCTGATATTTTCACATCTAACCTGTGAATAAAGTGCTTGTGACCAAACCAGAGTTGGTGATTGTTCTAATAGTGGAAAGACAAACCACAACAGTTTTGATAGACAAAGCAAAAGAGCAGGATACCCAGGAGGCAAAATAACAACAGAATGCCAACACAATTAGGCCAAACTGGAGTAAAAAAAATAAATTAAAAAAAACTTTAAATTGCCCAGAGATGTGAATGTGAGCATGAGTGGTTGTTTGTCTCTATGTGTCTGCCCTGAGATGAACTCACACTTGTCCAGGTTGTACCCCGCCTCTTGCCCAATGTCAGCTGGGATAGGCTCCAGCCTCCCATGACCCATCAGGGATAAGCAGTTACGGACGATGGATGGAGCAAATAAAAATGGGCCAAAATTGAAGTAAAACTAAGACACAAGCAAAATACACTAAAACACAGTAAAAATAAGACAAAACAGTAAAAGAGATAAGAACAGGAAAATAAGAAAAACATGAAGCGGTCTCACTTAATACTGGACCAGTTTCAAAAACCATTGTCTCTGTTGTCACTTAGACTCAAAAACATGGGAAAATAGAGTCCAGTTCAAAAAACACTGAAGTTACCCTTTAACCTGTAACAAACCTTCGCTTACCTAAACAGTCACAGTTAACTCTGAAACACTTAACTGATCTAAGACCAAACCCCAACTTCAGAGGACAGAGCCTGTCCATTACATTAAGACAGTGTTTAATATTCAGCCCTTTAAGTGTTTCACTGTGAAGGGTGAACCACTAAGCAACTGTGCTGTTCATTGTTTCAAAGCTTTTGATGCAGACAAAATGTGACATCTGCTGGCCAACCCTCGGTATTGCATTTACACGGAAGGCTCCAAGACTATGATGGCGCAGGAGGTTATAAATGCGGTCTCAAAGCTGTCATTTTGATATTTAGTTCAGGGGAAAAAAATGTCATTTTTAAACAGTCTACAGCTGTGCTTTTACACAGTGTGGCAGATCATCCCTTATTCCAAACTAAACATCTGTGATCTGACAGTGACGTAACCAGTCTCAGTATGACCTCAGTGTTTCTACAGTCCTGGCTACAGCCTCTGTCATCACAACAGTGGTAGAAAGTAACTAAATACATTTATTTACGTACTTTGCTTAAGTACAATGTTGAGGAACTTGTAGTTTACATAAGTATATCTATTTTCTGTTACTTTATATTTCTGCTTCACTATATTGTAGAGGAAACATTTAAAAGGTATAGTTACTAGTTACTCAACAGATTTTACATTAAAAACATAAGTTTATAAAACACAACAGATTGTAAAGATTAAACCAGTGGTTTCTAACTGTTTGGCTTGTGATCTTGTACCAAAAAGCTGGGTGCAGTTGAGGACATTTGCCATATTTCTTATGAGTGGTTAGCAGTTCAGCCAAAGAGACATTTCCCCATTGAACATTTTGCATGGTTTTTATTTTAGTGATTAACTAATATTTCACAAACAAGTAAAGGTTTGTGCATCAGATTTATTTTTTCCTCTCTTCTCTTCCATTAGCCATCTCATGGCCCTTCTGATTTAACTGGTGAGCCACAGATTGGAAACCACTGGACAAAACTGTGCATGTCTAAATTAACTTCTTTAAATACAGTCACAGATTATGTGTGGGCTGTGGAGGCAGACTACAATGGGAGTTAACCACACAGGCCCCTTTTAAATTGTTCTAATGCTGAATAAGGATAATTTAGAGGGAAAAAAATCAAAATTAATAATGTATGGTAAAACAAGTTCCAAGGTTCATTTATTTATCATTCTACAACACAGGGTTGTACAAGAAAACTGTCTGCAAGCTGTAGTCCCTTTATGCTCTTCACAAAACAAATAAAAAGAAAACTATTATTAATTGAGGAGTAATGAGGATGAATGAAGCAGTCTGAGTCTGAGGAAAGAAGCTGCTCTACAGTGTGGTGGTACAGCAGTGGTATCCACTGCTTCTGTATCTCCTGCTTCATGGCAGCAGGGTGAACAGACTGTGACTGGGTCGGTGTTGTCTGTCAGTATCCTTTGGGCTCTGCAGGCACCTCACCTCCCCAATAACACTGATGCTCTGTAGATGAGTATCACTGGCAGTTTTAATGACCAACTGCAGAGTCCTCCTGTCCTGGGCCATCCACATAATGCCAGTTTGTGATGTTGTGATGTCAGAATGCTTTCTACTGGGGTACTGGGGCGGACGTTTAGCTCACTTGGTAGAACGTCTGACCCATGTATGGAGGCTGTTAGTCCTCTGCAGCGGCCGCTGGTTCGACTCCCGTCTGCAGCCCTTTGCTGCATGTCATCCCCTCTCTCTCTGGCCCGTTTCCTGTCTACTCTCAATGAAGGCAAAAATGCCCCCCCCCCCCCATCCTCTGTTAAAGGACAAGGAATGTCGCCTTCTAATATCTCCTTAAAAGTTCCCATGAAACGGCTAGCGGTGTGCTTAGTGCTTCTGAATATTACATGTTTCCTGTAAAAACAGGCAGCTATGGAAGTACTTGTGTGGACTTTGATTGGTGATTATAATAGTGATGAATATCATAGATATATGCCATGCAGGAATAATGGTCGATGGATGTTTAATGGTCCTATGAGCTGACTCTTCCCAGACTGAGAGCTCCCATGAACACAGACCAGGACTGAAAACAGCCTCCAAGACCAACAGAGACCAATTTGATGACAGGGGAATACAGCATCAAGGTAGTTTTCTTGTTGGATTTGGCTCCTGGCACCCCAGAACTGAGTCAAGGCTAATCAAGCTAACGTCAGCTAGCGGTTAGTTAAGTTATCTTTGCAACAAGTAAAGCTATCAGAAAACTACTATTACTACCTCAGTACTGTACTATTGGTCTTTGAGGCTGTGTTCATCCTGGTCTGCCCATGTTCACTGGGAGGCTGCTGAGCCCAGTTCCATTGCCCGCTAACAGCAGATTACAGTTATGGTTAGCTACTCTAGCAACAAATAAGCAGCTAAAGCTATCTGTCCATCACAAAATTCTGTAATTAAATCACTGAGAATTTAATCTGAGCAGTCGGAGGACATCAAAGGGAAAACTACAAATTTTTTTCTCTGTAAAATATATGATCCAGTTTCATCCAAATCAGTGAATAAAGTTATGAAGTTGTGTTTTTGTACAGTGAGGTTCAGCCTCCAGAAACACTCCACTCTGATGGTGTCATAGCCAAGAAAGTGTTTAATTGGCTACAACTTTAGCTCAATTCATCAACAGTTTTAATCATTCTTCAAATATAAGTTTTGTGATTGTCAGGCCAGGTACTGGTGCATAGGTGATTTTGGCTTCATGAGAACTTAAACTTAAGAACTTAAACATCTCATCATATGTCTCATTCAAGTCTCATTTTGCTTTATCCTTCAGGTGCATTTGTAGCCAAGATTGCACGTCCCCAGAAACGAGCAGGAGTCATCCAGTTCAGCCCCCAGGCGGTGGTGGGCCAACACCAGGGCCAGACATGCCTCATGCTACGAGCCACCAACCTGCTGCAGCGCCCTCTGGTGGACGTAAAGGTGAGTGCTGTGCTCTACGAGGAGCATGATGGTCAGGCCCTGCACCAGACAGCTCTGGACTTCCACTTGGATCATCTGGGCCAGCAGCCCTGTCCCTTCTTCATCTTCCCACTCACCTTTTACCATCCCCTGGACCGCCGCAGCCCCCTCTACCCCGCCCTGTGTGAGGGCATGTCCAACCACTTTGAGCTGGTGGTCTTCCTCTCAGCGCTGCAGGAGGGAACTGGTGACTCCTGCCAGAAGAGGACCTCCTACCTGCGCCAAGAAATCCAGTTTGACCGTCGCTTTGTCCCTGCCTTGGGGCTGGATGCTCGGGGGAGGTACATGGTGAGCACCCAGCATTTTGACACAGCCCACTCAAAGGAGCCTTTGAACAAGGACTGTGTGGTGCAGATCAACGGGGATGGCAGTGACAGGATGGAGTAAGGCTGCTGAAGGGGAGATCTTATAGGGACAGCTGGAGTTTCTGAGAGATGACCGGGAGGGTAACAACAGGGGAATGTTTTACCAGGAGGTACTTGTTGGAAACATAAGTTCAGATTTAGCTAATTAAAACATTTGAAATTATCAGTATATCAGCCATGCTGCTGACTCCCTCAGCCCCTCTCTCCAATCACTTGTAGGTCTTTTCCACCAACTTTGAACCAGCTCCATTCTGGTTTTCATTTGCATTTCAACCTAAAAAAATTGCTCCAGGAACCTGAAAAGTTGTTTCTTAGCTGGAACCAAAAAAATAGCATTTTTTTCTTGAGAACCGAAGGGAGTGTGTCATATTCTACATTCTGTAACGCCCTCCGCTGATGATGATCCTTGATCACAATACGCTCAAAACTGGTGGAAATGCAGGCTGGATCACCAAGGTTCCAAGAATCTTGAGCGGAACCAGTTCAAGATATCTGGTGGAAAGGGCCTGGTGGAAAGTCCATATTGCAGCAATCAGGGTATGATCCCTCACTGGCTTCGCACCCATCAATACCTTTAATTGTGTTGGTATGATGAGTATGTTCAAACTATATTTAAAAATATTTCGTTAATTTGTAGTGGCACAATCAATTTCACATTCAGTTCCAGTAATCATTATTTCATTATTAACAGGTAATCAAATTACTAGTGGGAAAGGGGTTCGTTATGAGTTTTTTAGTGTCTTTCAACTTATTGTTTTGGGTTTGCAGCACATTTAATAGGCAGCCAGGTTTTTTCTGTAAAGAAAAGGCTCTAAAAACACAGTACAATACAGGAACAACGAATTCCCCTCAGGAGTTGGTGGAGACCAAAAACAGAGATAAAAGGGAGTGAATATTGGAGTTAGATTCATGAGGTGGACAACAAAACTCCACATGAATGATAAGGACCCCTGTGCAAACATCTTGTCTCACTCTCCCCTTCCAAGTGTGTAGGAGAATCTATTGCGGCCCACAAAAATCCAGAATAGCATGAAAGGCTGTATCTAGAGCCAGTGTCTGGTTTGTCTGTGCTGGGCTACTCTAGGAACATAGAAGTGCAACATGGAAGCCCCCAAGGAAGAGGAGGCACTCCCTCTGTAGATAAAAAGGGCTCATTCTAATGTAACAAAAACACATTGTTTCTTATTTTACACTGATGAAAATATACTTATGAATATTATACTCCATTTCTGCCATTTTCTGCCAAAATCGTACACACTGCACCTTTATGAAAAAACTTAATCTTAAAGCCACATATATATTTATGACAATAATTTGAAAGTTGCTATAATTACATAAAGGTGTGGGGTTTCAGAATGACAAACACACAGTGATTTCTCTTCGAGTGAATGGAGACACTCTCTGAGAAAGCTGTGTGACTTTGAAGAGTGGATTTGAAATGCATTCTGCCATCACAATTTGAACTTTTTTGTGTACCTGCATTTATTGAAATTTACTTTGATTAATTCAGTTTCACAAAAGCTGGGATCGGCTCCAGATTGCTGAATGTTATTTTCTACCTTCCAGGCAGCCACAGTTTTCACTTCAATTCACTTCAGTGTCAAAATCAACTTAAAGGGACAGTTCAGGCTTTTTGAAGTGTGGTTGTATGAGGTACTTCTCTATAGTCAGTGTATAACCTACAGCAGATGGAGGGCGACACGTCTCCAGTTTGGAGAGGCAGCAGGAGTACAAGTGTGGGAAGCCAGATAATGTACTGCTGTGGAGAGGGTCAGTAAGTGTACACTATATTTGAATCTTTTCACTGCTTTACCTTGTTGTCAGGCAGCCTTTTTGGACAGGAAAGGCAAAATCTGTCATTTTACCCCACAGAACAGCAAGTTGCTGGTCTACCGCTGCACTCGATCTGTATTTTGTGTTATTGTGACTCATGAATCTAAACAAGCTTTTAAAACACAGAAGTCACACACCAATCAAACAGATGGAGGCAGCAGTAGACCCCCACTCCCATGTTCTGTGAGGCAAAATTACTGATGTTTGTCAGTGGAGTCTGGATGAGTGAGAGAAAGCCTTATTTGGCTGACATAACAGAGGTTTCCTGTTGGAGAAGACTGTCTGACAGCAAGTTGAAGCAGTGACTGAGGTTGGGCTGGACAGTCATCAACCACTGAGCCCTCTAACATGGTAACATTGTCATTTAAAGGCCGTCTTTGTTGGAGGTAGTGTGTCTCCTCAGACTTCCTATAAGGCAGGAGTTGATGGCAAGGTTCTGTTGTAGACATGTAGAGAACTAAAAAGAAGCTGTTGCTGCTGGTCATTTGTCTACATATCTCATTTATTATCTGCTCACTAAACCTGCCCAGTTAGGTGAACCCAACACTTGGTTACATTGGTAGCAGCTTTGTTTCTTTTATGTGAGTCACTGTTAGGGTGTCTTTCAATCATGCTGTTGTCATTTCCACAGTATAGTTAGTCAGCTAACCAGTAAAGATATCATTGGCCATTGTGATGTTTCACTGTTGACATCATCAGGTGGATCGTAGAGGTGGAACATTCTTTGTCACTGTAAATAGATTTTTCAGGTATCTGTACTTTACTTGAGTATTTATTTTTGACAACTTTTTACTTTTACTCCCTACATTTGAACACAAATATCTGTACTTTCTTTCTGTACACATTTTCAAAACAGGCTAGTTACTTCAGTTTTAATGTATTTGAGGGGAATTATTTTTATGTTACATCACTGCCTTCCCAACATCAAGACTGATTTCAACCAAAATGCATGTGACAATAACACACAGAAAAGATGATTCCTTGGTTTATCTATTAGTCATAGTTAAGACAGCAGATATCGCCAAAGTTTCAAAAAAAAAAAATCACAAGTTTATGCTCCGTTTCTATGACGACAGAATAGTTACACCAGACAAAATGTCCTAAGTCATGGTTGGGATTACATTTGAGGCAATGTGATGGCTTTTAAAATCTCTTCACAGAGATGAGCTGCAGAGTAAAACACAGCAGCATCTGTCCTGTCTGTTTACTGCAACCCTGCATTCAGATTTTGGGTATTATTACTTGTATAAAAGCAACAGCGACAGTAAAACTATGTTTCCACGCTATGATGGCATGCATGCCGAACTGTGGGAGGCGATACAGGACACGGAACAGCTGCGATCTGTTGCACCCCTATTGCTTAGCTTCCTACACCGGTGCTCCTGCTGCTTCTCCAAACTGGAGGTGTGTTGACCGTCCATCTACTGTCGGTAATACACTGACTGTGGATAAGTACTTCATACAACCACACTTCAAAGAATCCAAACTATCCCTTTAATGGACACTTTGGGAGACAAACTGGAGCCAAAATCGAAGCTATTTACTGTATTGCACAGATATTAGGAAACATTTTTTTTCTGGACATTACAATTGAAAAAGTGGGGGTTTATATTGGAGAAGTAGATACTGAACAGCAAAGGTATTTGAGTGTTGAGTCAAAGTCTGTTTCCCCATCCATCAGTCCTAACGTAAACCTTGTCAAGCTTAACTTCAAACAAACCTTCCCTCAACTTAACTCCAGTAACAGTTACTGTATCTCTGAGTACACCACTTCAAATAATCTGAACTATCTCTCTAACCTGTTGTGATTTTTATTGCATTTGATAACTAAATTGGTTGATTACAACAGTGGATTTGAATATTTTATGAAACTGAATTGAATATTTTCAACTTCTTCATAGGATGATGAAGATAATTTAAAGCTGCCATGTCTCAGTGCCAGCCCAGTAAAACTGAATCTGGCATCACTGTATTGAAAGTGTTGAAAGAGCAAGTACCAATAAGGAAGGGACAGAACGCAATGACTCCTCTGTCATCTCTATTAAAGGGCATTCATGTTGCTGATCAATGATTTCCTCTGCTGATGTTTGTGGACTGAAGGCTCACACTGTAGACTGAATCACCTGAGCTGACAATCACAGCAGACTATCACATGGTTGTAATTCCACAGTCAATATTAAGCTGCTAAGGTTACTCATCGGAAGCCTTCTGGAACAAAGACATCACGTCTTAAAGTGAGCTATCTAACATTAGACTGACCTGCGTACAATGACATAAGGCTCTGTAGTGACTGATAGAATGATATTGACTGCTGATTGATTTGTAGATTAATGCCTTTATTTTGAAAAATCATCACCTAAATCATTATGCAAAGCAGAAATTAATGTATTATGTTCAATTTGTATGATAAAAAATGTCTTTAGATTTAGCAAAGAAAAGTTGAAGTCTAAATGTTGTAGAAAATATGTTTTTATTTGGAGTATTTTCCCTTTACAGGCTGACCTGCAGAGCATCGCTGTGTTATCTGTGTGGTTTCAAACAAATCATGTTGCAACTTCAGACACGAGAGAGGAAATGTTCCACAAACTGTGATTGTGAAAGATGAGATCTCAGTGTATCTCACATGCTTTAGTGCCTTTGTACAGTGTACATGACATGAAATAAATATTTTCTAAACAAGTCTAGAGGTGACAGGACCTTTACTTCATTTAATTTAACCTACTTCATGGTTACCATGGTACCAAGATGCTGTACTGTGTGGAGGATGTGTGCTGCACCCTGCTGGTAAAAGGCTGTACTGCTAATCTGTGCTGTGTGTGTCAGCAACATCCATTTGATTGTCTTCAGGTGACCTTTAGCCCTGTAAAGCCTGACACATGAAATAGTTGCCGGAAAATTGTGCTTATTGGATCTCTTGACAAAATCCCCTAAAAAAAGCTAAGACATATCTATCTATATCTATCTATCTATCTATCTATCTATCTATCTCTCTTCTATCTCTCTCTCTCTCTCTCTACTCTATCTACTCCATCCTATCCATCTATCCATCCATCCATCCATCTAGCTAGCTATTTTGTTAGTCTGCAAAACACTGCTGGAGTTTCACAGGAAAACAGTGTTGCAGAATCTACCAAACAATGGAAGTGAATGGTGACCAGTTTTCAAACTACAGAAAAACAACATAAAATGCCCCCAAACTGCTCTCTGGTGTAATCCAAGTCTCCTAAAGTCCCAACATGCTATTTGTACATCGTCACACCACACACACCCAGTTCAGACAGTGTGCACGTGAACGTGGCTCCAAGCTAAGGATCTACAGTGAAGATACAGACTAAAAACATTTTGTAAATAACTTTTTTTTTTCAACTTGGCATGTTGGAGCTTAGAAGACTTGAATCACACCAGGTGAGCAGTATGGAGGCATGTTTTTATTCTATGTTTTGTTTTTGTTTTTTTTTTTTACATTTGAAAACTGGTCACCATTCACTTCCATTGTTTGGGAGATTCTGCAACAATGTTTTCCTGTGAAACTCCAGCAGTGTTTTGTGGACTAAAAAATTAAACCTGACCTTCAATCGGCATGAGGGTGAGTATAATGACTGAATTTTCATTTTTGGGTGAACTATCCCTTTAATATGACATTTTAATATTTTAATATTTTAACACTTTAACAGTGTGTTTGTGATTGTGGTGGAATGATGCAGACTGCATCATGAAATTCACCAGAATAATGATTGAGGGATCCACAGATAAATTATCTTATGTAGCAGCTGTATCATATCTGGTACACAAAATACTACATAATACTACATAATACATAATACTACAAAAAAGGTACAAAATATTAATTATGGGTTGTTTCACTAAAGTAATATTAATATTGAATATATATACCAATCATATATATATCATATATATCGCCAACTGTCCCGTATTTCTCCCAATTTAAAACAAATTTTCACTTTTTTTTTTCTTTTAATTATCACAACCTGTTTCTTAGACTGTACAGCGTGTCTAAGCCCTATGACTAAAGTGTTCAAGAGCATTGGTCCCCAAACTCAGGTCCGGGCCCCTTTAAGGGTGCAGCAAAAGTTACAAGGGCTACCCAAGGCTTTGTCTGCTCTGAAGATGTCAAAATTAGATTTGGACATAAAATCACAATTTATACAAAAGTCTGTCTACAAAACTTTTTGAAAAGATAATTTTTTTTGTCCTCACTTTAAAATAGTCGGCTACTTAGTAGGTCACACCCCTGTGAGCTCTTAAACTCTGTGATAATTAATCATTATTCTTTTAGTAAGGATCAGTGAGTATAAGCCAGCCCCAACTCGGCTGGGTTATTAAAACTGATGATAATTTTTGACAGTAAAGCTCGAATGAATCACTTATTCTTTTGGTGTGTTTGTGTGTGCAACTCGGTGGGGCTCAGCTTTTCTCAGATAAAATGGGGGGGGGGACTCCAAGGAAAAAAGGTTGAGAAGCACTGCTCTAGAGTACTTCAGTACTCCACCCTACTGTCTCTGTCCAGACAATGATACAACTACACCAAACCAGACTTCCTGGAAAGAGGAATTCCCAAGAATTAAAGAAAAGGAGCATGCATTTTGAGAAAGCTGTTGCTTCAGTTTTTTTTAAGGGCAGGACAAAAAATAATGAATAAAAGAAAACGATGAATATTAGTTTATACCAGTGACTGACTTACTTACTTATTTCATGTCAGAGGGGTGAATTATTCTGTATTCTTTCCTAAAAATTAAAAGCAAAATATGCTGTTATTTTCATTCTTTAAAAGTCACCAGAATGCAGGAAACAAAGTCTTGGATACTTAATTTTTTTTGTTTAAAAATCCTCCCTGTTTTTGAGGTCTCAAGCTTGGCAGGTATGGTTATTCTTACTGCAACCCGGTTAAAAATTAGCAGATGTCCCTGCTAAAAATGGGTGACTCATGACATGTTTTTTTTAGTAAAGTATGAATCATATTAATCTTGTAAAGGTCTCAGAAACTCATGGATCAAATATGATGCAGATGGCATTACAGGATAAAGGAATATTACAACCTCTTAGAGCTGCACAAGGTGAGAAGCTCCTGGCTTCAGCTGTTCCTTCATGCTGCTCAAGTGAAGTGGAGACCGTGAAAAGCCTGGAAGTGTGTCACTCTGTCTGTGTCAGCCCTGGATGAATTCATAACCCTCTGACTCCTGCCAATGCATGCTGGGATATGCTCCAACTCCCAGCGACCCTGAGCAGGATAAGCAGTTTAGAGAATGGATATCAGGGATAAAGCCACCACGCCTCCTTCATCAGTCAGAAGATGGACGGACTCATTTTTAACATCAGTGTTATTTATCCTTTATTGCAATCAAGTCAAACGTTTCCATTCTGACAGCAAGTATAACAACACAATATCTTTACAAGTGACCAAAAATAGATTTCACTGACCTTTTTTTTATATTTGGCAACTTATAGGTCTCTGCTAAAACAAATTACAATATATACTATTTTATTTATGAAAAAATACATTGTCAATTTCCACAACAAATACCAAAGAAGGTATGTGATACGTACAGTAGTTTGTTATATGACAACTCCAACATGCTACAACTTAAATACGTCACTACAGAGGAAATAAAGGGCCACACATGAACTGCATGTAACAATAAGCACTGCTCAGGTCAGGGTTTGTCTGCTCTTACAGGCTCACGACTCCATTTTTAGGTTCTAAAACAGTATTTGACTGATGTCAGATTATTGGGATATTACAGTTGCATGTTATACATATATGATATGTATAATATATTTATGTTGTATTATTTACTCATGTTCATACTTTTATTTTATCTATCTAAATCTATCTATCAACCCCAAATGGACTCCTGTCCCTCAGGCTGATAAACTCTGACGTAGGCAGCGATGGATCAGGATAGAGCAGGTTCAGGACATGGATATGCCATCTTTTTTTAGGTTTGGCGTGTTGCAGATGTGGTGCATATTTGTGGCACTGTCCTTCTAACATTTAAAAACACTGCACACTAATGTCAAGAAGAAAACCCAGCAGCGCCCAGAGTGACGGAGAGGTTTTCTCCCTCAGGAGAACCTGGTCCTCATGCTTTTCTTCAGGCTCAGATGGAGCCGCTGCTGCTGTCTGCGCTGCACTGTTACTGTAATATTCAACTCAAAGAAATAGTTCAACATTTTTGGAAAAAAGAACACTTTCTTTGTGAGAGTGAGATGAAAATATGGATATCAATCTAGTGTCTGTGTGTTACACGCAGAGCTGGAGTCGGGTTAGCTTAGCTTAGCATAAAGGCTAGAGGCAGGGGATGACAGGTAGCCAGGTTCCAGAGAACACTTGCTGACACCTCTAATGAATATGACATATCTTGTGTGTTCAATCTGTGTATTATGGAAGCGCATTGCATTCACTGGATAAAAAAAAAATCAGACACCTTATCTCGTAATTACGAGATCAGATCTCGTAATTACGAGATCTTTTCTAGTAATTACGAGATCTTTTCTCGTATTTACGAGATCTTTTCTCGTAATTACGAGATCCTGATCTCGTAATTACGAGATAAGGTGTCTGATTTTTTTTTAATCCAGTGAATGCAATGTGTTTCCGTGGTGTATGAACACAAATGCAGTTACAAGTTGGAGCTAGCTGTCTCCACCTGCTTCTAGTCTCCCTGCTAAGCTAAGCTAACTACACCCTGACTTCAGCTCTGTTCTGAATACACAGACATAAGACTGATACATCTAAGACCTCACAGACAGAAAGCTAATATTGCTAATGAGCTAATATTTTTAAAAATATTAAGATATTTCTTTAAGTATCACAGTTTCTTTTTTCATTAATGTTAATCACACAGAACACTCACTGAGCTCCTGCTGTCTCAGTCACAGACAACAGACTGAACTCACTGACAGGGTGGGTCAGTGTTGAGTCTGGAACACGCCCACTAGGGGTGCAACGGATCGCAGTTGATTCGTGTCCCGTACGGATCGCTTTCCACGGTTCGGCACGCATGTGATCCACTGACTACATGTGAGCATCATAGTTTTACTGTCACTGTTACTTTTGTATTAGTTATAATACCTGAAATCTCAATGCAGAGTTGCAGTGAAAAGACAGGACAGATGCTGCTGTGTGCAGCGCATCTCTGTGAAGAGCGACTGATTTAAAATCCGTCACATCGTCTTGAGTGAAATCCAGACCATGACTTTTCACTGATGTAACTATGCTGTCGTCATAGAAACAGATCATAAGACTGTGATAATTATTGAAACTTTGGTGATATCAGCTGTCTTAACTTCTACACAGCTCCTCTCTGCTCACTGGTGCAGCTCTGTCTCACCCTGTCTGTGACACAGTGTGTCTGTACTGATTGATTACCCGTAACTTCTAACCAATCAGATGTGCTGTAGGCGGGACATTGAGCCAGACTACAGAGCGTAGTTGTGTATTATACTGTGCAGTGTATAATGATCTAGTATATACATAGAACAGTACTGTATAAGTTTAAGTTTTTAATATTATTACCATTATCATTACTATTATCATTATTATTACATTATATAACTATGGTGATAATTACAGACAGACAGAGATCAAAGCCAAGTGCATTTTTAAAATAATTTAACCCTAATCCCACCACTGACTCAAAACCGTGATACGATCCAAACCGTGTTTTTTGATCCGTTGCACCCCTTACGCCCACCACCCTGTGCTTCTCGTTATTGTACAGAACACATATGAGAGATAGCTGAGATCACATCATGCAGAAATATGCACGTCTCTTCTCATTCTGACTTGGACATGTCCTGAGGGGACAAACTAACTGTTCAGAACTCAGTCTGCTGTACTCCAGCATGTTCTCATTCAAAAGTCATCACATACCAATGCTTGGTCATGTCCCTCAGTGTCTCATACAGACTCACAAGGTACTCTTTAGCATCTGTATGAGAGGCACCAGGCTTTCAGTAGCTTCAATCTAAACCCATCTGTGTCAGGTGACGTAGTACACATAGGCAGAAAGCCAGGTCTGGAGGAGGTGGGGTGCATGGAGGGCTCAGTCAGGGTTTGGGTCCTTGGGGAACCAAAGGTCAATGTTACCTAAATAACTTAAGGTAACATAAAGTAATGTAGGGTAAGGTAACATAACATACAACATAAGGTAAGGTAATTAAGATAAAGTAATGTAACATAACATAAAAAGGTAAGGTAACAGTGTAACAGTGCTTATTTTAACCCATTCCATGACCTTTTCCTAAACGTAACCAAAGTGCGACCATTTCACAACGTTAACCATGTGTCAGAAAGGCTTTCTGGCAGTGTCTCATACAGATATTGACAAATGACAGGACAAAGACATCGGTATCTGATGAGCTGTGATGAGAACAGGTTGTGTACTCGGAGTGCAGCACCGGAGCTTTGTTCTCTCATTAAAATGCACACTGCTACATGTCTTCGTTTGTGGTTGTGACTAGGTGTTGCCACAGTAACCCACAGCTGACCCACATCTATACAGATGATCAGTACATTGTAACAGACTGAGATCATCAGAGTGCTCCAAATTCAGCCTCATGAGTCAGTCAGAAGACACCTGGAGACTTTGGTCTTTCTGCCTCCATCTGATGTCCTCAGTATCAAACTGTCAGCGTTACACATTCTGTCTACATGAGCAGGAAACCGCTGTGAGTCACAGGTGCAGAACTGGAGGAGACGGTGGAACAGTAAGTATATGAATGACTGGTCACATTAAAGGGGCAGTCCACTGATTTTACACAACATCAGTTTAATGCTTTGAAAGATGTGGGCAAGGAGGGAAAGTCTAATCAGAGATGATATCAATCAATGCATTGTGGGGAATGTAGGAGTCAAGGTTTGTGGAGTTTTGACAAGTCTTTTATAAATCAGTCTTGTGCAAGTTATCAAAGTGCAACACTAAATCAGTGGAGTGCCCCTTTCAAAGCTACACTACTAGACCTTCCAAATCTCCCCAAACATGATGTCACAGTGTGTAACTCAAAGTGATTCAAACAGTGCTGACCCCTGCAGGTCTGCCCTGTTTTACAGATAAACCACCTGAAGCCGGAAAAATTTCCCAACCTTGACTCCCAGCTTTGAGGTTGGGGACTGTGCTTCAGTTTCTTGTTATGCATACACGTTTGCAGGAGATTTCTATTATTGGAAAATAAGCTAAATTGATGTAAAATCTATAAGAATCTATATAATACACTTGCACTGCATGCATGGCATGCTCTTATGTTCATTGAACTACACCATACCAAATTCACATGACAACTTATCAACTGTGTAAATGCTGGGGTCATGAGAATTTAGATCCTAAAAACAGAATCACAGGCGGGCGGAGACACCCTGGATCACAGGCAGGAAGCATGCTGACAGGGAAGCAGTCTGCTCAGGTCGGGAACATTTAGGGAAATATGTTTATTACTGTTCTTTCTGAGAGTGAGATGAGGAGGTGGATATCAGTGTGTACAGTACAGAGCCAGAGGCAGGATGTGGTTAGCCTAGCTTAGCATAAGGACTGAAAGCAGGGGGAAACAGCAAACCTGGCTCTGTCCAAAGTAAAAATGCACCTATCAACACCTTTGAAAGGTTCTTATTTTCTGAATTTATACCTAAATAGAAATGTAAAAATGAAAATGCGTGGTTTTAGTATAAGTTACATGCTGGATCTACAAATGTGAAATTCATTTAAAAAGTTTAAAGGTGCGTGCAATTAAAATCACAAGAAGTTGATTTTACATTTCTGTTTGTCTACAGATTAACCAAATAAGATACAACATGTAACTGAGCTTTAGCTAGCTGTCTTTATGCTAAGCTAGGCTAACCACATCCTGACTCCAGCTCTGTACCTAATGTTGCGTTCCATTTGGACTCTGAAGAATTTCCAGACGCATATTTCCACGGGAACGCCCCCTGCAGTCGGATATCAGACTTGGAAAGTTGGAAGGACCACACCAACCCTGAACTCAAAATCAAAAATGGCTGCTCCTTACAGCAGTGAAAGCTGTAGTTATACACTGTTTATTAGGAGGGCTGCAACAATAATTACCTTTTTTGATAATTTACTGATTTGAGTAATTTTTTAGGAAAAAATGTAAAAGTTCTCTGATTCTGTTTTCTTAAATGTGATTAATATTTGGTTTCTTGGACTTTGGAAAACACTGATCAACATTTTTCAAAACTTTCTGACATTTTATTGGCCCAAACAACTAACCAATTAATCAAGAAATGGTCAACAGATTAATTGATAATGAAAATTATTGTTACAGGAGCGTGACAAGATTGTGACAGGATTAATTAATCGAAAATGATCAACAGAAAAATCGACAATTAAAATAATCATTAGTTGCAACCCTGTGACATCATTCCCAGCTCTGACTTGCAAATGGAATGGTAAATGGAACACAGCCTAACACAGAGACAAGAGCCTGGTGTTGGTCTTTTTATCTCACTCTCAGGAAGATAGTAAATAAGATACACGCCCTGATTTTGAAACAGTTCACAGCTGAGCTTTAGTGGTCATTTTGAGCACAATAACAAAACCAGGGAGTGTACCTTCAGTCCAGACTGGTCCAGTCTGCAGGCTGTGTACTGTGGATGACAGCCAATCACAGTACGACCTGTTCAGTGTTGGATCAGAGTCAAAGTCAGTGGTCAAAGGCGCATAAGACTCACTTTGCCACTAACTAAAGTTCCCACGCTATATGATGTTAATACTTCCTATTATTATGTTATCTTATGATACATTTATTCGTACTATTATCTACTAGTCTAGTTCTATTAGGTTGCAGAGCAGATGTTTAGTTAATGACACCCATTGGAACAGTGTTAACAAGGTGAGGATGAAACAAGATCATATGACACAAACCATGAAATTAAAAACGCTTCACAAACAACATATGCAGAACATGTTGAATACAGCTTCACTTAATCTAAACAAGTTAAAATTCCCTTCACTGACGTTTGTTGTACAGAGGGACACAAAGAAAATATTCCACAGAAATGCACAGATCTATGATATTTCCATGAATTTGGAGAGTTGACTAAATGTTTCCTTATTGTACAACTGAAGTGGTGTTTTTGACTCACTGTTTTGCAGAAAGTCTTATATGAATGAACCTTGCCTGTGATGTGATATCAGGTATTTTCAAGTATTTTAGTGAGTATTTACTTTAATACATCTTGCTATTGTTGTTATAAAGTGCCAGATTCAGAGTGATGGCATTGGTTAAAGTCTAAGTGTGAAGCTAATTCTAAAATCTCACTAACACTGACTGTGTGTCAGGGCTGTTGTGCGTCTCCCGGGGCGGGTCATGAGCAGAAGGTAGACTGCAGCTGCTTGAAGGCGGCTTGCCTCTGTTTCTTCTCCTCCTCCTGTCTCTTGCGTTCTTCTTTTTCCTCTCGAATCTCAGCCTCAAACTTGCTGCCCTGAGAAGCTGCCTGCATCTGGTGACACACAAAATGACAGTGTTCATTCCCATCAACACAAATCATCATGAAATCCAGACTAGTCCTGCACGGCTGCGTTCATCTGTCTTACTTTCAGTCTGGGAGCACTTGTGTTCTGTCAGAGAGCAGCTCTTGTTGTAGAAATGAGATTTAGAACCAGTAATCTCATAAACTTGTACCACTTATCTTCCAGATTCTCTGCCTCAGCTCAACATGATTTTGAAGGTCAATGTAGAGCTCCTCAGACATGATGATGATGTGGCTTTTGTGTTACGTTTCTGACCAGCAAATGTTACTTTGGCCCAGTTTACACCTGGTATTAACAAGCGTCTTGGGTGATCCGATCAAGGTGGACAACTGGACAAGTCCAGGCACGTCTCCACTGACCAGTTGTGACTGGATCTCACATCTCCACTCTATTAGGTTTGGGTACCATTTACATTTGAACCAATACTGATACCTGGAATTTGGTACCAGTAGCCAACAGTACCTTTTTTCTGTACTCTACTCTCTCTGTAATATCAAAAATGTAGTTACTTTTATGAAAAATAAGTCTAAACTTCTCAATTTCAACATTGTTTTTATTTATTTTGTTATTTATTTAGAGCATTTCACACATCACACAAAATAAAATCCCTTCCTCTCTCCTTTCAAACCTGTCTCTACAATCTGCAGTGTGTTGTTGTCGTCTTTAGCACCGCTACACTTACAAACTGTAATATTTCCCTGTTAATACTCTGCACTGATTGATTTAACGTGAACTGGTTCTTTGTAGTACTGCCAAAATTTGGTCGGTACCATTAAAAGTACAGAGCTCGGTACCCAACCCTATGCTCTGTATGCCAATAAACACTGGGGTTATTTTGTCAGTAAATGTCCATTACTGCCCATTTGGCTCTTGTTCCTTTTTAGTTTTATAGTTCAGCTCCGCACGAAACTCAGCCAGCAACGAGCCACACGTTTTACCTGCTCTGTCAGCAGCCCTGCAGCACAGACGCTCTGTGGTGCGCTGAGATTTTAGAACTGAACTATGAGCAGGACAATGCACAGGACAATTTTCTGACTGTGTGGAAATTTGCTGTTTTCACATTACAGATGGCAAAGAAAAGCATTAAATATGCTAAATACAACATTCAGCCTCATTTGATGTCAACAAACAACTATTTGCAATGTAAAGATATGGTGGAAGACTGCCACTACATGAATGATGTCACACTCTGTGAGTTTGTTGTTATTCGTCATCTCTGTTCAGACAGGATGGACGCATGTGCATGTTCGTGTATGTGAGTCCCTCTCAGTCTTCCCTTCATCTGTTTTCAACATGGCGCCCTGGTGAGTAATTTTATCATATTACAGCTGAACAGTCACTAAAATACACTAAATTTCATACATAAAACATTTTAGGCAGAAATAGTGATGCAGTAACAGAATATTGATCCATTTCTGATCAACACTGTTTAGTTTGACAGCTTGATCTGAATTTCAGGAGTCTCTGTTGGAAACGGTTATAGCTAAAAGGGAACCCTGGGTTTGTCAAACTCCCATGAGATTTGTACACATTTTTTTATTGTGCACATTGTACAAAATAATTGTCTTTTATAAAGTGACAATGCTTTGTTTAAGGTCTGAGTAGGCTAAAAGACAGAAAATTCATGGTTTGGGTTTGGCAAAGATCATAGTTTGGGTTAAAACGATCACTCACTGTAAGGTCTGTTGCAGGTCTGGGGTTCCCTTCTTGACTCAAGAGCCAAAAAGGGCGGCCGCCTGGTTTCAATCTTTCTAAACGCTAAAATGTGTTTCTGAAAAGATTTTAGGTGAGAAAAAGTAAAGTAAAGAAGTAAAGTAAGAAAAATGCAGTGACAGAATCTTGATCAGCACTGCCTACTTTGACAGTTTTTTTTTCAGAGTTTTGTGAACAGTACGAGTTCAGATGACACTTTTTCCCCCAACTTTACTGAAAAAATGAAGTGTGTATTTGATTTGGTCTGAGATGCTGGTGCTCTACAGCGACCTCTGAGGTTAATATCATATACAGCACCTTTGAGGACAGAGGGAGACAATACAAAAGCCTGCATCCAGCACACCACACAGTGTCTCTCTGGTCTGCTTCTCACAGCAACAAAAATGTTTTTACGAGACAACAAACAACTTCATGAACAAATGGACATGTTTTTTCACACAAAGAAAGAAATAACTTAATCTAGAACATCTGTCGAATTCAAGATTCGAGAACTTTGTCGTCACTGTGCAGGCACAATGAGAATGTATTTAGAAGAAGGCCCAAAAAATGAAGAATTTGTTGTAGACTTCATTTGAGGAAATCAGAACATCCCCCAAAAAGATTTTTTCAAATATCTCCAAATTCACCATTTTACAGAATCTCTTTCAGAGAAGAATGAGATGTGTTTGAAATTGTTAGAACTGGAAAATACCTCGGTCTCAGCCAGGACTCTCAAGGGTGTAATCTCAGAGATTTATACTCTGTGGTGTTGCTCTGTGTATGATTCCCTGCAGCTGTTGTGGGAGTGATCTGGGGTAACATTTATTTCTGCTGACTGGACCAAGATCTGCAATAGGATCTTTCAGAAATCTCCTTCAATGTCTATACATGAACAAAATTACATAGGATTTGTTGACAGCTCAATATTCTGTGATAAATGTGAAATACACAAAGGTACATTCTTTCTGTTCATGTTATTATATCCAGGTATTTTGTAAAGAGGTTCAGTCTGTGTGAATCAAGGAGATTACAGGTAAATGATTTACACTGACTCCTTCATATCTGGTGAATCATATTTCAGACAATCTCTTTGATAAGGAGACCAACTGTTAATAATTCTATTATTTATGGCTAAAAGTGTACCTTGCTACTGTCATACTGTTGTACAATTGATCTATTTACAGCCTTATTTATTCACAATATATGACACTATTGTGGTTATTGTTTATGTTGAAGGGTGGATCTGTTTGTTTGTATGTATGTTTGTATATTCAGCTTCAGGAAGTAACAGATAACATGTAACAGGATTATGGCCTCCAGTGAAAAACTGCTTTCATTGGGTGGAACATTAATCATTTTTTGTTTTTAAATCAATCAATCAATCAATCATCACAATCAATCAATCAATAAACCATGCACAACAAAGTAAGGAATAGCTGGACAAACTAATAAATGTGTCAATGAACATAAAACATAAAATCAAGATAACTATTCAATCAAATTTTATATTGAAGTAATCCAAAAGTGATGGAAAGTAATTGAGTTACATTACTTCAATATTGTGATAGGTTACTGATTATGTTTTTAACAGGTAATTAGTAATTGTATCAGAATACATTTTTAAAGTAACCTCCCTACCCTGGTCATATTTGAAAACTAAAAAAAATAGGAAAAAAGAATTTGACACATTTTCACAAAGTTTACAAAGTTTTTCTTCACTCAACTCTCACAACAGTGTGATTATTTAATGGAGTCTGGGTTTAATAGTGAGTTCACAAACATCTGCTGCAGGTAAGAAAGCACATACGTCGTTTACATTACAATGAACCAAATGATGGATCAATGTGGTTTGGGCGATGGGATCTCAATGCGTCCTGGATGAATTCACACCTGTTCTTAGAGCTCAGATCACAGGAGGCATGTTCATACCAAGTCTGAACAGGGTCTCAGAGCACATTCAGAGGTGGTGTGGGCTGCATGTGACCATGTTCTTTATCAGCCTGTATGTGAACGGTGCTTTAAGCACCACACTAGTACCATCTAGTCCCATTATATTGAAGACATTTCTATGGCTGATATCTCCAAAACTCTGCAACTCACACCAAAACTGTTCCAGATGGATAAACAGCTCATATGTATTTTTGACTTTGGGGTTGAACTGTCTCTAATTATTTTGGCCTTCCTGTAAATTCGGCAAATGTTCTACATTAAGTTATTCTTTGAATAAAAAACATTATTGCATGTTGGCTACTACTGTTGGACCGCAGTTTAGAAGCATCAACATATTTGCCCTTTGCAGACAGAAATGATGGAGCTACATGTTTATTTGCATACAGAGCAAAGAAGTCAGATCTGATCACCAGTGGTGACTGAGACATATTGTAATGCCAGGTATGAACTGATGTACTTAGAGCTGTCACTTGTGATCGGGTCATGCAAGACACATGTTAATACCAGTTGGAAACTGGGCCATAGACAGGTGTGTCCCATGTTGTCTCAGATGCACACAGAGAGATTATACCAGGACATGCCCAATCATTTAATTCATACATCTGTTTGCTTTTTTAGCCCTCAGCCTTCAGCTGCACTGCAATAAAACATGTACAATGCAAATATCATATTTAATATACCACAGCTGGTTCATCCCTTTGTGTCTAAAATTAATCTGGAGAGTAAAATGTTATCATAAGTGACTGAAATGATGAGTAAAACTTTAAAGTAAGTAAAAACCTACGTCGTACTGTTTAAGATGCTCTTGAAGAAGCTGCGGTCGAACTAAATCCTGTCACTCTGAAGATGGAAAAGTCAGACAAGACAAAGAGAGAACAAACATAGAGTACAGTACCTTGGCTTCAAAGAAGTCTTTGGCCCCCATCACTCCCTCAGTGGAGACATTGATCTCAGACAGTCTAGCCAGAGCCATCAGACCGCTCTCCTCCTGCAGCTCTCCAGCAGCCGCTCTCCGGAAGATCAGCAGGAACTGCAGGAAGATCAAACACGTCTTCATTCAGTCATTCCCTTTGCTGTGTTCATAGACAAACTGCGTTTGTCCCCTCAGTTTGTCCTTCTCCACACATCATCATCCTTCAGTCCCTGTTAGCCCACAGGCACAATTTCTCACCTCTATTCTCGTCCACAACACCTGCAGGCAGGCTACTTTTTCTGATGCAGAGAGAGATTTTTTGGTTCTGACACAAAACCATGCAGGGAGTCTAAATGGCCGTCTACACAAAGAACCATAACTATTAGAAAGATCATTCTAACTCAAGTGGATGGGAGAGACCACACCACAACTAGAACAACAACAGCAGTGGCCACAGTATTGTTGGGATCATTTCCGGAGCGATTTGATGAGTGAGAAAAACACTGACAGTAGGGATGTAATGATTACCGGTTTAATGGTACACCGGGGTGAAATTCCCTACAGTTATTCTCAAATTTTAATTATCATTAACACAGTGTTCAATTACTGCAATATAAAAAACTCACAGTGAGCCACAGTCCCCCAGACGTGGGTACGCATGTGCAGCAAGCAACGTGGATTTGTTTGGTGAAATGAAAACATGGCAGAAAGCAGTGAAAGTACTACTGAAGTGTGGTCATATCTGGGTTTTTATAAACGTGCTGAGGGAAACTTGACTGAAGATGGTCAACCTGTCTACAGAGTGTGCAGAAAAAACAAGTCAACAAGTCGTCTTTGTGACCACCACCCGTTACTGTATAGAGACTGCAAAGTACATGGACTTCAGCATGGTGGGGAAATGTCTTAGTTTGTCTGAAAAACATTTTATTAGCTTGTCAAAAATGTACATATATATGCACTGTTTGTCCTGCTTGCCTTGAACTATGATTTAAGCCAGTGGTTCCCAAACTTTTTCTGGCATGCCCGCCTTCAGAAGCTAAAAAAAAGTCCACATACTCCTGCCACACAATAATGTAGTACAGTATAATCATTAACAATAACTGAGGAAGAAACTGATAAAAAAGGATTCAAGTTGAATTTTAGTGAAATAAAAAACATGTTTGTTTATTTCCCCTTCATAAATCATATTCACTCAACTTTGTTTCACTCTATTTTTAGAACCTGGTCATCTGCGTCCCACCAGGGGGGCCCGCCCCCGAGTCTGTGAACCACTGATTAAAGCACATATGCAAAAAGAATTTGCAGCATGATTGGCACTTGAGCTGGGATCAGAACATCTACTACAGGTGTTACAGCCATCAGCAGTTCACTTCTGCTGTGTTCATGCACTCATACTGTAGATCAAGGGTCTTCAACAGGGGATCCGGGATCCTTAAGGGGCCCTCAGAGTTACTGCAGGGGGTCCAACAAATTGTTTTATAATTAAAAAAAAAAAAAAAAAAGTTTAAAAACAAAAGGCTGCCCATGAATCTTTGTGAGCTAACTAACCTATTCAATCACAGTGTGGCACTAGTTAGCTATGTATTATTAAAACATATTGGCCAGTTAGCTGCATTATTATCCAAAGTGTACAGACACTCTTGAGAACCACAATGGATCATTTTGTAACTTCACATGCAACAGACTTTGCACTTTTAGCGGTGGTTTCAGATGGAGGGTCTGTCAGAGAGTGAGACTCCCAACATTTATCATGCAGCTAGCACTACAGATACACGTAAATGAGAGAAGAAGAAGAAAATACTGCAATGGAATATATGCAGCAGAAGATCCCTGTTCCATCTTTCTATCAGATGAAAGGTCCCTGGCCTGGAAAACACCGAAGACCTCTGCTGTAGATGCTGTGTGCCATTCATGTCTCTTGTTATTCTAGAATTCAGCAGTATTCTCACAGCCTCCTCACACTGCTGCACACATTAACACCTTAACTTCACTTGTTATGTAAAAATCTAAAATGAGCCACAATTATCAGAAATGTCAGTGTTTCCCACACAGAGCTCAGTGGGGCTGTCTGTGTGGGTACATGATGAGAGAGGCTGTCTTTCTATGAACACCTATTTAACAATGCTGATGATGATCAAAGGTCAGATTTAGCCACATTGACACATGTGAAATCACTCGCAGCATCATTAAGAGTCACATAGTTCAGTTAACAGGACACCCTGATGCTGACTGAAGCCACACCCTCACCTCTCTGAAGCTCAGTTTGCCATCGAAGTCTTCATCCACCTCTTTGATCATGTTCTTGAGGCCCAGGTGTGTCTGTGGAGCTCCCAGCTTCTCCATCATCAGCTTCAGCTCCATCAGGTCGATGAAACCATCTCTGCCAGTGTCATACCTGCAAACCACAAAGCCCACACAGAGTTAGGTCCAACTGGGCTGGGAGCGTGATGACAGCCCACACAGCGCAGCATTAACTCATACGCTGATTCACGTTTCATGCTCTGTCACTGAAACAAAGCTCGGTAACACTTCAATTTTCAAGTCCGATTATTTCATGGTAAATAGGTGGTAATTACCAAGTTATATATTTGAAATGTCTTAGAAATCATGTTCAAAATTTCTCTGAATTTACCCCAAAATTTCATGGTAAGTATGTGACAACTTGCAAGTGTCATTTTCATGCATATTTATCATAAAATTTGGGGGTAATTTGCAGGTAAATTCAGAGAAATCTCAAATATGTTGCTTTGGAATTACCACCAACTACATGAAAACAGTGCTTTGTGTATTGTTCTGTACAGTGCTTTATCACATACCTAACAACCATGGAATCTGGAGGTACTATGGTGGTAATTTCTAAGAAGTTTCAAATATATTAGTTTGTAATTACCACCTATTTATGAAGAAATTATGCAACCTGGAAATTGAGCATTACCCTGTACTGTTTGAACAGTTTGAGACTGGTTTTTAATATGATTCTGCCATTTTTGATTTTTGATGCAAAGAAGTGAGATTCATCATCACTGAAAAAAACTGAAGATTACAACATTTAACTTTTTTGGCAACTTTATCTCTGTTATATAATATCTCAGTCTGTAGACAATAACCCAAAGTCACCCTTCACATACTGGAGGAATTAGCAGAGTCGGAAGCATGTAAGATGACAGCATCCTTCCTGCCATCAGTAACAAACTTGTTTTGCTGATCACGTCACAATGAAATAAAACAGCTCCACTCAAGCCTGTAATTCGCCCACAACTACACTGAAAATTTAGAACAGTCCAACAACACCCTCTAAACCACCCAAACACAGAAACAATGCTCTCTGTCATAAACACAGTCTAATTTTCTCCAGCTTTCCCAAACACCCATATTCCAGAGACACTAATCAAAGACTTTATGAAGACCCAACTCATTTGGGCCGAAGTTTTACCTCTGGTCATAGAACATGTAACAACACTGTTGTTACCGATTACAGTGGACAAGAAAGATACAACCCCAACTCCAAAAAAGTTGGGACATTGTGTAAAACATAAATAAAACAAGAACACAATAATTTGCAAACACTTTTTGACCTATATTCAATTTAATACAGTACAAGGACAAGATATTTAATGTTCAAACTGATTAACTTTATTGTTTTATATACAAACTCATTCTGAATTTGATGCATGCAGCATGTTTCAAAAAAGTTGACACAGGATCATGTTTACCACTGTGATACATCAGCTTTTCTTTTAACAACACTCAGTCACTGTTTGTGAACTGAGGACACTAATTGTTGAAGTTCTGAAAGTGAAATTCTTTCTCATTCTTGCTTGATATACGACTTCAGTTGCTCAACAGTCCTGTTTGGTCTCTGTTGTCGTATTTTGTGCTTCATAATGCACCACACATTTTCAATGGGAGACAGGTCTGAACTGCAGGCAGGTCAGTCTAGTACCTGAACTCTTTTACTATGAAGACACACTGCTGGAACACGAGCACAGTGTGTCTTGGCGTTGTCTCACTGAAATAAGCAGGGACGTCTCTGAAAAAGACATCATCTGGATGGCAGCATATGTTGCTCCAAAACCTCTATGTACCTTGACAGATGTGACAGTTACCCATGATGCCATGGGCACTAACACACCTCTGTACCATCACAGCTGCTGTCTTTTGAAGTTCGGGCTGGTAACAATCTGGATGGTCCTTTTCCTCTTTAGCCCGGAGGACATGATGTCCATGATTTGTGAAAACAATCTGAAATGTGGACTCGTCAGACCACAGCACACTTTTCCACTTTGCGTCAGTCCATCTCAGATGAGCTCGGGCCCAGAGAAGTCTGCAGTGTTTCTGGATGTTGTTGATATATGTCTTTCTCTTTGCATGGTAGAGTCTTAACTTGCATTTGTAGATGCAGAGACAAACTGTGTTTACTGACAACGGTTTTCCAAAGTGTTCCTGAGCCCATGTAGTATCCTTTATACAATGATGTGAGTGTTTAATACAGTTTTTAATGCAGTGCTGCCTGAGGGGTCAAAGGACACAGAGACTACGATGCTAGTTTTCAGCCTTGCCCCTCTTGAAACAATGTCTGGACTTTCTTGCCATGGACTTCACCCTCTATCACTGCTCAACATCAGCATAAAACAGCAACTCTAGAATGTGAGACTTTCCCTTTAAAGCTCTTACCTCAGACCTCAGTCACAACTGCATGTGACTGTGAGAGAGTCAAGCAGCCAGTCAGACAGCTGTTATCACCAACTGGATGAGATGAGCCAATGGCAAAGCCCACAGAGGCTTATGTCTGATAGGACGAGTATTTATAGAAGCTTTCAGCAGTTGTGTAGTGTGTGAGTGTGAATACATACTGAAGTATCAGGCCTGCTGACCTCACAGTGAGACTAATCTGTTCAGACCAGAAACCGAGTCATTGTTTCATTCAGGCTCTTGAAAAGGCCATGAGGACCTAAAAAAACAGCCTCACGGAGCTCTGTTAACAATCAGCCTGATATGACATCATCACATACTGAACCCCACCCAAGATTCAAAGTCTCTGGACTAATACCCAAAAAATCCAGGGTACAGTCACACCCAGTGTTATTCAGAGCTATTTTGGCTATTCTTTTTAGAACTATGAAGTCTATATCCTCAATAAGAACACTCTCGCCATGTCAGCAGACATGTAGGCATTCACACTCATCATAAAAACCTCTCCTTATCCTGACCTCTCCTTCACAAACACTGTGGTGGAGCTCCGTTATTGCAGGTCAGTGTTGGTTTGTGAGATGTACGATGGAGGAACGTGTTTGTGAAGAGATGCAGAAACATGTAATTATGCTGAGAGAAGCCTTTTCTCTAACTGGGGCCCTTGGGACACAGAGAGCACACAGAGTGCAGCATTGTTTATCACAGCAGTGTGTATCTGCACACATCCTACAGCTGCAACTCGATTTGTTACATGGATCACACAAGGAAAGGCTACTTTACAGAACTTAAATGTGGGATAGAAAAGGTAGCTGTCATTGGACCGATGTTATTGGCTTGTATTGAGGATATTCCTGCCGACCAATTTCCTTGTCGATTAAACGCTAATTTTAATTTAGGCTAGTCAACTACTCCAACAGTAAGAAAACACTCAGAAAGCAGTTAAAATTGAGTGCAATTTATTCATGGATAAAGTTGAAACTCGTCTGAAAAACTACCGTGTGTATTAAGAGCCATTTGAAAGTCATTAATCACAGTTTACAATCGGCAAATCGTATTTTAAATGCCTCTGAAATGTGTGACACTTTGCATTATGCAATATGAGCATTCAATATGCTTCACCTTTTCAGACTGAAAAGGATCAGCATCTGCGGACAAACTCTTTGTAAACATCATTTACAAAGAGCTCACATTAGCTGCCCGCCTGCTAAACAGTGCGGCTAACATTAGCAGTGCTAGCAGCAGAATGTGCTGAATGTGGTCACATGGTGCTCCATTTTCTTTATTAAAACATGCTCGTTTTATGAGCTGTCATTTGTCCGACTTTGCTGATAACAACAACATCTGGGGTTAAGTGGACCATCAGGTCATACGTACTGGACAAGGGGGGCAACCATCTGCAGGGCCAGAACCCTGACTCGTGGCAGGGGGCTGCATTACACCTTAGAGGCAACAATGAACTGGCATTGTACATGAATAAAATATTGATAAATAGTTTAAGTGACTGGTATTTCTGCTGACTAGCAAGGGTGGCGACATTTAATTGTGTAGTCATGCATATCCCTAGGTTATATATCATTTGGTAGTTTAGATCAGTTGCATCCCTACTAAAGATCCCAGGAACTGAGTCAGGGACTAAAATTGTCTGAGTATAGCATCACAGAACTCCTTCATCATATTGATAGGTTTGTGAGTATTTGTTTCAGTGAGGTTGGAAGTCATTTTCCAGACAAGGTTATACTGTGTTAAAATAAATTAACTACATGTTCAGTCTCCCGCTGGTTGTTCCGACACATTCAGGGTCATTCTGGGATACAAAGCAAACTGCTTTGTATCCCAGAAATACTGTAAATGTTTAAATAATTGATTTAATATCATAAACATGCGACTACTAGTCATCTAATGCAGAGTTTCGCAATCCTGGTCCTCAGAACCCAATGTCTTGTCCTGATTCAACTGATCGGGTTATTATCAGGCTTCTGCAGAGGTTTGATGATGAGCTGATCTTTTGAATCAGGTGTGCTGGAGCAGGGAAACATCAAAAACATGCAGGGCAGTGAGACCCAAGACCAGGACTGGGAAACACTGAATAGCTTGAACTAATGGTCAGCTAGGAAAATCTTTGGTTGGGGGCAGCCCCACTCTTCACACGTTTTACAATCTACATGTATATGTATATATGTAATGTAATATGTAATTCTGTCAACATAATATGTAGTGTGATGTTTATTCGTCTATTCTGTCCCGTCCATCCGTCCTGAGAGAGGGATCCCTCTGTTGCTGCTCTTCCTGAGGTTTCTTAATTTCTAAAGTCTTAATTTCCCGGAGGGAGTCTTCCCAAGGGATTAATAAAGTTCTATCTAATCTAATCTGACATTTTTTTTCCCTGTTAAAGGGATTTTTGGGGAGTTTTTTCTTGCCCAAATCACAGGTAAAAGGATTGAAGGTGCTGTACTTGACTTACTTACCAGATTATGAAATACTATAATACAAAATGTTAAAGAAATGCATATAGCAAACATCTGATTGTCTGGTCTAATCTAAGTTGAGATAAGAGAAACTTGGTGGTCATAGGAAGTACTGTATGCACAGTAAGATTACATCACATTTGCACAACTAAAGCACAATTAAAGGTAAAGGTTACGAGAAGGTTGTGGTCTTTATATCCAGAATAAATCAATAACTTAAAGCACACAATGGGACGTGAAGCCACAGGGAACCATGTGGTCTGAAAGTCACATATTTTGTTCTTTTCACTAAGTGAACAACACACTACCTTCCTGTGTAAACAGCAGAAACACACAGCAGCATCATACCACTATGAGGGGACTTTCTGTCTCTTCACATGAACAAGAAACAATGTTCATTTAATTAGTGTTTGACAGCTGCTGTTTGTATCAGCCGTGTGACAACTGCACCAACATCTGATTATCTACATAGCCGCGATTCCTGAACACACTGATGGACCAACAGTTGTTAGAATTAAAGGGACAGTTCACTCCAAAAAAAATCCCCTGACCTGTAGTGCTATTTATCCATCTAGATAGTTTTGGTGTGAGTTGCAGAGTTGTGGAGATATCAGCTGTAGAGATGTCTGCCTTCTCTCCAATATAATGGAATTAAATGGCACTCATTTCTCAGCACCACAAACCAAGTGCCATTTAGTTCCATTATATTGGAGAGAAGGCAGACAGATGTCTGCAACTCCACCAAAACTATCTAGATGGATAAACAGCACTACAGGCCAGAAGAAAGATATGTATTTTTGATTTCAGGGTGAACTATCCCTTTAAAATACCAAGGTCTAAATGTAGAATGTAGTCGTTGAATTTAGTTATCATGGTAACCAGTTGTAAGCGGGTTGGAAGTGATCGCAATTAGGCCCTCATTTGCATGATAGACTGATTACAGACAGAGAGGGCTTCCTCTCTTGGCACAGCATTCCAGTCCTGGGAACACAAAGGCACCCATGGACTAGTTTGGCTCTTCTTTGTGGGAGCGCAGGAATTCCAGAGGGTGTTTCCCTGCTGCCATCTGAACATGAGCAGAGCAGGCGTTACTGCCATGGGCACACAGGAATGCTCACACACTTCCTTCCAGGCACTGCAATGTCCTGACCCCTTTTATTTGATATTTTTATGAACCTCTGTTCTTTTTTTGGTTTTCCTTCATATGACTTTGTAAAAACAAATAAAGTTGTTACAAAGAAATGGGTCCTTAGAGAAAGACACACCGCCCTCTATGATTAAGTATGTTTTCACCATTGTGTGCCGGCCCACTTGTTAGCTTGGGTTTTTCAGCTTGTCAACAGCAGCAAATAAGACGCATGAATTATCATTGTCTGCGAGATGTCAGAGAAGAAGGACTGCCTTGTAATTCTCTGTTCTAAATTATAAATGTCTCTCTACTTAAGTCATAATGAACCTGCACATTTGCTTTTCACCAAATTTTCAACACACTTTTTAGTTAGTTTTTTTTTGGCATTTTTGCCTTTATTAGATAGAACAGCTGAAGAGTAGACAGGAAAGGGGATGACACACAGCACATGGCCGCAGGCGGGAGTCGAACCAGCGGCCGCTGCAGAGGACTAACAGCCTCCATACATGGATCGGACGCTCTACTAACTGAGCTAAACGTCCGCCCACACACACACACACTTCTTAAAAATTTTTTCCAGTGTCGCAAATAAGAATTTGCTCTTAATGACTTGCCTGGTTAAATAAATGTAAAATTAAAAAAATAACAAATCTTATCCAAGACTTGCTTTACTTTAGTGGGGACAATGGCTTTAATAATATTTGTAATTTTAACACTGAAATCATGTACAAGATATCTGGCAGAGATTGAATCAAGGGTGGGTGTGGAAGAGAAAGCCTGAGTGAATAATTCACCGTGTTTTCTGTGGTGAACTGTTTTCTGATTAGCTCTAATTGAACATTTGTGCGCACAGAGATCTTCATCTAAAAGGAAACACAGGAATGATGAGAAAGAGGAACATCCACCACCACAGCCTCAGAGATGATTAAAGCCCTTATGGTGTGTGGGCTCTGTCACACGCTGAGTCAGTCCATTGTTATCCAGATTACCACTCACTTCTTTAGTGCTGGAGTTGTCAACATGAATGTTAAAATGTCCTCTAATGACTACACAGTTAAAGTCAATGCAGATGATATGACAGTTCAGCAAAGTCATTAAAGAAAGCCTGCATGCAGATGTTGAAGAGAAACATATTCAAAAGAAGCACATTTCTTGCACAGGGGCTGACTCAAAAACAACTCCAGTATCTTATCTTGGTCGAGCTGAGTTTCACTTTCACTGTGCTTGATAATTAAATCATCAAAGAAAAGACTTGCCTGCCAAAGGTATGTTTAATGAAGTCAAAATTTAAGTTCTTAAAGCGTTCTGTGCCAATTTGTTCATCAATCAGTCAATCAGTTTTTGTGATTGAAGACGGACCACCAGCAAGACAGAGTGCAACCAGTCTGCCCTATTACCCATCATGCTTCATGCTAAATAGTTGGCTACTCTACTCTGTCACCTCACCCATTCTCCTGAGAAACTTCATTCAAGTGAAGAAGATACTGTTGTCTTTCTGTTTCTTTTTTACTTGTGCTTTCAAAAACACATTTTTAAGTTGATGATTGGACTTAACTTTTACACCACAGTCTGGTCTCAAAGAGACCAAGCTACAAAATAACTGTAATGAAAATAAAGAGCAATGAAGGAAACGGAGGGCAGCATGTTTGAACCAGAGCCTGGTACCATCTCTGCTCCTGTGACTGACGCCTCAGCTGACAGAGCTGTCAGCGGCCAATCAGGAGAGAGGATTTTATATCTGAACTCTAACCAGGACACATGATTTTTTTTTTCCTATGACTGTCTGGAAATGTCATGTAATGTGCTGAACTGTGCTGTAACTGAGCAGAGGAAATAACGTAGGCTATTTCTCATCATAAGTAAGATGTTATTAAAGGAAAGAATAACATAAGTAACAAAGTTGAATATTCAGAAATTATCTACATTAAATACACTGCTTGGGAAGATGAAGATGCAGGGTTTTGAATTAAAGAGCACAGGACCCGGAGACAATCAACAAATACAGTCAGTATCTTTTGAATATTCAAACAACGGGAAACCAAAGACTGTTGTGTCCACACAGAAAGACCGGCTCCATAGTATCCTGGATTGGGCTGTTGCACCTGAGGGACGGTTCACACTACGAGCTGAAAGGATGCAAAAGACAAGACTCCGGCAGGACAAGGGAGGTGGGCGCTGTGTTTTTACATCTGTGATGCTTTGTGTTTACCTCGCCAGGCAACTGCAATTTGCAAGACCAGGCTTCAAGTTATCCATTTGTGTTAGCACTAAAAGTGGTGCGAGCCAATCAGCATCCTAGGAAGAACTACTGGCAGCTACAGATGTGGTTTTAAGTGTGATGACAGCAAGAAAGTGTCCATGGAAGTGACTTGTCTCAAACAAACAATGGCGGCTCTGAAGAGGTTAGCATAGATACTGTGATAGCATTAGTTATATCAGAACTGGAGAGTATTTCTTCACTGAAAGAAGAGCAAAGAACGACCCTGAAGGCTTTACTCTTCTCCCAACCAGCTTCGGCAAGAGTTTGATCTGATTGGTTGAAGTTAGCCCGTGTAAGATGTGATAGACAGATGGTTCATCCGATCACCTGCAAAGTGTTTTTTGAAAGTGCCTGCCCTTTTCCAAACAGTTTCTAAAGATGACTTCCCAGATGGTTCTGTGTAACAAACCGTCTGGTGTGTCAGGTTAGCTTCATGAACAAACACAGTCAAGTGAGGGGCAATGTTTTTGTCAGATGTGCAACTTTTAACTGTGAAGATGTGGACCAAATTATCATCATCATCTTGTTGCTGCTTTGTATTCTCACCCTATTCCTTTATGAATTTAATTAATCATCTGAGTTGTATTTTGTGTGTATTAAGAAGGAACTATAACTCTAATTTTGTTGCACAACCCTGTTATATATAATGATATTAAATGTCCTTAAATCCTTGAATCTTTGAATTTATTTAGACAGGATAAAACTACACAACAGCGATACCACATGGAACATTTAGGGTACAAAACTATGAGACGGGACCTGAAAAACTTCAATCAAGAGGTTTACAGCAATTCATTTGAGTGGGAACTGACGCCACGTTGCCTGCAACAGTCTAAACTGAGCCTCATTGTTTTGCAGCTTCCTTCTTAATTATAGATGCCTGAGCGTTTGGCACAAGGGAACTCACTTTCTCTGGTAGTATTCTTCTCCATCTCCCCCATTATGACCCATTGAGTTCAGCTCAGCTCCAAGAGCTCTCTGTGTCGTGCAAAACGCTAAAGCAGCACATTCAAAATGTGATGCTCCTATTTCCTATTTTTCAGTGGCCTATCATAAAGCTATCAAAAAGCTAAAATTCACTTTGGTGCGTCAGTCAGGATACATGAGCAAGTCTGGAAATATTCAAAACTCACTCTTAATAATTCAAAATTCCTAATCCACTACAGCTTTGCAAAATGTTGAAAAGTGAAATATGCCTTTAAGCCAAAAGCTTTCAGAGGAGGAAAACTGGGTCACCAGGCGGCCGATGCCCCATGGGAATGTGGACTGTGTGAATGGGATCAGTGCAGCAAAAGAAGTGAGACTAAAGAGATTTGAGACAGGGGAAACTGGACCTCCTACATGACAAACAAGTTTGGAGGTTAGAAACCAGGTGGTGCTGAAATGGAGAGGGTGGATACAGAACAACACGGCCTGCTGCTTCACTCATGATAACGTGCTACAATCACAGCCTGTCTACGTTCTCCATCTGGGGAAAAACCAGTGAAAATTCAAACAATGAGGACAGTCTCAGAAATCACCAGTCACCATCATCTGACTAACCACCAACCCAAACCTACTGAGGCAAAGGTCAGAGGACAAGAAGCCTGAAGGCTCCAGATATCTTAAGTACAGAGGCTGCTGAAAGAGCTCTATGCAGGGAATTCTCAGTCCAGCCAATCAGAAACATACCCTACCCTACCCTAGAAACCTTACATGACACATTATCCTGGATAAAACATACCTGCCACTGGCATAAACAAGAAACTTAAAAAAAAAACAAAAAAACATTGTACTACTTAACTTACAAAAGAATTTATTTTTCACAGTTTCATTAGAGTCAAGCATACATCACGTTTTAGACCATAGGTTCCCAACCTGAGAACACCTAAGAGGGGTACCAGAAACCAAAGGGGGTCCCCAAGACTTTGTCAGCTCTAAGGTTGGTAGGGCTGCACAATTAATCACAATTGCAATAAAATTGAAATATGGCCAAGTGCAATATCCAAATCACAGAACCAGAACCAAAGCATCACATGGTTTAGGCCACTGGTTCCCGACCTTTGAACGCCTTGACGGGGGTGCCAGAAACCAAAGTGAGTCCCCAAAACTTTGTCTGCTCTGAAGTCATCAAAATTAGATTTGCACGTTAACTAAAGTCACAATTTATAAAAGTGTGAATACAAACCTATTTAAAAAGATACATTTCTTTGTCCTCAATTGAAAATAGAAGGGAGCTTTGTAGGTTACTTATTAGGCCACAACTGTGACTGTGTGACTCTCAAGCTCTGTCATAATGAATCATTATTGTTCTGTTGGAAACATGACTGGATAAAGCCCTGCTCTGATCGGTTGTTAAAAGAAAAAGGTAAAGGTTCTAAAAAGAGAAATGAATCATGAATTCTAAGAAAGAATGAATCACTTTTTCTATTGGCATATGTGCACATTTGTGCGAGCTGGAGGGGCTCAGCTTTCCTTAGATATGAGTAGAGGGGGTCCAAGGAAAAAAAGGTTGGGAATCACTGGTTTAGGCTACTTCACCAGATAAACTCTACATGTTCTACAGTATCTTTATAATCCATAACTTCACTTTTCCAGCAAACCAGAAAATCAAATGGCCCAAAAGTCAATCAGAGGGGCACTTTGGTTGGCACAACTTTGACTCTCCCATTTCCTTTTAAGTGAAGTATGTTGGTCTTTTAACCAATGACAACTGTCCTGTTTTTTTTACTGGTGACCACTTGTCAGCCTTTGATTCTATCTGTCAAGGGTTTATAACCAGTGTTTGGGGTAATGTGTTACAAAAGTAACAAAACTTACATGTTACTGTAATATGTTAAAGCCTGTGTAAAGTGAATTCAGAGTTTTTTTTCTTCTGGACACATTATACATGTTTGAAAGCTGCTGAAACCATGTGAAAACACTGAAAACTACTGAATTACAGAGTTAAGCCATTAAACTGTTGTTAAGGATTTTTTGAGCATTCCTGAAACATGGCTCAGTGACGCGCCGGAGCCATGGTCCCCCAACACTATGTAAGTCCCAAGAACCGACACATGAACACGTGAGTGTAACTGATCCAGTTGCAGTTCATTAGTTTTCCATCAAATAACTCATCAACTAGTCTTTTTTGCGATGTCTGCGTGCATCTGTCAAAATCCAGTCAACTTTTGCTCTGGTTCAGGTCAAACTAACTTTGAATAAAAATGCACTTTTTCTTTTTTGGACTGTGAGAATTTGTTGCTCAAATGCTTCAAATTTACTTTGAACAAATATATATAAACAAATAGTTCAGTGATCAGTTTGGACTCGTGTTGAATCGTCAACAGTTCGATCAGGTCAATTCTTCATGGAGAAACAAAAGAGCCTTGATGTGAGATCCCATCAGCACGCACACAAAGATACACAAAGATACTATTGTTACATGGAGCAGGGTCTGCCCCTGAGAAAACTGCCAGAGACAATAGTTGTCCTTCTCCTCTGGATGAAAAGCTCTCCAACACGTGATAACTGTAAACTATGAAGTCCCACAATCAGCTAATGTCACCAATATCTGACATATCAACAAAGTGTATTATAAATAATAGGAATTACATCATTTAAATGATTGAATATTGAATACTGACGCTTCCCTTCAACTCATTTGATCAATTTAAAATCTGATATTTATCCTATTAAAAACAAAGAAAAATTACAACTTTAAGTAATAAATCTGATGTGCACGTCATTTTTTGTTCGGATAAAATGTGTTTTCTTTTTAATTTCAAGTAGATGGCCCTGACCTAAATATTAAAATTGTCTTTGGCAATGAATATTTGAAGTATGTTTGAACAAAGCCAGTAGTCAGTAGCAGTAAACAACAGACTTGAATCCGACTAAATCCTGCACTACATGTTGTTTAGCAGCCCAGTTGGTCCTGGTCCTGACTGGAATGTGGGCTGCATACAAATATCCTCTCTCATTTACAGCACGTTGCTTTGGAAGACTTAAGGTACAACACTTCACACAGGTCAGCAAACTGTCATTCTTAAAGCTCCAAATGGCTGATTCATGGGCGCTCTCCAAAACTGGACGTGCACAGTGCTGGTGGGAGTGGTTTCCACTCCACTGGTTTGGCACGCAGACCAGAACACAGCGCTTATGTCAACCTGAGCGCACAGCTTGTGCAGCAAGTAAATACAACACAGCGTGGAAGGCCGACAGCAGAGAGTGGTAAACATTTGGTTCATCATGATACGGTTCAGCATCACTAAACCTACACCGTGGTACTGCACTGTGTCTGACTACGTTAAACACCTGCACATCAATGTTCGCTGCATATGTGCTGAAAATATCTAACTGCCCTAATCTTTCTAATTAGTTTTAAAGCAGTTAGTAATCGTGATTATTTTCCATAAATTAAACTGCAGCCCTGTTATGCTCATCTGTGAGACTAAGTTTTTCTCAGCTTTGCATAAGGTTAAACTGTGTTATGCTAAAGTTAATCAGCTGCAGAGTCATCAACCATCATTGATGAACCTGACACAGACCATCCACAGCAGAGATGAAATGATGTATCAGTCTGAATCAATTCAATTTTAAACAGTCCATTGTGATTGATTGATAGATTAGTACATTACAGCTGCAATAATTAATCAATTATTAAATTAATCACCAACTATTTTAATAATTGATTGATCAGTTTGAGTATTTTTTGAGTATTTTTAAGAAAGAAAGACTAAATTCTCTGATTCCAGCTTCTTAAATGTGACTATTTTCTGGTTTCTTTCCTCCTCTTTGACAGTAAACTGAAGACTTTTGGGTACTGAGTAAAACAAGACATTTGAGGACGTCATCTTGAGCTTTGAGAAACACTGCTTGACATTTTTCACCTTTTTCTGACATTTTAACATTTGACATTAATAAAAGATTAATCAAGAAAATAGCTGACAGATTAATCAACTATGAAAATAATCGTTAGTTGCAACCCTAATCTATACTGTAGTTTTTAAAGCTACTTCAAGGAGTTTTATCTGGTTATGAAACAGACACAATTTGGGCTGCAACTAATGATTATTTTCATTACTGATCAATCTGTTGATTATTTTCTCCATTAAACGATTTGTTGTTTGGTCTTAAAATGTCAGAAAATGGTGAAAAATGTCGATCAGTGTTTCCCAAAGCCCAAGATTACATTCTAAAATGTCTTGTTTTGTCCAGAACTCAAAGATATTCAGTTTATTGTCAGAGAGGATTAAGCTGTTTCTGTGTAGTTGTTCATGCTGCCTGCTAGTAAGAACTACTACACTCCCTGAAATCAGACGACACAAGCCTGTGTTTACATTTTCCCAGGCAAAGTAACAGTGGGTAGTATGTTAGCCAGTTAAAAATAAACAGGAGGAGATTTTTATTCAGATAATTTTATTTTTGACTTTATTTTTTCTAGTTATTATTGCCACAGGGGGCTCCAAAATCAACACAATATGAAAGGTCCTTGTAGTAACTTTAAGATATGCCTTTATTTTGAAATTCTCATGGCATGTTTGTGTCACTAATGTTTGGAAAAGTTCAGTCACAAAATTGTCTAATACTTTTTGTAAGTTGACATAAATGTAACTTAATGTGTTAAATGGACATATTGTCTGATGTTGATCGCAGGCCTCTGAATTGAAATCATATTGTGGCAGACTTTATGATATCTGCAAATATTGTATTGTTGTTCAAAGAATGTAATATCATATCAGGATGAATCTTGTGAATTGACATCCCTAACAGCTATGCAGCTCATATGACAGACAAGTCCCAGAACCTCGCCAGAACAGCCTGAACAGATGTACAGTGAGAACCATGTAAGAGCTCACATGACTACACACAGTCTGAGAGTCAGTCTTTACAGTCAGGAACCATCAGTCAACACTGTCCTAAAAACGCCTCAAAGATCTGACTAATGTCAGCTGTCCCAACAAGACTGGGAGCCTGGAGCAGTTTGTATCTTCATCTCATGTCATCCAGTGGTCCAGTTCCTTCCCACACTAAAGCATTAAAGGTCTACTGTGTCAGATGTAGGGACATCTATTGTCACAATATGACAGAAGTGGAATATTCATAAGTATGTTATTAGTGTGGTATCACCTGAAAATAAGGATTGTTGTGTTTTCATTACCTTAGAATGAGCCCTTTATATCTACAGAGGAAGCAGCTCCTCTTCCATGGAGGCTACCATGTTGCACCGCCATGTTTCTACAGTAGCCCAGAGCGGACAAACCAAACACTGGCTCTAGATACAGCCTTTTGCATTTTTCCTAACCTGACACACCACATGGTTTGTTACACAGAATCATCTGGAAAGTCATCCTTATAAACTGTTTGGAAAAGGGCAAACACTTTCAAAAAAAGCAGGTGATTGGATGAGCTATGTCTAACATGGGCTAATTTCAACCAATCAGATCAAACTTTCCAGTCAGGAGAAGAGTGAAACCATCTTTTCCAGGGAGAAAAGCCTTCAGTGTCGTTCTTTTCTCTTCTTTCAGTGAAGAAATACTCTCCAGTTCTGATAGAACTGATGCTATCACAGTATCTATGCTAACCTCTTCAGGAGCCGCCATTGTTTGTTTGAGACAAATTGCTTCCATGGACATTTTTCGCTGTTGTCACAACTAAATCCACACACATAGCTGCCAGTAGTCCCTCGGAGGACGCTGATTGGCTGCACCACTTTTGGTGTGGTGTGGAAGATGAACAATTTAATCAAGGTACTGATTTTGGGATTTTCTGTATCTAAGTTGTGAGGAAGGAAGATGACTGTAAGTTTGCGTGTAAAATCAATGGGACATTGTGATCAGGAAGGCTAGTGTGCAACACAATGTTAACATCTGTAGAAGGAGTGATTGAATCAGCATTGTTATGGAATCAGCAACTGTTGTTCTTTGTATATAAGGCCAGACACTGTGAGAACCTTCAGAGAACACTGTGCTTGAGTCTTCTCTCCATGCTGCATGAAGTAAAGAGATTTGATTCATCACACCGTCTTGGTAATTCTTCAGAGAACTAGCAACTCTCACTATTTAGATGAAGAATTTTTTCCACAGTGGACACAAACAGATAACTTCAGAGTGAATGGAGGTGTTTGCAATCTGCAAGCTCACCACTAGATGCCACTAAATCCTACACACTGGGGTTTATAAATAATATCTCAATAATTTTCGGTAATTCCACATTACACAATATCTACCTTGATAACCACATTTTCTCTAAATTATTCATAAAGACAGGCTAGGTAATGTGGAAAAATTAAAAATATCACAACTACTATTTTGATAATCTATTAGTCATTTACTCATTTTTAAAGCAAAAATGTCAAACATTCACTTGTCCCAGAATCTTAACTGTGTCTAATAAAATAAGAGAAAAGTGAGGAAATGGAAAAATAAGGAGATAATAAATCATAAACAATTTAATTTACTGTATTATTTATCTATATAGGCCATGTTCAGATGTAGGCTCATTGTTTAATTCCACAGCAGATTAAACTGACCAGTTGTGATTGTCAATAAATCCAAACCCCTCAGTTTGACTGGAGATGTTGGCATGCCAAAGTGTGACAGGTCAACCCCGCACCTCAGCTGACTCACAGGTCTGTCCTCTGATCACGACACAGCATTAGATGGACAACATGTCCAAGAAGGACACGCTGCCTGCCAGCTAAAGGCTGATCGGGCCTGCGGTGAGTCAGTGTGAATCGGTGAGCTGATCTGACAGCACAGCAGCACCTGAACGCCTCACGTCAGCAGCACCTCTATAATCCCATCATGAGCTTCATTCAGTCCCAATCCCCACCACTACAGTAAACATGTCGGACACTCTGTCCATGTGTGCGGACAGACAAAAGAAGCCTACCGTTTGAACATGGTCTCCATGTCTTTAATCTGCTTGCGGGAGAACTCCTTGAACTCGGTGTAGGGGTTGAAGACGCGGGTCGCTCGGGGAGCAGCGTGTCCCTCGTTGATGTCCAGCCTGCGGGTCAGTTTGGCGGACAGCTCGGAGGACGAGTCGCCGCAGGCTGCCTCGGGCTCCTGCGGTCTGGCTCGGACCGGGCTCTGTTGGTGGACCGGGCTCTGGTGGTGGACCGGGCTGTGTTGGGGCTCCGGCCGCGGCTCGGCGTCCTGCGTAACGGCCAGCCGCGACTGCAGCTTCCGAGCGAGCTCATCAGAGGCCATGCTGAGGATGCGACGCTGCTCACGGGCTGCCAGTCAACAATGGAACCTGACAGCCGCTTCAGCACCACTGCTGTCAAGCTGCTGGGAGCTGCAGAGAAAGGAGAGAGGGGTGCTTCCGCTCGCGTCTTTTCACAATAAAGGCAATGTCTAGAAGGGAACGCCAGACCCGCGAAAGATCTCGCGAGAGGGATCTCTTAATTCAAACCATGATCTTTCCTTCATCCTAACCAAGTGTTTTTTATGTCGTCAAACATACTCAGATCTAAATTACAGCGACTGTCACATGAGGAAGCATAATTAGTTAATACAGTTCGCAAAATGGGGGAACAACACGTACAAATCTCGCGAGTGTTGCAAGTTGAGGGTTCCCTTCTAGGCAGGACCTTGAATAAGAGTAATCTTTCCAAGTGAAGATGCTGTTCAGGATTTCATTAATGCAGGTTCAAAATACGTGTGTTTGACTTCCACGTCAGCGTCACCTTTTAATTTTCAGTGCCTGGCGTGTTTGTGTTGCAACAAACAGTTCGGGAAGGCACTTTTTGTTTTCCCCTTTTCAAAATAAAAGAGTAACAGCAAGATTTTGGCGCGAGATTCACCTCAACCAGAAGATGGCGGTACTGCTCTACATAAAATGAGTGCGAGCTGCTGTTAAACAGAAGGTGCTGTAGAGCAGTATTTTAATTGATTTGTTTTCATATCTGACTGTTTATGATATTTTTATTTTTAATGTTTTCTTTATATCTGCCTTAGAGGATTTTTTTCCTTACTCTATTTATTATTTACAGGACTATTATTATTATTACTGTTTACAGTATTCTAATTTATTGTATTATTCATACTCTTCTTATCACTATCCTATCTTATCTATTTTCACTGTATATTTAACTCCAAAAGCCCCAATAAAATAGTTGTAAGAAAAAAATAAGATGCTGTTTTGCAGTATGTCCACGGTTGACAGAAGAGACTTGACAAACTGATTAAGAGGGCCACTTCTGTCCTAATGACTCCCACCACCTGCAGACCACCATCACAGCACTGGTGAGTTCCATCAGTGACTGACTGCTTCAGTGTGTGAAGGATGCTATCACATTCATAAACTGACCAAACTGACAACTGGCCTGCACTACCATGTACACCAGTTGTGCAATATTAATACTTATTTTCAGCTGTAATATCACTTCTTACTGTGCAATATTTCACATAGGTGAATTTTTAATTTTTAATATTCAATACTTCAGTGAGGTGTATTATCATCATTCTATGTACAATATTAATATTTCCTCTGTGCAATGGTGTAACTTGAACTCCTGAGTCTCCTTATATTATGCTATATATATGCTGTTCCTATTTTTATATTTTGCCTGTTTTTTTGTTCCTATTGTTCATAGTGTTCTTATTTTTATTTTTATATTTTCTCTGTTTAAATTGTTCCTATTTTTTATATTTCCTCTTGCTTATAGTTTTCTATTGTATTTATATATTTTTTATTAATGCTTTTTTATATTTTTGCTATCTAACTAAAGGTAACACTGAAAATTTCTGCATTGTGGGACTAATAAAGGAATATCTTCTTATCTTATTACAGGTATTTGACAGCAGTTATTACTTACTTTATGTTAAGATTTTACACATCCAAAACATATGAATAGTTTATAAAATATGATTTTTTAACAATATTTTTATTGAGATTTTTAATCGTATGAACATATCGGTATCAGTATACAAACATATATACATCCCCTCATACAGTCACACATTCACACAGACAAAGGAAGTAGAATAAACTAAACTAAAAGAATATTAATAAATGAAGGATAAATTGACAATTAAATAAAATGGACAGATAAATAAAATACTAAACAAAAATAAAATAAACAAATATCAAAAAAAAAAGAAAGAAATAGAAATAAATATATAAACTCAGATACCCTCATAATTACGTTTCCTTCAAAATAAAACCTACATATGTACCCTATTTGAACTTTTCCACTGAATTATTGTGTGTGTGTGTGTGTGTGTGTGTGTGTGTGTGTGTGTGTGTGTGTGTGTGTGTGTGTGTGTGTGTGTGTGTGTGTGTGTGAGTTAGCTTCCATCCAAGTGCTCCAGATTGTAGCGGTTACTGTTTTACTGTGAAAGAGTCTTTCCGGATGTTGAGAACAGCAGCTTTTCCCCTCTCAAGCGGAACACTGCATAGAACACATGATGGAATGACAGTACGGCGGTGTGTCGGTCATTTAGTGGACAGATATGTTTAGCAACAAAGGAAACCACCGAGAATAAATGAAAGTGAACAAGTTCACCCCAATGTCCGCGCACAGAGACCGACGGGAGACAAGGACGCAGGACGAGAACACTCCGGTCTGTAACTGTGCGTTATTTCCATGACACAGCATTTCATTTAGTTTGCATGAATAAACCTGTTACTAGTTCAAACTCTGTCTGTCTGCAGTAACACAATGAACTACATTCTGTTACATGGCTTCGTCTGTCTGTCAGTCCAGCCTGTACACTCAGTGTTCAGTCAGTGGACTCCAGCTGACTTTCAACCATTACACATACTGTACCGTGCTGTCCTCTTCCTCTCTGGTATCACCGACAGTCTGTGTTTCCTAAACAAGCTTCTGTGTCTCACACAGATAAGAGCATACAGTTTGTATAATATCATGTCTCTATAAAGAATGATTTGTCACACTGCTTTAAGACACCAACAAACTGCAGTCCCTCTCTAGATGTTGTAACGTTTAATTCAGCACACGTGTGAGAGAGTATAATGCTGACTCTGCTGTTATTACAGTCACATCAGTTTAGAGACGAAAATGTCAAATCTCAAAGCAGCCAGATGAGAGGTCAGAGGGCATCAAACACTTCTGAATCCTCATGCTGTATTCGCCCCATTCATTAAAGGGATTGGATAGTGTTGCAGAATCCCCCAAACAATGGAAGTGAATGGTGACCAGTTTTCAAACGAAAAAAAAAAAAAACATTAAAAAAGCATAAAATGCCTCCATACTGCTCATCTGGTGTAATCCAAATCTCCTAAAGTCCCAACATGAACAGCTGATTTGAAAAATAGAATGTACACCATGTTTAAAGCCTGAGTCTTCACTGTAGATCTTCAGCTTGGAGCCATGTTCGTGTGCACACTGGCTGTACTGGGCGTGCGCCTGCATGTGAACGGCATGTTTTTTGGGTTGTCCTTTTTTTGGGTGAGCGATCCCTTTAAGTCGCTGACTGGGCAGAGCTGCAACAATTTTTAATCAGCAACTATTTCCCCAACTATTTTGATAATCAATTAATTGTTTTTGGCCATGTTTTTAAAATCCCCAAATTCTCTGATTTCAGCTTCTTAAGTGTGAATATTTTCTGGTTTCTTTACTCCTCACTGACAGTAAACTGAATATTTTTGAGCTGTGTGACAAAACAAGACATTTGAGGACGTCATCTTGGGCTTTGGGTAACACTGATCAACATTTCGATCGACATTTTATGGACCAAACAACTAAGTGACTAATATAGAAAATTGTCAAAATATTAATTGTCAGTGAAAAAATCATTGCAAGAAAGATTTGAAAAATAGGTCCAGACATGTCCAAACATGGTACTAACAGGTCCACATGTTTGGACCTATTTTTCAATTGACAAGCTGTGACAGATTAATTAATCGATTAATCAAGAAAATGATTAATCAACATTGAAAGTAATCATTAGTTGCAGCCTTAGACTGAGCACATACACCAAAGTAGTTTTTTGGCTTCTATGCCCTTGAGTCCACCTAGGCTGAACTGGCTGACTTCCTTGTTGGCTCCCCAAACACATAAATGACATAAAATCATTGACTGATGCGGCTCATCTTCATTATTGAACTGAATGGATGGAATCCTGGCTGCGTTATCAAAATTGCATTATGGCCAAGTGCAATATGCAAATCACAGAAGCTGCAGTTTTCTGATGTAGGAAACACGTGTGACAGACAGCATTATAATGAATTCTGAAGTGCTGCAGAGATGTCCTTACCTACAGATCTTGTTCTCCAAATGTAAGAAAACATGTTCATCTGAGACAAACCCCAACAAATTTTACATAATCATCAATTTAATATTGTTTTTTTTTCAGTGAAAATGAAAATTGTAATGTAAAAACGATCATTCACTAATCATTAATCATATCATAATGATGATTGTGGTTTGTTTTTTTACCATATTGTGCAGCTGTAATACAAAGTCACTTCCAGATATTTGTTATCTTTACGGCTGTATTACTGATACCAAGTTTGGCCACTACAATTTCCTCACAGTTCTTGTGTTGTAGGGAATCATCCCCTGTCTAGAACCATGAGTATCCATATCAACCTCTTTATCTTGACCAAAGAGTTGGACAAACAGACTGACAGATGATCATGACCATCCTGCTCTCCATGGATTGCTAGTACGAAATTAAACCTCTAAATTAGTAACAGTCATTTCTCATATAAAAGGATTTGATCACATAATGCAAACATGGACAAGAGGATGTTCTTTTAGACGTTGGTTCTGAGATATTGTAAAATGGATGTCAGGTATTCTCAGTGTTTTTTAACTTAGATAATTAAGGACACATTTTGGATAAATAAATGAAGGAAACGTTTTTAGGTTAAATTTTATAGGTTTGAAATTACCACCAAATATTTATGAATAATTTATTTGGAAAAAAAAGTAATCAGAACTAATAAAACAAAGCCATGGATTTTAAACTGTGTGCTAGTCTTCATTTATCTGACCCTGTTTTTCTGATCTGTTTAACAGGTGTTACATGGTTTATGGTGACCAGTTCCATTAACACCAGAATGTATCTTATATCTTGTTGAGTACGATTAGTCTCATGTGTTGATTATAGATTTGGGCGGATTTTTAGATGTCAAATTGGGTCGTGGATTTCTTAAATTTCAGAATGGCTGTTGTAAACAAAGTGTGCTCTCTCTCTGTTTGTATCAAAGCACATGTTGTGTATTCTTGAAGTCTTCATCTGCCCTGTCTTTGCTGATGCAATGCTACATGTTTTTGGCATGTCAGTGTTTCCCCTACCCTGGTCCTCAGGGCTCACTGTCCTCCATGTTTTAGATGTTTCCCTGCTCCAACACACCTGATTCAAATGATCAGCTCGTTATCAGCCTTCTGCAGGGGCTTCATGACGAGCTGATCATTTGAATCAGGTGTGTTTGAGCAGGGAAAACACCCAAAACATGCAGGGCAGTGAGCCCTGAGGACCAGGATAGGGGAGACACTTGCATATTACCGTCACCAACTGTTGATCAGTTGTTGGTCAGAGACCTTTAGCCTTTGCACATCATCTTACCACATGCTCTTACCCATCTGAGCATCTTTGTGTGCCTGCATGAGATACAAACAGCAGCCTGCTCATCAAAACGTTGCTCCATATCACTACTACTGGTCAGAAACTCTTCAAGGTACCTTTAAGTTCCTTTTTGCAGAAGTTGTCTCATTTGCTCACTGTTTTTCACAGATCACTCCCTGACAAAAAGAGGCAGCAGAACAGAAGGATGGGCTCATTGCACAGGTTAGTAACAAACTGTTATTGGCTCAAATTTTATCCATGTGCAACCTATCTGATCTTCAGGATTGTGGATGCAGATGTTAAGCAACTGTATTTTGACTGTTTTTACAGTCAGACTGACATATCTATAGCTAGACTTGACACGATAGCAGGCACTTCAGTCAGTGCATCTGTCATAAATCTTGTGCAATTTCCTTTTATCTCCCACGGTTCTCTCCAACTGCTTTGCATGAGACACCGTTACTGAATAATGTGTGATTGCAGATGGCTCTGGCTTGGTCATTGTTCCTGTCATAGAGTTTGTATGTGAATGCAATGAATATTTTAAATTATGCTGTTTTGTCAGCTCTGAGTTCATTAAATAAGAGTTCTGAAGTGATGTACACTCAGCAGTGCATCACAGTGACATGTGACATTGCTTTTGGCTGAAGTCACAGGTGCAGCAGACCTCACTGCTGACCACACTCAGCCCTGATGTTGGGTGTGGTGGACTTGATGCTGTCATTTGAGTGTTATGACCTTATTTTACATGCTGCTGCATGTACACACACAAATACATGTATTTTTGTTTTATTAATGCAGTCCAGGGCTCAGCAAGCTGTAGCTTTGGAGCCACAAGCAGTTTTTTCCCCTCTCCAGTGGCTCCCTGTGGCTTTGACCAAAAAGTATATGGAAATGAATAATAATTGTTAATTTAACATTTACATTTTCACATTTTGTTGTAGGCTTAACGTGTTCTTACATTCTCCAATTGTAAAAAATGGATAGCCTATACACCGGATGAAAAAAATACATATATTTCATTAAGGAGAACATGCATCATAGCCAGTCCCTTTCCCTCTAAATTTGGCCAGTAGCTAGTTGATGATGACAATGATTAGATGTTTTAAAATGTTAAAATGACTATGGTGTGTCTTTTTTTTTCTTCTTTTTCTTTCTTTCTTTCTTTTTTTTTTTTTTTTTTTTTTGGTTTTTTGTTTTTTTTGCAGGAATCTGTACCAAATGATGTTTTTTTTAAGTCTAAAGAATCTGATTTGTAGGGCAGAACATCTCTGCCTCATGACATTCATTCATTTTAAAGTTTGGTTGGCACACATTTTGCCTTGAATAACTATTGTACCTTTTGCGATTTGAAAATTGCAGAAAGCTGATTTGCAATTTCGATAAAATTTTGATTGATTGTGCAGCCCTAGTTGCTAGTCTTCTATCTCCCTGGGCTCACTATAGATGCTCTCAAAGGAAAATAGAGAATTTAATCGCTGTGGCTTCAGACAGATTTTTATTTTCTTTTGCAGACAAAAAAGGTCTCTTTTTATAGTAAAGGTTGCAGACCGCCTAAAGGTTACCACTTTGATCTGTGATGAGATGAATGAACTCAAACAGATTTGCTGTGCAGTCTCTCTCCTGCATAAGTTCGGTCAGACCTCTGCTTCTGATGCTCCCTTTGTCCTGGAGTTGCTCTGATTAGTTGTTATGGCCTTATGATATTATTGTGGAGCTGTGCGTTACATACTGCACTGCTTACAGATTCCACCAGCTTGGCTCTGTGCTTATTGAAACTGAACTGAACTGAATAACAAACCCACATTTCAAGGTTCAACGTTTTTATTTGTCATACAATTTGATTACACAGTGTAATACAGTTGAAGCCCCCATCATTTTACACATACAGTGGAGATGGCATCCTCTGTGGATCAGTTGGTTCTGAATATAAACTGAGGAGTGTCCAGGCTGACTGGGATGGTGTATTTTATGTGCTGGAGAGCCAGTATCTCAAAGCACTTCATCAGAATGGGGGTGAGTGCCACAGGATGGTAGTTGTTGAGACAAGACACTGCAGACTTTTTAGGCAGTGGGACGATGGCGGCTGTCTTGAAGCAGGAAGAAACACTCTGCCGTGACAGTAATGATAAAAATGTCAGTGATAGCATCAACTAGCTGGTTGGTAACATGTTTTTGGCTGGATGGCAGGTGTAACTCCCTCGAAGCACAGGCAGACACAAGTGGCTTCCTTGCAACTGGTTTATTTGGTTCTTTGGTTCCCAAATCCACCGTGAAAACTAAAAACATTATCAAGAAAATAAAAGTTAGACTAAATTAAATTAAACAAAAATTAACAGTAAAATAACATTTTACAAGGCAAAATATAGACAAGTAAGACAAATACCTCGGCTGCATGCTGCTACAAAAAAGAAATTACAAAGGACATCCATCCATCTGCAGAAAGGGTGTGCAACTTGTAGCTCACTGGTGCTGTTGCCCAATAGCCCCACCCACGCATGAGCAGCTAACAGGAGTCTTAAGCAACTTCAAAATAAAAGCACTGGTACTTCACAAAATAAAATAATAATGAAAGGAAAAATGCAACTCAAATTAAATCTTAACATTATACTTCATACAGTAGTAAACAAATTACACAACATCATAAAGATTATAATGTCAACAATTACAGCAGGGGCAGAGCTATGGGTTGCTGGGTGGCTGAGTGAGTAATTAACTGAGTGATGAAGTTACCCATTGGTCAAGCCAGTGTACGTCATGACGTCATCGACAACAGCATGTCACCAACACACACAGTTGCGCCTGATCAGCACATTTCACCTAAAAAACAAGCTGCAGCTAAAACACCTCGCTTTTGATCACCTTAAGTGTATTACACAGAGTTTTGTGTCTTCAAATTGGACATGGCTTCTCAGGGCGGGAACAGTGGCCGTGCCCTGAAGAATCACTTAAGGCCTAAAACAGTAAGTAAAAATTAAAATGTTAAATTAAGAATCATTATTCATTTCCATACATTATTTTTTTCGGAGTCTGTTCATCTTGAGTTCACTCCTCGTGCAAACAGGTAGGATGCCGCTTGTGGCAAATGTCACAGAGACACCTACTGCTTCAGCTCCTAGAGACTTGAGACAGCCAAAGCATACCTCAGTGTTATGTTATTTTTAAAGTGTTATGTTATTTTATTTTATTATATTTATCATTTATAGTTTAGTTGTTTTTTATTATCTTGTTTTAACTTATACTTTTTATACTTATTGAATCTGTGAGAGCTGCTATTTCAATTTCGTTGCACTGGTGCAATGACAATAAAGAGATTCTGATTCTGATTCTGATTCAGTTTTAACAAACTTGACTAGATCAGAAACAGCATTCTCTATGAACTTCCTGCATTGTCCAAAGAATGTCCATTTTAAAACAAAGTACCAAAGGAATTTTTTGGATCATGCTAATTAATAACAAAACAAAAATACATGTATGTGTACATACAGCATGATGTAAAACAAGGTCATCACACTCAAATGACAGCATCACAGTCCACCACCCACCTCCAACAGCAGTGTGGTCTGCTGCACCTGTGACTTCAGCCGAAAGCAATGTCACATATCACTGTAATACAATGCTAAGTGTACATCTCTTGAACTCCAGAGCTGACAAAAACAGCTCTGTGAGCCCCATGCCCCTCAAACAAATCATATTCCCTGTGGCCACAGTGGCGTTGCACTGTATGAACCACTAGAAGACCACTGGGATGGTTTTCCCATCTCCCAGCAGTGAACAGCGTGTGAATATGGACAGAAGTGTCAACGTGAATGTTGTTCGATAATGAAACCTGATATTACTCTACAAGTTTCTACAAATCTCTGTGAAATGTCTGTTTCCATGCATGCATGTCCAGGCCTGGTCTCTCTATGGAAGCTCATTTTTGCTATTGTCATTAAAAAAAAAAAAAAAAAAAAAAAAAAAACTTAGTATCACAAAATAATGACATAGTATCTCAACATAATGACTTAAAATCTCCAAAAGAATGACTTTATCTTAAAATGTGCAACCATCTCAAAATAATGAGTTAGTTTAGTTAGATTTTACTGTAAAGAGCATGTATTAGAAATACTGTAGCACCACCACATAAACATACAAAAAAGTAGTAATAATAATTAAAACTCATCTATATGTCACAGCAACCCTTTGAATTTGAGGCCAGTCCAGCCATATACTAGGTTTCACCTAGTCTTGTTAGTACACAGTCAGGGATGTTATCAGGTCCAACAGCCTTACTCATATTCAGTCTCAGCAGGATTTTTCTCACATCCTCTGTTGATACTGACAGAGGCAGGGTCTCTGGAGGTGGAGGAGACTTGCTGGAAGTTAAGGAAGCTGAGGAAATAAAAGCGAGCATAAACTGTGTTTAGCTGATCTGGTAATGTGGTCTCACACAAAATGTGGACGCTCCTGCTTTTGTGATGTTTTGGATCACTTGTGTGGTGGCAAATAAGAGTCAATGCATAGATGAGACAGATACATGAACATACTGTGTTAGAGGAGCAGATTATTTGACAAATAGAAAGCTAGAGCAAAGATGAGCAACCTCCTTTTATAAATTCTTATCTGTGTGTGTGTGCTTGATTGAACCCAGATGTTTCCTTGATTGGTCATTTATGAGAACCCCGTCCTGAGATACTCCATTGTTTTGGTGATCCTAAGAATATGTTGTGTCACAGCACTGTTGAAGTCAATAACCTGTTAATGATTAAACTCCTAGTGATTCAATTAATGCATTAGTCACTCCATCAATTAATACCTTGATCAATACAAGTGAGGGTGAAAAACCCAGCATGCCAGGAAAATTCCCTCACAACCCCCATGCTTCTATTTAACCAACTTTCGTCCAGGTCATTGTAATCTCAAGAAAGGATTAAATCGAAGGCAACTGGACTTGTTATATGTCATAGAAGATGTTTCGCCTCTCATCCAAGAAGCTTCATCAGTTCAGAGCTTGTCAGACTAGCTCTGACAAGTCTGACACGCCAAGTCCAGTTGCCTTCGATTTAATCCTTTCTTGAGAATAGTGCATAGAGTGTGACACGTCCTTCAAAGCAATGTTTCACGTCTTTAATCCAGTGATCAAAACACTTCACACAGTTAATCATATGTCACCTCCCTGTCCTGACAACACCTCCGTGGTGCTGGACTGGAGTAACAAGCAGCCGTTTCATAGTAACATTTCCACATATATTGGGTGTTGTTGGTGTTGAGGTGTCTCTCCATTCTTTCCTGATGTCTTTGCTTTGTTTCTTGTATAGCAGTGTTTCTAAGGTTGTACAGTACAAGTTGTAAAAAAAATGTTGATGTTGTGTTTAGGTCTAATCGTGGTGTAATGACATTCTCCATAATTTGAGTTTGATATCACAAAACAGCTGTTATTGCCAGTTTTAGTCATAGGTAATAAAGAACAGCCACTAAACAAGTTACCACAAGGAATATGATCTACACTTTATTTTCTAAAGAAACACTTGGTGCCTTGTGGGAGTTTCCACTTCATGTCTTATACTGACATACAAGGAAATACTCACGAACCTTTCACAAGCTTCTCAGAGCAGCAAGACAAGTCTTAGCTACTAGGTGTGAGACTTATTGGACTTAAGTGTACATGCTTGCATAAATGTCAGTGCCTTGGAGGTATGTCAGTGTACCTGCTACAACCTGCAAACAGCCTAATAGCATTTGTACCTGGATTCGTACCCTGTAAAGACTGTGAACAATGCTAACTGAACCAACCTGTGTGATGTACTGTGTTTTACAGACAGCTGAGTCAGCTGCGGGGAGTATGGAGATGGAAGAGGATGGTGGAGGTTAGGCCCTACTCTCCACCCAGCCACCAGCTTTCACTGCACCACCTTCTGCTCCGCCTCTTCAGAACCAGGTGCACAACTCAGTTTGAAGCTTTATTGCTATTAGACAGTCATGATTACACGCTGCTTTCTTTAATACAACTACAACTGTGAGAATCTTTGCTGCAGATTTTCAGAACTCAATCCACCACTGGTAAATGTGATTAAAAGCTCCCACAAGTTGTTATTTAAGGTTTTGTTTTTGATGTGTTTTATGTAATACACAGTGGGATGATCTATGGTGGTGCATTGGGTTTTATGCTGCCCCAAAGGGCAAGATGGGGTACAAAAACCCTCCAATCCTGTGTTTGAAAGGACCACTAATGAAGTCATGGCATTCTTCATATTTAATTTACATGATGAGGCGTATTGTGCTCTTGTATGTTACCAGCTGAGCACTTTAATTAATTAACAAGCATAAAACCCCATGACTTCAAATACTTCTGAGCCTTAATACAGTACAGCAACTTGTGGCTGTAACATCTAAGTTGGACTAACACAGTACAGTGTCTGTCACCTGCTCTGTGTGGGAAGATTAAACAATGAGGATGCAAAGTATACGCTGCACTCTAACAAGGCTTAAGTTTGCTGCAACATTTGGAAAATTTGGAAAATATCCTACATATTTTACCAAAAACACTTCTGGGTGAAACACTGGCAGAGATGGCAGCATATGACAGATTTACCTCCAACAGTTTACCGTAGCAAAATGCACCCCTCACTACAGAAAGACGGCCAAAAGTTCCTGAAGGATCTGCCCAAAATCTCACACCAAGTGAATGAGAGCTTTTTTAGAGTTTTGTTTTTTAATTTTGAGTGATCATTAGATTTATTAACCGATTGTTCCCAACTGGTGCACATGATGCCAGCCCTCTGCTGGAATTGCAGCAGCCTCTGAACGCCAACAGAAAATGGAATCTGTCTCAGCTCATAGTAGTGTGACTTTGAAAACACCAAATGACTTGTTATAACGAATTTAATTTGTTTATTATATGAAGAATTGCAAAATTTCACATCATGAGGCTGTTCAGTCAGACAGTGACAGATCACAGCAACAACATTGGCATTTTATTCTTGCAGCTGTGGGCTAACTACATGCAGCACACACAGTTTATTTTATGTTCATTATCATGTTGATTAATGTTGAAATGGTGTTCTTCTGCCTCACTAATTAGTAATACCACCAGATGATAGACTAACGTGGTCGGGGTTGGAACCCACAATTCTTCTTGATAAATATTGGCTCAAATAGTTTATGACCAAAGTGTTTTGCAGTATGGCTGAAATTATACCTTAAGCACAAGTGCATTTCTCAGGATAGTGTGTTTCTGTTCCCAGGATAGAAAATGTCTCATTTTCAGGACTCCTCATCACATCACACCATCTAACATTACAGAGGTGAGATTTTTGCCCCCCAGTGTTTAAACTTACTGATTATTAGATTTTAAATTGAGATTCCTGTTAGGGTGCAAGTCACAAGTTTCATCACAATTCAATATCATATCAGTTCTTTGGACTATGATATATTATTTTCCAATAACACAAAATCTGCCACAGTACAATTTGTGGTTCAGTTTAGGAGCCTGCGATCAGTTTGAGAGAATATCATATGACCATTTAACACTATTCACATGATCAAGATTGCTCAGTGTGACATGTACACAGTCACAAATATGAGCAGTCAGTAACGGGTTTGAATGGCAAAAGTCAGGAAGAGGAGGGAGGAGAGTTAAGAGACAGTCAGTTCCCAGCAGTGCAACAAAAAGGCATTCCTCATTCTACCTCCCTTCACACAGGGCAAACAATAAAATCATTATGTTTACTCGCACATTATGCTCACACTTTATGTGCACTCACAGAGTTCTGTTGTTGTGGCTCAGATTAAGTTTCACTCAGTTCCCAGCAGCAGCACAGCCACACCAGAAGTTGTAACTTATACCTGTAATTCTAAACTTCCTTTAAGAACAACAAACTAAAAGTTAAAGGGAAAGGTCACACAAACATGAAAGTTCCATCATTATCTACTCACCCTCATGCCTATTGAAGGTCAGCTTTATTTTGTTAGTCTGCAAAATGCTGCTTCTATTCAGTTATTTTTTATGTTTGAAAACTGGTCACCATTCACTTCCATTGTTTGGGAGATTCTGCAACACTGTTTTCCTGTGAAACTCTGATTTTCATTTTTGGGTGAACTATCCCTTTAATAGCCCTAAAACACAGCTGTATAACTGTATATAAAACTCTCTATTGTGAGAATACTTACTTAAAGTCATAGGGACTCTTTTAGCCAACAGCAACACACTACGCACTTGATGTCATTTTGGAAATGCAGCTCATGATGAGGGGAAACAACAGACTCACTGCAGCAACAAAGTTGTTAATGCAAAGATAGACAGTTTAAGTGTTGTGACGCCTTCATATGAAAACTGAAACTGACATAGTCACAGATAATAAACATTAGTGTACTGGTTACCAGGGTTGGGTGATGTTTACTAAATTGGCATAGGACACTGTCGACAGACTTGCTCACCAGCTCTTCACTGTAGTCAACACAGCTTCCCACTGTTGCTCCGACGGCAACCTCCAACCGAGCAGGGAGGGAAATCAACTCTAACATCCCTGCCAGGCAAGGGCCTGATATACATCCCATGCCTGGTAACTTAGTTGTATTAAGCCACCACTGAAGCTTGAAAAAGGTAGGTATACTGTGGAGGCTAAGCTATGTAAACAATGGCAGCATGATTGAAAAAAAAAAAAAAAACCTACTAGCGGCCAGCAGAAAAGAAACGTAGCTGTCATCAATATAACCGAGCCATCTTTGGTTTGCCTAACTGTGCAGGTTTAATAAGACAGTAATAAATGAGACAAGGCGACCAGGGATGTGCACAGGCAGTCGACTATGCGATTGTTGTCACCACCCTCACTAGTCAGCACCAGAAATACTTGTCAGTTAAACTATTTACCAATATTTTAATCATGTACAGTACCAGTGGACTTGACCAACATTAGGAACTACAGTAAAGATATCTCAACCTCTGCTGTTTTACTTTAGTTCAGTCTGTTTGAGTCTGTCTTTTACAGGTGCTCCAGATATAGATTTGTGGTTCCAAACTGATAGACAACTGAAAACATAAAATCAAAGTGTAAAAACACCCCTTTACTCTCTTCTAGTAGAAGCCATAGAGATCCACAAGAGGAAGCTGTTCCTGTGGTTCAGCCACCTTCCTCAGGAGGAGAAGCAGTTCGGTGGTTACTTCAGCCCTGAGACCATGCACGTGGACCCACTGATCCTGGAGAGGAAGGCTGAGGAGAGCGCAGGACTGGTCAGCTCCCCTCTCCAAACCCAGACCTCCTCCAGCCCCTCTGTGACAGTGGAGCAGCTGTTTGAGCCCACCGAGGCCTGGAGCGAGGGCCGGGGGCTCAATGTGCTGTTGTACGGGGCCGTGGGAACGGGGAAGAGCACGGTGGTCCGGAAGCTGGTGCTGGATTGGTGCACTGGGACCACCCTGAGCCACTTCAAGCTGCTCATTCCTTTCTCCTGTGAAGACCTCAGTGAACTGACAAAGTAAGACATCTTTCTTTGTCTCTTTCCTTGTGTGCTATGTGTTGAATCATGTTACATGAGCCATCTCCACCAGCATCACAGCAATCAACACATTCAAGTTCAATGTATTTCACATCTGAGTGGGGCTGCAACTGATAAATATTCTTATTATCTATTATGTTTCAATTAAACACACAATTCACCCCAAAATCAAAAATACGTATGTTTCCCCCGGCCTGTAGCGCTAATTATCCATCCAATTAGTTTTGGTGGGAGTTGCAAGTTTTAGAGATATCAGCTGTAGAGATGTCTGCCTTCTCTCCAGTATAATGGGACTAAAAGGTGCTTGGCCTGTGGTGCCCAAAGCATCAAAAAATACATTTGAAAAATTCAAAACCAGCGTCTTTTTCCAGAAATCATGACCTGGTTATTCAAGACAATCCACAGAACTTATGAGCAGCTTCATGTAGGAAGTATTTTCTTTCTAGTAGAAAGAAAGTAGCAGTACACTCATCACCATGACCAACGCCCAGGGTTTGTTTTTGTATGTTGCAATTAAAAAAAAAAAAAAAAAGAAATTGTACAGGGCAGTTTTAATTAATAATAATAAATGTATCTCACATACATCTGTGATAAATTCCTGGGTATCAGCCAGTGTGAGTCTCATGAGTCCTAATCTGATGAGGTTACAGACAAGTTCTAAAAATATATCCAGTATCAGTAAAACACTTCCAATACAGCCTAAAAGGTATTGGTGAGAATATGACTTTTTGCACCGATCCAAGATCACATAATTTATTAGCTCCAAAACAGGACCCTGCAGATGTTTCATGCATGTTTTTAACCTGAGTCAGGCCATACAACAATAGCAATCCTATCACAGCCATACAGGAGTACTAATATACAGCTGTAAGAAAATAATCAGAAGTCTGATCTCTAACAATGACTGTTGCATCACACCGCTGTGCAATAAGTGACAAAGCTCCTCCCACACAGGGTGGCTTCCTTAAGAGATCTTGTGAGCAGGAAGTACCTCCATCTGAGGAAACACCCCATGCTGACTGGGGAGGGGAACCAGGCCCAGGATGTGCTATTCCTCTTCAATGGGATGGAGAAGATGAAACTGGACTTCAGGATTGGAGCCACAGAGCTGTGCAGTGATCCTAATGAGCCGCTGCCTCCGGGTGTGGTGGTGGTGAACCTGCTGAGGAAGTACCTCCTGCCTGAGGTAAGAGACGGTCCACCACCAGTGCAGTGGTCTTTATCTAGGAGAGGACAGGACTTCAGCCTATCTAAAGATCTTGTAAAGCAACAAAAAATGTTAGTTCTGAGTTTGTCACACCACAGAAACTCATTTTATTAACCACCCAGCCAAATTTTAATGATTAAAAAAAATACTGTAAATACGCCTGGGTGGTACAGCAGAGAAACGTATCAAGATAGTGAAGTTTCATATCCGATGACAAGTTTCATATCCGATAACAATATTGATAATTGTTGATGATATAGGTTGTGGCTGACAACATGTTTTGTACTTCAATGGGTGGAAGCGACTAAGGTGATAAAATGAGTTTAAAAAAAATCAATACAATACTGTAACAATGACTATTGAAGCTTTCACAAAATATTACAATGAGACCAATTACCAATGAGATTTTTTGATAATCATCAGTAATGTGGAAATTGTGACTAAATGGGTAAAGACAAATAATAAAACAGCAAGAAACGTCTGGTAAGTTCTCAAAATAACATAATTTTACTGTAATTCTGCCTTTATAACCAACACTTTTATCACTATCATGATATGAAATCTCATATTACGATACAATATATTATTGATATATTGCCCAGCCCTAACAGTAACATATGTTAAGTCACATACAGAGAATAACAATATAACAAAATAAAATAGTAATAATAATAGAGGTATACGGTATACAGGGAAAAAATAATGGAATCTCACAGATTTTTCAGGTACATAATAAAATAAATTGAAAGCAAGGAGGACAAATTTCATCAGTCAAGAGAGAAAATGCAGCTGTTAAGAAATCAGGTGTAAGTTAAGTTTAAAAAACTGTAGAGTTTCAAATTGCAGTGATTCAACAATATATAGTATGTACATTGTCCATATGGACAGCTGGTCATTGTAATGAACAGACAATATACAGAAAGGTGCTGAGCTGGAAAAAATGCAAGGTGCAGAATATTAGTGCAAAAGATTTAGGATGTGTGTTGTGCAGTTTTTTTTTTTTTTTTTTCTAATAAAAAGAAGCTAAATCACAAAAAGTAACTGAGGCGTAACAATCTGAGGAGGTAGCAAAAGTATCAGGGAATCAAAAACATCATTTTTTTTAAACTGGTATGCCATCAATATCAGCAGATAAAGGCTTTAAAATGAAAGTAGCCCAAAATGACCATTTTTGCCACTGACAGGCCGGGGATACTTTAATTATGAGCACTTTGGCTCAACGATTATGAAGAAATAATTAATTGCAGTTATTTTGACTGATATTGCAATTACAATATGAGTTGTGATATTTGAGGAAATTAAATTTTTACATAATTATTCTCATTTTCATTGGAAAACATATTAAAATGATTATGGTCTGTTCTTTTTTCAGGGATCTGTACTAAACTAAAAGATGTTTTCTGAATTCTAGAAAATTCTGTTTAGTCCAGCACGCTAAAGCACACTTTAGTACAGCAGCACTGCAATATTTAATTCAAATGGTATTTGGACACACATTTTGCCTTTTGCAAATGTTGTCCTCCTGCGATCTTAAAATTGCAGTAGACCATATTCCGATTTCGATTAACTGTTTAGTCCTAATGAGCACACAATGTGAGTGTGTCTGTGGTGTGGAGGTTTTTATCTGAAACAGATAGCAAAGTTGTTATTTGCAGTGATTGCTCATCATGAAGCGCGAATTGTGTTGAGAATACTTTTGGTGCCATCATCCAGAGACTAACTTTAAGATGTTAGACAGAGCAGAGCAGCGATCAGGTGTAATAAATGAGAGCAGCTGAGCGACATTAAACAACTTCAACCAACTCTGTGAGCAGCTGCAGATGGATACAATCCGACCCCGTAGCTTAAAAGCTTAAGGCCCCAACACATGATCACCAGTAAAAACAATTTGCGCTAGTTGTCCCTGGAGAGAGCGGTGGCACCCGACCAAGCGGCACCGCTACCCTCAGCATGGCACACCGCTTGGATCTGCCACTGACCACTGTGCTCAAAGTTCAAACTACTTGAACTTTGACCTTGATGCCACTGACCTTTCAAAGCACAAACAATGAGATAGCAGCTGTATGTGACGACGCAGGCAAAAGAGACCATGGATGTGTGGAAGTGACACAAGCAGAGGAGGGAGAAACTGATGGTCAGGTCTTGAAGGGAACCCCACACCCGTGGAAGATCTCGCAAGAGTTTTTCAAATCAAGGGTTCCCTTCCACCTCGACCAAAGAAAAGTGTTTCAGGGTTCCCCAAACTCTATAACGCAATGTTAAAAACAGACCATGATCTCACTAGTAAACATAAAGCCTGGGGAAATGTGAACAGTCAAGTTGAGTTGTAAGATTTGTGAATCATATAGTTTATGAACTCAGCTAAAGTTAGCTCAGCCGTTTGTCTACCAGGCAGACAGAACGTAGCAGTTGTAGCGCTGTGCTTTGCCTCTCTGTGCCCTACCTTGCAGCGAGTCCAGAACAAATTTCTTATCATGTGAAGGCCCTTTTAGAATTTTGATGCATCAAGAATATTTTGAATCCCTGTGAATCAGAAACAAATAGTGAGGTAGCAAGAGATTCCCACCTCTAGTCAGCTGTAGTTTTCTTATTTTGCCCAGTGAATGCGTCCATGATGAAAAGCCTTGTATTTTATGTCTGGTGAGCCATCATGATAAGAAGAGGCAGAATAATATGTTGTTGTTGTTCACTTCAGGAAAGACTTGAAGTTCTTTGCAATTAGGTGGACAAATATGCGTATATATATCTGTATTGGCAATCAGCCAAAATGAGTTGGAAGATGTCACATATCAGCAAAAATCCAATATCCTGCATAATTTCAATATTTGTGATTGCAGTTTATGAAGTTGTCTGCTGTGTCTTCCCCAGGCCAGCATCTTGGTCACCACCAGACTGTCTGCCTTGGACCGCATCCCTCAGAAGTACGTGAGTCGCTACGCACAGATTTGTGGCTTCAATGACCCGGACCGTCAGCGGGCGTACTTCACCAGCCGCCTTCTGCAGCAGAGCGGGGAGACTCCACGTAACCACGAGGCCCAGGCTCTCATAGAGCTGCTCTACCTCAACCTCCAGAGAGAGAGCCAGCTGGCCACAGCCTGCTTCCTCCCCTCATACTGCTGGCTCACATGTGCTACCTTACACTTCCTCCATTTCACCGACGCCAAGGCCCCCATCCGCACGCTGACCGGCATATACACCAGCTTCCTCAGGCTCAACTTTGGGGGTGAGGTGCTGGCCAAAGGGACAGGAGCAAACGTGGCCACTCAGGAGCTCCACAGTTCTCTATGCTGTATGTGGTCCGTACACTTGGTAAACTTGCATTTGACGGCGTGACCTACAAACGCACGTCGTTCTCAGAGAAAGAGCTGGAGCAGTGGATCGGAGGGAAGACCAAGACAGATGAGGAGCTCCGTCAGCTGGCCGTATTCCGTACCGACGTGCTTGACTTCTTCTTGGCTCCCTGTGTAGAAAGCGTGAAGCGTTTTCCAGAAGGCACCAGCGAGAATGATGAGCGGCGGTATGTGTTCGCTGTCCCGGCCATGCAGGAGTACCTGGCAGCTCTCTATGTGGTTCTTGGAGAGAACAAATCGGCTCTGGAGAAGCTGACCAAGCAGGTGTCTGTGGCCATCGGTCAGGCCAGTGAGGATGTAAACGCCCTCGTCAACATCCTCGCTAAGTTCATCCCCCTGCGGATCTTTGCTGTATTTAACCTCCTCAAGCTTTTTCCAAAAGTCTACATGAAAATCAGCAGCCACAGCAAAGGCAGCATTGCCAGAACCATGGCTGCCGAGATGTTCCGCACCGAGGACAGCTACAACGAGGATGTCCTGGATCAGGTAGAGCAAAGCCTGCTGGGAGTCCATGGCCCGCAGCCACAGCAGTTCACTGAAGGCCAGCCCTTTGAGCTCTACCCTATCTTCATGGGTGGACTGTTGCATTATGGGAACCGTGTCCTTCTCCAGCAACTTGGCTGCACCATTCAGAGCAGCGCTGTGTCCCAGATCACACAGGCCCTGAGGAAGTACCTGGTCAGAGGTAACATACATGTTCTCTTCAGTCTGTCTTTTATAGTATACATGGTTTTCATGTTTGAAGTTGAACTGTTTAAAATATTACACATGTACTGACATTGTTTATTTATTTGTTTATGTATGTAACAGGGACACAGCAGTGTATAATACATGATGTAAATATGCTGGAAATAGCATGAATGTAGGGTAACAGGAAAAAAAAAACACTATAAAACATTAAAAAACACACAATCTGAACATGTGCAATTTAGACAATCAAACATAACAGACATCTGGCAGGATCTGTACTATAGAAATAGTCTATACATAGACCCAATCAAAAATGTGCATGTGTATGGATATCAGATCCAGATGTGTTGACCAGGGACGTTCGAAGACACTGGGCACATTGAAAAACACTTTTGGTAAAACTTAAAAACGTCCAGTACATTTAGACCGAACATGTCTTGAACAGTTAAACTGAATTCTGTTGTTGAAACTAGAGCTGCAACTATAAGTCGATTAACTGATTAGTCATTTGAAAGGAAATTAGTTGCTAACTATTATGATAATGGATTTAATCGTTTCGGTCATTTTTCAACAAACTTGTCAAACATTTGTTGGTTCCACCTTCTTATATGAGAGTTTTTTCTGAGAGTCTGAGAGAGAATGAAAGGACTGCTGCCCTACTTGATACCTTTGTAGTTAACATTGACTGGACTGATACAGTACTGGACATATTCAGATATAACTTTACACGGCTATGAAGCTAAAATGGTAACTCAGTCTAGTCTTTACTTACCCCGCTGCAAAAATTTCTACCTTCACAGGATTTCACCAAAAAATAAATAATTTAATTTTTACTATATGATTGTACAACAAAGTCTGTTTTTATAACTGGGCTTTCTCATAACTGGGCTTTTTGAGTTGAAACAAACCAAATTGAAAAAAAGAAAGTATGGGTGGAGTGGTGCTCCAAGATTGTGTACCAGTAGTAATGGCATCTTTTCTTTAAGAAAAGACTTTTTCACGAACACCTCTGCACTTGATAGACTACAAAAAATATATATATATGTTTAAATCTGATGCATCCTATGCATTCTATGCATTGCCTCTTGCACTGCCTGTCAGCACCTATGTTCTCTCAGACTCAAACTTTGGTCATGCCTGTATGTTGCTTTGGATAAAGGCGTCTGCCAAATGAAATTAATTGTAAGACAAGATTGGAGGAAATTTAGATCCTGAATTTATTTGAATTGTCTAAATTTGACAGAAAGCTTTATGGATAATACAGCTGACACTCATCTCCTGATTTGATGATTTGATATGTAGTACAATTCTTCAAGTACTGTCAATGTCATTGACTATTATGATTTTTTTTTGTCATACACTTGTAGAGACCTTATATTCAACAACAACAATGCACATCACATATCAGTCGGTCTTTGAGTTTCATTTCAGTGGCATCATTACTATACTGCATATAAAAGCAGTAAATAAAACACTTTTTGAAGTAAACTTAAGCTGTTCCTGTTCATCCAAGCCAGTGCCATAAGAAAATAACAAAGTGGCCAAAGTGAACAGAGCCCCTGAAAACGGCAAACAGCACAAATAGCCTTTAAATAAACTCTTCACACAGGAAACTGAACTTTGAAACTGTGAATTTTGAGTTTTAGATGCTGTTGTTGCTCAGTGAGCAGTGTTGAAGTCAGCATAATAGATTTAGTCAGCACTGTGAAATCAGCAGCTATTAGTTTATTTCCACAGAGCAGAGGAAATATAAGCCGGAAGGTCTGAGCACACATGTTGTTTTATGTTGAGCAAGAGAGGATCTGTTTGTGAACATGATATTACACAGTCTGAGCACTAATTATTTATATATATATTAAAAATTGATTCAGCAATCCAGAAGTTTATTCAGGAATTGTAAAAAAAAAAAAAAAAAAATTAATCACACTTAAAGAGAATCCATTTTTTTCTCCCACCCCTTATGGATAACTGATCTTTTGTCTTTGTTTTTTTAATTCTAGAGATCAGCAAGCCACAGCCACCAGAGGAGCTGATGGATCTGCTGGTCCTCCTGTACGAGTTTCAGAACCCCAGACTGACTGCCGAGGTTCTGGCATCGATCAGAAGCATCCGCCTCAGCAACATTCGTATGACGTCACTCAAATGCTTCGTTCTCAGTTCTGTGCTCTCTTGTGCCCCTGCAAGGTAAACTGTTGGTTGTGCTTTGTAGCTGTGTAAAGTAGTTGTTGAAGATGGCAGCTGTGTGTTATTCTGTAGCAGTTTTAAATTGTTTGGCAGGGATTATAGCAAAATTACAGTGTCTTTATGTGAAATGCACAAATTGGAGAATTTAATCTTGTAATAGAATGATTAAAAATGTGTCATGTTGCCGTCCTTTAGTTATCAACTTGAAGCACTGGACCTGTCCTCATGTCTCCTGACTCATGAGATGCTTGAGATGCTGTGGCCTGCCTTCAGACACACACGGAACCTCAAGTGAGACAAACTCAGTCACTCTTCTGTTATGGTTTATGGTGAAAATCCTTTAATAACAAGATGAAAAGATGTGTTCTGTTTGTATTCCTGACTACCGGTGACAGTAAACCAAGTGGATGTGTCTCCTCACAGGCTAACTGTAGCTAGTGCTGAGATACTGCTGGAGGTTCCAGTCAGGTTCTGTGGCCAGTTCTCGCTTGGATTTCCTGGTTACACAGGGTTGAGAGGGTTTCTTTAAAAATATATTCCAATACAGTTACTAATTACTGAAAAATGTAGTCAGTAACATGATCCAAGTCTCACAAAATTAAAATATTGCAACGTGATTACTTTCCATTACTTTTGGATTACCTACATTTTGGATTAATTGATTAATTAATCCTGTCAAGTCTTTCCTGTAATGATTATTTTCATTATTGATCAATCTGTTGATCATTTTCTGAATTAATTGATCAGTTTTTTGGTCCATAAAATGATGAAAAAGTCCAAGATGACGTCCTCAAATGTCTTGTTTTGTCCACAACTCAAAAACATTCAGTTTACTGTCAGAGAGGAGTAAAGAAACCAGAAATTATTCACGTTTAAGAAGCCGAAATCACAGAATTTTTACTTTTTTCATTCAAAAATGAATCAAATCGATTAATCAATTATGAAACTAGATGCAAATTAATTCAATAGTCAATTAATACATTAATCATTGTAGATGTGTGTTTTACGTTAGTTGTTAGGTTAATTAGTTTGCCCAGCTGTTCCTTTGTTGTGCTCAATTTATTGATCGATTGATTATTAAAAGACAAAAAATGTTTAAATTTCCACCCAGTGAAGCATTTTTTCACTAGAGATCATGATGATGAATTGTCAGCTGTGTGTGCACTGTGCTTGGTAGGATATTGTTCTTTATTTTAAAATTATAATCCAACCCAAAATCCTATTTTTACTAAATGTAATTGTAATCCGATTACGTCTTTTTTTATCTGTAACTGTAATGGAATACAGATACCTTTTTCTGTATTCAGATTATGTAATCCATAACTCACCAACTCTGTGGATACACTTAGAATTGAAGTGAAGAGGTGAGCTTAGACTCTGTTTCCAGGCTGTGAAGGTGCATTTGGCCCCGGGGAGAGTCCATCCCCTGAACTGTCATGTCTGAACCTGAGTCTGAGCCTGCGAGCATCAAGGTTAAGGTTCAGCTGTTGTGCTGCTGGCTTCTGCTGTTGAACAGAAGCTGGGGGTCTGTTCCTCGTAGCACTACTGGCTTGAATCGTCCACTTTGTTTCCTGTGACTGTTGGTCAGGAGGGAATGAAACAGAATGGAAGTTACAGAGGTAACTACTGTTCTGTGAATTCCTGGATGTCACTCTGAGCGTTTTAGTGTGAGAAGAATCTGAAAGATCTACCACACGGTATTTATAGTTGGGACACGCTGATAGCGTGCAGAGACATGTCCACTTTGTTTACTGCGACTGTCATCATCCAGGAAATCACACACTGTAGTGCCCTTCGTAGCTTTGTTTTGTTTTCTTTTTTTGCCTGGTCCTGATGACTGTAGATGTGAAACTACTACCACTACTCCAGTTTTAAGAAGTTAGATGTCTCTATCACATTTCATTTATCAGTGTTTGTCAAACCGTAGCTAAGTCAGTACTTGAAGGTCACAAAGACCAGAATCCAGATAGTAAAGCTGTCCTGACACAAAGCTTGCAAACCGTAGCTTTCACAAGACAACGAGTCCTGCCGCTGACTGAAGCTTGTGAGCAGCTACAGTTATTTAGATTTGAACTGAATAACTGCTGCCACGGATTAATAATTGGTTAATAAATTCATCTGCAACTATTTTGATAATTGATTAAGTCATTTTTAAGAAAAAAAAGTCAAAATTCTCTGATTTCAAAAGTGAATATTTTCTGGTTTCTTTACTCCTCTCTGACTGTAAACTGAATATGTTTGAGTTGCGGACAAAACAAGACATTTGAGGACGTCATCCTGGACTTTGGAAAACACTGGACCAAACAACTAATTGATTAATGGAGTGAATGATTAACAGATTAATTGATAATGAGAATAATCATCACATAAACAACTTGAAAAGTAAGTTTCTGTGATGATTATTTGTGGTATCAATCAATCTGTTGATCATTTTGTCTCTCTGGTGAAAAACATTGATCAGTGTTTCTCAAAGTCCAAGATGATGTCCTTTTGTCCACAACTCTAAAAGATATTCAGTTCACTGTCAGTGAGGAGTACAGAAGCCAGAAAATATTCACATTAAAGGAGCTGAAATCAGAGAATTAGGACTTTTTTTTTCTTATTATTCTCACCCTTAACGGAGCAGCACTCTGAAATGTCATTCTCAGATCAGTATTTTCCTGCTCTGTGCGCATTCATTTTAATCCACTGTTTGATGTTAAAAAACTGAGAAGTTGTCACATGCACCAGTTTGCCTGTTTTCCCTCCTTCTAGTAAAGTAAAACTGATCTCCTGGTGGGGGTTCTCCTGCTGGGAAGTTGTAATGTTTGCAGAGGGACAAAGGTGCACACATCGAGGCAAAAATATTCAGGTGCAAGACAAAAACTATTAATGCAGAGTGCAAAGGTGAAAGGTCTGCAAATTGTAAAGCTCCCAAAATAGTTTAATTCTCTTTTCAAGCATTCTCTCTTTAAGGCAATGTGTAAATCTCCTCAGGCAGATGTATGTAGATTGAAACTTTACTTTAAAATAGAATTGAACTATGTATTTTGAGCCTAACAGTGAGTAGACCTGTCTCCTTCACACCTTGCAGGTTCTAATGGTACAAACTGAAACAGGATCAGTGCAGCTCTGCAAAGATGACAATACACCAAGTTGCCAGTTTATTATTAAGTCACTCTAACCCAAAATTCCTGCAATAATTCCTCCCCTTGCATCATCCTTTTTTACAGTGATGATTAATGATTCAACTTCCTGATCACTTTGGTGAGGTGTTTGTTATTTAGCCTACCCTCATTGACTGACTATAAACACAGCCCCTCAGCTGCTTTAAATGCGTTTCTGTGGATGACTTTGTGCTCGTCTAGCATGTGAATGCTGTGTGTCTGCCTGTCTCTGTCTGTCTCAGTCTGCAGTTTAACAGCCTGGGTCCTGAGTCCTGCATCCTCCTGAGAGATCTGCTACTAGAGCCCAAGAGTTCTATTAGATCTCTACAGTAAGACAACACTTTTATTCATGTCTTTATGTTTTTTTAACGTGTGTGTGCAGTGGAATCCTCTCTCTACTGTGCTGCTCTCTTTTAATTGGAATTTTTACATCTGAATGAATTATACACAGTATGTTCCCTGCAGCTCTGCTCTCTGAGATGATTTTAAAATGTTTAAATACAGTAAAATGAGAAAAGACACAATAGACACAGTTCAATACTGCAGCTGGAGCCTGTCCAGCAGGGCCTGATTAACTCCAGGACAAAAATGAGCTGTGAGTTGTCCCTGAAACACAGTTCTTCACTCTGTGCATTGAGTATGTGGCCTAGAACCTTCAAGAACCCACGAAGTGCTGAGCAAACAGCTTTGTTTATTTACTTTTTTGGCCTGGGAGTCCAAAGACCAACACATATTCACATGCTGGAACTCTGCCTGCCGACAGGTTTGTCCTTTGACAGCTGATGAATGGTAAATGGACTTGCTTTTATATAGTGTTTATCTACTCCATCAACTACTCAAAGCATTTTTACAAATACTAGTCACATTCACCCATTCGCTCACACAATTTCACATACATTCACACATCGATGGTGACAATTTGGCCTTCAGTATCTTCAGGGACACTTTGCCACACATACTGGAGGAGCCAGGGATCGAACTGCCAATATTCTGATTATTAGATGACCCACTCTACCTCCTGAGCCACAGCAGCCCCAAATTAGTATGTTGGAGTTTTCTTGTTCGTTTGTTTTTTAATAAAACAAAACTGATGTAGGATTATGTTCTGTGTAAGCACCAGATAAGAATAGATAAGATAAACTCTACTGATACCGCACCAGGGAAATTTGCATGTTATAGCAGCTCAAATAGTACAGATAGAAAAGGGAGTGAGTGACAATAGAATATTTATAGAATAGAATAAAGATAAAATAGAAAAAGAACAGATATCAAAGAATTAGAAAATATAAAATCTAAAGTAAATTTGACAGAACGTTACACTCAAGACTGTATACATATATGGACATATGGACATATATATGGGTAATTGCACACAAGTTGTAATACACACATGGTGTGTAGCTTTATAATTAAAAGAAAAGCAATGGAAACAGCTTTGCCTTGCAAAGGCAGATGGGATTGCACAGAATATTCACAGCAAAAATTTCACAGTGAAGATTTACAATAGAAAATAGATATTGCACAGAAAAAAAATTAAACCGTGTAAATGTACAGTATATTGCACAAGGTAGGGTAAGTGAAGGACTAATGTAACAGACACATCAGACATGCTGGTGTTAAAGAGTCTGACAGCTGTTGGGATGAAGGACCTGTGGTAGCGCTCCTTCATGCACTGTGGGTACAGTAGAATATAAATAATAAAAGTCTTCAAACATGCACAATAAACATGACAAGACATTAATGATGCAAATGTAACTAATGAACTGAATGTGTAAATCAGTTATTGTGGATTTTCCCAGTTGTTGCTGTTGGTAGCTGTGACGTGAAATAAAGTAAAAAGTGCATCTTAACCAGTGTTTAATGATGGAGACCTAGTGGGGATAATAACAGTCATTCTGACATTGTGTCGCTAACCTTTCATAAGAAACCTGTCATGCTAGTGTTAAAATATACAATTAAAAATGTTGCCACCATACTCAGAACAAATAACTGCATTTCCATGGTAACAATCATGGCGGTACAACAGACAAATCTCTAATTTTCCCAGAGCAGTGTTCATTTCCTGCTGCTGCAGCTTCACATTATTACACAGAGGTACTCCCATAAAGCTGGGGGGCCTCTGAGAAACCACTTCAAAAAAATCTACTAGGGTTGTGCAATATGTTAAAATTTTCCAACTTGTCACCATCAGCCCATCAACTGGTGAGTCTCAGCTGTGAGATTTGTACAAGCAGTGAATTCACTACGTTACATACACTGTGTATGTTTATGTCCAATTAACAAAATAAACTCACAAATTGTTAAGAAATTAAACTTCCTCACACCTATTTTTCTTTGTACTGTACACCCTCTGAATTCAACTTCCTCTCTTTTACCAAAGACAAGCTTAATTGGCTCGTTAGCTCATCGTAAAACACACTTCATTCAAACTCAACAGAAAAACATGTAAAACTCACCTCAACAGTTGTACTTTTCTCAGACGTTTTGTCAGACGTCAGCCACAGTCCCATCTGTCTCTGTCCCATCAGGCCTCTGCTCAGTGTCACCATTTACATGTTCAGTGTGTTCTGAGTAGAAGACCAGGAAAGTCTCATTCTTCCACTGTGTTGTGCAGACTGTGTGACAACCCTCTGCTGGAGTCTGGAGCCCTCACCCTGCTGGAGGCGCTGCCAGAGAACCAGTCCCTGTCCCACCTGTCCCTGATGCACACTGGGCTTGGGGACCGGGGGGCCCTGGAGCTGGCTCAGAGGCTCCAGAATCACCCGCTGCAGGAGCTCAACGTGGCCTACAACAACATCGGAGACAACGCTGCTCTGGCTCTGGTGGACGCCTGCAGGGAACACCCCAGCATCCACACTGTGCAGTAAGCTGCTCCTCACTACACATAACACCCACAACTGCACTTATTCATGTAGCTTCTGAAAGCCACAGACACACACAACAACACCACACTCATGAAAACTGACAGCTAGGATTGTATTAGCTTGAATTGAGAGAGAAAGCAAGCACACATGATAAATCAACACATCACTGCAAACTATAGTTTGGTGATCATGGTAGTTTTAACAACAATCAAAGGAGCTGTGCCTCCAGGGTTCAATGCTGCTGTCTCTGCTGGTTAAAGGAATGAGATGTAGTTTGGAGCAGGGCCCGGAAAGTCACCCAGAACCCTTTAAATCACTTCCAACTGTTAACAAAAGCAAACCAACACAGGGATAGTGAACATGAATACTGATGAGAAGCTCTTGCTGGGATCTGTTGTGTAAAACACACAGCGACACACTGAAACCATGGCTTCATGTGTGCTGCAGTAACTGTTAGACATGTAGTCCGCTACAGTGTTACTACAGTGTTAGTATGTTCCTGTGTTGATGTTGTGTCCTGTGTGTTTGTTCAGTTTGTATCTGAACCCTCTCAGTGACGTGGGTAAACGGTCCCTGTATGTCCGCGGTGGTCCAAAGAGCCACAGCGGACGGCGGGTCAGGGTCCTGGCTTCAGTCACTGAAGGCTCAGACCTCTCAGAGGACTGGCACCCCATCCTCAGTGTGATCCGAGAGAACGCCTCCTCCTGGAACCAAGAACGTGTCAAGGAGCAGCTGAAGGTACTCAAACAAACACACATGCAGAACAGAAGCCACCAGTCTGTTATCTCCTCAGTAGGACTCAACCAGTGTGGCTTTGTGTCGATGTTTTAAACACGCTACTGTGCAGAGAGAGGATGATTTTTAGATGGGCTGATACAGACATAATTTGAGTCTGCGCCTAGCTGTTTCCAAGATAATTACTGAAAAGTAAATCTGCTTGTCACAGCGCCCCCTTGAGGTCAGTAAGTGTCTTTTTGCCTGAGTAGAACCACTTTCCATGAGTTTCTGTCTTCTGGTTTTGCTGCACAAACGCTTTTAGTGGCAAAAAAGAAGAGAAAGAGAAATGAACACTTTAAGCAAAGATAAATAAGAAGAAAGAGATTTTTTTTTACTCTTTTTTTTACTCTTTTAGTTTAATTTGGTGAATTAAACTTTCCCACTAACAAGCAGAACAGACTGACTTGTATCAGGATATTAGAGGTGTTAATTATGCAAATGATGAAATCTCACTGACCTCACCTTCTCATGAACAGGTAATGAGCCATTTATGACAAGTTTGCATGTTGAGTGTGTTTGGAGAATCAGACTCTGACACTCATGAACAAACCTGACTATGAACATATTCCCACATGAGCTCCACTGTGGTGTCCGCGACCGTGTCCCCCTGTGTGCAGGTGTTCCTCAGGGATCTGGAGTGGGGCCGGCAGCAGCAGCAGAGTCTCTGGAAGAGGCTGCACTTCCGCAGGGTGGAGAAGGGGGTCCGTCAGACTCTGCAGATGCTGGAGAAGGATGCGCTATCTCCATCCACAGGACACAGCAAGTAACCAGCCAGACAGAGAATGTGTTCAGCAGTGTGTCAGGTTCTTCTGTCCACACGGGAGGTCCAGGACACACAGCTTCAGTATTATGTTGTAATATTGTACAGGAGAAGACTTCATTCAGCCATATTTACAGAGCAGTTTAAAGATTAAAGATGGACTCGCTGGCTTTCAACTCAGAGATTTCAAAACTTCAGCAGAGAGCTGAATCATCTATAACACACCTGTCAGTCACTCTGGAGCCTCTCAGCTGTATACTGGTACTCATGCCTGAGTGATGCTCTGGAACAAATGTGAGCAGGCCTGTCACAGACTGTCCCTGAGCTCACAGACACCCCAGCAGAGCCTGAGATACACAACATTTAACAACAACAACAATAAACTTTACTTAAACAGCACCTTTCATACAAAGAAATGTAATTAAAAGTACTTTGCAGGAGAAAAATAAAATCAGAGAAAATAAAATAAAATAATGCAAGAAATTAAAACCGTAAAAACAATCTTTAGATAAAAACATAAAACAAAGTAAAAAAAAAAAATTATAGACATATCAAAAAGTTTAGTAAAAAGATCAAATTACTGAATTTATTTATTAAAAGCAAGACCATAGTAATGATTCTTGAGTGGTTGCTTGTCTGAGTGTGTTCCAAACATTTGGTGCATCAAAACAGAAGGCTGCTTCACTCTGCTTTTTGTAGTTCATTGTAGGAATATTGAGCAAGCCTGCACCACAAGATCTAAGAATGCAGTTTAGAACATACTTGGACAAGCAATCACTGTTTCTGTGATGAAGCATTAAGAGCCTTAAAACAAGAAAGAATTCTTAAGTCAATCCTCAGTGACACAGGCAGCCAGTGGAGTGATGCTAAAACTGGAGTAATGTGATCTCTTCTCCTGGTTCCTGTTAAAACTCTGGCTGCTGAATTTTGCATGAGCTACAGCTTATTAATCAACATGAACTATTATTAATATAATTCAAATTCACATTTAACTAATTGCTATTACAGCTAATGCTAATACAGGGGGGAGGTGGAGAGGTGGAGAGAGAGTTTGTACAAGAAGGGCTGAACAATTAATTGAAATATTATAAGTGCAATATCCAAATCACAGGTGCTGCAGTTTTTTGACAAAGACAAAATGTGTCACAACACACCATAATACAGTAAATGAATCATTGTGGTACAACACAGATGTCCCAGTCTACATATTATACTCTCCACATGTAAAGGAACATGTTTGTTTCACATGTCTGTATTTTTCCAGTGAAGATGAAATGAAAAATGTACCTTTCCCTCTAAAGTTGTGAGTCATGTTGCAATATCTGTCAAAATAACAGGATTATTTTTTGCATATCATTCAGTCTGAGCAGGCAGCAGTGCAGCAGTGAGGATGCAGAGCTCAGCTGCGTTTAAGTCAGGTCTTCCATCACATTTCGGAAGTGAAATGTTCAACAGCAGCAGAAACCGCCTCCTTAGTGTGTATTCGATCTCTGGTATGCTAAAGCCATGTTATCTGGAGCCATCTGGAGCCACATGCAGCCTCAACTATGCAAAGCCATTCTGATAACATTTAAAATGTGACTGTACATCATCGATCTTCCATGGACTCATTTATTTCAGCAGGTTGAATCTGTTAACTGTGAGTGCATTCAAGTGTCATCTGTCTGTTGTTCAGATGAGCCTTCAGATGCCTTGTTGAACACCATCAGTGATACTGTGCTGTAGAGTGTTTGACCTTATTAATGTGTGTTGGTTGTAGGAACGAGTATTCAACCTCAATACAATAATGTTTTGGTACCAACTAACACAAAGTATCCAAACCTGACATCAAATGTCAGTTACATAAAATGTCTTGTTACTAAGTTATTGAAATGTTCATTTTTAGAATATTTTATAGACAAAGTTGTTGCGGTGCTTGTGTTTAGGAAACATTTTAGAGCTTTTCCTCCTCATGGTTAAATGAACAAAATGTGTTTGTATGAAAACCTGCTCAAAGTGAGATGTCAAAAGTAAAAAGCATTTTAACATTTCAGACAATAGCCATCTTTATTAGGTGTTGTTAATGGTGATATGTCTAAATGTTGTATGATGATTTGCACATGTGATGATGCGATGATGCCTTATTTAGACTTTTTTGTGATTTCTTGGGGGATTTAATGATAGTTCAGCTGGAGGCTGACAGGAAATGGGGCAGAGAGAGAGAGAGAGAGAGAGGAGCCAACATGCAGCTGCAGGTTGGAATCGAACCAGGACCAGAGGACTCAGCCTCAGTACATGGAGCTCACACTCCACCAGCTGAGCTACCAGGACATCCCCTTATTTAGACTTTTATTTCATATCAGGTTGTGTCGTCTCTGAACACAGTGATGTGATGCATGTTCATATGAAAGGATCAGCTGTATGACTGATCAGTGCTGTAATGATGCTGAGTGTCTTTCAAACCTGGTGCATTAAAACCTACCCTGCAGGGCAGTGTGTTCTCTGAGCTCTTCTTGTGAGAAACATTTTTTTTTTTTCCAACATCTTTTTATTTCCAAAGATTGTACCATAAGCCAGCACAAATATGTAATCATACAATCATAACAAAGTATACTGAGTTTCTGCGGGTTCCTCATCGCGTTCCTCCACCCACATACACCCAAATAAACAAACCAGAACTGACAGCAGGCAAAAGAGCAAATAACAGAAAGAAAACAACACCAAAAAAGTAAATAAATAAATAAATCAAATTTCAAAAAATAAATTAAAAAAAGGTGAGACAAAAGCAGTGACAGAGTTGATGGTAATAATAACTTCATAATCCATCATTTATGGTGTATATAAAGGCTCTAGGCCATGAAGTCCACGTAAAAAAAAAAAAAATACTACAGAAAATGTACAAGTCCATCTCAATTTGAAAAGTAAGAAAAAGTTGGAAACCAAAGTTCTTGAAAGATATGCTGATTTTTTTTTTTGCTTTCTAAAGTTTTGGATCTAATTGGAAATCTGATGAATTGTTTAATAAATACAAACAAGAATTTAAATAAAATTTTATTTTAAGGACTGATTTAGTGAATGAATTAACTGAATTTGGGGGTATTTCACTCACAGCACATACTCAACACACACATAACTACATCACACAGTGTAGTTAAGTAAGTAAGAGTAATTAACTTTATTGGTAGAGCACCTTTTAAAACATTTACAGTTTAAACACTGTTAGTGTTTTACAGCACAAGATAAAATAGTGCACCCAGTCCAGATAAAAACAATAAACACAAACAGTATAAAACAGGACCCAGTGAAACACAATGTAATAAAAAAAAACAACAATAAAATACATGTGATTTTAAAAAAAAGAGCAGTTAGTAACTAGGCAGCTGTGGGAACAGTTAGGAGGGTTCTATGATGGAGGTGCGTTCAAGGCCATACAGTGCTTTAAATATGTCTAGTAAAAGTTTAAAATCAATTCCATGTCTAAGAGATGGCCAGAGTAATGTTGCAGAGATGTGAGATATGGTCTTATCTCTTAGAATTAGTTAGAAGTTGTTTTAGATCAAATCTCTCACTGTAACTAGTAATTAAATCTGGTACAAATGCAGCAGCAGTGCAGTAAAAATTATAATATCCTCAGTACAGAACTGCTGTTATTTCCTTTGTCAAACGTAATAAAAGCTGTGCTGCATTTTAATGTTGAATCTGAATAAATGTGTCAACTCTTAATGCAGGTAAAATGTAGTGGACACACTCTGTGCTGCTGTGTGTACCCAGTTACCAGTTTGTCAGCAGTACATGTACAATGAGCGCCCTCTGTTGGTGACATGCTGTTATTTCACATGAGAGAAAAGACTGTATCACAGCAGTACAGTAGATAGTTTTTCTCTTCTTAAAAGTCAGGTGCTGACAATACAGGCAAATATCAGGCAGACTGTCAGTCAGGATACTGGAGGGTCAAACAGCTGAGTTTTACAAACGTACATTCTCAACTATTCAGATCTACTGGGGAGGCAACCGCCATTCCGACATCCCTCCACTCCGACATGGGCCCCCAATTGTCTAAATGGCAACACTTACCTTTTTTCAAACGTCCCATCATTCCGACAATTTTTGCGTCCTATGGTCGGAATGACGGTATTAAAAAAAAACAAAAAACATCCCGCCATTCCGACAATTCCTTTAAAAGCCTATCTCTCACCCCCAAAAGATTGTGCACAAATGATATGCGCAAGATAGCAGTTTGCCTTATTTTTGGGTGTGAATAAATAAGTGGAGCTGTTTCCAGTGCATATCCACATTAAAAACACAGAGGTCAGATAATGAAAACGGCAGACATCAAAGCCTCAGATTTTTACGTGATTTTAAAGCAGATGGACTCCACAACCTCGCAAACCTAATAATCTATTATTAAAATCTCCTGAAACGGGAAATATCATAATATTCCTACACGTATTAATATAACTCGGGCTAGTCTGAAACATGTTAGATTCATGTCTGAATCTCAGGGATCACTGACTGTAAGCAGAAATACAGTGTCAGTCACCTGTCACAGCAGCCAGCTGGAGCGGAGCTCTCCACAGAGCCCGTGCGTCTTCATGCACGCTGGCATCATATGCAACATTAATAATTGCAATGCAAATGCTCCTAGGGGTCCCGGAGGGTTAAAAAGCTTATATCCGAACATGCATACTTACTTTTTAAAAGTGTGAATGATGTCCAGTCTCCTTCATGTTGTACAGTAGGGGAGGGTGTGTATCCTTGTGCGCATTTACGCATGTCGCACAAAACCGGCGTTAGACTGAATATTATTTTTTATCTCCAGACACGCCGCGGGTCGTCCAGGTTTACAGTGAAATGGTTCGGAATGAAGCCGCATCATCCAGATAAACATTGAGCTCCATCAGAACTGTTTAAAAATCTGATTTCAGAAGCTAAAACTTTATTTTGGAAATGAATCAGAAGACACAATTAAAGAAATCACCAGCGCGCTCGCTCTCGACATAATTTAAAAAGCAATAGGAGACGATTGAAGCCCACAGTACTGTTAATTATATCTAAATCTTGTAGCTTTTTTTTACATTTTAGATGAGTAATCTAACTATTTGCCGTCATTGTAAATCTGGTATCCTCTTGTCTGTTTGTATGCAAGCGCACTGCAGTTTCATATTTGGAGGGTTTGGAGGGAAATCTGTATTTGATTCTTTGGCATTTTAGCAAATTGTGTTGTGGAAAGCAAATATTTATGCCTTTACAGAAGCAAAGCTAATCAGGGTCTCTTCATCTCCGTTTGCAGTTCAGCACCGGACAGCGCACAGACACACACACACACACACATCGGAGTAACGCACATTTCCTTACATGGAAAGCCTTGTCGGAATGGTGGGACGTTGGCGTGTCGGAATAGCGGTATTTCGGAATGGTGGTATGTCGGAATGGCGGAATGACAGCATGTAACCAAAAACACTGAGAACTCTGTAGAACTGAATTGTTAGACTGTTAAACTGTTGTTCTCAAGATCTGTGTTCAGGATTTTTGGGCGGACCTGGAACATGGCTTGGTGATGTGTCAGAGTCATGATCCCCTAACAATATATAAGCCCCACGAACTGACAGAAGAATGGTCAGTTACAAACGTACCTTCAGAAACTCTCTGAGTTCACATCAGCCCAGCAGTTCACTTCAGTTCCAACAACCTGACACAGAAGAAATAAAAATACCATCCTGTCACCGTCCTCTGCCTCTGGTGGCTCAGACATGTCTGGACATGTCCAATTTAAAGCTGCAATACAGAGTGTCCATGTGTCAGGTTGTTTTCAGATTGTAGTGGTGTTTGACACTGAGACAGTGGAGCGGAGAACACACTCAGCTTTGCAGAGCAGAGATTTTTTTTCAGGATTTTGAGACCTCATGTTATATACTTATTGATTTTTATAATCATTCAAAATTGGCTGTGTGATTAATAACAGACAGTTAAAAAGTAACTAATACTCTGAGTAGTTTTTGAGAAGAATATTTTGTACTTTGTACCAGGAGTTAATTGCAGTGCATTTTTGGTGGCTCTGCTTTGTGTGGATTGTGTATTTGGTTCCTTTGTTCTCAACATCCACGAGAGAAAGTGTTCAGCCCTCAGTTCATTTTTAATCCTCCTGCAGGTGTCTGTCATGCCAAAAAAGTGTCCATCTGCCAGCTATCATACGTCTACATTTACATCCACAGCTGCTTTTCTTTGTCTCGACAGTCAGAACAAGCTAACACAACTTCATGTCTGTGGTAACACCAAAGGTTTGTCTTTGTGAAACTTTAACATGTCTTGTAACTGAAAAACGTTCATCACCACTGTGGCCAAAGATGTATTTGGGGTTTATAGCACCAGCCTCGAGATTTATTTTCTTTTTCTGTCTGACCTTTTCCACTCCAGACATTTGCTTTTTCTGTTCTTTATCCATTTTATTTCTTTTTTATTTGAATATTTCAACTCGAGCTGCACTCCTTCTGTCCTGACTTCATTTGAATATTTCTTGCTTCACCTCTGACATCCACTTGAAGGGGCGGCCTTGCTGGGACGGTGCAGCATCCTAATCAGATGGGCTGAATTATTTATTTTATTTTATTTTTATTTCTTTATTTTTTTTCTGGTGGTGGCCTTGCAGCTCACTGGGTGGTCCAGCCCATCTGGCATTTGCCAAAATTGCCAGATTGGCAGTCCATCCTGCACAGTAGAAGTTTCAGTCTCGTCTTTTTTTTTTGGAACTTGTTTTTGATTTCAACCACAGAAAAACAACCAAATTATAGTAAAACTGCCACCCTTGGTTCTGTGTGACATTTTGCTCCTATGTTCCCACTAAACTGCCCTGTTATCAAGGTGCCTGTTCCACATTATGTTATCAAAGTACACACTCTACTGTCAAGGTGTTCCTCACAGTCCATGCTGTCTCAGGCGCCTCTGAATCACAAGCCTTTCAAAGACATGTTTGGGATGATGTCTCCTGTCTTTGAAGGAACAATTCACCCCAAAATCAAAAAGACGTATTTTTCCTCTTGCTAAACTGTCTACATAGTTTTGGTGTGAGTTGCAGAGTTTTGGAAATTTCAGCTGTGGAGATGCCCTCTGTCCAATATAATGACACTAGAACAGCTTGTGGTGCTCAAAGCACCAAAAAATACATTTGAAAAACTCAACAGCAGTGTCTCTCTCCAGAAGTCATGACCTGGTTAATCCACAGGTCTTGTGGTGAACAGTTTCATGTAGGAACTATTTTCTTTCTAGTAGAAATGGTAGATTCTACTACACTTCTATTATCTTGAGTAACAGGGTCATGATTTCTGGAGAGAGACATTGCTGTTGAGTTTTTTAAGTGTATTATTTGGTGTTTTTAGCACCACAGGCTGGCTGCCGTCTTGTCCAGTTATATTGCAAAGATGCTGATATCGCCCAAAAAAAAAAAAAAAAAACACCAAAAAACCTGGATGGATGAAAAGCTGTACATCCCAGAGGCCTACATGTATTTTTGATTTTATGGTGAATTGTCCTTTAAAAGGTTGGAGAGGATGAGAGGATCTGATTGGCTGTTACTGGAGCTCAGCCCCACCTGCTGTTGTGGGTAATATTGTTATCAAGTATTGGACTATAGCTCTAATACTGTTTGAGTCATGTTGACACGTGCTGGTCTGAAGACAGCTGACCAGTGGACAGAGACTGGAGCAGCTCCACTGTAGCAGTGCTGTTGTTCCATCACAGTGTGTCTCTCTCAGCTCAGCTTCTCTCCTCACTCAGTAAATGTTTAACCCACCAGGCTGTGGAGGAAGGAAGGAGTCACCATCTCACCTGCCCGAGGAGCCGTTTATTGTCTGTGTCTTGTGGACCTTGTTCATCCACAGTGTGAGCAGGTGCACACTCTGAGGACACACTCAGGACTCCATGAGGCCCTCCACAGGTAGGCTCTGTCTCTCTCTGCTACACAAACTAATGACTTTATGATTTGACTATTCAAATGTGAGCTGCTGCTCGGTGCTGTTGACAGAACTCACCTGTAGAGACGTGTCCATGTGCAGGTAAGTCTCTGTCTCTGTGTGCTGACTGCTCTGCTCATGCTGAACTGTTTGATGTGTTGTGTTGTACAGGTGCTATGTTGCATGGCTGCTCTGGATTTAACACCACACACAGAGTGCAGTTGTTCTCTTCCTGGTTAAACATTGTTCATAAACAGTCCTCGTCTCAACACTCACTCTGTTACATTTCTGACACTATGTTGTCACAGTGGAGACGTGCTGTTCCACAGTCAGCAGAGAGCTGCTGTGAGAAACCTGCTGATGCTGACACACTCAGAATAAACTGTCCTCAGGTCAGTTATCTTAGCTCTCATCTTGAAGCTGGTTCCTTCATTACAATGTTGACGTTGCAGGTTCTTGTGTAAATGTTCACACAGAGGTGTTGGCTGTGGAAGAAAAGTGATCCACTGATATAGAAAGTGTAATAAGTGAAGGCTGCTGTGAGCACGGCTGTACAGCTGCAGGTCTGTGCTCAGGGTCAGTGGTTTAGTGATCTGGAAGCTCCAGTGAGAGAGTGTTCTTATTATAAAAGGGGACAGTTCACCCCAAAATCTAAAATATATTTTTTCCCATTACCTGTAGTGCTATTTATTCATCTAGAATAGTTTAGGTGTGAGTTGCAGAGTTTTGGAGATATCAGCTGTAGAGATGTCTGTCTTATCTCTGGTGTAATGGGACTAAATAACACTTGGCTTGTGGTACTCAAAGCACGAAAAAATACATTTGAATTAATCAAAAGCAGTCCCTCCTTCCAAAAGTCCCAACCTGATTTCTCAAGATCATCCACAAACCTTGTGAAAAGTTTCATGTTGGAACTATTTTCTTTCTACTGAAGCCAGAGGACCCAGTGTTGTGCATGAATGTACTATTGGTTCACCATATTTTTGGTGAACTGAATGAGTCAGTTTGCTTCTAATGAACATGAACATGAGCGTTGTTCACTCCCGAGAGAGATAACAGTGCTCACATCGTCACACAACTGTGTCACAGCAGTGAGAGAGTGTGTGTGTGAATATGGACAGCAGTGTTGTCCATTCACAAAGTTAAAAAAAAAAAAAATTCTAAAAAAAAAACTTTAAAAACTTTAATGATTTTGCAAGTAAAATATTGACTGTATATCTGGAAATAATGATAAACTTTCTGAAAATGAGTCATCTGAGATATTAAGTCATTATTTTCAGAAAGTTTCCCATTATTTAGAGATACTAACTCAATATTTTAAGATAGGGGAGACCTGGGGCAATTGCAACATAAAACACAACTAGTGCATTTCAAGTAGTCAGAGTTATGAGAAACATATACATGTGCAACAGCTAACAGAGAGCAGGTAAAGAAAGAAAAATGCAGTGTCAGCACAGGGTGTAGCTATGTGTTTGTCCTGGATGTTCTGACTGGTTTAGGACTCAGGAGGAGATGGAGATGAAGTGATAGTTTTGGTTTATGTGATTTACTCACGATTAAATGAGGAGATTCTGCACCATGTCAGAGCAGTGATGTTCTCTTTAAAGTTCTGTGTGAAGCCGTCTTGTTTTGTCTCATCAGTCAAATGGAGAAAACTTCTACATTCAGTTTGCACTGAACGAGATAATATTTTAATCTCACACCATCATCGTAAATTTGAATTAAATAGGAAAGCATAGAGTTGACCCTGGCAGCTAATACTCAGCGAGCTGATTTTGTGGTTTGTCTTGTGAGTCTTGGTGTCAAAAGGAGAACATTTCCCATGTTTTTGTGTCTATCTGACTAATGAAGACACCAGTTTAGAGAGTTAGAGCACTGCAGCTGTCAGCCGTGAGACATGCTGCAGTGTAGTCCTTACGAGCAAGTGTGAACTGTCAAATTGTGTCCACTAAAAGTGCTCATTTTTGTCACTGACAGGCTCACATTGTTATTCTAAGTGTCTGGCAGCATTATGGAGAGGACCCCCACAGAGACAGAGCTTTTTGTTAGAGAGTGAGGTACATTTTGTTTCACCAGAAACAGCTGTATTTTCACTCTCACTAAACCCACCAGACTCCAGCTATAAAACTGAAATTTCAAGAAGAAATGACATTTTTCACTCTGTTCTACATTGTTTATACATACACAGGCCCAAAATACACACACATGCACAGACAGGACCTACAGACATGAATCTGAGAGATGTCGGAGCAGTGGTGGAAAGAGGTCTGTTACATTGCTAAAATATTACTCAGTTACAAGTAAAAGTACTGGTGTAAGAAATATACTTAAGTAGAAGTACAAAGTATTAATCTCAAAATCTACAAGGGATATACACTTTAAGTGTAGGTTTCCTGCAATTACTGCCATTACTATTGATTAGATATCCCTGAACACATTTTAATTACTCAAATTCTCAATGGTGATTAATGGATCAATGATTAATCAATAACATCCTCATTCCAAACCTGTGCTGCTGCAGTCTTTAATTTTTCATCCATATGTCATTGATTTCACTGACCTGTGTGCAATCAGACAGCCTGATTGGCTACAAAAATGCAGAGGAATGGTTTGGCCATAAATTCAACTTATACTCATTACATACATATATATACATATAGTCAGGCAGCCCGAGCAGTTAAGGGTTCGGTGCCTTGCTCAAGGACACCTTGGTGGTGTCCACAAGGTGAACAGGCAGCTCTCCAGCTACCAGTCCACACTCTGCACTTGGTCTGTGCGGGCGACCCTTTGGTTCCCAAGCCGAATCCTTACAGGCTGAGCTACTGCTGCCCCAGCATTGTCATTTTCATTCTAACTCAACAGAAACAAAATAAAACTCACGCGAAATGTCTTGACTCATCTTTCCACTGTGCCAACAATCACCAGCTCTGGTTTGGTTGAGATAAACTTAATTACTGAGTTCGATATGAAAATATTCTGGCTCTACACGTCATTTCTCTCACTGTTTCTCTGATATCTGACCTCCCTCTTGCTCGTCTCCCAGTAGTTTCATTTCTAACTCTGTGAACTAAGAGTTTATTTCAACCAAACCACAGTTACTTATTATTGGAACAGTGGAAAGATGAATGAAGAGATTGTGGTGAGTTTCAATTTGTCTTTGTCGAGTTTAAATAAAGTTGACGATGATAAAATAAGCATTTCTGTAAATGGTGTTTGGTGAGAGCAGTAAATTGTCTGTTTCTTATTAAACAAAACATATCTTACTCTCTAACAAAAAGCTCTGTCTCTGTAGGGGTCCTCTCCATAATGAACCTGTCAGTGATGGACACACTTTGACAGTTCACAGTCGCTCATAAGGATGACATTGCAGCCAGTCTCAGGGCTCAGAGCTGCAGTGTTCTAACTCAAAACTGGACAAGTTTCAAAAATGAGGCACTTAAACACAGCAACATGGAAAAATAGGCTCCAGGTTGACAAATTTTCAAGTTACTCTTTAAGCCCTCGTGCAGCCCTGAGCAAAATGCATTGTTTTGTTTCTTAAGGAGTCATTCAGTAACTTTGATTCTGAACACTTTTTTAATGAACTACTTGGAGTGTGACTGTGGGCTGCTCAGACTGGACCCTGTGAAGAAAAGAAGGGGCCAGAGGCAACAGTTGTTTACTTGTTGTTGTTCGTTGATAATCATATTTTGAATAAAGGCATGAGGACTAAACAGTGTTTCAACTTTTACCTGAATGTGTGGTGATGGTTGTGATGATGGCGGAGCAGGACTCCTGCTGTGTATCTCACTGTGTCACTGTCACTCCCACAGGCTGCCAGGATGCCATGGAATTTCCACGGTAAGTTCAGCTTTAAACACACCCCCATCTGAGCACTGATACCTCCTGATAAACAGAAATCTGCTGCTTTTTAAAGCAAACGTGTTGAAGACCATTCCCTACAAATCTGAAATATTCAGGGTAGATGTAGTAGCAGGTTCTTTAGGAACAAATGGTGAAAACATCTATCACTCATTCTTGAAAATTAGGACAAAACCATATTTTGAGTGGTTTTAACTCTTCAATTATGCTAGAAAATCTATTTTAAAAGATAAAAGATAAAATCTTGTAATGGACCAACCTGCTGGTGATTACATTTTTATTAAATCAACTCTGTCTGAGTTGACATTTTACAGAGTTGGCAAAATGTTCCATGTTTTCATTTCACAGCATAGTCGTAGTGAGCAGCCATTTTATTTTTTAAAGTCCCTCAGAGTCTCTTAATGCTGATCAAAATACATGTTTTTAAACCATAATTCTTATTTAGCTTTGATTAAGAAGGGCTACAGAGTTGACATGTTATGGTTGAGACACATCTGATAGTAATATTGTTTAATGAATTTGTCTAAAATAGAAAGTTTACCAGTGCTTGAGCAGTATTCCTGTCTTTTTTAAGCCAGGAAGTGAGACAAAGGTCCTTAGGGGTATAGCTAACCTTTTTTATGTCTGATTAAATCATGTTGGACACAAGTTTAAAGGGACAACGTTTTCATTAAAAAAATCTATTTTGAAACATAGTTGATTATAATAGCACATTTTTATACCTATGTTATCAGTAGGTATTGTTAGTTTTACATTTTGAAGGGTTTTAACACATTTTTTTTAGTTGTTTGAAGTGAATGCCAGAAAACTGGCACAGAGCAAGTTTGGAAATTTAAAAATGTAAAGCAAACCAAAACATTTCATAAATTACACTTATTTCATATATTTAAATCCTTAAATAATCTATTTTCACCAAGCAAAAAAAACAAATAATAAATAAAATTATAATATTAATTAGAGTGCTGGTATAAAGAATTTTTGTAATTTTCTTTTCATTTCCAAATTCTGAAGAATGGGTGATTTTCTCATTTCCATCTAGTCATATCTTTCCATGCAGACAGTGCTGCTTTGATTCGTCCAGGATCTGAGACATCTGTCTCTGTCTCTGAGGTTTCTGCCTCCACTGCAGCACAACAGTGAAACATGACATGAACAAAACTAAACACCAACATTTCTGTCCAGGAACACTGTCTCTGATAGTCTTGATGATTCACACACTGTCAACAGTTTCCATAGGAACTGAGACGTAGTCCCTGTGAAAACTGTCCACAGTGTGTTGTGTTCATGCCATGCAGTTATAAACTTTGATAACACTGAAGACTGCAGATAAAAGCTGAACTATGAGCTCACATGTGCAGGACTCCTTATCTGTTAATGATTGCTAACAGGTGTAAATAAAGCTGTTATTGTTGTTATTATTTATTACTATCATTTTCAATTCTGCCAGCAGAATGTTGATATGATGTGGCAAAATGTCAGATTACGTTAGTGTTTTTTTCACTATCTTTAATATGCAATAACTGCACCTGCAGCTATGATACCGTTAAGGTTACAGAAAGATTGTGGTTTTTCAAAATAAAATGATTGAACTGGTTGATGTAGGGGAGAGTGGGGTAAGATGAGCCAGTTTTCTACTTATGTTGTCCTCTAGGCAAGGAAAAATGAGACAGAAGTGCAATGAAAACATTTACCCTTTTATCATGTTGTCTCCTATCAAATGAAATCATCAGAACACATTAATGACAAATAGTCTTGAACATATGACTTTGGAAAAAAAGTGCTAATGTGGCTTAACTTGCCCCAGGTTAGGGGTAGGTTGAGCCATCTGTGGAGACACTGACCACCTAACTTTTCAAGTTTAAATCTGAGCATCATTTTAAAATATTTAGATTTTTTTTTATTTATTTAAAAAGTAATATAATCATATGTTTCCTTTCCAAATGGTTGTATTTGTTGTCTTAAGGCTAACTTGTTGTTTAAGTTAGCTTTAAGACAAGCAAACCAAATAAAGTTTAAAGCAACATTATGTCAGATGTGGTATTTTTTGTGATTTGCTGTGATTCACTCATCCCCATTTCTTTTATTTAATTTCTAGACGATCATATAGTGAAATGAATGTTTAACATTAATATAATATATTTCTGCTGAAATGGTCAAGAGTGAGAATGACATACAACTTTCCAAACACTGGTATGGTCCTTTAAAAAGTCATAGACAGGCAGTATACCAGTTTTTACATAAAAATGAGTTGTATGTTAAAGGGACAGTTCACCGCAAAAATAAAAAATACATATATTTCCTTTTCCTCTTGCTGGTAGTGCTATTTATCCGTGTAGATTTTTTTGGTGTGAGTTGCAGAGTTTTGTAGAAAACCAGTGTCTCTTTCCAAAGGAACTACTTTCTTTCCAACAGATTCAAAAGTAGTTCCAGTAGATTCTACTGCAGAAAGAAAATAGTTTCTACATGAAACTGCTCACAACAAGGTGAGGTGGATTATCTTCAGTAACTTGGTCATGATGAGAAATGAAGAGATACTTGTTTTGAAATTTTCAAATGTGGTTTTCGGTGCTGTGTGCATCACAAACTGCATGCTATTTAAACCCATTATAGAGAGAAGGCAGACATGTCCACAGCTGATATCTCCAAAACTCTGCAACCAAAAGAATACAGGCTAGGGGACAAATATATATTTTGGATTTTGGGGTGAACTGTCCCTTTAGGTTTCACTGTTGTACCATTCTCTCATATTGACTCCATTTTTCATTTCTCCTCACGTCAGTTTTACCTTCAATCCAAAGGAAGGGATTGATAATCCAGCTCTGGTCATCACCGATGATCCTGGTGAGTTTTGATACACACGCCTTTACAGACACTTTCAAAGCTCCTGTCATAAACTCATTTCCCACTGAACCCTGTGCACAGAGCCTGATGAGAGCCTGGTGCCCAGACTGTGCCAGCTGAAGCGTCTGGAGGGACAGAGCTTTGGCTTCTACCTGCATGTGGACCAGAGAGGCCGGGGCTTTGAGATCAGAGACGTGGAGCCGTGGAGTCCTGCAGAGCTCAGCGGCCTCAGAGACGGAGACCGAGTGCTGGAAGTCAACGAGGAATATGTGCATAACATGGACTTCTCAAGGGTTAGTGTCCACAATTCAGTTGATAACCAGTCCACCCACCTGTTGTCCACACAGAGGAAGATGTCACAACATGTCCTAGTTTCTATGAAATTAACTGTGCATATTACTGTTCAGTTATTTATGTTTATTAGATTTATTCTCTTTAAAGTCTTCATTGAATAATTTCAGTGCCCTGTAAGAGAAGCCTGCACACATGGACACACACATGTATCCCATCCTGCTGCCACAATAGATCTGTAGTATTAGTTGTGTAGGTAAATTGTGTAGCTCAGGCTTCTGTGGCTAAGTTATGGTAGCACAGAGAGCTGTGGGTACAGCATACTAACATGCTAACAAAATTTCTGGTAATTTCAGTACGCATACTGTCACCACCAATTTATTCCCTAAATACATTTAATGCATATTTGTTTTTTGCTTATATTCAACTTTAATTAACCAAATGCTTGTTGGATGAGCTCCCATCGTTCAACCATACACACACAGACACCACACTGACCGCTTCCAGCTGTTGCTACAATACATCATCATAAGACTGACCTGTAAATAAATACAAGTAAACAGGAGAACTTTGTTTTTCTGGACAAAAAACACTAATTTTTTTAATCGTCTGAAGCTGTGAATTCTTGTTTGTTTTCTTTTAGTAGGACATGATTTGTCCCAGTACTGAAGGATGGTTGTGATCAGACTGGAGGGGGGGGTGGTGTGTTGAATTCTGAGCTGAAGTCGATGAAAAGTATTTTCACATAGTTGTTTCTGGTCATTTAACTACTAATTCACAGAATCTTCCAGCTAATAAACAGAATTCACAGTTCAATTCATGTTGTTTTTCCTTTTATCCTCATACAACTTATTCTAATCATAACCATCCTGATGATGTAAATGTTTTCAAGTTGCAAACATTGGACTCTTTCCTCTTATCTCTACCATCCATCTCATATTATGTAAACAGAGTGTAACTGATAACTCTGTGTTGTATGTGATCAGCTGGATGGGACAGACAGAGAGACAGAGAGACAAACACCACTGGTCATTGGTTCATCACTGGTTTCCTTTACAGTTTAATGACATGTAAACAGTGGATTGGTGTAAAGGGTTTGGCCTGAATGTGTCCTCGTCTCCATATCTTAACCTGAGCTTAATCCTTATCACCTGTGAGGCCTGAGAGAGGACGACAGATTGCTGCCTGCTGCTCACAGGTTCACAACACGACCTCCTGTTGTTCAGGATGGACATGAATACTACAGGAACCAGGTGTTTGGGACACTAGTCATGAAACTTGAGTTAATTCACTGAAAGTGTTGGGAGGATTACTTTAAAAATGTATTTTAATACAGTTACTAATTACTGTTGTATCACAATATTGAAGAAATGTATCTTGATTGCTTTCTGTTACTTTTCAATTAGCTCAATATAAAGTATGGTGAAATTATTTAGCCTAAAATTGTGTTTATAGGGCTGTGACTAACAATTATTTTCATCATCAATTAATCTTTCACTTATTTTCTCAATGAATCGATTAGTTGTTTAGCCCATGAAATGCCAGAAAATGGTGAAAAATGTCGATCAAAGTCCAAGATGACGTCCTCAAATGTCTTGTTTTGTCCACAATTCAAAAATATCCAGTTTACTGTCAGAAGAGTAAAGAAACCAGAAAATATTCACATTTAAGAAGCTGAAATCAGAGCTGTGACTTTTCTTAAATTAAAAACATCAAAATAGACACAGAATAATTTAATAGTTGATTAACAGTAGATGAATTGTTGCAGCTTTAAGTGTTTTATGTTGATTATTAGGTTTATTAGTTTGTCGAGCTGTTCCGTCCTTTGTTGTGTGCAATTTATTGATTGATTGATGATTGACAAAAAATGATGTCATTTCCACCCAGTGAAGCATTTTTTAATTTTTTCATCATTTTTTGGCAGCTGTGTGTGTGCTGTGCATGGTAGTATAATGTTCTTTATTTAAAAATTATAATCCTACTAATAATCTCCATTTTTACTAAATGTATCTGTAATCTGATTGTGTCTTTTTTTTTAACTGTAACAGAATACAGTTACCTTTTTTGTATCAAGATTACGTAATTCCATTGCATGTAATCCATTACTCCCAAGCCTGTTCACTGAATCATTTGTGTGTCTGTGTAATGATCTGGCAGGTGGTGAGAAAGATCCAGTCATGTGGTTTTCACCTGTTCCTGCTGGTGCTGAGGAGGGAGGAGTATGAGCAGGTAAGTATTAGGAATAACATGACATTATAATCTTTCCTCTCTCTACCTTCCAGTCCACATGGTGAAGATAATGGGCTGCTTTCATAGCAGACATGATGTCTTGTCATGGCAGGACAGCTGCAGGTGAAACCAGTAACTTTAATGATGGCTCAACATACAGTCTGTTGAGTCGAACACCTCAGGCCTCATTTATAAGATGGATTAAGGATCAGTTTCATCTTAAGTATGACTTAAGTGGAAAACCAAGCACAAGTGGTTATTTATAAAACCCTCATTTGACATGGAAATGTTCTGATCTAGTCTAGACTTGACCTGACTGATGTTCCTGCTGGTTGTGTTGGGGTACTGCAGCCTGTGGTGAACTTTGCATCAGCTTTATGAATAATAAGCTATAAATAATCATTTAAAGGAGTGACAAATTAATAGCAATACACTCCCAAGCCTTGTGTTTGGCTCTGTGTGTCATCCTACTATTCAGTCCATTTTTTAAAAACAAAGTGTTTTCTGGCTTCAGTCTCCTCTACCACCGCTGTGATCTCGTCCTCCAAACAATTGATAAAATTATAAATTCAAGGCAACTGTCTTCACTAAATTTTGAAATGTCACGTCACACTCAAACCCTTAAATTTTCAACTAAACTCAAGAAAGTTTTTTTGACCTATAATCTTTAATTGATTTAAAAATCTACTTTTCTTCTTTAGATAAACTTCAATCTTTGAGTTTTAGAAATCCAAAGAATTCTGTATTTCAGAAGTCAATGATCATTATTTGGGGGCTTAAAAATTAAAAAGTTGTAACAGAAAATATTAAATTATTAACTATGATGTACTTTCACTTTAACAAATTCATTTAACAATTTTTGAAATACAAACGAGGTTCAAGTTTGTCTAAAGGAGAAAAGCAAAATATGTCAACAAAAGATTCTAGGCTGGAAAAAACAGTTTTCTCAGCTTTCTTTTTGACAGTGTTCCTGATGAAAACCTCATTTGTGCTGCATTAATAAGAGGAAATCACTGATTGTAAGACAGGTGCCGTCAGTAAGTTAAGTTGAGATTTATAGATCACAGATGCTTCAGTTTCTAATTTTCTTCTCAGAACCTGCAAAGTTTATTATGTTCAGTATCTTTTATGAATCAAACTTTAGCACGCCGTCAGAAACAATCTTCAGACTAATTTTAGGTACAAACTAAGGCCATTTTTTATAAATGAGGTCTCCTGTCTGAAAAATAGATTTGAAGCATAAAGATTTGTTAATTAATAAATATCCACGACCTGCTGGTGCATCATTTCATATTAGCCAGCAGATCTGTCCTAATCCTCCAACTATTTTGTGACCAGTTAGCATGTACATGTGGGTACCAAAATGAAAGTTACACTCTTGTTTTTGTGCTCTTTTCTTGTGTGAGGAGAGAACCACGCCCAAAGTTTACTTTCAGTGAGGAAGAGCATTATAATGTGTTTATCCTTCAGTTACTCTGCAACAGAGGTTTTTGTGTTTCCAAGAGGGCTTTTTTCAAAAAGACTCGACACAACCTTAGAAAAACATGTGTAAATATTCATGTTCTGTGGTACTTGAACTTGGGACTTGGTAAAGCTGAATGCTGTGGACTCATTGTGTGTTTCCAGCTAATAAGTTGCCTGGAATTGGACTTTTAGGCTAATTTTGCACGGATGGCAGCCCCCAAAACATTTTGGTAGCATTAGAGGTAAAAAAAAAAAAATGTTGTTTAACAGGCTACACTTGCTGTGCTAAAAGTAAAGGGCTAACATGTGGTTAGAGCTAGCCCCAGTAGCTTAGCTACCAGTCATTTAAGGTTCATCACATCAGTGACAGCTGCTGATGATTGCGGTGACATTTAAAGTAAAGGGAATTCCGTGTTTTTCTTCTTATTATACATGTTATAAAATAGATGGTGAAAAAATTAAAAAGACTACATTTACGACATAAAAATTTATTGTAGTCCACAACAAAACACTCTTCTCGTGGAAGCCCATTTCCTCCAGTAAAAGAAAGAAATAAGTATGAGATAAAAAGTTGAAATTATGAGATAAAAAGTCAAAATTATTATTATATAATTATGACATTTTATCTTATAATGGCTATTTTTCATTTATCTTATAATTATGAGTTATCATAGGGATTTTTTTCCACTGGCAGAAATGGACTTTCATACTTCAACTTAATTTCTTATTCATTTATTGAACTTGAGCCTTCATGTTAACTCAATTAGTTTCACAAAACTCAAATAAAACTTGTAAACTAATTATTTAACCTAAGTTCAGTTAACACTTCAACACTTAAATATGACTAATGTGAGTTATTGTGATTCAGTTCCTCTGATTTATGCCTCCATGTGTTGAATCCTGCTGGTGTCTCTCCTCTCCAGGCAGTGTCTCTTGGTGTGGACTTGCAGATGCTGGCCAAGGCCTCCAAAGGGGACGGCTGGTCCAGACCCAGGCTGTGTCACATCAGCAGAGACCCAGAGCATGGCCTGGGAATGTCAGTCATCCCAGTGCAAGGTACCAGCACACCGCTGTCACTGTTTGACAGAGTGGTAACTACTCATTTACAGCTGCTCTGAGGACAATACACACACATCTTGTGGGCTTTAACCAGTTCACAACCTGACCAGTAGATGTGATGATCCACAGAACATTAATGATTCACCTCCATGCAGACATCTGTTTTAGTTCAGCCTGCTCTGTAGAAACAGCCTGCATACAAACATCCAGAGGATGGATTCATTTAAAAGTTGGGTAACACTTCAGTTTCCAGGTCCCATAATGTCATGGTAAACAGCTGGTGATTACCAAGAAATATATTTGAAATTTCTTAGAAATTACCCACAAATGATCTCCAAATTACCCACAAATGTCATGGTTAATTATGTGATGATTCGCAAGTACTATTTTCATGTAGTTGGTGGTAATTACAAAGCAACATATTTGAAATTTCTCTGAATTTATCTGCAAATTACCCCCAGATTTTATGGTAAAGATGCATGAAAATGACACCTGGGAATTATTACATTCTTACCATTACTTTAGAAGCTGGAATTACCCATTAGTCACTCCCTACTGGTAACAATAATAGTTCCATTTGTTTTTGGATTTCTTGATGAACAACAGGTTTGCCATCTGTCTTGTACTTCTGTCTTCAGCTGTAGCTCAGGTTGCCAGATATGTTTGGTGGACAGAGGAAATGGTTTTTAATGTATCAAATAAGATGACCTCACTGTGAAGACCATACATACAGAATACTTCATTGGCTGCTGTATGATTCATTAACGTCATCGCCATATTACAGCGGGCAAGACTGATAGTTTTTATGGATAAAAAGTGCTCTAATATTTACATTTCTTATAACAGAGTTTATGACAAACCAAGTTTCATGACAATCAGACGCAGGGCAGCAACATACAGCTGCAGCCAATAGGTATCTACATTTCTGTATCTATGGTGACGACCCTGTGAAGATTCACTCTAGTTATTGGAAATAGTTTTAGCATGTACTCTTCCTAAAACCACAAACCTTCTGTTTTTAAACAGATAAGATGTAACATATCAGGTGTTGATATGTGTGCTTTTGAGCTTTGGACAGAGTCAGACTAGCTGTTTCCGCCTGCTTTTTGTCTTTATGCTAAGCTAGGCTAACCATGTCCTGACTCCAGCCCTGTACTCAACAGACAGACATGAGATTACAGAGGTGGGGTCAAGTCATTGTTTTCCAAGTCAGTAAGTCTAACGTCTTTACTCTCAACATGGGACATGTCAAGACAGACAAGTTTCAAGACAAGTTTCAGGTCCTAAACTTTGTGTTTTGAGTCCTAAACAGGTCATAATGTAACAGTGACTATCCAGCACCATTGATTAACAAAGTTACTTAGCTGGTGAGCTAACGTTAGCTAAGCACTGACTGTGTTAATATTAGCTCTGACTCACTGTTCTTTGTGCAACTTGAAAAGTTGAACAAAGTTGGAAATTGTTACGTTTCTGTCTGTAATTGTCAACCTGCACATTTTGCAGTTTGTTTGTTTTTTGCGGGCCAACATGTAGTTTATATACTTGAACAACACAATCTTTGTTATCATTTTTCCAACTGGAGCTCAGTGACAAGTAACGTTAGCTCTTCATGGTTCTCTGCAATTTGATTGGATGCTGCTGGACTGGATTCAAACAAAGCAGATCTGGTGAATTAAATGTTGACTTGCTGAGAATGAATAGGACTCTGTATCTGGCCCAGGGGCAGTGCTTTATGTGCTGCATCACAGAGCGTTGTGTGCCTGATGCGTGTTCTTGTCAGCTCGCTTTGGGTCACCTCATCACTTTCTGGATAAACTAACAAAACGGTAACCTAAAAAGTTGTAAAACCTGATACTTAACCTCATACCTGATTTTTTTATATTCATGTGATCATCAGTTTACAAAGATAGAAGTTTTTGGCTCCTTTTACTGCTGCATGGCTGTGACAGTGATTAACATTAGACTGCCCTGATTTTTAATGACTTTCACCTGACTGTAGATAAATTCTTACATTGACCATCATAACATTATACTGGAAAATATAACTAAATCAGGGGGTGTAGAGGATACAGCACAGACATACAGTACTTGTTTCCCCTTATTGATTGATACAGTTGATTTGAAAATAGGTGTGTAAACTGAACTAGATAGTGTTAACATATACTGACAAAATGGACTAAAGTATGTCCAACAACAACAATATGCTAAGATGTAAATGTAAATAAACTGATCTCATCTCTGATCTCTAAACTGATTAATCGATTGTTAATAGATTATTAATTGAGTATTAAATTAATCGCTGACTATTCTGATAATCGATTAATCGGTTTGAGTATTTTTTTTTTATATATAAAAAAGTCCAAATTCTCTGATTTCAGCTTCTTAAATGTGAATATTTTCTGGTTTCTTTACTCCTCTTTGACAGTAAACTGAATATCTTCGGGTTGTGAGTAAGTAAGACATCTTGGACTTTGGGAAACACTGACTGACATTTTTCACCATTTTCTGATATTTTGAAACAAACAACTACTAATCAGTTAATTGAGAAAATAATCAATGTTTAATTGACTATGAAAATGATTGTGAGTTGCAGGCTTATAATGTACGCATTATTCAGTCTAGTTTGACTAATTTTCCATGCTTTGGAGATTAAACTAGCCTTTACTTTCACACTCAGTCCAACTTTTTTTTGCGCACTCAGAGCACAGGCTCAGACAGTCAGGGCTCGCACATGAGCTTGTTGAAGCGTGCACTGTAACGCCGTGCAAAACTATGCCCATGTGAGCAAATACAAGTTTTTAGGCAGTCCTGAGAATGAATAGTGTTAACGCCGGTTGATTCAGGCAATGAAGGGAAATTAATTGATTGGTGGATTCATACTTTTTAAATAGCAGACTTTTCAATCTTTGGGCTTGGGGGAAGGTATCAAAAGGATTACGTCCAAGTCAAGTCATTGGTGTTTAAGTCAAGTTGAAATTTTAATTTTAAGTTGAGTCTAAAATGTGACTGGAGTCCACACCTCTGTGAGATTGATCCATTTTCTCATCTCACTCTCAGAAAGACAACAGAAGTAGCTCCCAAAATGTTGAATCATTCCTTAAAGAACCTTGTTCCGCCCCTACAGAGAGATTAGGTGCCAAATCATTTATTAACAGCTGAGAAAGTTCATCTTGTTACAAAGTACAGCAGTTTTATACCCCACCACCCTGATAATAATGACTGAGATAACAGTAGAGATGTGTCACAGGTCAGAAGGGCCAGTACGTGGTGAGCACAGTGACTGACAGTCCAGCAGAGAGAGCAGGTGTCTGCACTGGAGACAGACTGATCTGGATCAACGGTGTCATGGTGTCAACACTCACACACTCCGTCCTCAGCAGAACTGTAAGACTCACACACACACACACACACTCCGTCCTCCAGTGTCCTCAGTCAGATCTGTGTGGTTTGTCAGACTGAACATGTGTGTGACTCCCGCTCTGTGTTTGGCTGACAGGTGAAGAAGAGCGGGGACTCAGTGACGGTGCTCGTCATCGACAGCGACAGCGGGTGTTGCTATGTGAGGAGGAAGATGCCCGTCCTGCCCGTGGTGGCAGAGTGTCATGGCCTCCCACACACTGCCAAGACCATGCATCTGGTTAAAGGACCTGACGGATACGGCTTCCTGCTGAGACAGGAGAAGCTGGCGGGCTCTCGACAGATAGGTATGCAGAGATACACTGATGCAGAGTCCAGCAACTCTGAGAACTAGAGCTGACCCGTTACCCACCAATAGTTCCAAGTTAAATCCTCACCCGCCCAGGACATAATATGAATATAAGCCCCATGACCTGACCTGTACCGTGATAAAACACACATATAGTCGCTCACTTGTGTTCTCAGCTGGTACAGCAGCTGTGCTCCTGCAGCTGTCTGTGTGTTTCCATAGTGATGACGAGCTTCGCTTTTGGCTGTCAAAAGCTAATACTTTTTGAAACTTCAACTTTCAACTTTATTTGTCCTGATGGGCAATTGATTTTGCAGCATTAAGTGCAACACAGAAAACACATGAATTAAGACGTAGCAGGGGGTAACACAGAGTCAGCACACAGATAATGACAAAGATGGCCAAGCTGTCATCCCACTGTGTAAAATATGTCCAGCATACATAAATACATCACCAAAAAAACAGTTGTCCAGTGACAGCAACATGAAAAACAAATTATACCAGTAAGGCTACTGAGTCAGGATTATCCAGGAGGGTAATGACTCTGGGGATGAACGAGTGCCTATATCTGTTTGGGGATTCTGAAGCGGGTACCAGAGGGTGAAGAGGGTTGGTGCAGTCAGACTGGATGGAGTTTGTCCTCTTCACCACCTGACTGTTGTACAAAACAGACACGTTACTCTGCTGGACTCCTATGATTTTGCTGCACATGTTGACTATTTTAGCCAGCGCATTCTTAGTTTTAATGCTACATACACTACCATACCAACAGATGAGGGGAAAAGATCATATTGATTCAATATATGATTTGTAGTAGAGAGTCATCAGCAACCTGTCGACATAAACTTAGAGAGTTTCTGCAGACAGAAGAGCCGTTGTTGACCTCTCCTACACACCATTTCAGTATAACAGTCAAAAGTGAGCCTGTTGACTGAACCAAGGTTTTTATAGCTGACAGCAGCTTCCACCTCTTGACCCTCAATGATGGTGGTCTGAGTGGGAGAGGAGTGCATCTGAAATCTATGCACGTCTTTCATTTTTGATTCATTGAGTTGAAGAAATGAGTTTTTGCACCACTTTAAAAAGTAATCAACCACAGGACCATGACCTTCATTCATCAACTGAGCCATCGGCAAAGTTTGAAATATAACCAAACTGGCTCTGACAGTCACCTGTATACAGAATATAAAGGACTGGAGAGAGAACACACCCCTGGGGAGAACCTGTGGATGAGGACAGTTCTCCTAACATGTATTCATTCACCCTCTGGGTTCTGTAGGAGAGGAAGTCCAGGATCCAGCCTGCTAACCTTGAGTCAACACCAAAGTAAACTTTTTACGAGCAGCCAAGCTACTGATAACATTCTCACAGTCTTTGAGCAAAACAAAATCCCTCTAAGCATCCTGTCCACAACTTGGTGTCCTTGGCTGGCTGCTTTTGCCTTTCTGTCATCAGTTTTAGCTCTCAGCCAGCCTTCATCACTGTCAGATCAAACAGTGACGTCTCATTGTTTGTCAGGATGTGGGGTCAAAGGTTATGTTGTAGACTTACACAATAAAACCCTGCCAGCTGATTAGGCTTGATATTACTGTATCAGCAGATATAAATATTACAAATACTGGACAATCATTTTCATTTCTGATTTCCCCAGGGAAAAAACATATTATTGTATTGTCTGTGTTATATTATTGTTCTCATCTGCTGCCCGCCCACAAATAGTTCATTTTTACCTGGGCCTACACATGTAAATTTATGTAAAATATATTTTTTACCCATTGCACAAGGTTTTTGCAGGTCACCTGCCAGGTGCATGCAGTTAAATCTGTTTACACTGATGGACACATGATAATACACAGACACACACACACTCACCTGCTAGAGCCAGCTCACCATTTTATAAAATCAGGTGATGCACTGTGAACCTGATATTAGAGAACAGCTCAGATTAGTGAGGACGCATGCTGAAAAAAAGAAGACACACAAATTAACTCAAAGTAAAAAAGTATACATAGTTTCCATCTGAAGGACATTTATAGTGGGTGTGTCTGTGCAAAGCTCACTGAACCTCACCTTTTCTCCACGATGGAGTTTCCATCTCTTGTCTTTTTTGTCTGTCTGAGTCATTTTTGTCTGTTGTGCACAACATGCACTGATGGATACACCAGTGAATCGCCTTTTCTGTGTGTTATCATTCCATCTATTTAGGTTGAAATCAGTCTTGATGTTGGGAACATGGCACTCAATGATGCAAAATAAACAAACAAACAAACAAACAAACAAATGAATTAATTAATTAATTAACAATTCTCCTTAAATGCATAAACTGTAAAAAAAAATGTAAGGTGTAGAAAGTACAGATATTTGTGTTCAAATGTAGGGAGTAAAAGTAAAAATTTGTCAGAAAAATAAATACTTAAGTAAAGTAAGATATTGGAAAACTCTAAAGGAAAAATCTGTAATATATTTGCTGTAATGTCATTAGAGAACAAGGAAACATGTTAGGTTGAAATACTCACTTTACCTGACATGAACGCTACAGCTGCAGGGTCACACTTTTCAATTTCCATTCCAGCCCAGAATAACTGTTTTGTGTGTCTGTTTCACACTAATCAGAGTTCAAATTAATGCTGAATGTTTGCAGAATGAGTAAGTGTCTGTTTATGAGTCATAAGAAATTATTAATAATGTTGTAGAAGGCACAGTGTTTATAACTGTTAAAGTGAGCAAAATGTTAATGGAGACAGTGAGACAGGCAGCCACTTAACTCATCGTCCAGAGTGTGTTATTTCAGAGCAGTGGGCTTTTGTTTTCAGGATAACAGACTGAACTTTACCTTGACAGACAACTGACAGTTATAAACAGCTGATCAATGAGGTTGTGCATCCTGCGCTCCTGCAGAGCTCCTGCAGAGCTCCTGCAGCCTGTCTGTCTCTGCAATGTCTGGGGTGGAGGGGGGTGAGAGAAACAACTCTCTTCAAACAGCAATACAGCCTTTTTTGATATACTGTCTGTGAATCAAGTCACTATTTAGACTGCAGTGCTTTTAGCTACATATTGCTCCTTTAAGTACAGTAACAAAGTACGTATTTGTTTGTGTATTTGATGTGTATGACATGTTTTAGTTTGCCCCATGTTCTGTCTATTAAGACTTCAGAGGCAGAGTTTATGACCTGTCCTCCAGCCTGCCACCAGGGGGTGATTTAGATGCTTTGGCTCCATTTTGGGGAGTTGTCATGTCGTCTATTTCTAATGTCAATGAGTGAAACTACCATGCTGCCCTCAATTTCACAAAAATTCAGCTTGGATCTACTCGCCTGGAGTGGGAGAGATGATCTTTTTTCATCTTCTGAAGATGGCCATGCCAGAAAAAAGTTTGAGAATCACTAAATGCCGTTGACAGGCTCTGCAACTATAAAACCTGTGCTGGTCCAACCCCATTTACATGACACTCCTCAAAAGCATGTTGGAACTTTTCTCGCAGTAGTTGATCCAAAGTCTCTGTGACCGTGTCTCTGAACCAGTTCACGTGCTTCGGGAGGTGGATGCAGGGAGTCCAGCTGAGGGGGCGGGGATGGAGGACGGAGACCTGCTGCTGGCTGTCAACGGGGAACCTGTGGAGTCTATGGAGCATGAGGACATTGTTAAAAGGATCAGACGGAGTGGTGATCAAGTCACCCTCATCACTATATCCATACCAGGACGAGACTTTTACAGAGAGGTATGTGCAGTCACATTAATGTGGACACTGTATCAGGACCTGTCTTTAACCACCGTCTGTTGTTCTCCTGCAGCTGGGCATCTCTCCCCTGCTGTTCCATGATCCATGTACCCCCCATGATGGCAGACAGCAGACTGTCTCCCACTGCACCAAGAACCAGAGAGAAATTCCCTGGAGAAATGGGAATGGACATCTGACATATCCCACAATCCCAGAGATACAGGTATGATCCTGCTACTCATTACATCCTCTGTACTGTGACCCAGCAGCAGTACTGTGTCTGCTCACAGCCAGGGGACACACATGTAGAACTGGACACTCTTAGAAATTAGGTCTGAGGTTCTGCCCAGAACCATTTGCTTCTGAAGAGCCCATTTTTGATGAGATGGTACATCAAAGGTTCTTGGGTTCCATGAAGAACCCTTTTTGGAAGAAAGATTTCTCAAAGGATTGTTAGAGGTTTGGATGTTAAAAGATCCTCACCTCCAAATGTTCAAATGTTTTGAATGGTATTTTTAAATGTAGATCTATCTGAGAACTTCTTATTCAATTCAGTTTACATCTGGTCTTACCTCATCTGTAGAATACAATATGGTTCTTTGTAGAACCCACAGAAGACAAGAGGATTGTAAGTGGAACCTGTACAAAAAGTCTAGTATTAGATCCCCATCGGTGGGTTAGATAAAACTCTTGGAAAGTAAAAGGGTTCAGCAGGGTGCAGGTTATTCCCAGGTCATCAAATACTGTACCAACACTCTGTGTTGGTACTCGTTGCCTTGGTTGTTTGGGTTGGTTAGGTTTAGGCATGAAGAGTGATTGGTCAGGGTTAGGGTAAGAAATATCAGGGTAAGCCAATCAGAGGCTGAGTAGGGCGGGTCATGACTTTGTTCTCCTGAAATAGCCATAGTTAACCGCCCAGTAAATGTGTTGTTTCAAGATTAAATGTCACATTAGTGTCCTTTTATTGTGACCAGTCCAAACATGTGTGTGTGTGGGAAGTAACCAAGAACAAATACTTAATTTCTCTACTTCACTGGAGTTTTCAGGTATCAGTACTTTAACTGAGTATTTCTTTTTCTTACAACTTTTTACTTTTCCTCTCTTCATCTGGACACAAAAATCTGTACTTTCTACTCCTCATATTTTCAAAACAGACTTGTTACTTAAGTGTTAAGGCATTTGAGTGGAATTATTGATTATTTAATTTTGCTTCATTTCGCACCCTCTTCCAACATCAAGACGAAAAAGACGCATCAAGACGAAAACAATGTAACAAGGCATAAGAAGACAAAAACAATATAAAAGACAGACAATAATATCATACAAGACATAACAAGATGTCACAAGACAAAACCAACATAAAAAATGACATAAAGGATGTGACAAGACAAAAAACAACTTAATAAGATGTAAAAACACAGGGCACCCCTATTAGTTCAGTGGGTAGAGCGTGCGTCCCATGTACTGAGGCTGTCAGTCCTCTGCAGCGGCCGCAGGTTCGACTCCTGCCTGTGGCCCATTTGCTGCATGTCATCCCCTCCCTCTCTCTCTCCCCTTTCCTGTCATATCTCCAGCTGTCCTATCAAAATAAAGGCAAAAAGCCTAAAAAATAATCTTAAAAAAAAAAAAGATGTAAAAAACACAAAATGATGCAACAAGACAAAAACAATGTAAAAGATGTAACAAGACAAATAAAATACTTAAAACGACATAAAAAAAAAAACATAACAAGACGTAAAAGACGAGACAAGATGAAAATGACATAAAAGACTTAATAGGACATAAATGACATAACAAGACAGAACGGATGGACAAGATGTAACAAAATGAAAACGCTGTAAAAGACGTAACAAGATGAAAACAACATGACACCATGTAACAGGACAAAAATGACAAGAGAAAAAAATGATGTAACAAGATGAAAGCATCATAAAAGACACAATGACATGAAAATAAAAGACATCACAAGATGGATATGTCATAAAAGACATAACAAGACAACAGAGTGAGAGGGAGACTCGACCGTGGAGAGAAGGCGAGGTTCAGTTCGCTTTGCACAGAAATGCAAGTAGAGTTGTCCTACAGAGGAAGAATTTTACATGTCAGAATTTTACATGTCAGAGCTTGTACTTTTTCACTTTTACTGTTTTTTTTTTACACAAGAACCTGTACTTCTGCTGGATCTTGACAGAGAAGTGTCCACTGACAGATTTTTTCACATTTGTGAACAAAATCTGAGAGGAATAAACCTTAAGAAGTCTGAGAGAAATGGGAGTAAAAACCAGTGATGAATGACTGACAATTGACAGTTTATAAACCAGTGAGATTATGTGCATGTGAGAAGAGATCAAATGTATGTGAAAGTGACATTAGATGGTTATTATGACTGAATGAACATTTTCACCTGGTTTTGTGTTTTTCAGCTGTCAGACAGAACAGGTGATGCTTTCTTGTGATGGATGGATGAAGAGAGAAAGATGAGGAGCTCAGGTGTAAAGAAACAAATGATTTGAAAGCAGACTGAGGCTGGAGATGAAGCCGTTTTATTCTTTGCCCATTTATTTTAAAACTCCATCACTAAAATCACCACCGTGTCACTGTCTCCTGGGACCAGGCATGTTTTAACACAGGACTGTAATGACATGACCTGCCTTTTTAACCCTGTGATCTCCAACTCTACATTCTGATTCATACTTTTCTGTCTAAACACTGGTTAGTATTTTGTGTGAAAATTCTTATATGCTGTAAGATATACACTGTGAAATATCTCCATCAAAGCTCCATATATAGAAATGTGCATTTTAAATACGTTTGTAACATGAACATACACTGTACTTTATTATTCATTCATATTAAATGTTTTTGTGATGATTTTTTTCTCAGCATATATATTTTTTGTTCTGTATCCGACAGCAGAGTGTGTGTGTTTTATTTATTTTGGTGTGGAACTGATCCATGGTTGATCTCCTATCATTCATTAGTGTAAATGTGCAGCAAAAACAAATAAGTGTCACCTTAACTCATGATTATTTTAAAGATTTTTCTCATTAAAACAAGATATTTTCATGTTACACCATATAAACTTGTAATACTTATAACAAGTAACCTAATGTTATAATATACTATTTGTCTAAAGTCTCAAAATATTCGTCATAACAGAATATTTCATGTTATAATATTATAAAATATAGTTTTAATGTAACGTTATTATAGAAATAAGTTATCACATTATAACAAGACATTTTCATATTATTAGAACATACAAACTTGTTATAACAAGAAACTTTTCTCGTTCTAACAATATACTATTTATCTTGTTAAAACATGAAACATTCTGGGCAGATGTTTAGCTCAGTGGGTAGAGCGTCCGACCCATGTATGGAGGCTGTTACTTCTCTGCAGCGGCCGCTGGTTCGACTCCCGCCTGCGGCCCTTTACTGCGTGTCATCCCCCCTCTCTCTGCCCTGTTTCCTGTCTACTCTCTGGCTGTCCTGTCCAATAAAGGCAAAAAATGCCCAAAAAAATAACTAAAAAAACAAAACAAAACATGAAATGTTCCATGTTATAACATCATTTACTGTAATAACAAAATGCTTCATGTTACGATAAAATTGTTAATGTTGTTATAATTCTAATATAATTGTAATGTTGTTATAACAATGCTGTGTTCTAACAATGTTATAACAATGTACTAGTTGTTATAACATGAAACATTTCACGTTATATGATAAAATAGTTTTAATGTGATGTTATAGAAATAAGTTATCACATTATAACAAGATATTGTTATTACAACACAAACTTATTACGAGAAACTTTTCTTGTTATAACAATGTACTATTCATCTTGTTACAGTGTTAAATGTTTCATGTTATAACATGATAAAATATTGTTTGAATGTGACGTTATTGTAGAAATACATTATCACATTATAACAAGATATTTTCACATTATTACAACATACAAACTTATTAGGTTATAACCAAAAACTTTTCCTGTTCTAACAATAAACTATTTATCTTGTTTTTAACATTAAATGTTTCACATGTGATAACTTATTACAATGTGACATAAAAATATGTAACAATACAAGTTATCATGTGAAACATTTTATGTTACAACAATGTGCCTGTAAGTTAATGTTATAACATGAAAACTTCTTGTTATAGCTATAAACTTTTCATGTCCTAAAAAGATACTGATCCTTTTTTATTTTTCAGGCAAGGCAGAAATACACTGCTGTATAAATGTTAGTTATTCATAGTACACGAGGATGTGGGGATGATGAAGTGTACATTCTATATATTAAAAAAGTATATACTGAATGTATATAGATATGGGGGTGTTGAAAAGTGAGGATGTCAGTGTGGATCTCACAGACCTTCAGACAGATACAAGATAAAATCTTTCAGGTTTAGACTTTTTAGTGAAAACATGGTCTAAGTGTGGCTGCTGTGTTAGTGTGGTGTGATGGTGTGAGAGGTTGTCTTCAGTCTTTGGATCCTGAGACAGAAGTATGGACAACAAGGTTTGGCATTCTTTAAATGTCACATTTAATGTTTTCACCATTATTTTCCAGATGGAGCCTTTTGGGTCGACCTCACACTTTCCAAAATGACAACCGTCAACTGGATAGCTAGTCTTTAACTTTGATTTACAGTGCTTGAACGCAGAGTTTAATAGATACATCTAGGTACTGTATATACTGCAAGTTTTATTCAAATTACAATGCATCTGATTAAAACATCAAATATACAAACATTGTTTAGGACAGCAAATTATAGGAATCCAAATAGTTCAGTAGTTGCTGAGTCGTGGTTAGTCTCTCACATAAATTTGTCAGTTATTACTCTACAATTTTCCAAAATGAGCATCATTTGATTCAAGTACTTCATTCCAACACAAAAGAAAACATAGGAAACTACTATATCTACACAAAGAGTTCATACAGGCGGTGGGGAGGAAGAGTGACAGCTGGGACCACTGCTGGCTGTTCATTCCTGAGAGAATTCCCATTCAGTCTCCAATAGACCCACAGCAGGGCTCTTTTCTGTGATCTCATTCTTCATAATAGTCCTGGTTGAATGGGTACGTGATAATCTGATCAATAACGCACGGCGTCACTGTGCAGTTATTTTACATAATGGGCTGGAGTGGATTATCATCATGTTAAACTATGGCAATGTAACAAATCAAATCATGAGCCTCATCAGGGAAAATCAACAGCAAAGTGTGTCAGAGGGACTCAGATAACTGACATTACTTCCAGGTCATTTCAGACTTTTGGGTGATATGACAGAGAGCTCAATGCACTGAAAGCTGAAAACACCTTTAACTTTTTGACAACAAAAATAAAACACAAGAAAATGAAGAAATTTGACCATCCACAGGTCGCACCAAGAAACACAAGCAAATGAAAGATCAGACGTTTCCAGGGGACACTGATGGACACAGTGGTTATTAGACTTCTGCTGTTTTCACATTCTAGCAGACTGAATCTGAGAGTAATATTTCACCAAGCAAACAGATTCAGTTTGGTCTTGTGATCATGATTAGTTACTGTATCATTACACTAGGAAAAATATGGAGGTAGAACAGAGACTTTAAAGTTTGACATAAAAAACAAAACTGAAGTGAAAAGGGAAACACTGACACTGAAAATTATTGTTTTATTTAGATTTTTTTCATTCTGTTTTTCAATGCCCGTCTTAATTTTTTTTTTCTGTCACTGTTCTTGTGGACAGAACGGGTGTGAGGGTAGCAGGAAGGACAGGAAGTGATTTAGGTGCTATTTACATGATGTTTTCAACATAAAACAGTTAACTTTTGTTGCTTTACGGCTGATTGTTCACATGACAACAGTGTTTTAGGGGCCTGAAAATGCTTGAAATCAGGTTCCAGAATGTAATCTTTTGAAAACGCCACCATTATCGTTTCTATGTAAACTGGCAATATGCATTTCAACCATGTGTAAGTGGGACGACAACAAAAACAATGGTGGACTACTGAGTTCGTCCAGCAAAATGTGGATTTAGTGCACCAGTACTGTAAACAGAGATGTGCATACACCATTATCCTCTTGTTTGTTTGTACTCACCAGTCACACAAAAGTTTGTGTGCAGGCGCATGGTGTTATTCTGTGGTGTTTCATTACAAAGTTACACTGCCAGCTACTGGCCTGGGCATGCATACTGCAGTGTTATATATATATTTTTTTTTTACGGATCTGTGTGCATGGGGCACATCTTCACAATGTTGTTGTCTGATAACGAAACTTTTTTAGAGTGCAAAGGAAAAATGTTTCCGTTTTTACTGCATTGTTGCAGTCTAAAATGTCTGATTTCACAGCAGACTTTGTAAAAAAAATTATTTCTGGGCACCTTCGCAATGAAATTGTGGAAACTGCAAAAAACAAAACAACCAAAAAAAAAAACAAAAACAAAAACAAAACAAACAAACAAACACAAAAAAAAGCTGCAATCTTTTTTTATATAATTCATTAAAAATCAAAGGCAGGTTGTTCCAGGGAGAATAAAACGCACACTCTATCGTGTGTTCTAAGTAATCGAGTGAATTCATTGAGATATACATGCATGACGTTGGTGCAGGGTACGGCTATGATTGGTGGAACTCGTAGGAAGCTACAATAATTGGTAAAATTTGCAGAAAAGTTGCAGTGGTTGCCAAGTCATGCAGAATTCACAGGTTTTGGTTGAATTTACTTTTGTTAATACAAATGTCAATGTTCAGTGCCTCTGTTTTTCAGTTCAGGTTTTGTTTTCAAACTCAATGCCACAATTTAAAGTCAGTGTACTGATTCTATATAGAGAACACAGGAGCTGATACAAAGATGTTTCTCTGCAAAAACTGTGAATATGGCTTTACGCTAGGTGTATAGCTATCATCTCCAATAATATCAGAATCAGGCAATTCATTTTTTAAAAATTAAATTAACATTTTAACTGATGTTAACTGAATAGGTGATGCATTTGTTGGTCTTTGGTGTCTCATGACATTTCTGTTGTACTGTGTTAGAACTGTCAGTGGTCTTTTCTGTACGTGTAGTGAGTTTCTTGTTTCTGCACATATGTTTTTAAATTGACAAACATGTTTCTGAGCTGAAATTATGAGTAGGAGTCCACATGACATCATTTTCTCATTAGGGGCGTTAAGTGTAAGCTCTCTGTGAACTGTGCGTACCTGTCCACAGCTTTAACTTAAACCTGTTATGTTATTACAAGCTACAGAATACTGTCTGCATGTAAGTTGAAGGCATCCAAGCAGAACTACCGTGGCGTCCATGTACGTGTCTGTTTGGGAGTATATTCGGGCCTTTAGTTGCTTGTGTTTGACTTTTTTTCTAAATGCTGCTATGCATTGGAAAATGATGAAGGTGTTTTCTTCATTTGCTTGTGTTGTGTCTATTATTTATTTGGTTTTCTAAGGTTGCAGAGTATTGAGCCCTCTGAGCCAATACAATATGCTCTTTACACCTCGGAAACTTTTTGTCAACCCTGGAAGAAACATTACTAGTATATATGTAAGTGCTACTGAGGCTGGCTTCTGGTAACTGGTGCCATATCAGATGTGCTTCTCCATTGATGAATCTCTTATTCTATTCTTTTTATTAGCTAAACCATATAACTTTTCAGTATTTTAAGCAAAAACTTTAATCTGTGTTGTAGTTAGTTATAACTTAAATTAGCCAAAATTAAACTCAATTCAGAAAGGGCCCAGGTTCAGTGAGTGGATTCAATACTGGATCAGGATATAATCTGGATACTGAGCCCATCTGCAGACAGTACAGCCTTCAAAAACCAGATAAAACACTGGTTTAATCCTCAGTAGTCTGAAAAGAAGTCATCAGAAGAAGCTAATGTGTTATGTGAAACTTTAAAAATGAACTTAGTATCAAATGGAGTCCTTTATACGGAGCTTTGAACACAGCCGCTGTGGTGTGAGCAGTGACTCTCCCTCCCCAGAAGATCCTATCCTATCAAAGAGTGAAAATCGACTAACAGTCAGGGAACCCTTGGCTATTGGTAGGACTTTGTAATACAAACGTGATGATTCAAAATGTCAAGTGGATGCTTTGCACTTGGACAGTGCAGGAGTGGGCAGGAGAGGGTCTGCGGGGCGGGTGGAGGGAGGGAGGGGCAGTATATTTTTATCATTTCAGTATAAAAGCTTGAATAGACATTCAAGTGTTTGAATTCATCCCCACGTGAAATCAGAAACGCATGGGGGTAAACAAAGCCAAGTTATTGAGCTCAAGAGGTAGAGACCAACACGGTGAATCCTTTATATACATATTCACACAGTGCTGCTGTGATGAAATCATTAACAACAATAACAAAGAAAGGCTTCTCCTTAGATATATCTACAACTCTGCTGTACACACAAGATACAGTTAACATGACTGTGAGTCCTTATAGGATTTGTTGTCCTCTACACATCCTAGTTGCAGGGTAAAAATCAAGAAAATATATACATTTGTATGCAAGTTTTAAAAATAAAATTAACTTCACAGCCTTAGAAATGTGCAGGCTAATACAATTTCTATACAGTGGTATTGTTTTTTTTAGGTTGGTGTGTAGATCTGCTTCTCTATTTAACATATATACAGAATCATACTTTGAGGTGTGAGAAGAATGCATGCCATAGGACACAAGAACAGGAATAGAAAACAATTCTAAAAATATATTAAATAATTTACTTCAAAGCTCTTTTTTTTCTGGAGACAGTGTACATGTATGAGGAGGAGCGGGGCACACTTTAGCACTGGATTACCGTTTAGAAAAAGCCATACTGATGAGACCATGCCGTCATTTATACATCATTCATATGCTACTTGTTTCTGTCCTATGGTGAGCTGCTTGAATGCGATCCATGAGGAAAAAGTTGGTCAATAGTATGTGGTGATATATTCAAGTAGACAGAACAAAGATTTAACACCCTTATAATAATGATATTGCTGGTTTAACTGCTTCTTTACCGTGGTGCGTTTGATGTTTTGTTCAGAATGTGATGACAATTCCCTGTTTGTCCTCGCAGTCCACAGAGGAATAAGCAGAACGCACCTCCTGTTTTTTAAAGGCAGGCTCCAAGGGAAGACTGGATCATGCCTGCAGTAAGCTACCACAGCCACATAAGGTTCTAGAAGTCACACTCTGGGTCTGAGTGTCATAGTGTTGGCCATCATCCCTACCAAACATGACAACAGCTTTACAACCAACAGAACAAACGGTCACTTCAGAAGAACTACAGACAAACACACTGTAGAAAACAGAATCTCCTCCACCTCAGGTTCTTTAAACACACCAGTTAAAACTGACTTGATCCCACATTTGACTGCGGGCGGCAGTAGCTCGGTCCGTAAAGACTTGGCTAGCCAGTTGAAGTCCAGCTCGGACCACAAAGTACTGAGTGGACTGGTAGCTGGAGAGGTGCCTTTGAGCATGGCACCGAACCCCCAACTGCTCAGGGCGCTCAAATTACCTTGCAAGGCAGCTGGATTCGCAAGATCAAGAGATCAAGTGCCAGGCTTCAAGTTATCTGTTTATGTCTGCACAAAAAGTGTTGCAGCCAATCAGTGTTCTAGGAGGGACTACTGGTAGCTACGGGTGTGGTTTTAGGTGTGACAACAGCGAGAGGTGTCTAAGGAAACAATAGCGGGTAGAGTAGATACTGCGCCAGCATCAGTTACAGCAGAACTGGAGAGTATTTCTTTATTAAAAGAAGAGCACTGTAACACTAGGGGTGTGTCCACTCTGCTGTCTCAGTGTCAAACACCACTATGACCTGAAAACTACCTGAAACATGGACACTCCATCTAGCACCTTTATTGGACATGTCCAGACATGTTTGAGCCACCAGACCCAGAGGACGGTGACAGGATGGTATTTTTTTTCTTCTGTGTCTGGTTGTTGGAACTGAAATGAGCTGAAGTGAACTGCTGGGCTGATCTGGCCTGAGAGAGTCACTGAAGGTACGTTTGTAACTGAGCATTAGGGAGGGCGAGGGGAGGGGGAGACTGTGTCGTTTGTGGGCCTATAGTGTTGGAGGACCATGGCTCTGGCATGACACCGAGCCATGTTTCAGGTCCGCCCAAAAAATCCTGAACACTGAAACTGTCACTAACTCCGTAATTCAGTACTACATAGTTCTCAGTCTTTTCATGTTTTTAGCAACAATGTTTGAACATTTATAACGTGTCTAGAAATAAAAAAACTCTTTTTCCTTTACACAGACTTAAAAATAAACACTGATTAAAAACAATGATCAGCCAGAAAACCATAGAGGTTTGAACCAAACCCCCTGTTTGATCCGGTTAAGTGCCCACTAATTTGAGAACCCAAAGTGAACTACAACTACAGGACACACAACAGGTCAAAGCAGGTGATAGACTCAGCAGGTAACCTCATGGTTCCCAACAGACAGTTTGGAATAGAACTGCAACAATTTCATTGGTGTTTATGTCCGAATGTGTAACCATGCTGTTGTGTGGCTGTCACACTGGAGAACCAGAAAGGAAATACAGGGAGGAAGAGAGTGATAACATTCAACAAATGCTCCCTGTCCAGAGCAAAATACATCAAACTGCAGTCAAATGTTGTCATAAACTACAGGAACAATGGCCCACACTACAAAATAAGACCCAGGTTGTGAAAAACTTAACTTTTCAATTTTGTGTTTTTTTTCTCAGGAATCTTTCTCTTCATTCTCTTTGGGGTGAAATTTGCTCAGTTTGGCTGTTACCTTACTGTCAAAGCAGTGAAATTAGGAGGCACACAAGTAGACAGCACACATTCCTTCATAAAAAACAACTATTGAGTTAGGTTGACAGGACTGTGTAGATACAGTAGTACTGAAGTGAGTATTAGCAGTAGAGGATCTATGGCTGGTCAGAGGTGAGGGCAGAGCAGCACTGTTCTGCTCCTTTTTCCCTTCATCAGAGCAGAAACTGTCAGGACTGTCGGCTCTCTCAAGCTGAGTTGAGTGGTCTTGTTCGGGAGTAGGGCCTTCTATTTAGCCTGATCCCTTATTTTTTTTACTTATTTCATATTCACAGAAAGGTTCAATTGTTCTTCATCTAACATGCAAGTGAGCATTTAAACCTTCACCAAATGATTTCTGCAATAAAACACTTATTCCTCTAAAAACCAGAGCAGGTTCCATGTAAATCTACTGAACACTGGGAGAGCTCAGGTTCATGTTGGATCTGTTCAGGGGACACCTGATTCTCTCCAGATGACTGATCGAGAGGTTTACACACCGGGACAACTTCATTATAAATATAGTGGAGCCTCATGTATAAACGTTTTCATACAGTAAACACTGACAGCATGCACAAAATAGCAGATACATGCATCCCTTTACTTGTTCTTTACATGTACAGTATACTGTACTTCAAACTTTGATGCAATGACTACATTTGTGTATACATGTCCTCTTGTTAAGTTGCCAGAAATAGTTAACACAATTTTTTTATTTACCACTATTATATTTTTTATTATATCAAGTGTTAGCTTTGCTGACTGTCCTGGCCGTTTCTAGCTTTTTGGGGGTCCTGTGCAAAAAGTTTTTTTGGGGTCCCTATTTTTTTTTTTTTAACAACAGTGGGGGGATTCCAAACCCTCTAAAGTGGTCCATGGGCATGCATTTGACATTTAATACATTGCGTCTGGTGCCCTTTAGAAGGAAAGAAGGCTAGATCCATAAAAAACATCCTTTTCCTCTCAAATTCAAATCACTAATCTCAAGTTGACCCCAGAAAATTATAATAAATAGGAATCACGGGGGCTCTGCTTCATAAAGAAAATCATGAAAACTTACAGGATTTACAGAATCTGCATTATAACATCTGCCAAAATAAGACAGATGCTGCATTTTCCTTAAAATTATTATTTTAAATGTTAAGAACAAATTTGTAATAAATAAGACTAAACTAATCACAAAAAATTCCTAGCCAGCTGCTAGCATTTTTGAAAAGTGTGCTCATGTGAGGGACGCAGTGACAGCGACGGTCTTACTTTCAGTAGCAGTGGGGATACTGAACACAGATCATCACTACATTACATTGTTTGGGGGTCCTCTGGTGGCTTTGGGGGCCCTATGCAACCGCAAGAAACGGCCCTGCTGACTGTGAACGGATCAGATGTTCATCCTACATGGAAGGACACCACCTTGACCAAACATGACATGGGAAAAGAAATAAAAGGTGAATTAAAATGTCCTTGGGTGTCTTGAAAGTCGCTTATAAAATATATTATTTATTTATTTACTTTTTTTTTACTTCTTTACATCAGAGTTGGAGCGGGACTGTATCCAACAATTGTTGGAACTAAACGAAGACGAGGAAACACCTTTGTCTATCAGATGACACATCGTAAAAAACAGAATGTATCCATCTGTCCAAACTCGTCACTAAACACGATGTACAACATGTGCAGACAGATAATATTTGCTAATTTGCACTCAGTCTTAATGTTGATGCATCGTTTATACATGAGGCGCCTCATCTTTGGCAAATAAATTGTTACAAAGGTAAAAACGAGGGCCAAATGTGCAGGGGGACATGTACATGGGGACACAGGGGGACATGCTTTTAATAATTTATCTTTAATTAAGTTAAAATATCAACATGCTCGGGAGCATGTTCTTATAAAATCTGGGGAGCTTTCAGTTGGGAAACGTTGAGCCTACCAACTCAAGTACAATCGATTGTCTGAGTAAGAAGCAAAGTTGGGTTTCATTGAGCAGTGCAGAGGTGAGGGCGGGCGTCAGAATGCAGAGGCCTGATTGTGTGGGAAATTAACCCGTTTGTGATTACAGAAATTTTAAAATAGACATCTTGGTTTCATTTGTATTAATATACTGTATATAGCAAAACAAATGTACTTCATTATGATGCAATAACTATTAAATCTTCTCTACCAGGAGGTGACCAGATGGGTTTGTTTAAAACATTCTGATTTGGTCTACAGAGCATTCGTCTCATTCATTTGCATACCAAACCCCCTGTAATACACCCCGTAAAGCAGTTAGCAGAGGGTTTCTCTTCATTTGTTTCAGATGTCAGCCACACACACAGCAGACCTGTGAGTCCTGCTCTCCAGTGAAATGCTACGCAGATGATCGAAGACGTTCAGATGCGTTCTTGTTCCCAGTTTAGCAGCTTGTCAGTCGGGGAAGATGATGACACACAGCAGCAGCTATTCCCACACCAGCGGAGATGGAGGCATTTCAGAGGGCTGAGCCACGGTGGAGCTGTTCAGAACCAGGCCAACAAGTGGGTGAAGTTAATATTAGCTATTAAGCTGTCTATCAGAAACGCACATTTATTACTGGCTTAAAGGTGGACTGGTTAGTCATGTTGTGTTCCACAAATGTTAAAAATATGTTTAAAGATATACTTAAATGCTGCACTCTGTATACAGACTATACTGTTCATAACCACCCACTCAGTGTGTACACACTATATATGTACTTAATATAGTTTATAAGTATTACATTACCCAGTCATTGTTTATTCCTCCGCACTATTTGTTTTTGTTTACAATTTACAGATATACTTGACTTGTGCGTAGAGTAGACAACGTTGTGTTTTAGATATATTTGCACTCATATGTACACACCCATTTTTTTCAGTTATTTGTACGTATATCACCTATTCTTGAGAACTGGGACAAATCACTTCCTACGAAAAAAACCTTCAAAAATCATTAATATCAACACTCAAATTCCATTTTTTTTGGTGAAAGTTTATTCTTTGAGGATTTCTAAACTGAAATATATGTACTTTATGAAATGTTTTTTCTGCTTTATTTTTTTAAGTTCTAAACTTGCTCTGTATCAGAAAACACCCTTAATCCTTAAAAAATGTGTTAAAAGCCTTCAAAATCTAAAAGTAACAATACCTACTGATAATATAGGCATAAAAATATGTTATTAATCATCTTTGCTTTAAAACTGATTTTTTATAAAAATGTTGGCCTTTGAAAGTTGTGTTCATCTCTGTCAGATTTTTACAAAAACATGATTTAATCAGGCATAAAAAGGGTTAATTATACCCTATGGACCCCTGTCTCACTTCCTGGTTTAAAAGAGGCAGGAATACTGCTCAAGCACGGGTAAACTTTTTATTTTTAGACAAATTCATTACATAATACTGTTATCAGATGTGTCTCAACCATAACATGTCAACTCCGTAGCCCTTCTAAGACACTTTAACAAATAAAATGGCTGCTCACTATGAAGAGTTTGATCTTTTAAAATATATTTTCCAGTATAACTGAAGAGTAAAAATCAAAACTCAAAATGCAGTTTTGTCCCAATTCTCAAGACTGAGAGATATAATAAATATATTGTTGCACAAAGCAGTAAAGAAAATAAGAAAATCCTACGTGTGATTAGGGCTGGGCGATATGGACCAAAAGTCATATCCCGATATATTTAGGCTGAATATCGATATATGATATATATCCCGATATTTTTTCCGCAAAGTGAGAGCAAATGTTCAGTCAAAGTCAAAGTCAAATATGACATGTCACAAGTAGTTTTATTGAAACAGCTATTTCAGTGAATAGTGGCAAAATGAAATGAATAAATAATAAACAGGTTTTTCACCTGGTTCATGAAAAAATGCTCAGTTGTTCAAATAATAAAATGTAAACATAAATACTGTATAACAACAGGAGTACCTTTTTTGAAATTAAAGCTCTGTAAGGTGCGCTAAATGATGTCATTGCCTAATTTGCATAATTGTAAATTTACATGTAATTGTAATTGACGCTGTAGGAGAGAGGATTAAGTTATTTGATACAGTTATGGCAAAAAATGTTCATGTTTTACTGTGACTTGTTGTAGGCTCCTAAGTGGAGCATAAGGTTAGAAACTAAACCATACTTAAGAAAACTAAACAACGGAGTGGTGTGGGTCTCCTCTCTGCTCTGACTGCAGCTGGGACTGCTGCGCGAGGCTACTGTCAGACTGACCGCCTGTGAGTGCTCTGGGACGGGGGAGGGGCTCACGGCAGCTCCCGCTGCTCATTGAGGACAGTAACTGCATAACGATACGTGCTTTCACGTCAGAGTCTCCAAAACACCAGAAAAAGTCGCTAGATTTGTTGCTAGTCACTTTTGTCAAAAAAAGTCGCCAAGAGGATTTGGAAAGTCGCCAGATTTAGCGAGAAAGTCGCTAAGTTTGCAACACTGCCTCCATGCATGTTGAAGAGTGCCGGAGTGTCGCTTCCTGCCCCTCTCCCCTCTGTGCATGAAAGAGGAGGGGCGGGGGCGCGCGGAGCAGTGCAGAGAGCTCCGGGTCAGCAGCGCAGCAGAGCAAGTATCACAGCGCAAATTTGAACTATATCGATATATACGATATAGTCTAATTCCATATCACATTTAAAAATATATCGATATAATTTTGATATCGATTTATCGCCCAGCCCTACGTGTGATTCAGATGTTTGTCTGTCTGGGGTGAATGAACATTAAGTTTTAAAAACATTAGGTGGTGCAGTTAGGAGATTATTACACATTTATATGTTGGGAAGTCTAAACTTCATACTTTGATTGGAACTGGTGTCAGTGATATTAGACTACAGCTGGAGACCTTCAAAAGAGCTCTTTACAATTTTAAGAAACACTCATGTCATCTTACCCAGATTCAGATGACACCATCATCAGTGCAATATATGTACCAAGGGTATGTAGCTGCTTTAGCTTAGCTTAGCACAAGGACCAGAAGCAGAGAACCTGCTAGCCTAGCTTCATCAGAGGGTAAAGAAGGTGTCTGATGAAGATGTTGTATCTTTTGTCATCAACACATGGGGAATATTTAGTTGTACAGCCTGCTGCACATCCTGCTGTGTGTTTAAGAGCCTCCTACCTGATAAAGCTTTTGAAAGCAGCCGACTGAGGGTTAATGCAGAGTGGCACTCGACTCCCCTTTTGCTGTTCCAAGATGAACTGATGGATGATCTCTGTGAGGGAGAGAAACAGAGCAACAGAGACAGATAAATAAACTCATTCTTACTTACTGTGGCCTAAAGTCACAATCTGGCCCTGAATGTCAACACAACTTTGTTTTTTTAACACGAAAACTTCTGTGCTATATTAAGTGTTTTTGTTTTCATCTCTAAGACTTTAATTTCCAAAGACAGCTTGGCCGTGGACTATGTTTGGCATGTTTGACGGAGGAAGAATCTCTCAATCAAAAATTCAGCCAAAGAATCATTCTGTAGATGCTACTATCTGCTAGTGATGGTTCTCTCCTCTGTTCTGGTTTCTTTTCATTCCAATAAACACTCACAAGTGAAAGAGTAATATTGCATTTAGTAGAATATTCTACATCCCTCTCTGGCAGACTGTGTTGTTGAGTGAATGTGAATCAAACAGGCTGCATTTTCTTATTACGGGAGGAATCACAAGAGTAAACAGTTGCAACAGTTTGAAATCCCTTCATCAGTCTTAAAATGTGTTTAATACAGCAGCTCAGCAGATAAACGTACCTTTGACCTGTCTCACAGAGCTCAGGTTCTTCTCAAAGCCGTCGTCAAACTTGGGATTAGTGACGGGCTCGAAGTCACTGGTGTAAACTCGGCCGGAGGATGTGGTGTAGCAGCATTTGCACATGCATGTGTGGTAGCGCAGCCGCCCCTCGTCCAGGTAAGGGTGAGCCAGAGCATCCTTAGCTGAAATCCTCTTTGACTACACACCAAACACACAAGTTGTATGTGATTAACAAGACTATTAACTACAGTTCGCTTCCATCTCTGACTTCAAGCAGCCATTCTCACAGACTGAGTCGTGACCCACAGGTGGGTCACAGGAGATTCTGTTTGGGTCACCACATAAATAAAAGACTATGAAAGAAATTTTGTTTTACTGATGAGAGGAAAAGAGAAAAGAGCCTGTGAATTCTGCTGAAGTGCTCTTATTTTGTCCTATTTATAAGAGAGGCTAAAATGTCCTGCATTGTTTTAAAACAATAAGATGACCTGTTAATTGAGCCTGAATGCATTTATTTCTCATTCATGAAGTATTTAACATGTGATTATGTTTTCAGTAACATGCATCAAATAATTTTTCATTGCAGATTAATCTGTTGATTATTTTCTTGATTAATCAAAAGTTGTTTGGTCCATAAAATGTTGAAAAACATTGATCAGTGTTTCCTAAAGTCCAAGATGACGTCCTCAAATGTCTTGTTTTGTCCACAACTCAAAGATATTCAGTTTACTGTCAGAGAGGAGTAAAGAAACCAGAAAATATTCACATTTAAGAAGATGAAATCAGAGAATTTGGACTTTTTTCCTTTAAAAAAATGACTCTAACTGATTAATCAATTATCAAAATAGTTGGCAATTAATTTAGTAATGAATTCATAATCAATTAATCGTTGCAGCTCTAGTCAAAATAATATAAGTTGATGCGGAAATGGTAGTAAAAATGGTCAGAAATCTTCATTTATGCACAAATTAACTCTTGTCATGATTTACTGATAAAGCCTTTTGTTAACTGGGTCACAGTGGGTCCCCTGACAAAAAGTTTGGGAAACACCGACTTAAAATACATGTGAAGAGAAATAAAATAGAAACTCTGTTCAACTACTAAGGGAAAGAATTAAAAATAGGTTGAGAGTGTTAATGTTAACCTGCCTGAATGGAGCTCCAGTGTGTCTTTACCAACAGAGCTCGACAGTCTGCTCTGATCTGCTTTGTTGCTTGTTTCTTCTGTTGTGTTGTGTTGTTCAGTACAGAACACATCTCTAATTATACTCAGTGACTCACTCAATGGGTTTCATTCATTAACAAAACAGAATGCAAAACTATGTATAAGAGAATGACTCACCGGATCAAACACCAGCATCCTGCAGAGGAGGTGGACAGCTTCATGGGTCGCTTGGCTAGACAGTGTGTACAGAACAGGAAGGGATGGCTGCAGACAAAACAAGCACGACAACATCAAGCACCCTCCTGTCTCGTTCCTCCTGCTGTACCACATGTACATGGAGAATAGTTTGGAATTCACAGCATTCTTAAAAATGTGCCATGGAACGCAGCTCTGGGCCAGCAGACTGACTGTGATGGAAGTGCAGTGTCTAAATCATCAGTTTTGCAGTTGTTAAATGTGAAACTAAATATACTCTGTTTAATTACAAGAAAACATGACAGAGTACCTGAAAGGTCAATTCACACTTAAACTTCTTTTCACATATCCAAGCGTTTTTGAGTATGTTTTTCACTCAGTCCTGTGAAGTGGGTTTTGATTTTTACACTTCAGTTATGCTGTAAAACAGATTTTGAAAGATCAAACTCGTAGCTATTAAACCTTGTAACAGGCCAACCTCCTGGAGATGAACTTTTTTATTAAATGTAGACATCTTACAGAGTCAACAAAATGTTACCTTTTTTTCATTTCACAGCATAGTTGTAGTGAGCAGCCATTTTATTTTTTAAAGTGTCTCAGAGTTCTCTTAATGATAATCAAAATACACATTTTTAAAGCATAATTTTTATTTAGCTTTGATTTAGAAGGGCTACAGAGTTGACATGTTATGGCTGAGACACATTTGACAGAAATATTTTTTGGTAGGACCTGATTAGTCCCAGTTCTCAAGAATGGGTGTTTTATTATCTATTTTTTTCTATAACTGATCTATAACTGATCACACACTCTACCAAGTCCAGTTGCCTGCAACAACCTTTTCTATGAATACCCTGACCTGGATGACTGAGAATCTTCACAAACACATAATTGATCACAGAAAGGACAAAAATCACTGAGAGGACTTCCAAAAAGTGGCTTTTCTCAGTGGGGCTCACAGCTGGACACAGGTTCAGGCAGGGGTGGAAGCTGCTCTTGAATGTGGGGGCGTGGCTCCAGTACGGGGCGTGGACAAAATAGGAAGCGAGGGCACAGTGGATGTTGGCCTCCCGCTCACTTCCATTCTGTGCTTTGCGTGGAATTCAACATTGGCAAAGTCACAGCCTCAACAGACAGCAAATACGTGTGTGCTGTTGACTCATAAAACACACTTTAAACCAGCGAGCTGATTCCCGTGTTAGCACGTCCTGAACCACCCACACTTCACATGGAAAGAGATGACCACTCATCTGCATTCACATAGATCTGGGGGTTAGTTCAGCCCTGACCAAAAGTAGCAAAACGTTTATTAAACAGAAACAGTGATACGTGAGCACCATGTTTGTGCACCAGCGCAGCCTTTTTAATACAGTGGGTTTATAAAAATTATCATTGTTGACAGGGTAACACCTCTGACACACCCACCAGACATGTGAAAATGTAAATCAAAGCCTGTTTCACACCGTTTCAAGGAAATATGTCATCAACCAGGAAACCGGAGCCAAACAGAGCACACCAATTTGAACGTGCCCCAGAGATGCTGCTAGGTACACAGGTACATTCATCTTGTGAAAGTGTCATGGCTGCCGCTGGGACAGTGTCTGAGCTGGTATCAGATGGGAGGCTGAGTTTTGTCAAAAAGTGTGGCCATAGGAGGGGCAGTGCCTGGGTCAGGGGAAGGTAACGGGCCAGGGGCACGTTCAGTTTGAAAATGATGTGCACCATTTTGTCACAGTTTCCTGTTTGAACGACATGTTCCCTCAAAATGGTGTGAAACTGTGTGAAATGGGCTTTGAGGTATTTTGTTTCTTGTTTGCTGGGTGTGTCAGACTTGTTACAGAATGAGTGACCTATATAAAGACTGCTGTATGAAAATGCCAGTGCAGTGTGCTTGTGTAACACAACAGGATGTTAAATGCACCACAGTTTCTGTTTTAATAAACATTTTCCAACGTTTTGTCAGGCCTGATTGCTCCCCAGATTTATTTGAAGAGGGTGTAGCTGCAGTGGGAGCAGGGGCACGTTCAATCTGAAATCGCCGTGCACTGGTTTGCTATGGTTTCCAGATCGAATGGCACATTTCCATAAAACGGTCTGCAATGGGCTTTGAGATCCGTTTTCTCTTGTTTGGTGGATGTGCCAAAGGTGTTACCCAATCAGCAGCTATATATATATATGTATATATATATATACACACATATATATATATACATATATATATATATATATATATATATCATACATATATATATATATATACATACATATACATATACATATATACATATACATTCTGTTTAAATATTGTTTTGCTACATTTTGTTGGGCCTGAATGTGCCCCAGATTTATCTGAAGAGGTTGTGGCTGCAGTTGGAGCTGGGGCATGTTCAGTCTGAAAACACTGTGCATTGGTTTGCTACGGTTTCCAGATCAAATGGCAAGTTTCCACAAAATGGTGTGCAACGGTGTGTTCTCATTTGGTGTGTCAGCAGCAATGTATTTACAAATAGTCATATTTAAAAGGCGTTGCAGTGCAGTGCGCTTACGTACACAACACACCACCTTTTCTATTTAAAAATACATTGCTATATTTTGACAGGGCTGAACGTGGCCTTGGTTGGAGTCCTACTGCCACTGTGGGTGGGGCCTGGTGCCTGAGGTGGGAGCAGGACTGAAACTGGAGGAGAAACCAAACATGGCTGTGCTGCCGCTGCACACATGTTCTACGATGACAGCATCTGCCCAGGTTTCAGGGAATTATCCAGGTGCTGCTGTTTCTAACACCAAGACCTATGAGATCGTCCTTCTCAGTGTGGTCTTTACTGCCTGTAGTGCCACCTACTGGCTGCTGTCGGTCAGCAGAAACAATCAATTCCAGGCAAGAATCCAACATAGATTTGACCTTATTCAAAACATTCTGTCAATTTATCTCTCCTAAAACATAAAACTGAATAAGAAAACGATACATTTGATTTAGAAATACTTGCTTATTTCACAGCCATGTGAAGATCTTGCCAAGTCACGTTTGATCTTTAACTGGGTTTGTGTTCCAGGCTGTCATTAACACAATTAAGCACCCAAATAATCCTGTATCAGGGCAGCAGGCCACAGTGCTGCCTGTTGTATAAACCATTGCAGGGCTTGAGAGAGCTCAGCTCCCTTCTGACATCCTGGCTAGCTTGTGATTCTCTGTCTCTGTCATGTACAGATTCTGAAACATAACAGGGCTGTCATGGTTTTCGTTCTGCCCACCTTGTTTGGTCTTTGTCAACATGACAGGCAGCTCAAATGCTATTAGGAGAAGAGGACAGCCCAGGATCATTTCATCTTTTCAGACAGGCAGGTGGGACGGCTCTGTGCTCACCTGTTTGTGAGGTCCTCTGAGAATGTGCGCACGAGCGCCTTCACACGCCGTCCTCATGGCCTCCATAGAAGGAGTCCCCAACAGGTCAGTGATTAAATCCAGCTACAAAACAACACAAAAAAAGACACATCACAGACAGCAGGGTAAGAGAGTCTTATATACCTCAAACTGCAGTGTAACTGGAACCATTTACTTTCACCAACGTGTTGCACCCTCATTTGTACTTTTTATCACCTTTTATTTGTTACATTCTTATTTTATTCTGCTGTAAATTCCAAATAGAAATCGTTATTCAAATAATGGCACAGAGTGAGAGATGTGGCCGACACAAACAAATACAAGGGTTCTTACACCTTTTTTGAATTCAAATTCAAGTACTTTTCAAGCATTTTCAAGCTTTTCCAGCACCTACAGTGGTGGTAAATGACATATTTATACACATATACACAATCAACATGTTGAAATCAGATGTTATTGTACTATAAACAACCTTAATTATGTTTCATGACAATTCTACAGCAGGGAGACAAATTAAAGGAAAACAAAGTTTTATCTTTCACAATGTGACACCTGTCTGTGTGTAGACTTGTCATCCTTTTAGAGCTGCAAGCATGAATCAATTATTAAGTGATAAGTAAGTTAATTGCCAACTATTTTGATAACTAATTAATTGGTTTGGCTTCTTTTTTAAGAAAAAAAAAAGTCTAAATTCTCATATTTTCTGGTTTCTTTACTCCTTGCTGACAGTAAACTGAATATTTTGAGGTGTTTTGTGGACAAAACAAGACATTTGAAAATGTCATCTTGGACTTTGGGAAACATTGGCAAACATTTTTCACAATTTTCTGACATTTTGTGGACCACACAACTAATTGATTAATTAAGAAAATGATCAACAAATTAATTGACAATGAAAATAATTGTGACAGGAAAGACTATTTTTCAAGTGACAAGATTGTGACAGGATTAATTCATCGATTAATCAGTTTGAGTCATTTTTTAAAGAAAAATAATGTCCAAATTCTCTGATTTCAGTTATTGTGAAAGTAATGCAATTATAGTTTCAAGCAGTTTTAAGCGCTTCATCCAATCCAAGCTCTTTACAAACCTTGAAAACACTAAATTAAAATTCAAGTGATTTCAAGGATTTCCAGTCAGAACCCTGAAATACAGGCTGGTCTCTAATAAAGGCTGGTTAAAAACACTGAGTGGGGTGAAATTAACTGAACTCTAACAGCTTACGCGTTGAACTCAGTGTGAAGTCTGTTTCCACAGCTCTGATTCCACCAGTCATACTCTGCTGAGAACACTGTCTCTTTTCAACACAAATACTTTATTCACCAATTCATTATGATTACGTCTATTTTGTTTTTTTTCAGTTAAGTTCCCATTAATTAACTTAACTCTGTATCTTCTGCAGATGTTTCAAATTAAAACTACTGGTAGTGGAGGGTTTATGTTCTTTTAGCCGGTGAAAGGCTTTTAATGTGTAACATCTATACTGCAAGTGTAGTGACTCACTGACAGTAGATGGTGATGGAAAAAACTATAAAATTGAAGTGTTTGGAAACAATTTGTGAATAATTAAATGCTGTAGAAAGGAACATTGCTGTGAATTTATCAGTAGGTGGGAAGTAACTAAGTACAAATACCTCATTATCTTATCTTTATATCTTACTTTACTTGAGTATTTATTTTTCTGACAACTTTTTACTTTTCCTCCCTACATTTGAACACAAATATCTGTACTTTCTACTCCTTATATTTTCAAAACAGGCTCGTTACTTTAGTTTTGATGGGAATTGTTGATTTTTTTTTTTGCATCAATGTGCGCCAATTTCCCCCTAATTAGATGGGACAATTAATCATAGAAAAGGCATGTCCTTTGTGTATACATACACAGAGAGAGACTCAACTGCAGAGAAGTGGTGAGTTCAGTTAGCTTTGCACAGAACAGTCGGTAGAAATGTCCTTCAGGGGACGACTTTCTACTGCAGTAAACAAGTTGAATCAGTACTTCTACTTTTACCAGAGTCTTTTTTTACACAAGTATCTGTACTGAGTAAAGAATGTGTGTACTGGAGTTTAACAAGACAAGAGGACTAAACAGAGAGAAAGTGTTGAGGTTGCATCAGCAGTGAATGAAAACAGGACCCAGGGTGAACTCCACCTCTTGACAAATGTCAGCTCAGATCAGCTCCAGTTAAAGTGACCAAATGTCCCACTTTATGTGGGACGTGGGACAGGATAAAAATGCTGTGATGAAGTCTCATATTTTGATTGGCTCTAGTTGTCAAAAGTCAAACCACAGTGGGACAGACACTTTTCTAAAACCTTGCTTTTATCCAAGCAGTGCAGGGCTGCATTTGATGTCAATCAACCTGTTAACCTGTCACCATCTTTGCTGCCTACGCTACGCCCAGTGGGGAAACCTGCAAGTCACTACAAAGATGTAGGTGGAATATGATGGAAACCACCACAAAGAAAAGGAATTTCAGCTACAACTAAGACTGGGAAATGACTTGTAAGTGGGTGAAGCTAGTGAAAGGTGATTCTCAGAGAGGTTTTCACAAAATATAACTTACTTTTTAATTACACATCGAGTGTCGGTTTCACAAGAAAGATGTGGCTCAAAAAGAGAGGTGCCGATCTATGGATTCATTCCCACTGAAGCCCAAAGACAACTCATCACATTTATGCCAGATAGATGAGAAACAGCAGCTGAAATAACTCGTGTTTAACACACTGTGCAGCGCTCCCAATCACACAGGTCAGCAGACTGTGGTAACCTGTGTTTTTCATTGTTTATTGTGTGTTGGCTGCAACTGTGGCTGCACAATTAATCACAATATTATCAAAATCCTAACAAGGCCAAGTGCAATATCCAAATCGCAGAACCAGAACCAAATTGCAATTTTCTGAGAAAGGAAAAATGGGTGAGAAAACAGCACTATTATGAAGTACTGCAGTGCTGCAGAGATGACCTGGCATAAAAATCTTGTTCTCCAGATGTAAAAATGTTCGTTTGTTGTCTGTAAATATTGTACAATCAAATTTTAATAGTTTTTCTTTTTTAGTAAAAATTAAAACTGTAATGCAAAGATGATCATTCCCACTCATTGCATTGCATATCGGCATTGCATTTCAGTCAAAATAATCATAATATGACTTCTTTACCATATTGTGCAGCCCTATGAGCCCTATGATGAGTTGTTTGGTCTACAAAATGCTCGGCCTATAAATCATGTTTGCTGGACTACGTTGTTTTGACCTACTTTTAACGATTATTTTCATTATAACATTTTTTTCTTCAAAAATAACTCAAACCAATTAATCAATTAGCTAAATAGTTGACAATTAACTTAATTAATAATTGATTAATTTTTGCAGCTCTAATAGGATGCAAGGTCTACTTACAGACAGGTGTCACATTTTGAAAGATGAAACTTTGCTTTCCTATAATTTGTCTCCCTGCTGTAGAATTCTGTCATGAAACATAATTGGACTTTTTTTACTCAAACCAATTAATTGATTATCACAACAGTTAAGGATTAATTCAATAGCTTACAACTAACTGATTAATTGTTGCTGCTCGAACTGTGTGCAGCTGAATCAATCAGAGGGAAAAGTACAGAGATGTTTTTATCTAAGGGGAAAAATACAAATGTTAGATGGACATCAAAATTTTAGACTCTTGTGTCCACATTGTCCCACACAGACACACTCTTTGTCCCACATTTGGCCTGCTAGGGAGCTTGTCATCCAACCCTAACAACTCTCCAAAGGATGAGCGGTTGTAGATAATGGAATGGATGTACAGTATGTAAGGTATTTTTATACTATAAATATATTCACGTCACTCTGACTGAAGTTGTCTCTTGTCTCGTCTCAGTTACCTGCTGAATGGGACTTTGGGCTTGGAAGAGGATGCGTCGACCCAGCAGCTCAGCGAAGATGCAGCCCACAGACCAGATATCGATGGAGTTAGAGTAGTGGCGGCTCCCCATGAGGATCTCAGGAGCTCGGTAGTACTGTGTCACCACTTCCTGAGTCATGTGCCGTGCCTCGTCTGACTCCTCCACCCGGGCCAGGCCGAAGTCACAGATCTGGAAGACAGTCATTCACATGTTTAGTGCAACTGTTCCGTTCTCTTGTTTCCCCTCGCAGCTACGCTGACAACTAATACTAGTAACCAGCCCAGATCTCTGCAGCTCAGATGGAAACAACCACTGTGTGTGGACCCTATGACTCACAAGGTGCAAGAGTTGCATCGTGAAGCACAGTTTGACACACATTTCCCACACATAGACTATACTTGGGCAGTCCACCCATGTATATTAACGGCTGTTTCTGAGTTTGCTCCAGATCTGTCTTGAAGAACAGCACACACACAGTTATAAAAACTCCCTCCAATGACTCAGATCTTTGGAAGGCCTGTAAAGTTTAGAATTTGGTGACACTGTGCCAAAGATGATAAATAACAGTAAATAATTATAGCTCCTAGGTAGGATATGAACATTTCTGACTTTGGTGTCTCACAATGGTAGTCAGTGTTGTGCATGAACACGATAAAAGAGCTGCGTTCATCGAACCTGTGAAATGAATGGATCAGTTTGCAATTAATGAACATGAGTGATGTTCACTCCTGAGAGAGATGACAGTGCTCACATCGTCAGCTGATTAGAACAAAGTATCATTGTAGCAGAGAGGGAGACAGAGCTGCAAATATGGACAGAGATGTCGGCATAAAAACTCCAGTTGATCCTGAAGCCTTAAGTGTCTGAACGATTTTGAAAAAATATCTAATTGCGATTATTTTGACTGATATTGTAGTTACGATATAATTTGTATAGAAGCTCATTTCTGCCACTGAAAGAAAAAATATTCCTATGATAAGTCATAATTTTGAGATATAAAAAAGTCAAAAATTATGAGATAAAAAGTCAGTTATGTTTTTTTTAATCACATAATTTTGACTTTTTCCTCTTGATTTCAACTTTTTATCTCCTAATTTCAATTTTCATCTCATAATTACAACCTTTTATCTCATAATTTCGACTTTTTAATCTCAAAATTATGACTTACCATGGGGATATTTTTTCTTTCAGTGGCAGAAGTGGGCTTTCATAGATTTGCGATATTAGAGGTAATGATCATTTTTACATCATTATTCTTATTTTAGTGAAAAATCGTTAAAAATGTTAAAATGACTATGGTGTGATTTTTTTCACAGGAATTTGTTTTAAGTCTGTAGAATCTAATGTGTTGGACAGGACGTCTCTGTCTTTCATTAATTTAAAAGTTTTTTGCACATTTTGCCTTTAACAAATATTGCAACTTGCAATTTGAAATTTGCAGAATGCCACATGGCAGATTTTAATAAATTTCTATTAATTGTGCAGCCCTAGTCTGAACTACACTGGAGACTGGAGATTGTGTTCCAGTAAGAAACAGACTGACAGATTCTTGTTAGATTTGCTCTTCTCCTCTGTCTCATCTCCTCTTCATCTCACCACAGGGCGTTCAACTTGCACTGGAAAGTCAGTATTTTGAGTTCTGAGGTGGAAATTTGAACAGTTTGTTGATGTTCAAGTTTGCTGTAGAGTAAAACATTATCAAGTTGTTGTGAATTGTTGTTAGGTGTAGATATGAGTAGTCCTGGGACTTCAAATGAAAACATGAACATCATGCACCACTTAATGTGACATCATTACAAAGACTCCAGCCTCCCTGGTCAGAAGAGGTTCTGTTTAATTTAGATTTTTTTAAAAACGGAAGAAATGAACGTGAACTACTTCATTTTCATCTGTGTGAACTGAACTGTGAGCAGCTCTTTTTTAGTGTGAACTTGTACAACACTGATGGCAGGATCTAAAATGACACCGTCACAGACCACAAAAAAAAAAGTAGAGACAGCGAAGGCGCTAAAAGCCACACAGACTGGATTGTGTCAATTTTCTACAAACACAATTACAACCCACCAGCACAGTTTGAAAGCTGCTAAAACTACAAATGTAGAGGTTTTAACCACCAACCATCACTCATGTTAGTTTCTTGGGCAGCTTACATTAATCCTCGCCTAAAAACATCAGATACCCAGTTGAAAGAAGTGTTACATCCACCGGCAGAGACATTACTGACATAGAAGATGCTGCTTATTGACAGCAGTGCAACAACTGATTCAGCAAAATCAACTTGTGGGGAAGAGCTGTTTTGGGTGGAGGAGGAAACTGTTTGACCTGTCAGAAGCCACAATGTTTGACTTCAGGTACATGCAGGTTAGTGTCATACTTTCCAACCCTCCTGATTTTCCCAGGAGACTCCTGATTTTTAATCATCCTCTCCCTATTTCCTCCCGGGATCACAATTCTCCTGTATTTCTCTCAATTTATGATGAATTATCACAACTTTTTGTCCCTTTCGTTATCCCGACCGGTGTATGGCTCTGTACAGCGTGTATAAGCCCAACAACTCCACACCGACAACAATACAGCTACACCATTCCAGGTTTTGTAAAATCTGCCACGTCAATTTTCTAAGAAAGACACAAAATAAATAAATGAAAGAAAAATGATCAATATTAGCTTATACCAGAGATCTACACATGTTCAGGGCCAGATGGGCCACTTATTCTGTATTCTTTCCCAACAATTAAAAGTACAATTAAAGGTACTTAACATAAAAATGCAGTTACAGTGTACTTAACTACCCCCAAACTACAGGCTGTAAAATTTGTCTTAAAAGACACAGTTAATTGATTATTACACAGGCAGGACAGACAGAGGCTTGTGTTACTGTGATGTTGTCCTCACGTGAAGACACAAATGTTCAGTTGACATATTAACAGCCTCTTCCACTCACCTTGAGCACACAGTTGCTGTTGACCAGGAGGTTTCCAGGCTTGATGTCTCGGTGGAGAATGCCAGCAGAATGAAGGTATTTGAGCCCTGGTGATGGCGGAGGAGAAAGAGAGAACAGTTCACTTCAACAGAGACAGTTCAGCCCAAAATCAAAAATGTGCTCAAAGCTCCAAAAAATTCATTTGAAAAATTCAACAGCAGTTTCATGTAGGAACTACTTTCTTTCTGCAGTGAAATCTACCAGAACTACTTTAGAGTTCCTACATGAAACTGCTCACAACAATGTGCGTGGATTATCTTGAGTAACCAGGTCATGATTTCTGGAAAGAGACGCCGGTTTTTAATATTTAAGATATATCCATAAGCCGAGTGCCATTTAATTCCATTATATTGGAGAGAAGGCTGACATCTCTACGACTGATTCTCCAAAACTCTGCAACTCACACCAAAACTATCTAGATGGATAAACAGCACTACAGGCCAGGAGAAAAATATGTAGTTTTGATTTTGGGGAGAGCTGTCCCTTTAAGCTGTACAGGAATTCAGAAGACAGCAGCCAGATCAGATTTTAAAATTTAAAAAAACTAAATAGTCGAGTCTACAGCATGTTACATGTGCACACATAGCTTGTACCTATTCATGTTTACATTCTGATCCGTCTGTCTTGTTTTAGTGAGAGTTAGCTTGAGTTGTGCAATCTGCCTTTACAAGGCAACACTGTTTACATTTCTTTTCTTTTAATTAGAATGCTATAGTTTGGTCAAATTTAGTTTTTATATCTTATATTTTTTTCTATTTTATCTTAGTATTCTATTGTCACTCACTCCCTTTTCTATCTGTACTATTTGAGCTGCTGTATCATGTGAATTTCCCCTGGCTGAGATCAATAAAGTTGATCTTATCTTATCTTATTATGGGCTGTTCTTACTTCCCTCTACAGGCACTGAAATACTCAATGCTGAAAAATACTGACATTCATTAAACTTGGTATCCACCCCTCACTTCCTGTAAACCCATTTCATCTCCATCCCTGTGTAAGTGAGAACATCTTATGGACATGCGATAGCACCAACGAGACCAGAACCTACCTCGTAAAATCTGATAAAGAAAGACTTTAGCGTGGTCTGAGCTCAGAGGCTGCGGCGATACGATGATCTTATGGAGGTCACTTTGCATCAGTTCAGTCACCACGTAGCTGATCATTGGGAAATTAAGGGAAAAAACAAAAACACATCCAAGAGCACAAACAGCAAAATCTCACTGAGAACCACTGGAAGATAGCTGTCATATTCTTAAGCTGTACTTTATTTCCTAAAATCAGAGTTAAGCCTCAGTATCAGCAGGGCTTCTCTTACCTCTGGGTTACTGACTGCCATAGCTGTGTGTGCTTAACCTTTGTATCTCATGTTGGATATATCTTGACACATGGAAGTATTATGTTTTGTACTTTTATATGGACTTCGTCTGTAGTTTGTGTGTTTCATGTGTGAGTGTGCATGCACTTGTCTTGCTATCTTTGTGAGATTCAATACATTCTAAAGCAGTGCTTCCCAAACTTTATTTCTGGGGACCCGATTTTTAAAATTAACAATCACGACCCAGTTCACAATAGGCTTCATCAATAAACCTTAGGAGAGTTAATTTGTGTGACCATTTCCGCATCAATGCACACATATACACTTGTTAAATGCTTTATAAAATGAGAAATAAATGCATTTAGGCCACCTCATGATTTTTATTTTCTCTCATCAAAAAACAAACCTGAGAAAAGTTGAGACAACTCAAAATTTCAAGGCAACTCACTGTAATAGATTTTTGTTTTGAATCAAAGTCAAACTCCTAAGTTTGAATCTCAAATCTTTGAAGTTTAGAAAGTCAAAAAAACTGTATTTCAAAAATTGTTCACAGTGACCAGTGAACTTAGTGGGTATTCCATCAAGGCTGATAAATAAGTCTCACTTGTGGAAAAAGCCTGGCTTAAATTAACTTCAGCTTCCACTCAAGGCTTAAGCTGTTCCACTGAGACAATTTGTCCTGGTGTAGTCAACGCTAACTCAAGCCAGGCTAAAACAAGCTGCACTGTCAGCGTGCATGGAGAACAGAAGCAACTCAGAACAGCTGATTGTCAAAAAGAGGATACTGTGTCACAAAGAGAAGAGAAAATTAGATCATGAAAAGTACTGCCGCAATTAACAAAACGACTGGCAAAAAAAAAAAACACAGACAAAGTAAATGACAAAGTAAAAGATAATGTGATCACACAGCTAAATGAAGCTTGACAGTTAACCTGCCACAGAGCAGGATTTTTCAGGGGTAACAGTTACCATGGTTACTGAGCAGGGACTCCTTTAAGCCACAGTCATGGAATGGATCTCTCACTCACATTAGCCAGACTATCAAAATAAGCCAGGCTTTTCCTTTATTCAGGCTGATGGTATACCACTCCGGTTCGTCATTATTTAGGTGCTTGAAAATCCAATGCTTTTATTTGAAAATCTTAAAATATTAACCATTATTCACTTTCACTCTAACAACTTTACTCAATAATTTTTGAAATGCAATTTTTTGGGGTTTCTAAAACCAAAGGATTCAGTTTTATCTAAAGAAGAAAAGTAAATTATCTCAATAAAACATTATTAGTTGGTAAAAAATTTTACTTTTTTTTTTTTTTAAACTCAATAGTTTGAGCTGGACTCAAAAGTTGCCTTGAAGTTTTGAATTTTCTCAACTTTTTCATTTTTACGATATAGGACATTTTAGCCTACATCATAAATGAGACGTGCATTTAGGCGGAATTAACAGGTCTTTAGAAGACTTGGATTACACCAGATGAGCAGTATGGAGGCATTTTATGGTTTTATTTTGTTTGGTATTTTTACGTTTGAAAACTGGTCACCATTCACTTCCACTGTTTGGGAGAATCTGCAACACTATTTCCTGTGAAACTCCAGCAGTGTTTTGTGGACTAACAAAATAGACCCAGCCTTTAATCAGGATGAGGGTGAGTAGATAATGACTGAATTTTCATTTTTGGGTGAACAATCCCTCTGTGGTCTAACATGGGTATTTTTTGTGATTTTTGTGAGTACAGAGGTGCCCTTATCCAAAGGGCACCTCAAAAAAAATGCATTTTAAGTCCAGGAAGCACCCAAACAATTTTTAATTAACACATTTTTACAGTTGGGGGATGTAAGAATCATTTTTGACCAGGGCTGCAGGATTTGGTAAAAGTCATATTGCGATTATTTTGACTGAAATTGTGACTGTGATATATGATACAATTAGTGGAAATTATCAGTTTTGCATTACAATTTTCATGTTAGCTGAAAAAAAAAACAAAACATGATGATATATTTGCATATTAATTTTGTCAACAACAGAAAGACACTGGAGAGAAGGCAAAAGAGCTGCAGGAGGCTCCGGTGCCACAGGTTGCAGACCCCTGGGTTAGGGAATTCATTATGTCAATGATGGTCCTCACAAGGATAAAAGTACTAGAATGCGTGTGTGTGTGTGTGTGTGTGAGGTTGGAATCGCCCCAACAGCTCAAACCCTAAAAGAACATCTCATCAGTCAGAGGAGTTAAGAAGGATTTTACACAGATGACTTTCAGTAGGCAGACTGCTTCTTTTTATAGGCCTGCATCAACATAATCAATAAATATTCAAATGAACACAGCACGAGGGACAGTGAGACTACATCCAATGTGTGTGGTGCTTCGCTGTGTCTAGTTAGAGAGAGTGTGTAAGTGTGGAGCCTGGGGTGTTTCATGCATACTTCTCCTACTTCTCTGCTGCAGTTCATGATATAATACAGTGTTGTATTTTTTATTATATTAGACTTTAGATTGTTAATGCATCTGGGCTGCTCACACAACACACTTCAGTTTAACTAAAGGCTGCATCAGATCAGCCATCTGTCGTCATGGCAGTCACGTAGATAACAACATGGTAAATGAACTTTGAGTTAAGATTTGTTTTTCAAACTACCGTTTCAACAACAAGAATGAACTTTCATACACAGCTGGAAATTGCTTTTGAAATGGACACTCTGTGTGTTGTTACAATCAGTTTTAGTATTCCCACAAGCAGAAAAGCTGGAGCCTAATAAAAGTTACAACCAATAATAGACCAGCTGAAAGAATTATCCTGGAACGTTGATGAGGCACTACAGAGCTGTTCCACTGCCTGAGAACAATGCACGCTGTCAGCCACAAGTTTAGAATAACTGTACACACAACATGCGAGCCTGAATCCATCTCTGCTAAAGGATACATTTCTTCGAAGTAGTCGATGTGTGGAGGTTGTAGTATGTCCAGAGCCGAGAGCACCTAAGGAGAGAGTTAAAGCCAAGGTCTTATTTTAGATTTCCAGGTTAAGGGCACGGTCACACATGGACAAGTGCAGATGGGCCTTCTTTGGCAAAATTCAGATCTTGTTGTGCTGAACATGAGCAGTCCAGGATGTAGGCAAGGGGTGTAAATCACAAGTTTCATCATGATATAACATCCATTCTTTGGACAACAATACGATCTTTGCTGATATCAAAGTCTGCCACAGTTTGATTTTGATTCAATTCAAATCAGAGGCCTGCAGTCAAAATCAGACAATATGAAAGCGTCGAGGTACTGTACATTATCCCGCTTGTTAAATGGTTACTTACCAAAAAAAATTATAATAATTTGACACAAAATATCAATTTTAAAATGACTGTAGAATTTTTTTTGCAATAGTGACCTGCTCACTAGGGTTGGGCAATTGGACAACTACATCGTCTTTTTTTGGATGATTTTTGGGGTGATATTTTCATGTTGTGTTGATTGTGGAGGCCCCTGTGGACAAAAATGGTACTGTATCCACCATAATAACCACAAAATATAACGTCAAAAATAAAATTATCTGTACAAAAATATCCTCCCGCTTCTTTTTAACTGCCTGACATACTACTCACTCTAACTTTCCCTGGGAAAATGTAAACACAGTCTTGTTACATCTGATTTCAGGGAGAATCCAACCCAGTGGCAGACAGGAAGAGCAACCACACAGAAAGCTGATCTTCTTATGGACGGTCTTTTTAACTTAAATAGGTCATATAGAGGCATAACTCCTTAAAGTAGCTTTACAAACTAAGATATAGACTGATCACTGAACATTAAATCGATACACTGATTCAGATCAAAGTATTGTTACACCCCTTGTCAAAACTTCTGCTTGCTTGCTATAGGCTGAAGCTGAGGCTTCGTCAGTCAAAGTTCACCCAAGTTGAGCTCCACTCGACTCAAAGATATGAAACTGCTTTGCCAACTGAGGCAAATATTTTATTCACCCCTTTGCTCACATTGATTGGATACGAATGGGAGGCCAATATGTTACTGCTAATTTTATGTTACTGTGTGACCATGCAGTAATCCAGTTGTACAAGGTATCTGTACCTGAATATGTTTTTTGTATAATTACATCTAATCACAGCACCTTTGCTTTTACACTTGGTCTTAATAAATGTTCTCAGTAACATGATTCTACACATTTCTCCGATCTCAAAATGCAAATTAGGTGTAAGCGGAGCTGGAACCATAGATCAGAGCAACCTATCTGGGTTCTTTGCTCCGGCATCATGCTTCTGCCTCTTTTGGATGAAAACAACCACTGTAATATGACTGGCTGTCAATACAATTTCGAGGTCTTTGCCAGTTTAAACGCACTAAAAAAAAAACTAAAAAAAACAAAAAAAACAAAAAAAAACCAAATCAGTGTTGACCCCAAATCCTTTGGCCAGTCTGGTGAACAATCCTGCTATGTCTTTCCCGATGAACAACTGGCACCATTACATAGAAAAAAATATAGAAAAAAGTAACGAAATAGCGGTTGATGAGTGTCTGCCTCCATCAAAGTGGAAGAGTGACTCCACCAAGTAGTCAGAGGTAGTATATCCTGACAGATACAAGTACTTTATTGAATCTCTAGGTGATGTACTTCTGATGTCACTTTTTAAGACACTATATTGCTGTTTTAGGTATCTGTCCACTGTGCCATTATTACACACAGCCTTATTACATTACCAGCATTAATATACATTTGAATAACACTCGTCTTTTCTATTTGGTGCTGACACTTGTCTTCACCCAAAATGCGACGTGATCAAGAGAAGTGACATGTGGCTGCTCTGATCCATGATTCATCTCAAGTCGATTGAAGGGACTTCGAAAGGGATACTCTCAACTGACCACAACAACAAAGGGGGACATGTGACAGAGGGAGACAGCCTTGTTGACCAGGCTCACGTAACTAACACTGTAAGAATGTAATCACTGTCATTGGAAAAGCTTGTTACGCTTGTCTGTCACGTGACACTCATCATGTTGTTGAGTTGTGTCAAGACTCTCCCTAAGTGACACCAACTCTCCTGAAGTGACACATCTTATTTTTCCTTTGCAGGGGAAGGGTTCTTCTGTAGCTTTGGACAGGATGTCTCAAAGTGTGATTGGATCTGTAGATGACAACTTGTTTTAGAGTTGCTGTGTACTTACATTTTCATGTTTGAAGAAACACAGCATCTTCAGCTCCCGAAATACCCTCTTGCAAGAAACAAGGTTTTGGAAGACATTGGGCATCTTTTTCAGGGCGACTCGCTTTCCATCTCTGGGGTCCGTCACTGACCTGGGTGAAGAAGACAAACACAATATTACTAAGAGTCAGTGGCTCTTATGAGGAGTTAGCACTTTGGTATTGCTTATTAGGATGATACAATAACTTTGATCACATAATGTAACACTTCTTGAATAAGTCACATTCCAGTGAACCAAGGTTGCCATTGAATTTGATATGCGTATGATTCCTAATCATTTTGTGTGCCAATAATTCCAATATTCAAACACTTTGGTGTACAACATGGAATCTTGAAAACTAATGATGGAAATTCCATGAAATTATGCTGTGGGTATTCACCACAGAGGGTGATTTCTAATGTTGTGGTGACTCCTCTGCCTTTATAATGCTAATCTTCTAGACAGATGTGTGCAAGGTTGACAGTTTAGCCAAAAATTGGATGAAGAAAGAGTCAGACAAGGTGATTGAGAAAGTATTCAGATGTTCTTCATGATGTTTGTTAAATGAGCAAATACTGAATTTGTGCAAAGAGCTAAAGGTGACCCACAAGTCTCAATCCTGGGGTCTGTTGTGTTCACTTTTTATACATATGATATTTCTTCTTCTGTGGAACATGCACCTTTATGCTGATGATACTGTTTTGTACTGTACTGTGGATGCTGCACTCTCTGCTGTTATATCCCTTTAACACCGCTTTTCTTATTTACAAGTTGCATTCAATAACTATTAGTAGTTCTTAAAGGGCCAGCTCCCCACAAAATAAAAAAGTGAATATTTTTCCCCTGGCCTATAGTGCGATTTATCCATCTAGATTTTTTGGTGTGGTTTGCCAGGTTTTGGAAATATCAGCTGTAGAGATGTCTGCCTTCTCTCCAGTATAATGGGAGTAGATGGCAGCTTATGACCCAGTTACTGAAGATAATCCACAGGCCTTGTTGTGAGCAGTTTCATGAAGGGACTACTTTCTCCCTGCAGTAGAAGCTACTGGAACTACTTTGGAATCAACTGGAACTGCTTTCTTTTGACTAGAAAGAAACGTGTAACAGCTAACAACAAGGTCTGTGGATTATGTTGAGTACATGGGTCATGATTTTTGGAAATAGACACTGGTTTTGAATTTTTCAAAATGTTTTGGGTGCTCTGAGCACCACAAAACAAGTGCCATTCAGCCCCATTTTATTGGAGACAGAAAACTGCTGATCTACAGCTGATATCTCCAAAACTCTGCAAGTCAAACCAAAAAAACCTAGATGGATAAACAGCACTGCCGGCCAGAGAAAAATATGTATTTTTGATTTTGGGGTGAACTGTCCCTTTGATGCCACTAAAACTTTCATGTTTTTCATCAGAGACAAAAATATTGATTATGATAACTTTATCATCTCTACCAAAAAATATGAAAATATTTAAGAGTCGTGCAGTACAAATGTCTTAGAATATCTTATTTATTCTTATGGTTTTATTATTTTACTATTTCTTATTGTCCATACTTAAGTTTCTTATATCGGTTTCTTTGAGCTTTTGTTTATTTTTCACTTGGCTGCACTATAAGTGAGGTCTTTACCTCAATGTATTCCTGAGTTAAGATAACAGATGAAAAAAGAATATTTAAGTACAGGAATGCAGAGATCAAAGCCCTCGTGAGGAGCACAGCAGGTGTAAGTAAGAGCATTCCAGCTCCACACACTACAGCCCTTCCAGCGCAACCTTCAGTGAACCTTTTCAAATAGGATCAGTCACTGCAAACAGATGGCAATGGACTAAGATCCAAGGCTTCAAGACAAGACCATGCTCCAAACACCACCAGTAAGCTCATGTCCTCTAACCAGAGGAACTTTCACTGAGTGCACAACAGCCACAGGACTATGAAATGGTAATGTGTCAAGCTTGAGGCATTCATGCTGCTTGACATCACCATAAATTCTCAGATTCTAGCCTTTATTTACCTTAATTTTTTACAGGTCTTTGTTTCCAAAAGGTGTACATTAGGGACATATTTCTAATTTCAACATATTTCAGTAAGAACCTCCTGTTTCCTGATCTGCTCCTGTTTTTATTTTCTCTTAATGCAAACTTGCCACTTCCTCCATATTTACCAGTTACATTCAGTGTAATCTATAGATCCACACTGCAAATTCCATCAGTGCAACAACAGAGTCATGTTATACTCAGTTCTTTTCTGGAACAGAAACACAGTTTTCATGCACTAATGTTTTTTCCACTTTGACAGTAGATGAACAGCAATCAAAAAATCATCAATCTACTGCACAGATGTTCCACATAAAAGCAGTCAAGTGGTTCCAAAGGTTCCCCTTCCTGGATGGTATTTAAGGCAAATCATCTGCAGGAAATAGTACACTAATGGTGCTTAAAACTGCAGAGTAGAGGAGGTCGAGATTAATTAGTGAATGAAAACTTGAATACTAGCTTTTATTTATTTATTAAGAAATTACAGTGAACACATGACACAAAACTAGTAACTTTCACAACTACTTGGAGTTGAGTTTATCTTCTCAGGCATACTTCAGATAGACTCAAGAATAGGAGCACTAGGGCTGCAACCAATGATTATTTTCATTGTCGGTTATTTTCTTGATTAATCGATTTTTGTTTGGTCTACAAAATGGTTACAAAAACAAATCAGTGTTTCCCAAAGTCGAAGATGACATCCTCAAATGTCTTATTTTGCCCACTGAGCAAAGATATTCAGATTACTGTGAGAGTAAAAAAAAAAAAATCAATTATCAAAATAATTGAAGATAATTTTGTAATAATAATTTTAATAACAATTTTAATTGAATAATTGTTCAATAAATCTCTGCAGTTCAAAAGAGCACCCATACATATTTTTAGACATAGTCGCATTTTCTGACGCCATCCATTAAGTGGACTCATTAAATATTTGTCCAATAGACATAAATGTAGAGATCTCAAATTATGCATTTGCATGCACATTCACATGCATCACGGCTGCCTCACCTAGCCACCGTCCATTTGGAGCAATGGTTGTCCACATCCTCAGAAATTAACGCTACGCACGTGAACCAAACGTGTTAAATTGAAACCTAGAAAAAAAACTTATTTTTAAAAAATCACTGGTGATTTTTAGTCATGACCTCAGGTTTTTGGAAATTCAAACGCTTTGCACAGAACATCATGAGTATTTCTTGTATGGAATTAAAAATCTGAAGTTCCTGTACCTTTAATTTCCTTTTCGTACTTCTTTTTCTTTATATTTGTATTCCTCTGATAGCAGAGGAAGCCATCTTTAGCGTTATACAATGCATCCTTTTTCTCTATAATGAGCAATACCCACAATGCACAGCTGGACGCAGTATCACAGGAACAGCCCCAATCAACTGCTACATGCAGTGATAATTTTTATGGCTGCATTTTCCAACTTTTTCTCTTTTAAACTCATGAAAGGTGGGTTGATCTGACACTACATCTATTGCACCAGCAGGATTATATTTTGCATGACTTCTATAAAGTCATTCAGAAACTCTTGTTTCAGGTTCAGTGCTGGTAGGGAGGTTGACAGCAACTGCTGCTGCCAGCTGAACTAATGCAAAAGCTCTGGGCCTCAAGTGTTTCATGTTGAATTCAAAAACTTGTAGTAAATGGCTTGTTTCAACTTGATGAATGGCACCTGTAGGAGGACGTTTGTCACATTTGATCATTAGCATATCACCACCCACAAGGTGCTGTACAAGGCCATTTATTCCACTCCATTTGTCGTCAGGTCTCATTCACAAAATCAGAGATAGATTCGCTGTAAATGTTCCCCTGGATAGATTCCTTTAGAGAAGAGCCCAATTCAGTTGATTTAAATTTCAGTCACATGAGGGCAATACAATTCTTTAATCAAACTCAGTGTCGTCGTCCCCCCCGAGGGGAAAACTACACACGACTCATTCAAGAGGTCTGTACCACAAAGAAAACTGAGAAAACCGGTGAATGTGAAAAGATCTCCTAAATCACTCATGTGGGCCATTTAAAAACACATCTGTTTGTATGAGTTGTTTTTCCACAAGGCACTATGAGAGTGAATTACTGCCGAGCCAACAGTGCAGCAGTGGTCACTGTTTCCTTCATGTATACCTTTGTAATAACTACTTCCCTTCCAAGACATTGGACAAAAAAGGCAAGAGATTGCCATAATAGCATCATCTTTTCCATAACATCCTGGTTTACCAATAGAAAACTGAGAATGCAGTGCTGTTCAGCTTTGGAAAAAGATAATGCAGTATTAAGAGCAGTACCACTGGATTCTGTAACAGCGCATATCCTGAGGCAGTGAGGGCCCTTAACTCCTCACCTTCAGGTCTGTTCATGAACTCTACTAAACTGTGTCCCCTAGTGGGTTTTTATTGACTGGACACTTGCATTATATTTACTCTGATAGAGTATATCAGCTTTTATTTACTCTTATTGAGTACATCTGATAGTTTTTTTATTTACTCTGATAGAGTATTTTATGCTGTATTTATCTTCTCTTGACGGATAATTTTTCAAATATTTCCATGTATATGTGTATTTGTTTTGTTTTGTTGATATGTCTGTGATTTGTATGCTTGTTTGAGCGCACACCAACACAAATTCCAATCAATACTTCACTGAGATGGTAATAAATTATTGAATCTTGAATCTTGGAGCAACATGCAGAATTTTTTAAAGCTTCCTCATTTTTATCTGTAGGGCAATTTAAATCTTTAACCGTATCACATTTTACTTCCAGGTGTTCCTGTTTTAGCAGATTCATACGCCTTAAATTTGAACTCTTTATTTATCATTGAGGTTACGTTTATTCTTAAAACTTTATTGTGGCTTTTATTGATTTTTTGCCACTTTTATGTAAGTTTCTCTTTGGTGTTCTTGTGTCTAGAGCTTTTATTTCACTGATTTACTCTGCTACATTGTAAGTAAGGTCTCTACCTCAATGTATTTATGTATGGAGTTAGTTCCCACTTCAGGGAATAAATAACTCTAATTATTATACTTTAGTTGTGTAATGAAATCATTACACTCCTTGAAGCTGACAGGATAAGACATGCACAAATACAGTTATAGTGCTTAAGTTTAAATTAATACATCAGCTGTGTTCTGAGAGGCTGAATAAGCCTGTATATTAAAGGATATGGTTGTCTTCTATAGTTTTCTCATTGTCAATAAATGCCATGCTCAAGTCCTAACCAACAATGTGTCAATACTTTGTGACTTCCCTGCTCTGTCTATGACACTCAGCTCAAACACACTCTAAAGTCGTAAATCTTGAAAAACACAAATATATGGGCGGATGTTTAGCTCAGTGGGTAGAGCGTCCGACCCATGTATGGAGGCTGTTAGTCCTCTGCAGCGGCCGCTGGTTCGACTCCCGCCTTCGGCCCTTTGCTGCGTGTCATCCCCTCTCTCTCTACTCTTCAGCTGTACTATCGAATAAAGGCAAAAATGGCCAAAAAAAACAACACAAATATATGGTTTCATCTTCACAGCTGAGTCATTTCCTACAATACCTGTCGGTGCAGTTTTTAAACAAATGTCCCTCAACCAGAAGGAAATGATGCACTTGTTTGGGACTATTTTCAATGGCGGATTAATCCAAATTTGGTGCTCCACTGAGTATTTGGGGCAGCAGGACGGTGTGCGTGGGATGGAGTCTAAATAAACTACTGTGTGTATGTGTGTGTGTTCATAATAATGAAGGAACATGTCACACAGTGCGACAGTGTGGCTCATTCATGTGTTTTTAATAGTTTTTGGAAACAAATGGAGCTCTACAGCACAGAGGAGGAAGATATATCAGGCTTATTTCATTTCAGTGTTGGTTTGGCTCTGCACATGGCATTCTGATGAGCATAAGAAAAACGTAAAATATCACCAGAATTATCCTTTAAGGATAGGAAACAAAATAGAAACACATTTCGGCAGTAGCACTCTTTTTAAATAACTCTTAATCTTAATATTCTTGCCATTTACAACATCGCTTATGTAACAGACTGCCTGATTAAACTAAAAGAGTTGAAGTGGGTGTAATTCTCTGGTTTAGCTGTGATGAGTATAGAACTCAGGTCACTGCTAACCGTAACAACCAGTGATTAACCTGTGACTGCAGAAGGATATGGAGGTGTCAAATACAGGTGGACTGCATGTTTATTAAGCTGCTCAAACACAAGGTTAGTGTGCAAAAGGTATCATTCTGCTGTGAGGGTGGAGCTGGAATGATTCTCACAAGTGTATAGTGTTGAGATGTTCGCATATGTAGGCACTGGCAGCATAGAGCATTTGCACAAGTCTGTGTTGCTGTAATAATTCAAATAATCATGGCAGAATTTGAGCATTCAAATGCAAAAAGTAGTTTGTTTGCTTTTGTGCACAAAGACCCACATGTGCTTGCAATACACATTCCTGCCAATGATTTCACATGGCTCCACTGGTCTACAGCTACAAAGACAGTGAAACAGAAGTCTGCTAGCAAATAAACATAGATACAAACAATGAAGGTTACGAGGTATCAAAAATAAAATGGCTGTGCAAATGTTTTCTGATGAAGGAAATGCTCTGAACATGTTTGTTACACTGTAAAACAAAATTAATTGACTATAATGAGTTGTGAAAACTTAAAATTTGTTTACAAGCTCTAGTAACTTCAAAATGTTGGCACTAAAATGTCTTTCTTTTGTGGTGGAAAGAGTGCTCAAAATTTGTACTCAAGTGCAAGTACTATTGCATTACTGAAATATTATTATTGCAATGAGAGGAGTAAATAAAAGTTCTGAGTTGCATTTACTTTAAATATTTGAGTTGGTTTCATCAACTTTAATCAAAAAGTAAACACAACTAACTCCAGATATTTAAGCTCTGATAACTTTTGAGTTTATGGACTTAAAAAATTGTGGCAACTGACTACCTCAATTTTTTGGAGTACTGCTCACTCACTCACAATGCATGCTGGTGAGGGATATAAAGGGCCTTTATTTTCATAACAAGGGCTGAACAACTAATCAAAATATTATCAAAAATGCAATATGGCCAGGCCAAGAAAGAAAAAAGTTGAGAAATCCAGTAGCTGCATTTTTCTGATCAAGGTAAAATGTGTCATACAACATACCATTATAAATGATGGGGTTGATGTATCCCAGCCTGCCAATCATATTCCCCACACGTAAGTGAACACGCCAGTTTGGCACAGACTCCAGCAAAGTTCACATCATCATTTCAGTGAAAATGAAAAAAAAAACAAAAAACAACCCACTATTCCAACTGAAGTGACTCTTATCACAATATCTGTTAAAATGAATCAATATAATAATCAATCCTTTACGTCTCTCTCTTGTTCCTATCTTTGTCCTTTTTTACCTTTAGATTCTTTTGCTAATCCTTGTGCATTGCTGTCCTTGGCAACATTACTGCTCCTTGCAGCTATATTCACCCACATCATACCTTCAGTGTATACATGTTCACAGGTTCTGATACAAGGCTACATTCTTATTGTGCTACAGAGCTGGACACTTACAACTCATGTGTTGTAACTCATATCTAACAGAAGGACTGTAAATTCAGGAAACTATTCTGACTTAATTCTTTAGTCCAAAGTATGAATCAGTCTCCCAAAATCTGGGGGGGTCGTAATGTCAGTATTAAATAAAATTTTTAAAAAATCAATCAAAAGGAGCTTTCAATTAAAAGGCAAAAATCTGTAATTCTTCCTGTATTTTTTGCTCTCCACCCCTGTCATCTTGCAGCGTCCAAAGCAAAATATAACACTTCAAAGACAACACAGCGTAGCTCACCAGCTGTTCTATCACACTTTTGTATCTTTTTAAAGTAGGATTTGAAAACATAAATGACACCTGTCAGGGCATAAAACCAATGATCTGTTGATCTCTACAAATCAAAACTTGATAGTCTAACAATGGCATAACTGTCTTACCACAAAAATAAGCAAACTGACATAAAAAGACCAGTGTGTAGAATGAACTCAAGTTTCAAGACTCTCAAGTTCATTTTGATATTATTTTGAAATTAATGGAAAAACACTTGTAGTTAAAACACTACACAGCCCAATATACAGGTCTTGTTGTACAGTGGTTCTCAAAGTGGGGTCTGGAGACCACCAGGGGTCGTTGTGGGGGGTTCTAAGGGGTCCCCAGCAAAAAGGGGAATCATTTATTTTCATTTATACTGTAAGCTACGGAAGCTGAGAACGGCCAAATCTCACAATCACGAATTAACTACTTAGTTATGTCAGGATAAAGAAGCTCATTTTCTCAAGATAATGAAATAAATCAACCCATTATCACAAGAAAACAAGCTTTGTTATCTGGAAATAAAGAAATATTTTAACCCCTTGTCACGAGAAAACAGGCTTTCTTATCTCACAAAAACACAATATTTTTATCTTTTTATCTTGGGATAAAGAATATTTCAACCTGTTATTATGAGAAAACAACTTTGTTATCATGAGATAAAGAAATTTTTTAACAGGTTATCACAAGAAAACAACCTTTATTATCTCACAAGAACACGAGATTTGTTATTTTGAGATAAAGAAATATTTTAAGCTGTTATTATGAGAGAATGAGCTTTGTCATCTCAAGATAACAAAAATATCGCCAGAAACCGAAGTTATATCTCGAGACAAAGAAATATTTTTAACATGTATTTACAAGAAAATTAGCTTTGTTATTCTGAGATAATGAAATAATAAACCTGTTATGAGAAAATGAGATTCATTATCTTGAGATAAACATTTTAACCTGTTCTCACAAAAAATAAGTTATCTCGTGATAACAAAATAATTAATCTGTTATACAGAGAAAATTATATTTATTATCTCAGTATAAAGAAATATTTTAACCTGTTATCACAATTAAACTATCTTTATTATCTCAAGATGATGAAATAATTAGGCCTAACCTGAGCCACTGGTGTAACTTGTTATCACAAGTTAAAGAAACATTTTTAACTGGTATTGGTAGAAAATAAGCTTGAGATAATGAAAAAGCAAACTTGTGATATTGAGATAAATGCATTAAAAAAAGAATGACAGCCATTCTTGGCTTCCATACAAAGTAATACAGTGATAGAAAGTATGATCACTTTGGTCATGGGTTTCATTCACTTTATCAAAAAATATCTAAAAAAAAAAAAAAAATCTTGCTGGCGGTCTGTAATCTAATTTGCGTCAGTTTGGGGGTCCTTGACATGAAAAAGTTTGCGAAGCACTTCACACAGTAAAACGTCTTAAAACGTGTATGAATACTAGTACTGTCTGTTAGAATAAAAGTAGTGCAGTGCACTTACCAGACAACCCCAAACGCTCCATAGCCGATGGGCCTGTCAGGCTCTATATCTAGCTGCTGTTGTAGGTGGTGCGTGTGTTGCTGCTGATGCTGCTGATGGTGGTGGTGGTGGTGGTGGTGGTGAGCTTTGACAGCAGCGGCGGCTTGAACCTGGGCGGGAGCCGCGGCCGCCGCCGGCCCGGGGGCCTGTCCGGGGGCAGGGGAGGGGAAGTAGGGCTGCTGCTGGCCGGGGTTGAGCATCACCGCCGCGGCGGCGGCCGTGGAGGTGTGCTGCTGAACCGTGTGCACGGCGGCGGCCGAGCCCGGGTGCTGCAAGTGATGCTGGCCCGCGTGGTGGTGGTGGTGCATGTGGGGAGGCGGGAGGTGCTGGAGCTGGTGGTGGTGGTGCGGGTGATGGGCAGCCACTGCTGAGGAGCCACCGTTATAAGCAGCCATCATTTTTGTAACATTTGTAGCCGTTGTGCCGCAAAGAGCCATTCAATGCCGCTGGAATGAACCTGCCGCTAAAAGTGATGAACAGCTACCAGGCTGCAACTCTAACACCAATCAAACTTAGAGAAAGCATACAGAAAACAGCTCTGGGCTTTAAATGATCCAACAACAGCTACTTGGAATCAGCGTGGAGAGAAAGCACTCTGGTGAGCCTCCCGATCATAATGCCAACAAGGATCTGACCCACTTTTCTAAATTAATTTTCTTGCTTGCACACCATCAGGCTACTGTAGCCCGGGGCTAATAACACAAATCATATCATATCATGAGCATGTGTGATGTAGCAATGACCACACGAGTCGAAGAATCTGTGCAGCCCTTAAAAGTGTCACTACTAACGATGAGAAATCAAAAACAACCCGCACCCCCCGCAATAAATAAAAAGTCGGTGGCCCTAGATGTCCCTCATGATAGAGGTGGCGCCCCCTCCCTCCTGATGAGATTCAGCTTCCCCGTCTTGATAGAACAGAGTGATCTGAAGCCTGTCACATGGGAAGCAGCGCATTCATCTTTTCAAAGAGTCCAAGTTTGCCTGCTGCCACACGCTCTGCAGCCACCCGGGCTCCACGCGGCTCCGAAACCGCATCTATTATTCCAAAGTGAAGCCTGCCTCAGATAGGTCTGAGTGAGGTGTGTGTGTGTGTGTGTGTGTGTGCAGGCCAGACAGCTACTCTGTAAACACGGCTAATCTGCGAGCCGTAATTAACGCTGCTGATCCGGTGCAGAGCAGAGGAGGTGTATCCCAGGCCAGGCCACAATACAAGAGGCAGGCAGCAGGCAGGCAGGCAGCAGGCAGCGGGCAGGCCCAGGCCTCGGCCGTCCACTCCTCTCACATATTATTATTACAGCGGTCCACCGAGCCGCGCGCCTGGACACAAACCCCCATCATTGTGACAGAGTGACGAAGCTTCCACCATGACTCAAAAACTGAAGACAGAAATCCTCGCAGACGGCTGCCAGCCAACTTCTGTACCCCATCGACAGCCGTGTGTTCGGGTGTTTTACTCTGTGCTCCCGCGGCTCACGCGCAGCACACATCCAGGGAGAAGACGGAACAATGCGGGAAGAAAGTTCAATCCTGTTACCGCCGCTGCCAGGAGCCACAGAGACGGCAGGAGTATGAACCTGACAGATTGGAGCTAGCTAATCGCCCTCCGTGTCGCCAAATCAAAACAGTAGCTTCTCCTGCGGTCGGTGTCGGTGTCGGTGAGCCCGCTGTGTGTCGGGGGAGAGAACGCAGGGACCCGGGGTGAACCTCTACGCTGTGGGCCCGCGACGCTCCGCTGTCACCGACATGATCAAACTATTGGTCACAAGGCAAATAAGATGAGCAGTTTATCCAACATGGTGAACAAAACCGTAGCTACTCGGCGGTGAGATTATGCAGGACGGCCAACCAATCGCCTGCCGCGCCGCAATGACGTCATGGTAATCTCCCTGATTGTCACCGCGCGCAGCCAGTGGCGCGTGCGGGCTGGGGTGACAGCGGGGTTGACTGCTGCTCCGAGGACCCAATGATGTCCACACTGAGACAGTGAATAACAAACTGCTCAGCTCAATTCAATAAAATATCTCCAGTCCAGTTCACACACAAAGTAGCTACAAACCAAAAACTGGAGTACACTGGAGTACATACTGTATGTTATAATAATGTACTGTAAATAGAATATATACTGTAAACACATAAAAATCATGTCCTGCCAAAAAAATCCATTCCATTTCCAGTGAAAGTTTATTCTTTAAGGTTTAATAGATATGGAATATATTAAATTTATGAAATATTTTGGTTTGTTTTAATTAACTTGCTCTGTGCCAGGAAACACTCTTGCCATGGATTTTTTAAAATAGAAATGATTTGTCCTTTAAAGTTGTGTCTCAGATTTCCACCAACTCTGTCTGATTTTTTACAAAAACATGATTTAATCAGGCATAAAAAGCTATACCCTAAGGACCCCTGTCTCACTTCCTGGTTTAAAAAAGGCGGAAATACTGCTCAAGCACTGGTAAACTTTCTTTCTTTGCTTCTTTTGTTTTTTTGTTTTTTTTTTTTACAAATTGATTAAATAATATTACTGTCTAAATCAAAGCTAAATAAGAATTATGGTTTTAAAATGTGTATTTTGATTAGCTTTGAGAGAACTCTGAGTAACTACATTTAATGAAACAAATGTAATCACCAGGAGAATGGCCCCACTGGTCCTTGAAAAGATCGTCAGTTAAGGATTGCTAACTCACAGTTACTTCATACATGAATTGATATGTGAGCAAATTAGCTGGCCTCCAGTAAAATACAACTTTTTCCCAGATCCATGGGACCATTTGCATAACTTCTGTGAAAGCAGAACTAAAGCATCGTCAGATGCAAAAATTTACATGATAACAAAAAATACATGAACACAGTTTAAAAAAAAACTTTTGTGATTGAAATCTAGATAGCTTGTTTACATATTGATCTATGAAGTACCTGTTAATTAACATTCCTTCCTTAAATGATGATGACCTAAGTGTGAACTAATCATATCAGCTCATAATAACTAGATCATTTGTTTATGGTGAGCAACAGGAATTCATGACACATCCTTAAATCATCATGAGTCATGCATTAGTAAACCATTACTACTTGGTTGGTGATTGAGTCTTGCCTATAACACAATTTACAATTATCAATATTAAAATTATCCACATTTTCACTAATAGCTGCATATTTTTCCAACAGCACAGCACACTATCAGATCATTTCAAAGAATGTAATAGATACACAGAAGCCAGGTTTTCTCGTATTCACTTATACACATCATATTGATTAAACCCCACAAGGCAATGATCAGCTTATCATCCATAAATAAATACAGTCATGACTCATGTCCTACCAAAGACTATTAACAGTTGCCTAACCCTGTAATTAAAGACATTTAATGTCACTCCATCAGAAGTGTGTTCTTTTCAATCTACATACAAATCTGTTGACAACATCAGTTCACAAAATCACCAAAACCAGTTATAGTTTAGTAATAAACAGTGTGACATCTTGCTCTTGAGCCCAGCTGAATGAACATCTTCAACACCTATTGACTCCACAGAACCCATTTACAGCACCGCACAAGGTTCAGTTATTTATCATTGTAAAACAAAGAGTTGTGTAACAATATGCTGTTGTAGACCCTTCATGCTACTCAGAACATAGTTACATAAATGGATGAATAAATAAGGGGTAATTAAGATAAACTATTATTTATGGTGGAGTACTGAGGATGAATTGAGCAGTCTGAGGGAAGAAGCTGCTCTACAGTCTGGTGGCACAACAGTGGTTACTTCTGTATCTCTTGCCTGATGGCAGCAGAGGTGGGTGTCGTCTTTTAATGTCCTCTGAGCTCTGCAGGTACCTCACCTCCCCAGCATCACTGATGTTCTGTAGATGGGTACCAGTGATGCTCCAGGCAGTTTTACTGACCCGCTGCAGAGCCCTCCTGTCCTCGGCCGTGCACATTCCATGTTGCCAGTTTGTGATGTTTCCAGTCAGGATGCTTTCTATTGCTCCTCTGTAGAGGTTAACTAGAACATGGCACAGGAATTTTGCCTTCCTAAGTTTCCTTAAGAAATACAGCCATGTAAATTCCTTCAAAGTCTTCACTACAGACATTACATGAGTGTGGACAGACATGGGTGAAAACTGTAACTTGACTGGTTGGTGGAGACAAACAACTGTGAGGCAGTAATTCTATTTTTTGACTGCTCTGTTTTATACGAACATTGACAGCTGACTTCTCACTCTTCTTAACCGACCACTAGGGGCCACAAGTGATCAACAACTGCTTCAGTCTAAAATCTTGTTTCAGCTCAGGACAACGTATGTGGCGGTCATGTTAATGTTGGCGGAACTTTGCAAATCGCCACTGGTTGTATCTGATGGTTGTAAAAGTATAAATTACTATATAGCCTCAGCAAAGAATACACAGCTGTATTTAAAGTAACTTTAATGACAAATATATTGAGTTTTGTGACTGGTAAATATGGGTGTCAGTTTCTATATGAAAGCTTTAAAAAGGTAAGGGTCTGGAGCACTTACCACAAACAGCTTCAGAGTTTCACAGCTCTTTTTCAAACAGAGCAGGGCAGATCAGTGTGTTGATATGCAGTGAGAGTCAGGTCAGCTAGGGACAGGAAGAGGTTAGGTTACATCAGCAGGGGCTCGGGGCTTATACAGTGGGCACAGACTTGTTAGGCTGCGACAGATTACTCTGTATTAGTCCCCACTGTGGGTTCTGTTTGAAGAAGGACAGAGTGTTGGTGGCTCCAGAATGACAGCTGAGCTGAGAGAACATAAGCTCTCTGGTTAGTGAGACAGGTGCTAGCTGCAGCTTTGAACTGATTTAAAGCCTTTACCTGTTGCTCTACCTCCCAAGAGAGCTCCATGTCTCCAGGACAAACCCCTCCACACCAGAAGCATGGATCTCAATGATGAGCTGTCAGACAGGATCAGGTTGAACCAGGTAAAACAGAAGTAAACTGATCTTTGAGATTCTGGCAGGTCTTTTCACCTTCTATTTGCGTGTCTATTTGAAGTGAAAGTCTGGTGATATTTTAGGTTTTTCTTTCTAATAAATCCCCTGTGCAGGCAAACTGACAATGAACTGATCCACTAACAAGAACTGTGCGTGTATCAAAACCTGATAAATCTTCAGAGCTCCATTGTTTTTCAAAACCATTTCAATGAGTCACACTGTTCCACCATGTATTCCTGCATTACCATGAACTCACACACTGTAGTTTATTTTGACTCAATCCCATGTACACCGTCCTGCTGCCCCAAATATTCACAAAAGCAGTGTTTCCCAAACTTTATTTCTGGGCACCACTTTTTAAAAATCACAAACCATCATGACCTGGTTCATCATAGGATATATCAATAAATCTTGGGAGAGTTAATTTGTGTGTGATAATTTACGCATCACCTTATTTAATCTCGACACATGCATATACACGTTAAACACTTTAAGAAAGAGAAATAAATGCATTTAGGCTGAGTTAACAGGCCTCTCATTGTTTTTATTTCCTCTGATCTAGAAATCAGACCTTAAAAAAGTTGAGACAGTTCAAAATTTCAAGGCAACTTACTGTAATAGATTTCTGAGTTTGTTAAAAGCTGCAGTGACCAGCACTTTTTAGGAAGTTATTGAATCTTTTTTTTTTAAATGACACCATATATTTGTGAGTATTATGAATCATGGTCAGAAGGAACCAACAGACTTGGAGCTGAGAGCCACAGACAGGGTCGGGAAACCACAAAGTATTGAGAGATGCAATAACACATTTTTTTGCACGGGTCTTTTCATGGGAATTGTTGACAATAAGAAAAATATAGAATAACAGTCTAAGACTTCAAAGGGGCAACCACAGAGCCATGATCATCCATCCCAAAAACATGTGAAGCTGCCTGCAGCAGAATGGAACAGGCCCAGCAGCAACTGCCTCCCCTTTGGCTGGATCCATTTGAATGCTGCCTCCAGATACAATGAACCTGAAGAATTAAACCATTATTATTTGCATTCTGCCTTCACAGAAAGTTGAATCTCCACAAGCCTGCGGAGAATCAGATGCACATGTTGGCTTCTTAAACAAAGCTGACAAAGATAAATATATAGAGCATGTCTCTCAGCACTTCATTGACTGACTTTAACGTAGACTCAGTGAGTCTGTGTGAGGACACGATGAGATACTGATGATTTTTTAGTGAAGGAGAAGGAGTAGATCCAAGAAGTAATCAAAGTTTTTGGGAAAAACTACATCAAACACCAAGTATGGTTCTTTTTATTAGTATTTAAACAAAATCATATAGGGTGGGATTACAAGTTGATAGATCACCGATAAAGTAACTGAATACAGTTACAAATGTCCATGCATTAATCAGTATGAAATTGGCCAGCAACTTCAAGAAAAGAAGGAAAACCAGACACAAAGTGATTCTGAGAATTTTAATGCATCTTGAAAATGTCTGTAGGGCACCATTGAGGACACAGAGGCAATATTTTTATTTCTCTCAGCTTGATTACCACAACAGCCTCTTTACTTGTCCTAAGCAATGATCTACTGTCTCACTAAAGAAGAATTGCTTCATTAATCCCCAAAGGGGGAAATTCAAATTTTTCACTCCATTATACAGTTTACACACACAGGACCCACAGACACGCAACTGAGGGGAGAGATCTCCTGGATCACAGATTACCTGACAGAAAGGCCACAGTTTCTCAGGTTGGGGAACTGTTTTTCTGGGACATTAATGAGCAGCACAGGGGCTCCACAAGGGACTGTCCTGGCTCCATTCCTGTTCACATTGTATACAGCAGACTTTAAATATAACTCTGAGTCCTGCCACATTCAGAAATACTCAGATGACACTGCTATTGTAGCTTGTATAAGGAATGGACAGGAATCTGAATATAGGGATTTGATAAAATCCTTCAGTGACTGGAGTCATAAAAACTGCCTCATACTAAACACCTCAAAGACAAAGGAAATGGTCATTGATTTCCGTAGATCCAAGCCCCCTCTTCAGCCTGTGAACACTTGTGGAGTGGACATCGAGGTGGTAACAAACTATAAATATCTTGGTGTACACCTGGATAACAAGCTGGACTGGTCCCTTAACACAGATGCACTCTACAAAAAGGGGCAGAGCCGCCTCTTTTTCCTAAGGAAGCTCAGATCTCTAAACATCTGCAGTAAGATGCTGCAGATGTTTTATCAGTCTATTGTGGCAAGTGTTTTATTTTATGCTGCAGTCTGCTGGGGAGGAAGTTTGGGAAAAAAGCAAGCAAGGAGGCTGGATAAGCTTGTGAAAAAGGCTGGCTCTGTGATCGGAGTAAGGATGGACTCTCTGGAGGAAGTTGTGGAGAGAGACACAATGAGGACGGTGGAGGCCATCCTAAACAACATGGATCATCCACTGCATAACACCTTGATGGACCAAAGAAATAATGGTGGTGGAAGGCTTCTCTCTCTTCGTTGTAGGACAGAGAGATACAGAAGATCTTTCATACCAACTGCCATCAGACTCTATAATTCTTATACAAATAGATGAGACTACAGACAAATGAATTTCCCCTTGGGGATCAATAAAGTATTTTGTATCGTATTTCGTATTCGTATTCGTATTCGTATTCGTAGATGTCCCAGTGACAGGGCGGCCACATAGCAGTACTCCCCAAGCAGTTAGGGGTCTGGTGCCTGGTTCAGTGGCACCTCAGTATTCCTCAGGAGGTAAAGCGGCAGCTCTCCAGCCACCAGTCCACACATGTACCATGGTCTATCCTGGGCTTGAACCGGCCACCCTCTGGTTCCCAAGCCGACTGCTGCCCCAATCAGAATTGTATGGTGATATTGATCGTATCATATGAGTCTCTATTCATCATGATCTGATACTCCATGAATGAAACAACAAGTGAGGAGGTACCCAACTGACGACAGACTGTACAGACAACACGGTACTACATGTCACAGAGGATTTAAATGCATGTCATTGAGGTAGTGTATGTCAACCAGGTGACCGTGTCTCATTGAGGCATTAGTTGCATCTCAAACAGGCACAGTTTGCACATCACCAAGGTGTTCTTTGCATCTCAACAAGGTGTGGATTGTATCTCTCTGATGTGCTGAGTCTCAAACAGGCATTAGTTATGTCTCAAACTGGCATTATTTGCATCTTAAACAGTCATTCTTTGCATCTTAACAAGGCGGTATTCGCATTTAACAAGGCATTAATTGCATCTCAACATAATAACACCTGGTTGAGACCCAAATAATGTATGGTTGAGACACAATTATCGTATAGTTTAGATGCAAATAACGTTTGGTTAAGATGGTAATAACACTTGGTCATAATGCAAATAACGCTTAGTTGAGATGCAAATAACACCTAGTTGAAACATAAAACATGGCTGGTTGAGATGCAAATAACACCTGGTTGTGGCACAAATAATGCTTGGTTGAGAAGCAACTAATGCCTAGTTGAGATGCAATTATCATCTGGCTGAGACACAATACCTGGTTGAGACATAAAAAATAGCTGGTCGAGATGCAAATAACATCTGGTTGCGGCACAAATAACACTTGGTTGAGATGAAAATAATGACTGGTTGAGACGTAAAAAATGACTGGTTGAGATGCAAATAAGGCTTGGTTGAAGCAGATAACACCTCAGTGAGACACACAATCACAGTCTGGTTGACTTACAACACCTTGTTGACCTCTGTGACATGTGATATTGTGGAAATAACGTCTCATTGAGGTGTCTTTTCACATCTCTTTGACATGTTTTTGTAGCCCCTGCTGCCCATTTGGCCTTCTGTACTGAACTGAGCTGCCAGGGTTCTCGGAAGGCGTGGCTGTTTCAGTCTTTTCTCTGAAGGAGAAGGAGGAAATAATGCTGGCCAAGTTAGCAAGATCTTTTAAATTATTCTTAAAACACTTTTATATCTTTAATTACCTAAAAGTTTTCAACTTATTTGTTGGTGTTATTGTTGATATTGATTTGTTGCCTAGTGGTGGAATGTAACAAAGCACATTTACTCAAATGCTGTACTTTTACAGTTTCGACATACTTGTACTTTACTTGGGTATTTCCATTTTATGTTACTTTATGTTTCTAGTCCATTATATCTCAGAGGGAAAATTTTACTTTTTACTTCACAACATTTATTTGACCCTTAGTTGCTTTTTACATGAAAAACATATGATTTGCTTATCTGATTTGATGCAGTACTATACTGCTAAACTACCCAGTACAAAGTATGTAAAATTGGCTCCACATTGACAAACCACAACATTAAAATCCTGTCACATGTATTTGTTAAAAACAGAATAATAACACTACGAAAGGAGCCAATCTGCATTGTTAGTGCTTGTATTTTTCTTATTAAGTACATTTTGCTGATAACACTAATGTACTTTTACTGAAGCAAAAAGCATTTTGAATTCAGGACTTATACTTGAAATACAGTAGGCATATGGTATTTTTTAGACTTTCGCCGCTGGTCAGGTGACCTGGGTTTACAAATGTGCTCTACAGAGATGATGACGGCGCAGAATCAGACTGCGCGTTCCTCATGGCAACGCCTTCTTTTAGCGTTTTATTTTGGAGGGTATGACCGGAAGCCTTCTTGTTGTCATGCCAGCACACTTGACAGCGGCACTTGAAGCCTTCACTGACTGCCACGTCGAGCTCCTCGAGCTACAGGAGGATTATAACTTACTGTACTTTCTGCTGGAACGACTCTGCCGCGTGGGACTGTGGAGACACACTGAAGAACCTGACAGAACAAGTTTATCTGCGTGGAACTGTTGTCAACTCTCCGGACCGTGTGTAAGAGAACTCTCAGTGCAGTGTTATTGAGCGGTCAGCAGAATGTAGTCAGTGTTGAAGTTGGTACAGGCTGAGCAGCTTCACCGGATACAGGAGCTTCCTCAGCAGCCTGCTGTAATGTGGGACAGGGACAGTGTGGAGACATGTGGCTAAGTCACTAACATATGCGTCCTGTAGCTAGCTTTAGCTAACTCTGTATCTAACTGTGAGCCAGCTGCTGAACTCACTGTGTTGTGTAGTGTACAGTAGTGTAGTTGCGGTGTGTTGTGTTGGCTGTTGGACATAGTGCTGCTGGGCCGCTGTTGTTACAGTTTGTCCTGCAGCTGTTTTGTCTTCTTTGTCTTGGTTTACTCTACAGGACTCGTTTATTGACCTGTCAGCTGTATTTCAGGTGTCACAGGTCAGACTCAGCTGAAGTACTGCAGGTTAGACACTGTTATGGCAAATATACGTGTACTTAGACTTACAGAGCTGGTGTAGTGCTTTGGATAGTTTCATTTTTGTTTCCTGTCCTCTAAGTCAGTGGTTCTGAAGCTGGGGGTCGGACCCCAAGGGGGTCACAAGATCATTTCTGGGGTCACCAGGGGCCGGTATTCCAAAACCTTTAATCTAGATCAGAATTATCCAGATCTTGCAATCTCTTTTTTTTTCTATTCCAGATAAAACAGATTTTGCAGGTCAATATGCAGGGCCACTGCAGGGGGGTTGCAGAAGACCAGGTGAAAAAATAAAGAGTGAAACAAAGCTGAGTGGATATGATCCATTTAGAGGAAATAAACAAACGAGATTTTGCCGATTCTATCCTGCTTAACTTTATTTCACTAAAATTCTCATTTTGATGTGGTTGGGGGTGGAGGTGGGGGGCAAAGCATGCCAGAAAAAGTTTGGGAACCATTGTTGTAGGTTTTGTCCTGGTTTTTCAAAGACTTTCAGACAGGATCATTCTGCATTCTGCTGCAAGATCAGGATTAAAGAATCTAGATTTGCTGTCTAGATAGACCTCTGTCTGTTGGTAAAAGTGACATTTCATTAAAACAGACATGCGAAAATGTTGGGAGGTGCATTTGTTTTTTTTTAATTAAATGTCTCACTGGATAAAAAACAAACAAACAAAACACAACACATAACCGATTTGTCAGCAAACTACTGTTTTAATTGTCCACTACAGCGTCTCTCATTGGTATATCTGATTGTAGTACTGTCAGTGGTAGGTCAGAGTCTCTATCTGGAGCTTCTGCCACAGTGAGGAACCCATTTTACACAACAGCTTGGAGTTTTTATGATGTTCTAATTGAAAATATTAGTATATTGGTTAATTGATTAATTTAGAGTAGATACTGTTTTGATCTCTGTTAGTTTAATATGCAAGAAATGAATGACAGAATGATTAAATACCTCCCAGGAGGCCTACATGTCTCTACATCCACCTTGAATCCAGCTGAATTCACTTCTCCAGTGGGATCAGGACGATCCTGGTATTTAGCATCAAATTATCCTAATTCCACCTCAGAGTTTTGAAATACCCCAAAGCAACATTTGATCTGGATTCTGGGTAGGATTGCATTACCAATTACCCACATTTGAGATTTAATCTTATCCAGATAATTCTGATCTAGATTAAAGCGATATTCCACTCCTAGATGATCATCCACTCAATATGTACTCACCTCTATGCCGATGTGATCACAAAACAATCCTGGAGTTTCAGCAGAAAACAGGGTTGCAGCCAAATCCAGTACAATGGCAGTGAATGGAGACCAAAGTCAAGTCAATTTTATTTATATAGCGTCAATTCACAATAATGTTGTCTCAAGACACTTTACATATAGAGTAGGTCTAGACCACACTCAATAATTAATTATATTTGCACCCAACAATTGAAACAATTCCCCCATGAGCAAGCACTTTGGCGACAGCAGCGAGGAAAAACTTCCTTTTAACAGGCAGAAACCTCGGACAGATCCATGACTCATGGTAGGCGGTGATCTGACGGCACCGGTCGGGTTGAGAGGGAAAGAGGAGAAAGGGGAAGAAAGAGGGGAGGTGGGAGGGGTGGAGGAGAGAGAGAAAAGAAGAGGGACAGAGAGAACAGTAGTAACAGAACATCAATAGTAAAACTATATGTAGGGAATAGTAGTACATATAAATATGCAAGCTATATGTAAGTAATAATACTAATACTAGTTATTACAATAATAATAATAATAATGATAATAATAATAACAACAATGTGATAAACGTTTGATTGATTAAGTGAGTTATAATAATCCACAGTAGAAGGTGCAGCGGTGATCGGCGATCCATTCGTGGCCACAGTCCATGGGAATCTGTAGGATGACAAAGCAGAAAGACTCCAGAAGACAAATATAAATGTAAAAAAAAAACACAAAACAAACACAAAATGTCTCCATCCTGCTCGTGTGGTGTAATTCAAGTGTCCGTGAGCCGCGACATTAAAATTTAACCACAAAAGACGCCATTTATGCCATGTTTTTAGCCAAAATGTCAACTGTAGCATGTAGCAGGTAGCATGTAAACATTGCGTCAATGTATCGCAAGACTTCGTATATCTCACGAGATGGATCGAGACTATATCTCTTAATGGATGCATGTGTGAAAATATTGCAAGATATACAAAGTCTCGCGATACAGCGTCTTTTGTGGTTAAATTTTAATGTTGTGGCTCACGGACACTTGGTTTACACCACATGAGCAGGATGGAGACATTTTGTGTTTGTTTTGTGTTTTTTTTTTTTACATTTACATTTGGTCTCCATTCACTGCCATTGTACTGGATTTGGCTGCAACCCTGTTTTCTGCTGAAACTCCAGGATTGTTTTGTGAACTGAAGATCTTCACCCATCCTCACATCGGCATAGGGGTGAGTACATACTGAGTGGATTATCATCTAGGAGTGGAATATTGCTTTAAAAGTTTTGAAATACTGGTCCCAGGTGATTGTGGACAATAATTAAGGGATAATCAGCAAAAGGGCTGCACGGTAATCCAGACGATGCATGTTCTCCTCGTGTCCGCATGGGCTTTCTTCAGGTACTCCGGCTTCCTCCCATAGTCCAAAGACATGCAGCTTAATGGGTTATTTGGTGACTCTAAATTGCCCATAGATGTGAATTGGAGTGTGAACGGTTGTCTGTCTCTATGTCTCAGCCCTGAGATGAACTGGAGACTTGTCCAGGGTGTACCCCGCCTCTCCCCCAATGTCAGCTGGGATAGACTCCAGTCCCCTGCGACCCTCCAAGGACAAGCCGTTGCGGACAATGAATGAATGAATGAATGAATGAATGAATGAATGAATGAATGAAAGGGCTGCACAGTTTGGTAAAAAAAAAAAATGTATTGCAATTATTTTGACCGAAATTGTAATTAGTGGACATGATCAGTTTTACATTGCAATTTTCATGTTCACTAAAAAAACTTAAAATTGTGATGATGTGATATTTATTGAGGTCTGAACCAAACAGACATGTCTTTTTTTTCATCTGGAGAACAAGATTTTTAGTCCAGGTCATCTCTGCAGCACTATAGTACCTCATTATAATGCTGTTTTCTCACACATTTTTACTTTTTCAAAAAATCACAATTTGGTTCTGAGATTTGGATATAACACTTGGCCATATTGTGATTTTATTGAAATTGCAATTAATTGCGCAGCCCTAATCAACAAGTAGGAGAGCATGAAACAATCTGAAGGCACGATGTGGAGGCGAAGAACCACCCGACACAAAGCAGAAGGAGGTTGCCTCTGTGGAGTGACTTCGAATAGTTTAACACACACCGATAAGTTGATTATTCCACTTGCACCATGGTCATTTGCCAACAATATGAAATAAAAGCATTGTCAGAATTTTTGGTGGAAGTTTTGCCCTCAAAATCTGAAGTTATGAACCAAGAGCTGACTGTTGTCATGATGAGGAATAATTCTAGTCCCTTTTACGACCAAACTCAGCTGGCTTGTTGCTCTTGATAACAAGTAACAGTGGCTCCTAACTAGAAGCAATGTGAGCTATGTGAGTTATCTGAGTTATTTATTCATAACTAAAGTAATTTTCTTAATTCAGCCCTGATTCTATATAGTTGGAAGACAGTTTACTTACTTGTAATCTCCCAAAAGTTCCCTTTTTTCCTTTAAAAAGGCTCCTGTGGATCATATAAAAGGTGCCGCTTCTTCTCAACCTTGTTAATTAGTCTCTCGTCCTCCCTTTGACTGCTTTGATGAGGGGAAACGTCACCTCACATCTATTTTATCAGCTCATAAACGCAGTAAACATGACCCCATTTGAACGCAACATGAGAGCCAGGAAGCAGCTATAGTCAGCGTCAGCCCCTTAAAGACATTCAACATATGGGACAAGCACTCTATGCAAAATACAGCTGGGTTCAACAAATACAGACACCTCACTGATGGTTAAAACTATAGTATAAACCAACACAAATAATACGATAACCAACATAAACCACCATGTTAGGAGCAAACAGCCACTAACAGAAAGTAACATATGCATTTTGTAACATAAAAGAACGAACTTAATTAGCTACTCAGTAAGCATGATGGGAAATGAGGGCTGTATTTTAGACTGAGGAGTGTTTTTTACATACCATTGCCTGTACTAGTGATGATATAATTAATCTTAGAATAGATATTATTGAATGTGTTTATGAAAGTCAAAGCAGTTATCTTCCTGTTTGAGTGTGGTAGCTTTTGTGTGTTACACAGTAATGGTGGGGGTGGAGGTCCTGAACACCAGCCTGGTTATGAAAGGTCATAAAAGGTTGAGAACCATTGCTCTAAGCGGCTCTTGGTTTCCAGTCCCTCCCTATGTTTCATTATCATCAGACACTTGAAACTGTGAGACCTCGAGGTTGGGGTGGGTGGGGGCACCAGCCAGATTCAAACATGGATCATGTTTGTGCTTGTGTGTGGTAGTTAGGGTTGGGCAATATATTGATATTAAATTTGGATATTATTCTACGGTAATATGGCCTAAGTGTTGTTCTTTTCCTGCTTTTAAAGGCTGAATTACAGTAAAGTTATGTCATTTTGTGAACTTGGCAGTCTGTTCCAGCTGTTCTATTATTTGCCTTTACCCACTTAGTCATTATATCCACATTATTGGTGATTATTGGTCAAAAATCTCATTGTTCTAATATTTTGTGGAACCACCAATAGCCATCTCTACGATATTTTTGCAGGATTGATATGGAGATCTGTGGTCAAAAACGATGTGATATTTGATTTTATCCATATCAGCCAGCCCTAGTAGGTTGTGCTGGGGGCAGAGAGGTGATGTCAGGCCCCTTCCAGATGACCAACAGGGGACCTAACTTGGAAAAAATATTAATTGTAGTCCATTGTGAGAGACAGATTATTTTTTTAATCCGTGCAAATTGCGCCATGAATTACACATATGCTGTTTGTCATTTTAAAAGATAATTTTACAAGTCAAGAAAGTCCCTGTTTGTCTTAAGACTGTTGAAGTATCAGACTGTAAAGATACGTATTCAGAAAAACTACACACCCAGAAGTTGTGTATGTGATGTCATCACTTTCTCCCTCCAAAAGCTAACATTAGCAAATGAGGCTACGTCACCTGTATGTAAAATACTTCAGGTAAGACACCATTACAAGGGACAGTGAGACTGATATTGGAGACGTATATACTGCGAAATGGGACATAAAACCAGCAACAAACTGAGACTTTCTTGACTTGTATTTAATAATTGTCTTCAACTGACAAACAACATGTGTAATTCGTGGCACAGTTCAAACGAAATAAAAAAATAATTTATTTCTCACCACTACAGACTACTTTTCATATTTTTTTCCAAAGTAAGGTGCCATGGGGCACACCAGAAGGGACATGACTCTCTACTATGAAAGTTAAAGGTAGAATATGCAGGGCTGTTGGAAAGTTGAGCCCTCCTCCTCAGCTCAGCTCACCACTGCCAAACAGGCTGAAGCCCAGAAACGTCCCCAACACAGCAAAATATGTGGAAGTAAGAAAATCCAGAAGGCAGGCTCTGTGCAGATACAGACACCACCACACACCGACGCTGGGTCTAACAAGTGATGATTTGATGGATAATCCTGCATAGTGTGTCTTTAATGAATGAACGATAGTGGAAATGGACTGTCAGTACTTTTTTGGCAGTAGCGTAGTTATCAGCCAACATATTTGGGTGCTGATAAGTTTAAATTGGCCAATAGTATCAGTCAGGCAGCTTCAGCAGTTTCATCAGATCATATGTCAGACAGGAACACTGCATTATCAAAGAGGAACAGAGCCCCACCACATCCCAACTTTCACACTGAAAGACACTACAGATTACAGACACACTGTTCATTGACACTCTATCCTCTTCTTAATACTTCCTATTATTTGAATAATCTGTCGATTATTTTATCGATTAATCGATTAGTTATTTGGTCCATAAAATGTCAGAAAATGGTGAAAAATGTTAATTAGTGTTTCCCAAAGTCCAAGATGACGTCCTTAAATGTCTTGTTTTGTCCACAACCCAAAGATATTCAGTTTACTGTCAGAGAGGAGTAAAGAAACCAGAAAATATTCACATTTAAGAAGCTGAAATCAGAGAATTCTGACTTTTTTCTTTGAAAAGTTGCTCAAAACAATTAGCAAAATAGTTGGCAGTTAATTTAATAATTGATTAAAAATTGATTATTTGATTAATCATTGCAGCTCTAATATGTTTGTAATATGTAGGCCCCTTCATCTTTATGTTTCATGTGCTGTAATGCTGTCAGAGAATATGCACTATTTCACTGTGGACAGAAAGCTGTGATTGATGGGGGGGAAACAAACTCATTTGGTATTGTTTGATATACTCAAAATATTTAAGTTTTTGTAATTACAATTAATCAGTTAAGTTAATGTAATAATATAATTGATTAAGGAAGGTGTTTGCGACCCTACCTCCTATACCAGTGTGAAGCAGCTGCTAGTGTTAATGAGGCCACTAGATGGTGGTTTAACACCACACTGCAGATGAGTTCACTGTACTAACCCTGCTGCCATGAGGAGGAGTGTTTCTCCCAGTTCAGGAGGAGAAATGAACACTTTGTAGAGCATTTAATGTTGAGTTTTGCAGTCTATAAACTACTTGTCACTACAAGCAGCTAAAATGTATTAAATGGGACTGGATACTGAAACAAAGGACTTTTTAGGTAATTACTGAAAAGCGTTTGAAGTGCAGCCAATCAAAAGCTGTTTCGCTGAAAATTGGCAGTATGTATAAAACTGATCCTTGTGATCTTAAGTGCAACCAAATTTCTGAGAATGGCGTATTTTAGCTCTTAGGCTTGTTGTAATTAAGAGAAGGCAGAAGCGTTCCTAAGTGTTAAGGCTTTGTTTCAAATCCTAACTAATTAGAGAGCTCAGCAGGGGTCTGCTCAGTCTGTTAGGACTGTTGGGACCAGCAGAGGCAGCAGCTGCACACCTGTGTGAGGAGAAGCTGATCAAAGGTACAAGGTCTCAACCACAACACACACTTCCTCCACAACACACACTTTCAACAAGTTCATGACATGATGGATTCAATGTGAAAACAGTCAAACGTTCATGTGTTTGGTCCCACTGTTCACATTAAACACATCTACATAAGATAGTGTTGTCACCATACTGGAATTTTTAATTTGGATACCTTGAAAAATATTGATATTCACATTATGGGCATAAAATGTGATTTTTATTTAAAGTTGAGTGACTAGGTGAAAGGAGGCAGGACAATGTGGGAAATGCTGGGATGATATTTTTTTATGCAGAATATTATATACAAAACATATAATATGTAGTCTGTATAAACACAAAGATGTGTAATGTAACTGTAATATTTTACAGTGAAATAATAACTGTTACCCAAAATGATGTCAGGGCAGCAGAACAGCAAACTTTCACTGGTTTGTTTAATGATTATAAATAACTAAAAATTAAAAAACAAAACAAAACTGTAACTATAAATATTAAACTTGAATTAAGAAAAAATATCACATTATACCTAAAATGTTGCCCATAAAGTTAAAAATGTGATAATCACTGATCATTATCCTCCTTCTGACCACTTGGTGTCCATGTTGCCCTGAGCTTGATCTATATGACTCATTCACCACATTTTTTGAAAAGGGAATTCTTTGTATCAGAGAGTATTATTGTTACATCTGTGCAGTCTGTGGTTGTTACTAGCTACAGAAGCTAGCTAGTGAGTCAGCGTCTTACTTTAGCAAGTCCATCCCTGTCCTCAACCACAGCACTTGAAGCAAGCAGAGCAGTTTTTTGTCAGACGTGGTACAGGTCTTGGCTCGATGAAAAGATAAATGATGTCACCTTTTTTTCTTTCTGCTTTCTTCTTAATATTGCTATAGTTAAAAAAACAACAACAACAACAACAAAAAAATGGTATGGGGAACATTGACTTTAAATGTGCTGTGTACATATTTAAAAAGCCTGATCAAATGTGTTAATATCAATAAGATCTGCTTCAGCTGTCAGCACTTAACTTTGGAGGATCTCTTGATTTGTTTAACTGTTAAAGCTCCATATTAAAATTTGTAATACATCTTTACTCAGAGGAAAACTGAGGATTTTACTTTATTAATGTCCAGCATAAACAGAACAAATAACTACAGCGAGCAAAACTTGTTTTACTGTTCATATAGACATGTGACTACAGAAACAGTCAACTTACCCTTTAGTTTACTTCTTTTTATTAATATTTTTCACTATACAAAAACAAATGTTGACGTACAGATACATGTGTGAAAGTCAGTGGGGTGAGAGCAGTCATTTGTGTAAGGCTGAAATGTTTCCTAAATTGAGTCCAGATTTTAATAGAGTTTTGGACCACGGGGTTAAGATTATTACTTTTCTTTTAATGCAACATTGATATTCTCTTTGCCACATCATTGTATCCAGACCTGTCAATTAACTGAGACATTTTGCAACATTTTTTTAAATTTAATGAACCTATTGGCATATGTTGGTGTGGCAGCTTACAGTTCAGTTGTCATAAGGAATCTCTCAGCTTCCCCAGAGTATGAAACTTCTCCTGGGTGTGATTTTGTGAATAAAACATCATTTGGGGGCGTTGATTATGCAATCAGTCATATCTGGTGACAGGTGACATTCATCAGGCTGATTTACAAGTTAAAGGGACATTTAGTGACATGTAGTGCTATTTCTCTGTCTAAATATATTTGGTGTAGGTTGCTGTATGAGGGTTGGAAATATCAACTGTAGAGATGTCTGCCTTCTCTCCAGCATAACTGGCCTAAATGGCACTCGGCTTCTGGTGCTCGAAGCACCGACAAATACAATTAAATAAACTCCACAGCAGTGTCTCTTCCCAGAAATCATGACCTGGTTACTCAAAATAATCCACACACCTTGTTGTGAGCAGTTTCATGTAGCAACTATTTTCTTTCTTTCAAACAACACCCACCACCCGTATGCGCTAGCTAGCTCAGTAATGCTAACTTTGCAGCTCAGCCAACAAGGACGTCATAAATGTTTACATTCTACGCTGTCACAAGCATGAGCCTCTTGTCCATGAGCAGATGCACACTTCCTTCTGTGCTGTGATACAGTTGACAGCTGTAGTTCAGGGGAAAGAAAATATTTCCTACATGAAACTGCTCATAACAAGGTGTGTCCAGTTTTCAGATGTATTTTTTGGCTCTATGAGCACCACAAGCAGAGTGCCATTTAGTTCTGTTATAGTGAAGAGAAATCAGACATCTCTATTTCTACCTTCAAAACTCACACCAAAATTATCTAGATGGATAAATGGCACTACAGGTAAGAGGAAAAATATCTATTTTTGATTTTGGGAAGTCTTGAATCAGACCTGGAACACACACAAACAAACCTGGCTGAATAAAGTACAAGAAGCTTTGGAGAAGAATACAAAAATGTTCTTGCATGAGCTAAACTGAATCTTAGCTGTGTCCAACATGACTTTAGAGCTGACTCAGAGTGTGTTTGTGTCTCTGTCAGGTTCCTGTGAGCACGGCGAAGACGTAGAGCGAGTGGTCGTGGAGACATCATGAGGCAGCTCAAAGGCAAACCCAAGAAAGAAACCTCCAAGGACAAGAGGGAGCGTAAGCAGGCCATGCAGGAAGCGCGGCAGCAGGTGGCCACCATCGTCCTGCCCACGCTGGCTGTGGTGGTGCTGCTCATCGTCGTCTTCGTCTATGTGGCCACCAGGCCCGGTGCTATCGAGTAGACAGTGAAGCTCTACTAAAAAAGACATGAACTCCCCCATGACTGGGGTTTGACAAAGTGACAGTGGCTATGCCCAAAGGATTACCCCCCCTCCCCACCCCACCTCCCCACCATGTGACACTCATCCCCCTGCAGGCTGACAGGCCCACCTACCATTAGTCTTAATGAAAGCCTCCTCCAAAGTGTGTTTCTTTGCTTTAAGCAGGATTCAAGCTGCAGACAGAAGAAATCAACCTGAGCGCAGACACAGTTGCTCCGTCGTGCCTTCATATGAATGAAGATGACATCCATTCAGTCCCCTTCATGTCAGGGCAGCAGATGGATTCATGTTGATGTCTTACAAATGATGCAATATGACGCATACCAAAGGACTCGTGCACAGCTCGCCAAGCTTGTCCACAGGTGTTAAAAATGAGTGGTCAAAAACAGGTTTTCCTATTATGACTCGATGCTTTTCTAAAGATTTGACGTTGATGCAACATGAGCCGGGTCTCACACACGTACCACTCTTCAGACAGCACTCACACCTATCAGTATGGATGATATGTATGAAAAGTGTTTAAAGGAGGAAGAAGTATTCAGTGTGCTCCTGCTGTGTGTGAGGAGCTGTATGCAACTCTAAAGTATCTTCTTGAATGTAATGTAGAATGTGTTATCTTCAGTCCAGTATGCTCAAACACACCTGCATTTTTTCATGTCTAATGTGAATGTTATCCTGTTTGTTTCCATTAAGTTATTGACAACCATACCTTTGAGTCACTCATGACATCTGTGCAGATGTAATAAGGTGCCTTAACTGATTTGCAACTGTAGTATCTCAGTTCAATAAATGAATTTTTTAAACTAATTTTGATGTATGCACGTTAATCTGTATTTTTTCTTTATTGCAGTACCATCAAAAGTTTATCTCTGCATGTGTCTGAGTCATGAGAAACTTATCAGGGAGTGTCTGACTGCTCCGACCTTTAGTCTGGTTCTGATGGCCTGAATTTTTATTTGTTACATGACTGTCCTGGAAAGAACTGGTGTCTTATTCAGACACACTCATGTGGGTATTGTAGAGGTGGGGATTAACTGGCATCAGAAGTGTTCACATCTATCACACAGGGGGCCTAGTTTATAAAAATATGCTTAGTTCTGTACTTGAATGTGGGCTGAAGTTTGATTCATAAAAGATACTGAGCATTATAAACTTTGCTTAAGCAGGTTCTGAGAAGAAAATCTGTAATTTAAGCATGTGTGAGCTATAAATCTCAATTTAACAACTTACAATCAGTGATTTCTCCTTATATAATGAAGTACAAATGAGGGTTGGTCAGGAACACTAAAAAAAAAAGAGAAAGAAAACCCAGAATTTCAAGGCAACTCTCTTCACCAAATTGCTGAGTTTTAAGTCAAATTCAAATTCATAAGTTTTGAAATAAGCTCAAAAAATTTTGCTGACTTACAATCTTTTGATTAAATTTTCTTCTTTAGATAAACTTGAACTTGAGTTCTAGAATTCTGTATTTCAAAATTTGTTCACCTGATTTATCATTATTTTGGTGCTTGAAAGTTTCTCTCTCACTGATCTAAGATTAGCTTAATTGCCTTGTTAACTCAACATAAAACACACTTCATTCAAACTCCACAGAAACACTATTAGAAAGAACTCACCAAAACATTCTTGGTTTGTCTTTTCCCTGTTCCAACAATCACCAGCCCTGGTTTGGTTGAAATAAACCCTGACTTCACTGCACTATATGTGAAAATATTCTGGCTCTACAGGCTGTTTCTCACTTGTCCTCCAGCTCAGTGGGTGTGTGCTGTGCAGCTTGATGGTGCCTTGTTGAGCAGCAGCTCGCACTCTGCAGACCATTAAAATAGCTAAATAAAATGACAAAAATTGTTCAAAAACTGTAAATGAACTCAATGGCCAAAAGCTGCTATATTTGTCCAATTATCCAACACTCATTAATTGTAATGAAGGAGCAGCTTTGAATACACAATCCATCCATCCAAGGCAAACCTGCTATTTTTGTCCCAGCTGGGAACCAACTTTTCAGGTTCTGAACCAGTTTATTTTTGGTGGAAACGCTCTGAATGGTGTGAAATTAGGCATTGTGAACCAGAACCGGGGAGAGTCCATGCTGGTGGAAAAGGCTGATTCCAAAACAGCAGCACTCAGCCAGGGGAACGTGAGCATCCCCACATCCGCCTGGCTCCTTTCTCTATTTGTTAAACTCCCAAAATTCCCGGAAACAACACAGAGGACATGAGCTCAGTGTCACGATTTCACCATATTTTATATCACATATTATATATTACCCAAAGTAATGGAGAGTAATCAAGTTGCATTGCTTTAATATTGTGATACTTGAATTACATTACCGACTTCATTTTTTTAACAGGTTAGTTAGTAACTGTATTGGAATACATGTTTACACATTTGGCTCATTTTTCAAAACGATTTTAACTACCTCAGACTGTGAGTGTATTTGTTCACAGCTGTTTCATGGAATATCACAAACTTACTGCATTTTTGCAAAATGTTGCAACTCACCTAAAACATTTTAGTTCATGCTTCAAAACCTAATTTTTATGTCAGTAAACTGGCCGGTGCCACCAAAATGAAAAGTTGTTTTATCAGGATGTGAGCTGTGCTTCTCAAAATGTTTAGATGGTTTTTCACCGTGCAAATGTTTCATCTACACAAATGTCTTTTTGTTGACACTGATTACTCACTATAGTATGCAAGAATGTTACTTTTGTCCAGCTGAATGCTGTCCTGTATTGCACCAGCTGTAGATTCAGATTTCAACACTTGGCAAAAGTTTACTGGTAAGGGTAAATAATGTAAAATCCTGTAGTACAAAGAAAAAGGACATGCACGTGTGTATGTATACAGTAAATTTATTTTTGTGTCACATACAGGGGTGTGGTGGTAAATACAGATTACTATATAATACAGTTTACCCACCTTTTTCCTCCTCATTGATTGAAACATTTGATCTGAGAATAGATGAATAAACCCTCAGCTTCATTTCAAAGAGGTGATAAACTGAGTGTTTAACCCCAACTACACCCCTGGTTGCATTTACTGTGAACAGAAAATTCACCTTTATTAAGTCATACATAGAAAATTTGCCATCACAAACATTACATGCCATAGATATTTATGTAATATACATGTATTTCTGATTGTGATAATTGAATGGATCATTCCATGTGATCATTTCATGTGACGGATCAAATGATGATAGAACATTTAGTAGTTGTGAAGAGTCTGACAGTTTCACTGAGAGTCAGCTCATCAGTTGTGATCAGCAGCCATGTGCAGGTGGTTATTGTGCAAATTTGTTGACAATCGTACTGACTCTTTTGAACACATGCCAGAATGTGTGCAAATAACTTGAATGAATGACAAATTACAATCTGTTGTAAACAATATACTAACTGTTCAGAGTTTTTAACTTAATGTTTTGAAAAACATTATTCTCATTCAAGAATTGAGCCAAAGCAGATGAGAAAAACAAAATTCTCAGAAACAACACAAAGGACATGAGATCAGTGCCACAATTTCACCAGATTTTATTTTGCGGTAATCCCAAAGTAATGGAAAGTAATCGTTGCATTAACATTTTACAAGTAATTAGTAACTGTGTCAGAGTACATCTTTGAAGTAATCCTCCCAACCCTGCATGTACTGCAAACAGAACATTCACCTCTGATCTTTCATGTAAAGTCATAAACAGTGAACAGAAAATTTGCCACAAAATGACATCCATGCAAAAAAAGAAGTGAAAGAGTGATTTATGGAATACACATAAATGACTAACTGATAACTGAATACTGATCATTGAATAGATCACTTTGCATGTGATGGCTCAAACCATAAAACAATATTCAAAAGTTGTGAAGAATACAACTATTATACTGAGAATCAACTGGTTAGTTTTGCTTTTCTGTGCAAGTGGTTATTGTGCAAATTCTAGAAAGTCTAGAAAGTACAAGAAAGTACTGATTCTTTGGACATGTGCCAAAACATGCACAATTAGCTTGAATGTAAGAGAAATTCAAATATCTTGTAAACAACAAACTAACAGTTCAGAGATGTGAACTTTCAGGGAAAAAGTGCTAAGGGACACTTTTGTCCAAATAACCAAAATAACTTTTAAATTCTTATACATTCTATACACATAAGACAGAGTGGGTGAGTGTAATTACTGGTGTTAAGTCTGCAAATTGTTTGAATTTGTTTTTATTAAAACTTTTACAAGATCTAACTATTGTTAATGAAAACAATAAAATCCATTCTTATAATACTGAAAACATTCTGATAGGCCTGCTCCTTCTTGGCGCATGCGCGCCACACGAGCTGTCAAGTTGCCACAGTTTTCCACATTAGTAGCGGAAGTGAGGAAATTGTACTACAAAATAAAATTGAAAGAAAAGAAATTCATGGAAAACTGAGTTCTTGCTGGTTGAGCAGAGGAACATCTAACTTAGTGCCATGTAGGCTTATAGGTGACGTTTTAACGTCCACGTCACAGTTTTAGTAGCCTTAGCGGCAAAGAAAAATATTTCTTTGCACAAGGGGCTAGAATTACATGGGAAAATAAAATAGAAACACCAGGATTTGTTGTTTCTGTTTTTAAAGTCTATATCTCACCATCTGAGTGAGGTTTTTTTATTTCAGCTGTGTATTTGTTTATTAAAATTTATTAAGAGTGGTTACTGTGAAGCTTGTGGCTGGAAGTGGTCTCCGTCATTGCAGGCAGCTTGATCCTGGTGTCCAACACCTCCCATCGTTTCTGTGAAGAAGACTTCCGGTGGTGTGTCATGGCGGTGGCATGGTGAATCCTACAGAAAGGGAAAAATACTCGCCCCTCTCGTCCTTTCCCATCCATCCAGGACACACTTTCATGCAGAAATAAGCCCGTCCGCTCCGGCCTCACACCTTGGATCTAGCCGCAGAGCGCTGCGGTGTCCCTCCGCCCGGCCATGGCGGCTCACAAACCAGTGGAATGGGTCCAGGCCGTGATTACTAGATTTGATGAGCAGGTAAGATGGGTTGATTCAGTGGATGGGTGTAGCAAGCTGTGGCAGTGTTGAGGCCCCAGCTCTCCGGCTAATGTTACACACACACATACACTCCTGCGTTAAAACCTAGGTTAGGGAGCGTTTTGCCGTCAGGACTAGTTTGTCGGTTTAAATATGTTGTGTATCGCTGCTCGTCCCGGCTGCACAACACTGAAGAAGAGAGGCTCTTTTTTTGTAGCTAGCGTCGTCTCCACCATCAATCAGCACATTTCTCCTACATTCGTCCTGCCGTTCGTACGGACCGCACAACAACACACAATAAAGCATTTACGTCAGGGACTTTTTGGACCCGCACACACGCGTCTGTGTGTCAGTTAAAGTTCCTCAGCTAACGTTGTGTTTGGGGGCAGCTAGGTAGCTAACATTAGCAGGCCCAGCTATCTAATGTAAACAAATCAGATGTGAGTGTGAGCACGCGCCATGCATCTGAGCTCATCAACTCAGTGCACGTGAGGAGACGCGAGAGTGCAGTGAGAGTGAAAGGTGCTCTGTACCTGTGTCAGGCTGCTGCAACACAAACACCGAGACTCTGCTCTCCCTTTAACTTCTCATGAGGAATTTACAGCTAAACTTTACATGACTGAGTATTTTCATGTACTTATAGTCAATATGTTCACAGATATTAGTTGGAGCTTTTATTTTGATATATCATTAAGGCTTGTAGAACTAATTCTGTGCAATCCAATCTGCCTTTGCAAGGCAACACTGTTTACATTGTTTTTCTTTTAATTAAAGTGCTACACACCATGTGTATATTACAACTTTTGTGCAATTATCCTGCACAGCTATCCATATATACCCATGTATACATCCATATATCTAAACATTTCTATATATCTGTAAAAGTGAAAATTGCTGTACTATATTGATATAGTGTAAATAGTCTTGAGTGTATACTTATGTCAGATTTAGTACTCTATATTTTTTAATTCTTTGATATATATTTTTTCTATTTTATCTTTATTCTATAAGTATTCTATCGTCACTCCCTTTTCTGTCTGTACTATTTAAGCTCCTGTAACATGCAAATTTCCCACTGTGGGATCAGTCAAGTTTAAATCATCTTAACTTGTTTTCCTAAACCTGAAGAACCCTGTAAAAGTCAACTTGTGTACATATTTCATAAGAGATATTAGAGACAGAAAAAGATAAATGTGGGTCATCCCAATCAGTGTAATTGTCTGATGTTTAAATGGAAAGGTGACAGGCAGTTTGTGTTGTAAATGGTGTTTGCCATTTAATAGTAATTAGTGTGTATAAGTCTTTGGCTGTGGTGTTAGTTGCCACAGATCATGGATTGTGGTCGGGGTTTAGCAGCTCAGCTTGGATTACTGCACTTGGCTTTAGGTGTTACATCCACGTCTTGGTTATTGCTACCCTAAGCCTAAAGCCGTCCAGTCAGATTATTGGAGTGTTTCTGTTGATAAATATTAGAGATGCTTGATAATTTTGGCACATCACCAGTAGGGCTGCACAGGTAATTGAAATTTTATTGAAATTGCAATATGGTTTTCTGCAATTTTCAAATCGCCCAATGTGCAATATTTGTTTAAAAAAAATCAAAAAAAATCAGTGAATGAATGTGGTGAGGCAGAGATGTCCGCGACAAAAACTTTTGGTACAGATTCCTGCAAAACAAAATCACACCATAGTCATTTTAACACGTTTTTCAATCAAAATGAAAATAATGATGTAAAAATTTTCATTACCCCTAATATCAGAAATCATTGCAATTACAGTATCAGTCAAAATAATCACAATTAGATATTTTTTCAGAATCGTTCTGCCCTAATCATTACATTGGCATTGTCTTCATATTGGACCAAAATACAGGCCAGTAAGTCGTTCTTTAAATTATGCGTATATGTTGAGAGTATGTCTGTGCTGTGGAGGTTTTTTGAAATGTCAGAAACTGCTAGCTAAGTCGCTATTTGTCATGTGAAGAGGAGCCAGATCACATTCCTTCAACAATACAAATTTAATTGCCTGTCTTAAGAGTGGTCATGCTGATCATTACAATGAAGTTGTGAAGAATGAAGAGACAGAGGCACCAGTGGAAAAAAAAAACAGCAGTAGTTTTTTATTTTGAAAGCAGTGTATTTTATGTCTACATTTGCTGGTGAGCCATCATGATAAGTGTCCACAGAATAATTTGTTAATTCCACTGTAGAAGAGACTGAAGTTCTCTGACACACAGATGTGCATACATAAGCATCGGCAATCGGTCAAAATTAGCCGGGAAAAAATCTGCAAAAATCCAATATCGTTCATCCCTAGTAAATATTCTTTTTAGTGGTCCATCATGTGGGTTTTTCAATAACTAGCGCAAATATTTACAGAGCAGGGCGGGCGATGACCAATACATAATGCCGATATCCAAATTAGGGCTGTATGATGTGGTAAAAAAAAAGTCATATTGCGATTATTATCTTGACTGAAATTGCGATATTTGATATGATTAGTGGACATTTTGCATTACAGTTTTCACTTTACTAAAAAAAAAAAGTTTGAAAATGTGATTATATGACATTTGATGGGGTCTGTGCTGCACAAACATGTTGTGTTTCATCTGGAGAACCAGACTTTTAGGCCAGGGCATCGCTGCAGCAACACAATACTTCATTATAATGCTGCTGGTCACATTTTTGTTGAGATGTAACAATTAATCAATTATTATTAAATTAATCGGCAACTATTTTGATTATTGATTAATCAGCATAAGTAATTTTTTAAGAAAAAAGGTCCAAATTCTCTGATTTCAGCTTCTTAAATGTGAATATTTTCTGGTGTCTTTACTCCTCTGTGACAGTAAACTGAACAAGACATTTGAGGGCGTCATCTTGGACTTTGGGAAACACGGATTCACATTTTTCACCACTTTAAAAGCAAATAAAGTGACATTTAAAGCAAATAACTATTAATTGATTTAAACAAAGGGAAAATAATCAACTGATTAATCAACTCAGAAAATAATTAGTAGCTGCAGCCCTACATTTTTCCTTAATCAAAAAATTGTGATTTGGTTCTGGTTTCTGTGGTTTGGAAATTTGCATTTGACCGTATTTTGATAATATTGCAACTACTTGTGCAGCCCTAATCCAAACAAAGAAAAATCATGTTGGCCTATAATTCCATTATTCCAATGTAATATAATAACAGTAGATTCCAGAAGGATCCATCCTGAAGGATGTTCACGTTGAGAAGAGATGATGGTGACTGAGGACATTCAGACAAACGTCTACAGCAGGATGACTGAGAGTTACAGTACAGAGCTCTCACTTTTTCATCATCTTCACAAACCTCACAGGGGAGTGCTCACGTCATTCCACAGCAGATCTGTCTGGACTTTTTGTTTCTTGGTCTCGTGACAGTGGGTATCGGCCGATTGCTATTCTTTTTACTGTTGATGCTAATATATTTTCCTCTTGTTAACTAATAATTATCATCATGTTAAATTATCTGACGTGTTTGGTGAATTGAAAGAGCTACAATAATAACAGTAAAGTTAAGATTTGGAATGTGCTGGTCATAACCGTTGTGTATTTTTCTATATAATCCAGCTTCACAATGCACAGTTAAGCTAATGAGCCTACATTAAAATGGCAGTCAGTCCTGTTTAGAACAGCCAGCTGAGGAGTTCTCTATTCAGAAAATAATATAGGCTGCATCACAGCTGTCCAATTATGGTTTTTATATACATTTTCAGTAACATAAGGTGATGTGAAAATGGCAGTATATGCACAAAACTTTTCCCAGAATTTATTGATAAGGCCTGTTGTGAAGTGGGTCGTGATGGTTTGTCATCTTTAAAAAAAAGTGTGTCCCCCATTAAAAAAAAGTTTGGGAAACACTGCTTTAGACTTCAGAAAACATCTTTTTTTAGTGCAGATCCTAAAAAAAATAGCACACCATATTCATTTTAATGTGTTTTTTCAATGAAAATGAGAATAACGATCTGAGAATTTGACTTTTCTTTGAGAGTTACTCAAACCGCTTGATTATGACAATAGTTGGCGATAATTTTGATAATTGATTTATCATTGCAGCTCTAGATGTTACAGTGGTAGAGTGCAGGAGGCCGATGACTGTCAGCCTTCAGAGATTAACAGTAGCATCATCTAGAGGAGATGCTTTATCATGTGACCTTATTATGGAATTCTCTTTGTCCGACCTGACACAGTCAAACCTGGAGTCCTTTCTGCTGAGGAGGCAGACTTCGTGATGAGACTTTTTCTTGTTAGACACTATTCACACCTTCAAGCCCTGTTTAAATATGTTTGACAGTTGAATTGCACTAACACTGGGGTCTGCTACCTGCGGCTCTTTAGCCACCTTCCAGTGGCTCCCTGTGGCTTTGGCAAAAAATTCTAAGGAAGCAAATAATTATTGTTATGTGTTTTTTTTATGTTCATTTATCATCGTTGTTGTAGTTCTACACTGTAAAGATGAAAAAGTTAAGAAAACTCAAACTTTCAAGGCCATGTATTGCAATAGACTTGTCAATGTTTTTGAGCCCAACTCAGATTCTTAAGTTTTGAAAAAGTTTTATCAGCTACAGATCTTTTGTTGAGATAATGAACTTTTCTTATTTGGATAAACTTGAAGTAAATTGAGTAAATTCATTGAAGTAAAAGTGAATGATGGTTAAAATTGTGATATTTTCAATAAACCCATTTAATTTTCCGGTACCAAAATAATGACAAATAAGCTTCACATCTAACTGTGGCCAAATTTTTGTAGTACATTTTTTCTGAGTTTCTAAAACGCAAAGATTCAAGTTTATCTAAAGAAGAAAAGTAAATTATTAAGTTTATTTCAAAGCTCAAGAGATAAAGTTGTGCGCAAAACTCAAAAATCTATTACAGCACCTTCCTTTCAAATGCTGACAACTATTTTTTTTTTCACAGTGTAAATTGATTCTTACACACTTAAACTGTAAAATATGTAGCCTATACACCACAAACTATTTTGTCAACTAAAATGTGTGTCATAGTCTACATCTATGGCTCGGTGCCTTTTTCTCTAAATTTTGACACTAGGCTAGTTTTCTTGAGTCTCCATATGTGGATGCCAAATTAGAAAAAAAAAAGTCAAGCCCACAGGGAAAAGAGAAGATTTAATAGTTGCGACTTCAGACAGATTGTTAAAAAGGATCTTTTGATTGTAAAGGTTGCAGACCGCTGCATTAAGGAAATATCCATTGTTGTGTATTGTTTTGTATACACCCTGTGGAAGGATCCACGCTGACATTCTTCTTCACTGATACAAAACCAAACTGGTGCAGCAGGAAGTTTTGGACAGACAGGACAGCAGTCCTCTGTAGAGTCATAGGACTGTCAAATATGTGCAAAATGTTCCTTTTGTTTTTTTTTTTTGTCACTTAAAATCGCCGTCATACATTTTTATGAGTAAATGTAATTACAAGCAGAACATTGGAGGGCCGAGCAGAAGCGTGCAAGTAAAGTCCACTGCTCGCAGGTACAATGAGGACTTGTCTGCCCGCATAGACATTCAGATCCAAATTGGAGAAAGCATTGCAGAGATGTGGCCCACTTCCTGTTTACGTCCTCGCTGCCAGCTCTGTCACAGCCAAGTGATCTGCAATAAATGATGTGAGTGTTCCTGACACAACTTGAGGAATGTGAACTGTTCACTCGCTGCTTCAAGAAACTGATGAGCCTGTTCAGCTGTCTCGCACTGTGGCGGCTCGAGAACATGTCAGTTCTTTTAATGTTCGGTGCGTCCCAACCCGGTCCACAGAATTGGGATCAGGCCCGATGCAGACGCCTGATCCATGTCTGATCAGATATTCACACCAACACGGTTTTGTGTTCATGATGAACAGTTCATCAAATTTCATCAAAGTCTTAGTGCAGTGTTTCTTAAAGGTAAAATGTATTTTGTGGTGCTGTAGAGTTGAGCTGCAACGATGAATCAATTCTGAAATTAATTGCCAACTGTTTTGTTAATCGATTAAGTTTTGAGTCATTTTTTTTTATAAAAAAAAGACCAAATTCTCTGATTTCAGCTTCTCAAATGTTAATATTTTCTGGTTTCTTTTGTCCTTTTCTGGTTTCATTTGAGGACATCACCTTGAGCTTTTGGAAAACACCATTTTCAGACATTTTATGGCTCAAGCCATTAATCGATTATTATTCGATTAATTGAGAAAATAATCAACAGATTAATTGATAATGAAAATAATGGTTAACGCAGCCTACTGCAGAGATGCCATGTCTTACAGATCATAATCACAGACTTAAAGGTCCAGTGTGTGAGATTTACAGGGATTTATTAGCAGAATATGGCAGAAATGGAATAATCTTTGTTTTCTTTAGCATAAAATCTTCCGAGAACAACAATAATTGTGTTTTTATTACCTTAGAATGAGCTGTTTGTATCTACAGAGGGAGCAGCTCCTCTTCCATGGAGGCCGTCATGTTGCGCCACCATGTTTCTACAGTAGTCCAGAACAGACAAACTGAACACTAGGGGTGGGGGAAATAATCGATTCTTAGATACATTGTGTTTGTCTCTTGAAAGATTATGAATTGATACAGAAAGGTCAAAAATCTAGAATTAAAAAAAGCAATTCTCTACATTATGATCACCTGTAAATTTTGTTAGGCAGGTTGTGCATTCATTCCCTTTGGCTGAACCAGTCGGATGGTGGAACGTTACAGAAAGTGAACATGTACATTGTGCTTACGTTCTAAACGAGGCTACTTGTCGACTGAGGATGGTTGAGCGTGAGAACTGCAGATGGATACAATCAGACCTACCCTGATAATTTAAAAGCGTAAAATTTTAACGCATTAAGATGCATCGTTAATCATTTTATAATCTCATCATAGCCCTTGGAATTGAATTGTGAAATGCCAAGATGCAATCTGGAAGCTCAGTGTTAGATGCCACTAAATCCTGCACACTGGTCCTTTAAGAAAACATCTTTGTTTGGTACAGATCCCTTCAAAAATCACTCCATAATCATTTTAATGTTTTTAATTGAAAATGATGTAAAACTGTAATTCCCTCAAATATTGCAAATCATATCACAATTACAGTATTGGTCAAAATAATTGCAATTGATATGTTTTTGAAAAAGATCAGCCCTACGTTGTACTGACAAAAACCTGTTAAAGTCTCGGAATTCCAAAATGTTGTTTGCCATGTCTGGAAAAGTTGTGAAAAAATGTGAAATCACCAAAGTCATGGAAAATATAGAAAAATATTTTCAGAAACATTTAAGGCTGCAACGATTAATCGATTATTAAATTAACTGCCAACTGTTTTGATAATAGATTCATCTGAGTCTTGTTTTTTTAAACGAAAAAAAGTCAAAATTCTCTGATTTCAGCTTCTTAAATTTGAATATTTTCTGGTTTCTTTACTCCTCTCTGACAGTAAACTGAATATCTTTGAGTCGTGGACAAAACAAGACATTTGAGGACGTCATCATGGACTTTGGGAAACACTGATCAACATTAAGGATGCACCGATTGACCGGCCAGAGACCGGAACCGGCCGGTTTTCAGCGTGACCAGCCCTGACCGGTGACCAGCCGGTCGGTCAGCGCCACATATCCGATTCTATGCCGGTCATATTTGTGCACATACTCTGCACGATGGTCGCGTCATGCGCGCAGCACACACTAGCCGTAATGTCACACCCACCACGGCGCTGATCATAGCAGCACACACTCAGACACATGCTCGCATGAAGTCAGTGTTAGCAAGAAACTCCAAGAACAGAATAAAGAGAAGACAGACAGTCTACAACAACACAGAGCAGCTGACAGTGTTGCCAAACAGCGGTAAACTTTGTAGCTCTTCATGCTAATGTTAGCCAGCAGCAGACTGCTGTTCACAGACTGACAGTTAAAATCTCACCTCCTGTTCTGGCTGAAGAATAAACAACCTGTGTTGATGCGTCTCCTCAAACATTTTGTCATCCAGACTTGTTTAACTTCTGCGTCTGTTTTTCTCACTGCAAAGTTTTACTACAGCAGACTGCTGCACTGGTTTGTTTACATGGCTTCTACACAAGATCACGTGAAATCGCGTCCCGCGAAATCTCGCAACATCGCGTTTCCTCAAGTACATAATATTAATTAAATCTTATAATAAGGTCTGGCTGTAATCTGGAGCACTTTTTGAGAAAAAATATAAGTTATTTAATAGTCAGTGTTTATTATGAACATCCGATTTAGTTTTACAAGAAAAGTTGCAAAAATGTTTGTGAATGCTGTCAATTATATTTCTTAGAAAAACTGAAAATCGGAATCGGCCAAAATCGGAATCGGCAGGTCAGACCCTTAAAGAAATCGGAAATCGGAATCGGCCAAGAAAATTGGAATCGGTGCATCTCTAATCAACATTTTTCACCATTTTATGGACCAAACAACTAATTGATTAATCGAGAAAATAACTGACAGATTAAATGATGATGAAAATAATTGTTAGTTGCAGCCCTAGAAATATTTCAAATCTGTTTGATGAATATCAGTTTTTGGCTGTTCTGTAAACGCCTGTGACTTATAGTGCTCCTTGGACAGTCCCAGTTTCCAAGATAGGAAGTCATTATTCTGTGTTTGTGTGCTTTTAAGTTGAAAAGTGTAAACAACATGGATGCTACTAATAGTAGGGTGTACTAGTGTAGAGTAAAGGACTTGTTGTCAGCGTTAATGCTAATAAATAACACGTCTATTTAATCTAGATTACTCTGAGTGAACAGCAACTAACCTGGACTTTCCTATGTTGTTCCGACTTGAGGGGGCGTTTACGTGAATTTTCCCAGTTGGGAACACATGAATGCATTATGATGGAGTGAGTGAAGTGACACGATTGGTTGGTTGGGTGCTGGAATTTGCTCTTTCAAAAAGAACTGGTGCAAAGAGTTCTGAATTACATCCTCAGGAGGTGACGCTCAATGCAAGAGGCGTGGTGACATCATTGTTTGTGTGCATCACCTTGTGTGGTGGACACTGTGGAGCATAAACATAAAGCTTTACATCGAGTCGTGGACAGTCTGTGCAGGTTGTGGATGTGTAAAGAAGAAGTGGACACAGTGTTGGAGGCAGGCCTCTATTTATTCCCATAAGAGCTGCTCAGTGGTGCACAAAACAGAATGAAGTGTCCACATCTTCACACTCTGTTTTTGCTAGATGCAGACAGTCCTCGTCCTGTACTTATCAGGTATGCTAGAGGTGTAAATCACAAGTTACATCATGATCCGATATTATATATATATTTGGACAATGATATAATATTTATCAAGTCTGCCACAATACAGTATTGATTCTGTTCAACTCAGGTGTCACATACATATATGTAAAGTCACAACTCACATCTTTATATCAATCTAGATCAATTTATCTTTACACCTCTTGCTCACTACTACTACTTTGAATTAAAAGCCTTCAGTTCAAATTAAAACCCTTCTAGTGTTTCATACTCTACATGGTCCTGCCATATAGTAGGCTGAGACCTAGTCTTGTGTGAATCACCATCTGTGACATGATCTGGACAGACCTACACTCTACATGGCAGGCTACACATAGACAGTACATCCCAAAGTTCTGAAATGATCGCACAAAATTTGGATTGTGGAAAAAAATCTTAAGCATTTGGAACATGGGAGAGGATTTATCATGTTTACACCAGAGGGTCCACTGTCCTCTGAAAAGGCCTCTTTGCCATAAAATAGATGCTCCAATGAGGACTGTATTGATGCAACAAAGAAAATATATATTGTTTTAGATTTGTGTTAGTATTTGCCTCAATCTGCACAGTGTTGTAGGAGTTCTTACAGGACTGTTGCATTAGTTTTAGCTAGGTGTACCTAATAAAGTGGACAGTGAGTGCATGTGTGACCTTTAGAGGAATGGCGAGGCCTATCTGTGTGAAACAAAGAGCTCACTGACCGCGCTGTGCTGCACTGGGCTGCGAACAGAGGCCCGGCCTGTTGTGCGTTGTGTATTATGTGCATGCGATGGTGTGACAGTCTGACTTCATGATAGAACCATGGGGCTGTATTGAGTCCAGCACTCTGATTTAGGAGACCAATTTAGAGGCCGGATACAGCTGACGGAAACTTTGGTGGAATATGAGAGAAATGTGAAACACTGAATGAGTTTTGAGGTGAATAAAATTTTACTGTTACACAGTTATCACAAAAAATTTATTTTTTACATCAGCCACACTTTAACAGTCATTTTACAACAGTGACCAAACAAAACGAAACAGACAAAAATGTGTGATTACCATGAGGGCTACAACTAACGATTATTTCCATCATCGATTAAACTGTTGATTATTTTCTCGATTAATCGATAAGTTGTTCAGCCTTTAAAATGTCAGAAAATGTTGATCAACTCCAAGATGACGTCCTCAAATGTCTTGTTTTGACCTCAATTCAAAAATATTCAGTTTACTGTCAGAGAGGAGTAAAGAAACCAGAAAATATTCTCATTTAAGAAGCTGAAATCAGAATTTAGATTTATTTTTCTTAAGTTGGCAATTAATTTGATAATTGATGAATAATCTTAATCTAATTGGCATTTTTCAGTATTTTGAACGTATCTTTGCTTCTTTAACTGTGACCAGTTTTGTGGGGATTGCTGATTTGATGAAAAAAATGTCTTGGCTTGTGTGTTCCTGTGCAGGACAGTGAAGAGTCTATGAACACATAGTGAAATCAGAGAGAAGACATCTTTGTGAAACCTCGTATCGATGAGTATACATGTGGAACTGGAATGCAGATTGACCAGTAGTAGCTTGATGATAATGATAACATACCAGAGCACAGCATGTGGGCCAAGTAGAGAGGACTGTTGGTCAAAGGTGGCATTCTGAAGGAAATGGAATGATAACCTCATGCTGTTCAGTCAGTCTAAAATACTCCAGGTATTAGTTCTTCTCATTACCGCTTGATAAATCTTTTGCAGACTTTGGGGTGATTAAAACAAACAGTTTGTACTGTATGATTTAGGGCAGTAGTTCTCAAAGTATGGCCCGTGGGACAATGCCGGCCCCTGAATGCATCATTAAATGCTTGCACAATATTTTAATCATCCAGGGTCAATTTCAATACTTTTCCTTTCAGTAGCCTACGTTTAATACACTACTTAGCTACTGCTTCAAACTGACCCCCTGTCAGGTTCAAGTTTGAATCTCTGCAGATCGGAGATTTTGAATGGCCTGTTTTGTGTTTTTTTAATTTGGCCAATCAAAGGCGTAGAATCTCCTGTCAGTCAAAAACAAATTTCACCAAAACTACCTGAACCAGTTGTCAGTCATTTTTAATTCAGCTTATCACCTTCCTCACAGGTGAAGGAGCAGGTTGATGCTGAATGTCGTTCTAATTGCTTGTTCTCAGACTGTATGTTACTTTATTTATTTTTTTCTGGTGAGTATGTAACATGTAGATTGCCAACATGTGGTCAGTTTATCCAAATAACATCTGTTTGGAAATTTGGTCTGGCGTATGCGGAGCTGTGAGGAGCTGCCTTTGGGAGCTGCTGGCTGGTACTAGCCGGTCACGTCAGCTGAGAGCAGCCCCCTGACTCCTGAGATGATCAGCGTGTGTCATCATCCTGGAGAGAACATGATCTGATGAGCTGATCTTTGCAGCTCTTTGCTGATTAACCACTGGCTCTAATGTCTCAGTAGCATGTTGATATATGATGTAATTCCTTTAGGGCAGCAACTAACGATTGTTTTCATTATCAAGTCATTTGCCAGTTATTTTTTTTGATTAATTGATAAGTTATTTGGTCCATCAAATGTGTTGAAAAATATTTATCATTTGTTTCCAAAGCCCAATATGACGTCCTCAGATGTCTTATTTTGTCCCAAAGATATTCAGTTTGAGGTAATAGAAACCAGAAAATATTTACATTTGAGAAGCTGAATTTAGAATTCATCAAAATAGTTGTGATTAATGTAATAGTTGATTAATACTTGATTATTCGATTAATCGTTGCAGCTCTAAATTAGTTTTGGAAAGTAAATGTTGGTCTGACAGACGACTTCAAACAGTTGTAGCTGCCACATTAGTTTGTCTAAATGTAAAGAGAAGTTTCATGTTTTTACTGGACTGAACAGTACTGCCTCTGGGGCTCTACATGTACACATACACATCTGTGTATACATTTCAAAAAATATATAATGTATTAAATTGCAGTAAATCACCAGAGATCAGTTGATCTGGTCATGTTCTTCAATGTTCACTGAGATCTGTGTTTAGCAAAGAGTCTCCTACATAAAGGCTGAGCCTCCATCTCTTAACACTTTGATGCCAAATATGTTTTGGACATGTTGAGTATAATTTGAACGGGGATGCCACTAACATTTAATCTGACACACCAGATGGTTTGTTACACAGAACCATCTGGGAGGTAGTTGATAGAAACTGTTTGGAAAAGGGCAAGCACTTTCAGAAAAACACTTGGTAGGTGATTGAATAAACCATCTGCCAACACGGGCTAACTTCAACCAATCAGATCAAACTCTCCAACAGGAGAAGAGTGAAAACATCTTCAGCCTTCAGTGTTGTTCTTTGCTCTTCTTTCAATGAAGAAATTCTCTCCAGTTCTGACATAACTGATGCTATCACAGTATCTCTGCTGTTCAGGAGCCACCATTGTTTGTTCGCGACGAGTTGCTTCGTCACACCTAAAACCACACCCATAGCTGCCAGTTGTCCCTCCTAGGATGCTGACTGCTGCACCATTTTTGGTGTGGACATGAACAGATAACTTGAGGCCTGGTAAGATGGATTCTCATGTGATCTCGTGATCTTGTGAGCTTGTGAATCCAGCTGCCTCACAAGGTAAACAAGTGTAGGGTCGATGTATGATGCCATTGTCCATCACAATGGCTGACAGTCACTGACCACTGAGTCCTCTACCACTCTAACATTGTGATGTAAAAGCCCTCTGAATTTAAGGCAGTGTGTCCCCTTACATTTGCCGTAGAGTTGTTGCTAAGTTCCATTTTTGACATGTGGCACAGAAAATTTAAAAAACTGTTGTTGCTGTTAACTGCATCATTTCTCCATGTTGTGTTTATTATTTTCACATTTAAATGACTAAGTTAAGGACATGTGTAGACCCAGCAATGATGTCATCATCCATCGTGATGTATCACTGTGGACGTGTGATATGGCAGTCCAGCAGACATCACCCAACCCTAGATCTCAAAGCATGTGATGATTGAAGCATAATAAAAAATATCAAAGCTGACAATGTTGACAAAAAGAGTATAATATTCCGTAATGGTGAATTAACTTGACTGTAATGTGACACCATGAGCTGTAAAGTGTTATTGACTGCATCGTCATCCTCTCTTGTCTTTTCCTTCAGCTTCCCATTAAAGTTGGACACCAGAACACGCACACCAAAGTCAGCACAGAGCACAACAAGGAATGTCTGATCAACATCTCCAAGTACAAGTTCTCCCTCGTCATCAGCGGCCTCACCACCATCCTCAAAAATGTCAACAACATGGTGAGTGGGTTTCTTCCTCCTCTCTGTGTGGACACATTCTGTAGTTTTGTTTCTGTTGAAAGACCTGCTGGTCGGCTCTGGTTGGTCCCTGTCTTCACACCGGTAGTAACGTGGTAACCTTCTGAGCTCCAGTAGGCACATAAAACACACACTGAACATTTTCTCCTTGAAGACTTTAATGATGTTACACTCATTCAAACACAACGTGACACAAGTAGTTGTGTGAAAACCTGGAAAACAAGTTGAGATCCTGCCCACTTTCCTGGCCAATCTTTGCATCAAGTGTGTTTGATGGTTGACTTGACCATTTCAGAAGGATAAAAATAGTTTGATGTGGTCCCACAATTCATCTGGAATGAAGAGCTACACAGCAGAACTCACTTACTGGACAGTATGGAGAAAAAGAAACGATGAATAACTCACTGTTTGTATGACATGGTAATATTGTATCAAAAGCAACTTGAAACTTAATGGGTTGATTAGTGCCTGGATTAATCCATTAATAGTTGTTTTGTCAGAAAATGGTGAAAAATGTCAGTCAGTGTGCAGGATGACGCCCATAAATGTCTTGTTTTGACCACAACCCAAAGATATTCAGTTTACTGTCAGAAAAAGGAAAGAAAGCAAAAAAAATCACATTTAAGAGAATTTTGACTTTTTTTTCTTAAAAAAATACTCAAACTGATTAATCAGTGATCAAAATATTGGTGATTAATTTAATAATCAATTTATAATTGATTAATCATTGCAGCTCTGTACTCTGGTACAATCTAATGTAGTCTAATACAACTGCTAGTGGGCCTCATTCACCAACAGTTCTTAAGAAGAAATTTCTTCTTAAATCCCACTGACACAGTTTTCACAAAGATTCACCAAAGTTTTTTTAATGTCAGATTTGTTCTAAGGCAAGAACAGAATCTACAAACACTGACCAGCACACTGACACACGTCTGAGTACTGACATACTCATACATAATTTGTAATTGTGTTTTCTTCAATTCCACAGTTGTGTAATATTCTAGGATTTAAATAACAAAAATATTTTCATAATTTCTATTTTTAATAATTGTTTTCAATATTTTACAAAGCATTCGTCAAAAATGTGTAAATTAATTCAGTTTATCTTTCTGAAGTCGTAGTTAAATGTGGTGTTGTACTGTTTCTCTGTTTTGTCCTACATTTGTCCCACATTTAAATAAACAGTGAATCAGAATATTAGAAACACCCTTGAATATAAAGCAGTCCTGTACAACACTGCTAAGTATCACCTCAGTTCTGAAACAGAGAATTAAATGAACACCTCTATAATTGTGTCAATAAAATACAGTATTATAAGCATCATAAAAGTAGAATGATTATATTGGATTGCAGTGGATTGTACAGGTGTGCATGATAAATGTCCATTGAGTGGATTAAAAATAGATTGTATGACAGAAGGATGAGAAAAAAGGAACCGGATCTGAAGATTATAGTCTTTTCAGTCTTTTCAACTATATTCTAACATGTATAATGTGTTAAGAAGAAAAACTGAATTTCCTTTACACAAACTTTGTTCACTTTGAGTTATTTCTTTAAAGAAAAATGTCCAAATTCTCTGGATTCAGCTTCTCAAATGTGAATATTTTCTGATTTCTTTTGTCCTCTATGACCAAACAATTAATTAATTCTTTGGAAAATGGGAAAATAAGGAAAATAATTGTTGCAGCCCTGTTTTACATAGATTGTAGTACGCAGGATTAAAGTTTGACAGTCTCAGAGGTGACACCTATAGCCCATATCAAGAAACAAGTGACTGCTCCTGAAATGAGTCAGTCATGTGATACTGATGCAGGAGGTTTGACAGCATCAGATCCTGAGGTGACTTCATGTCTCTGTGCTGAGTGAGTGATGTTCTGACTGTGACTGTCTCCACAGCGGATATTTGGAGAAGCTTCTGAGAAGAACCTCTACCTCTCCCAGCTCATCATCCTGGACACCCTGGAGAAGTGCCTGGCTGGGGTGAGTGTCTGTCTCTGACCAGCCTGCTGTGTCGATCTGTAGAGAGCAAAAGGGGTTTTAAAAATGACCTGATGGAGTACAGTCGGTTGTTCCCTCCCATCTTTGTGCATTACTCTGAAATCAAACAGAGAAATGATCCAGTCTCTCTGCTGCTGTGTTTGTGCTCACTGAGACACAAACCACTGTTAATGTACTTAGCCTCCATCAATCACACTCTCCTCATCTCTGGGAGGTTCCTCACTGAACCAGCGGGCCCGGATTACATTTGCAGGCGTTTGTTGGGAGCTGAGCATCCGATGGGACCTGCTCCTGGCTTCCTGTACAGGTTTTTGTCATTAACGTTCACAGTCAGATGGAAGCCAGGTACCTCTCTGTATCTGCGGTTGGGGCTGGAATAGGTTTCTAAATTCATAAGAAAGTAGATTTGTTATGAAAGCTGCTTCATGATACAGCTGATCTGTCCTGCCTTTCCATTTCTGCCCAACTTTAAAACATTGTTTTCTTTTATATGAATATCATTACATAGCCTGGGGCTGGTTTATACTGTTGAAGTCATTATCACTGTACTTTTAAGGATATGTTCAATCAGTGTTACAATATGATAAATATATAACATCCCATATAAAGTAATCACACTCATATTCAAAGCAATGACATACAGCTGTTTGGAACGTTCCACAGGTAGACAGTGACAGTATCATGACTGGGTATTAAAGGGTTGTCCTAAAAAAGATTCAGCCATTCATAAGCATGGATGGGGTGAGGTTCACCGCTTAATACAATCCATAATATCATTAAAAGACCCCTCAGGCAGCACTGCATTTAAAAACTACATTAAAAACCCACATCACTGGGCGGACGTTTAGCTCAGTGGGTAGAGCGTCTGACCCATGTATGGAGGCTGTTAGTCCTCTGCAGCGGCCGCTGGTTCGACTCCTGCCTTCGGCCCTTTGCTGCGTGTCATCCCCTCTCTCTCTGCCCCCTTTCCTGTCTCCACTTCAGCTGCACTATCAAATAAAGGCAAAAATGGCCAAAAAAAAAAAAAAAAAAAAAACCCACATCACTGTATAAAGGATATACTACATGGGCTCAGGAACACTTTGGAAAACCGTTGTCAGTAAACACAGTTTGTTTCTGCATCTACAAATGCAAGTTAAGACTCTACCATGCAAAGAAATAATGGACATCATTTCTTCTGGGCTAAAGAGGAAAAGGACCATCCAGATTGTTACCAGCACTAACTTCGAAAGACAGCAGCTGTGATCGTACAGAGGTGTGTTAGTGCCCATGGCATCATGGGTAACTGTCACATCTGTCAAGGTACATAGAGGTTTTGGAGCAACATATGCTGCCATCCAGATGATGTCTTTTTCAGAGACGTCCCTGCTTATTTCAGTGAGACAACGCCAAGACACACTGTGCACGTGTTCCAACAGTGTCTCTTCATAGTAAAAGAGTTCAGGTACTAGACTGACCTGCCTGCAGTCCAGACCTGTCTCCCATTGAAAATGTGTGGTGCATTATGAAGCACAAAATACAACAGACCAAACAGGACTGTTGAGCAGCTGAAGGTGTATATCAAGCAAGAATGAGAAAGAATTTCACTTTCAGAACTTCAACAATTAGTGTCCTCAGTTCACAAACAGTGACCGAGTGTTGTTAAAAGAAAAGCTGATGTATCACAGTGATAAACATGATCCTGTCCCATGTGTCCCTTTTTGGAACATGTTGCAGGCAAGAAAAAAGTTGTATGTTGCAGCTTCACTGGTTATATTCTGCCTACAATAAGCTTAAATTAAAATTAGTGAAGCAGTTTAAATAAGTTTTGAAAATAACTAAATATTACAAAGGTAGTTTATGCAGCAGATACTGATCAATAAAAAAGCAGATGGATTGGTCCTGCTCATAATCCTGTTCTATTTAGTTTCATGAAATTGAGTTTCTCAGTGACAGGAGGAACACAGCACAGGAACACAGTTTACTGAGCCTGGAACTGAAGGTTTCATAACTGACTTTACATCATGAGTTGTTCTAATGTGGAAAACAAACAATAACAAAAAGAAACAGAAACAGATAAGGGATGATACAGGGAAGTGTGATAAATATTGGGGCTGATAAATTATTGACTGATAATGGAAAATGCATCTTATTTACTATTCCGATAATGAAATTATAGTTGATAAATATCGGTTTTACTAACATCTGATCTGACAGATTATGTCAAAGAATTTCATTTGAATTCTGAGTTGAATGATGTCTAAAAGCCAAAGTATGTTTGTGAAGTTTTCTGATTAACTTAAAGAGATAGTTCACCCAAAAATGAAAATTCAGTCATTATCTACTCACCCTCATGCTGATTGAAGGTCAGGTTTATTTTGTTAGTCCACAAAACACTGCTGGAGTTTCACAGGAAAACAGTGATGTAGAATCTCCCAAACGGTGACCAGTTTTCAAACAGAAAAAACAACAGAATAAAAACATAAAATGCCTTCATACACTGTTCTCCTGTGAAACTCCTGTGTTCCTGTGAAAATTTTTGGGTGAGCTATCCCTTTAACTAGAGAAAGAGTTAGAACTGTTGTGTGTTTTTTATGTCATGGTGGTGTCAGTTGGATATGATTTGGTCAGAGCTAAACATCACATTACAGTCAGTAATGTTCTGACCTGTTGACTCGTGGCCTTTCCTCAGTTTCAACATCAGATCAGTTAAACAGTCTAACGTGTCCTCCTCCTGTCCGTCCTCCCTCCTCAGCAATCCAAGGACTGCTTGCGTCTGGATGAGACCATGCTGGTCAAACAGTTGCTGCCGGAAATCTGCCATTTCATCCACACGTACCGCGAGGGCCACCAGCACGCCGCTGAGCTGCGGGCCTCAGCCTCAGCCGTCCTCTTCTCTCTGAGCTGCAACAACTTCAACGCCGTCTTCAGCCGCATCTCCACCAGGTACGTTTGAGCCCCGAACTGTCTCTTCAGACCTGTCTCTGAGATCAAAAGCAGCACACTGAATTTACTGGGCGTGTCCAGTAGACCTGAATGATTACTCAATTAAGTGATTAGTTTGCAGAAATTTTAATGGGAACTGTTTGGGTTTCAGGTATATTTTCACTTCCAGGCTAAAATATCATTTTCCTGATGTCTTTGACTGCATTTAAAGCAGCAGAATTCCATTGTGTGTGTGTGTATGTCCACAGGCTACAGGAGCTGACGGTATGCTCAGAGGACAATGTGGACGTTCATGACATCGAGCTGATGCAGTACATCAACGTGGACTGCTCCAAGCTGAAGAGGCTGCTACAAGGTTAGCTTCTGATGTTCTTACAGGTTTATACAGACACACTTCTGCATGTTGTTGGGTTTAGAGAAACTTTATAAACTTTGTGAACTTTGTCAACTACATGTTCTTCATTATTATTTCCTTATTAATCTGACAAATGTAAAACACCAAGTTATTCTTTTCTTTTTTATAAAACATGTAGTGTCAGGTTGTGCCAGTGTGTTGCAGGTCTGGTGTGTAGACTACTCTGTGATTACAGCTGAACAGTTAATTGAAATTTTATTGAAATCACAATGTTGTCTGCAATTTTCAAATCGGAGGGGGTGCGATATTTGTTAAAGTCATAATGTGTGCCAAAATACCATTTTAAATGAAATATTTTAATGCAGAAGAGATTTCTACAGACTGAAGAAAACACATTCGTTTGGTAAAGATCCTGACAAAAATCACACCATCTGTTTTTCAATGAAAATTAAATGTAAATAAAAATATTATTCCCTCTAATATCACAAATCAGCAATTGCAGAATCAGTCAAAGTAATAAAAATGAGATATTTTTCAAAGTCGATCAGCCTTGTCTGTGAGAAGATGAATAATAGATGCGTAAGGATAAACTGACCATAAAAGTCTGGAAGAGTTCACTCATAAAATTGTTCAATCATAATTTAGTTGTTCTTTGTGAGTTGGCATAAGTGTAACTAAATGTGTTAAATGGACAGATGATATCATCTGATATCGATCACAGACCTCTGAATTGAACAGAATCAAAACTGTATCATGGTAGATGTTCAGATTGGATAAATATTGTATCATTGTCCAAAGAATTGATACAACATTGATCGATATAATAACCAATATTGGTTATAAATATTGCTAAAAACAAATATCTGTGTACGGATGGCATTATATTGTGTGTCTTGTGTTTACAGGAAGTAACATTTTGTTTGTCTGATCCCCCGGCTTTTTCATCCCCTCTCCTCATTCAGTCTGTAACTCGGACACCGCTGGGCTCTGTCCGAGCTGGAAGCCTGAAAAGACCCACTCTTGCGAGGTGTTTCCTCAGGAGTGATGATAGTCCAAAAAAAAAAAAAAAAAGACTGATGGAATATATCAGGCTGGGTGAAGAACTGAGTCAGCGCTGCTTCAAGAGCTTCAGATATGGAGAATTCCTGAGGTTGAACCAGTGTTTGTGATCTCTTTGTTAATTGTGTGTGTTTGCTGTCATGTGTGTTTTCTTGCAGAAACTGTGCTGAAGTTCAGAGCTCTGAAGAAGCCCGCCCAGCTCGCAGTCATCAACAGTTTAGAGAAGGTGCTTCTTCTGTTTCTGTCCCAAACTCCATGACTCCACATTTGACTGACTCCAGTGTGGCAGTGTCCCGTTCCAATAAGTTCACTGTTCAGTTAACGTTAGCAGAGCAATGTCTGAGTGCTGTCAGGTGGCCTGTTCTTTAGTAGACTGTTCAGTTGTGCTCATGTTCTTCTCATACTGTTCTCTCTCTGCAGGCGTTTTGGAACTGGGTGGAGAATTACCCAGATGAGTTCACCATGCTCTACCAGCGACCACAGGCAGACATGGCAGGTATGAACCGATTCAGTCCAGCTTAGACTTTATTGTTTTTTTAGAGCAAAGATCCAGTCCGATGTCAAATCTCACATTCTACCCAAGATTACATTTGATAAAAGGTGCTTTTCCAAACAGTGTAACAGCTCTACAGATACAAACTGTAAAAAGGAACCAAACCAAACCAAGCCAGAGATCAGTAATCAGTCATATATCAGGGTTTTCTTACAGGTTCTGGAAATCCTTGAAAATGTTTTTAATGTTTTATTTTAACATTATCAGTGCTTGAACCTGCTTGCTTCTTACATCATGACTCAAAACGATTAATCGATGAATTAATTCTGTCACAGTCTTGTCACCAACCATTATTTTCACTGGCGATTAATCTATCGATCATTTTCTCAATTAATCAGTTAGTTGTTTGGTTCACGAAACCTCCAAAAGTGGTGAAAAATATTGGGCAGTGTTTCCCAAAGTCCAACATGAGGTCTTCAAATGTCCTGTTTTGTCCACAACTCAAAGATATTCAGTTGCACTCATTAACTGTGTGTATGTGTTGGTTTGTGTTCAGAAGCTGCAGAGAAGTTGTTTGACCTGGTCGACAGCTTTGCAGAGAGCGCCAAAAGGAAGGCAGCCGTGTGGCCGCTGCAGATCATCCTCCTCATCCTCTGTCCAGAGATCACACACACCATCTCCAAAGACACAGTGGAAGACAGCAAGGCCAACAAGGTGGGAGGAAACAAGACACACACACAAACACACAATCAGAGCAGAGAGTGACTCCAGCTCTCACACACCCTCTCCTGTCCCGTTGTGTCTGCAGAAACTGTTCTTGGACAGTTTGCGGAAAGCTTTAGCAGGCCAGGGTGGCAGTAAGCAGCTGATGGAGAGCGCCGCCATCGCCTGTGTCAAACTGTGCAAAGCCTCCACCTACATCAACTGGGAGGATCACTCAACCATCTTCCTCCTGGTCCAGTCCATCGTCATGGACCTCAAGGTCTGGCCTGGTCCTGAAAGTTGACTTCTCTCTCTTCATGTTGTGTTTTCTTTTCAGTTTTCCTTCTTTGTGTCTGTTTTGGTCACAACAGCTAGAAAATTTAATTACCAAAAATTGAAAAATGTTGAATTTCCCACAGCTGTGATCCTTTTTTGGTTAGATCAAATATTTGAACTCAATAGAGGCAGAAAGCAGTGAAACCGAAAGAAGTATTTCTACACATGGAGGCTGACTGTGTTTCTACAGTTTTTCATTGAAATATACAGAATGTCTGTTTGTAGTTTGAAGGGCTGTTGTTAACCAAAGAAAATCTTGATTGACTGAAATTCTACCTGCTTGTTATCCAATTGATTGGTCAGTGGGGGAAAAATAATGTGCATGTTATCTCTAGATTAACTAAAGTGACCACAGGGCACTGAGTGACTCAACCTGCAGCCTAAACGGTGCTAAGATACACAAAATCTTACCAAGCAAATTAGTTCCTCCAGTGTGACCATTTCTTTTTCACACGTTGCCATTGCTACCCTCAGGGCATGTTTGTCAAGTAAATTTACACACAGCAGCAACACAAATACACACACCAGCAACAAGGGTCACCAAACAGAACCTGTAAAAAACAAAGCTCACACAGCTCGCGCAGTAGCTTAAACTTTCTCAAAAAGCAACATGAAAAAGCAGATAAGTTACTGGCATCGAACCTATGACCTACGTCCTTATTAAGTTGTCTTCAAATGAGGCTTAACATTCACACACTTTCTCTTGACTGTCCTTCAGTATTAAAACATTAATCCAACAGACTGAGATTTTAGCAATCAAAAAGTTGGCTGTAATAAAAAAGTGGATGTTATAAACTGGGGGTATGTAGACCGTATGATGACGATGCATACTGAATAGCAGGCTATGACGCAAGTCAGTAAAACGTCATCAGTTTGCATCATGTCACATCAGCACGCGTTATCAATCTACGACACTGGTAGAGATGCAACAAAGTGATGCTGAGCAGGAATCGAGTCTTGGCAATAGTTGCATTTATACATCTGGAAAAAAAAGAAGAGGGGGAATTTGTTTGTAGCACCAACAAAGATTATTTCTCTCGCCAGTGTCTCACTGATCAATGCCTCATTTCATGCTGCATGTCTATAGGTTGGTTAGCAGATGTAGGTCGTGGCAGCAGTCACATTGTGAGATGGTTATCTTAAATTTCTGGCACTGCCAGGCTTTTGTCCCAGGCTATCTTTGGTTGCATAATGTTCATCTTTGAACCTCTCATGGTGCAATGTAGGTCTGCTTTAGTCTAATATCACCCCAGCCTGTGGGAACAGCCACATTTGGAGCAACATGCTACTGCAAACTTCAATGAGGTGACCTACAAAATAAACACTAAAGCAGCGTAAAACAAGAGCATATTGACCCATCGACCAGAAGGTGTCAGCCCGAGATGTGCACCAAATTAAGAGCATGCGCCACCTGTATTTGTGTCAGAGGAGCAGAGCTAATGTGCGTGGGACTAAATGGACGTGTTTGTTTTTGCTAAAGGAAGGGTGACCATACATCTTTGGGTAGCCTATAGAAGACTGTTAAGCACTGGGGAGGGTTTTGGGTTAATCCCTCCTCTCTACCTGAATAATTTTCATACAGTTTGCTTTAACTGCTTGAGACTTTTTTCTTTTTTTTCTTTTTTGATTTATATAATTTTTATTTATTATGTAATAATAATAATAATGTAGGAGTAATATGTATATAAATGTAAACACACTTACACACATATACACATACACAGAAAAGGTAAAAAAAAATAAAAAATAAATAAAAAAAATAAAAAAGTAGTCCAAAATAGGGATGCACAATAACATCTGCTGCTTAAAATCACTATGGGCCTTTAGAGACTATAAAACGCACTATTAGCATCGTCCTGAGATGAGCATCTCTGCCCACTGACAGGATGATAAGACAGCGCTCCAACTGGACCAGTGCTCGTGGTCATGCTAGCTGTGATTCCACTGCAGTGGAGACTCACTGTTCTCTGCGTCTCAGTGGGAAAAATCATGCGCACATGTTGACAATCTGCCAAAAATCGTTGGAAAATGTCGGCTTTTCGGCTACAATCTAATATTGTGCATCCATAATTAGTTATTACAACACAGTTCATACCGTTACACAAACAAGGAGTGTAAACACTTTCGGTTCGACTGACGTGTTTTTATAAGCGCAGATAATGTGAATAATGTGTCACAATAATAAGACAGAAGTTTAAAAGTGAAAATTCTTTTTACCTCCACTGAACAGAACTTTCTCTGATTAATCACCAGTTATTTGAAGCAGTTGTAATTGGCTCTGATAATTCAGGGGAATGTTTGAATGACCAGTTCCTCCTCTCTCTGAGCGTACTGTGACAGTTTGGAGTTTATCTCAGCAGAAATGTGCTTGTGAATGACCTGAAGCGACATGTGACCCTCCCTGTCCTCCAGGCTCAGCTGTTCAACCCAGCCAAACCCTTCTGGAGGGGGACGGGCAGCCAGAACGCTGACGTGGAGCTCATGATGGACTGCTTCGTCTCCTGTTTCCGCATCAATCCTCACAACAACCAGCACTTTAAGGTGGATGAAAACAAGTGATAATGTGTTGTTGTTTAACACGGAGCAGACTGCACATACATGCACAGCTGATTCTTACCAGTGTTTCCTGTTTGTCCTGAAGGTCTGTTTGGCCGCCTCCTCCCCCTCCACCTTTCACTTTGTCCTGGTCAACTCGTTGCACAGAATAATCACCAATGTAAGTGTGCAGAGCCTCTTCACATGTTAGTGATGATAGAATAGTTTCATGTTACTTCAAATGTCACGTTGTCTCATCCTTTGTCGTCTCCTCCCAGTCACATCTGGACTGGTGGCCGAAGATCGATGCAGTCTACTGCTACTCTGGCGAGCTCCGCTTCATGTTCTCAGACACCCTCAACCGCGTGATCCAAGGCGCTGGCACCCACGCTCCACTACGCATGACACCGGTGAGAGGACAGCAACATGATTTCACCGCAATCAACATATCATCATAATAAACCAGTTCAAGTCCTCAATCTGAAGATACAGCTCTGCTGGTTGCATCTGGCAGTTGTGGTGTCACTGCAGTAGGTGCTTCACCAGCTGTGGCTTGGTGGAGATCTGCACTCTGCTGAGTGACCTCCTGCAGTATTTGTAATACTGTACATAATTTGTACCAGTAATAATAACATTATATTTCTCTCAAAACAAAAACAAAACTGTATTTTGAGATTTTTTGAGATGGGAAATCTGACAGAGTTAATCAAAATGTTTAGATTTTTCATTTCACAGCATAGTCATTGTCAGCAGCCACTTTATTTTTTAAAGTGTCTGAGTCTCTTAATGCTAATCAGAATACACAATTTTAAACCATAATTCTTATTTAGCTTTGATTTAGAAGGACTACAGAGTTGACATGTTAAGATTGAGACAGATATCTGATCTGATAGAAATATTATTGAATGAATCTGTCAAAAAAGGGAAAGGGAAAGTATGGTTAACCCTTTTTGTGCCTGATTAAATCATGTTTTTGTAAAAATCTGACAGAGGTGATGGAAATAGGACCAACGTTTTCATTAAAAACATCTATTTTAAAGCAAAGATGATTATAATAGGACATTTCTGTACCTCTGTTATCAGTAGGTATTGTTAGTTTTAGATTTTCAGCACATTTTTAAATAGTTTGAAGTTGTGAATTCTTGTCTGGGACAAGGCTGTTTTCTGTCACAGAGCAAGTTTAGAAATAAAAAAAATTAAAGCAGACCAATTTATTTTGCTAGGACATGATTTCTTCCAATTCTAAACAATGGGTGTATCAAAGAAATGGTTCAGATTAAGGAGCATGGTGACCTACAGTCAAGTCCAACAATGGGCAGGAACAGTGTTTATGTGTAAATGTGTGTCTGGAGGATGTTGACAGTGGGTAGAAATGTGTTGAGTGACAGAGTGACATCGAGCCGACCACCTGCTGTGGCTGAATAACTGGAACTTAATACGACGAATGACATTTTTCAACACTGACAAGTAAAACTGTATGTAATGTATGTAGAGCTGTCACACCTGGCTGGTACCCTGTTATTATCTCAGGTCTGTATCAAGGCAAATATTTTCTGTGGAGCCACTCACTGTATCCTAGCTGCATAGTTAACTTTGTGACCACCAAAATAAGGCTCATGTTGTAATAAATTGTCCTTTATTTGATGTTTAGTTATTTAATGGCTAGATAGATGACCTTTATTGTCAACAGAGGGAAGTACATCTTGCACAGGTCAGTCAGAGTAATGTATGTTTTTATCATAAACAGACAACAATGGAACTCTATGGCACAGGACTTGGGTATACACACACCGCTTCAGAATCACAAATACTTTTTTGATTCTCGGGGTGACATTGCTGATGTTACAGGTGCTCCTGTTCCGGAATAGAAAATATATATAAGCATAGAGAATTAACAGAATAGTAAATAAGAAGTATATAAAAATATAAGCATATTACTGCAATATATAAGAGATAATATAACAGTAATAACAAATGTATACAATAAGGAGTGTATAAAGGAGCATGTGTCTGATCTACAATATATAACAGTAATATATAAATCAAAAACTGAAATATATGGAAAATAAACAATGAATAGAAACATGAGAATGGATGTAAATTATGTACAAAAATGTGCATTAAGTCATATATACGTCATATATAAGGGTGTAATAACAATGCTGTATCTTTCGTAAATTCAAGTCAGTATTGCACATGTGAATTAGTTGAGTTGTTAGTGTGATACCTTTAGTGCTGAAAAATGTAGATTATATATGTGTGTAACATTTTTTTCATCAGTCAGCACCTCAATCAAATCAAACATCATCAGATTCTGCTCACATGTTCATTCATTCAGAGTGTATCATTAACACCTTGGATGTGTCTGCTTCCAGTCAGCACACACTCTGGATGCTGTGATGCAGTGTGAAAGCAGCATGCCTGACTCTAACCTCATTGTTTTGTGTGTGTGTGTTTCCCTCCACAGAGTCTGACATTCAAAGGGAAGATGACCACCAGCCTTAAATTCAAAGAGAAAGCCACAGAACTTGACACTCGAAGTTACAAGTGCCTTCTCCTCGCTCTGGTCAAACTCATCCACGCCGACCCCAAACTCATGTTGCATGTAAGTATGCTGCAAAATGTGTGTCAGTGTGACTCAGCAGATAAAAACAGCAGAGGCGTTTCTACACTGACGGCTCTTCTCGTGGCTTCTGATGCATTGTATTTTGTAAGACTTGAATGACAACAAACTTTCTGAACTTGAACTTGCTCCTAACAGTTTGTCTTTGTGTGTTTGTGTGTGTGTTAGAACCCAGTGAAACAAGCTCCAGAGATGCAGAGCAGCACAGCAGAGCTCATCACCGGCCTGGTGCAGCTAGTGCCTCTAACCAACACCACCCAGCTCTCACAAGAAGCCATGGAGGTCAGAGACTAAACACACCGCAGTGTCAGCTCCATTGACATAATATCCACCAATAATACAGATGTCTTTTGAAGGTTTATTTTCTTTCTTTTGTCAGCAGACACTGTGAAAACTACAAGAAAATAAAAGGCACAAAAAGAAAGGTTTCAGATATACGTCTCTGAACCGAAGCTGCCGTCTGTGCTGTATTCAGTCACAAAACTCCACTGAAACAAAACAGTCATTTTCCCATGCAGGACACAGGAGTCGGAAGTCTGTTGCGCAGCAAGTAACGTTAGCTCAAACCCAACAATGCTGAAATCACTTCGAAGTCAAACAATAACACAAACTCCAACAACTTCTGTGTCCTGCAAGCTAAAATGACTTTCTGTCTATGGCCTGGTGGTTGAGACAGCAGCTTCACTTCCTGTTGGAAATCACTGTCTGATGACAAAGTAAAGCAGCGAACATGTTCTGAGTATAGAGAACACTTTTTTTTTTAGATGGTCCTTTGTTGAAGTGGCTAAGATACGTTCTGCTGCTGCTCGTGTCCATTGTGGTCCAACTTCTGTGTTGGGACTCAGCAAAACAGCAAAATGAGCTGTTTTTGAACCAGGTTATCTAATAATTTGAAATGTTTATTTTCATTATCTTTATAGATTGTTAGTGAGTAATAAACTTTGATATCATATATGCATTTTTACAATTTCAGTTTCGAGTTTTCAGAGGCTTTACCTTACCATGTGCGCCTCTCGCACTATGCAGAATCTGGTTATTTTGGGGGTGGATGTTTTTCCTCTGCAGCCATGTTGCTCTCTTACTTGTGACCCATAATGCAACAAGTGTATCATTAACAAAGCTGTGGTCAAGTGACCCATCACACAGAGCAGCACATTTTTAACTAATTATTTTAAAGGTAGTATTTCTTAACAACTGTATGAATTCAAACACTGATGAAATAATGACAATAATAATAAAATATAACATTTCAATGAAAAATGTCTCTCAGACAGTTTCACCCGCTCTGTCACTATAAATCCACCACGCATGCTTCTCACTGTGACAGAGGACAATGGGACAATTAGTAGCATTCAGACTTGAAGAAGAGTCAACTAATTTTTTGTTCACAAATCAGATTTTTAATCAACATTAAGGATGTTAAGAACATATCTGTGCTTTTCAAACTCCAGAAAAGTAGTATCGCACTGCACACAAGTCAGTGGACATGAGAGACGGATAAGAGAAAGACAGAGGTGGAGATGTCCTGTCTTTCCTTTTAACACTCACTGTCTAGTTTGATTAAACTCAACAGTGATTTATGGCCAAATGGAAGCGTTTTTAAAAAAACCACAGCATGTAACATGAATCTGTTGTACTGATGCAGTTAGAGCTGTGGACATTATGGACATGATGATGAATCTGTCAAAACTTCTCGTAAATATGGAGGAAGTGTTTGTGTTCACAGCAAACAGCAAATTAAAACAGGAGCAGATCAGAAAACAGTAAGACATCTTCGCAAAATATGATGATATCTAGTTAGAAAATAGAAAAGAGAACAAATTAGAAATGAAGCTGTGTCCTAAATAAAGGAAATAACTGCATATTTTATCTGCATATATACATAATATACATATACATAATATATACAGTATATACCTAAAGTCTCTGTGAAACTTCAAGTCTAAATAGTGATTCATAATCAGTCCCTCCAGGAAGTTGCAATGGTAACAATTCATGCAAATTCAATCAGTCTCTGTTAATTCTGCACAACCTTGCAGTTTTGTCCAATCACTGCAATTTTTTGCAGATTTGATTGTAGCAGTTTCCCGTGCAAATGTCATACATGCATGTCTCAATGAACAGACTTATTGAATGGATTTATTTGTTTGTTTGTATTTTGCGGTGTTATTCTTTGTGGAACAAGATTAAAAAAAAAAATAAAAAATCGCAACTTGTTTTTTGCAATTTTCACTTGCTCCCTCAATTTCATTGCAAAAAACGCCTAAAACATTGCAAAATGCATCACAATCTTTTCAAAAAGCAGTGCAGTGAAATCAGGCATTTTAGGCCCTATCAATCCCAAATAAAGCCTGCAAAATCCTGGAGCGACTGTATAATGTATTTTTTCCCCGTAGAACCTTGACTAAGCACAAAGCATTGTTTCTGTCTCCTCCTCCTGGTTCTGTCTCTTCCTCTCCTGTCCTCTCTTGTCCTCTGCCCTGTCCATTTCCAGGCTCTGTTAGTTCTGCACCAGCCAGAGACCATAGAGCTGTGGAACCCTGATGCTCCCATAGAGACGTTCTGGGACATCAGGTACTCAACTATCTTCTCATCTTTCCATAATCTGTCCATATGGTGGAGTAAGTCACTGCAACTGATTCAAATCGTTGCAAGTAGTGAAACATGAAGCATTTTTTGAGTGGTTTGATTTTGCATTAAGTCGAGCTGCAGCTGACAGTTACTTTTTTTATAGATTAATTTTTCTTGATTAATCAGTCAGTTGTTTGGTCCATGTAATCATAATAATAATCATAATCAAAATCATAAAATGGTTTATATTTTGATCAGTGTTTCCCAAAGCTCAAGATGACATCCTCAAATGTCTTGTTTTGTCCACGACTCTTCAGTTTACTGTCAGAGGAGGAAAGAAACTGAAATTAGATTTTTTTTTTCTCTTCTCAAATCAATTAACCAATTCTCAAAATAGTTGGCGTTTAATTTAATGGTTGATGACTAATTTATTAATCAACTAATTGTTGCAGCTCTAGTAGGAAGAATTCCTTTTCCAGTGATAGAACCAAAACCAGGACATCTTCCTGATCCTTGTTGTTCTAAACCTCATGATAAAGTTTACAAGATAATGACCTCTTTTTGCTTCTTTCCTCAGCTCACAGGTGCTCTTCCTCATCTGCCGCAAACTGATTGGCCAACAAATGGTTAATGGGACAGAAGTTCTCAAGTGGCTGAGGGAGATTCTCATCTGCAGGAACAAGTTTCTGCTCAAGAACAAGGTACGGTCCTGCTCCTCGACTGAAGCAGCACACTGCTTTGTTGGTCAGCAGGCAGAGGTGATGACACACAGGCCTGAGACTGAGTCAGTTAAGCAAATCAGTGACTTTGGTCCAATCCTATTGTCCCCCAAGCCCCCAACTGTCACAGACTGTAGCTGAAGTCAGTGGTATAAACAGGAATGGGACCGTTTGTGGCATTTCAAAGTGACACAAATACTTTATGAAGAACATAAAATGAAAATTTTATAATAAATGAACACAGACATAACCCATTCCATCAGCTTTTAGGAAAAAAGTGTTCCATAATGTTTCAAAGATATAGTACTTTTTAATAAACTGAGTGATTTAATTAAATAATTCATTAAATACATTTCTGTCTGTGAATAAAAAACTTTGCATGTAGTAGACCAGTACATACTAGTCGACTATCAAAACCCCTAGTCGACACTGCTAGTTGTTCAACTAGTTGTTTTTTACCAGAATTTAAGGTATTTAAAGAGGGAAAGACTCCCTGCAAGAAAGCAGTATTACTGCAGTCAAACAGAATCTCCAGCTCACACAAGCTTGCTGGAGGTTTAGACCAATCAGATTGTGGCTTATTTAAAAACCGCCTCTCAGAGTCAATCATGGACTCTGCTACTTCAACTGTTCCCAGGCTGGTCCAGCCTGCAGTAGTTTACCCTATTCTGGTTGTATTTCATCGCTTTTTTGATGCGAGTTCATCATTTTCATTCTGTGAAAAAAAAAAAAAAAGATATATCGCCCACAGCTATTCGACCAGTCGACTAATATTAGGCCGTAGTTGATGACTACTGAAATGCAGTAATCATGAATGTCCTAGCATATAGAATAATTCAATTAATCAGATATTCAAGAGACTGTGAAACTGAAACTGAGAAAACAGTTAAAATTGAGCACAGTTCATTAGTTGATAGTGTTAAATACTGTCTGAAAAAATCTTGTGTGCAACAAGAACCATTTGAAGCCATTAATCAAAGTCTACTGTCACCAAACTGTATTTTAAATGTGAAAAATGCAAAATGAACATTATACATGACATGGCAACAACTCACTAAATGCTTCAACTTGTCAGACTGAACAGGATCACAGCGTCTCTGGGTGAGCGACATCATTTACCCTGAGCTGACTTTAGCTGCCAGCCTGACACACAGTGTGGCTAACGTTAGCAGAGCTAGCAGCAGCAGCTGCTCTACTGGCAGGTTAACGTACGTGTCTGTGCTGAATGTGGTCACATGTTGCTCCAGTTGCGTGGTTACATACCAGTTTATTCTGTCACAGCCTACATTCAACCACATTTTCATTTTCTACATCAACGTACTGACAAACCGTGCTGTTTATGAGCTGTCATCTGTCCCACTTTGCTGATACCAACATCTGGGCCATCGGGGCATTCGCGCTGGGTGAGGGGAGCTGCTGTCTGCTGGAGCTGCAGCACTGGCTAGTTGCAGGTGGCTGCATGACAGGTTTTGTAAAATATTGATCAATTGTTTAACTGACTAGTATTTCTGGTGCCGACTAGTGAGTGTGGCGCCTAATCACACACATCCCTAGTGGATGTTTGGCCCATGACAGAGTCTGTTTCACTGGCTGAGAGTCAGATTTTTGCTGGTTTAGTGTGTTTGTCGCCCTGTCTGTGTGTAAATTGCATGTTTGCTCCTCCTTCGTTTCAGGAGTGTGCCACTATGGGCGGAGGCATCCCCATCTGCCGGCAGGCGCAGACGAAGCTGGAGGTGTGTCTCTACATGTTCCTGTGGAGTCCGGACACCGAGGCGGTGCTCGTGGCCATGTCGTGTTTCCGCCACCTCTGTGAGGAGGCTGACATCCGCAGCGCTGCTGACGAGGTGCCCGTTCAGACCATCCTGCCCAACTACGCCACCTTCAGTGAACTGGCCTCTGTCAGCAACATGATGGGAACAGGTCTGTACTGCGAGTCCCGCCCACTTCAGCAAACTCACAACACTACAAGTTAGCTCGGTATTCAGCACTGCACCTCAACTTCTGACATACAGACAGAGTTGTGAGGGTTATTTTAAAAATCTACTCTGATACAGTTATAAATTACTAGTTAAAAAATGTAGTCAGTAATATTATTCAAGTATCACAATATTGGATTGAAAACTAGACTTCTGCTCCTCTTCTTGAGTCTGTTTTCAGCCCTCGACAGGAGACTTTGAGCAGTCACATGTCGGTAACATAGTTGATTGTTTGGTCTCAGTGAATAAAGGTCTAACATTTGACGACCTGAGCATTAAACTCAGAATCAGCTATCTTTCTCCAGAATCACTTAATGCACCTTTAATGAGATGGTTTGTCACTTTTCCATCTGAGGAAAATCAGTCATTTGGGTGCTGCTGGATATTCATATCAGCGACTGTGCAACATACATTTGAGAGGCTGTTTAAGAACAGAAGAACTGCAGCCACAGACGGGACCAAACATCTGGCTGCTTGGATTGCGTCTGCATCTGCATCTCATCTACTGCTGGAGAATGTTTAGCTGCTCCGACGGAGCCTGTGAAGTACCAAACTAATTGTTAACAGCCGTAACATTCCTCATATCTGTGAGCTCACTTCCTCTTCCCACCACAGCTTGATGTGATCTGAGGAGCAGATAAGCTGCGAGAGCTGTCTTGTATAAAATGGCTGCTGCAGCCTCCTGCAGCGGGTCACCGTTCAAACTGTTGTACAGGGAGGCCAGAGACGGAGACTTCAGACACTCGGAGGGAGCAGGGAAGGACAAACTCTGTTAGAAGGACATCAAACTATCATGACATCTTTGGTGGTGACAGATGACAGAAACAATAGAGGACCCCTGGAAAGGGCTTTTCTGCAGTTAACATGAACCCTGAGCTCTAGAGGGCCCCACAGTAGGGCTGCGAGACTCTTCAATTAAACATTACACACATTACAAATTTACAAAAGCATGTATACACACAAACAAATAAAGAAAAAGACAGGAAAAAGGGGAAGATGGACATTCCTCGTGATAGAGTGTAACACAGGCTGTCATACAACATCACACCTCTGACTCATCAAGCACAAACATGACATGATACACAGAGAACAGGGACGGGACATATGAACATTATTTGTCATGGTGATGCTCTTTACCTGTTATTTCCAAACTGGGGTCCCGTATCTTTCTGAAAGCCTTGAAACAGCATTGGCAGTCACTTTAAAAATGTATTGCGTTACAGTTACTACTTACATGTCAAAAACATAATCCAAGTATCACAATATTAAAGTAATGTAACTTGATTACTTTACGTTACTTTTGGATAACCTCACTTTAAAATATAGTGATAATTGTTTAGCCCGATATAGTGCTGTTATGGCTGCAACTAATGATTATTTTCATCTTGGATTAATCGGTTGATATTTTTCTCAATTAAGCGATTAGTTGTTTGGGCCATAAAATGTCAGAAAATGTTGAAAAATGTTGATCAAAGCTCAAGATGACGTCCTCAAATGTCTTGTTTTGTCCACAACTCAAAGATATTCAGTTTACTGTCAGAGAGGAGTAAAGAAAGCAGAAAATATTCACATTTAAGAAGCTGAAATCAGAGAATTTGGACATTTTTTTTCTTAAAAAAGACTTGAAAAATGAAAGTGATTAGTAGATGCATATTAATTTAATAGTTAAAAATCGATTTATTGTTGCAGCTCTAAGTGTTTTATGTTGGTTGTTAGTTTTATTAGTTTGTCCAGCTGTTCCTTCCTTTGTTGTGTGCAATTTATTGATTGATTGATTGATTGATTAAAAGACAAAAAAAATTGTCGAAAGTTTCACCCAGTGAAGCATTTTTTCACTAGCAGTCATGATAATGAATTGTCAGCTGTGTGTGCACTGTGCACGGTAGGATATCGTTTTTCTCATCCCCATTTTTACTAAATGTGTCTGTATCTGATAGTGTCTTTTTTTGTCTGTAACTGTAATGGAACACATTCCGGTTACTTTTTCTTTTGGTTTACAGATGACATATTCCCGTTATGTAATCTGTTACTCCCCAAACCTGGATTTTAGTTATTATTAATTCTGTGAATAAGCTGTTCAAAGGAAGCTGTCCTCACCAGCTCATCTCTCCATTCGTTAAAGCTGATTTTCTCTTTTGACTTCCAGTCCTTAGTTGGTTAGTGACATCCAAGAAGTCACTTGGCCTCCAATGGCAAGATCCCTAATATGCAAAATATTGGACTCTCCATTAACTTTATTTACAATATGCTGTTAAAACATCTGACAGCAGCTGACCAGAAATCATGCACCATTTCACATCCATATTGCATGAGGGCCAACATGCTCCTTTCTTTGTTGCATTTCCAACAGCTTTTGTCCTCCCTCAGCCCCAACCTCCACACTTTTGATGGAGTCCAGTACTTTTGCATGTGGAGTTCCATGTCTGTATTGCTTCTTTCCAGGCTCTCGCAGGAATAAATGTGTACGGCTGCCCTATTCTTGCTAATATGTGAATCACAATTTTTCTCCCTGAGACAGAACTGAGATCACTATTCTCTCACACAATTGTGTTTTTTTTGTTTTGTTTTGTTTATTTATTTGTTTTAATTCAAATTTCAATTGATTTTGATTGGGTTGATACATGACAACTCTACACACACAAAAATAAAAATGCAGTGGCCACAAGATGATGGAGATCTATGCAAGAGGGGTTGCAGCGCCAGCCACAATCTCCTCAAAACACAATCAAAGTAACACAATTAAAATTTAATAAATAAACAAATACAATTTAAAAAAATAATAATGATAAATAAAAGTACAAAAATAGGCAGGTCAAGACAAAACAACAGTCACACTTCAGGGCAGACAGTGCAAAATAATTCCAAAAAATCCCTCCAGATTGGTCCCTCGATGTGGTCTCTGTCTGTCATCCTAGTCAGCATGGATTCATAAGAGGCCGTTTTTGTCATATTCCATTCTTTCATTTCAGGAGGTTTCATTGATTTCCTTGTGCAGGATTCTTTTGCAGGGAAAACATTTATAGCAGTCTTAGATGCATAAGTAAAAAAAAAAAGCACCTCAGACACTTGGTGTCCAGACGGGGCTTTAAACAGATGTAACACATATCGAAGAGCTGGTTTTAAGCTGAAAAGTCATTTGTAGCAGAAGAAAAAACCCTCAAGTCTCTTTTCCTCTCTTATTTTAGAACACTTAATGAAAGTGAGATCATGAGATCACTTTAGAATCCATCTTTGTTTGTGTCCACATCAAAAGTGGTGCAGCCAGTCAGCATCCTAGGAGGGACTAGAAGGAGCTTTGGGCATGGTTTTAGGTGTGAGAAAAGCAAGAAGCGTCCATTGGAAGTGTTGATCTGATTGGTTGAAGTTAGCCCATGTTAGACGTGACAGATGGTTCATCCAATCACCTGCCAAGTGGTTTTTTGAAAGTACCTGCCCTTTTCCAAACAGTTTCTAGGGATGACTTCCCAGATGGTTCTGTGGAACAAACCATCTGGCGTGTCAGGTTACTACCCCACAGTCACCTGGGTGTTTTTTTAAAAAGATGCCCTCTCAGTGCTAGAGAACTCAGTGATACTGAATTGCAGTAAAACTGATCCACATGTCCTCTCTACCAAAATCATGGCTCCAAAACCCCAGATTATGGAGATGATCTGTTTCAGAGGATATCATAGAAGTAAAAAGTACGGTGCTTTGTTAAATCTGTGACTAAATGGCTTTGTTTGAACTTTGCAGAAATTCTCCAGGTGTTTTCACTGTCAGTTTCCATAACGAGTCTGGTGGTGTTTCTGTTCTTCACAGGCCGGTCCACACTGCAGAAGAGGGTGATGGCCTTACTGAGGAGGATAGAGCACCCCACACTAGGAAACACTGAGGTAAGATTCACTTCAGATTCCACCGTGTTCTTTAAATGACTCACTGTCATCGATCACTCTGAGATGACATTCACATGGTGTCAGCGTTCACCTTTTTACTGATAGAACAATGGAAGAAACAAACATTTTTTATAGAAATGAGTTGAATGAAGAGAAGTGTAAAAGATTTCTATGAAAAATCTCCACTTCAAAACCTAAAAAAGGCATTTTTATCTAAAAGCCCATAGCAAGAAGTTTAATTTAAAGGGACAGTACACCCCCAAATCAAAAATATATATTTTTCTTCTTCTCTTCAATATAATAGGACCAAATGGCATTTAGAAAAGGAGGCAGATTCTCAGTGGAGTGCTAGACTCAAAATCTTCATCAGAGCGTTTGTAAACGCGTTACGTTACAAACGCTCTGATGAAGGCTTTGTGCCGAAACGCATAAGCGTTTGCTTTTTGTGATATGAGCTAAATAAACAACTGAAATGTGAGTATTTTGTCCTCCCTGACATGAAGACTTGAGATGTGCTACCCTTTCAACTTTTTTAGGACTAAATGGCACTCGGGCCTCTGGTGCTCAAAGCATCAAAAAAATTCATTACCCGGATACTCAAGATAATCCACACACATTGTAGTGAGCAGTTTCATGTAGGAACTTCTTTCTTGCTACATGATTCTTTGAAAGGGACACTGGTGTTAAATTTTTCAATTTTTTTTTTTTTTGTTTGTATTGAGTGCCATTTAGTTCCATTCTATTGGAGAAAAGGCAGACGTCTCTACAGCCAAAACTATCTAGATGAATAAAGAGCACTACTACATGTATTTTTGATTGGCGGGTGAACTGTCCCTTTAAACCAATGTACCTCCATTTCTATGATGTCAGGTTAGCAGTATTTTCTTCTTCAGTTTTCGCTCACCTCTGTTTGTGCTCTGTGGTTAACATACAGTTTATTGTTCCACCTTCAGGCTTGGGAGGACACATATGGTAAATGGGACCAGGCCACCAAACAGATTCTCAACTTCCCCAAAAACAAGGCAGATGATGGGCAGGTAAGACTGTGACAGACAGGATCTGTCCTCTGTGAACCTCTCTGACTGATGGAGTCATGATCAAATGTGATATCGCAGACAGCACTGGACAGTATTCAATGAGAGAGCTCGGGAAACCAGAGGCAGGGCGTGGTGGGGAGGAAGAGAGGCAGCTGACACACACAGTGATGTTAGACACACACAGTGATGTTAATGTTACAGGAGTCATGAGGAATGAAAAGGAGATGGAGAGACCTGGTGAGACACATCACAACATGCCAAGCTGACTTAAAAGACGTAATTTACATCATGTTTTTAGCCTGAATCTTCTATCTTCTATCTATCTTCTATGTTGGCAACAATTTGTTGCCTTTTTTAAAACTGAGTATTGCTGGTGTTCAGTGTCTCTGTGCCCCCCCGCAGCAGGAGTGGATCAACATGACGGGCTTCCTGTGTGCTCTGGGCGGGGTGTGTCTCCAGCAGCGCAGCACCCCCGGTCCAGCCACCTACAGCCCCCCTATGGGCCCCATGAGCGAGCGAAAGCACTCCATGATCTCCATGGGCCCCTGCGACGCGTCCAACCCCGTGGCCTCAGCCTCCTCCTGCTCCTCGTCAGCCTCCAGCGAGACGCCCGTCAGCCGCTTCCTGGACCGGCTGCTGGCCCTGCTGGTGTGTGGCCATGACAGGGTCGGCCTCCACGTCCGCAACAACGTCAAAGACCTGCTGGGGCTGGAGCTCAGCCCCGCCCTCTACCCCATGCTCTTCAACAAGCTGAGGAACAGCATCGGCAAGTTCTTTGACACGCAGGGGCCGGTGAGTAGCACTGTGGAGCGTAATGTAACAGTCGTTAACACTTATGGTTTGGCTTGTAAGTGTGTGTTAGCACAGAGAGAGCAACTTCAAACTGGTGTCACGTTCCTTGTGCTCGGCTAATAAACTTGATTCTGTGTTGTAAAGAAAACTATGACAAAATATGTTTGTCACCAACCGTCTTTCCATGACTAAAACCAGACAATGATGAGATGGTACAGACAAGAACAATGTTTCCCAAACTTTTTTTCTGGGGGCCTGCTTTTAAAAAACTATCGCGACCCAATTTGAGAGAACTCAAAATGTCAAGGCATATCACTGTAATAGATTTTTCACTTTTGAATCAAACTCTTTAAGTTTTGAAATAATTCAAGTTTTGCTGACCATTATGAGATAATTAACTTTTATTCTTTATTTATTTCAGTGCTTGAATTTATTTTATTGAAAATATTAACAAGTTTACCCAGTAATTTTTTAAATACAATTTTTGGTGGGTTCTTAAACTCAAAAATTCTTGTTTATCTAAAAAAGACAAGTAAATGATCTTAACAAAGCATCACTAGTTGGTCTTTTTTTTTAAAGCTGAAGAGTTTGAGTTCAAAACATCTAGAACATTTAGCCTCCTTCATAAAAGAGACAAAATAAGTGCATTTAGACAGAATGAACAGACTCTTGTTTTTTCCTCTCATCAATAAAACGATATACACATTTTAAATGCTCTAAAAATGTCAGCTTCTAGTAGAGATGTCATTAAACACCAGCTGTGACTTAATTAATGTGCAATATCGTGGCACTGAAAAATGCCAAGACAAAAATGTAGATGAAAAAATAGAAACTTCACTCTCAATTTTTGTTGGCAAAAAGATCAGATACAAAGATGAGATAGAACTTTATTAATTCCCGAAGTAAATTCTTGCACCAGATTCCTCCAGAATTACAGTAACGTAAGAGTAACAGCAATAGAATATCAAATAAGTGAAACATAAAATATGAAGTGTAAGAGGAGTAAATGCAAAGTAACAGTGCCCAATAGAAAAACAATAGAATTAAGATAAGTTTAGTACAAAAGTAGCTAAACAGACAAAGTAAAGATGGCAGTTACATTGAAAATAATATAAAATTGTATTGCACCTGATAATGAATGTAAAGATAGCATGATATTGGACGATACATGATAATAATGAAAAGTAATAGTGATAGTGAAAGTAATATTGCAAAGTGTATGAAAACATGACAATAAATGTAATAGAAAAAAGGGAGACAGAATATTATAGATTATTATAGATTTTTTTCAGGATTCAGAGTAATTTAAGATGAGATATTTTACACAGAGAAGTTTAAGTCAACAATGTCAACAGAAGAGCTTGAGAGAAAAAAAAAAAACCTTTATCAAGAGGAAGTGTGGGGAAATAAATGGCTGGTAAGAACCACAAACCTGAAGAGACAAGTTCACGCTCTCACCACAAAGAGACTGAGGAAGGTTAACAAAAAGTTATGTTGTTTTTTGTTTGTTTGTTTGTTTGCTTGTTTTTTTTAAGCTAACTAGTAAGGTGGTGGTGTTACATGATGGCTGTGCTGTGGATCATTTAACATGGGTTTTTCATCAGATAAAGATAAATCAAATCTTGCGAGAAACAAGTTTCACTAACATGAAAAAAATGGTTTTGGTTTGACTAGACTGACTGAAAATGTTCAATATAATCTGATGACAAAAATGTCAACAGTTAAAACGAGACAAAAATGTTCTGGTTTTCAGAGTAAAATGTCCTGAAATGACTTTTCATAAACTAGAACTTGACTCAAAAAACAGGATGAGGTCGACTAAATATGATCAAAACTTTTCACACTGGATTGAAACTAAATTAAAAAAAAAAAAGAAAATTGACAAAATGAATAATAATTTTCTATAAAGGACTGGAAAAAAATAGAATTGGTTAGTCAAGTAAATTTACGATATTGTTGGTGGACAAATATTAAATAATTCATGTATAGATTTGGTTTTCCAAAACTAATACAAATCTTCATATCATTTCATGGTCTGGTAATTTGCACAGTTTGTTATTCTTTGTAAGGTCAGTTTGTGTGTTAGTTAAATCAGTTATTTACTCTGATTTGTCATCAGGACATCATGTGATAAATATCTAATCTTCTAAAATAAAAAGAATCTTAATGAACCTGCTGTATGTTTGTAATATTCAGGATGTTTGGTGGGCGTGTTTCTCTGTGAAATAACCTCAGTGCTTCTTCTGTTCTGTAGGTACCCATCAATGAGACTAACACGCAGTTTGTGGAGCAGACCATCGCCATCATGAAGAACCTGTTGGATAACCACACAGAGGGCAGCTCGGAGCACCTGGGACAGGCCAGCATCGAGACCATGATGCTCAACCTGGTCAGGTCAGTGCTGCTCCGTCCTACAGTCCACTGCTCAGTCAGCCTGTGTGCAGTGCTCTCATATTAAACAGTCAGTTCAGTTTGGTGTGCTTTATTGGCATGCATGTTTTATAAACAATATTGCCAAAGTGTTAATGATATAAAAAAAGATATAATTTGTTGTGTAAAAGAAGATAAATAAAGAAAAAGTACAAAAAAGTGTTTAAAAAAGTAAAGAAGCTGCCATAAGCACCATAACAAAAGTCAAATGTTATAACTCTTCTGATTTCTGTTGGTGGTGATTTTGGAGACACCCTGTGGTGACTGCTGGGACCTCATACATTTAGAAGTGAGAGCAGGGCTCAACATGAAGGCTTCCCCACCTGCCCAGGGCAAATAAAACGCCTTGTCGGGCAAGTAAATCTGGCAACTCAGTGGTAAAAAAGAATTTAATTATTAAAGTAATTTGATAATGAATTAAGTGTTTGAGATTTTAGACTGACAAGACATAGTACTGTAACACAAATATCTACACCCAAACATGCTTCTGACCTCTTGCCAGAAGATTGATTAATATGCCCGAATGACTTTGGGCATGTAGATCTATGGCCCACGTGAAAAAAACATTAATGTTGGACCCTGGGTAAGAATGACAGCTCTCGTAGCTCTTCTTCTGCTGGAAAAGGGATCATATATTTCTAACTGATCAGTTAGCCACTACAATAAGTCAGTCTATGATATATGTATGATGATATATGTCATTAACTGTTAGGAAGACTATCCGTTATCCACAATCCACTGTCTTCCACCTTAAAAGGATATTCCACTTTACATGATAACCCACTCAGTATGTACTCACCTCTATGCCGATGTGAAGATGGGTGAAGATCTTCAGTTCACTGAACAATCCTGGAGTTTCAGGAGAAAACAGGGTTGCAGCTAAATCCAGTACAATGGCAGTGAATGTTGACCATGGATAAAATGTTAAAAAAAGAACACAAAACAAGCATAAAATGTCTCCATCCTGCTCGTGTGGTGTAATCCAAGTGTCCACGAGCCACAACATTAAAATTTAAGCACAAAAGACGCCATTTACACCATGTTTTTAGCCGAAATGTCAACTGTAGCATGTAGCAGGTAGGATGTAAACATGGCGTCAATCTCGCAATATTTTCACATGTGCATCCATTAAGAGATATACGAAGTCTCGCTTTAAACGTGATCTCTGAATGAATTACCATCTGTCAGGTCCTCCGGGTGTAGAAGCAGATCTGAATATTGCAAAGAAAAGACAACAAACAAATAATGAAAAATAGGTGAGTATATTCCAACAAATTCAAAAGGCAGCACATCTCAAGTCTTCAAGTCACTTATTCATTTGTCTCACATCACAATAAACAAACACTGTGATGTGAGTTAAATAAATAAATGAAATGTGACTATTTTGTCCTTCACTTGAAAACTTGAGATTTTAATCTTTTGGAATATGCTCGCTGGGTTTGGAGTCTAAGCACCTCACTGAGAATCCCATTGTTGGAGTGCAGCTTCCTTTTTTAAATTCTACAGTAGTGATAAAAACCAAACAAAAACGTAAAATAGAAAAATAACCAGTGCAAAATGCAGTAGCATTTTCTGAATCCATATGTGTCGTATATTTTTGAATTGATATAATTAAAAAGAAAAGAATCAACATTTATTTGAACCAGAGGGGAAAATTATCTCAGCTCATCAACACATAAAGGCAGCACTAGAACGTGGAGCAAATAGAACTTTTATGTAAAATAAACACAATCAGAGTTGAAAACATTAGTGACGAACAGAAATAAAAACTTTAAAAGATCAAACATCTCTGGTTTTGAAGTGAAATGCTTACTGACTAAAGTAAAATATTTCCTCTCAATGTTTTTGGTTGGTAAAGCTTGTGCAGAACTGGTGAATTCACTGGCTCACACAGTGAAATGCTCATTTTAATTGTGTTGTGAGGTGTAGTGTTCTGAGGCGTGTCCACCTTTGGTGCTCCGTCCTTCAGGTATGTGCGCATCCTGGGCAACGTGGTCCACGCCATCCAGATCAAAACCAAGCTGTGCCAGCTGGTGGAGGTGATGATGGAGAGACGAGACGACCTGTCCTTCTGCCAAGAGATGAAGTTCAGGTCAGTGACAACAGCTGATCATCGGCTATACACACACAACCCTGCAGGTCAGTGACAAAGCAACACCAACTATCTGTGCCATGTTTTTACATGCCAGTGTGTTTACTGGACCTTCACAACTGGCCAGGATAGGAACATTTTCATTAACCAAATTCAAAGTGTGAGAATGTGATGACGAACCTAAAACCTGGCTGAAGCGTAAGTTTTCCTTTGCTTGTCCTTCACACACTAAAGTCCCTTTGCACTAGACAAAAAACCCACTAACACCCGCGAACATCTGGCTTTTTTCTTCAGTTGGAAAGGGTACAATCAGCCTTCAGTCCTGGGTCAAACAACCCTGCAGTAGTCACAAGTATTTATCATCTTCAGCTCCGATTGGCAGTGATGTTAATGCAACACCCGGGTGGACACACTATTTTCACCCCTTTTCAGCAGAGGCAGTGAAGGCCTGTTGCCTGTTCTGCTCCTTTTTCATCCTCATGTGCTGCTTGACCCAGTTTGACTCGGTGCTGCAGCCCCTCACAGCAGAGTTTGCAGCTGGATGAAAGTGGGTGTTTACTGAGGAAGTGCTCGTCTTAAGACAAGCGGCAGGATGATGGGTACAATGTTACTTCCTATAAATTCTTCACAATAAAACTCCCTAGTTATTTTGTTATCTAAAAGCTTTTATTGTGAAGCAGCAAAATCAGGAAGTGTTTTCATCAGCAGTAAATTAACATGACTTCTATCATGAAACAGTAAATTAAGGCAGATAACTGATGGTACAAACAGTGACGCAGAGAAGAAACTAAACTAAACTTCAGTTCATCTTCAAAGTACTGAGAGCTGAACACAGACACTTTTAAAACCTTATCTCTTTCCGTTCTTCTACACACACGAGTTGAGTCTCAGCTCTCCAGCGCACATCAGAAAAGACAGAAAAGAAAACAGGTCTCCTGACAATGGGAAAAGGGTCAATCTCCTGTTTTTAATGGATTTACATTTCAAAATCCTGCACATAATTGCTAATTTTGGTGTAAAAACAATATAATTTATTTCCACCTGCTGGAAGGTTTCACTCATTCTCTTGTCTTCCTCTGTTGTGTGTGTGTGTGTGTTTAGGAACAAGATGGTGGAGTACCTGACTGACTGGGTGATGGGAACCTCCAACCAAGCTGCTGATGATGACATCAAGTGTCTGACTAGGTGCAGCTTCTCACATGTGCTCAACTCAACTAATCTGCTGTAAAGATACTGAGGGAGCTCCCTACTCACTGTTGTCTCCTTCTCTCTCTCTCTCTCTCTCTCTCTCTCTCTCTCTCTCTCTCTCTCTCTCTCTCTCTCTCTCTCTCTCTCTCTCTCTCTCTGTGTGTGTGTGTGTATGGCGTGCAGGGACCTGGACCAGGCCAGTATGGAGGCAGTAGTGTCTCTGTTAGCTGGTCTTCCTCTGCAGCCGGAGGAGGGAGACGGAGTAGAACTGATGGAGGCCAAATCTCAGCTCTTCCTCAAGTAAGAAAGAACACAGCTGCACTTGACTTTAACAAACATGCACAAAAGTTTTGGTGTTCAGGAACATTACTGTGTCCATCAGTGTATATCACACACAACAGACATAACAAGACAAAAATAATGTAAAAGATGGTGAGGGTGAGGTTCAGTTCAGTTTTTTTTCACAGCAACAGACTGTAGAAAAGACATATTACCTTTATACTTTTGGCTTTTAAGGGATAAAACATAAGATTCAACACTTTAAAACAGATGTGGAAACTAACAATAAAACATACACAGACAGACAGCCACTACAAACAGCTGCTCTATTTCCTTCTGATCAGTAATGATTTTTAAATTGCCACATTTTTCTTTCTAATGAAAAGCATATTGAAAAACAAAAATATAATAATTATTTATATACATATATATATATATATATATGTATATATATATTATATATATATATATTTTATATATATATAATATTTTAATAATCTTGACTAGAATGTGAAATGTGTCAAAGAAAATGTGAAGAAATCTGAGTGTGTGTAAAATCAAAGCTTTTGAATGCATAGAGGAACAGGACAGACTGTCCCTGTGTGCTGGTGGAGAATCCTTTTTTAATAAGTGAGCTGTTGTTTCTGTGCAGATACTTCACCCTCTTCATGAACCTGCTGAATGACTGCAGTGAGGTCGAGGACGAGGGACAAGCAGTCGGGGGACGAAAGAGAGGAATGTCCCGCCGCCTAGCCTCCCTCCGCCACTGTACCGTCCTGGCCATGTCCAACCTGCTCAACGCTAACGTGGACAGCGGACTCATGCACTCGATCGGTAAGTCGGCCACAGAGTTACCAAATGTTGCTTTGTACGCAGAGTTTTTCCCATGAGCACCGGAGCTGACGTCTCCTCCTCCTTCTCAGGTCTGGGGTACCACAAGGACCTGCAGACTCGAGCCACCTTCATGGAGGTGCTGACCAAGATCCTGCAGCAGGGGACGGAGTTCGACACGCTGGCAGAGACGGTTCTGGCCGACCGCTTTGAGAGGCTGGTGGAGCTGGTCACCATGATGGGAGACCAGGGAGAGCTGCCCATCGCCATGGCGCTGGCTAATGTGGTTCCTGGCTCCCAGTGGGTGTGTACCTCCTCTTTATTTACCACCGTGGGCAGAAAACTTACACACCATTAAATATGACAGTATGTGCTCAGACTCGAGTCCTGAAAGTTTCTCTTGAGCTCTCAGCACAGGTGTGTTAGAACATACAGTGCATGTAATGTGGACAGAGATGGGAAGTAACTAAGTACAAATGTTTAGTTACTGTATATTCTTCAGGTCTGTTCTAAAACTTTTTACTTCTACTCCACATTTGAACACAAATATCTGTACTTTCTACTCCTTACATTTTGAAAACAGGCTCGTTACTTTAGTTTTAATGCATGTGAGGGGATTTATTGATTATTTTTATTTTGCATCAGTGTGCGCTGCCTTAAATCAAGAATGATTTCAGCCTACATGGATGTAACAATAACTTTCACTGGTGTATCCATCAGTTCATATCATGACAGACATAACAAGACAAAAAGGTTATAAAAGGACGCAGCAAAACGAAAACAATGTCAAAGACATAACAAGACAAAGATACAGTAAAAGATGTAAAAGACGAAAATGCCAAAGATATAACAAGATGAAAAAAGTGAAAAAAGTAACAAGACAATAATTGATAAATTATTAAAAACTAAGTAAAAGACATGAAAGACCAAAAATTACGTCATGAAAATAACATTAAAGACGTCACAAGTCAAAAATGACATAACAAAACGAAAGGCTACACTTCCTGCTCCATATGTCAGGGAGTGTTCATTCATGAAAATGGTGTCAAAGAGTAAAAAGAAAAATTTCATGAGTTCAGAGTTTGATGTTCTGCGCTAAGAGATCCATGAAGGAAAATCTGTCATTTTAACAACGTCAGCAGTGGAATTAAAAGATCTGCTAAAGCAAAGAAACGGGAAAACCCGTGGGCTGTTACCGCCGTGTTACCTGAGGGTCGGACTGTCACTGAAATGTCTCAATATGAAAATGGCTTCAAAGAATAAAAAAACGCTTCACCACAAATTTCCATCATGGAGACAGAAGACAGAATAAGTGAGAATGTTCTCCTGGACAGAGACTTCATAAACCTGCATGTGCAGATATACAGCCAGTACACCTGGACAGTACCTCTGCTTCAGTGTACTTTTGCCATCTCTGAATATGTATTGAATAAAAACGTCTCAAATGCTGCATCAGCATGTCTCCATGTTTTCCAGCAGTGATGTGCGTGTGTTGTATTTGCAGGACGAGCTCGCCCGGGTCCTGGTGACGCTGTTTGACTCGCGCCACCTCCTCTACCAGCTGCTGTGGAACATGTTCTCTAAAGAAGTGGAACTGGCCGACTCCATGCAGACTCTCTTCAGAGGAAACAGCCTGGCCAGCAAAATCATGACCTTCTGTTTCAAGGTAGGAAACACAGGACATCTCCTGTAACGTCTACAGGGACTGAGACGATGAATATAACTTAACAGCTGAGTGCCTGCTCCTCATCTACAGTAAGCAGGGTTCTTACAGGTGCTGGAAATCCTTGAAAATGCTTGAATTTTAATGCAGTGTTTTCAAGGTTTGACTTTCCTTCTTAAAAACTGACTCAAACTGATGAAGTGATTATATAATCTTATCACTTGAAAAACATCTGGACTGATGACGCTCAATCATTGTGTCAGACCAGCCCCATATTAGATAAACAGTTGTGATTGGTCAGTCGAGATCCAGGACAGGTCGAAATAGGGACCAAAATTAGCACCAGCTCCAAACCACATGCTGGTAAAATAAGTAAGTGGCTGCTAGATTTGCTTCACTTACCACCAAAAACAGTGGTGATCTATTGATTGGCTGGTTATTTGATTAATTTAATTAGTTAAATAAATTTTGCACCCTGACTGGAAATCTTTTTGAACGGGAGGGCGGCCATTTTCTCTCATTTATGTGGCTAATACTGCCACCTTGTGGATATTCAGTGAAAATCCTGTCATGAAATGATTAGAAAAGTCCACAGCATGTCTGACAGAAAATATCTGCTTCAAAGCACATGTATATATGTATATGATTGACTGTATTATCTGTGGTCTGATGTCAGGTGTATGGAGCAGCGTACCTGCAGAAGTTGCTGGAGCCTTTATTAAGAGGGGTCATCACCACCCCTGAACACATCAGCTTTGAGGTGGATCCCACCAGGTGAGTTCCTGAATCTCACCTCTGACAACATGGAGAATTCATATTTTCAGAGATGCAGTGTCACAAATAAATGATCCAGACCAGAACTTAACTTTTGTCACTCATCTATAGAAGTTACATTTAGCCTCTGTATATAATGAGTTTAAAGGGATAGTTCACCCAAAAATGAAAATTCAGTCATTATCTACCCACCTTCATGTGGATTGAAGGTCAGGTTTAGTTTTTTAGTTTCACAGGTTTCACAGACTTCAGGAATCTCCCAAACAATGGAAGTGAATGGTGACCAGTTTTCAAACAGAAAAACAACCTCCCAAAAAACATGAAATGCCTCCATACTGCTCGTCTGGTGCAATCCAAGTCTCCTAAAGCCCTGACAGGTCATTCACTTGCACACCGTCACACTGCACTCATTTAATTGCCAGTTAGGGAAACTGGAGCAAGAGACTGAAAATTGTGCCCCCTTTTCTATTCATTCAATCAAGAATAGATTCTGAATCAACTCAGACAAAAAGATTCCCCCTAAGTGTAACATGTGCATCATGTTTACTTCTAAACTAGATTAAATCTTGAGTTTTAGGGAGGATGGGTGAGTGGGAGCAGCTGCAGACGGATACAATCAAACCAGCACCCTCTGACTTAACAGTTTAAAATTTTGATGCATCGAGAATCATTTTATCACTGAATCGTAGTCTTCTGTATTAGAATCGCATCGAATTGTGAGATTCCCACCCCTTGTTCAGACAGCGTGCACGTGCACATGAACATGGCTCCAAGCTAAGGATCTACAGTGAAGGTTCAGGGGATTTAGGAGACTTGGATCACACCAGACGAGCAGTATGGAGGCATGTTATAGTTTTTTGGTTTGTTTTTTCTGTTTGAAAACTGGTCACCATTCACTTCCATCGTTTGGGAGATTCTGCAACACTGTTTTCCTGTGAATCCCCAGCAGTGTTTTGTGGACTGAAAAACTAAACCTGACCTTCAATCGGCATGATGGTGAGTAGATAATGACTGAATTTTCATTTTTGGGTGAACTATCCCTTTATTTCCTACTCGTTACTAAGATTGTTTGAGACATAAGAGTGTGTTTTTTAAAACTGTTTTTCTCCTGGCTTACCTGGATGTTGAAAACGTCACTGACTGGAGGTCCTTGTTTGTTTCTTCAGGCTGGAACAAGGTGAGAACCTGGAGGACAACCAGAGGAACCTGCTGCAGATCACCGAGCGCTTCTTCCAGGCCATCATTGGTTCATCGAGCGAGTTCCCCCCACAGCTGCGCAGTGTCTGCCACTGTCTTTACCAGGTAGACCCCCCACCCCCACCCTCTACCCCCTCTCTCTCTAACTCACCACGGCCCCCAGCTGCTCACCCAGCCTCTCTGCTCTTACCTGTGTGTGTGTGTGTGCAGTGTCACACGTGGAGCTGCTGCCTCTCCACTCTGAGGCGTCCTGACGCTGCTCCACTCACTGCTCCGCACATCACATGCATCACTGCACAGCTGCACACACCTTTAACTGTACACATATCCACACCTTTGTGTTCATCATTCTCATCCTCTCAGAGCTCCACATGCTCACTGTTTACTCCTCTACATTTATAAATGTCACCACGGGACGCTAAACTTGTAGGAGATTGTAAAACAGGCCTTGTTTTCTAGCTTATGCCATCGTGACAGTTAACTGTTTACGCACTTCAGTGATGTTTGCTGGGAGGGCTGCTGTCCAGTCGGACCAAAAGTCCTTACAGCACAAACACTGGCAGCAGGAACACTGCACAGTCAAGGCTGCAACTCATAATGATTGTCATTATCCAATAAGCTGAGTAACTGATCATTTGAACTATTGATACAATACCCATCGCTATTTTTAATGTATCCTTTATTCATCAGGGAGGGCCCATAGAGATACTACATGTCTTCTTTTCCTCAAATCCAGGATTATATATTGGAACTCTGGTTTGTCAGTCCAAAGCCTAAAAGACAAGTCAGTGTACTGTTACACCCCACTAAGAAAATCAGGAAACACTCATTTGAGAAATTAGACCCAGAGAATTTTTGTCATTTGCTAAAATAGTGACTTTAGGGACAGTTCACCCCAAAATCAAAACTACACATTTTCCCCCTGGCCTGTTGTGCTGTTTATCCATCTAGACTAGACAGAAAATAGTTCCTACATGAAACAACTCACAATTAGGTCTGTGAATTATCTTGAGTAACCAGGTCATGATTTTTAGAAAGTGATGCTGGTTCTGAACAGAGCTTCAACCATCACCTGCTTAGTTATTTTCTTGATAACTCGCTTAGTTGTTTGGTCCAAAAAATGTCAGCCAGTGTTTCCCAAAGCCCAAGATGACGTCCTCAGATATCAGTTTACTGTTACAGAGGGCTAAAGAAATGTTCACATTTGAGAAGCTGAAATCAGAGATTTTTTAAATTAAAAAATGACACAAAACAATTTATTGATTATCAAAGTCAGACATCTCTACAGCTGATACCTCCAAAACTCTACACACCAAAACATTTAGATGGATAAACAGCACTACAGCCCCGGAGGAAAATATGTGTTTTTGAATGTGGGGTGAACTGTCTCTTTAAACTCTTAAAAGATTATTAAATAATTGTCTGTTTCGTTTCTGTTGACTAATGGTTCAACAAATTGTTGCAGCCCTGTACAAGAACATGTCAGTTCAGGCAGAAAACCAATCTCTCTCCTCACTGTGCTTCACGTCAACCCTGTAACCCAGAGTGAATTAGTCTGTTTACACATACTGAGTCAGATTCTCTCATATGGTTTAAGAGTAAGTTACAGCACCGTGTCTGCTCTACAGCTCTATACTTATACATACATACAGTATTTATACAAAAATACCTCAGACATTGGCCAACTCAAAAAAATCATTCATCATAAACCAGAACACACATCCAGATACAGATGATGTTGATGTTAACAGTGGGTGGAGACAGGGCTTTACTGATGATGGCAAAGCTGGTAAAACAAGGCTCTGTTAACATTAAAAAAAGAACAAGTTCACATGGGCAAAGACAGGCTTCTCTGTTCTAGTTTTCTACATTACTGGATAAAATGCTCCCAGACCACACTGCAGTGATCCTCCTGTCAGACATGTGATTGGGAAAAAACATCCAAACTGTGATCACACCTAATCCTGTGCATTAAGACTCTGCTCTGTTCGTCACATCAGATGAGCGGAGAAAAAAATCATCCCCGTCTCTGCTGTATCAGCTGATGATTATCAGGATCTCAGATGTCTGCAGACAAATTCTTTGAAAAGTTTTTCATAAATTTTACAAAACAAGCTCCCGATTAATGACAATGCTAACAGTGTAGTCTTGACTCACCGGATGCACACTGCCGGTATAGGTCTGCTATTGGTTGCTTGTTTAAAGCAGAATTGCGGCGTTCACTGTCTGTGTTCACCGGGAAACAAGAACAACCTCCGAGCTGCAACCCAAACCCTGACAATGGCAAATTTGCACCTGAGACACCAGTGGTACAGATGTAAACAAACTAACAGCTGTTACCTTTTCTTTTGCAGTGATGTAGTCATTTAAATGCCAGAGCTCACCTCCTGACATGCAAATGTTCCAACAAAACAAGTTCCCCCTTGACACTATTTTGCAGCAGTGGCATCGCTGCATCCTGGGTTTAGCTCCGCCCGAGACGTTTTCCTCTATTTGAAAACTGGTCACCATTCACTTCCATTGTTTGGGAGATTCTGTTTTCCTGTGAAACTCCAGCAGTGTTCTGTGGACCAAAACCCAACTTTCAGTCGGCATGAATTTTCATTTTTGGGTCATATCCAAATCCACTTTTGTTAGTTAAACATCGCACAATCTGGAAGCAACGTAAGGTGCAAAGAGGTCATTTATAGACCAATCAGACTGTCACATCCCTTAATTCATTTTAAGAGTAACACAACTACATTTGCTACTTAAAGAATATGGGTGCCGGGCGTGAAAATGACAACTATGTCCGTTGGAAACTAGCATTGACAGTTGTACTGCGAGGTGCGCTGCTTTGCGTCAGATATCAGATGGATGGATGGGTAACGTGTCCCAACTAGGGCTGAACGATTTTGAAAAAATGTGTTATTGTGATTATTTCGACTGATGTTGCAATTGCGATATGATTTGCAATACATATATCTATATTTAATTTTGCAGGAATCTGTACCAAATGAAGATGATTTTTTTAAGTCTGTAGAATCTGATGTGTAGGACAGGACATCTCTGCCTCATGACATTCATTCATTTAAACATTTTCTGACACATTTTGCCTTCAACAAATATTGTTCCTTGTGCAATTTGAAAATTGCAGAAAGCCATATTGCGATTTTAATAAAATTTAAATTAATTGCGCAGCCCTAGTCACAACTGTCCATGCTGAAGTCCAATCATGGATTAGGTGTGATCACAACATAGGAAGATGACAAGTGACTGGCCTGCATCACCAAATATATCTACCATATCATATAAGTCTAACCTCAACACAAACACACAAACACTCACACAGAGTTTGACTGTTTTCCACCTGAATGAAAAGCAGCTTCACACTGCTGCTGCTCCTGCTGCTGCTGCTGCCGCCTCGCCAACAAGAAGCTCCACAGTTGTGTCTGCTCACACTCAACACCTGACTGAACAGACTGTTAATGTGTTCCACAGTTTACTACAGTGAGTCACAACGCTTCAGACCCACACACACATTAAGAGTGCTCTGGGTTCCTGATGACAGATTGTGTATTTTCCATGTGTTGACATCTTTGATTTCTCATTCTCCATCTTGGATTTCCTTTTGCAACTATGTACGCACACACACACACACACACACAGACACGCACACACTAACACTAATACAGTGTGCTGAAATCAGACCACGCCAGCGCATGCATTGACACGCTTCCAGTCCCCTGAGCAGTGATGAACACTTTTCTAACAGCAGTTTTGATTTCTCTGTGTTTTACTAGATTGACTGTGTGTGTGTTCCCCTCGAGGAGTTCAGGCTGTGCTACCTGGTGTGTGTGTGTGTGTGTGTGTGTGTGAGAGAGAGAGAGAGTGTGTGTGTGTAGCTGGTGCTGTGACCATGATTGTGCTCATCTCTGTTCTGTAGGCTACTTGCCACTCTCTACTGAATAAAGCAACAGTAAAAGAAAAAAAGGAAAACAAAAAAGCAGTAAGTTTGGAGAATCTACTTTCCCTCAGACACTTTTCCCCCTAAAGCAAAAAAGCCTTTTTTGCATTTTATTCATTTGATTTTTTTGATTTCTTCATTTTTAAAAATTTGGTTTTAATTTGGTGTTTCTCTGGAAATGTTTTATTCTTTTCTCCATATTCAACTTTGTGTACAACCCTCTCTTAAAATCATTGTACTAATATCGGCGCCATTTGATGTATCTTCAATTAACAGTTCCCAGGAAACTGTGGCATTCTCTCTTCTCTTTTCTTTCTGGACTCTCTGTTTGCACTTCTGGAGACATTTTCTCAGAACATTTCATCAAATCATGTTTCTCCATCTTATACGGCTCACTTTAACAAATCATCTCCCACACAAACACACACACACACACACACACACACACACACAGACACACACACACCTGCACGCCTCACCTGTCTCAGCTGACATGGCTTTCTAAAAGACATGAATGTCTTCAGATGAAATATTCTGATAAACTGGCCTCCGTCTGTCAGGGGTTGGATTCCTCAGCTGTATGGTCTCCTTTCTCCCACCATATATGAAGAGCAGTGTTTTTGAATGTGAGAGTGTGATTTTCTACATCCACATTTGATTTCCAGTGCCCTCCATCAGAACCACGTCACTCGCACTCCAATACAGCTGATTTTGCTGAAACCACTTTTGCTTGATTATAGTTTGATCACATTTCATCCTTTCTCACTTCTTTCACTTCAAAAAGTGCAGTATGATAAAATGATCTCCATACATGCTCGGGCTGCAATTAATCAGAGTTTTATTGGGCCAAGTGCAATATCCAAATCACAGAACAATGCAGTTGTATTGCAGTTATTTGATAAAGGAAATGTGTTACAAACAGCATTATAATGAAGTACTGTAGTGCTGCAGAGATGCTCCGGCCTAAAAATCTTGTTCTTCAGATGAAACAACATATTTGTTTGGTACAGACCCCAACAAATGTCACACCATCACAATTTTAAGAGTTTTTTTTCAGTGAAATGAAAATTGCTCTGCAAAAATGCAGTTCTGCTAATCATCTCACAATCACAATTTCAATAAAAAAAAATTGCAGTATCACTTTTTTACCACATTGTGCAGCACTAATACATGGGTAGGATTATGTGAAGCTGCAGTGATGAAGACATTACTGAAGCATATCATTAAAGAAGTGGCTGTGAATCATTTTACAGAAATAGTTAAGGATATAAATACACCAAAAACTTAAGATATGATAATAGCGTGATTAAAAAGTCCACTATACGATGCTTATCACAACATTAAAAAACAAAGAAAACTGACAACTTGAAAAAGTGCCTCCTATTAAATTAATATTAAAACTTGTTTGTATAAAATCCATTTTTTCTTTTAACTTTAAGTGCTTCTGTGTTCAATAAAACAGAAGAACAGAAGCAGCCATGATCTAAGCATGTGCAAAAAAACTGGCATGACAATGAATGTTTGAATTACACATGTACAACTGCAAAACACAAAAATAATATAAAAGTAGTCAAATTAAATCATTCGACTCAGGATACTGTTACATCTTTAGACATAACATGAATTAGCTTAAGGTAATGTAATCTGCTGTAAGACATAATATTAATCAAAACTAACGCTAACATAATTTCAGAAAAACAAAAAAAGACAACAAGAAGCACACACAGTGAGCAGAAACAATAACTGGTTAATAAACCAATGATCCAGTGAAAACAAAGAAATGCAAAAACAACATGTAAAGAGTAGTAGAAACAGTATAATTAAGTATATACGTCAAGAAATAAGTGCATTTCCTTTTAAAAATCTCTAAAGTTGATGAGCTCTTGATAACATAAACCTTTGTGTTTCATATCTGTGGAAGAAGTGACCATGTTTTGTCTTATAAAAGGAAAGGTGAAGAGGATCAGCCTGTTTAGTGCTACATGAGTGAACTTCACAATTAAATCCGAAGAACAAAAGGACGAACAAAAGTTACAAAAGGATGATGGTAAAGACAAAGACACAAACAAATATCATTTTTTCTCAACAGCAGAGCTGAGGCCTCGACAGAATGTGAGTGTTAGTTAAAAATCATTTTTGCATTAAAAAACTAAATAAATAAACATCTTAATGAAGGTTGGAGGGGTATGTATTTGCCCAAACAATAGTACCATAAATCAAAGAGGGATAAATCATGGGATAATAAAAAGTTAATAAACAATTTTATTTATCTTTTTTTTTTTCAACCAATGAAAGAGGTGGTCAGCGCTGACTGAACATGAACAGAAGAGCCTGGTAATGTTACCTTAATAACACGTACTCGACCATCTTCAGATAGAACAGGAGAGAAAAAGATTCAAATAACAGACACATGATGACACTGTTAGAATAAGTGTCAATTCTGCCAAATGGGAACTGGATCCATAATGGAACTGGCTACTGGAACCCAACCCTGTATGCAAGCTGCATTGTTCAGGCACTTGCACGCTGTGTGTGTTTTTAAATGGATTAAAAAGTGTGTCCACTGGGGGGCAGATCAGGGCTGCATCATTCCTGGTCAACATCAGAATATCATCTCTGACCACTTCACGTTCACACAGTAAACATACATGGCAACACTTAAGCAGGATCCTGTGTTGTTGTTGTTGAGATCACACAAGTAAAAGCAGCAGAGCTGACAAGCTTTATTACAGTAGTTTGTCTTCAGACTGACTGCCTTTACATTTGAATCCTGTTAGAGAGCACACAGCCAAGGCTCTGAAGGAAGCCAGAGTTATAAGGAAGTCTGTCAGAGACGTTAGTGCGTCTTTTATGAGCGGTTGCTCTTCACCTGCCGTCCAACATGTCCTCACCTTCTCTGTGTGCTTCATGGATCTTTTTCTAAGTATTAATAGAGAGTCACACCAGGTGGGACCAAAATTTGAGACAAATTCTGTTAGAACTGTGCCACGAATTACACATGATGTTTGTCAATTTAAAACATAATTTTACAAGTCTCACTTTGTCATAGTTTAGTTTTGTATGAAACTGCTCAGTGAACTTCATCTCTCGCCTCGCACAGCGTACACCACCCATCTCACTGCCCCCTATAATGTTATCTTACCCTGAGTGTTTGATCAGTGACTCCTGGTCCTTTTATCAGCCGTGAAGAGAAAGAACGAATAAAACCTGTTCTGCCAGGACTGCGTAATACATGTGTAATTGTAATAAATGAATTGTAATTTACAATGTGTAGCAGAGTGCAGCATTCTTAGTTCTTCTTAACTCATACTGTACTTTACTATTTCTATCTTATCTGTACCATTTATTTTCAATTATATTCTTATTAGTATATAATATTCTTATTTTTACGTAATTCTTGTATTAAACTTTAACTCTTAAACCTTTTAAGTTAGTCTCTTTTAACTTTTTATCTTGTCCCACTGCCCTGCAACACTAAGTTGAATTCAGGTGTACTTTATACATTTGGCGAATAAAGTGATTCTGATTCTGGAGATCATGATGATCATGATGTCACTTACGTGACTTACGCAACAGTTTTATGACCAAATGTGACTTTCTTGATGTGAAAAATTCTCTTTTAAATTGGCAAACATCATATGTGTAATTCATGACACAGTTCAAACCGGATCCAAAAATAATTTGTCTATGGCCATAGACTATAGTTCATATTTTTGCAGTGTTAGGTCCCATGGTGATCCACCAGAAGGGGCGTGACTTCACCTCTCTATTGATAAAACAGTTGAAGCATTCACCACTTTGCCTTGATATGAGCTGGTGCCTGTTGCTCCGATGCCTGCTCGCACTAGAGCCAGAAATCAGGACAAGTCCTCACTTCCCTCAGGACAGAATACTTTTGCTTCTCAGTGTCTTGATCAGATCATTTAAATAGTCTTACACATGTCTTTTCTTCAGTGCCACCATGTCTCCTTGTTGTCTTTCCGTTGACTGACTGTTTGCATTCATGCTACTTCTGAATACAATTAAATGGCTACATTGCACCACATATGCAAAAAAAGTGTAGTTTAAACCCCAAACACACTCATTTTTATGAGAGAAGGACATATTTGAGATGGCGTGATGGTGGGTCACTGGAAAATGTGAAGATGAAACTAGGAAATGATGCTTTTACATTGAAAAGCCGGGGTTCTTAATATATGTCTGGAAAAAATAGCATACAACTGGTATCTGAATGAGGAAGTGAAAATTCACCCTAAAACTTCAGATACTCGTCACTTTTTACTGTTCAGGCTGGTTTTCAGATTACTGACAAGATGACAAGATTGACATCAGTCTACATGTGTGTGTTGAGTACAGAGGCATGCCCAGGATGGGGTTAGCCTAGCTTGGCACAAAGACTTGAAGCAGTCCAGTTTTTGTCCTAAGCTACTTTAAGTTAAACATGTTTGTCTACCAGAGACAGATAACCTTTGTGTTTTAAAAGCTTTTCATGATTTAAGTATAGAAGACTGAGAAAAAAGATGTTTTGGGTGGACTTTCTCTTACCTGATGCCTCAGCAATGACAGTAGTGCTTTGGGCTGTTGGTTAGCTGCTGCAGCTCAGTGTCGCTCCATGTTTAAATATTCCTGCATCTACAGTTAGAGGGCAGTTAATGTTGGATAGAAGCATCAGTGTAGAAACACTGTAGGCTTCCAGTGTGATTGAGCTGAACTGCTGCAGTGCAGAGAGACTGCTGAATGAGACCGAGACACAATGGTCAAGTTAAGTCATTGAAGCTGTGTTGAAGGAAATGTAGAGATTTGAATTTTGGCTCTAACAGTCTGTAGTTTGTGCTTTTGCCAATATGTTTTGGCCACAGATTTTGGCTTAAATCATTTGTGCACCCTTTTCAGGATGCAGCATTTAATGAACAAGCAACATCTAACACTTGTTTTTTATTATCTTTCATCCACTACTGACACTACAAAATATGACAGCTGTGTCCTTCCTGCAGCAGTACCTCCACTTCAGAGCTGTTGAAGTTTTTCTTATGTTTGATGTCTGGTACTCCACCATCTTTAAATTTTGATTTGAATTCTTGACTTCTCTCTCAACACACAGCCCTGCAGTCTCATGCCCTTCTATGGAGCTTAGTAGGGTGTTTACCTGTATTAATTAGGAACGATAGATAGATAAATAGATAGATACAAAGATCGATAGAAAGAACTTTATTGATCCCAAACTGGGAATTTCTTATGTTACAGCAATAAGTCATCAGCCATGGTACGTGGACAGTAAATATACATGTAACCACCAAAAGAGAAAAACAGATTTTTTAAAAATATCTGAGAAAATAGAAAATACATACAAGATTAAACAGTGCTATATGTAAGGATGCACTACACCAAATCTAAAATACAAAAAAAATGCAGAAATAGAATGACACTTCTATACATAAGACAGTTATGAGGTAGAGTGGGATTGGAGAAAAAATGTGCAAAATGGCTGTTAAATGTGCAATTAGTCATGATGTTGGCGCTTACAAGGACAGTGGGATTCATCGTTACAAGAACACAGGTGTGAACAATTTAAGAATACCTCATGAATCTTTCTCAAGAAAAAAAGATTGAGAAAAAACTTAGGAAGATATTGTTAAAAGAAGCCCATTGCATAACAGTCTATCCCACACATTTTAATCATACCGCTGTCAAATTCAGAATGTTGTCATACTCTATTATTTTATGACAGCAGAAAATTAGTGTGCATGTAAGTGTGGTCACTGATGGAAGGAGAGTCTTTTAGGAGTGTAGTCTATACGACCAAAAGACTCCTCTGATGTTAGTTTGACCTGCCTGCAGTTTGAGGCTCTTGTGTTTGTGATGATATAAATCACAGTGATGTGGACACATTTAATGAGTGTAGAGAGAACAGGACCCTCAGGAGCTGAGCTTGAGATAATGGAATCCAGTTTTCAGTCATGAAGTCAGTTATAAGTTGATTTCTTTCCACAAGGCTTCATTGTTGTCTGCAGCTACTCCATCTCCTGTCCTTTACTTTAAAACATTCAAAACAAAGGTGAAGCAATGCTTAATTTGCAGTTCAGTTTAGAATGGCATCATTCTAAATCCGTCAGAAAACACCCGTGTCATACCACCTCTACCATACAGTGTGGTTTTAACGTTTGCTTTGCCAGTATCATTGCATCATTTTAAAGTCATTTTTAAGCCACAGCAGGGTGCCCAACTTCTTGGAAAACCTGAAAAATTGAGAAGAAATGCAAAAATCCTGCAGCAACCAGCATCTGTTTGGAAAGTTTGGTTCGGTTTATGATGATGTTGTGGCAGAGAGGTAAACACAGAGGTAAGCTACTGAATGCACACAGGTCTCATAAAACTGCTCCAGTGCATCAGAGCACTTGACTGACAGGTAGCTATAGCTGCAAACATGTAGGTACTGACCCAGACTGCTGCACCAGCATCTGTATGGGATCTAAGTAGGTCTGTCATCAAATATTGATCCTATTTTACCAGTAGAGAAAGTCAAACCATCCCAGTCTAGTTTATAACTGACAATGTGCTGGAAAATGATCTCCTGAAAACAGAGAAAGCTCAGAGTAGGTGGTTTGTTGCACAGTGAATGTCTGGGTGTGTGTGCTCATGCATGCAGATACAGTATGTGTTGTGTGGGTTAACGTCAGCACTCCCTTTATCGGACACGGCTCCTTCTGATTTATGTGCCTCTTAGTCTTAAACAACCCTGCGTTCACCCTTCTGCTGAGGGTTGTTCTAGAACCAGTCCAGTACCAGTATCAGAGATGCCTCCAAACAGCCTGACATGCTGGATCAGGTATTGGTGAGTTTGCTCTGAAACTGAACCCAGCAGCATCCTGTACGCCAGTTTCTTTTTAAAAAAAATCTGAGACAGACCATACAACAATTATAGAAATCTTGTTGATGATGATGATGATGATAATTATGATAACTTTATCAGAACAGAATTTTTCTTGTGTCACAGCAGCTCGATTTTCAACATGACAGATGACAAACATTAAGAGAAGAAACAAAATACTTTGCATTCTCGTTTAATCAATGAATTAATTCCGTCACAATCTTGAATCGCTTGAAAAATAGGTCCAAACACGTGGAGCACACAGATGTATGTCCATGTGCTCCTCATGTTTAGTGCTATTTTTCAAGTCTTTTCTTTAAAGATTATTTTGATTATCAGTTAATCTGTCAGTCATTTCTTTGGTTATTTGATTAGTTGTTTGGTTGCTAAAAAGGTGAAAAATCCCAAAGCCCAAGATGATGTCAGAAACCAGAAAGAAAACAGAAAATATTTACATTTAGGAAGCTAGAATCAGACAATCTTAACCTCTTTCTTAAAAACATTACTCACACCAATTAATAGATTATCAAAATAGTTGCAGATTAATTTAATAATTGAGCTCTGCAAAATGTAGATATTTAATATAACATTATAATCACAAAAATTAAGACAAGAGACAAACGTATATCTCACCTATAATGTAATATTCACATTCATACAAGGTTAGCGGTGTACAGACATTGAAAAAAGATGTGTGCTGATGTGAAAAGTTTAGGTATCTGAATCTGTACTGGGAAGAGAAAAACAAAGACATCTCACTTTCCAGGTCTTAATCTGGTATGTCATGAACTGAACTGCCCATATTTTGGTGAAGATATGAGTGGTCAGAGTACAGTGAGTATACGTCTGGACAGAGAATAAGCGGAGACATTTAAGAAGCTCCTGTGGACATTTGAATAATTTTGTCCATGGTGTCAGCAGTTCTCTTAGGACAGGGCAATATGGACAAAATAAAGTATCACGGTATTTTTGATCAAATACCTTAATAACAATATTTATCAATATTCCATTTATAACAGTATTGTGGGGATTACAGTTGTTGCTTTTACAGAATACTGTCTTGACACAATGAGATTTCTGATAAATAATCATCAGTAATGTGGATAGAATGACTAAGTGGGTAAAGACAAATAATAAAACAGTGAGAACAGTCTGGTAAGTTCAGAAAATTTCCCCCACTTCCCCTGTAATGCAGCCTTTAAAAGCAGGAAAAGACAAAATCTAAGACAATATCTAGTCCCATATCACTACAACAACTACATATTATCCAGCCCTAAATTCATTCTATTCATTCAACCAATGTACTTCAAACTGACCACAGCTGTTGTCCAACTTACAATGAATGGCCCTCAAAAAAGAAAAAATTAGAAGTGTTTAGCTGTTCAGATCAACTTCATTTCACTTCTTTGAACTTCCACTCTGTTACTGTGGGTAAGCGCTTGATCTTTAAAGCTGAATTTGGATTTGTATCACTTTAAGCCAGAGAGATTAGATGGTAGTATATTTTATGTTTGCTGTTACTTCAGTTTCCAGCTGTCTAAACCTTGTATTTAAGAATAATTCCAGTTGAATCTTCTGAGGTGTAATAGTATTGTACTCCTGACAGGTCAGTGACACAAACTTTCAAATGATCAGACAGGTGGAAGACGAGGCTTGTGTTAGCCTGGTTCTTCAGACATTGCTCTGTACGGCTGCACCTAAAAATCTTGTGTGGTGCCCCTGAGCAAATCACCTCGATTCTCGCCTCTTTCAAAAAGCCACCAGCAACCTGCCAATGTATTTAAAAAGACAAGAAGAAAACAAGACAAACAGCCACTGTAAAAGTTTTAACAAAGAGCACAGCCTTTCTTGTCTTAGTCAGCTTTGAGAGCAGCCCTCTTGTGTGTGGCTGTAGATTTGTCCACAATGACAACTCCAGGGAGGACAAGAGTGAGAGAAGATAAACATGAGTTGTTGCAGACAGAGGAGAGGATGGACAATTTGGCTTGTGGACCCTGCCGAGTCCCATAAACACTTCATTTGGAGGTCAAACCACAAGTGAGCGTGTCCAGAATGTTTGTAGCAGTCCCTTGTTGGATATGAAAACTGTGTGCACACATGTTTACTGTAGGTACAGTAGGTTTAAACTAGCAGGGGGAGCAGGAGTTTGCAGACAGTTTGAGTATATATTTCTACAGTTAGCTGTAGTTTTCTCATCCAGATTCCTTTGACTGACTCTGAAGGTTTTTTCCAGCCTGTCTGATCATCCTCATCTTACTGCTGGAGTGTCGTGACTCGTCAGACTTCTTTTGGCAATTTCATGTCATTTGAAGCTGCTACAAGTGATTCTGGAGAAAGAAAGTTGATTGCTGACAAAGTGCTCTTTAAAGCTCGTCAAATACCAGCGCTTTGGGGTGGGGACTCAACCCAAGCATCTTAGGAATAATGAAGCAGTTTTAAAGGAGCGATATGTAGCTGTAGCACAAAAATTAGTACGAAATAGTGAATTAGAGCCATAGACCATAGATTAAATAAGTTGTAATCCTGTTTAATATACAGTCATTTGTAAATTTATCACAACAAGTGATGTCGAGTCCTTCACTGTAAGTTGATCAACTCCTTATAACTGTTAACTGTCTGTCACTGCAAAGTTCAGCCTGTTATCCTAAAAACAAAAGCCTACTGCTCTGAAATAACACACTCTGGATGATGAGTTAAGTGGCTGTCTCACTGCTGCCAAACTCCATTCACATTTCGCTCAATTTAACAGTTAAAAAAAAGCCAAGCCTTCTATGAGATTATGAATGATTTTAATGATTTTTACAGCTCATAAACAGACACTTACTCATTCTGCCAAAATTCTGCATTAATTTGAACTCTGATTAATGTGAAATGGACATACAAAACACTTGTTCTGGTCTGGAATGGACTTTTCAAAGGGGGACACCTTGGCTGTAGCGTTCATGTCATGTTTCCTTGATCTCTGATGACACATAGTGGTCATTTTATGATTTATTACAGTAAATATATTAAAGATTTCTCTTTTAAGATCTTAGAAATGAACTTGTTCAGAGTATTAGTATAGTGTATATATGTTTGAGTCATTTTTAAAGAAAACAAAGTCAAAGTTCTCTGTTTCTAGCTGCATGAATGTGAATATTTTCTGGTTTCTGAAGAAGTCATCTCTGTGAAACACCAATCAACATTTTACACCATTTTCTGACATTTTATGGACCAAACAACTAATCAAATAATCAAGAAAATGATCAACAGATTAATCAATAATGAAAATATTTATTATAGGAAGGACTTGAAAAATGGGGCCAAACATGTGACAAGATTATGACAGGATTAATTAATTGATCAATTGAGAAAATGATCGACAGATTAATCGACAGTGAAAACAATCATTAGTTGCAGCTCTGTAAATAAAAAATATTTTAGGATTTAAAAAATAGTAAAATGACATCCTCTAAATAGCTAGTAGGGGAGCAAAAGAGAACAAGCTCACTGTTAAACTACATATATGTATATATATATATATATATATATATATACACACACACACACACACACACACACACACATATATATATATATATACATATATATATGTATATATATATTGGTCTGGCTTGGCGCAGATGCTCAGGAATCCTGCCTCAGTTTTCTGGACTGGTTGAAAGCTTGATGAGGGACAGACCGACTGTGTCCGATTCTGGAACTTGTGACGTTATGTTGTGACCCGTCTGGAATGTCACACACACAGCCCTGCTTTGCTTTAAAGCAAGATGTGATGTGCAGGTTGTGATATTTTTGGATGGTCATCCACCGCTTCACACCACAACTCACGACCCATCTGTCATCATAGCCCGCCTTTTTTTTTGTGATGACTTCCAGTTTTCATTCTTCAGCAACATAGAGGAGTTGGTTGGGTCTCTTGTCTTGCTCTTCCTCTCTTCTCTTTTTCTCGGGCTGTAACTGGAGTAAGAACCTTCCTCACTCTTCTTACAGCCCCAAATGAACTGAGATTAATGAAGTCTCACTTCATGCCTTCCTCCACTGTTCCTCCTCCTCCTCAACCTGACATCTTCCACTGTTTTGGCACTGGCTCACCTCACTCTGCTCTGTTCCACACATTGATACATGTATATTTTGTTACTCCCATCATTCCCTACTTTGCTCTGCAATGTACTTAAATCCATTTTCAATATTTTCTCCTTCCTTTTGCTCAAACCTGGTCCCCTGCTCAAACCTTTCTCTTCTGTTCCGTGTGTTCCACATTTCCCCTTTGTTTTCCCCTCCTGTGTCTTCCCCTACTCCCTCCATCCTCCTTCACACAGGTGGTGAGTCAGCGGTTCCCACAGAACAGCATCGGCGCGGTGGGCAGCGCCATGTTTCTGCGTTTTGTCAACCCAGCTATTGTGTCTCCCTATGAGGCCGGCATTTTGGACAAGAAGCCCCTGCCCAGGATAGAACGGGGTCTCAAACTCATGTCCAAGGTAAGACTTGTCAACATGATGGACGTGTGATACAGCTGACCAGAGGGAAACTCAAACTGGATATTAAATCCTGGGGGTACTGTAAATCAACTAGAAATTTTATTGTTGAAGAATGAAATAAATACATGTAATTTATAAAATGTTTTGATTTTCTTTCTTTATTTTTTTCATATTAAACTTGCTCCGTGCCAGAAAACAGCCTGGTCCCAGACAAGAATTCATAACCTTAAACAACTTAAAAATGTGTTAAAAGCCTCAAAATCTAAGACTAACAATACCTGCTGATAACACTGGTATAAAAATGTGCTATATATAATCATCTTTGTTTTAAAATTGATTTTTAATGAAAATGTTGGCCCTTTACAGTTGTGTCCCCAGATTTCCATCATATCTGTTAACATCTATGTTGACGGAGGTGACATAACTGTCAGTTCTCTTTAATAATTTTTAAGAATTCAGTAATGTATTTGATGAACCATCATTCATGAAATGAACCTTTGTTTCAAGTTAATTAAAATAAATAAATAAATAAAAAGGTCAGTGCCCACTTGGACCAACCAGTCAAAAAAGTCTGAACATGCCCCTGTATGTGATGTGATGTGTCAGCTCCATCATAGAGAAGTAATGGAGATGTTTTTTTTCTGTTATATTTATGTTAATAATAATTTATAAAATGAGCTCAATAAAAAAGGCCTTGGTATACATAATGTGTGTTTTAAATGATATTGACATTATAAACAGAAATAGTAAGTTGGCAATTTATTTCTTGGATACAAATATATCAAACATTTTGATGACACAGCTAATTTAATAATACAAAATTTAAATTCAATTTTCAAACATAATTGGATAGTAAAAATCAAGCATCATCTGTCCCTCCAGAGGTTTTTTAAATGCAGACTTTAAACTGAGTCTGCAAAGAAACTTCTTATGAAACATGGCCCCCAGTGTGAAGAAATAAGTCCATATGATTGCAAATAATCATGTAGATTTTATTAAATCCACTGGTTCATGTACTGTGAGGCAGCAAGACAAACAGAAAACAACCTCATTGTATTTACTTAAAGGTACAGTTCACCCAAAAAATCAAAAATGCATATTTTTCCCTGGCTTGGTTTTTTGTGTGAATTGCAGTGTTTTGGAGATATCAGCTGTGTCTGTCCATCTTCTCTCCAGTATAATGGGACTAAGATAGCAGTTTAGCCATTTCTTGGAAGAACTGCTTTCCTCCTTGTAGAAAAGTAAGTAGTTCAGGTAGATTCTATAGCAGAAAGAAAGTTGTGAACAAGCATTGGGTTAGTTACATGGCACAGTGGGTCAAAGCCAGACAAGTCACAATGACAGGATACTGCTACATGGTAAAACAGAGGTACAGAGGAAGTAAGCTTCATCGGTTGACTTGAGTAATGTCGGTTACTTCAGAGATGAAGACCTGCTCAGACCAACAGTTGGACTGTTTTTTAATATTTGTGTTTGTGTCTTTCAGATTCTGCAGAGCATTGCAAACCATGTCCTGTTTACAAAAGAAGAGCACATGAGGCCTTTTAATGACTTTGTGAAGAGCAACTTTGATTCAGCCAGGAGGTAAGATGCCTGGAGCACGATGCAAACTGCCCTCTGTCAGAAATCCACAACAGTCTGCTTTCTTCACTTTGAACAGCTGATAAACTGTGGACAACATGAAATGGACTCATGAAACTGTTGAACCAAAGCCAGTATACTTACATTTTCAGTTAGTTAATGATCACGTTACTGTGGTAATGAGTGAAACTCACATGCATATGAGTTTTTACTGTATCAAGCCGCCATCTCATGTGATTAACATTTGGGACAAAGTGTCATTGCTGCCACGTGTCTCATTTGACCCATTTTTAGGCTACATTTTTGTGAGTTGTTCCTTATTAGGACGCATCTTATTTTAGCTCTCTCACAAAATCTGTGACCAGCTCTGTAAAGGAGAAATCTGTAATATATTTACTGAAATAAATCACAAAACAACCATGATGTGTTATCAGAGATCAAGGAAACATGTTAAGTTGAAATACTTGCTAAAGCCACGGTCTCCAAATTTCCATTCCAGAGCAGAATAACTGTTTTGTATATCTGTTTCACATTAAAGCGATATTCCACCCCAGAATAATAGTCCACTCAGTATGTACTCACCCCTATGCTGATGTGAGGATGGGTGAAGATCTTCAGTTCACAAAACAATCCTGGAGTTTCAGCAGAAAACAGGGTTGCAGCCAAATCCAGTACAATGGCAGTGAATGGAGACCACGGATAAAATGTAAAAAAAAAAAAGAACACAAAACAAACAAAATGTCTCCATCCTGCTCGTGTGGTGTAATCCAAGTGTCCGTGAGCCGCAACATTAAAATTTAACCACAAAAGACGCCATTTACACCATGTTTTTAGCCGAAATGTCAACTGTAGCCTCTGAGGTAGCATGTAAACATGGCGTCGATGTATCACGAGACTTCGTATATCTCTTAATGGATGCACGTGTGAAAATATCGCGAGTCTCGCGATACATCGGTGCCATGTTTACATGCTACCTGGGGGGCTACAGTTGACATTTCGGCTAAAAACATGGTGCAAATGGCATCTTTTGTGGTTAAATTTTAATGGCGCGGCTCACGGACACTTGGATTACACCACACGAGCAGGATAGAGACTAGAGAGAGATAGAGATTTTGTTTTGTGTTCTTTTTTTAACATTTTGTCCGTGGTCTCCATTCACTGCCATTAGCTGCACCCCTGTTTTCTGCTGAAACTCCAGGATTGTTTAGTGAACTGAAGATCTTCACCCATCGTCACATCGGCATAGGGGTGAGTACATATTGAGTGGACTATTATTGTGGGGTGGAATATCGCTTTAATCAGAGCTCAAATTAATGCAGAATTTTTGCCTAATGAGTAAGTGTCTGTTTATGAGCTGTAAGAAATCATTCATAATCTTGTAGAAGGTGTAGTTGTTTATAATTGTTAAATTGAGTAAAATGTTATTGGAGTTTGGCAGACAGTGAGACATGCAGTCACTGAACTCATCGTCAAGAGTGTGTGACAGACAACTGACAGTCAACTCATAGTTGAGGACTCGTCCTCACTTATTTTTGTCAAGTTATGAGATGCATGCATTCTGTGGAGGTCCTGGAGCCTGCCGTGTCTGGGGAGGAGGGGGCGGGGGGAAACAACTCGCTTCAGCCACAGATTGTTTATTACTTAGGATTACAGCCTATTTAAGATACAGCCTATGGCTCCAATTTGGTGTTTAGACTGCAGGACTAATTTTTGCACGCACTGTGGCTACAAATTGCTCCTTTAAGGTATCCTGAGAACTATTCTGGTAGAACGTTACATAGACAACATGTATCTGAAGCATCATGCTCTTCCTCTAAAGCAGTGAGGTCCCTGGTGTGGAGTATCTTGTGTCTATAGGTTGATCGTGCACTCTCCTCCCTCTACCACAGGTTTTTCTTGGACATAGCATCTGACTCTCCACCCAGTGACTCGGTCAACCACAGTCTGTCCTTCATCAGTGACGGCAACGTGCTGGCCCTCCACCGCCTGCTGTGGAACAACCAGGAGAGGATCGGCCAGTACCTCTCCAGTAACAGGTCACAGTGGATTATCTGATGAAGCACAACGCTGTATGATCTCAACACAGAGCTAGTTTTTAACACCACTGTATGCACTCTTATTTGCAGAGACCACAAGGCTGTGGGCAGGCGACCTTTTGACAAGATGGCGACCCTGCTGGCCTACCTGGGACCTCCTGAACACAAACCTGTAGCTGACACTCACTGGTCCAGCCTCAACCTGACCAGCTCCAAGTTTGAGGAGTTCATGACCAGGTAAGATTCCTACCAGCCTGTAACATCATCATGAACTTGTTTCTCCAGGTCCTCCATCACATCTACCAGTACAAGTGAGTCACTGCAGTGGATCCTCTGCTCAGACTCACACTCTCATTTCATTCTGAAGCTGTAATATTTAATTTTACAGAGACAGAGAGACTTTATTGTCCCCAAGAGTGAAATGTGTTTCCACAGTGTGTGCAGTAGTAATGCCATGCAGTGTATTATACAGATAAAACACATCACGGATGGACTGATTTATTATCAGCTGAACTATTATAGTTTCTTTTGATTGCAGTGTAGTTGTGTGCACTTTATTAAGCATCGGTGGGAAATGTGTTTTAAACCTCTCCTACTGCCTCATTGGTTGCTTAAAGGGTTGTGCGTCTGATTGATGATCTCAGTCAGGTTTGAGAAATCTTTTGTTTTCTCCACAGTCACTTTCCTCTGTTGCAACAGATCAACACTGCATCATGTTCTGACTCAACTTCTGCTTTTTGATGTCTAAATAACTCAGTTCTTCAGTGCATTCTGAGTGACTGACTAATAGTGATACAAACTCAATTTTGTTGTTTTGTTTTTTGTTTTTTTGGCCTTTAGTTACCTCCACCAAAGTCTGTCTGTTTGTTAATGAAAAACTACTCATTTTCATGAAACCAGGTGAAAGGGTGTAGCATGGGCCAGATAAGAACACATTACATTTTCGAGTGGATCTGAATCAGGCGGTGGATATATTCTTAATTTTTCACTGTAGTTGAAATGGCGAGATAGGTCAGATGTAACCATGGGTGAGTGCAGAGGTGTGGCCAGAGTTTATTTTTTGGCAGTAGCAAAAAAAAAAAAGTTAAAGAACATATATATATATATTTATATTTTTTATTTTATATATTTATTTTTAGTGTGAGTTAACTAAAGCGGCTAAAATCTGCCCCCATCCGCCCCCGCAAAGATGGGATCCTGAACTGACCCATTACCTGCAGTTATCTCTAAGTGAAGTCTGCATCCACCCAAAAACATGAATGTAATCCCTGAGCTGCACCTGTGATTAAGCATACATACAGTCACTCACTTGTGTTCTCAGTCGGTGCAGTGCCTGTGCTCCTGCAGCTGTCCTTGTGTTACCATAGTGATGATGAGGCTTGCCTGTGGCTATCAAAAGCTAATACGTTTTTAAACTTTTTACAGCAGTTATTCTTACTGTCTTTGAGTGCAGCAGAATCCTCCCTTGGTCTTTGACAATGGACTGTCCACAAGTTGGTGTCCTCCGCTGTTTATTTTCACCGTTGTCATCAGTTTTAGCTGTCAGCTAGCCTTCATCACTGTCAGATCAAACAGTGTTGTCCCCTTGTTTGGCAGGATGTGGGGTCAAAGGTTGTGTCGAAGACTTTCACAGTAAAAGCTTGGCAGCTCAATTGACTTATTACTGCCTTAGTGGATATAAATGTCAAAAATACTGTACTTAATTTTCATTTCTGATTTATCCAGGGAAAAAACATATTATTCAATTGTGTGTGTTATTGATCTCACCTGCTGCCTGCCTGAATTAGTGCCCGCATCCATGAATTTATAGGAATATATATTTTTTACCCATTACACAATGTTTTTGCAGGTCACCTGGTGGCTACCCACAAGCACTTGACCTGGTGCAGATCTTTATTACTGGCCTTGGCAGAGATCTGCTTTCTCTGAGTGCACTTCTAGTTTCTAAGTATTTCATAAAAACATGTTGGTTAATCAGCTGGCTAATACTGTGGTTCTCCCAGTTCCATTGTTGGATTAGTTCTCACAGTGTGTTCATTTACCCCCACTGTTGCTTTAAGATGTCCTCTAAAATTGGCTGCCTGGGTTTAGCTCTGTTTCCTCTTCCTCTTTTGTTCCTCCAGGCAGCAGACACCATGACTTCATACTGAAGTGAAGCCAAGCTGCTTTTGCAGCTGCTGTTTTTTCAGTCGTCACTCTGCTGCCCACATGAAGGGTTCCCTGCATCAGTGTCTGAAAATGAAACGTGATACTGAAGTTTCTGAAAACAAAGTAGAACTAGAAGAGGTCACTCAGTTGATTGCAGATCCCCACCAGGCAACAGATGGTGAAGCACCTACTGCATTGCCACCACAACTGCCAGATACAACCAGCAGAGATTCGCAAAGTTCTGCCAACATAAGCACGACCCCAACATATGTTGTCCTGAGCTGAAACAAGATTTCAAACTGAAGCAGTTGGTCATATAAAACAGAGCAGTTTATATACAGTTTACACCCGTCTGTCCACACTCATATAATGTCTGTAGTGAAGACTTTGAAGGAATTTAATATTATTGACCTGTTACTTTGAAGGAATTTAATTAAAGGTACATGTATTTTTTAGCAAAATGGAAGTTCTCACTATACGTGTGTGATTCCAGTTGATGATTCCTAGGTAGAAACATGCTGTCTTCAATTAGAGACTATTTTTACAGAGGAGGACAGAGGACTGATAGAGAGCTGAACATTATGATGTCACAGTGATGCTGACCTTTGACCTTTTGGTTATCAAATGCCATGACCTCATCCTTTTAACCTCTTAGATATTTGTGTGTAGTTTTGTCATAATTAGTGTTTGAATTCTTGAGTTATGATCAAAAATGTGTTTAGTGAGGTCACCCTGACCTTTGACCACCAAACTCTAATCGGTTCATCTTTGAGTCCAAGTGAACATTTGTGCGAAGTTTGAAGAAATTCCCTCAAGGCGTTCTAGAAATATTATGTTCACAAGAATGGGATGACCTGAAAACATACATAAAAGTCATAAAAAAAAGTTTTTCAAGAGTGCTGAGGCTCTCAGGACTAATCAGTCCAGTAGTAATAGAGATTATCCCTGGACAAGATGCAGGTCCAGGCATCACGCACTCATGCACACAAGTGATTACATGATTTCCTCCCAGCTTACACCCGATAGGGATACCAATTTGTCCACATTCATAAACGATGCTGTCTGAGAGACTCTGTAAAATCTAATGATATAACAATCTAATCTAATCTAAGTATTACACATCAGCACTTAACCATAAAGCTGTCAAGTAAATAAAGGTGTGAGTGATCCTCAGCTGTCTGCTCTGCTCTGTAGGCACCAGGTCCACGAGAAGGAGGAGTTCAAAGCGTTAAAGACCCTCAACATCTTCTACCAGGCAGGAACCTCCAAGACTGGCAACCCAGTGTTCTACTACGTGGCCCGCAGGTAGGAGCCCAGATTACATGTTACTTCTATAACACGTTGAACCAAGTGAAACCATGATAACTGTTCAAATGATTAGAGACAGAGGAGGACTGTTTACAGACTGAACTCAGAAACAGTTCTCTTCCTCAGGACTTTAGCAAGGCCAGTTTAGAATTTTGTTCATCTCTGTATTCAGATACATTTGTAAAAACAATAAAAGCAACATCTACTATACACAGTGACCAGAAAAATAGAACCCCTCTTCCCTACATGGTCCTGACAAAATATTAGAACCACTTTTCAATATAATTTCCCAGCACAGCGATCTCTGCAGCATCCAAACCTGCAGCTGGATCAACCCACAAACAGCGACATGTGTAAGCAGAAAAGTTCTGGAATAATAACAACTCAGTGTCAACTCAGTATCTGATTCCAGACCTGTCAGCTAGGGATCTTTCAATTGGTCCATCTGGATCCAACTCTGTTTGTATTGACTATCTGCCCCATACTGAGTTTGATCTGATACTTGTCTGAATATATTAAATATGTATCTGAAACATTCAAATAACAGCTGTAGTCACTAATTTTGACACATCCTGTTTACTGCTACCTTCAGTGTTTTGCATGAAGGCGCTAAAAGAGTGGTTCATTGAACATGTTCATATTTTTGGTGAACCTGAATGAATCAGTTTGCAAGTAATGAATGTAAATGTGAGTGTTGTTCCCTCCTGAGAGAAATAATGGCACTCAAAAAATCGCAGCAGAGAGAGAAAGTGCATGATATTAAGATATTAAGTCATTCTTTTGAGATACTATGTTGTTCGTCAATAAGGACTAGACTGTAATATTAAAGATCATGCAGAAAGTCAGTGTTTCCATTGCCCCATTGGTGGGGGCATTGTTCCATTGGTTGGGGGCAGTTGCAGCACTGAAGAAGTAAGTCATATTTACCCACCATATCTTAAACAAAAGCTTACCTCCAAGTAATCACACTACTCACACCACAGTATTCTTGTGAAAACCCTGCACCTCTACTTAAAGGGATGCTTCACCCAAAAATGAAAATTCAGTCATTTTCTACTGACTCTCATGCCGATTGAAGGTCAGGTTTAGTTTTTTAGTCCACAAAACACTGCATGTTTGAAAACTGGTCACCATTCACTTCCATTGTTTGGGCGATTCTGTAACACTGTTTTCTTGTGCAGCTCCAGCAGTGTTTTGTGGACTAACAAAATAAACCCGAGCCTCAATTGGCATGAGAGTGAGGAGATAATGACTGAATTTTCATTTTTGGGTGAACTATCCCTTTAATCCATATCTCTTCATCAGCTGTTTGCCTAGTTGTCAAGGAGATGCATCTGTTGGCATCAGTACATGTCAGCAGCCTGTCAGCTGAACCATCTTGATATGGAAAAGCTGTCAGGGAGACCCTCAGTTCAGTAATTTTGTAGTTTTAACAAAAAACACATTGTATTACATCATACAAGTGTAAAATAGTCTTCAGCACATCTTGCCTACTTTGATTTTGCTTTTTGATCCATCAAGAAAGAGAGCCTCTGTATGTCTATTGATGGACTGTTACATTCCAGTTTGATGAACAGTTTCTGTTAAAACATCCCCTGTGGTGCGGTGCGTGACATTTCCAGGATGTTGACACACCTGTCAGCATTGGTGGCAATAACCACCCAACAGTTTCTGTTTGAAACAAATGCAGCTTTATGTTTCAGTCTTAAAGCCACTCCTATATCAAAGCATGAGCAGTGAAACTCTGCTGTAATGGCTGGAATTCCCACTAAGCTTCCAGTACAAAGCAGGGAAATGTATTAGTCTTCTGTTAAATGACACTATCAGAGCGCTCTACACAAATACTGTATCTTTGGTCCATTGGTGTTCAGCAACAAAAATATAGACAAGTGTGGTATGATAAGGCCTGATCCTATAATTATTTTCTACAGTTTTGGATCTTGAAAAATCTTTGAAAAATCTTTCCACAAAGTGTGTGTTATTTGTCAGGAGCATTAGGTCTGTCTTTGTTATTATTTAGTTTTGAGAAAGGCTAATTATTCAGTTAGTAAATGACCAACAGTCAACCTGTTTTCATTCATACTCTTTTTATTTGCAATCTTGGCAAGTCAGCAGTAGAGCTGCAACAATTACTCAATTATTAATTGACTATTAAATTAATCACCAACTATTTTGATAATTGATTAATCGCATTGAGTCATTTTTTAAATCAATTTTCTGATTTCAGCTTCTCATGTGTGAATAGTTTACTCCACTATGACAGTAAACTGAAAATCTTTTGGTTGTGGACAAAATACAAAATGTTTAAAGACGCACGATCAACATTTTTCACCATTTTTTGACATTTTATGGGCCAAACGACTAATCCGTTAATCAGAAAAATAATCAACAAATTAATCAAGAATAAAAATAATCGTTAGTTGCAGCCCGAGTCAGCTTTTTCTTTTGGAATTCTGTGGGTTGATTTTGGGAACACGTTTTAGTTTTGAAGAAGAAATTTGAAGAAAGTAAATGGTTGAACCCACAGAGCTTCAGCTGTTTTCTGTTCAGTCCAGTAAATCACACACAGACTGGTGACTTTTTTCATATTCATCACACAGTGAATCAAATAAAGTCATTGTGACTTAGACTGAAAGAGTAGTACTGTGCGGCCAGTCAAGGTTCTAATGTGAGACTCATTTTCACCATGCTCATAGTTGTAACAACGCAGGGCTCAACAATGAGGCTTGCCCACTTGCCTGGGGCAAGAAAAATGCCATGTCAGGCAAGTAAATCTGGCAGCTCGCTTGACCAACTGGGCAAGTGGTAAAAAACAATTAAACTATTTTGATAATATTCGATTAATTGTTAAATTATATTTTCATGCAAAATGGCAGAAAATGCTGTTTTGTTTCCTGCTTTTCTTTGTTTATCACCATATAAACTGAGTATCTTTGTGTTGTAGACTGACAAAACGAGACATTTAAAGACACTACCTTGGATATACAGAAATCGGGGACATTTTTCACCATTTTCTGATATTTTATAGATGTTGCAGCCCTAAATTACACATGACAAAAAACTTAAGTCAGCTAATAACCCCATTTTTACAGGGGTAAGTAAATAAGTTCAAGGAGGGCAAGTGAAAAAAAAACATTAACATGGAACCCTGCGATGTGAAACTTGGTACAGACCTGAACATGCTGAATACTTCAGAATTAGGAATGCACGATAATTAGAGCTTGAGATCTGTGCCCGAACCCGATGGGATCCAACGGGTTTGGGTTGGGCCGGGCAGGATTTGTCACATATTTCATCGGCTTATATTGGGTTTAGACTGTAGTATTATTATTATCATTATCATTATCATTATCTTTTTTTTTTTTTTCTTTTTACATTTTGCCATTGCCAATTCAAATTCACCCCATGTATTATCCCTGTCACTGCCAGCGCCAACTGTTTGGTGCATTGAGAGAAGCTTGTTAAGAAAAATGTCCAGCTGTAATCAGGTTTGGGCTGAAATGTGCTAATGAGGGACAGGTTCAGGTCAGGTTTGAACAAGATTTTGTGAGGCTTGGGCCTTTCCAGGCTCAACTTTTCAGGCCTGATTGAAGTTGTAATGATAAATATCTGCAGGTCATCAGTTTCAGGCTGATATTGAATCAGCCTGAAATGAACATTTCTGCTGATATAATGGACAGATAAGACTGGAGTATGTCTGCAGTGTGACTTTTTTTTTTTGACACATAAGAAAGTTGCCATTTGCTATGATTGTTCTGCTTCAGTCATGCAAGTAGAAGACAAATTAATTTGTGAAGAACAAAGTAAAAAAACTTGTCAGCAGTATTTTTCTTATTTTGCTCAGTGAATGTGTACATTTTGAAAAGAACTGTATTGGATGTCTACATCCACAAGTGGGCCATCATGATAAGAGGAGGCAATAAAATGTTCATTCACCACAGGAGAGACCCGGTGTTCTCTGCAATTAGGTGGAAAAAAATATTTGCATATATTGGCATCGGCAATCAGCCAAAATGAGCTGGAAAATATCAGCGGATATCGGATATCTGCAGCAATCCACTATCTTGCATCCCTGCTCAGGATCAGGAGAGTCCACCTCTGACTTTCCACTGCCTTTCTTTTTCTTTGTTTGGAGGGAAAAAGCCAAACTGGTGTTGTCCCAAGGCTGCCACCTACTGTAAAAGAGGATGACTTGGAACAAGTTTTGCAAATGTAGCCAATGTAATGGCAAAGTGAAAAGAGTGATGTGCAGAAAGGAAGGCTGCCCTTTTTCTTTTTTGCTTCCAAGGTCGCTGCACAACTCCTCATCCCAACCAGCCCACTTCCTTTACTGCTGTCCAGTGTAAACGCCACTGCAGCTGCAGGAGGGTGGCTCTTTGTCACGATTTTTTCTGTTAGGGTGATGGAATACTGAATATTGTCAGCCCACTTTTGACTGGACTGTTTAATGGCCATACAGTAAAATAAACAGCACCAACATTGGAAACAGAGTCACAACTTACTAAATATAACACAAAGATGAAGAATTTGATCCAATAATAACTGAAGCGTCTTTGACAGGAATATAAAACAGTTTTTGCCTTTGCTGAACTTTCCGTGGGTCAACTCATTATGCATTTTCAACATGATTTGTCTGTTGTGCTTTGGTTTTTCCTCTTGGAGTTTATTTTGTTGCATATTGCATTACATCATAGAGAATTCATTGCATCGTACTGTTGTAATTCATAGAATTTCTATTATTAAATTTTCATTGCAGACAGGAACACCTATAGCTATTCTATTCTAATGTTTCCTTGTAATTCTTTCACCTCACTAGCCCTTCAGTGGCAATTTTTTTCTATTTTGTTGTGTAGACGTCAGGAGGCTGGTCACTACTCGCTGACAGAGTGAGCCAGGTGTGCATAGGGGCTGTGGAATGTTATGTTATGTAATGTATATTGTCAATCCTGTTTTGAATGGCTCAGCAGCACCAAATTTAGCATAAGCATCACTATTATGAAGAAAGCATTGGACATAGCAGTCTGTCAGTGTGCAGGCATTATAGTGAGAGTTGAGCATTGACATTAGCACTCCAGTTGAACCACATATTGAGATATTAAGAGTAGTTTTGTAGGTTTATACAGTTCATGTTTGTGTACAGGATTGTGAGACATGTTATACATGTTGAATAGATGATGATAAACTTGATGAGAGAAGGCAGTAACAGTCGCAACAGTTCTTACAAGGGAAATGAAAATGTGAGGTGCTAGGTGGAGTTGTTGGTCATACATTCACCATCCAAAGTAGTAAGTAAGTAGTGTATTGTGTATTCCATCAAGGTGTTTTCAGAAGATGTTGAACACTGCCGTCATGACAAAAATAGTCAAGGTGACAGTTTGTCGGAGTCCCTCGCCCTTATTCCGTGAGTTAGCTACTTTGGGCTTCTTGGTTGAAGACCGAGGGCGTGCTGTTGTGCTTGTGCGTGTGGAGACACTGTCAAAACTTGTGGAAGACGTCCACACAAACACCATGTGCTCCCCAGATTCATTCACTCCTCTTTTGTCCTGAAATATTCCTGTCTCGAAAAGAGCAGATTTGGCCTGGTAGGTGGACGTGACCTCTGCAGTTCTCGCAGGCGACTGACCATCATGCCCTTCACCTCTACTGTCAACCCAGAGTGGAGGCTCTGTGAACAGTGCAGAGTGCCACTCCCTCCCAGGCGTCACCAGATGGCTCTGCCCACAGATGGGTCTTGTATAACAGGGGCAGCCTAAGACGGTTGCACGGGTCTGCTCAGCCCATCTCAGGAGCCTCGTTATGTTTTCTTCCTCTTCACAAGCCCAGGGGTTATCCCCGAGAGTCATCACCTCCAGCACCACCAGCTTGTCAAAGATCCCTTCAGGCAACGAGGAGAAGCGGTTAGCGTGCAAATAGAACTTAGCCAGCCTCTGTAGCCGATCCAGCGATCCAGGCAGGATCTGGGTCAGATAGTTGTGTGACAAGTCAATGCTCTCCAGGTTGTGCGGCATATTTGTCGGCACAGTCCAAAACCTGTTGTGACTGAGGTTGAGAGTTTGAAGGCTGGGCAGCGTGTTGTTGATGAAGACCACTCTCTCCAGCTCATTGTCCGACAGGTCCAGCAGTTTCAAGTTCCAGTGGTAAGCCGTGTCGTTTTTGTCCAGTGAGCGCAGATGGTTCCCTGCCGCTCGGATGTCCCACAGAGAGCGTGGCAAAGCGGACGGCAGGCTCTCCAGGCGGTTATAGGACAGGTCCAGGGTTCGCAGGTGGGCATAGTGGCTGAGCTGGCTGTCCAGACGCTGCAAGCTGTTAGAAGAGGGTAATATTTAGAAAACTAGTTTATGTGTACAGTCAGATAAAAGTTATGAAGTCAGCAGATTCCCTCAGTAATACACAGCATTGTCTATGCAACTTGACACTTTATACTGCATGTGTGAAAGCATTTGAGGTGCTGAGCTGCCCTCTTCCTTCTCAGGAAGTCATGTTTGAGGCTCAGACACATCATATTATAAACTGCATGTTGTGACCACCACAGTATTATTTGAGTCAACATGGCTAGCCTGCCAGCAGACACTAGACAGTAAAAATAGAAACAAGACTACTACATACAGATGTCCCTGAAGATTTTATTGGTAGGGAAGCAAGAAAGGTTGCAAATGTGGCCTTTGGTCACCTCTTTCATATTTAGAAATCCAGTAACTGTTGAAGAGCGTGCCTGGTACCAAATAACACTGCAGAGCTGCAGGTACTCACCTGTTAAAAGAGAGGTTAAGAAAGCGGATGTTGTGCTGCAGACCAGGCGGCAGCTTGGTCAGGCCCCGTGACGAGCAGTCCACCACACGGTGTCCCCGGCTGCACGAACAGACAGAGGGGCAGATGGACACCACCCACCCTCCCAGCAGCCCGCACAGCAGCAGGAGGAGCAGGCAGAGCAGAGACGCAGAGCAGGCAGGCATGGTCAGGGCTCTGGAGGACAAAAGATAAAAGTTTTAAATCGAAGGTTAGGCGTCTGGAGTTGATTGTAGTAAAATGAAATGATGGATTCCACATTTTTGTTGTATGTATTGTGGGAATTCCAGTTTGGTTCATTCAAATTCTGCCCTGGTCTTAGAGCAAAGAGTCCCATTTTGATATTCTTATGTGAAAATGGGATTTCTATATTTATCTCATTGGTTGTCAGTGGTCCAGATAATCCTCTGGGGTGCTAAGTATTCTCCAGCTCTTTCATAGCCTGGCCAGCTCAAACACAGGGAAATGCATGGTGTTCAAGTTTTAAGTGTATGCTTACAATGCTTCAGACATACTAAAATCCTATTTGTAGCACAGCATCCATGTCAGGGGACCTAGAGTTTGTGGAAGAATGCATTGCACTCCTGTAATGCTTTCTGATGTCTGATAGAAAACAAAAATGGAGATCAACAATATTTTTGCACAAACTCTAGGTTTAGCAGTGGTGAGTCAGTCCACCACTTCAGTCCAGACTGAAATATCTCTACTGTCTGATCGATTGCCATAAAATTTTGCACAGACATTCACTGCACAGATATCTCAACATGTACCTGCATGGTCACTGTGAGAATATTAGAATGCTGATTTTATCAGTTAACTCAAAGAACCTCTGTGCTACAGCCTCGACTAGGCTCTGGATGTTGTAGCAGTTGAATCAATTGAGGGTTAAAGAAGGTTAGCCAAAATGGTCAAGTTTTGTTGTTTTGGACTGTAAGTTTCCAAGTTGCTCACTGTTGTAAAATGTGACTACAACATAGTCAACAATGCTTAGTTGGCCGGCCCAAGGTCTTTTTTGTTTTTGCATTTTTTCTTTGCACTGTTTTTGTTTAAAATTCAGTTGGATGGTCTTGCTTTTGGGGATCCTTGACTGTGCCATGACAGCCAACCTATTCAGCATTACTTTCAGGGCTTGATACTAATATATTTGAATACTGGCCTCAGGGGCCATCGAGCTCCTAAATTTGGTGGCCAGAGTACATTCTTAAGTGGTCCAAATGTAAACTAATGTAAAAACAATACAGAAAAGGCAGTTTAACACAACTCAACACAGCTTTCTTGATCTGCGTTGTCCACTTTTCCTATGAATTGTTTTTGGTGTTTGCTGAAGGCATCCTTTCCAATGAGAAACGAGCTAGACTTGTGTGTTAGTTGAGGAAACTTCTGCTTCAGTTCACCCCTAACTTTTCACAGTTGTTTTGTCTTTTTAGTCCTTTCGTGCTTCTGGTTCTGTAAGGATGGTGTCAGCAGTTTATATACGCTTCGCAAACCCAGACTTCAGTGACCCTGACATATCAGTAGCTAGGCGGTGAGGAGCACTGTTCACTGTGTGAAGAAATATGGGATGTTTGTGGAACTGGAACATTTGATTGCTTGCAGTATGGAGACAAAACTTGGAATATTTGGTGGCCGCAGAGTAACTTTTTGTGGCCACATGCCGTCAGGCCATGCTGAATGTGGATCCCTGAATTTGGGTATCATACATGTTTAGATCAAGTTTTTGGTCGTCATCAAACTTCAGCTCACCCTCCCTCTGGTACATTCTCAATAATTTGTTTGAGATTTCCATTCTGGCTGAAACTGAGGCTGCAGTCTTAAAGTAGCAGAGCCTGGAGCTGTCATCACCATGGAATACCAGTACTGAGGGTGTTGTTGTGTTATTGGATTAACAGCCTCAGACCAATTAGCCTCTGGGGCATGTGTACTGCAGCATCAACACTTCAACACTTGAAACCCAGCCTCTCCATCTGACTGTACTGTCAGGACCCATCCCATCGTGAAGTTTAACAGATAGCTTAGCTTTCTGCTCCTGATGCATTTTGTTGGGGTGCTGCTAGTCATTCTGACTGCCAGTGGGTTTGAAGCTCTGCCAGTGGGACTGGAGCTCTGAGTGCTGCAGTGAGACTCACTTCATTCTGGAAGATACACTAACTGCAGATGTTCTGAGCTGAAGACTCAAGGTCCATGTGTGTCTGTGTTTTCAAAGACTGTGCTGTCTGTGGGACATGTCAGCACCCTTGAAATGTGTTCCAGAAATTTCCCCCCTCCGCTGTGATATTCGCTCCGCTGTGACTGTGCCTCACATCACTAAATTCTTCTGTGTGTCACTTTAAACCCTGTAATGTTACTTTTGCCAGCGTCTCCGTGGAATACTAAAAGGAGAAATCTGCATAGTGACAGAGCAGGGAGCAGCACAGCATTCCTCTGTACTTTACTGCATTAACAGGATTCACAATGAAATGGCTCGCTGCCCTTCCCATCAGGTGTATGTGGGTCGAACGCTTTTCCTCATCTTTCCAATTCAAATCACTCACCTCATCCTTTCTAGTGTTGCTCTGTCATCTCTCCTTTTCTCCTGTCGTCTGCTCCTCCAGTCCCAGCTCTGTATTATTTCCCTCTGAGCTTTATTGCTTCTCTGCTGCTGGAAGGTAGCACTCTCAGGCTCTTTTTTCTGGCTGTTGTGGCCGGACACTAAACATGCTGCCTGCCAGTGCCGGCCCCCGTCCTGCTCACTGCTCTGCAGCCTCCAGATGCAGCTGGATGGAGGTGTGGGTTAGGAGAAGGAGATGGGGAGGGAAAGAGAGAGAATTGCAGCAGCGAGCCGGCCCACTCTGCTGCTGATGAGGCAAGCAAAGGCTGGGATGGTGTGTGTGCGTGTGTGTGTGTGTGTGTCTGTGTGCTGACAACAGCATGCTTCAGCAGCTCTATCTCTGTCTCTCTCATGCACATGCGTTCTTACACACACTTTCTATGAACAGTGGGTAAAATGTGTGTGATATGAAAGGTGTCAGAATTATCACCAACTGTCCAGTTCATCTTCCCTCTGCAGAGCCTTTTAGCTTTACAGCACACACACCGTGCACTGTTTTGGTTCAGTGTCTCTGCTGTCATCACACAGCAGCAGGCAGCTGTTTTTAATAAGATCTTGTACTACCAGGAGCAATGATGCATACTTTTATAATTCCATTGTATGAAATGACAATGTAAAAGCAATGTGACAATATGTAGGGTGTCTGTACTAGAATTATCAGCTGAATCTGCAGCTCCCCTCGGCTTTACAGAGCTTTTATTGTGAGTTTGTTGTGTTTATCAGTCCGGCCCACAACTTAACTGTTTTAGTTTACTCTCAGGGCTCTCATAGTGTCGTGTTCTATTGCATCAGGCGGCTGTTTTCAACTCACTGTCCACTTCCTGCTCAGCACTAGCTGCAGCCTTCATTTTGGCAGCAAATTTTGATTTAGCTGTAGTCATAGTCTTTTTATGACAATGCCATTTAGTTTTGGGTGACCATAACATTTTAGTCGACTAAAATCAGGGTATAGTTTGTGTTTAGTTAGTCACCTATTTTTGAGAATTATTTCTCCCCAAAAAACTTAAAAAATTATTAATGCCAGCATTCTAATTCCAATTTTTTGGTGAATATTTATTCTTAAAAGATATATATATAAATATATATATATATATAATTTATAAAATGTTTTGGCTTGTTTGTAATTTTTAAATTTCTAAACTTGCTCTGTGTCAGAAAACAGCCTTGTCCCAGACAAGAATTCACAACTTCGGACAATTCAAAATGTGTTAGTACCTGCTGGTAACTCAGGTATAAAAATGTGCCATTATAATCATATTTGTTTTAAAATAGATTTTTTATGAAAATGTTGGCCTTTTTAAGTTGTGTCTCAGATTTCTGTCAACTCTGTCATGTTTTTACAAAAACATGATTTTATCAGGCATTAAAGGGGTTAGCCAAGAGTTTGATCTTTTAAAATATATTTTCTAGGATAATTGAAGAGTAAAAAAAAAAAACAAACCCTCAAAATACAGTTTTAATACCAATTTCATCTCTGCTTTTCTCCCATTATATGTCTAACATTAAGTATGCTACTTTTATTCAAATGTACATTCATCTTTTTGTTACATATCTGTTTTGATCTGCGGACAGTGAAACTTCACACTTACTATCGTCAGCATATCAATCAGTCTTTTAATTTACGATGTAGGATTAGTAACGTTGTCCCATTTACGTATCTAATCAGTACACAACAGTGGTGGTTTCTTTCTTTCTGGCTGATACAACAGTGGAAAAATAAAATCATTTAAGTTTGCTAAATGTTAACTTTGCCTTAATTTCTGGATGGCTCGTCTGCAGATGACACTTCAAGTTGGTCGTGTTTTTCCAGGTGATTGCCGCTCCACATGTTTAGAAAGGCTCTTGTTTTTCTTGGCATCAAAGGTGAAATGACTGTTCTCTTTCTCCCAAACATTGACATTTCTGTAGGGTGTGTGACACGCAGCAGGTTCTGCTAGATGACTTCCCAGGTAGATCAGGAGTATCTGTTTATGTGCGTCTAACCTCCCTACCACACAAAGAGATGAATTCTGATCAGTCTCTTCACAACTCGTCCCTCCCTAATACGTTTTTATTTGTTGTGTCGATAGATTTCGTAATAACTTTTGTCGTCATAAATTAGTTTTTAATTAGTTATCCTTTTGTTTTAGTCATTAAAAAGTGTTGTTAATGAAAACTGACAAATTGTTCATTAACAAAATTAATACAGACTAGGTGGTGAAGATACTGGAGCATTTAGCAGCTAAAGAGAGCAGACTATAGCTAAAATGAAAATGAATATTGGGCTTTTTGGGAATCATCAGGGATTACTGACTTGATTGACTTCTGTTGACAGCAGTGAGTTGGCTAAAAACCAGCTTCAGCCCCTGTGCATCAGTGCTCATAACTTCCTGAATGTGATCATCTTAAGTTAGCATGTAACAGCCAATCAGTACTTCTCCTACATGTGATGTGTATTATATAGTCATAGAAAGGCTCAATAGAAACATTTAATGAAAACTTAATTTAAGGCTTGTTGTTTGAAATATATTGTTACTACATTAGACATGACATAATCACTGTTGTTTGACTGGATCAAGCAAACATACAATGGCACTTTTCTGTTTTATTGCCTGACATGAGTTTTGTTGGCTCATGGCCGTTCTAACAGGGTGAATCACAGTGTGAACAGCTCATTGGCTACTGTCAGGTTGGTACACAATTGCAGTGAAGTTTTGTACTTGTTCCTCAGTCTGCAGGTTTTATTTTCAACAGTTCAACTCATGTGAAGCAAATAGTGAATGTAAAACTGTAGAAGTGTTTGGTACGTGGAGATGGGTTTGTTTTCAATATGACATCCAAAACCACAACCACAACCGCTCAGAGACATTTGACAGAAACCAATTTCACTAGGGTTTTTTCTTTACCCAACATTCAGAATTCTGTGCAGATACACTAAAAGACACACAAAAATATACAAATATACATTTAGAGACTTTGTAACACAAACGTCATGATCAGGATTGTCACCATTTTGCAAACGGAAGAAGATGGCTGGAACACTAGAATAATTACGGAGGAAAAACTCAGCACATTATGAAAACCACCTAACCACACTGAAATGAGCTGTTAACAAGGGAAGCCATTAACCCAGGGGTTCTCAAAGTGCAACCTTCACAAACATTTTGTGCGTGACATAGCATGCATTCATCATAATTTTAACATTCCATTTCAGTGCTTTGACTTAAAGCCTACATTCAATACAACACCCATCAAACTGCACCTCGCTAACAAGCGTCTGTCAGGTTAGGAATGACAAGTTGGAGAAAGCTACTGGTCATATGGCAATTAGTGGCATCTTGTGCTGCTTGTGTTTTATTTGGGTGTAAGACTTGGCAGTTAAATGCAGAAGTAAGATGGAAAAAACCACCGTGGAAAAAAAAAAATGCTGTTTGGTTGAGGAGAAACTGAGGTTTCAGAAAAAATTAACTCTCACTTTTGAACACAGGGGACAGATAAAGTGATCTATCTTATCTACAAACAGGTGAATTCAATTTCAATTTATTCAGTTCAAGAAATTTAATTTTAAACTCAATAAACTCAATGTTGGCTCCCTAAACTCGTGCACAGTCATCAGAACTTTGAGAACCCCTGCATTAACCCTTAACAGTCGGCAGTAGGTGCGGCGGACAGCTGAAAAGCACTGAGTCTGGGGTGGACTGGGGAGTGTGGTTGACAGTCCTTTAACCAGCGGTTCCTGTTTTATGATGGTGGTGCTCACACTTCCACTGTCACACTAGAGGAGCAAAGATTTCTTGTAGGAACACAGCATTTAATGCCATTTATTTAGACTTATTTACACAAACTGCACAACAGTCCCTCCAGTGTATTGCAGGCTTTTTTTGATGATTGTTGCAACACAGAATGCCTGATTACATGGCAAATTGTGATTTTTTTTTTCCTTCTTTCCTTTTTACATAATTCATTAAAGGGATAGTTCACCCAAATATGAAAATATAGTCATTATCTTCTTACCCTCATATGGAGTTTCACAGGAAAACAGTGTTGCAGATTCTCCCAATGTGAGTGAATGGTGACTAGTTTTCAAACATAAAAAACAACTGGAAAGAAACCATAAAATGCCTCCAAACTGCTTGTCTGGTGTGTAATCCAAGTCTCCTGAAGTCCCAACATGCCCTTTCCTCACCGTCACACCACACACACCCAGTTCAGACAGTGTGCACGTGCACACGAACGTGGCTCCAAGCTTAGGATCTACAGTGAAGATTCAGGCTAAAAACATGGTGTAAATGACATTTTTTTAGTCAACTTGGCATGTTGGAGCTTTAGGAGACTTGGATTACGCCAGACGAGCAGTATGGAGGCATTTTATGTTTTTATTCTGTTGTTTTTTATATTCGAAAACTGGTCACCATTCACTTCCATTGTTTTGGAGATTCTGCAACACTGTTTTCCTGTGAAACTCCAGCAGTGTTTTGTGGGCTAAAAAACTAAACCAGACCTGCAAGTGGCTATGAGGGTGAGAAGATAATGACTGAATTTTCATTTTTGAGTAAACTAGCCCTTTAAACCAGGGAGTATAAAACCACACTCTGTTCTCAGTGTTCTCAGTAACGTCACCAAAAAGGCTCAGGGTTACAAAACTACTTTAAAAACCTGCTTTATTTGTAAATGAAGAAGTACACCGGGGCGGAGTAATGCACAAAGAAACAAAATCTTCCAGCTCAAACTCAGTCAATACAGCACAAAATTCTAAAGCATAAAAATGCACAGAGCACTTGTTAATGTCAATAGCAGTGACAAACCTTGTGTTCTTTTTGGTACCCATGACAAAAAACAAACAAGCAAAAAAAAAAAGTATCATAACAAAACATTGAGTTGGGTTTTTTTTTTTTTTTTGAGACATTCATAAATGATGTTTGTACAGAGGACTGCTATGATTGGTGGAACTTGCAAGAAGCTGTGACGATTGGTAAAATTTGCAGAAACGTTGCAGTGATTGGACAAAATTTCCAGGTCGTGCAGAATTCAGGGGAATTAGTTGAATTTGTGTCAACTGTTAGAACCTTCTGGAGGGACTGAACAGTGTCTCTCACGATGACTAAGTAATCTGAAAGTCAGATATTGAGAAATGTTGTTTTTTGTAATGAAAGTTTTGAAACATGATGAATAAAATTCAAGGATGCGTAACTCCAGTAACAAGGGTGTTGAATATGTGCAGTCAAGTGGACTGAGTTTGTCTTCTATATCAGATGAAACACAAGGCCTTTTTTTCGTTATTGCATCTAAGTGTAGATGTAGAAAAAGCAAAGGTTTGTATTTAGCCTCTGGTATTCACCACTATGAGTCATATGTTAAACCTTAAACTGGCCCCCCGTGTTGTACAGAAAGTATTACTGTTTATTCTCACCACCACATATCCTTCTGCCTTTCCATCATGGTTATATTTCCTCCAGCAGCACTCTCCACAGGTCGCAGAGGGCGGAGAAGATGCTGGGAAGAAAGCTTTGTAGATTTACTCTCTCCAGGTCTGTGACATTTTTATATGGTGATAAAGAACGTACAGCAGTGGTCTGCTGTGAGGATCCCTGAAGTGGTGATAGGGAGAGACCTTGCTGATAGCTATAATTTAGAACCAGAGTGACTTGCAGTAAAGGTTCCAATAACTTATGGCTTTAACATTGCCCTGTGCATCACTATGATTGAGGAGCTAAAAATGTTTTAATGATGTATTTTAGAATTTAGCAGCTATTTTATGACTTTTTCATTTCTTTATTTGTAATCTTCCATACTGCTTTTCAGATTTTGCAGTAGAGCACAAGATAAACATCGCTTCTCACTTATCATTTTAGTCAGTTTCCTGTGTTTTCAGTCACAGTTGTTGTTGCTTAGTAACCAGTCAAATTGGATGCACTGGGGGGGAGGGGGGTTTAGTTTAGTCAAGGTTGCACGAGGCCATCATTCACCTGTACCAGAGCATTTTCCTCATCCCCAGATGGAACAGGGGGATTCACAGGATGGTCTTCACTGAGGTTTGTAACCTCTGAAATGTTACCTGTGGACTGCAGGTTGTCTGTTTGTGAAGAGGACACTGAGACAGAGTTTTCAACAGTCTCTGGGGCATCTCCTGGGGTGTTAGTTTCCTGAACAACTACAGCAGTCCCGTTGCTTTCTTTTACACCTTTTCTGTCCACCTCTCGACCAGGTGTACTCTCTTGATGCTTGTCTCCGAATGTAGTACCTGGGGTCAAGTCCTCTAACTCCTCATCTGTTTCTGGGAGCAAGGACAGCCGTTTGGACAGCCTCTGAGGTAGGAAGCTGGAGAGAGAGATTCGGTTGGATGACCTCATTGTTACCTCCCCGTTGTCGGCTCCACCATCCAGAAACGGTGAAGGGCCGGCCCATTCGCTGGTTGTTATCTGCTGCCTCCGAAGCTTCCGTTTCTTTATGTAGATGACCAGGAATCCCACCATCATCAGTACCAGGGCCCCACCTATTACCCCTGCCACAGCTTTACCGTGGTTTGTTCCATTTTTGGACTCATTTTCTTTCTGAGGATCGTGTTTTTTCTTTGCCTTGGTGCTGTGGATGAGTGGTCTCGTTGTCGTGGCCAGTGAAGTTGTGTGTGCGCCTGTGGACCGCATAGCATCGCCACCTGTGACTGTGCTTGTAGACTTGTTTTCATCAGCCTTGGTAGATGTGGTTGCATTATGGATGGATGGATGGATAGTTTTATCACTGGTGGACTGGGGGTTCATTGTCTTTGCTGTGTCTTGGCTTTGGGTGGAGATCCTTAATATTGGAGGTACACTTGTAGTTGTGGTTGGGTTGATGGCTTGACTGGTTCCCACCATTGTTGCTGATGTTGCGGCCTCTGCCGTGGACTTGATGCCTACTGTTGAGCTGTGAGATGATATCGAATTGATTGGCGTTACTGCTGCTGGAACATTTGGTAAGAATGTAGGAGGCGTTGTTCCAGTTGCTTGCAGTGGAGGTTTAGTGCTTTGTTTTTTAGTTTCGTCCTCTGTTACAGCAACCGTCATGGACTGTGTGGTGACCCCCGGAGGATGTGAGCTGGAACCCTCCTGTGTTGTCAGCGTAAGGTTGCTGCTTGCTGTCAGTGGCAGCAGCCATATGAAAATCAGGCTTGTAAAATCGATCATCATCGTTCTCTTCAGTCTCCTGGTGATTTGTTGTCTTTGTAGCTAGAACAGAGGAAGTTATTTTATCAGAGATGCATAGCAATACGGTCTGAAGCAATGGTGTCTAATGAGGAAATAGTTAAAGGGAGTTTGAGCAAAAAAGGCAGTGTTGTGAAATCTAACCTTGTTCTGTATCATTTCCTCAAAATGCAACTTTAAATAGACATTTGTTTAAAGGGAATATATCAGGGGTCGACAGATATGTTTTTTTGCAGGGCTGATACCAATTATTAGTAATCAAGGAATTGAAAATCTTGGTATAACAAAAGCTCCAACACAAAACTTTAATAGAACTTTTCAACATTCAACCAATCAGGCAGTGTTGTGGGCAGGACATTGACTGAGACCACAGAATGGTGACTACTGACAGAGAGATGGCTCTTACCTGCAAGCGAGATTCAGATAATGTTGAATATCGGATCCAGTAATTGCTCAATCCCTATAAAATGCTGGATATATTTACAGCTCGACAGGCAACAGTTTCATCTTACTTATGTTTATCTCTCCACATTTTACAGTCTTTAAATATCTTAAACTAAACTTTCAGTTTAATCAATAAAGTAAAAGCTTTCTTATTTTTCATCAACTTTGTTGTGATCATTACTTAATCACAGATCGCTCCAAGGCTCTTTAAATGTGATTGATTAAGTTGTGCTGTTGGAGCTGTTTCAATCCATCAAATACAAGTTGTCTGTGTACAGATTTGTCATCTATGGCATTTTTAACACGCATTTGTGCAGACACCCTTTTTGCATCAGTCCAAAGGACTCTAGACATTAGTTGGACATAAGGCTGCATAAATAATTCAAATGATCACAATGTACTTACCAGTGACTTGGCACAGATAACCTCAGTAACCCGTCAGCCGTGTCATTCTGCGTTGTGTTAAAAATGAAATAGTTGTAGGATCGTCTGCTGTCGCCCGTCTCGCAGGATGTCTCTCAAGCAGGAACTCGGGGCATGGATGGCTCTTTCTCTGCTGAAATGTTGAGACTGATTCTTGCCTCACTTACAGGAAGTGTGACATGTGAAACGGATGACAACCTTATGCATTCTCACTCTGCTCTGCTAAACATAGTAGTTCATCTTTTAGACCGCAGTCTTACTAAAATGCTTAATACAACAGAGACAGCACATTGTTGAGCTGTAGTAGTTCTCCATAATAATTACAATAGAAAGAGTATTTGCATTTTTTATTATTTCTTATGTCTTCAATACTTCAGTAGATACGTTTGGCCAATAATTATTTACAGTTATACATCATTGCCTTTTTTATAACTATACACTCCCTAAAGAATCCAATATAAACATAAGAAAAGTTACAAATTATGAGTATTGATTTGAAACACAAGACATTGACACAATTCAAAAACCCATTTATTTGAAACCTGACATTTTAACAGGCTCAGGTCCACAAGAGCAATGAAAGAACGGTAGTATTAGAGAGTCTGCAGTACGGGTATAGCTAAACTGTCAGAAGCAAAATTCAACAGAATATATATGTATTAATACAACAAGGACTGTTAGCAGACATTGTACTCAACTGTCTTGGGATGTCTTGATTCTGTAGATTATTGTGTCCACTCAGTTATGTCACAAAAAAATGAAGCCTAATTAACCAGGCTTACAGTATGTGTTGAATTTCTAAAGCAAGTGTGTAAAAATTTGTAGAAATCATGTTAGATGTTTAAAAGTTATACTTTTGTAAACAGTATAGATATTTTGAAAAAATTCCACTGGTAGCATCATACATCAAAATATATACACATTACTAGGACTGGGGAATGAACCATAACACTTTTTTGGTACTGACACTGACCAATATGTCTGTAGTACTGAGTATCAAAAACTGACATTGAATGCATTGTCAGATATATAAACTTATTCTTTGATCAGATAGTTCCTGATTTCACTAGGAGATAAATCACATTTCCGAACTTTTTCTCATGATTGAAAAGGGTTTGGTTTAAAATTTGTATTTATATTTCCCAAAGTAAGGTATGGGTACCAAAACAGAGGTGTTGTTTTGACTAAAATATTCCAAATTTCAAATGATGCCCTAATTTTAGGTTTTAATAAAATTCTGTGAGGTGAAATAAATGAACATGGAATAACATGAATAAAACATGGAAAGTTAAACCTCTGTTGAACTGAGAGGTTGCTGTTTGTCTTGAGTGAAGTGTCTCGGGGGTGACCGAGGTTGGGTAATCTCCTCACACAACAAGGGGCATGTCCTCTAGATCCCTGGGAACCTCCAGACAGGAGTCCCTGGAGCTGGAGCTCGGCATATGACAAGTCTTCTCTTCAGGGTCAAAAGCCATCGCTGTGGCCCCTTCTTCAAGTCCGGCACCAGCCTCCTCCATTGCCTCTCGTATTTCAGCCTGCCCGTCTTCCTCCATCTTGCCATCTGCTCTCACCTCCTCGAGCATGACGCTGGCATCGCACGGCCCAACCAGTCCCCCGACCTCTGGCTGGTCAGTGTCCCAGTAGCCCGCACTGCTCACCAAATCCATATTGGACCTGGAGGTTCGGGGGGCGTAAACCCGGCGCTGCAGGCTGCAGACCTGGCATGCCAGTACTACAGTGGCAACCAGCAGGCAGACGATCAGCCCCCCTGCTGAACCTATCGCAATCAGACCCATCTCGGTGTCGATCAAGCAGTCGCCACGAGTGCCATTGGTGTCTGTATCAGGAAAGTTTGTGTGGTCAGTGGTAGTGAAGTCGGGGTCACCAGCAGGGGTTGAGCTGCCACTCTGATCTGTTGCGTGTGAATAAAGCTGCGTGGTTGAAAGATCTTGGTCTGCATCAGCAGGACAGAACGGCAGCTGGTTGAGCAGGAGAAACAGCCAGAGAGAAGTCCTAGTGCCTTCCATTGTGCGCTGAAATAAAGAAAACATTTATAGTCACAATAAATCCAATTCAGAAAGACACTTAAAGCCTGTGAATTAAGTGTTTAAGGTCAGTTTAAATGTCCTGAATCTTAACCCTGATGACATGTATCAGTGCTAAATTTGCTACTTAATGTGTCATCATATTCAGTAAAATGTTTTACTTTTAATGTGATCAAAAGAAGCATGATGTTGTATCACCAGTACTTACTTGAAGTAGTCTTTGGAGGTCTTGGTGGATGGATTCAGTAAGACACCTGCTGCAGTCAGATGCGTAAGATGCTCTGAACTCACTTCCTGACCCCCTTTCTGGGTCTTTTTCTGGTATGGTTATTTCAGGGCCTTTGGTTTGATACCACAGATGCTTTAAGGACTTACAAGAAGTGAGAGACAAAAAAGATATGCAGTTGATCAGAAGCCAGAACAGCTTTCATTAGTGTCACATGTCATGCTATGAACAATTTTAGGCAGGCTTACGTGTACAAAACTAAAACTGAGCGCATTAATGCACCGTTCACTATACTTTATCTCCTTTCTTTAGGTTCAAAACAGGTCAGATCAATGGTGACCTGCTCATCTACCATGTCCTCCTCACCCTCAAACCCTACTACGCTAAGCCCTACGAGATAGTGGTGGACTTGACACATGTAGGACCCAGCAATCGCTTCAAGACCGACTTTCTGTCCAAGTGGTTCGTGGTCTTTCCTGGCTTTGCCTATGAGAACGTAGCAGCTGTGTACGTCTACAACTGCAACACCTGGGTGAGGGAGTACACCAAGTACCATGAGCGGCTGCTGACAGGGCTAAAGGGCAGTAAGCGGCTTCAGTTCATCGACTCTCCGGCTAAGCTGGCTGAGCACATCGAACCTGACCAACAGAAGCTGCCTGCGGCCACGTTGACCCTGGAGGAAGACCTGAAAGTGTTCCACAATGCCCTCAAGCTGGCCCACAAAGACACCAAGGTTTCAATAAAGGTGAGGATGCAGCCAAAGATTAGATTAGTGAAGGTTAGTAGTATTATGAAAGAGTAAGCCTAAACAATGTATGTTTTCTTGCTGATCAGGTGGGTTCGACAGCAGTTCAGGTGACCTCAGCTGAGCGGACCCGCGTCCTCGGCCAGCCCGTCTTCCTCAACGACGTCTACTACGCCTCAGAGATCGAAGAGATCTGCCTGGTCGATGAGAGCCAGTTCACCCTCACCATGGCAAACCAGGGCACGCCACTCACATTCATGCACCAGGAGTGCGATGCCATTGTCCAGTCCATCATCCACATCAGGACACGCTGGGAACTGTCGCAGCCCGACTCCATCCCGCAGCACACCAAGATCCGGCCAAAAGATGTTCCCGGCACCCTGCTCAACATCGCCCTGCTGAACCTGGGCAGCTCTGACCCCAGCCTCAGGTCAGTCCTGCAGGCCGTTTACAGGGATAGTTCAGATTATTTGAAGTGGGTTTGTATGATATGCTCAGTGTATTACTTACAGTGGATGACGGATGGCACACCCCCAGTTTGAAGCTAAGCAAATGGACTGCCACAGAATATATTTTAGCCACCTTAAAAAATCAATATCAGTTTAACTGTTCACTATGTTTAGAATATTTTCACAGCTTCACCTTGCTGTCAGACAGACTTTTCTGACGGAAAACCACCATTATACAACCCAAAAGCCACCAGACTCCTTTTTGTCATTTTACATTGCAGAACACAGGAGATGTTGGTCTTCTGCTGCCTTGATCTGTTAGTTTGTTTGTGTCATTGTGTGACTTTGGTTAATCTGAACTAACCATTTAAAATACATGAATCACACAAGAATACAAATTAACTAACTGCTAGAGGCAGCAGTGGAACAGTTAATCCTGTGTTCTATGAGGTAAAATTGCTGTTTTTGTAAAAGAAGTCTGGTGACAGAGAGAGAATGAATTTGGTTTATATAACAGCAGTTTGTGGTAGGGCTGAATATTTCATTGAAATCAAAATCACAATATGGCCCACTGCAATTTTCAATGCAGTATTTATGAAAGGTAAAATTTGTCTCAAAATGTTGTTTTAAATGAAATATTGTGCCAAGTCCTGGCCTGCACATCATATTAAAGGCTTAAAAAAACATCTTTGTTTGGCACAGATCCCTGCAAATATCACACCATAACCATTTTAAATATTTTTCACAGAAAATAAAAAAAAACTTTTATCCTCTAATACTGCAAATCATATCGCCATTACAGTATTGGTCAAAATAATTGCATAATCGAATACTCGTTCAGCTCTAGTTTGTAGTCAGAACAGTGTCTGACAGCAAGAGGAAGTGTTACAGATATTCTAAATGTAGTGTACACTAACACTGATATTTATTTTTTAGGTTTCTAAAATATGTTTTGCTGCTGACCCTGTCCACAGCAGTCCTTTCACTGGTACTGCTGCTGCTCAAGGATTTATCTTATTAACAAACAATTTGTAATTTCTGCATTTGTTGGAACCAAACTTTCAAATATCTTCAGTATCTTCAATGTTTTGAGCTGCACGTTCAAAGTGATCATGTGTGGTTATAACACTGATGCTTGAAGACACTTTTTTTGCACTGCTCTTGTCAGAGCTTAACATCTCTGGCTGGTTGTCCATCCCACATCCAGGTCTGCAGCGTACAATCTACTGTGTGCTTTGACCTGCACCTTCAACCTAAAGATAGAGGGCCAGCTGCTGGAGACGTCGGGCCTCTGCATCCCAGCCAACAACACCCTCTTCATAGTCTCCATCAGCAAGACTCTGGCTGCCAACGAGCCCCATCTGACCCTGGAGTTCCTGGAGGAGTGCATCTCAGGCTTCAGCAAGTCCAGTGAGTCCACCTTACAGAGCATACACGTGCTCTAACATATTCACAGCCTACCGTGTCACTGTATAACTCATGCTCTGAACTAGAGAGACCCATCAAGCTCATACGGGCTTTTAATTTCTGCTACACACTGTAAAGCAGGAAGTTGTGTTTTTTCAAGGTTCGTGCAAAATATGTGGTTGAGCACATCAGAGATTTTATTAGCAGATGAACACACCTTTTCATTAATTAACTTCCCTCCCTGCGAGTAAATGCATGTCTTTCAAACTCAGCATCTCCAGTTTGTAGTGCAGATTTCAGTGACCTCATCAGGGTTATTTAGCTATTCCACAGTCAAAGCCGAAGGCCAGTGGTGACAGGGCTTTTGCTGTGAGGACTCACACACTTTGGAGTAGCCTATGTCAAGAACTAAAACTGGAAAATTCACTGTCTTCTTTTAAGTTGTCTTTTAAGACTAATTTTTTCCCATCTGGCTTTTCTTAACAATAAGGTAAAAGAAAAGATAAGATTATTCCTTTATTAGTCCACGACGGGGAAATTTTCAGTCCATGTACTTGAGACATCAAGGGTTTTTCTTTCTTTTGGGGTTTTCTTTTTTATTTGTTATTTGTGACGGTGGTGCTGTATTTCATTATTATTCTGCTTGATTTTAATCATCTCTGTTTGTGAAGCACTTTGTAAAAGTGCTTTTGAAAGGTGCGATATAAATTACGTAATTATTATTGCCCTCCAGAGCCACTATAGCCATTATACAACTGTTATCACAGGCTGAGTGAGTGCTCGTTCTGAGTAAACTGATCTTTATGTGCAGCATCAGTGAGTATCCCTTTAAAGGTCCAGTGTGTGAGATTTAGGGGGATTTATTGGCACAATATAGCATAAATGGAATATAATATTCAAGAGTATGTTTTCATTAGTGTATAATCACCTGAAAATAAGAATTCTTCTGTTTTTGTTGCTTTAAAATGAGCCCTTTATATCTACAGAGGGTGCAGGGCCTCTTCTGTGGAGGGCGCCATGTTTCTACAGTAGCCCAAAATGGACAAAACCAAACACTGGCTCTAGATGTGGTGTTTGCATTTGGCAGGGATTAGCATTTCCATTACAACAGGGCCACTCGCATGAAGGTGTCTCATGACTGAAGACGAGCAGCTTAGCTGCTGACAGTTGATAAATACTGAACTTCATACAAATTCTTCACAATAAAAGTTGTGTGTTAGTGTGTTCCTCAAATGCTTTTATCATAAAACAGCAAAACCAGGATTTTTTTTCATCATAGGTAACTTAACACGATTTCTATACGACTGAAAGTGAACATGACAGTAAAATACAGCAGATACCTGAGAAACTAAACTTCAAACCACAGATATAAAGTTCTAAAGAAGGGAGAGCTGAGCACACAGTCACACACACTTTTACAAACGTCTTTCTCTCTGCTCTCCTGCACACGAGTTGAGTATCACAACACGTGTGTGTTTGAGGTCGGCGAGATGTCACCGTAGCCCGCTTGGAGGCGGGTCGGGCTTGCTTTGGCGCCACTCCAGAGTAGGTCCATCTTGGGTGTGACTTGACGCGGCTCAGCACGATAGAAGCTGTAATGGAAATGCAAATCAGCGCGCTAAGGTTTGATTCGGCACGGCCAAAAATGGCAGTGGAAAAACCCCACCCCTAAGCACACTTAGAAGAAGAGGGTGTTCACCACCAGAAGCCATTAAATCCTACACACTGGTCCTTTAAGTCAGTATTATGGTAGAGTTCAGAAGTATAAACTGTAGTCAGTCAGATGAATGTTCACCAGTGTATCCTGGTGTGTGAAGAACTGCTGTATTTTGCTGCAGGTATCGAGCTGAAGCATCTCTGTCTGGAGTACATGACGCCCTGGCTGCTCAACCTGGTTCGTTTCTGTAAGCACAACGACGACGCCAAGCGCCAGCGTGTCACCGCCATTTTGGACAAACTCATCACCATGACGATCAATGAAAAGCAGATGTATCCCTCCATCCAAGCCAAGATCTGGGGCAGCCTGGGCCAGGTGAGTCCACCACACCAGCAGCAGCCTGATCAGTAACCATGTGTTGTGGATTTGTCCTCTAACCGTCTCCCTGTCTTCAGATAACGGACTTGTTGGACGTGGTGTTGGACAGCTTTATTAAGACCAGCGCCACGGGAGGCCTGGGCTCCATCAAAGCAGAGGTCATGGCTGATACGGCGGTGGCTCTGGCTTCAGGGAATGTCAAACTAGTCTCCAGCAAGGTGAGAGTCTCCCTAATGTCTGCGGAGTTACCTGCACTCAGAACGTGCTGTATGTTCTCACAGACACAGTCTGTTTAATCAGGTGTGAAGATGTTGCAGTCATGTTTGTGCAGTAACACTTCACACAGCCTGGTGTTAGAGGAGACTTCACGTCTGTGCTTTGTTTTTCACCCAGTGAGCTCAGCAGAGCGTTTGTGAGCAAATACTCTCATGCTCATACTCTGATATACTATCATACGGTATAGCCTGATTAGTCAATTATTAATCAACTATTAAATTAATTACCAACTATTCTGATAATGAGGTAATCATTTTGAGTGATTTATTTAATAAAAAATGCCCAAAGTCTCTGACTTCAGCTTCTATAATATTTTGTGGTTCTCTCTTGATTGTATTCCATCAGTAACATAATACAGGGCGTCTACAAGTATCAAAAGTTAAATGTAAGACTTTGTAATTCAGTTTATAACATTTACTTTATCATTTATATCAATTTTGCATTTTGTAATTTTGACTAAATATCAGATGTGAAAATACAGGCATACTACTTTGTGTAAATACATACAGTATATTGTCAGTTCTAAGTAAGGCAAAATAACTACAGCTGCAACAATTAATCAATGTATTGATTATTAATTGATTATTAAATAAATCATCAGCTATTGATAATTCATTAATTGGTTTAAGTAATTTTTGAGAGGAAAAAAGTCCAAATTCTCTGATTTCAGTTTTTTAAATGTGAATATTTTCTGCTTTCTTTACTCCTCTCTGACAGTAAACTGAATATTTTTGAGTTGTGGACAAAACAAGACATTTGAGGATGTCATCTTGGACATGACATTTGCCTCTGACATTTTTTTGGACCCAACAACGATCATGCAATCAATTCAGTCAACCAGTTTTAAAAAGAGCTGGATGGTGTTTGCTCATCTCCCTCTACTCACCCTGAGCAAATCAAACACACACACACACACACACACACACACACCACACACAGCCCTCTACTTGATGTAGAATCCGGCTTGATCTTATGTTTAGCTACTTTGCTCATAATGCAAACTGAGGTCGGCCCTTTTAGTTTTTGGTTGCTTCTACTTTAAATGCTGCTGTTTAACTGAGTTACAGTAACAGTTATTTGTTCAAATCAACTGACAATTGAATTGAGTAAGGTCATTTCATGAACTAAAAGTATGATTAAATGTGCTCATCAACGACCTTTAATTTCCATTACTAAGATGAGACGATGACAGCGCCAGCATCATTAAACACTAACCGTGACTGTATCGGCTAAAATGTAGTTTAAAAGATAAAAACCTTTATTTTCAATGATTAAAAAAGAGGAGACAAAATATTATAGGCAGTTTTTGTTTTTTCAACACAGCAGTTTCATGTCCTGTGCTGTGCACACAATGAGCCCACTCAGGATCACAGTTAGTCACATCAGCTGTTTGACAGAAAACAGGTCAGAGTTAACACTGACAACAGCAGGGTTTGGAGGAAAGAGGCAAAGAGGCTGAGATAAAAATCTCATACTTTGATTTATCAGAAGGAAAGAAATGTGGCCTTCAAAAGGCAACTTTGTCACATACTCTGTGCTACCAAAAAGTTGGTTTCAAATCATTTTACTGCCTGTACCACGCTCATTATTTTAGAATAGCTTTAAAGAGATTGTATTGGGCCCCAGTATTGGGTCAGCTGTTGAATCAAAATTGGTTCAGAGTAAATATGCAGATCAGGACATGTTCCATGTCTGGATCTGTTTCTTATATTGATACCTGTGTTTTTCATCAGATAAAATCACCAGTCTAAAAATAAGTTTCACTAAAATGAAAAACAGTTTGTTTGTTTTTTGTTTGTTCGACTGGATTGACTCAAGTGTTCAATAATCTGATGACTGAAAAAGACTAAAATGTCAACAGCTGTCATTGAGTAAATAGTTAGTATTCTTTGACTCAGATCAGTCTGAAACATCCTGACTTTTAGTCAACTAACCCTTAACAAAAAGCAGGATGAGAACCATTTAATGTGATAAAAACTAACAAGGACATTTAGCACACAACAAAGACTAAAAAAAAAAAAAAAAAAACAGATTAAGAAAGATTAAAGATGAAGAAATTGACACTGAAGTGCGCTAACTTAAAAGGACAGTTCACCCCCAAATCAAAAAATGAAAATTTCCCCCTGGCCTGCTGTGCTGTTTATCCATCTAGATAGTTTTGGTGTGAGTTTCGAGTTGTGAGTTTTGAAGATATCAGCTGAAGAGATGTTTCCCTTCGCTCCAGTATAACAGGACTAAATGGCACTTGGCTTGTGGTGCTCAAAGTACCACAAAATTCATTTGAAAAATTCTAAACTAGTGTCTTTTTCCAAAATTCATGACCAAGTTACTCAAGATTATCCACAGTGCTCCTTGTGAGCAGTTTCATGTAGGAACTACTTTCTCTCTGCTGTACAATCTACTGGAACTGCTTTAGAAACTACTGCAACTACTTTCTTTCTGCAAGAACCACAAGCCAAGTGCCTATTAGTTTTATTATACTGGAAAGAAGGCTAACATTTGTAAGACTGATATCTCCAGATCTCTGCAACTCACACCAAAACTATCTAGATGGAGAAACACTAAACTACAAGCCAGGGGAAAATCTGTATGTTTGATTATGTGATGAAGTGTCCCTTTAAACTAACCCAGTGAGGTTTCCCTCATTGATTCTATTTGCGATGAGAGTGATTTGCTTGTCAAGGCTGTGTAACCGACAGCATCTGAAGCGTGTCAAAGCAACTGCTCCTTTTATTTAAAAGTCCACACACCAGTGGTGTCTCACTGTGAGTCAGAAGTCACTTTTTCTCACATTTGGGGTAAAGCGTTCATCAAACAACACCCAGACTTAAAGTGGTTGCTGTTACTGTACATCACTGCTGTACTTGTGTCTGTATGGAGAGTCTGGTGTGTGCTGAGGGCGTCACTTAACACTCACTGTCAGCCATTTTTAACAGAGGGAAGTGTCTGAGGAAGAAAAAGACTAAGCAGCATCAGCAACTGCGTGCTAACCTGTTTCTGGCCACAATATAGAAATGCAGTGGACACAAAGCAGCTGAACTGAATCACTTCAGTCCAGTGTGTCTCTGCTGTGCCCCTGACAGCTTCTTTTGACCTTTCACAGGTCTACACCGCAGCTTCAGCTGAACCACAACATCTTGTACCTCTGTGTTCATCTCACAGAGCACCAGAAAGCTCTACTTAAGAGTTCTGAAGTTTAGTTTCACTTGACTTCTTGATTTTTTTTTTGAATCCCACTTGAGTAAAGTTCTCATAGTTGAGAAGTTATTTTCTTGATTAACTGATGAATATTTTTTTGTTTTTAAATGTCAGAAAATGGTGTAAAATGTTAACCATCGTTTCCTAAAGTTCAAGATGACGTCCTGAAATGTCTTATTTCACTCACATCTTCAGTTTACTGTCAGAGAGGAGGAAAGAAAGCAGAAAATATTCACATTTAAGAAGCTGAAATCAGAGAATTTTGACTTTTTTCTTAAAAAAGTTGCTCAAACCGATTAATCAATTATCAAAATAGTTGGTGATTAATTTAATGATCGATTAATAATCAAATAATCAATGCAGCACTATCGTTTGGATACAATAAAAATGTCATCATTCAATACAGTTTTTGATACCATGGAGCAAAATTGACGTTTAAGACGTAACATTTTTGATTTTATATAGACAATGAGACAAGTGACCGAAAGAAGACGGCACCGTGACTATGTAAAAAAAAAAAAGGCGGGACTATGTGTGGTTCTGCAGTGGTGCATTCCACAGAAATGAGAGCAAGAAAATGCAGCTGGTACCAGAGGATCAATACTGTGAAAAATGAGCATTGGAAGTATTTCACACATTAAGTATCAATATTAATCGATATATTGATATTTTTGACAACTTGCGTTTACAGGCCCATCATTCTCAGCTGCCCAGGCCAGTTTGACACAGAATATTAAGCAACATACTTGTAATCTTTACTTTTATCTTGAAATGTTTCCACTGACTTGATATCACATTTTGTTTGAACTATATTTTCCCATATTGTTGAGTGAAGTGTTAAACTCCATAATTACAGCACTGACGTGGTTTTATTCATTCTAATTAAGTGACAAGATGAATGAATGAATTGAACTCTTGTTAGTGGTTTAGTTTCTTTACTAATCTGACACTGATGAGAAAATGAGAAATGAGCAGTAAATGTAATAAGGACTTACTTACTGAAGGAAGAAATCAGTCCACAGCTGTAAATCACCAAAGAGACAAACTCATCCACTCACTATCCATCATCTGTGTGCTCTGCATCCAAATCCAGCCTGCTACTCAGATAAACAAACACAACATACACAGGCAGACACAATAGAAAAGCCAGGCCCTGGCTCCTATTATGGCAGACAGCAGCTCTGCACTGAATAGTGTCCTTTGTGAAGACTGTTGACTAAAAGAAGACAGTCAGTGTTTAAGTTCAAGTGCTGCTCCCCTCACTCCTTTTCTCCAGTTTGACCAAAGTGTCAGAGTGACTTTAGGAATATGAAATGAACACGTGTGTGTGTCTGTGGGGTCATACATGTGTGTTTGTGCTGGTGTTACCGACAGGCATGCTGTCTGATGTCATGGCAGGACAGCATACGGAGACAATGGAGCGTTGTCTGCGCCTCTTGAACTCTTTGTTACCCGAGAGTTGAATAATGCTATTTTCTAACTGGTTATAACCACAGACATATTGTCATATGTATCAGCTCCATATCATAAAAGACATGGATAGTTGCTAAGCAACCAAGACGCATCTCCAACTGTGAAAAGTAACGATATAATTAATAGAATTATAGTGGTTATTTCTACGTGGTCAGTATGACCGCTGTGGCGGAAACAGGTAAACATTATCATATTTTGTTTTCCTTTTGTGTAATTTATATAAAAAACATTATAAATGAAAATACAGACCTTTTTAGAAATGTCAGCTACCAGCAGCACTGCATTTTTTAATTCAACAAAGTTATTGCACATGTCTGACAGAGATGGAGCTTTTTGTTAAAGAGTAAGATGAGTTTTGTTTCACCAAAAACCACTATTTTATTGCTCTCGCCAAAGCTACCAGACTCCATTCACATAAACAGTAATTTTATCATTGTCATTGTCTTCATTTGATCTCAACAGAAACAAAATTAAACTCACCAAAAACATCTTTGTTCATCTTTCCTCTGTTCCAACCATCACCAACTCTGGTTGGGTTGAAATAAACTCTTAATTCATAAAGTTAGATAGAGAGGAGTGAGTGGGAGATCAGACATCAGAGAAGCAGCAGGGAGAAACAATATGGAGAATCAGAATATTTTTACATCTGACTCTGTGTATTAAAAGTTTATTTCAAACAAACCAGAGACGGTGATTGCTGGAACACTAGAACGATAAACCAAGATGGTTTCATTGAGTTTTATTTTGCTACTGTCAAGTTTGAATGAAGTTTATTTTACAACAACATTACTGTTTTTGTAAATGGATCCTGGTAGCTTTGGTGAGAGCAATAAAACAGCTGTTACTGGTTAAACAAAATATATCTTTCTCTTTAAGAAAAAACTCTCTCTCTCTAGGGATCCTTTCCATAATGATGCCAGACACTTAGAATAACAATGTGAACCTGTCAGTGACAAACAAGCACCTTTAGTGGACGCGCTTGGACGGTTCATAGTCGCCCATAAGGATTACATTGAAGCCAGTTTCACGGCTGACAGCTGCAGAGCTCTAACTCAATACTGGACCAGTTTCAAGAATTGCTGTCTTCCTTAGTCACTTGCTCACAAAAACATTGGAAAGGTTTGAAAAATACCAAAGTTACTCTTTAGTCTGACAATGAACTAAACCTGGCTCCGTTCAGTCTTAAAGCTTTTCTTGAAGGTTGAGTTCAGTCGTGGGTATGAAAGGTTAATGCTGCTCTAATCGTTATTTTTTCAATTACCAAATGATCAAATGATTGTGTGTGATGTGTAGAGGGTGGCTTGTGGCAGGTTACTTCAGATCTACTGAGCATTTTGACCTCTTTTAGCTAATTGTTTGCTAATTGTTGCTTTTACAGCCCACAAGCTCTGCTCTCATCATCAATCTTTCAGTCCATTAGCAGCAGGCAGCAGTTCTCTGTGAAAAAGCCCACTGCTCTGCACGAGCTGCTCGGCACCACACAACACACACACAACACACACACACAGACACACACACACACACAGAGTCAACTCTTACAAGGTTTTGTTCAGCTCCTGGCCAAACTTGAAAACTGCCTGCTCAACTTTGAAGGACGTGTAGGACAAGTCATTTATCCATTCCTCTTTTTATTTTCAGTCCACTTCCACTTTCCTTTGTTTACTTTGTTACAGTCCAGTTTTGTTTTTGGTCAAAGGAATAAAAGCACTGACATGGCAGTAGACATCAATTCCTTAAGAAATCTGACAGAGTGGACGTCGTGCAGAGTTGACAAAATGTTCCATTTTTTCGTTTCACAGCATAGTCGTAGTGAGCATCCTTTTTATTTTTGAAAGTGTCTCAGAGTCTCTTAATGTTAATCAAAATACACATTTTTAAACCATAATTCTTATTTAGCTTTGATTTAGAAGGGCTACAGAGTTGACGTTATGGTTAAGACACATCTGAGAATATTATTTCATGAACTTGGTGAAAGATAGAAAGTTTACCAGTGCTTGAGCAGTATTTCCACATTTTTTAAACCTGGAAGTGAGACAGGGGTTTTTTATGCCTGATTAAATCATGTTTTTTTAAAAGGAGTTGATGGGGATCTGAAACACAACTTTAAAGGCCCAACATTTTCATAAAGAGTCAATTTTAAAACAAAGATAGTTATAGTCGCACATTTTTACACCTATGTGATCAGTAGGTTTTGTTGGTTTTAGTTTTTGAAACTTTTAACAAACATTAAAAAAAAATCTGTAAAGTGTTTGTTTGCAGCATTGTGCTTAAATCATGATATTAGCTGCAACAATTAATCAAATAATCGATTATTAATTGACTATTAAATCAGCAACTATTTTGATAGTTGATTTATCATTTTGAGCCATTTTAATTAAAAAAAAAGTCAAAACTCTGATTTCAGCTTCTTAAATGTGAATATTTTCTGGTTTCTTTACTCCTCTCTGACAGTAAACTGAATATTTTTGGGTTGTGGACAAAACAAGACATTTGAGGACGTCCTCTTGAGCTTTGATCAACATTTTACACCATTTTCTGACAATTCATGGACCAAACAACTAATCAAATAATTGAGAAAATAAACAGCAGATTAACTGATAATGAAAATAATCATTAGGTGCAGCTCTAAATAACATAGACATCACTCAAACCGAGGTAAATCAACTCCTAAATAAACCTGTGTGGGATTTGTGATGACCGCTGCCTGCTCACTCTTCACTGATATGAAGGAAGGATCAGCTTTTGGCCGAGTAGGGTTAAATTATTCTCTGTGAAAAGTTTGTCTTCTCTCTGTGGTGTTTCAATGTCATTCTTCTCTTCTTCTTTGTGGCAGGTTATTGGTCGGATGTGTAAGATCATAGATAAGACGTGCCTGTCGCCGACGCCCACACTGGAGCAGCACTTGATGTGGGACGACATCGCCATCCTGGCACGTTACATGCTCATGCTGTCCTTCAACAACTCCCTGGATGTGGCGGCCCACCTGCCCTACCTGTTCCACGTGGTGACCCTGCTGGTGGCCACCGGGCCACTCTCCCTCAGGGCTTCCACCCACGGTTTGGTCATCAACATCATCCACTCCCTCTGCACCTGCTCGCAGCTCAACTTCAGTGGTGAGGACTCATTCCACATGTTTGGTTAGGCCACAAAATAATGAAGGCAGTTTGTGTCTGATCAAAACAACTGTGCGATGTTGTGTTTGGTGATTTCAGAGGAGACAAAGCAGGTTCTGAGGCTGAGCCTGACAGAGTTCTCCCTGCCCAAGTTCTACCTGCTGTTCGGCATCAGCAAAGTAAAGTCAGCCGCCGTCATCGCCTTCCGCTCCAGCTACAGAGACCGCTCCTTCTCACCGGGCTCCTACGAGAGGGAGACATTCGCCCTGTCCTCTCTGGAGACGGTCACCGAGGCCTTACTGGAGATCATGGAGGTCAGCAGAAAAAAAAAAATCAAGCTTTTTCCTCTGTCACCCAGACACACTGATTTCATGTAGAAAGACCCGGCCAGAGTTTGGAGAAAATGTTCTCATGATGAACATGTCTGTGTCCTGCTATAAGAATATTTTTTGTAATTTTTAGCCTTTATTTGATAGGACAGCTGAAGACTGAGAGGAAATGGGGGAGGGCTGCTAAGGACAGGGAGTCCTAGGTCCTAGAATATATTCAGTTTGGGAAATACTTAAATTGATTGTGGAACAAAACAAAAAAAAAGACTTAGAACAAGGCTGAAATAGAACAAGCGATTGTTAATCTTTATTATTAATAAAAAACTAGTTGGCTAGTGAACTTTGTTTGTGGGGGAGGTTACAAACCAAATGTTCTTCACCTGTTGAGTTTTGATAAACTATCTGTGATCCTCTAAACATAATCATTGATTAGTTGATCAAAAGAAAATTAGTTGCCAACTATTTTGACACTTGATTAATTGTCTCCCTGATTATTTTTTTTTTTTTTTGGGGGTCAGCTCCTTCAGTGTGAGGATTTGCTGCTTTTCTTTGTCATTTATGACAGTAATTGAAGAGTCTTTGGGTTTTGGACTGTTGGTTGTATAAAAGAAGACGTCACTTTGTGCTCTGGGACAATTGTAACAAGCATTTTTCACAATATTTTGACATTTTATAGTCTAAACCCATGATTTTGAAAGTGGGAACTGCCAGGGGGGTGCCTCAACAAATTGGAGATAAGATGAAAGAAATTAATTTGAGAATTGCGATAATAATTGGCAGATTAATCCATGGTGAAAATTATTGTTAACAGCAGGTCTAATGGCTTGGTTCCACCAGGCGTGGCTGCATTACGTTACAGTTGTTTCATGTCAGTCAAAGCTGATTGCAGCCATTCTACACAATGCTTGTCATTCCACCAGCAGTGCCACAGCTCGTCCCAAAAGCAGCTCTCTGCTCCGCTTTAAATTTGCACTTATTTTATTTTTGACGGACGCAGCATCAGTTAGCACAGAGCAGGTCGAGCAGGCAGGAAGTCAGACACAGAAAAAGCAGAGAGAATCTGGTCAATTGTCAAAATAAAAGAGCCCGTGCAGACTCGGAATCATATAGACACACAAAAAAGGAACTGTTTAACTACAAAACGTGCCTATCCATGGTAGAAGCACAAAAAGCAAGGTAAGAGGACCAAATCAACAAAATCTGAGCAAGTCAACATAATCAGGCGGGCAAAATGCTCTGCTGCTGAAATTCTGAGCTACTGGTGGGGGCTGCAGATGTGTGGAGGATGGATCAAAACTGCAGCACAGACATACCACGCTGAGTGGAATCAACCAGTAATGAAAACATGTTGCGTAGCTTGCACTGACGCTGATACTGTCCTGCACTGTCCTCTGTGTGTAAGAAATTTCCTCTGATCTGTCTGTCTGCTCTGTGTCGTGTCTCCTGCAGGCTTGTATGAGGGACATCCCAGCCTGCAAGTGGTTGGACCAGTGGACAGAGCTCGCACAGAAGTATGACCCTCCTCCATCTTATGTTAAAGCATCTTTTGTAGCAACCTGACTGTGCAGTAGTATAGAACATGTGGGTTTGTGTGTGTTTGTATCGCAGGTTTGCGTTCCAGTACAACCCGTCTCTCCAGCCCAGAGCGCTGGTGGTGTTCGGCTGCATCAGTAAGAGGGTGAGCCACGGCCAGATCAAGCAGATCATCAGAATCCTCAGCAAGGCCAGCCCTCTGCTCAGCATAGACCGGGTGAGAGCGCACAATCACTCGTACAACTCTCTGTCAGACCTGTGCTGTGATTCATGAACATGACGTGTTTCAATTCACTAAAAATCAGCAGAAAGCAGCCTGTGTAATCGTCCAATCAGGCTGCTTCACCTTCATCTGGGAAGTTCTGGGAAGTTATCGAGATGGACACATTTCCTTTGCCTTGCCTTCACTGCAGACTTACAATATATATATATTTTTCTTACCTGTAGTGCTATTTATCCCTCTAGATACCTCAAAGCACCAAAATACATTTGAAAACCTCAACCGCTGTGTCTCTTTCCAGAAATCCTGACCTGTTTTCTCAAGATAATCCACACAACTTGTTGTGAGCAGTTTCATGTAGGAACTGTTTTCTTTCTAGGAGCAAAAAAATAGTTCTGTTAGATTTTGCCACAGAAAGAAAATAGTTCGTACATGAAACTGCCCACAACAAGGTTGTCTGTTTCTAGCGGAGTGCCATCTACTTCCATTATGGTAGAGAGAAGGCAGACATCTCTGTGGCTGATACCTCCAACATTCTGCAGCTCACACAAAAACTATCTAGATGGATAAAGAGCACTTAAGACACACTCAGATGTGTGATAGAGAGGAAAATGAAAAATATTGATTGATGCAGAGGAGATCGTATGCACATTTTCACTGAGATAAGTCGTGTTTCTCAAATCTGGATGATGTGCATGTAGATCAATAAGATTCTGAAATTGGAAAAAGCTGGTATGGAGGTTGTTATTAGGCTTTTATGTAACAAAGGCTTTTTATGTTATTATGACCAAAAGCATTCTTCAAGTGATTTTAATGAATGTTCAGTAGTGCTGCTTGTGTTGGTGCTGGTTACAGTTCATCACTACAGCTGAAATCTGATGAATATTTGTTATGTTGTGTAATGAACCTCTGTATAATGGATTACTGTCCTTCCTTGTCCCTGCTCTGCCCACCTCTTGCTGCTGTTCCTTCTCTCACTTCCCTCTCCGTCACAGGGTCTGGAGAGCTGTCTGAAGGGGCCTGACAATTACAACAGCCAAGTATTAATAGAGGCCACAGTCATCGCTCTGACCAAGCTGCAGCCTCTGCTCAGCAAGGTACCACACAGCTGTACATCCACCTGTAGTCACAGCAGAGTGCCTCCACACTGCTTCTGTAGTGCTCAATATTAATACCTCAACCTTCAGACGGCAAAAAAGAATGATTTTTCAGGTTGATTATTTTCAATATCAATTAATCTCTCAGTCATTTTCTTGATTAATAAATTAGTTGTTTGCCTATAAAATGTCAGAAAATGGTGAAAAATATTGATCAGTGTTTCCCAAAGTCTGAGATGACGTCCTCAGGCATTTTTTAATTAAAAATGACTCAAAACACTAAATCGATGATCAAACTATTTGTCAATTAATCTGCCAGTCATTGTCTCGATTGATCAGTTAATTAATTCTGTCACATTCTTGTCAGACAGGATTAAAGAACCCAGAAACGTTCACATTAAGAAGCTGAAATCAGAAATTTTTTAATGACTCAAACCAATTCACTCATTATCAAAATAGTTGCCAATTAGTTTGATAATTGATCCATAATTGATTAATCATTGCAGCGTAAACCCTGCAACAGCATTTTTATGTTGAATACTTTTAATTTTACTTTTAATTCTCAGTAAAGACCACAGAATAATTTGTCCCATTAGCATCAAACTTGAATAAATCTCTGGCATAAACCAGTATTTATCAGATCTCTGTCATTTGTTAATTTTTTTTGCCCTGCCCCTGAAAGATAATTGATGTTGCAGATTTTACAATATGCATGACCTCTTCTTAGAAGTCTGGTTTGGTGTTTCTTGTTGTTCATGTAGAAACAGAGTCATATAGGGTTTATATACTCACAGTGTCAGAAACAGGTTGTGATAATGAAAAGGAAAAAAAAGTGTGAACATTCATCTGAAATCAGGAGGAATATCAGGCACTTATGATCTCTGGAGGAAATGGGGGGAGGGCAAATAAAAACGGGAGTCTCCTGAGAAAATAGTGATAGTTGGCAAGTATGTTGAATATTAATACTAACAATACAAGCCATTGTTTTTTAGATCTAATATATTATTGTAACTTTACCTGCAGAAAGGTTTGGGGTATAAATTACTCTCTGCCTTCTTAATTGATGCTTCCAAGTTTTATCAAATTAATGAATTATTATTTTTCAATATTTGAAATTTGAACTCTTTGTATGGCTATTTTTCAAGTCTTCCTTGTAACGATTATTTTCATTATCAATTCACCTGACAATCATTTTCTCAATAAATTGATGAGTTGTCTGCTCCATAAAATGCTGAAAAATGTTGATCAGTGTTTCTCAAAGTCTAAGATGACTGTTCCAGCTGTTCTATTATTTGCCTTTACCCACATAGTCATAATAGTCAGTAATTGTCAAAAAATCTCATTGGGTTAATATTTTGTGAAAGCACTAACAGTCAGTTTTAGTACACAAGACGTAGTTAATTATCGATATTGACTGATATTAAACTTCACTATGGTGATAGGTTTTCAGCTATATCGCCCAGGCTTAAGTTCTACATTAGTTGAGTAGCCAGCAGTTGATCCGTGCCTGATTCCACCCTGTGTGTGTCTGTCTGTGTGTGTCTGTCTGTGTGTTTGTGTGTGTCTGTGTGTGTGTCTGCAGGAGTCTCCCATGCACAAAGCTCTGTTCTGGGTGGCAGTGGCAGTGCTGCAGCTGGACGAAGTGAACCTTTACTCTGCCGGGACGGCCCTGCTGGAGCAGAACCTCCACACTCTGGACACGATGCGCGTCTTCAATGACAAGGTAAAACACCCACCGTACAAGGTCTCCTCTGCTTTAATGCTGCGTGATCTAACAGCCAATACAGCTTTCATAATACACACACTCTCATTATGGTGTGGACAGCTCAGCCAGGCTGCACTGAGAGCTGTACAAGGACACGATTGTGTTTAAAAAGTCTCTTCACACTTAGTCCATGTGCACAGTCACATTCTGGAACTATCATTTTCCTCTGGTCCCTGTGTATAATATAGTGTTTATTTCTAGAGAAAGTAAAGTAATGCTGCCCAGTAGATCAGAACAAATTGACGCATATTGTGTGATGTTGCTGAGCACACCACAGCCCCAGTTACAAAGCTTTCTACTCATATAGGTAAGTAGCACTGCTGGAGGTAGTGAGTGCATTTGAATGCATTCTTGTTTTTTATCTTTTGTTTTAATGTATTATTTGTTTCCACACACATAAAATGCAAAAAGACAAACATATGAAGGAAATATAAAAGTGTGTGTGAGGTGTGGGGGCTTGTATCAAAACCACACCCAAGACATATACTGAAGTTAAAATACAAACAATATAAAATCACCAATAAACACTGAATGTAAAAATTGAAAATTGCATGTGTAAAATAAGTAGAATGATAGTTTAAAAATACAGTCAACACGGGGCGCCCCTGTAGCTCAGCTGGTAGAGTGTACAGCCACATACACAGAAGCTGGAGCTGTACAGTTTTACAGTGGCCATATTTTTCCAAATCAAATGTTTTTAACAGCAGAGCATTTCTGAGTCTCTTTTTATACACAGACTGACAAAAAGGAATCCATTACACGTACATTTTCATTCCACAAAACTCTGCGATATTTCTCCAACGATATTTGATAGAAAACTGACAGGATGTTCTGTACAATGGGAGATGAAGAGATCAGCCTGTCTAGTTGGATAATTATGGAATTGTGAATCATTAACAAAATAACATGTAAAACTATGAGGTAAATCAACATTCTTATATCTCACTTGTGTAGATTTGAAAAATGTTAATATTAAAGACAGTCTGCATCTTACAACAGCTTTGGAGAAAGTTGCTAATCCAATGAACTGTTTCTGCAGCAGCATATTTTGTACAAATAAATAAATAATACAGTATGTTAAATAAGGATAAAGTTAAGTATAATATAATGTAAGGAAACATGTACTGTTTACAAACCCCTCATTTTTCTCCTACCTGTGCCCTCCAAGACAGTTTATCAGTTTATCATTGATTATTTTGTTATTGTGAATATGAAGTTTAATTTTTTATTTTATTTTTTATTTCCTGCAAATGACAAGACATGTTTTTCATGTTGAATGACAGCTTATCTGTGTGAAACCATGTTGAGTAATTGAAATGATCGTGATGTAGATGTTTGAATATGTGAAGACTGTGTGTTCAAGCTAAAACAGGCTACAGTCTGCCACAGAAAATTCAAGTCAGACATTATGTCAAAGTACATCCTGAGAGTACAGGGACAGGCTGGATGAATGATTAAAGGGGTTAGCCATGTCAGGTCATATAATATCATATTTATATGATATATTACTTGACCTAAAAGCCAAGTAGGAAAAGGAACTGGGTACAACATGACCTTTGGGATGAGAGTCTGAGTTACATTTACACATGTTCCAGGAACACTCATCACTGTTTAAAACAGTTTAAAATCATACACAGACTATTCCAAGGACAGATTGCGTGAAATATTTCCAGAGGTCTCTCCCATGTATAAAAAATGCAATTCAGAGGAAGGTGATTTACTTCACAACTGTGTTCTCTGTTCCAAAATACATGTTTACTGGGTTGATGTCTCCTCTTTTTTGTCTGAGTTGAATGTTCAGACAGACCCAGACCCACTTTTAATAATCGTGGGGATATCCAAAGATATAAAGAAACAAAAACAGGCACAACAATAGCCTTATTACTGCAGAGAAGCTGATCCTGTTATTCTGGAAAAAGAAAGATGTTCCAACGCTGAAATTCTGGGTCACAGAACTGACGGACACACTTCACCTTGAGAGAATCTGATTTATGACTCAGGACAAGCTGAAAGATTTTGAGAAGATTTACTTTCACGTCTTGCAGATGGAACTAAAGCTTAAATGCAGTCCAGGGTTGGAGTGGGAACGGGGATTCTGGTAGACGGGGGGGAGAGGGTGGGGTCAGTTAGGGGTTACAGATGTTTCTCTCCCAGTTACTTATTCAACTATCATTATTTATATTATTCATATGTATGGAGTGTGTTCCTCCCATGTTTTGATATGGGAATGAAGCATGGCAATACCATATTTTGTTATCCTTTATAATCAGGCTGTTGTGCTGCTGATTCACATCACATCTCCTATTCCAGCTATAAATAGGAGGAACCATATCAGCTAATTAATGTGTAGGAAACATTTCTGGTAAATAGTTGTTGAACCACCAGTGTTTGGACAGAAGACGAGCTGTAAAAGTGGCGCAATCGTTACTCAATTCTACATGAGGAAGTTGACCAGAGTCATTCTGACCACACACTGTCTTTGAGCCACATGAAACTAGATGGTATTTACCTCTTTATTTAAAAGTCATGTATGAACTATAAAACAGAGAACCACAGTAATAATACTGCAGCCTGGCTCTAAACTGTCAGTCAAACTTGATAAAGTAAAGCCTCAGTTCAGACTGACTGGAGGACAGTCAGATTAATATCATAAAGGACAAATATATTTTTTTCACACTGATGAACATGCTTGGACAAATGTTCTTTCTGTCTTTAACTCATATAATTTTGACCAGACTATTAGTTTTTACTCAGAAGAGTATACCTATAATTTCACATTTGATGTTTATTTTTATTGCAACAATAATTCAACAGTGCCAATAAAAAGTCTTAAATTGAACTTACTGATATATGTAGACACCCTTTATGTTGAGGAATGGAGAATTTGTTGCCAATGAAAATGAATAGGCTCTTTTAACACAAAGTCATTTCATCTAAAAGAAACTTGAGACTCATCTTTGACTCATTGAACACACTATGAGACCTGCTACTGTGTGCAGTAAATGACAGCATGACTCAGTCCCACTCTTGTCCTCCTCATGTGCTCCTGCAGAGTCCAGAGGAAGTCTTCATGGAGATCAGGCGTCCTTTAGAGTGGCACTGTAAGCAGATGGATCACTTTGTGGGCCTCAACTTCAGTGCCAACTTCAACTTTGCACTGGTGGGACACCTGCTGAAAGGTAAAGCAGCTGCTGACAGAGAAATACGCTCACATCCAGTGTTCAGGACAGTGTGCTGTGAGCTGGATCATGTTCATATGAGTCACATATATAAGAGAGATTCAGTCACTCATTTTCACAGTGAGCACAGAGTTCAGTTCAACTTCAGTGTTTCAGGAAGGAAGTCAGAGTGATACTGAGCACTACTGCATGCAGAAATATCTACCAATCAATAATCAATCTACTGTTAACATTGTTTTTAAGAGCAACAAAAAGGGAACTGCATCTTTTCTCACCTCTGATGTATAATGATAAATAAATCTACCCTGTTAAGTGTGTCCTTATGTCTCTGACTGTTTGTCTTAATGTCTCTAACTTGTGTCTCCAGGCTACAGACACCCGTCACCCACCACAGTAGCGAGGACAGTGAGAATCCTGCACACACTGTTGGCTCTCATCAGTAAACATCTGAAATGTGACAAGTTTGAGGTCAACACCCACAGTGTGGCCTATCTGGCTGGTATGTAACACACTCTGTGGCATTTCTACATCCTCACTTATACATCTCAGACCTACACTTGTCCTGTGCACCATGTGAAATGCCATCTGCCGAAATATATTCTTATTAAAGATCATAATCATATTACAGGGTGGCTACAGGTCCTTCAAGAGTCTTTTTTTCATTACAAATTGTTTTTATTAAGTTTTCAGTAAAATCATAAAGTTGCTAAATAAAATTCAAAAGCATCAGAAGAAAAGTAACAGGAGGAGGAGCAGCGCTGTATATGTGCTGTACATTAAACCAATATCCTACACATCTTAAACACGGTGCACATGGATTACTGTGTTTGTAAAGGCAACAGGATAAACACATGGAGGAAAAGTAGGTAGTATAATCAGCAGGAAAGAGCAAACAGAGGGTGGGAGAAAGGTAGGATAGAGATGTGGGGGACTACTAATTTAAAGTGTTTGCATCAAATTGGTTTGTGGGGAAAGGGGTGCCAAGTTTTTTTAATCTTTTCAAAGAACCCTGAACTGTACATCAGATTTTTTTTTTTTTCTAGTTTGAGAAATGATGTTACTTCATGAACACAGCACAAGTGAGATGGAGGGGTGGAGATTTCCATCTGAAAAGTATAAGGCTGCTGGCTAGTAATGTTGAGAACATCATGATTGTTGCTAGGGACAACTCCAAATGTTGCAGTGACAGAATCTGGATTTAAAAAGCCTTAAAGTGATATTCCACCACAGAATAATAGTCCACTCAATATGTACTCACCTCTACGCCTATGTGAGGATGGGTGAAGATCTTCAGTTCACAAAACAATCCTGGAGTTTCAGCAGAAAACAGGGTTGCAGCCAAATCCAGTACAAAGGCAGTGAATGGTGACCACAGATAAAATGTAAAAAAAAAAACAACAACCACAAAACAAACACAAAATGTCTCCATCCTGCTTGTGTGGTGTAATTCAAGTGTCCGTGAGCCGCGACATTAAAATTCAACCACAAAAGACACCATTTACACCATGTTTTTAGCTGAAATGTCAACTGTAGCCTCCCAGGTAGCATGTAAACACGGCGTCGATGTATCACGAGACTTCGTATATCTCTTAATGGATGCACGTGTGAAAATATCGCGAGATATACAAAGTCTCGCAATACATCATGTTTTTAGCCAAAATGTCACATCGGCATAGGGGTGAGTACATATTGAGTGGATTATCATGTAGAGGTGGAATATCCTTTTAAAATGTCTTAGCCATCCTATATGAATGTTCAACAATCATTGATGACAAAGAAAGGCATTACAACGTGATTCTTAATGGTAAAAACATGCTCATGTAGGCTCATATAGGAATTAAGTGTGGTGCACTGTAAAAAAAAAAAAAAAAAAAAAAAAAAAAAATAGGGTGAATAGTCAAATATTCATGTCTGACAGATCTGTGATTTCAATAATATTTCACTTAATTGCACAGCCCTAATATTTACCAACACCTACTTTTTCAGCAGGCAGCATCCTGTCCTTAATTGTATCCAAGGGTCTTTACTTAACAAACACACTGTAGAGCTTTACCTGCCGCTGGTCCTGCTGTCTCTGATGATCTTCATCCCTTCCTGTTGTTGTGTACAGCTCTGCTCACTGTATCTGAGGAGGTCCGGAGCCGCTGCAGCCTCAAACACAGGAAGTCACTACTGATTTCTGACCTGTCCATGGACCCAGTACCCATGGACACCTACTCCAGTCACATCACTGATCCCAGCTGCAGGTGAGCCGCTGAACAGAGAGAAAAAAAACAGGGGGGGCGTGGTCTGATCCATCCAGAACAATATAGGCAGACTATTTACTTTCTAGTAGAAAACACAGTCATTTGGGTAGATTGTAAAGTAGTTCTGGTAGATTCTACTGCAGAAAGAAAGTAGTTCCAACATGAAGCTGCTCTCAACAAGGTCTGTGGGTTATCTTGAGTAACCAGGTCATTATTTCTGGAAAGAGACACTGGTTTGGATTTTTCAAATGTATTTCTTTAAGCCAAGTGCCATTTGGTCCCATTATATTGGAGAGGAGGCAAACATCTCTACAGCTGATAAAAAAACTCTGCAACTAAAACTATCTAGTTGGATAAACAGCACTGCAGACCAGAGGGAAAATATTATTTTGGATTTTGGGGTGAACTGTCCCTTTAAAACAAAAAAGCTCAGTGTACATCTGATTTTACAGATAATTTAAACAAAGTGAGATTAAAATGTGGTGAGAATTCCAGTGTCACTGTTTGGTTTGTGTCAGGTTTTTTTTTTTTTTAAATGATCCATCCAGTTGTCTTCTGTCCCCTGACTGCTGTCTGTCCACCGTCCTCTCAGAACTCTGCGAGAGACTCAGCCGTGGACATCACCTCAGGTTTCAGAGCGCTACCTTTCAGCCCATCACTACCCCACAGTGGGCCAGATCAGCCCCCGAACACGCAAGTCCATGAGCCTGGACATGGGTCAGCCCTCACAGGCCAACACCAAGAAGCTCCTGGGTAAGATTTAGTTATCCCTGCCTTAATGTCCATCTTTACTGTGGAGGAACATCCAGAACAACAATGTTGAAGCTCCACACTGTGAATTACACATTGTATTGTATTCTTTAAGGATTTATATACATGAAATATATGTAATTTCTGAAATGTTTTGGTTTGCTTTAATTTTTTTCATTTCTAAACTTGCTCTGTGTCAGAAAACGCCCGTCACACACAAGAATTCACAACTTCAAACAATTTAAAAAAGTATTTAAAAAAATAAAATCTAAATCTAAAATCTAAAACTAACAATACCTTTTCGTACTCTTCCTGCTCTCTACTCTACTACTCTTTCTGTTGTATACATTAAATATATGTTCATAATGATTTGAATAGGTTTCTATCAACAAAAAATTCATGGTACACCTAATCTGTGTTTTTTGTGTTATAAATGATTAAGTTTGTCTGACAAATTTGACAAAATTCAAGTCGTCAGCTGCAAAAAATGCTGTTTAACAAAAACGTAATCAGTAGGTTGGTCCATTACAGGGTTTAATAGCCAAGAGTTTGATCTTTAAAATATATTTTTCAGCATAATTGAAGAGTAAAAATTAAATTCCCTAAAAATACAGTTTTATCCCAATTCTCAAGAATGAGTGAAGTATTTGTTGTGTTTATGTGTTTTCCAGGCACCAGGAAGAGCTTCGATCATCTCATATCGGACTCTAAAGCACCAAAGAGACCAGAGATGGAGTCGGGTATGACCACCCCTCCTAAGATGAGGCGTGTAGCAGAGAATGACTACGAGATCGGTGAGCGCGCGGTGCTTTACTTCTACGTCTGATGTGATGCAGTTTGTCTGAGGGAATATTAACTGTGAGTGCTCTCATCATTACAGAAACACAAAGAATCGCAAACTCTCACCTTCGCAAGGTGTCTGTATCAGAGTCCAACGTTCTGCTGGACGAGGAGGTGCTGACCGACCCAAAGATCCAGGCTCTGCTGCTCACTGTGCTGGTGAGGAAACACAACACACACTCTGTACACAACGGAACGTGACAGATCATCATCACGTGCTGCAGTTACTGACTCTGACTGATGCTCTGATTTTCAGGCCACCCAGGTCAAATACACCACTGATGACTTTGACCAGCGGATTCTGTACGAGTACTTGGCTGAAGCTAGCGTCGTCTTCCCAAAGGTTTTCCCAGTTGTGTAAGTGGACACCTTCTCCTCCCTTCTTCCTTTTCCAGGAGTTTCTTGTCCAACTAGAAATATTTGAAATATTTAGATTTGGAATTCTTTGGGTTCTTTTTAGAGTCTAATGCAGAGGTTGTCATGGGAACACTCTGTTCCCAGAGACTGGGATGTGAGTAGGGCCAAAACTCTGCAACTCGCACCAAAAAAGTGTAGCTGGATAAACAGCACCACAGGCTGGAGGGAAAATATGATATTTTGATTTTGGGGTGAACTGTCCCTTTATAATAGACAGCATTGTGCAACAGACGAATGTAGACAAAGGATGCTTTTCATTAAGATGAATTCTGCCTCCTGGTCTCCTCTCTCCTCCACCGTAATGAAGGATCTTCCAGTTCCTTAAATGCACCTGGAGGAGCTCAGAGCGAGGATACACCAGTGTGTCCTACGCAGAGGACTTCAAGAGACATGACATTGATTGGACAGTTTTGGCGATCTTGCATCATCAGGACGCACGCAGGGAAATCCAATTCTGACAGAAGTCTCTGCAGCACTTAAATGATTCTGATGTGTTTATTCATGTTTTTTGGTGTCACAAAGAGCTGCTGAAGAAATAGCTGATTATCATTAAGTATTATTAGTCAGAAAATTGATGCATGTTCTGAATAATGACACAAACGTGGAGACGGGATGCAAAGAAGGCGTCTGGTACAGTGATGATTCAGAGATTATTCGTGTGGGATCACTGTCACACACTTTTTAATGGATTAATCAGAGAAATACCTGCAGTGGCGTGCTGACTTTCTAGTGTCATGTACAAGATCTACAGGTAATTTAATTGCAAAGAGATGTGTTATCACACAAAGCAGCATTTTTTTTTTGTTTGTTTTTTATTTTACAATAAAATCTACCCACACATTCTTACACAGCTGTGTGTGTATTATTGTGCAGATAACAATAATGCAAGTAAACAAATAACACTGATTGGTCACCCATATAGATTAGAGGATTTAGAAGGAATATTAAATGCTGAAAACTATCAGTAATCAGTTCTGTTAATCTGTTTAGTTATAGAAATAAATACTGTTAAGTTTTGAAATTGTTCTTTAAAAAGTGTGTCCGTGGACGTTCTCATATCTCATTTCACAGCTTCGTCTCCTCTGTCCTCGCGTCTCTTCCTCACATCTCTCTTACACGTTCTCGCTGGGAGGAGCTAAGACGCGAGGAGAGGAAGAAAGTGGAGGAGATAAATTTGCCGAAAGAAAAGCACCCGAAGTCTCACTCTTTAGTTTGATCAAAGTCGTTATCAAAGTCCATCTTTGTTTGTAAAATGAATGAATGCAAGTTGAGTTTTTTTTCCATGAGCTCGCTCTTCTCTGTTGCTCTGCTTTGAAGAGGAAACAGCAAATATGAAACAGTCACACAAAGAGACATTCAGTCTGACTGTTGAGTGTCGGTGTGACAGACTTTCTGTGAAGTTTGTAGAGTCAAATATAAAACCACGTTATGTACCTCGCTGTGGTAATAAAAGAGCCCTGTGGCTTCTCAGGCCCACTTAAGATAAGTTGAACTGTTGCTGTACTATAATGTCAACTTATAAAAATACTTGTGCCGGTACAACAGGTAGACGTGTCATTTAGTCAAAGCCTCAGTGTACAGTACACTGTCAACATGTGTTCATGCAGACAGAACAACAGGTGTAGTAGGGGTGTGACAGCACATCGATTAATTTTCAACGATCCAATACGATCGATGCAAAGTGAAAATATTGATCTATATCATCATCTTTAAGATATGCCTTTATTTTGAAATTCCCATGGCATGTCTGTGTCACAAATGTCTGGAAAAGTTCAGTCATAATATTGTTGAGTTAGAATTTAACTGAAAATATTAAATGGACAAATGATATTGTCTCATATTGATCACAGACCACTGAACTGAATCATGATATCATCAAATATCGTATCATATCATTGATATAAAAGCTTATCGTGATGAAACCTGTGATCTACACTCCTGATGTGTTTTTCTCCTCCTCAGCCACAACCTGCTGGACTCAAAGATCAACACTGTGCTGTCCATGTGCCAGGACACCAACCTCCTGAACCCTGTCCACGGCATCGTCCAGAGTGTGGTGTACCACGAGGAGTCGCCCCCCCAGTACCAGCCCTCCTATTTACAAAGTAATACACACGCTCACACATGCTCACACTGTGCTCACTTAACTGAACTTATAACCACTGTGCTTTTTGGACGTTAGCATTTTCACACTGTCTTCCACGTCCCCTCTCCTCTTCCTCCTCCTCCTCCTCCCCCTACTCTTCCTCCCCCTCCTCTTCCTCTCCTCTCCCTCCGTTTCATTTCACAGGCTTTGGCTTTAATGGACTCTGGAGGTTTGCCGGACCCTTCTCTAAGGTACGAATGATTCTTTCCTCTCCGTCACTTTTTCATTTTCTCTGAGGGACTCTTGGCCGCCACGCAGGAAATATTCAGCTTACTAAGCAATTACATGACAGCTCTGCAACCAGCCTGCCAATTGGTATGGTGATATATAGAGCATCTACCAGACACACACACACACACACACACACACACACACACACACACACACACACACACACACACCACACAGAGCAGTAGCAGAGAGGCTGGAGATGAGTTGAAGTCCAGTTTTTCGCTGATAGTAAATGTAGTAGCTGCTGAATGATTTAGTTTAGTAACATTGTCTGTAGCTCCTTCAGTCACTGAGAGTTAGAAAGTTAAAACAGACACAAGTAACTTTTCAGAATTAAAGCAGTGTACAAAATACAACAAACATGACAAAATAAGTTTATTTTATTTTCTTGCACATAAGAAAAGAAGATGAGAGAAGAAGGAACATGATACATACAGTACATAGTGATTGTGAAGTTAAAAAAACAACTGAAATGTGCAGGAGGAGCCAAAAAAAAATACCACAAGGGCACATTGGTTGACCCTTCTAATGTGAGACAGTCAACAAAAAGACAAACTAATAAAGTAGGACAAAAAAATGCCTGACGCAGCTACAGAAAAATCATAACGGTACAAAAAATCAGTTTTGCTGAGTTGAGGACAGATTCTGGGAATGCTGGTAATGATCCGTCCTGATGATCTGCTCTGAGAACTGAAACTGGAGAAGGTATTTTACAGAAGTACACAGGACATTTACCAAGAATGGATTTCAAGAAGACGTTCATCTGGAGCTTCCTCTGTTTTCACCGAGGTCCACAAGTCCAAAATAAAGTGATGAGCATTCAGAGTATGTCACCATCATCTAAACTGCTAAAAATGTGGGCCGAACAAGATTTTTTCTTTCTACAAATGGAAAGCAATTCTTCAGCCAAAAATCCAAACCTAATTTGTCCAGAGTTTCTGTATGAGGTAATCAGTGTCTGTATTGAAAGTTGGTGTTTCAGCCAGGCATATTTTAGACCCAGTAGAGACTATTCCTGCTTCATTTATGCACTTTTAGTTTTAGTTTCTAATATCAGCATGCTAACTCAGGCCTGGCTTCATGGGCGCGTTCAGATGGCCTGAGCAGCAGCGTCATCACTGTCTGCCACACTGTCCTCTTTAATACTACAACCACATTTCTCTAATATATGCAGGTTTAGTGGTTTCCAGGGTTTGACAGTTGACATGTTTGACTCCCCGGTATGTTGCTAATTAATTTGAGAAAGAAGCTGAAATCAGATTTTTAGTTTAAACATGACTGCAAACAATAATCGATTAATTAATCCTGTCATAATCTTGTCACTGGCAACTTTCAAGTCTTTCCTGTCATGATTAATTTCATTATTGATTAATTTATGGATGATTTTCTCTATTAATTAGTTAGTTGTTTGGTCCAAAAAATGTCAGAAATTGGTGAAAAATGTTGATGAGTGTTTCCCAAAGTTCAAGATGACGTCCTCAAATGTCTTGTTTTGTCCAAAACTCAAAGATATTCAGTTTATTGTCAGAGAGGAGTAAAGAAACCAGAAAATATTCATATTTAAGAAGCTGAAATCAGAGTTTTTTAATTAAACACTGAATGAAACGATTAATCGTTTATCAAAATAGATGCAGATTAATTGAATAGTTGATAAATAATAGATTAAGCATTGCAGCTCTGTTTTATGTTGGTTGTTAGGTTTATTAGTTTATCCAGCTGTTCCTTCCTTCATTGTGTTCAATTTATTGATTGATTGATTTAAAGACAAAAAATGTTGAATTTTCCACCCAGTGAAGCATTTTTTCACTAGAGGTCATGATAATGAATTGTCAGCTGTGTGCACTGTGCATGGTAGGATATCGTTCTTTATTTTAAAATTGTAATCCTACTAATAATCCATATTTTTACAAACATATCTGTAATTTGATTATATTTTTAACTGTAATGGAATAGTTAGCATTTTTTGTATCCAGATAACGTAATCCTGTTACATCTGTTACTCCCCAAGCCTGGTTATTGGTGGCTCGTGTCCGTCTGGATGGGATGGATCACTTGTTACGTGCTTTCTTTTTGACCTGACTGCTGCTCATTTGATTTTTTTCGTATTATTATTCGTATTATTATTCGTATTATTTTCCTCCCTCTATGAACTCCTCTGTTCATGTTCATGTTCCCTCTTCTTTTCACACACCTGCTGACCTCTCAGCAAACACAGATCCCGGACTACGCCGAGCTGATCGTCAAGTTCCTGGAGGCGCTGATCGACAGTTACCTGCCGGCAGCTGATGAGGAGCGAGGGGAGGAGCAGCTGCGGACGCCCACCTCCCCTTACCCCCCCACCAGCCAGAGCCAGCTCAGCATCACTGCCAACCTCAACCTGTCCAACTCCATGACCTCACTGGCCACCTCACAGCATTCACCAGGTCTCACACACTCCCAGACCCTCGCTCTGACTCTCTGCACCAACCACATGAGAACTGTTGATGCTCCCTGTTAACCCTCTGACCTCTTAATGAAGTTGAGGTCAAAGTCTGACCTCAAAACCTGCAGAATCTGACTTGAATCTGATTCAAGTCACACTGCAGGGGCGTATTCAATAAGTTTCCTGAGAATTTCCCCTTAAAGTTCAGAGTAGATCTTAGTGAAGATAAGTTATTCACAGATGATTTTAGTACTTGAAAGAGCTCCTAAGTTTAAAAACTGCTCTGAGGAGGGAGGAGAACTTTTAACAGCCTTAACTTTCCAAAACAGAGGAACAAATGTCAGAAAGATAAAGAGGAAGGAGAGATGTTCTCCAAACACTGAACGACAGCGAATAAGTAGAAACACTGCAGATTAGATTGTGCAGAGATGTTTGTGATCGATCTCATTAGAGATGTGCTCACATAATAATAGTAATGCAAATAATCGTTTTTCTTAAGCCTGTAAAGCCATCATATTTGAGACCTCTACAACATCAGTGTGATCAATACCACACTGAATAACCTGTTGTATGTAATGTGAGACATGTCTTCTGCCCTCTGGTGGATCATCAGAGCATTACAGGCAGCAGCCTGCACCTGAGTGCAAAATCCAACATGGCTGCCTTCATGTAGTGAGTCCCACAGTTTTGGTAGTGAAATCTTTGCTAATTTTGAAAAAGTTACTGTAAGAATAACTTTCATATGCTTGATAATGTTTCAATATGAATATTTACTGTATTGAAACAAGCTATAATGACTCAATATTTGAATTTCCAGCACAGTCACAAATACACTTTGTAGTAATCAAAGATTGAAATGTCATCTTAAGATAAATTTAGAGGTGAAAACTGTGATTTATGTGTTTTTAATATATGTAACCTGCTCCCATTATAATCACCTGAGTGTTGCAAACAGTTATGAGGAAGTGAGTTAATATCATAATTGTATATCATATTGATCAGATTTAGTTCAGATTTATCTGATTATAATAAAAAGTTTCCACTTTTAAAAAAACAAGAACCAAACCAAGTGAAATGTGACAAAGAACAATATTTGTTTTTGTTTCTAAAAGAAAAACTACTTTGATCACTGAAATTTCATAAATGCCTGACATATCAAATATGATACAAACACAATATCATATGTAAATAATAAAGAAAAAAAATGTTGTTTTTTTTAATTCAAATGGTCCAATAAACATTTAAATAAAAAAAGAATTTTCTGGCAATTACTGAAAGTGTCAGGCTTCACAGGGACGTTACAAAGTGTTCTACAGAAGAAAATAAAACCAGTCAAGGCTGATAAATCACCTGCCTAATGCAGTGAGACTCTAACACCAGAAAGGAAAGTGATCACACTGAACACTGATATTATTAACTAAGCAGTGATGACTTGGGTCTGTCTCAGCAGAGTGATCAAACAGTTACAGCTCTGTCACTGTCTCATATTGTTAGACAGTTCAGTTCATTTCCACTGGATGTCCACACACAGCAGGATCACAAAAGGGCAGTGATGGACACAGTGGACTTCCCCTGTTCAGATCAGATTAATCAAGCCCTAAAATTACCAGTATGGTAAATAAATAAATGTCTTAATACAGTATGATTTCTGTTAATTTCATTATCACTAAGAGTGCTTCATTTCTTTTTTTTTATTTTCAATTTTTATTTTTGGATCAACCAGTCATATTCTTTAAAATCATATTCATTAAAATCATGTTCTTTAAAATCATGTGTGAAACCAAGGAACAGGGTCAACCACACCTCCTCACTAAGATAAAAGTTTCTGTCCTCTCTTTGCTCAGAGTTGCTCAGAGTTTTCCTGAATGACTCCTGAGCTATGAATCATGATAGACATCTTCAGGTTAGGTTAAAACCTCCCTGAGAGTTTCCTCAGAATGTTTGTGAAGACGAGCCCAGGTCTTCCTCACTGTGATGTTATATGACACAAAGCAGAGATCGACTCCAAACAGCAGGGCCTGTTTTCACCAACATTCTGAGAATCCTTTCAGACAGCTCTTAACTCAGTTTAAACACCTCTATCAAGGAGCCCTAGCTTAGGAGTGATTTAGAAAAGTTCTCAGAGTCGCTCTGAGCGAGGAAATACAGACACTTTGATCTTAGTCAGGAGCTGTGGCTGACAGTGTTGCTAGGTGTGATTCCAAGAATGTGATTGGTTGATCAAAAAAGAAAAAAAAAACGCACTCTTAGTGATAGTGGGTGTAGAATGGACAGTAAAGTCAATATGTATTTATGAATCCTATTTTATGTTAAGAACATCTCTGTTGATTACTTAATGTACTTTAAGAGTAGCCTACAAAATGTTTGAATGTTTTTTTATTTATCATGCTGGTAGTTGTAGTACTTGATATATTTGATATGAATGTGTCCATGAATGTCTGTGTGACCACTCTGCTGATGAAGGTTGAGACAGACCTCAGTCATCACTCCTGCTCTGCTGCATCACTGTTGTGATCGCTTTCATTTCTGGTGTTACAGCATCATTGCACTGGTTGTAAGATTTATCAGCCGTCTTTGGTTTAGTAGAAATGTACTATATAGATAAAGTTTATTATTAGCATCATGTGAGTGCATCTCAATTGAAACTGACCTCAAACATCATCCCTGTGTGATCTCATGTGTGGTGCAGTGATACTCAACTTGCAGCCCGTGGGACAAATCTGTCCCCTGATATGGTGCTGAGTCACCCTCCAATCAGTTTCTAATTCACAATAAAAATAAACTGATTTGCTCTGTTAGTTTTTGGTTCGCTTATACATGAGTAAATGTTCAATAATGTCCCTTGGCTGTTCCTTTGGAAGCTGCTTTTTAGCCCACACACATTAAAAGAGCTTAAATATGCAGTTTATTGTCCCATAGGAGCACTTTATGTTTAGAAAAGCAGCATCTGAGTGACTGCATGATTGAAGAGGTTCCAGGCAACTACATTTTAGTGTTGTATAAACTCTTTAACATTTACAACTAACATGCAGCTATTACATGCAGAAAAATCAGGGGTTTTTTTCTGTCATACAGGCCCAGTGTCAATCCCTGTACCAACTTAATTTAGTTAATGAGTTAAATAAATGATTGAGTTAATTTGAAAATGCAGAATTTCAAAGAAAGATGACTTATGAGCCTTTTCATTTTTTCATTTTGTCTGATAATGTTTCTTTATTTCTCCACTTTGTTATCTTTCTGCCATTTCCTCCTCTGCTTGAGAATCTCTTAAGGCTGTTAAAAGTCCTTCTCCCTCCTCCGAACAGTTTCTCACCTCAGGAGCTCACTCACTTTGTCTTTGGCAGCATTTACTCTGAACTTTGAGGGAATTTCTTAGAAGACATCACAACTCTAAGAAAATTCTTAGAATTTCACCACTAGGAGCAGCTCTTTGCACAGGAAGCTGAGTGAATGCAGCCCCTGAAGCACAACGTTACTGAACCTGCCTGAGCTGCAGAGCTGCAGTCAGTTCTACAAAGCTTATGCTACAGGGCCCCCTGGTGGTGATAAATGACACCTCAGATGCAGGAGAAAAATTTAACACTAGAGACTGATGATAAAGAAACTCTTTAAATGATTTTAAAAAAAGCTTTGGTCTTATTTGACTGTTGCATTATCTCAGTGTAGTCTTAAAGTTAAAAAGCATTTCTAGTAAGAGACTGAAGGAATATCATTTCAGCATGAAACTCCTCTTCAGGAAGGGATGTTTGACAGCAGGAAGGTGACAACACATTTGTTAAAAGTGTTCCCTTTTAATGATGAGTTTATGGTTGTGCTCTGAATGTTAAGACACACAGAAAAACAGATGAAAGCAGAGCTGCTGTCTCTGTTTTAATCAGCGTTTTGTTGTGCTTATTATGAGAACTCAAGAGGAGAGAAGAAGAAAACGGGTCAGTTTAAGCTTCACATCCTGTGGTACCTGATGCTGTTTACAAGGTTTATTATTAGGAGGTTGCTCAGCTCAGTTTATGTGAATGATTAACATTAAAATACCCTCTGCTCCTGGACAGACTAAACTGAACCAAACTACAGTCTAAAAACAGCTATTTTATGGTACCGCCATATTTTTTCGCTGTTAAAACTTTTACACCATCACCAAGTGGCTTCTCTGATTCATTTTGATCTACAGACACAATCAGCACACATTTCATTTCCTCAGTAACATCATTAACTAAGGTTTTGATGAAGTGTTTGTCACAGAGGTAGAGTAATGACCAGCCTGGTCCCACAGTTTCCATTTCTCTCCTCTCTGTGGACGACCTGAAGCCACAAAGTTTTACTTGTGCTGCCAGTCACTCTGCTGGGAAGTAAAGAAACTCATAGACTGGGGTTTATTTTATTATTTGTCGTGCAAAATGTGACGTAGCAGCTTTTAAGCATTGTGCTACTTTTTTTTCTTTTTTTTTCAATTTGACACCAGCACTTTTTACAACACTGTGGGCATAAACAAAACCTTCAGAAGTGTTGTATTTATGTGTGAAATATTTCAAACATAGAGTGGTCTTCTATTAAATATATATTTTCAACTACATAATTGATTTTAAAGGGACAGTCCACCCCAAAATCAGAAATACATACTTTCCTCTGGCTTGTAGTGCTGTCTATCCCTCTAGATCAGGGATGCTCAACCTGCCAAATCTGACCCCAGAATAGGTGTCAGGTGTCCCTCCAGTGAAAATAAATTGATGCACACTGTTAACGTCTGCCTATGATAAGACTTGATTTCTGCCTGCGGCTGACCTGTGTGTGGCTGCTGTGGTTGGATTTACTGCTGTGCAAAGATGAGTGAGGACAGCAAACGTGGAAAGGTTGAAAATAAAAATAATTCCATGAAAAATGGATGCATGAATTTGCCTTCATTTTGTCATCTCATACCACTGTGTTTAATTTGCCAAAATACAATTGCTGTATGCAAAGGCGCCAATATCAGGCACCATCACAAGTCAAAACATGCTAGCTTAAGTGCAGCTTTCCTGTCTGGCAGCCCTGTGAGAAAATGTTATTTATAATTTTAGCTAATAAATAACATTATTACTGTTTGTTTAATAATATACGGGGGCAAAGCAAGTTAAGTATCCCTGATGTAAATAGTTTTTGGAAGGTTTGATATCGCTGTAGAGATGTCTGCCTCTCTCCAGTACAGTGGTACTAAATGGCACTCAACCTCTGGTGTTCAAAGCACCAAAAAATACATTTGAAAAGCTCAGTCATCAGAAATTATGACCTGGTTACTCAAGATAATCCACAGACCTTGTTGAGAGCAGTTCAATGTAAGAACTACGTTCTTTCAGTGGTAGAATCTACCAGAACTACTTTATTTCTAAGGGTTGAAAAATAAAATTAACCCACATGCTTGTGTCCTCCCAGTAGGAGCCTGGGGTCTGCTTTTAGACCATGAACCACCAGTTGGGAACCACTGATTTTAGGGGAAAGAATCTTGATTCTGTCCAGAAACTGCTAAAACAGGCAGACCTCATTCTTGTTAAAGAAAATGATCCACATACATCACTCTTGTGTGCTGTTGAACTGTTGACTGGTTGCCTTTAAAGCGCATGAAAACATCTGTCCTCTTGTCGTGTGTCCTCCGTGTTGTCCTCCAGGTGTGGATAAGGAGAACGTCCAGCTGTCCCCCAGCTCTGCTCTGTCCAGCGGGGGTCGCACTCGCCACGGTTCAGCCAGTCAGGTCCAGAAGCAGCGCAGCGCCGGCAGCTTCAAGAGACCCAGCATCAAGAAGATCGTCTGATCAGCCAGAAAACAACCGACCCCACTCTCCTCCTCCTCCTTCTCCTTCTCCAACTACTCCTCCTCCTCTTCTTCTTCCTCTCCGCTCCTCCCCCAGCCTGCCAGGCCTCATGCTGCACTCAACTTTTGACTCTTTTTATTTCTTCCTTCTTCTCCATGGTTGTTGTTCTGGCAGGAGAACAAGCAATTTTGTGTTTTGCATCAAGGAGGAATATTAGCAAGGGCAAACTTGAATTCTGTGCTGCTTGAGATTTATTTTGAAAAAACTCAGCGTGCGTTGGAGGAGAAGAACCCTCTCTGTCCTCCTCTGGAGTCAAAGCTCTTCTTCACACATGTTCAGCAGCAGCGGCGGCGGCAGAGGTCTCACATGTGAAGCTGTTGGGAAAAAAAGTCCCTCTGAGGCTGATGGGGACATGAAGGTTCAGTTTGTGACTTTTCTCAGACAGGGAGGAAGCAGAAACTGAAGTTTGATCTGTAAACACGTCCCTCTGCCTTCCTTATGACTTCACACTCCAGTGTCAGCCAGATGGACCAAATGACAGCAGCGGAGGGGGAGGGTGGGCGTCTGCGAGACAGGACCTTCAGTGTGGACCTGCTCGGACGTCTCAGCTCCCCTCTCCCAGTCCTGTACATATTTTACATAGACAGATTATGTATAACTAGTCCTTAGTGCTAATTTCGATGTTGACGTTTTCTCCATGGTGTGCCTTTGTCAGGGTTTTTCAATGTGTACAATTTGTAAAGTAAAAGTCAAACCTTGCTGGGGACAAAGAACAGGTACTAATTATGGAGGCGAGCCGTCCATATCACCACGAGTTCACCCGAGCTGCCTCAAGACCGGCCTCCAATGATCGTCAATATACAATCATCCATATACCCTGTTGCCTGAACGTATTTATCCTGTACAGCTAGATAGTGCAACACCAATCTTCTTCTCTTCTTCTTCTTCTTTTCAAACACTTTCCAAAAATCTTCTTCTTTTCAAACACTTTCAATGTATCAACATGAAGATTGCAAAACACTAGGGGAAACGCAACCATGTAAATAGCTCCGAGCTTTTTTTGTTTGTTTGTTTGTTTGTTTGTTTGTTTTTTGTGCTTTTATTTTCGCTTTTTTTTCGTTGGTTCTATTCAGTATGAAGTGTATTCTTTCAAATTTTAATTTGTTTACACAGTGACAAGGAAAATTGTGTAATAGGCAATAATCCTCAACTCTCAAACTCCTTCGTCAACCACCGATTTTCTTTGTACAGCGAACAGGGAGAACACGTCACTATGTCAGCTCGGTGCAATATGATGCCAACTCCTGAGTTGCCTGTTAGCGTTTAAAGATTTAGCTCTTATTGATTACCTCCAGTGACCATTTGAATAGAAAAAAGGCAGTGGACACCACACACACACACACACACACACACACACACACACACACAGACCTCCATTTGTTTCACCTCAGCAGTCTGAGCTGGACCCACAGCTGTCAGGTTTGGCCTGTGGGCTCTTTAAAGGAAAAATCCACCCTAAAAGAGGCTGTTAGAGCTATGGATCATTTCACAATGCAGTACCATTCTGTGCATCCTGTTTTACAGGGTAAAAACACTTTTTCCTACAAAGAAATCTGTTATTATTTAACGACAAAATCCATTATGACCCCTTCCTATTCAATGCTGTGAGGGCACTTCTGGTTTAGGCCACAGCATCGAGACTGAGATGTGGTTAAAAGTAGAGCTCCAACCTCAACTAATCAGATATTAATCAATTATTTAATTAATTGCCAACTATGTTGATAATCGATTAATCAACCTGAGTAATTTTTTTTTTTTTTTTTTTTTTTTTAGGAAAAAAGTAAAAATTCTCTGATTTCAGCTTCTTCAATGTGAATATTTTCTGTTTTTTTTTTGTTTTTTTTTACTCCTTTATGACAATAAACTTAATATCTTTGGGTTGTGGACAAAATAAAGACATTTGAGGACATCATATTAGGCTTTATGAAACAATGATTGTTATTTTTCACCATTTTCTGACATTTTTATAGACCAAACAATTTATCGATTAATCAAAAAATTAATCTACAGATTAACCGACAATGAAAATAATCGTTTTTTGCAGCCCCGCTTAAAATCTCTGGTAAAAGCTACTAAGTGAACCTTGTTTTTTCAAACAAGTCACTAAACTGAAGCAGAATTTAACTCAAATGGTCTGAGAGAAGAGTGGACTCCTGCTCCTCCTCTTGGTTGTTTTCAGACTTCAGAATAGCTAACAGCGTCTTTAAATACACCAGACTGCTCAAAAACATCAGTGTCTGATACTGTCTAAGCACAGTCCACCTTAAATCAACTGAACTCAGAAAATATATCACCAAGTTCAAGTAACATTATTTAAGATTTTTTGCGATTGCGTGCCCTCTACAGTTTCAGAGTGCAGTTCACTTGTACAGCACTGCGGTAAATATGAACAGCTGATTACATGACTTATGATGAAAAACTAGCGAGTCATCAGCTTTGCTAACAAGCAGCTAATACTGACTAATACATCAGTAAGACAAAAAATAAAATAAAAAATAAGATTCACTTTCACCAAAATCACTCATATAGTTAGTGTTGTGTGACTTAATGTTACACACTTGTTGCAACCCGGGCGTCAAAGGTATGTAGTGCAGGAGCAGGGACTGATCCAACTGACATCGACTTATGAGATCTCGTGGTCAAATAGTGTAAGAAGGTGGATTTTTCCTTTAAGAGCTTTAGTTCAGGTTACCATTGACACAGAGGCCAGCTGTGTCATTTCAAACCAGTCCTCTGTAGCCTCAGAGCACATCTGGGAGCAGCAGACCCTCTGAACCAAACGCCGGCTCTGCACCACACAAGGCCTCATGTTGTGGGCACACTTGGAGATTTAGTTTCAACTCTTAAATCACATCATGTGTCCATGAGTGCTGACTGTTGTCCACAGCATGCTGCAGTGCTTCAGACAGCCGAGTGTGTCTCTGAGCTTCCAGACAGCTGGTGGTTTACATTTACTTCATGATGTTTAAGAAAGGAAAAAACCTGCTCAAGGTAACGACTCCATGGTGGAGAACATCACGTCTGCTGTCAGGGTTTATTTACAGCATCAACAGTCTGCATGACTGACACCATCAGCCAGTCTCAGCTCATATAGACATGTCAGGATCTGTGCCTCTGTCAGCAACAGAGTAAGAAAACTGTCAGCGATGTATTTTAGATCAAACAGCGTCTTTATCAGTTTGTTCACCAGAGAACACTTGAGATTTTTGTTTTTACTCACTGCAACTAATAATTATTTTCATTCTGTCGATCACTTTCTCCATTAATCGATTAGTTGATTTGTCCATAAAAAGTCACAGTCTCTTTTAGCCAAAGATGACATCCTCAAATGTCTTGTTTTGTCCACAACTCAAAGATATTCAATTTACTGTCAGAGAGGAGTAAAGAAAGCAGAAAATATTCATATTTAAGAAACTGAAATCAGAGAATTTGGACTTTTTTTCCTTAAAAAAAAAAGGACTCAAATCGATTAATAAGTAAAATAGTTGTCATTTACAGTTATTAATAGTTATCAACATCACTGATGGTCATTAACTGTCATTAATGTCAATAACATTGAGAGTCATTGATGATCATTTATAGTCATTACTTCATTGACAGTTATTAAAATAATTGTCAGTCATTGACAGATATTAACATCATTAACAGTCATTAACATCATTAATCGTTATTAACAATCATTGACGGTCATTGTCATTGACAGTTATTAACATTGCTGACAATCAATGACAGTTATTAACAGTTGTTAACATTTTTACACTCATTAACTGTTATTAAAGTTATTCACCGTTACTAATGGACATTGGCAGTTATTAAAATGATTAACAGTCATTGACAGTCATTAAACTGTTATTAACATCATTGACAGTCATTAACAATTATTACAGTTATGAACAGTTATTAACCTTTACTAAACCACATCCACAATTACTTGATTAAATGAGAAAATAATGGACAGATTAATGGATGATGAAAATAATCATTAGTTGCAGCCCTCATCCACTTACTCTGTCTTGTTCAATCAGTCCTGGTCTCACAGGTCCAGTGTATGGGGGTCAGGGTTTAGTCTGCAGTCAGGACGGTCACTGTAAGGGATCCCAGCTGCCTGCAGGAGGATCTGGATTTTGTTCTGAACTGAACTGGAACCACCAGCTGCCTGACGGGTACAGAGACACACTGACGGATCCAAAACACTCTGTTCTGCTGAGGAAATGGTCACATGGTTCGTAGTAAATGAGTTTAAACACACAGACGCAGAGACAGCAGCTGCGTCCACGTGTCGCCGTAAATTTGGATGATTTGGTTGAGCAGGTGTAGAATGGGACTCCACCCGCAGCCTCCGTCCACAGCTCAGCGGGGTTGGCTCGTCAAAAACGCTTCTATCCTGCCTTAACATCTATGCATGACAAGAGTTGAGTATTGTTGTACAACTCTGACTTTAGTTTTGTCTGAGCGGCGTCTCCACACGTCCGCCGCTCAGAGTCTCTCACCGTTTCTTTAAGTGTTCAGTGTACCTTACAGAATCATTTTTCAGTCAGTTCACTACTGTTCTGTTTTTCTTGGTTTGTAGTCGTCTGAGGGGATGTGTTCATTTCTTCATTCAGTAAACGTGATCATGAGATAAATTCACATGGAAAGGGACATTTTCATTAGCAGTCTCAAAAATAGTATTTTGTATTTCAGCCTCAAAGAACGTCATAAAGGGAAGACTGAGTTTACTGAAGAGAACGATGAAGAACTGAAGTCCCTCGTCCAGTTTCAGCAGATGAAACTTTTCTTGTTGTCCTCCATCACTGACATGTTTTCATGAATAGATTTGCTCGTATGAAGGGAACCAAGGTTTTGAAACATTATGAAACATTTGACTGTGGTAAAAGGGGATTTCAGTCTGTGGGTTTGAAGCGCACTGAGGCCTTCAGGCGCTGATGAAATGTCAGAATCCCGTTTGATGTCAGGTTTTCCAAACTATGGTTTCATTTTGATTGAGTGGCTGATGTGTTATTGAATGAAACATCTGCCCTCCTTCCCATGTAAATAGGCCTAACCCTAGTTCAGTGTCGAGCATGGACTTTCATCACCTTTAAGTTGTTCAAGTCACATTTTGTAACACAGCATGTCTGAAGCTCGGCACAGAGCGGCTACGAAGGTTCAGGTTGGAAGGATTTTTCGGATCGAGGCCACTGAAGCTGTAGAGATACATGTTAATTCAGATTATAGCGTCAGATTCCACTGAAACGTGTCATCATACAACTCGATCCATCGTCACTGCTCACCACTTTTCACCGTCTAACTGTTCCTAAAGCTACACCTGCTGATTTTCTCCTAAGGAAAAAAAGAAAAAAAATACGTCCTAAGAACCTGAATCGCAGAATCAGCCAGTGTATCTTTAACCAAACACAAGCAGGAAAAATCTGAAGGCGAGATTTCTTTGAGCACCGTGTTAGCAGATTGCCATTGTTTCCAGGTTTTAGTTTGACTTGTGTGTGAATGGAAACATTAAGGATTATGTATCCATAACCTCTTAAACAAGTGGTTGACTTGCACTAATTTAAAAACAGTCATGGGTTTGTAAAGATGAAAAACCTCAAAATGTGGCATGTTTTATTTGATGTTATGCAAATTCTAATGTCTGTAGAGTACTAGTCTGAGTTTTGTTTTTAATGCAGTATGTGTGACAATTGTAAATACTTTGTGTACAATTTGAGATGGTATATTTACTACACTGTACATACATGTGATATTGTATCATTTTGTTTTTGTAAAGCAGTTAGTTTCTGTATAATAATATACAAATTGAACTATTCCAGTGTTAGTAATAAAATGTTTTGCTCTCCACCATGTTTGAACCTGTGTGATAACACAGACCAGCTTTCATTTTACAGCGCCCCAGGTTTAAAGCTGGGGTAAGCAGGATATTTTTAGCATCATTTGGCAAAAGTTTTATATTAACCTTGGCTCTCTTTTCAGGCTTTAGAAAATCTAGCCTGTGATGTGAGACTTTAGTCATTCACAGGTCAGGAAGATAATTGACTGTTGAGTCTCATTCCCAAAACATTTATCTGATGACCTGGGAGTGAGACTAACCAATCGGCTGTCTTTCTCTAGAGTCGCTTACTGCCCCTTCAAGAAAGTAGAGATTTACTTTATTAATGCACTTGGGGAATTCTGTTTTTATACTCCATTGTTATTTTACATACACACACACATGGAGTGATAGGAGTGCTGTAAAAAAAACAAAAAAAACAATATATCTGTAAAAGAATAAGAAAATAAATGTGGAAACATAAGGAATAAGTGAGTAAAAAAGTATTTCTATAAAATGAGGAAATATAAAGAGTCCAGCAGTGTGTGGCTGCTACACCAGAAAAAGAAAAACAGGACAGTATCATGTTAAAACATGAAAAGTTTATTGTTATAACATGTTTTTCACATTATAAGATATTTGCATGCTATTACATCACATAAACATTTTCATTCATAACATTACACTTTTGATCTTGGTGCACCATGAAAGGTTTCATATTATAATGTGACAAATTATTATTCAGACTTATTAATTTTGTAATATGTTCTCACAATATAACATGAAACATGTCATTTTATAACAAGATAACTAATATGTATGGTTACAACATGAAAAGTTCCTTGTTATAATTTGATGATTTTGTGGTAATAACATGAAAAAATCTTGTTACAGTGTGAAAAACATCTTGTTATAAAAAACTGTCTGGGTTTTTTGTTTGTTTGTTTGTTTTTGGCATAGCAGCAATACCATTCCTAAATGAGAAATTAAAAAACAGAATAAATGTGTAAATATTAAGACATATAACAAATTAGAAAATAGTAATTATAAGCATTTTAGTTTATTTTTGTATATATTTTTTAAAATATCGTTTTGCATATAAATTACAGTGTATAATGTATATTTTACATGTTTATAGTATCATTTATTTATTTTTATTCATTTATTTTTCCTTTTTATTATACAATTTTTAGTTTCCTTTTTTTTTTTTTAAAAAAACTCTTCATTAAAAATATTTAGTATACAAGGGACAGAGGAACAGAACAACAAAAGAGCCAGGGGTAAATTACAATAGTTTACATAAAAATATTAAAAGACATACATGAATTAAAAGTTTTAATAGCCTTTTTGTTCGGAGAAAAAGAAAGCAGCTTTATATATTGTTCGCTATTTTTAGTTTCCTTGAAACTTAGTAAAGTCAGCTCTGAGCTGCTCCTCTACAGGCGCGCTCTCTGATTGGGCGGTGAGTGGACTGTGTCAGGGTGCCGGGGCGGAGCCTCGATGAGATACCCAATAGCGAAGTCCGGTAGACGGTTAGGCACGTCCTCATTGAACTGGAGTTAAATTCAGGTAACTACTGTTTGGAAGAGAATTTATCGATTCTCACCGATTAAAAATTGTCTCCTTCACAGCTTCCTCATTTTCAGCGTTAAAGATGGAGAATGAGAGATTCAGTTTACTACAGTGATCGTAGAAAACGCACATTCCCTGTGTGTGTGTGTGTGTGTGTCCGTGGTTGTTGCATGTATGTATGTTTAACCTTGTGCTGCAGCATTTACGTTAATCTGACGCCATTCATTCAAATGTATGCTGGCTTGAAAGTGATACAGAAATGTCACGTACGTTATGTATGATTGTCGTCGTGCCTGTGACGTAAAAGTGAGCTCCCAGACATGAGACCAACATGTTACGGTGCCGTCAAATCACTGTAACAGGGAACATATCTCAAATAGTGCCTTTACTGCATTCTCAGTTGCCGCGAGACTTCAGAGGGCCTGAACGCCTGAGCATCGCGAGATTTGACCAGCTGTTTAGTCTGTGTTTTTTTAGACTGGTGCTAGTCGGTCAACACGTGGGGAGGAGAGACTGACTTTTCACAGGGACACGTTTTAAAATCTCATATTATAGAAGTGCTCTGCTCTCACCGTGGCGGCTCCGAGGACCCGAAAATACTGTAAGTAAACTGAGTGAAGTGTGAAGAGGACGGAGCAGGTTTATCAGCTGAGGGGGGCACAGCATGCGAGCCGATAGCATCTACATCATGTTCACACAGCGTGACTTAGTTCAGATCTACGCTCAGTGGTGCAACACACGCACACACAATGTATTGAAACCCATTCATTGACATTTCCATGCGTCTGTGCCGACTGTCTACAGATGACTGTGTCACCGTCTCAGTGCAGTAATCCCATGTCATTGAACAACTAGCCTACTCATCTTTCACCAAGTTACCAGGCAGCACACTCCGGCTAGCCTCCGTCCCTGTTGTGTAACTTAGATTAGCCTAATTCCTCCTCTTCTGCGCTCTGTGCTCTTACTAACAACGGGTTCATGTGTCTTGAATAATAGCAAAAGCGTGTATGTAGTCAGCAGTAAGTATGCACTTGGCGATCATTTTCGCCAGGCCGGCTAGCAGGCTAACGTGAAGGTCTGAGGCCCGTGGAAGACAGGAGCACTGTGTGTCTTCAAATGTCCTTTAACCCTGCGTCAGTGTAGCTCCACCCCTCAGTGATGCACTTCGTTACGTTCGGAGCTGTGTTGTGTCGCCTTTATGTTGTGGCCTAACGCCGTGAAGGAAACTCTGAAGTGGCCTCAGACACGCGGCTTTAATGATGTAAGCAGCCAACGGTCATGCTGTTCGGGTCAAAAATAATGCAGTGAAGCCGTTAGCTGACCTGCCATTTTAATTAGTATGTGCGTTCAGGTACGACTTTAGTATTAAACGTGATGTGCAGGGCCAGCCTGCTAACTTCACACTTTGTGTCCTGCACTGCGGCCTCCTCATCATCCAGCCATGCTCTTACTCCCTGTAGTGTAACGCTAGCGTCAGGTCAGAACCACCTCTGGTACCTCGGGTTTCATGCCAGGCAGTGTCACGCCAAACTCCATGTACGTATCTGCAAATGAACACTTCTCATTCTACTGGCACAACAGTGTGCGATTTAACACTGAACCGAAGTCTTTTTAAGGATGTTCAGCGTGTTCCGTTAAATTCGGCATTCAGTAGAGGCACCTAGTGGCACATATGAACTAACTAACTTTCAGTTTCTACAACTTGCTCTCATTGCTTGCTAGCTAACTCACTGCCCACTAGTGTTAAGATTGAGTGTACGCTGTTAGCTCGGTCACACAGCTAACAGCCGTGTTGGTGTGTTTGTATGAATTAGGAAGATCTTGCGTCTTATTTTCTCTCCTGTCTCACTGCAGGGAAACAGTAAACAGCCAGAATTCTGTGTTTATGCTAGCTGGTAGAGCTAATTCCGTTAGCCAGTCACTGGTCAGTGTGGTGAAATGAATGACGGCTGGTTGTAGTTGGTCCGGAGCTAACGTTAACTAAACACGGCACGAGACGGGGATTATTTCTTCTGAGGCACACACTGTAGGTGCTGTTAGCACGGAGCGGTAGCTGAGCTGAGAGTGGTCGCTGAAAGTTGGCATTATGACCCTCGTATACAGTAACGTGAGACAACCCGGCAAGTCAAGCTGCAGCCTGTCATCATTTCACAGGTTTGCAAACGGCAATAATACGATTTTCGTTGTGCTTTTAACTGAATTGAAGGATTAGGCTGTTGTTGTGGCTAATATCAACGCTAGTTCAGTTGAAACTTGACTGTAGCAGCGAAGCTAATAGCCACAAAGCGTGACAGATTGGACAGTGTACTGATGCGTTCTGAGCAGACAGACTCCATGAAGTCTCAGTGAAATGTTAGAATAACTGCTGCAGTGAGGGACACTCTACAGTTCTACTCACATGCAGCTCACATGCTAATGTGAATGGTTTTAAAATGTCAGCCTAACAGTATGTCACGTTAGTTTAGAGAGAGTTAGCGTGTGAATATGAAAGGTTCTCTGTATCCATGCCCGTGCTCAGTGTGTTGGTCGGTCTGTAACATGTAAATACAGCCTGGCCACTCCCCGATCACAACACCAAGGTCACAGTCTCAATCTGGATTTTAAGGTCAAGAAGAACGCAAATGAACAGCATGATTTGTATCAGGACTCTACATCTGTTTGACTGGCTCTAACTTGGTATTGTAACCTTGTCCAAGGTGAGTGTAGTGTGGGCCACCATTTCATACACATACACACACACACACGTGTACAGGCTCGTCAGTACCTGTCTGTTTTAAATCAGGTGCCCATATGGAAAAACCTAAATTTTTGATTTCATCCTGTGTTCTATTGCTTTTGGAAAGGAGATCATTTCTACTAAATAATCTCCTACAATCTCCCCAGCTGTGACCTCTCCTAGATGTTAAGGGTTGAACTTGATTATTTTTGTGATGTACACAAGTTTAAAGATAAGCCCAGGTATAATTTAAAATTAAGCCTTGTTTTTGGTTGCAGTTGAAAGATCAGTCCAAACATGTGGAGCACATTTTGGGACCTATTTTTGAAGCCTTTCCTGTAATGATTATTTTCATTATCGATTGATCTGTCAATCATTTTCTTGATTGATTGATTAGTTGTTCGGACCTGAAAATGCCAGAAAATGTTCATCAGTGTTTCTCAAAGTCCAAAATGATGTCCTCAGATGTCCTGTTTTGTCCACAACTCAAAGATATTCATCTTACTGTCAGAGAGGAGTAAAGAAATCAGAAAATAATCACATCTGAGAAGCTTAACTCAGAGAATTTAGACATTTTTTATAAAAAAAAAAAAAAAAAAAACTCAAAGTGATTAATCAATTGACAAAATAGTTGACAATTCAATAGTTAATAATAATTCATAATTGATTATTTAATTGTTGCAGCTCTGTTTCATGTCAGACTTAATTTCACAGAATATATTGCTTTTTTCTAACCATATACCAACAATGTGCAAAGGTGGCACAGTGTCGTAAAAAACTGCCCTGCATGCTGTAATCAGCTTTGATCATTTGGCTGTGGTGTGAATGGCTTTTCATACATTATGAATGGAATGATTAAAAAGGTGTTACTTACCATGGTGGAGGCTGGAGGTTTTGAGTTCAGTCAGTCTCTGTGCAGCTCTTCATCTCACCAGTTCATTATGGAGGCCTCCTCTTAGGCTGTTCTTGTCATATTATCCCCAGCAAAATTGAGCTGCCAACTTCTTCTCAGTAAGGCGTTACAGTGACCATACTGTAGGCCACATACGACTCACCCTTGCTCACATACGTAGATATTATTATATTCTTGGAGAGTCAGGAACAGTCCATTTTAGGTTTGTTCTTGATATAGACATTACCAGGCTATAGTGTTTTTTAAATAGATTTATTATGCTGTGTTTTTATGTGTCCTGCTAGTCCCATCAAGTTTTGGGCTATATCCTCAATAAAACCTTTCAATTTTGTGGAATTATGTTTTCCACTTTAGAATTTTAGTTTGGAAATTTGTTGACTAATGAAAGACATGGCAGCAATTGTGAATTCAAATTTGATACCAGTAATTCATTTGATTATTTGATATGTGAAGAATTACCCATTTCATTTGGGTTGTGCTGCAAAAGAAAACCCCAGGTCAATTTTTTGGGGACAGTTAACCCTAAAATCAAAAACTAATATTTTTGCCATTTATCCATCTATTTATCCTTTTTTTGTGAGTTGCAGAGATTTTGAGCCACAGAGATGTGGCTCCAACATAATGGAGCTAAATGACATTCAGAGCGCCAAAAAATACATATGAAAAATTCAAAACCAGCATCTCTTCCTAGAAATCATGAGCCGGTTACTCAAGATAATCCACACACATTGTTGTGAGCAGTTTCATGTTGGAACTACTTTCTTTCTGCTGTAGAATCTACTGGAACTAGTTTCTTTCTACTAATAAGCAAATAGTTCCGACATGAAACTGTTCACAACAAGGTCTGTGGATTATCTTGAGTAACCAGGTCATGATTGTTGGATAGAGACACTGGTTTCGAACTCCTCAGATGTATTTTTTGGTGATTTAGCACCACAAGCCGAGTGCCATTTAGTCCCATTATATTGAAGTGAAGGCAGACATCTCTACGGGCAATATCTCCAGAACTCTGCAACTCACATCAAAAAGATCTAGATGGAAATAGCACTACAGGCCAGGGAAAAATGTCTCTTTGATTGAGGGGTGAACTGTCCCTTTTACTGAAGCTTTGTTAGAGGAAAAGAATGTATTTCATAAAGTATTTTTGTGCTTAATCAAGTACTGGTCAAATGTCTGATTTATTAGAAGTAAGAAGCAACAGCAGTTAAACTGTTGATATAATATTAAACTGCATATCATATGAATTTGAGTTGTCCTAGAACTTGATATAATCATTTGCTTGCCGTTCATTTCTACATGCTAACACTTTTCCTTAGGGATCATTATATGACCATACAGTAAAAGGCAATGTGTTATCAAAATTCTCCCTGTTGGTGCGGTCCATGGATCATCTAAAGGAACCTTTGGAATACAACAAATTAGACTTGCACAAATTGCTCGGAATCGGGCTGGTTTTCACGTGATCGGCCATGACCTGCGACTGGCCAGTCAGTCTAAAATTTGCCGGTCTAAAGCGCCGGTCAAATTCCCACTGCGCTGCGAGAGGAAAAAAAAAAAACACACACTAAGCAAACGCATTGCCTCTTCTTTTAGGTTATATGCTAACGCGTTGCAAAGCGGTGAGCTGTCCTTGAACCCCCACAATGCCTCACGGGATACGTCAGCCTGCCCAGGTCAATAACATCAGCAGCACAAAAACACGCATGTGCAACTCACGGCTTTGGCGACCTACACCACGTCGGTCCTATGGAAATTTTTTAAAGTGTGTGAGGAGGATAACAAGTTTGTAGTATGCAACACCTGCGAGGCTAAAATAGGGCGTGGAGGAACACTGAAAACGTTTGGTACGACTAATCCAGAGGTGTCCAAACTAAGCCCGGGGCCAACTGCGGCTGTTTTCGAAACCACATACTGCGTACGACACCAGTATACACTGTATTCTGCATGTTGTTTTCAGCAGTGCCCAGTATGCGACAATTAATGATTACATTTATAGCAGGCTATAACATGCTTTGGCCAAGGTGTTTGGTACCGCTGCGCTCTCTCAAGGTGCTGATCCCAACTTTGTTCATTTGTTTGTTTGTTCGGTACTGTTTTGCTGTTATTTTCTGTAGTTATTTTTGCACAATTTCGTACTTCGTAGTTTGACATATTTTCCCGTAAATTACATTTTCTATGCTGGAAACAGAGGGGCTCTATCCCGATGTATGTAGGTTCTCAACCTGACCACTTTAGTGTGTTTTCTGCTGGTATTAATAATTATTATTGAGGAAGAACGCCATTTCAATATTAATCAACATTATTATGAACATTAAATAAACTGTGCAGGTTTGACCTTCGTTGTGGCTGCACAGGAGGATTAAATGCCCAGTTCAGCCTGTGATCTGTTACTGTCTTTGTATGCTTTGTATGCATTCCCTGGAGATTTTGGCGTCTTTCTTCAGTGAGGGCCGCTTTTTGCCACAACCAGCTGCTGATGGTAAATCCATCACATGCAGTATTTCACCCCAATAGGTTTTGGATAAAGTATAAATCCAGTGATCTTGAAGCTTCGAGCTTCACCTGGAATTTTATCTGAGATTCTAAAAGTTGCAGCAAACATAAGTCCAGCGGATTTTATCTATCCAGCGCAGCGCACAGTTTGCATCTTCATTGTTTTAATATTTTGAAGTATTTCCACACAAAGCTGGTGGCAGACATCGTGTTATGTGTCTCATTCAGATTGTAGAGCCAAAAGTTACTGTATTAAGTACATTCATAATCAGACATGCTTGAATTCATGGCGATTTGTGATTGTTAACCAATTAATAAAAGCACCCTGTGTACTCAGCCGGTAGCAAATAAGCCAGAAAACACACACTACCCTGAATGAAAATTAAATCTTAAGAATAATATAGCACATGCTATGAAAAGATGATGATATAGTAGACAAAACGTTATATATTATTTATTAATGTAGAATGTGTTTTAGCAAAGACATGATTATTGAAAAGCTGGTTGTATCTTGGTTAAAATGTTCTAATAAAAGAAAGAAGATTTTGCAATATCTTGTGTTCTGTAAAGTGGTTTGGAAAAAATGAAATCTGAATCGGCCAAAATCGGTATCGGCCATCCAAGCACTCTGCAAATCAGAAATCAGGATCGGTCCAAGAAATTGGTCGGTCCAAGTCTACAACAAATGATCAAATCCACATTATCCTCGTCACTGTCCACGCTCCTTTTAATTTTTCAATCAGTGGAGCTCATTGGCAATATGCTTATTTTGTGAGTTGACTTCCAGGACTTGGATGTCTGAGCAGCCTCACTGAAAAGAACTTGGGAGTAGCTTTTACCACAAATCACTATGACTAATGTAAATGTGAACTGTGACTGATCACTAATCTCCAGCTGGGATACACAACGCAATGTAGAATTTAATCATCACCCAAAAACTGGTGATTTCATTGTCATTTCAGCCAGTAACACTATACTACATCCTCAGTGTCATGTCTTTAGTGCTTCTGCTTGTTTGTCGAGTTTCCATGAGTCAAGTCGACCTGTTGTGAGACTGTGATGTTGATGCAGTTCCCAAGTTCCAATAATCACTGCAGGAGATTAGCACAAATGACTGCATCTTTAGTACAGAAAATATGTAATATCAGTTTCTGACATGCCACTCACAGGATCCAACAAACAAACTCAGGCTCCTTTGGGCCAGTATTTGAATTGTTTGATTTGAATAATTTTCCAGACATCACATCGCAAGCATCATTATTATGTCTGTTCTGCTCATTCTGTCCTCACATGAACGTGAGTAGAACGCTTTGCACGAAGACCGACATTGGCAGGCTCATTTACTTCATAGACACTAGCTTTAGTTTCTATTTACTTTTCAGAGATACGTAGTAGAATAGAAAGTACAATATTTAGCACAAACAGTCCTTGCTATTGGTTGAGGCTGTGACTCCGCCCTCTAAAAGTTCACCAAAGTTGAACTCGACACAAAGCGAAGATGCAGATTTGTGCGTAGGTGACTGCGCCATAAAGGTGCATAATAAGGAAACCCTAAAGTAAAATACTTTGTAGGGATATAACATAAAAAGCAAGGTCCAATAATACCAGGATGCCAAGTCCACAATGTGTTTATTATGATATTAAAAAGATTACATAAAAAATGTTCTTTATTCAACAATAAATTTGATATCTCCAGCATTTTTAGTTTCTATAAATTAAGCTGTTCTATTTAATGTAGAAAGCAGGGCTGCAGCTAACGATTATTTGCATTGTTGATTAATCTCTCCATTATTTTCTTAATTAATCAATTAGTTTTTTGTCTATAAAATATCCAAACATGGTGGAAAATGTCAGTCAGTGTTTCCCAGATCCAGAGGTGATGCCCTTAAATGTCTTGTTTTGACCACAACCCAAAGATTTTCAGTTTATTCTCATAAAGGGGTAAAGACACCAGATGATATTCACATTATAAGATGCTGGAATCGGGTAATTTTTAGTTTTTCTTAAAAAAAAAAAAAAAAAATTCTGGCAATTAATTTAACAATTGATTAATTGTTGCTGCTCTAGTAGAAAGTGCTTCTACTTAACTTCTTTAATAAAATAAAAGTAGCCAACCACAATTTTAGAGTGTGCAAAAATTGGCAATTGTCCATGTCAATGAATGTTTGAATTATGTATGTACGACTGCAAAACAAACAGTGCAGCAGGCCCTTTATACAATAAAAATAATTAGTCATGTAACGGAGATATTGTCACAATCCAGTAGGTAATGAGACATTCTTTCATTGCGATATTTGATATATTGTTACAACCCTAGTACTTGGGCAATAGTAGTGTACTTGAGTAAATGCCACCACTATATATATATCTCTCTCTCCACCCCCACTCACACACACACACACACACACACACACACATATATATGAAGTTCAGAGCAGCTGCCAATGAGCGCCGTGTCTAGAAGCACGGCAGGTTTTGACTCAGTCACATCCAGGCCATGTGATGCATTCCTCCTGGTGGAGGCAGGCTTGTCCAGGTCTGTTAAGGAAAGGCATGTGCACATGGCCTTTTTTTAACATGGTCAGGGAGTCACCTCCTGTCAGGCGGCACACCAGGAATTGGGTATGCAGAGGGCTGTTCCAGTGTCGTCAGTGGGGGCTGATTCCCGAAACACAAGCTGATCATTTTGTAACTTCGAGACCTTCGACCCAGTCTGTGTTCTCTGTGTGCTCGCTGTGTTTCATTCTGTTAGGTGTGCTGGATAATTTGACTTGTAGAAAAACTTGGGAGGTTTGCTTGAAAAATCTATTCTGATATAGTTGCTAATAACTTCAAAAATTCCTTAATAGATTTAATTATGCATGTTATGTTATTTGTTAAGCAAGTTATTTACACATCACTCTAAAACTTCAAGTAAACTGCCATATTCTAGGGCTTCTGTTTTTGCCCACACACCATCCTTGTCACCAGCAGCACCATTTACAGTCGCATAATATTTTTCAGTTGTAGTAGTACATTTACATTCGTGACATTTGTGATTGGTCCTACCTGTAACACGTTTCTTTAAAATGCATGTCCAGTTCCTGGATGACAGCTGATGGCAGGAATGTCACTGTACTGTGATGTTGTTCCGTTTTCTGATCTTAAGACAAAATAACAGTTGAATTTCCACCCAGTGAAAATATTTTTTTCATTAATGGACATGGTAAAGAAGTGACTGTAAGATTAGCTGGTTGACTCCAGAGTGGTGTAATGTGTGCACACTGCACATGGAAGTATATTGTTCTTTATTTAAATGCATTTTAAAATTGTAATCCTGCCAATAATCCCCATTTTCACTGAATGTAACCAATCTTACATCTATTTTTCTGTAACTATAATGGATTACAGTCATCTTCTTTGTATCCTGATAATGTAATCCTGCTACATGTAATATGTTACTCCCCAAGCCTGCTTTTAGATGCAAGGCTAAGGGATGAGGTAGCCAAAAGTAGCATAAACACCTTAATGTTAAAATGAGTGCTATTATCCCAGTTGGAAGTTGCAAGTTCACCAAAAAATTAAAAATACATATTTTCCTTGTACCTGTAGTGCTATTTATCCATCTATATAGGTTTGGTGTGAGTTGCAGAGTTTTGGAGATATCAGCTGTAGAGATGTCTGTCTTCTCTGCAATATAAAGGAGCTAGATATCCCTCGGCTTGGGGTGCTCAAAGCACAAAAAAAAAAAAAAAAAAACATTTGAAAAACAAAAACAGCAGTGTCTCTTTCTTGAAATCATGGCCCAGTTACTCAAGATAATCCACACACCTTGTTATAAGCAGTTTCTCACAACAAGCGGTCACAGGAAGTAGGCTGTTGGAAAAAGCCAGCAACTGGCTGACTATAACAGTTGGCGTTCTCGCCTTCTGCTATCTGCTGTTACCATTTTCAAAGTCCCCATCGCTAAACAACAGCAGCCTCTGAGGTAGCAACCTACATGCTGAAAATGGCCAGTCACCCTAACTGTTGCTAACAGTACAAGAAGAAACCATTTAGTGGCTGTTACCTTTTCTCTTGCAGGGATTTTGCCATTTTAATGACCGTCACTGCATCCTGCGTTTAGCACCTCCCAAGATGATTCTGATTGGTCTAAAGAAATACAGGCAACAAGTCAGGCTATTCTTTCTCCTGTTTCCAAGAGTGAAGCTAGGCTGGTACAGTCAGGTATTTCGTACCACTAAAAGATTCAGCGGTGGTACGCAGTACCAGGAGAGGGGTCTGCAGCTAACTGCCAAACCCCACATAGAACAACTCGTCATGGTCGCATTTCCAACAAGAAAACACATCTGATAAAGTTAGTCAACATAAACAACAGTTAATTTTCTTATAATCTGCTTCTCAATTGTTCCAGTGTGTTTGTGCCAGCACAGATGTGTGGGTTTTAAATTCCTGCTGGAGGGAACCCATCTGCCTTTCCAAAACTCTCTAGTTACTGCTGGCTAACGTCAACTTCTGCTGCAGCTGACTGTCTGATATCGAGGCTGAGGGGTTTTGGCAGGCGGTTGTTTCTCGCTAACATCTCAAGACAAACAACACAGACAGCAGGTCAAACATATGCCACTTCCACACCTCATTCTGTAACTCTGGTGTAATAGCAGTGCGGGTGAGCATCTTTACTTCCTCAACACACACAGTGTGTTGAAAGGTGCGTTTTTATGATATATTGGTCCTGTACTTTCATGATTTTTTCATGACCAAACCAGTACCAGATTTTCTCAGTCTTGTTTGCCATAACTTTCAGGTTCTAAAATTTCATGACCTCAACAATTAGAGTTGGCAAGTTACCATGTGAATATACAAATGGAGTGCATTTGTATTATATTTATCAAAATAATTTCAGGAGACATGATAGACTTATTTTGCAAGTGTTGGGTGAAAGATGAAATTAAATTGTGAACTTGAGTTTGAGTGCATTAAAATTAACCCGCAAGAGGCAGATCCTGATCAGTTTTTCCAGATTTGCTTGAAATAGTATTTACTATGACACATTCTTTAACTAATACAGATGTGTCTGTGTGTCTTTGTGTCTTTCAGGTGTAGCTGTTAGTGTCCTGAGGAAATGCCGCTGAGGTTTCGCTCTGTTGTGCCCTACACACTGCCTGGAGTCCTGGCACTGATTGGCTGGTGGTGGTACATCTCGCGGAAGAAAGAGCGGCTCATCAGCCATGAAAGCCCAGAGGGGGCTCCAACTGCTGTGGGCCTTAGAACATCTCCAACAGAGGGTAGCAATGGTCTGGTTGAGAAGAGCACTGTATCCCCCACAAATGACACAGAAAGCCCCACCCACATAACCCCAAAGGTCAGTCACCAGAGAATAGACCATGAAAAGATCTCTCAAGGCCATGTCCAGGACACTGAAGCAGCACCTTTACTAGAACAAAGTTCTGAAGAACGTGCCCCTCACCTGGGCAGAATAAGACAAGAGGAAGTCCATAAACCCTCAGCATCACCTGGGAAAGAAGACAGCTTGCACGTGTCATTGAAAGACCATAAAGACGCAGCGAAAAGTTCACCTGCTCCGGTACAAGAGCTGGACAAACACCTGGTCAAAGATCCAGCTGCAGTAGAAGTCATCCTGCCCTGCCAGTCTACCAAAGTCAGCAGCTCCTCCCCTGCAGCAGCTCACCTGTCTGATGCAGAGAGGCCTGAGCCTGAGGGGGAGGTGGCGAAGCACCACAGCACTGTTAACACACAGGATGAGATGGTCGTCTGCGCAGTCACCCCCACCAAAGTGCAGAGAGCGGTCCCAGCCGAGGCCGTCTCTCTGGAGACCCCCCCTTCAGCGCAGGACTTCCACCAACACGTTCTAACCAGCACACCCACCTTCCCAGCCTCGGCCTCCACAGCCCTGACCACGGTCCAAGACTCCACCACCACATCAGTGAGCCCACAGGACACCCAGGTCCACAGCAGCAGTGCAGAGGAGCAGGATCTGGAGCTTCTGGCATCTGGACTCATAACTGAGGTCATCTCAGCAGCCACCCAGGAGGTCCTTGGTGTCACCAGCTGCCAGGCCACAGACAACAACCAGCCCACACCACAGGGCAGTGGAAGACTCTGCTCCCAACAGGAGCCAATCACAGCAGCACAGCAGCAGCACCATCTACTGACGAGCCCCTCTCAGAGAGAGGCAGCAGAGAAAGAGGAGCAGGGGATGTCCAATGGCTGCTCCCTGCTCACTCACAGGGTTCACCAGACAAACAGTGCACAGAGAGGCCACTGGCCAACAGCATCACACCAAGCAGCACAAAGTGCCCCTTTGCTAAACGTGAAGCTGACAGGTGATGAAGCAGCTGTGCTGGCTGAGGACTCCGCCTGCAGCACATGCCACTCTGAGGACGGCATCAGCAGCGAGGACCTCCAGAACAGCATGTTTAACAACCAAATGGATGTGATCCAGGTTACAGACTTGTCAGCAAAAGAAGCCACACAGCCTCAGTCACTGGTAGAGAGCGTCACAGAGGCCGCAAGTGAGGAGAACTCAGTGGAGGCTGTGTGTGAGATTAAGAGGCTCAATGGAATGGGCCTGAGGAACGGAGCTCACGGGACATGTGAGGTGGAGACGGACCAGTCAGGAGGTGAGACATCAGTCTGTTTAATCTGCTTATTTGTGGAAGTAGTAGTGTCATTAGTGTTAGTGGTGCTTAGTATATCCAGACCAATACAGGGTGTTTGAGAGTTTATATTTTATGCATTTATTTTTGTCAGACTCCACAGGCGTGTAGTATAGCCATACTTCACAACATTTTGGTGGCATCTTGGCGTGCTGAACTGCCAGGTCCATCAAATACATTGCATTCGACTTTACAACGGAGTGCATGGGCTGTAGCTGTTGCAATACTGGGCTGATCGCATGTATCACTAAACTGAAGAACACTTGTGATGTTTGTCAGCAAACAAAGCCATACAAATCATTTTTTTCTAGTTTCGGGCACAAAAAAGGGTCGAATGCAGGTGCAGCTATTGTTTGACTAGAAAAGTTTCTACTACATGGCACTGGTTTATTTCAGTTGATACCGTAAAGGTATTGATTACTGATACTCAACTCTAATGATGAGCCTATAGGCTGTTTCAAGGCTCTCGGCACCAGTATAACTTTTAAACCAGATGCTGCTACAACCTCTTCTTTTAGTCCTATTTTAATTAATTTCTATTTCACTTTGTCTTAGTATTCCTAAGTCTGTATTACTGTCTGTATCTGGTGGTTGATTTACTTCTTTTGTAAAGTACTTTGTGACATTCTGCTCCTGTAGGGTGCTATCTAGAACTGCCCCAGACTACTACTTTCCTAGTTAACTTGAGGGCTGTTCATGCTGCATATTCTGAGCCCATGGCTATCCTTAGCTTTGGTTCAACTGAGCATTTTTTCACACACACATTGTTAACCCAGGGTTAAGCTAAGCCCAGGGCTTTATGATTCACACTGCCCTTTTCGTAGCCTCAGGCCAAGAGAGCTCACAGATCTGTTAGCCTGGGGCTAAGTGCAGTGTGAAAAACCCTTAGTAGTTGCTAATTCAGGCAATGGTTTTAGTTCCAAGGCTGAGAAAGAATGTTCTAACACTGTGTTACATTACAGAGAAATACAAAACCGTACTAATGAGCCTTTAAAATAGAAATTTCACAAGGGGGCATGAAGCGAGCTGCTTTTTAACGACAGTCCTAACAGTTTAACATCACACAAGTTTCATTGTGCAAAACACTGGAATGAGTAACTTCATAAAAACAAATACTTGTGGTCTTACCAACATGATGGAGGGTGTGTGCTTAAACATTAAGTCACTCCTCAACCATGTCATGCCTTTCTTGTGCCCAAATCCTCTATGACTTCATCACCCCTGGAGTAAGAGTCCTGGTCAGACCTCTGTAACATTACATCACAGCAGTACTATAGTCACTATCATCCAGCAGACAGCTTTTTTTTCCCCCTGCCTTTTTTTTTTTTTTTCTTTTTTTTTTTTTTTTCTTTTTGGAAGCCGGGGTGTCCTTACTTTTTCAAGGGGCTACAGGACAGTGTGTCACACACTGGACAGATTGTAAAGCCTTGGGGCAAACTGTGATTTATGATAGTGGGCTATATAAATAAAATTTGCCTGGACTCGGGTCCCCCTGCTGTTCCAAAGCTCTTGTGCTAGCAGTGTTAACAAACACCAGTGCTCCCCTGGCAGTTAAGTGCAAGTGCCCTACATTTTTAGTGTCTTGCATGTTGCAAGAAAAAAGGTCTGTGTTGCAACTGCCCCCGATCCTCTAATAACCTTAAAGACAAAATGTAGCACCAGAATGAGATTTGAATTGTTTTTTTTTTTTTTTCTGCAACTGACAGACTAATGAAACCTTAGTCGACTACACTCTTCTCATTGACTAACTGCTGTTTGACAATTAGGGGGCAGCCCTCATGACTTATAAAGTTCCAGGATTTACTCTACTGCTGTTCATTATGAATGAGAGCAGCTGACAGCAGCCTGGCAGAAGAGATTCTCTTTGGTGTGCTAAGATTTTATAACTAAACTAAAACCAGGATGTATCTTTATTTCTCTGACTGTGAGGAAATCAGATGTTTTATCATCACAGATGATGATCAAAGGCCTTAAAACTGTGATTTGTGTAAGCTGTTAGAGCAGCTGAGTATGATGCAGGTGAGCAAAGGAGTCATAAATACATCTCTCCTAATTATATGTAGCCTAAGATTTATTGAAGACAAAACAATTGTAATAACAGTGAGTATTTCTGAAAAGTACATTCATTAACAGTAGCTTAAAGGGACAGTTCACCCTAAAATTAAAAATAAATATTTTTTCTCTGGCCTGCAGTGTTTATCCATCTAGATTTTTCTAGTGTGAGTTGCAGAGTTTTGGAGATATCAACTGTAGAGATGTCTCCCTTCTCTCCAATATAATGGGACTAGATGGCACTCGGCTTGTGGTACCAAAAGTACCAAAAAAAAAAAAAAACACATTTGAAAAATTCAAAACCAGTGTCCCTTACCAAGAATTGTGACCCTGGTACTCACGATAATCCACAGACTTTGTTGTGAACAGTTTCACGCAGGAACTACTTTCTTTCTAGTAGAAAGAAAGAAGTTTGAGTAGATTCTACTGCAGAAAGAAAACATAAAAGATCTAAAAGGATAAATAGCATCACAGTGTAGGGGAAAATATGTAATTTTGATTTTGGGGTGAACTGTCCGTTGAAACATTACATGATGAGACCAGAATTTCTATTAAGTGACAATCTCTGAGCAGTGATGAGTGTGACATGACAAGAGGGTTGTTTTTTGAAATGTACATCATGTTGTACATCATGTGCTGAGTTCACATCAACAGCAAATTAATAAAACATTTGAGCAGATCAGAAAGCATCAAGACAACTAGAAAACATTTTGGCTTGAAAGTTGATGAATATGAATGAATTCATTCATTACTTGACTGTGGGAACAGTCATGTAACTGCAGGGCCACCCACTAGCTTTTTCTGGAGCTTTTAACTGCATCAGTTGCCTTGTAGTTGGTTTAATTGTCATCATGTGATTCAAGTATGGAACTACAGTCACATGGAAACAGGTTGTTCTGTTTGTACCAAGTAGTTCTAAATGTTGAATGCTCATGTTTGTGTGCAAAGCATTTGTTAGTAGATGTAAAGCTTTCTGAATTGTGAAGCTGTGGCAAGAATTACAACAGCATAACTGCAATTTAGTTTGCTTTCAGTTGGGGCTGCAGAATGAATCACAATATTATTGAAACTGCAATATGGCAAAGTGCAATATCCTAATTTCAGACCTAAATTGCAGTTTTCTGAAAAAGGAAAAACGTGTGAGAAAACAGCTTTATAATGAGGTACTGCAGTACTGCAGAGATGACCTGCCCTAAAAATCTTGTTCTTCAGATGGAAGAAAACAATTTTGTTTAGTACAGACTCCAACAAATATCACATTATCACACTTTTAATGGTATTTTTTTTCAGTCAAGATGAAATTGTGATGCAAAAATGATCATTAAGTGATGGTAAATACTTGTTGAGGGACATGACACGCTGAAGATTAGAGCAAGAAAATGTGATTTCCTGTTGAATGTGGCTTAAAATACAGCGTAGATGTTCTTTCCAGTTTCATGCTGTTGATGATGATATGTTGAAGGATACACCAGGGAAACTGTAAAGTATGAGCACTGGACCCTGAAACATCTGTGTTGTTTTAAGTATGGCTCTTAAAGATGATGACGAGTTTGTGTATGTCCCTGTCTGTCCATCCAGGCTCTGATGTGAACAGTATGGACTCAGTGGACAGCGGCTGCACTATGGGCGCCGGGGAAAGCCAGAGCAACCACGCTGCCTCCTCAAGCTCTGAACTCATCATCTGGGAAATTGAGGTGCCAAAGGTGAGTCGGGACAACAGGAGATCAAACTAGACCATTCCACACATTTCAGTGTGGAATGGAACCATGCAGCTTCACTTCTGTCAGTGGCATGTGTTCAAAAATAACGTGAAAAGCTTTTAGACGCTTACAAAAATGTTGGGTATTGATCACATTTCCTGATACTACCTGGTGGTATCAGGAAACATTGGCAGACAACAATACACACCACTTATAGTGCTCACACAGTCACACACTCAACCTGTTAATCATTTACAGTGTAGGGTGGCCTGCAGGTCCAAGGGCCGAGGACAAAGATTTACACTTTTCTTCCTTTTATTATTAGCATTATAATCATATAGTCACGGTGGTGTTGGAGTGTTTAGCACTGTCACTTCACAGCAAGAAGGTTCTGAGTTGGAATCCCCCAGCTGGCTTGGGGGCTGGGGACTTTGTGGCTGGGGCAGGACCTTTTTGTGTGGGGTTTGCACGTTCTTCTCATGTCTGCGTGGGTTCTCTTCGGGTTCTCCGGCTTTCTCACACAGTCCAAAGACATGCAACATAATAGGTTAACTGATAACTCTAAATTGCCCGTAGGTGTGGATGTGAGCATGAATGGTTGTCTGTCTCTTTGTGTCAGCCCTGTGATGAACTGGTGACTTGTCCAGGGTGTACCCCGCCCAATGTCAGCTGAGATGGGCTCCAGCCCTCTTGTGACCTGTCAGGATAAGCAGTTACGGACACTGGATGGATAGTCATCCAGGGGGAAATGCTGAAGAGGAGGCAAAGTCTGAACATGAGTCCTGTGACATTACAGTCCAAACTGAATTTTTTCATATGCCAAGTTGGCAAGTTGAGCTCTCTAGAAGTTGCAGTAAAGACTGAGGGGTGTACTATGAAGGGAGAGTAATAGGTTAGTGAAGATATGTTGAGTCTAAGGCCTTGTCCATGTGCACACGTGTTTTTAAAATCGGTGTTTTAAAACCAAAATGATCTCCGCCCAGAGAAACATAACAATTTTCAAGGAAAATCTCCATCCATATTAACACGTCTAAAAATGAAACCTGAAAATTCACTTAAACTGGGCATGCACATCTGGTGTAAATAAGAAGCAGGTCATAATGATGAGGCAGAGAAATGTGACTGCTGTTCACAGCATCCTTCCTGGATGTGTTTTGTCTGCTTTTCATCATTGTACTTTCAATTTCCTTTTGTTTCTCTCTACAATATAACATCCATTCAGTCAATGTACAAACACAAATACTCAGTATAATAACACATACTCACTGATGCTTATAGCCTACATTCACATGTACACTTTTAGTTGGGCTATTCATTAAATTGTATTTTAATTATTTGGTTTATAGCAGAACTACTTTTCCTTTAATTGTATTATGTTATTACTGAAACAATTAATAACACCTTTATAGCTAGTTGAGCACCAAATACCAACAGAAAGAAGTAATTTCGCTGGTGCTAATGCTAAATAACGTGCAAAATGAACACAGTAACAACAGACTGACCAAAACAATCATCTTCCAGCAAACTTTGATGTATCAAAACAAATCAATTATTGACAAAAACATCCACGAAACAGAACTTGTAGTTACACAACTCTTGTACAGTCAAAGGAAGTTTCCCCTTTATGTCCGTGCAGTCTGTGGACTAGTTGTTTTATTTGGATATGTCACCAGTACTGTTTGTTTGGTGGTTGATGACAATACGCTTCACTTCAGACTGCGTACTCTTTGTTTTGATGAATTCTGGTTGCAGGAAGACATTCCTGCCAGACTTGTCAGATGATGACTGAAAGCAACTTACTGGTATAATCCAAATGCATTAGCAATTTTCCAGAGTCACTCGAAGTATATCCACAGGACTCAGTTTTGTTGTTCCTTCCAATGCAGATGTACTTTTCCACTCAGGTTGATCAGGTTGATCATTCAAAAGTTTTCTTGCTATTCCTAGTCCTCCACAAAACAGCGCTTCATGCAAACAGTCAGGGTAACCATGGAGATAACTGACATCAAACAAAGGAGAGAACAGCGCACACTCTGACATTGCAGGCTTAAAACGCTGATTTCCCTGTCTACATGACAACTCTGAAAACTGAGTTTTTAAATATTTTCACCTTGGTAGGTGTTTACAAAAAGTTTCATGAAGGTTTCTCTCCTTTAACCTGGCTAGATCACCATGGTAACTTAGACTGAACTCATTACCTGGTCCGGAGCAGGTTATGTTCTGAGTTTCTGATTAAATCGGCTGCAGAAGTGCCGCTCTTTAACTAATTCTTTTCTTGATGATGTTCTTTATGAGTGATATAGATTCTCAGCTGAGGGAAGAAGTTATATATGCAACCTGTAGGCATCACTTGCCATGGGAACCTCAGTTTGGTGATTTTTTTCTTTTGTTGTTTTCACCCCGTTTGCCTCAGGTCATATTAAGACTTTACATTTTACACAGCAGATCGTCCACACACTGACAGAATAATGATAATGAAGCAGACACTTAGGATGTTTTTCAGCTTGGTCCTGATTTGCTATCAAGTCTGTTTGGCACTGCTGATATTACAGCTCCGAACACCAATTAGAAAATTGATTAGTCTATCCTATTCATCACAGATAATATTCACTCAATAACATTATTTTACATTGATTTGGCCAAAAACTCAAGTGAATTACATGTAATTACATGTCCTTCTTTATGGGACAGTGTCAGACTGACAGTATTAAAATAGTGTATCAAGTTCAATGTGCAGGTGTCACACTAGATTTTTTTTTTTATGTTTTCCTTTCATCTAATTTGTCTTAGTCTTTAGTTTTGATTTTTTTCAGTAATATGTACATTTTTTAACCCTCCATCATAATGACTTGTAGACTGAACTGTCAACTTGTTGCACTTCATTTCAGAGGTCAGATTAGAAGGTCTGGACGCAGGGTAAACAACTTGTTCATCTTCACTGAAGTAGGCGGCTCACAATCCAGAGTCTAAAGAAGAAAACCTGAGTTAACAAAGGAAGTTGATAACCACCGTCATGATAGCCGTTATCTCTGACAGGGGATATACGTTTTGTTGAGCAGCTCATGCAAATAAAGCCTGGCTGTGTTGAGCTTCCTTCGTAGAACAACCTTCAGGAAACCACAAAGCTTAAACTGTCACAGTGCATGTGGCCCAGTACTTTTAACGTAGTCTTGTATCATTACTTTTAGAAATTGCATGTTAAATCCTTAAATATGAACCTGATACCTTTTATATCACATTTAATCCACCCTTGAAAATAATCCTCAAACAAGTGATTTCCTCCTGTCCAGTGAAATTTGCTAAGAACTACAATAACCAGCTGTTTTTGGAAATGACAGAGTCTGTTTTTAATCAGGAACTAAGATAGACAAACACACTTTTGGTTTGGGTCTGCATATGAGATTTTCAGAAATATTCAAATGAGGGTTCCGCCAGTGTTTGAGTGTTGGTTAACCTTTTAAACTAAGCAATAGTAATGATAAATCAGGGTCCTCGCGGAGTCTTAAAAGTATTGAATTTTGTTTGTTTTGTTCGGTTATTTAGTATTTAAAAAGAACCTAAAAGTGCTGTTTGTAAAATGGCAGCAGAATCCAAAATCTGAGTGTGCCTATTCAGGCTCTTTGACTGTGAGTATAACAATGATCTGCTAAATTCAAGTACTTGGTAAAGAATTGTTGTCTAGGGCTTTAAGTCCACACTGATTTTGCAATATATTTTTAATACTTTTGCCAGTATGGTTGTGAAGTTGCCATAAAATTTCATTCTAAGTGATATTAAAAAGGTGTTACAAAGTTTTAAATGTGACCTGGAGAGCCCTGGAAGGTAAACTGTATTAACAATATTGTTTTTATGAGCTTTCCTTTTAAAATGTTCTTGTCTCTTCTGCTTGTCCTCATTACCCAGCATCTTGTCGGGCGGTTAATAGGGAAACAAGGGAGATACGTGAGTTTCCTGAAGCAGAACTCTGGAGCAAAGATCTACATCTCCACCCTGCCTTACACACAGGAGTTTCAGATCTGTCACATAGAGGGTGAGTCAGAGGAACCGGATGATAAGAATCTGGGCATTTCAGAGAAACTGTTAAACGTATTGTATCAGTGTTTTTGGAGTACACCTAATCCTTCTCTTTGTGTCTGATCTCTCTCAGGTACGCAGCAGCAGGTTGATAAAGCCCTGTCCTTGATTGGGAAGAAGTTTAAAGATCTGGACTTGACCAACCTTTATGCACCTCCACCACCCCCACTCACATTGCCATCACTTCCCATGACCTCCTGGGTAAGAACGGGCTCTCTGTTTGCTCACTGCCACTGTTTATATGGGGACTTGGTTTGTAACACAGTCTAAATAAATAAATAAATAATGTGGTATCTGATCGGGGCACAGGCTTGCATACTCACCAGTACCTTTTAGGCTAAATCGGAGGCATTTCCCAATACTGTTAGTATAAGAACAACTCTAACATTTTTCTTTATGTGTCCAGGGTTTTCCCTGGCTCAAAATAACATACATGTTCACCATGCACCTTCAACTACACTGCAAAAATAAAATATGGTGCTTGTGAAAAAAAAAAAAAAAGCTTGACCCAGCTGAACATAAATATAATATAAACACCTTTTCTTTAATTTACACATTTCACATCCAGCAAAATAGGTTGCTGAACTTTGCATTAAAGCCACATTGCACAACCAGAGTCAGAACATTTCAGCCCTATGTCTTTATGAACCTTTCTTACACTTGTAGTCCAGGCTCTGTTAATCCTTGACCTGACAAATTTACCACATTTCATAATTAATATGCATTATTACTTTTTAACTGCTGTAATGATTAGATGTCTAACATTACACTTTGAGCTGGTGCCGTGATCCTCCTCGTGAACTCTGTCTAAAGTAATCCTACAAGACGTCTGCAAAGCTGAAAACATTACAGTGATGGGTGTAATTTTAATTTAGGAATTTTTCTTGCTATTTAAGAAATTGGACTGCTTGGATGCAAAAGAAACAATATTCACCTGTTAGAACAGCCAGGAAGAATCAGGCTGCTACTTTTTTGTTTTAAAATGCATAAGTCGTACTACGTTTCCACCTTGTGTTCATATTGCCCCAGCTATTAGGACACCTAAAATGCAGACGTTTTGGAATGCTGCTGGACCCATTTCAGTTTTAAAACCCTGGGGTTGTGTTTTAGTCTGGACAGGCAGAAACAGAGACCTCTGGAAATGATGACGCAGACACCCAAGTGTGCTTCATGACTGGGTCTATCAGTCATGACATGTCATTCCCTGATTCATCATCACTGCAAGCTTGCAGACAGCTGCTGTCGCTTGATTGCTTCAAATTTGTTTGTTTTTTTTGTTTTTTTTTAATGCTCTTCTAAAGGTTCACATCTCTGGATGAGGAAGCTGCCATTCAGGAAAATCAATAGAAAGAAAGACTTTTCCAGCACTGCGCAGATTACGATACAGGGCCACAGTGTTTGTGTAGAGCTGCAGTTGCAGTTAGAGATGATAGAAATTACACAGAGAAACACTTGTTAGAGTTTTTTATGAAGACAATCATCTTGAGAGCTGGAGGTGGTACAAAACTTGACAGAGGCGGCCGCCTCATAATTCTCTGTGCAGGAAAAACCCTGGTGTCGTCTTTCTCCACTAAACCGCCTAGAAATATTGGGAATGGGGTTCTAAAGTATTCAGATAAGACTAATTTAGTACTGTGTTGAGATTTTATAAAATGCTTTGATTTTATTAAGTGTTTGAAGATGAAATACAAACTAGATTGCCCAGTTAAAATGCTCATCAGACCTAAAACACATTGTACACAGGTTTACTCTTATTTCAGGCAGGACTGTACAGCCCTGGAGAGAGAATCATTTTCTTTTACATCTCTGTGCTTGCAAGGTTAACAGTATAATTGCCATATTACAAGCCACAACCTCAGGTGGTGTTTATTTTATTGGCCAGTGTATTACATTGCAGGATAATATTGCATTTCACTGTGGCAAGAAGTTGAGCAACTTTTTTTAACCTGTCTGCTTTGTGTCTGGCACTGCACTGGTATCATTAAAATAACTGAGGATGACATGTGGTTCTAGCAGCAGTAGACTGGATCCTGGAAGACTTACAGTTCTTCTGGTGTCATTTCCCCTCTCAGCTTCTGCTCCCCAGCGGAGTGACAGTTGAAGTGATAGTGGTGAACATCGTGTCAGCCGGTCACGTCTTTGTCCAGCAGCACACTCACCCCACCTACCACGCTCTGAGAAGCCTCGACCAGCAGATGTTCCTCTGCTACTCTCAGCCGGGCACCCCCGCTCTGCCCTCACCAGCTGAAGGTAACCTCAGTCACACAGTGGGGTTAAAGACAATGAACATAGTCTTGACTTTTCTTGTCTTACAAGCTCAAGGCATTATAGGTGTGCAAAAACATGATAATCAAAAGTCAGATAATGCTTTGTATGATTTTTATCTGTATTTGTATTGAATTCAGCAGTATTATTTCCTCTCCATGTCTAAAGGGCAACACTGTTCTACTGTAGCTTACAGTTTTAACAGTCTTTGTCTGTCTGTGTGTCTGCAGTTGGTGTGATCTGTGCAGCTCCGGCAGTGGAAGGAGCTTGGTGGAGAGCTCAGGTCATCACCTTCTATAAAGATACAAATGAGGTGGAGATTAGATATGTCGACTATGGAGGCTACGACAGAGTTAAGATTGACTCACTACGACAAATAAGGTGAGTCTATTAAAACACCATCCAGAGGAACGGTGCTGATTAGAATACATCAGGTCAGGTTCTTCTCTGAATACAGTTTCCTTTCCATCCTGGCCAACATCGGCTTTGTAGCAGCTGCCAAACTCTGCAGACTCGGGCAGTTTTTTGAGCCAAAACCAGTCCAAGATTCAGTATGTATAAAGTGCATCTTTCTTGAATTTTATTTCAGTGTTGGACCAAGTGCACTCTCTGTGCAGGTAATTGGCTCTACTGTATGTATTAGGGTTTGGTGATATATCTTGATATACACAATTTCTCTAAACTAACATATTGTAAATTCTGAAAAAGTGCAAACATATGCTGATCTTATAGAATATGATGCATTGCTGTAGATTAAACTACCCACTAGAATATAAAATAGTTATAATGAGCACAACCTTAAACATCTGCAGCAGTGAAGTGCAACATACACGTTAATGCAGCAGCAATATTCATCCAAAAACATCAGATGTAATAGTAAAACACTGACATGCAACATTTTACTGCACAATAAGTAATGCTACATTTACTTTTACACCTTTAGTAAATTTTAATATAAGTTTAGAATGCAGGATTTTTCCTTGTAGTGGAGTATTTTCAACGTGTGATTGTGGTCTGGAGCACTTTGGTGTGAAAGTGATCTAGCTCAGTAGCTGCTATGAGTCAGGCTAAAGACAGTTAAATAAAGCTAAAAGCAGAGGTCTTCCCGACACTTTTTGGAGTGGCAGCTGCAGGTAGAGTTGCAAACATGATCAGATGATCAGTCGTGTTTTCTCATGTTATTTTTGTGTTAATTTTTTCTTGCCATGGTGAAAGCCATGTAGATTAGCCTTTTTAAAGAAGAATTTGAAAATGTAGATGACAGTTGTCAGGGCAAAAAAAACAATGATCTGTTGATCTTAACAAATCAAGTCTCCAAAGTCTTACCGTGACAGGAGCTTACTGGCTAAAACACAAAACTGTTGACAGAGCAGTGATGGGAGAGCAAAGTGACTCGTAGTTATGATGAGCTGTTACAAGCTTGTAAAGGCAGAGCCACTAGGAGTCACTGCTCTGCTGTAAACAAGATTTTTACATTTGTTACACCTGTGTGTTTTCACTTTGTCATTATATGTGAGAAAAATATTAAAATTCCCTAACTACAGTGTGTTTATAAGTATGTATACTGTATGAACTATCACCATAAATCCTCTTAACACATAACTTTTGTATTTTCCAGGTCTGATTTTGTAACACTACCGTTTCAAGGTGCTGAAGTATTGCTTGATAACATCGCCCCACTTCCAGGTACGACTTCACACTAACACATCATTTAAAACCTGCAGCTAAACATCCAACTTTCAGTGGGACCTTAATTTGAAATGGTCTGCTTGTCTATTGTTTGTTTTTTCAAACTTGGTCTTAAAAACAAAGTCCAGATTTGCTGTCTGAAAGCTGCAGATGTTGTGTGGACATGTTGTTCTATGTGTGTGACATGTGGTTCATCAGGAGAAGATCGTTTTTCAGCAGAGGCCACATCAGCGTTGGAGGAGATGACCAGAGGAGTGGCACTGCTTGCACAGGTGAGTCCCCGTCCTCACTGAACCACACCAGCGTGTCAGTCAGCTAGAACTAACTGGCAGGGACAGATAAGTGAATGGGGCCTACAAGGCACAGACCCAGGGGCCACTTGGGGCTTTTCCACTTTTGAGTCAAACCACACTGCACTGATCTGCATTTCCATCACCAGTTTTATCACACTGAGTTGTGCTGAAATGGATCTTTTCTGGAATAGGGCCTAAGAGCGTCCGACTCACCTCCAAGCAGGTTGCAGTGATGTCTCACCTTAGTTTGAAGTGACAGTTAACATTTCCAGCTGAAAAGTCACAATCCACAAATCACAATGGATGCAAAGCAACTACAAAGAGACACAAAATTACAGCAAAGAGACAAAATGACCAAGAGAGAGACGCAGACCACTACAACAACATGAGACAACCACCAAGAGATGTGAAATGACTAAAAGAGATGCATAACAACTACAAAGAGAAACAAAATGACCACAAATAGTCACAAAATTACTACAAAGACACATGAAACAACCACAGAGAGTAACAAAACAACTGCAAAAACACAAAGTAACAACAAAAATACAGAAAATGACCACAACAGCTGTAAAGAAATGCAAAACCTCATGTTTTGTGTCTGGGTGTCTTGCTCTTGTTGGAGTCCTTTTTCTGTCTCTGTCCACGGGTCACACTTACAATCCATCCATGGTAATTGTCCATTTTTCTTTCTTTCTCTTTCTATAAAGGTCTCAAATTACGATAACAACACAGGCCTCCCACTAGTCCACTTGTGGAACATGGTTGGAGATGAGGTATGATGCTATCTGACACACTGTCATCACACACTGTCATCACACACTGCTCCTTACTGCCTGTGACAAATACTGTAGTCTGAGGATTCTGTGTTGTCTGTCTGTACTGGTAGTTTTTAAAGTCATGTGGATTATCTTTGAAACTACTTTTCTTACACAGTTCTAGTCTTCCCAACAATGAGTACAAACAAACAGTTCACCTGAAAATTAAAAATACATTTTTCTCCCCTGGTCTGAAGCACTGTTTATCCAGCTAGATAGTTTTGATGTGAGTTGTAGAGTTTTGGAGATATCAGCTGTAGAGATGTCTGCCTTCTCTCCAATATAATGGGACTAAATGGCACTCTAAATTCTAAACCAGTGTCTCCTTCTAGAAAGCATTACCTGGTTACTCAAGATAATCCACACTGACGTGAGCAGTTTCATGTAACTATTTTCTCACTCGTAAAAGCAAGTAGTTCAAGTAGATAGTAAAGTACTTCCAGTAAATTCTAAAGCAGAAAGAAAGTAGTTCCATCATGAAACTGCTCACAAGAAAGTCTGTGGATTATCTTGAGTAACCGGTTTGTGATTTTTAGGAAAGAGACACTGATTATGGATTTTTAGGATGTGTTTTTTAGTGCTTTGAGCACCACAAGCTCCATGTCATGCCATCCCATTTAGTCCCATTACTGGAGAGAAGGCAGACATCTCTACAGACTCTGCAACTCACACCAGAACTATCTAGATGGATGAATAGCAATAGAGGCCAGAGGAAAATTGTTTTTTTGATTTTGGGGTGAACTGTTCCTTAAAGTTGACACTCTAGTTTTGCCTAAAAAGTAGTGTCAGTATTTAGAAATCAATATTAAACATTTAAGTGGAAAGAACAAATTAATGAGATCATGTTACACTCCAATTCAAAGGAGAGTTCAAATAATTTTAAATTGGGTTATATGAGGTATTTATCCATAGTCGGTGTCATGATAAAACCCAAATATCACTCTCTTCAAAGTAAACACTCCTTTGGCAAAATCAAAAATTTTACCTCACAGAACACAGGAGTTGCTGGTCTACTGCTGCCTTAACCTGTGAGGTTGTTTGTGTTATTGTGTGACTTCAGTGGATCTGAACTAACATTTTAAAACACCAAAGTCATCTGCAGGAGACGTTGGATTTCATTTACATTGGCTGAACAGCCACCAAAAGAAAGACGACTGAAAATAATTAGTGAATAGAAAGTGTTTCTGTTAAATACAGAAACTCAGAGCAGTAGGTTGGGGAGTGTGAGACGATACATGTCTGATGTACAATACAGGGTTCAATGTTGATGGGTCAGTCAAGTGGGTCAGTTATCTACTTGCCTCTAGTCAATATTTACTTGCCCCTGTGTTTTATAATTGTTTTATTAGCAGTTATTAAATGTCTTCTTTTATCAGTTTAATATGATAATAAAGAAAAGTAAAAATTCGAAAACATCATTTTCTGGCATTTTGCATGAAAAATTACTTTAATATTTAATTGATTATAAAATAGTTTAATTCTTTTTTACCACTTACCCATCTGGGCAAGTGAGTTGTCAGACTGACTTGCCCAGCGTAGCTTTTCCTTGCCCCGGGCAAGCAGGCAGTCCTTCCTGTTGATCCCTGACATGTTGTCTAACCCTGATGTGAATCACCTGAATGTGTCTCTTCCTCTTCCAGATCATCTCAGTGAACCGCACCCTGGCAGAGAGGGGTCTGGGTGTTTGGGTGGATGGATTTTGAACTCCTAACATGCTCTGACCTCCACCCCACCCCCAGTCTCTTGTGATCAGCAGTCTAGGACCCAGGTCATCCTGGGCTCCTTGCCACACCACACACCACTGGATTGAAGAAGATTGTTTTTCCTTTTTCTTTTCTTCTTTTTTTTTTTGTTGCCCCCCTCCTGATTCCTTTGAAAATGAATTAAAAATTGTTTGCAGGCATAATCTCCAAGAACACGGCACTGCTTCAGAATAAGACAACCACCCCTCTGTTCTTGTACACAAAAGAGAACTTAGAGAAGGAAAGGAAGAGGTACTTGTAAAATTTTTAAAACAAATCTATATTGTAACTAAATAAAGATTCAACCGATATTTTTTTCCTCCCTCATCCTACCATATTTTTCACTCTGGGCCTTTGCTCACTGACTGTGGATCATCCTGCTGTGTGAAGGACACACCTCCATCAGTCTGTAGTTTCACTGACACCTCGGCTCTAGTCGTCTGTAGGTCTGTACATGTCGAGTTGATTTAGCAGATTTTTGTCTGGATAGAATGTGTGTGAGGGGGGCAGAGAGGCTACAGAGACTGATGGTGATGGCATAACACAGAGCAGAGGAGATCAGAGGGTGGGCCCCGGGCCTGTGGCCTCCAGAGACACGGACTTCTCTGGGGTCTCCCTCCACAGCTGCTGCTGCTGCTGCTGCACCTCTAACTAGGACGGAGGAATGAGGTGGTTGTCCTTTGCTCTACTTTTTTTTTTTTTTCCCCAACTTGCACTGCAGTACAGAGGAGCCAGGATTCAACCCTGCCACACAACACGCAGCTGAACAGCTGGAACTGGAACTCTGAGCTGGTCAGGATTTCTCTAACTCAAGATTTCACTCATGAATTTTTCTGACAGCGCCTCAGCGAGGCAACATGTGGCTGATGATTCAAATCATTACGCAGGGACTGTTTGTAAGTCCTCCAACTACACATGTTCTGTTTTTAAAGACTGACATTACTGTAAAGATCCACTCTGATTTTGTTATAGATCCTCCAGATCAGGAATTTTGTGTCCCTAAAGTTTGGGCTGGGTATCTGTACTCAATACTTTAAAGGTATCGATTGAAATAACTCATAATTATTTATATGGTTCTGATCACAGCCCATCATTACAAACTTTCTTCATAAAAAAGAACTGTTGAAAAAAGGTATCGACTAAAGTACTCCATTGATATCGGTATCACTTTAAGGGTACTAGTATTGGTACTGGTATTGTAACTTTTGAAATGATACCCAGCCCTGCCTAAAGCCCTGAAGATTGATCTAATCTAATATTTTGCTCACAAGATTCTGCTCAAGATAAAAGAAAATACTTGACTATGGGAAGTCCATATGAAATTAGGATTCTAACAGCGTCATAACAGAGTCAGAGTCAATTTTTAAATCTCTCAAAACACTTGATAACAAATGGTTTAACATCTAAATCTGAAGGGAAACGGCTGCCAAAGGTCTACGACTAGTCCTCACTCATGTACCAATATTTCATGTTCGTCAGATCATTTTGTCTCATGGGTGTTTTAATACTTCCAAAGAAATGTGGATTTTCTGAGCTGGGCTGCAGCTTTGTTGCCGTCACTGATCTGATCCGGAGCAGAGTCTCTGTGTGCTGCGGCTCTACAAGGACTTCACCACTACAAACTCATACTGACACGGGAAAGAAACACTACAACGGGTTTAGTTTGCAGTGCTGCTCTTTAGTGTCGACCTCATATTAACTGTTGATCTGAGTCCAGTCTGTGTCAGTAGTCTGCATGGTAAATAGCCCAGGAGCGCCTCTGCTCCCAGCTCTTCACTAACTAACTGACTGTGTAAAGTCTGTGTGGTCTGTTGCCTGTTTAAGAGCCCAGCCTTCATCTTCACATGTGGAGTTGATGTTGATAGCTTGACTCAAGCCAGAACCTGAGGAACCTGGTTCTGATTTCAGGGGTCTGTATCATGAAGGACGTTCAGCAGGGTTTACCAGTCGCTCAGTGAGGGTGTTCATGAGTGAGAGGCAGAGTTAATTACAAACATCAGCAAAACCATGAACAGAGCACTTAGTGTGATGTGAGATGAAACAGGGAGATTGGGTTATAAACTGGTCTGCAGTTTCATTATCAATTGATCTTTTGAGTATTTTCTCCATCAATCGATCAATTGTTTGGTCCTTAAAATGTCAGTTTGTAAAAAGAAAAAAAAAAAAAAAAAAAAAAAAGTTGACCATTGTTTTCCAAAGCCTGATGTGACCGTCTCAAATGTCTTGTTTTGTCTGCAACCCAAAGATATTTAGTTAACTGTCAGGGAGTAAAAATCAAACAGAAAATATTCACATTTGAGAAGCTGAAATAAGAGAATTTGGACATTTCTTTATTAAAAAAAATGACTCAATCTTTAATCAACTATCAAAATAGTTGGTGATAAATTTCCAGTACATCAATTATTGATTAATCGTTGCATCTCTAGTTATAAAGGCAGCCAAAATATATTTGGTGGAGAAATGAGTAATATAAATGCACAACAGTGTGTGAAACAGATAAAGGTAAGACTCAGGATATCAATGAGTGTATGAATTATGTTTGGTTTTTAACATGAACAAACAACCCAGATGTGATCTGCATAAAAAGTTTAAAGTTTTGTCACATCTTTCTGCTAAAGCAGAGAGCAGAAGAAAATAAGATCTGACGAGGTCTGTGTGACCAAAATGATGCATTTAAAATTTAATGGGAGCTAATTACCTGTCAGTGGATCTATTTTTCCAATGAAAGACACCAGAAGGCGTCTTTTGATAGTCAGTTGTCATCACAGTCTCCTCTGAGCTGCAGTGATGGAATAAGAGTGTAAAAGCATCAGCAGGAATGTCAGAATGCAGATGTAGGGACCATTCAGCAGAGGCTGTGTAGTGTGATCAGCTGGAAGCTCAGCTAGAAGCCCACAGTGGACACCAGGAACACCAGCAATATTACTGATCTGTAAAACTGTGTTGCTGTTACCATGGTAATCTACTGGGGTTTAAAATGAGCCAATTTTGTGATGCAGGAAAACCTGAGTCAAGCCAGAAGGTAACTAGCTGGCTGGGTGCAGCCGTCCCCTCCTGTGTCTCTGTCACAAAACAAAATTAAGAATAGCCACCTCACCCACTGATGTCACTTCATGATACAGCCCTCCAGATGGGAGCTTTTTTGTTACTGAGAGTCATCAAGATATAATAGTGTAATGATACATTTTTGCCAAAATGTGTTGCCTTCATTCTAAAATGAGAGCGCAGTGTCACTCAGGATAACTTGAGCCAACATAAAGAAATCAAACCAAATGTGCTGGATTCATTTCAGCTGGCTGATATCAGGTTACCCTGAGGGCTGTTTGATGAATAAAGATCAGAACAGCAGGTCTTACTGCTTGGCTTGAGTCAGTGTAACTTCCACAAACTCAAAGCTCATGTGGTTTGATTGACTGAAACGTGGGGCCTCATTTATAAAAACTTGAACTTAGTCCTCAGGTCATTGCTGATGGCGTGCTTAAGTTTGATTCATAAAAGATACGTAGCATAAAAAAACTCTTTGGTTCGGAAAAGAACACTTGTAATTTAATTTGAGATTTATAAATCACAGGTGTGCAACATTGATGGTACCTGTGTTATAATCTGTGACTTCCCCTGACAGTATGTAATGCAGCACAGATGATGGTTTAGTCATGAATAGTTCTGGACCAGAAGAGAAAAGCAAACACGTATTATACAGTGGACTAAATAGCGGGTTGACAAACAGCTTGGGAGTGAGTTACTATTAATTGATAATTCCTGTCACACTTTTTATAAAGCTGATGCAAAGGTCACCACTGGCTTGGTGCATATGCATCCTAAACTACAACCATAACCAGAAGGAAAATCACACAAGTCAAGTCTAGACTTGACTTAGATATAGGGTCATTTCCACATCAAAGTAAGGTTTTATAAATAGCTACTTACACATGGTTTTCTACTTAAGTTGAACTTGTTGATAGTACGATTATTTTCATTGTCAATTAATCTATTTTCTTGGTTATTAATACTGTCACAATCTTGTCACATGAAAAAAATCTTTCCTGCAACGACTATTTTCATCATCGATCAATATGTTGATAATTTTCTCCACTAATTGATGAGTTGTTGGATCCAAAGAATTGTCAGAAAATGGTGAAAAATGTTGATCCATGTTTCCCAACGTTCAAGATGACGTCTTCAAATGTCTTGCTTTGTCCACAGCTTAAAGATTTTCAGTTTACTGTCAGAGAGGAGTAAAGAAACCAGAAAATATTCACATTTGAGAAGCTGAAATCTTTTTTTCTAGTTGGCATTTGATTTAATAGTGGATTAATCACTGCAGGTCTAAGTAAGTCCATCTTATAAATGAGGCCCCTGATTTAAAAACACACTGACTGAATTGCTTGAACTTTCCATGATGATCAAAGTGAAGATGAGCTTGATTCACTCAAGTCACCCAGTGTTACCTGGTGATGTGTCTTCATGAGCCTCTCTGGATGAGTTGACCCACATGTGAAGACCAGGCTCCTGCTGAACAGAGACAGATCTCCAACATGCTTGATTTTCAGTTCAGTCTGCATCTGAATGTCTCTCCACTGTAAATACATTTATTTTTTCAGACATGAATCCTGATGTTTATCCAGTGTCATGAAGTCAGACCTCTGTTTGCACTTGTGAGATTCAGCCTGACGGGGCTGAACGAGCCGTGTAAGGGATTAATCTCCACCATGACTGTAATTCTGAATATTTTTATCGAGTCTCTCTTCAATGGAATGAAATCACTGTTACTCTGTTAGCAATAAGGCAGCTTTATTTTGACTAATTGAAGGACATAATGGGAAAAGGGTGGTTTTTAAGTGTTCCTAGGAAAGATAACTGCATAACTGTTGTCAACATTAACACTTTAAACGCTCTTCAGTAATACCTGACTTCAGTGATGTATCTCAGGAATGGTTAATTTGGTGTTTGATCAGTGAATCATCATGTCCGGGGGAGCTGATGGAGGACGGGGGTGTGATTTTAGCTTGAAAAGATGAAATTTTAGGAGCATTTTGACAATGAATTTACATACAAGATATGTCTCAAACAAGGTGTCCACATGTTGGTGCTGGAATGGGAGCAGTAGCCATATTGTGTGTCGTTGGCTCGTGTGCGTCCTTCCTTCTCTGTTTGACATCCGCTGTCTGTCCCTTCTTTTTTTAATCCAGATTTAAATACGCCATACTAGAATAACCCCGCCCCTCTTCAAGACGACAACCCAGAAACCGTCACCACACCTTAAAAATCCGTTTGATCAAACTCGAGTTTTGTTCATTTCTCTGTAAATAAGATATTTGACTGTACTTTTCTATAACACTGGAGAGAGATATAAAGGGAACATTATTTTTGTTTTATTTCTGTTTGGTTTGTTCTGGATCATCCTGCCTCCCCTCTTTCAGAGTCACTCACTGTTCTCGCGCTGTGGGACTGATTTTTAAGTGTTGAAGTCATCATTTGATTATTTAAATGGGTGTTCAGCTCTTGTGCCCAGAAGCATTTAACATGTACAGATCAGTTTTTGCTAGGCTCATCTTAAGTTTGATTTGTTGATTGTACAGATCTATTAGGGGGAAAAATAAAAGTTATTGAAAGTGTTTATTGTACTTTCTTTTTCCACGTCTTCATTGCTGAAAGTCTTTGTGATCACATTCTGTTATTGGCCAATGTACATTCAATAAGAACATCAACTTATTGTATGTACATGGCAGATGCATCAGAATGATTTACAGGAGCAGGTTTCCATCACTATTTCATAACTACTAACAACAAAACTCTGCTATGGCATAGCAGAACTCTTTAACAGGGGTCTTCTAACAAAACCAAAACCCCACGGGTGTCTGGACCACTGTTCCTCAGCATTCTGATGATTTTCAAATGAACAAAGGGCTTTACAAAAAAAAAACAAAAAACATTTTAAATCAAACTAAAGCTAACTAAAGGCTATAAAACTAACCACATTATTGGCCAGTTTTACAAGACTTAATTCTAGTCCCAGACTAAAATACCTGTTTAAGCTGACTTGTCTCAAAGTGACTTGCACAGACAGATCTTAAAGTTGTGTAGATGTAGTTTGTTCTGGATTTAACTAAACTAATTTCAGGAAGGATTAGAGCTCCTCTAGGACTAAATTTGAACTCAAATTAATCCTTCAAAGAGGAAGGTTTAAAGGGAAGGTTCACCCAAAAATGAAAATTCAGTCATCATCTACTCACCCTCATGCCTGTTGAAGGTCGGGTTTATTTTGTTAGTCCACGAAACACTGCTGGAGTTTCACAGGAAAACAGTGTTGCAGAATCTCCCAAACAATGGAAGTGAATGGTGACCAGTTTTCAAATGTAAAAAAAAAACAACAGAATAAAAACATAAAGAGTCTCCATACTGCTCATCTGGTGTAATTCAAGTCTCCTAAAGTCCCGACAAGCCGTTTGCACACTGTCACACCACACACACCCAGTTCAGACAGTGTGCATGCATGTGAATGTAGCTCCAAGTTAAAGTGATATTCCACCCAAAAATGAAAATCCACTCATATGTACTCACCCCTATGCTGATGTGAGGATGGGTGAAGATCTTCAGTTCACAAAACAATCCTGGAGTTTCAGCAGAAAACAGGGTTGCAGCCAAATCCAGTACAATTGCAGTGAATGGAGACCACGGATAAAATGTTAAAAAAAAAAGAACACAAAAACACAAAATGTCTCCATCCTGCTCGTGTGGTGTAATCCAAGTGTCCGTGAGCTGTGACATTAAAATTTAACCACAAAAGACACCATTTACACCATGTTTTTAGCCGAAATGTCAACTGTAGCCTCCCAGGTAGCATGTAAACATGGCGTCGATCTCGTGAAACTTCCTATATCTCTTAATGGACGCACGTGTGAAAATATCTCTTGTGCATCTGACTCAAGTCTGAGAGGGTGATTCAGGGTTCAAGATTCAGGATAAAAACATGGTGTAAATAACATTTTCCAGTCAACTTGGCATGTTGGGGCTTTAGGAGACTTGGATTACACCAGACGAGCAGTATGGAGGCATGTTATAGTTTTTTGGTTTGTTTTTTCTGTTTGAAAACATTCGCTTCCATTGTTTGGGAGATTCTGCAACACTTCCAGCAGTGTTTTGTGGACTAAAAAACTAAACCTGACCTTCAGTTGGTATGAGGGTGAGTAGATGATGACTGAATTTTCATTTTTGGGTGAACTAACCCTTTAACCTCTGAGTAGTCCTGTTTGTCAGGGAGCATTGTTCAGACCTTTACCCTCAGTGGACCATGAGTGAAAAAACTCACAACTATTGTATTGTGTTGTATAGTTAAGATGCTAAAAGCTACAGTTTGATCCCAAGTTGCCTTAACTGACTAATTTCGTGGGACGATTTTTTTGGCCTTTTTGCTTTATTGGACAGGACAGGTGAAGACAGGAAAGGTGAGAAAGAGAGAGGACGATTCTCAGCAAAGGACAGGCTGGGATCAAACCCCCACCGCTCCAATAAGAACTACAGCCTGAGTACATGGAAAACAACTTTACCAAGTGATGAGCTAGCAGGGTGCCACTTAAAGAGCATTTTTATCTCACAAATATTAAATAGGGTAAGTAAAGATTCATATATATATTTTTTTTAATTTATTTTATTTATTTCAAGCCCAACATGCATTACAGAGGCCAGATGAGTCTGGTTTTTACTTTGAGTAACTGGGTGGTTTGACACAGTTTGTTTTAGAAGTGTTTTTCACACTTACTTAAGTTTTTTTTTTTTACAAATTATTTTTGCTTCTGTCATTGTTTTGTCTCCAGATCCACCAGTCCTGCTGTTTTCTTTTCCATTCCGTGTTTTTGTGAGCACAACTAGTTACTGTTGTTGGAAAAAAGCCTTCAAATGGGCCAAAATTCTCCAGTCCTCCAAAACATGTAGTCCATGAAGTTCAGAAACTCTTAGAAAAACACACAGAGTCCTGATTAAGTGAGAATTGAAGTTTATTGCGACTTGACAGAAAGAGTAAAGTGAAGGCAGGTCCAGACATCAGCACACTGAAGAGAAACTGTCCAGGAGTCTTCTTTTATCCTCTGTGGAGCTCCTCCTGTTGTGGAGATGAAGTTTTAGCAGTTTTCCAAGGCTCCACTCTATTTCACAAATCCAGGAATTTGATACCATTATTTATAGGACATTTCATTAAAATGGAATTTATTCTACTATTATTTCTGTCTTGATACACTGCAGCCTTAGGGGTTTCAACAATAGCTCCCTCTACTGGTCATTACACAAATACCATACATTTAACTCCACCAGTATTTTCAGGGTTATAAATAAAAATGAAGAGCACAAGGCCTTTATTACCATATTAACTTCACAAATAACAAGAAAAATATTACCACAATTACATACCTCACTCCAGGACTCCATAGTCTCAGACTAACTAAACCAAATATAAGCCACGTTCGTGAAAGCTACTTAAATGTCCTGGTTTAACTCGTACAGATTAAAGCTGGCTGCGGGCTTAATGTGAGCCCTGTCTGTGAGCCAGACACAAGAAAACACAAACAGAGTAAAATTACCAAATCAATAAAAAGATGTTTTATTGGTCATTTCACAGTCTCAGAGCCCAGACTGAAAAGGCTCTATGACTGTGATTCATCCCAGGATCTCAGGGAGCAGGAGTAGACAAACAGCACTACAAGCTCAGCAAAATAACCAGGAGCCAGGCCTTTCAGGGCTTTGGAAGGAGTCAGTAATATCTTAAATCAGTTCCAAAAGCAACAGGTAACCAGTGTGAGGAAGCCAGGATCAGTGAGATGTGATCACGTTTCATTGTCCTGGCAGCAGAGATCCAACATCAGGACTGATTTCAGCTTAAATGGATGTAACAATAACATGCAAGAGACGATTCCTCAGTGTATCCATCAGTGTGTATCACACACGACAGACATAATGAGACAAAAAGGACATAAAAGATGTAACAACAAGAAAGACATAACAAGACAAAAAAGATGTAACCCAAAGAAAAATTCCATAATAGGACAAAAAGTGATGTAAAAGATGTAACAAGACCAAAAATGACCAAAAAAAAAAAAAAAAGACATAAAAGACCTAACAAAATGAAAAAGAGGCAGCTGCACTCTCAGCTATCTGCTTTAAAACAGGTCGAATGACATCAATGATCAATTATTTATGACAAATTTATGATGAATCAGTGCAATATATAAGTAAAACGCTTCAACAATACTCTTATCTATTGTACTAAAAAACATGACATTTGTAATAACTAACCTCAGGGATTATAGTCTACATGAGTGATTTTATCAGAATATTTTCACAGATTCATATGCTCTCCACGTTTTCTCTTAATATAATGGTTCATTTTTGGGACAAACAGGACAAGATTCGGACAGGTGCTTGTAATTCAGGGCTGTCCTGACATCTGGTCACCCTACATCCTCCTATTTAAATGTGCAGGAAAACCTACAGTGGCAAAGAAAGGCCTGTTTACAATCTGCTCCCTCTGTAGATATAGAGCGTTCTGTCTAACGAAAACACAAAGATTCTCATTTTCAGGTGGTTAAACACAATTTAAAACATACTTATACACATCATGTACCATTCCTGCCAAATTCTGCCAATAAATCCCTATAAATCTTACTCACTTGACCGTTAATGTCATTTATCAAAGCTTTGAGCTCAGTGCTCTGGGCAGTTTCAAATTCAGTTTAAGAGCCCTGCCATAAGACTGTCATACTGAAGCTTATAATGTTTGTGTTGCTTGTGTCAGACAAGATTTGATTGAATTTTATGGCCATTTGTAACAGTATTGGTTTAGTGTCCCTGTTATTTTGTCCACCCTGACAGTCTCTTCAGATCAAATATTACCTTCCTCACAGTCTAAATATGACCACAACTGAAACAGAATAATTGGTATCACAGAGCGGTTGTGCTGAAATGCATCATGGGAGAATTCTAAGCTCACAACAGGAGCAGCGTCACACTGAAGTCCATGTCAGTTTTTCCAGGTTGCCGTTTCTCTGAAACCTGTGTGTTGTCTGTCTGGTGTTCATTCATCTGCTAGGCTGTTTAAAGGAGTCCAGGCTGAAGCTGCATGAAAACAAGACAGGAAGTAAGATCATCGGGCCTTCAAAATAAACTTGTAACATAAAAACTGTATTTACCTCTTAAACTCTCTATTTCTGTGTAAGACTTATTTCAACAGAGAGGTTTTCTACACTTACGGAGTCAATAGTCATGCATAAATCCTCTTCTTGTTCCAATAACTAATATGATGCTCACATTCACTGAAATATTCAACCAAGATTGCCCCTTTATTGTCTCTGCCATTACATTAAAGTAGAGCTGCAATGACTAATCGATTAATCAGTTATTAATGGATTGTCAAATTCTCTGATTTCAGTTTCTTCAATGTGAATATTTTCTGGTTTCTTTACTCCTCTGTGACAGTAAACTGAATATCTTTGAGTTGTGGACAAAACAAGACATTTGAGGACGTCATCTTGGACAGTAGGAAACACTGATCAACATTTTTCACCATTTTATGGACCAAACAACTAATCAGTTAGTGTTGAAAATGATGAACAGACTGAATGATAATGAAAATAATCTTAATGGGAAAGACTTTAAAAATAGGTCCAAACATATGGTATGACCCTGTGCACCAGATGATTAATTGAGAAAACAATTGACAGATTGATCGACAATGGAAATAATCGTTAGTTGCAGCTCTAAAATAATAGAGAATAATAGATTTAAATATCTTTATCTTTTACATCATGTTATACAGTTTGTCACAACATTCATATTTGTTGTGTTTTATAAATTTCTTGATCTGCATGAGAATTAAAAAATAATGTTCAGTGGGTTTGGAAAATGGTTAGCTGCACAACATGAGCACAGCATATTATATTAGATTTAACTATGTATTTACTTTTCATGGTGTTCTGTACACAGCAGCACATTTTTCCTTTCTCTAAGATAAGATAAGACAAGACAACATAATATATCTCTTTATTATTCCCATAAATGGGAAATTTGTGGTGTTACAGCAGCAAAGTGGAGAGCAAAAATATAAAGAAGCATTGATAAAAAATAGAAAATAAAATATAAAAATATAAGCAGATGCAAATAAAATGATGTAACAGTGGAGTGTTTGAAATGGATTTATTCAAGCTATCACCACTCTTCAGTATGGTTAAATAAACAATAACTCAGTATTATTATTATGCAGCTTTCCATCAGTGGATGGCTGCTGATGTTGATTTGACAGGCTGGTGGTTAGTTTTGTTTTTCATACATACTGTACACTTCAGCACTCAGATGGGCTTCATCAGACCTGCTCTACAGACTGGCTTTTGCTTAATGTTCCACGAGTTAGATCTTAAGTTGGAAACACTGTTTTTCATTTAACATTCAACATTTATTTTAATGTATCTAGCAGGTTATCTTCCAAATTCTGAAAGTTTTATTTGTCTTTTTATGAGCTAATTGGGGTATTGTCTTTTCTCTGTTAGTATCTTAATGTTGTTTTTACTTTTCTTTCTTTTTGTAATTGATTTGATATCATTGTAAAAGATCTTTTGAGCAAAAATCAAGCTTTATGGACCTTTTTCACAGACATTTTGATACCAATGATAGATAGATAGATAGATAGATAGATAGATAGATCAAATATACTGATTTATTGATTGTTGATGCTGTGATGCTGTCATGCTGACTTGGATATTTTTTATTGGTTGATTCCCCTGAAAAGATTAAAAAAATATATCATTGAAATTGTAATATGGCCTAGTGCAGCATCCAAATTGCAGGACTAGAACTAGAAAGATTTTTTTTTTTGAAAAAAAAAAAAAAAATGTGAGTGAAAACAGCATTTCAGAAAAAAAAATTACAAATTGTAATGCAAAAATGATCAGTCCCACTAATTGAATCGTATATCAGAATCGCAATATCCTCATCAACCATATCCTCAACTGTATTTGGAATACATATTATATAAAAAAAATCTTTGATGTCTGTTTATTGTTTTTAATCTCTTATATTGCGCCTTAGGTGTTTTATTTTGAAGGTTTGACTGTACTATATCTAACCTGACACTTCCGGTTGCCAGCTGAATTTTATGGCAGCTCCGCTGCTGTGTGAGAGGACAGTCTCCTTCTGGTTCCCATTACAATGCTAACATCCAGCGTCCCGCTGCTCAGCTGGACCTCCGTGTGGACAGTCTGTATTCAGCCGGACCGTCTGTTCCTGTGTCAGTGAGTACAGCTTGTTAACCTTATCACTGCTCGGCTGTTTGTTCAAATCACTGCTTTAACTGCAGACATGTAGCCCAGTTCAGCTGTTCTTTGTAAACAGCCTCACGGCGGTGAAACAGTCCTCCAGTGTTGAGCAGTGGTGAAACAGTCCTCCAGTGTTGAGCAGTGGTGAAACATCCCGTGTTGACAGTGTGAAACAGTCCTCCAGTGTTCCGTTTAAAACGAACAGTATGTGGAACACTGCAGTGTTGAACTCGGTGACATATTTAGACCGAGCCAACGTTAACGTTAACGACCGAGGCCTGCTACCGTCAGTCCCCGTCTGTCCGCGGAGGACCGTCTGTGCCTGGCTCTGATTAGTTAGCTCCACCAGCTAACACACTGCTAACGCTGCTTTAACCACAGCCCGCTGCTTACCAACTGCTGCAGCGTTAAGTCACGTTATAATGCTGTTAAAAGGGTTAATGACAGGAATTAGACTGACTTTGACTCTTCTGTTGGCTGGTAGAAGAAAAGTACCGTTTGTCAGTTAGCAGCATACAGAGACCCGAGAGGAGCACGTGAGCTCATAGAGGAGGGCTGTGTGCTGTATGGCACCCTTATGAAGGCTGTGCACTGTATGGCACCCTTATGAAGGCTGTATACTGTATGGTACCCTTATGAAGGCTGTATGCTGTATGGTACCCGTTATGAAGGCTGTGTCTGTATGGTACCCTTATGAAGGCTGTGCACTGTATGGCACCCTTATGAAGGCTGTGCACTGTATGGCACCCTTATGAAGGCTGTATGCTGTATGGTACCGTTATGAAGGCTGTATGCTGTATGGTACCGTTATGAAGGCTGTATGCTGTATGGCACCCTTATGAAGGCTGTATGCTGTATGGTACCGTTATGAAGGCTGTATGCTGTATGGTACCATTATGAAGGCTGTATGCTGTATGGTACCGTTATGAAGGCTGTAGTGTATGGTACCGTTATGAAGGCTGTATGCTGTATGGCACCCTTATGAAGGCTGTATGCTGTATGGTACCGTTATGAAGGCTGTAGTGTATGGTACCGTTATGAAGGCTGTAGCGTAGGGCTATGAGCTATGGGTACCGTTATGAAGGCGGTAGTGTATGGTACCATTCTAAAGGCTGTGGTGTATGGTGCCGTTATGAAGGCTGTGCACTGTATGGCACCCTTATGAAGGCTGTATACTGTGCGGTACCGTTATGAGGGCTGTAGTGTATGGTACCGTTATGAAGGCTGTGTACACTTTGGTGTCGTTATAAACTGTTATGAAAGCTGTGTACTGTATGGCACAGTTAGGAAGGCTGTGGTGTATGTTGTCATTATGAAGTCTTTGTACTGTATTGTACCGTTATGAGTATTGTATGGTATATGGTATCGTTATGAAGGCTGTATACTCTATGGTACCATTATGAAGGCTGTGTGGTGTATAGTACCGTTATGAAGGGTGTATAGTCTATGGTACTCGGGTGTATGATACCGTTATGAAGGCTGTATACTCTGTGGTACTGTTATGAAGGCTGTGTGGTGTATGGTACTGTTATGAAGGCTGTGTAGTCGTGTATGATATCGTTATGAAGGCTGTGCACTGTATAGCACCATTATGAAGAGTGTAGTGAATGGTACTGTTAGGAAGTCTGTGTACTTTATGGCACTGTTATTAAGGCTGTTTAGCGTATGGCACTGTTATAACATGACAATTTTAAATCCTGCTTATCGGTAAATAAAACAAGTTAGCTTTAACGACCCCTCCTGGTCTACTTTTTGATCCACTAGGCACAAAATATTTAAATCAAATCAACGTCTTATTTGCTCATCTGTTCCTCTCCTGTGAAAGATGCTGTTTTGGACAGTGTAGCGTTCACACAAAGTGTGATTTATCTCCTCAGTAGTCCAGTGCTCAGGTAAGTCAGGAGGAGGTTTGTCACAACTGCTCCTAATATGGACTAGATCATGCTTTTAAAGGTCCAATGATATAAAATTTAGGGACAGAATAAAGCAGAAAAGTGTGTTACAATATTCGTAAGAATGGTTTTTGTTTTTGTTGTTATTATTATTTGTTTGTTTGTTTCTGTTTGTTTCAGGTCTATTTTTAATATTGGTATGTGAAGCACTTTGGGCTGCTTGTGTGTATGAAAGGTGCTCTACAAATAAATCTGAGTTGAGTTATCAGTGTATAATCACCTGAAAATAAGAATTGTAGGGCTGCAACTAATGGTTATTGTCATAGTTGATTAATCAGTAAATTATTTTCTCAGTTAATTGATTAACAGTTGATCAGTTTTTTCCCAGAAGCCAAGATGACGTCCTCAAATGTCTTGTTTTTCCCACAACCCAAAGATTTCAATTTACTGTCAGAGAGGAGTAAAGAAACCAGAAAATATTCACATTTAAGAGGCTGAGCTCTTTATATCTGCAGAATGCATAGGTCCTCTTGCATGGAGGTCGCCATGTTGAATTGCCATGTTTCTACTGAGGTTGCAAATTTTGTGTATTTTCCTTAACCAGTAGTTGAAAATGTTAGCAATCAATAAATCATTAATAAAATACAAACATGTCTTTTTCTCAGTCTAATATTTATTGCAATCTGGTGGCACATGAGTTATGTGAAACGTTTAATTCTTGAAGCACAAACAAAATAAATGAACAGAACACTTAAAACAATAGGAGAAATGGTACACAAAACATACATTGTCGATTAATAGATTTTTAATTGGTTAAATTCAACTAGTATGTTTTCTTTGATGTATAATCATCTGAAGATAAGAACTGTTGTGTTTCGTTACCTTGGACTGTATCTACAGAGGAAGTAGGTCTGCAGAGTCCACCATATTGCACTGCCATGTTTCTACAGTAGCCCAGAATAGACAAACCAAACACTAGTATTCAGACAGTGAACCACCAAGCTGCAACCTACACACTGAAAACGGCAAATTAGCACCTGGTACGCTAACGGTACAAAGGTAAACAAGCTAACAGCTGTTACCTTTTCTCTTGCGGTGATGTAGTCATTTTAATGCCAGAGCTCGCCTCCCTATGTGCAAATGTTCCACCAAAACCAGTTCCATCTGGACACTATTTTGCAGCAGCCGCATTGCTGCATCCTGGGCTTAGCGCTGCCCAAGACGTTTGTGATTGGTTTAAAGAAATGCAGAGCGCTTTTTCCCCTATGGCAGAATGTGTATCTGTGCAGCCAGACCTGTCCCATGGAAAGCAAGCAAAATATGATTATTTTGATATAACTGTTTCATATATTTATATTTTTAACAAAAAATACATGCTTTAGAACAGAAAATTTGTCTCGTGTTTGACCCCCATAGAAATATTGGTATTTGAGACTTAAAAAAATCTTCCATGTAAATTGCACACTCTTTCCTGAAAATGAAGGTGTGATTCCCAAAAACATGGCTGTCAGCCTTGTTTGATTGTCACTGATGCTGCAGTGTTACACTGGTCAGACATGTGTGTCAGTCAGTAAATCTGCCAGGCAGCCAGTCAGGTGAAAGCAAGATGATGCAGTGAGACAGAGCGACGGTGGCAGTGAGGCCGTCCAACATCGTTGTTATAATGAGATTAACTGAATTACACTTTAGCATCAGACAACAGGTGTGGCCAGAACATCTAAAATACTTAACATGCATGCAGCGAACAAGTCGCCACATTATACATGACTTTTATTGTTTCAGCTAAGCAGAAATATGGGGAAGTTCATCTGAAAATCAATAGAAATGTTGGTATAAATTTTGAATTCAGAGGTCATGTGTCAAGTCGATTTGATCTCCTACTTGCACAGCGTGGCAAGTGACATCTGAGGCTTAGTGTAGATCCGTGAATCAGACGTAATACGTGACACTACACCACCATGTTGTAACCAGTCCAGACAGGTACAGTCTAGAGCTGACATTAGTGACTTCTTTCACCGGTCATGTACCAGTGTAGCTCGTCAAGGGAAAGACCTTAACTTTTTTTTTTTTTTTTGCTTCAGCTGGTAAGCAACTACCTCCCATACACTCATACAGACACACATACACTCCCTCTGAGGACAGAGAGTCCTGGATTGTGTGCTAAATATAGCATGGTTCTTAGGTGCAGATTAATATGATGATGTTGGGAAGATATCTTTGTGAGTGCATGGCCATGGCATGGTATCACATACACACTAATACTTGCGTGTTCTCATTCTGTGGCAGAACCAGGCTAAAAGCCCCTGATGGTGTTCTCAGTAGAACACTGAGATTGTTTAAAAAAGACATTTGAAATAGTTGGAAGTAGAGCTGCACAATTAATCGCAATATTAGCAAAATTGTGATATGTCCAAGTGCAGAATCTAAATCGCAGAACTCTGCAGTTTTTTGATACAGGTAAAATTTGTGACAAACAGCAAACCCACCCAAACATCATGATTTTGAGTTTTTTTTTTTTTTTCCAGCAAAAATGAACATTGTGATCCCAATTATCATTCCGAGTGTTTGTATCATACTGTCAGTCAAAATAATAGCAATATGGCTTTTTTACCAAGTCATGCAGCCCTAGTTTGACGTTAAATATATGTCAGAGAAACATGTGAATGAGCATTAGGCTGAGTATCACTGTTTACTATTGTGTGATTGATTTTAAGGCTCAGTGTCCAATCTAGACATATTTATAGACAGAATATGGCAGAAATGAAAATATCTCTGTGTTAATATTATTACACTTGGGCCACAACTAACGTCATTTTCAGTTCAGTTGATTAATCGGACAATTATTGTCTCAATTAATTGACTAAAAGTTGTTAGTTTTAAAATGTCAGAAAATGGTGAAAAATGTCAATCAGTGTTTTTCAAAACCAAAGATGACATCCTAAAATGTCTAGTTTTACTCACAACCCACAGATAATTAGTTTGTTGTCATAGAGGAGTAGAGAATTCACGTTTAAGAAACTGCAAATCAGAGAATTTTGACTTTTTTTTTAAAAGACTTAAAGGGATTAATCAATTACCAAAAGAGTTGGCGATAAATTTAGTAATCGATTTAAAATTGATTGATTTTTACAACTCTATGTTACACTATCTTAACCCTGAGTAATATATTGAATGTGTCATTTAATGTGAAATGTTTTTTAATGGTGTACAAAGCTGGTTAGGATCATAGACCTAGTGGAGCAGAGAATAAAGCCGTGACTTTGCAGCTGGTTCCACCGAAACATAACGTAGCAACATCTGGTGGACATTAGGGGTTAAAAACAGAAACGTGATTGATCAGATGCTAAAGCTGTAACAAGATCTGTGATCAGGGCCAGCTGACCTGTGCCTGGTTGAGCAGGGTCTAATTCAGTTTCAAGTCCTTTTATAAATGACCTAAATGTAATCACACCCTGACTGTCTGCCTGAGCTGGGCCTTACTCTCATGTGCATGTCCTTGCACACACAGCTATGTATTGTGACTGTTTTATCAAACTCAGTCAGTGTCTCTTGTTCTCTGTGCGCACACACACACAGCTTCAGTGGGGCACGAAGGCAAGGCTATTAGGGCGGGCATCTTGTTTACATCAAAGCCAGACTCTTAGTAAATGGGAGGCTAAGAGAGCGGCTCTGTTTATGGGCTGTGGATGGGGCCTGGTACTGCCATGTGGCACTGGGCAGCCGCCAGCTACAATGAACCCCCAGTGAAGCAGGAAGGAAGGGGAGGTGAGGAATAGAGAGGCAGGAATCACAAATAGATTAAAGCTCCCATTACACAGCCTGATCAAGGTGGGAGTGTTGTGCCGCTATTCTGCCTCACAGTTCTGTGTAAAACGAACCAACACGGAATGTTGGGATATTTTTATTCTGCCTTAAAGGGACATTCACCCCAACATCAAAAACACATATTTTCCCCCTGTCCCATAGTACTGTTTATCCATCTAGATGTTTTTTGGTTGTGAGTTGCAGAGTTTTGGAGATATCAGCCATAGAGATGTCTGCCTTCTCTCCAATATAATGGAACCAGATGGCACTCGGCTTGTGGTGCTCAACACACCAAAAAATGTATTTGAAGAATTCAAAACTGGTGTCTCTTTCCAAAAATCATGACCAGGTTACTGAAGATAATCCACACACCTTGTTGAGAACAGTTTCATGTAGGAACTACTTTCCTTCTGCAGTATAATCTACCTGAACTACTTTCTTTCCTACTAGAAATAAAGTAGTTTTTACATTAAACTGCTCACAATAAGGTGTGTTTATTATGTTGAGCAACTGGGTCATGATTGTTGAAAAGAGGCACTGGTTTTGAATTTTTCAAGTGTACTTTTTTTGTGCTTTCAGAACCACAGACATCTCTACAGTATATCTGCACTAACTCACACCAAAAAAGTCTGGATGTACAAATAGCACTACAAAAAAGAAATATGTATTTTAGATTTTGGAGAGAACTGTCCCTTATTACTGTCTCCATAAAGCATGGGACTGTAGGACAGGACACGGGTGTGATGTTTTGGTGTCGTGTTGTGTGTGTGACCCACCACTGAGGGATTTAAAAAAGCTGAAAGTTGCAGCTTACTCAGAGATAAAGAGCAACCAAAAATGTCAGCAAATTGGGGAGACGACAAGGTCCGGGAGGTCCTTAGCCTCAGACCAGAGGACGAGATCATCGGCCATGTAACAGGGACAGTAAAGGCCATTATTCATTTTTAGAAAGCAGTGTCACTGCCCGCTGCGTATGTTATACGTCACACCAGACACCGACGCTGTTGTGTTGCACGTCTCACCTGTCATCACTCTTTGGCTTCCAGAACGCTGGCATTCTAGCTAAAATTGTGTGGGTCAGAGTGACAAAGCAAACCCGGGTCTTCTTTACAGCAGTATTGTGGGATCTCTTTGTAAAGAGGGCTTAAAGGCTCAGTCAACTACTCTGGTATATACTTTCATTTTGGTCCAGGCTTTAACTTGGCACCATTCACCAGCCAAATACTAAAATATGCCAGGTGGAAATATATGACCAGTAGACAAAAAAAGTTCATTTTGGACCGTGCTTTGGGAAAGAGACTAATAATCAACAATCTTACCGGCCTGTGATTGGCCAAAGTCTCTGTCATGGGCTAGATTTTCTAAAGCCTGAAAACAGAGCCAAGAGGAGGAGCAGGAGTCCAGTTTTCTCACAGACCATTTGAATTACATTATGTTTAAAGGTTATTATGGAAACTTTGCCCAATGATGCCAAAAATAAACAGCCCACCCCAGCTATAAGAGAAAGACACAGCTAGTTTCTATCGGCAGAACTCCACATTTGTTGAATACAGTATTTCCATATAATTCCACCATTAGAGATGAAACGGTATGAAAATTTCATATCATGATTATAGTGACCAAAACCTCATGGTTATCATAATTATCACTGTATTGTTAGAATATGCTGGAAAGTTTTTCAAAGCACAATAATCAAACACGGCTATCACAATAATTAAAATTTGAAACGGTTATACTAATTGTCCTATTATTGCTTCATTCCTATTCACCATATAGTAGTCCACAGTATGTTACAGCCATTTTCAAAAGCATAAACTTAACAACACACTCTCCAGGCTTCCTAAAACCTGAGCTTGAACCTTGTGTGGCTGTGGTACGTTGTTTCCACTGTAGCTCACAAACCAGGTCATTTGAGCTATATGGCATAAAAAGGCAACAATTAATTTAAGAGGTTGAATGTATTAATGTGTTTGGTAGGGAAATTAAGTACCAATAGCTGGACAGACAACAATAGAAGAAGTGGTGCCCATATTGATTTCCTGTCACATTTGCTCTGTTGATGTCTATTTCCTCATTGATTGTGTTTCCCCTAACCTAAGCTGACCTCAACCCAAGCCATTTCATCTCTCGTCCAAGACATTAATGGTGCTACACTCCATTGTGCGCACACAAAAAAATCACTGAAATAGTTGTTTGAGGTTCAAACCCAGCCTTCTGCACACCTGGTCAATCACTGTACGTAGTGAGCATTCTTGTTATACTGTCAATTAGAGTTAGCTTTTTTATTTGATAAAAAGAACGCCTGTTATAGGCCCTTTTGATTAAAATAAAAATTAAATGATGGAATTTTTTTTTAAATCTATGACTTGAATTTCTGGGTGAGGATCCTGTTGGCAGGGCGGGGGTGTCTGTTGGGAGGGCGGGGCGCCCTCCCAAATAAACTATAGGGGAAACACTGCTGTCATTTATACAGCTGTCCTTCACAATAATGTCTAAGTTTACAACTCAACTGTTAACTCAACTTTGTGAAATATGAAAACATGTTTTCGAAACATTGTCAGTCTTCTTGCAGTTCTTGAAATGGTCTTAAAACTTTTGTAAATATTAATCCTAAAATCCATTAAATACACATATTTGAGTTTATGGGGTTTTAATCACAACATTAATACCATTAACATTCATCCATCATGTCTTTTTTTTCCCTTTTCCCCTGAAGAAGACATACTGTATATATTTGGTTTATCAAATCAACATTTCTGATAGAAAACAAAAACCTCATAAAAAGAAAGTGCAGTGCAAATCATTAAATTTAACTTGTTCATACATGTAGGCACTCTGTTACAACACTATTTTTATGGTTTTAAACAAATTAAGAGTAAACTGTTTTTGTTTCTTGAAAATCATTGCTTCTTTTCATGTTTTGAAGCTGAGGTTTTAGGATTAGAAGGTTCTATCTGCATTTGACCTGTTCCAAAAAACTGAATTTACAAATTTGATAGGATTTTGATATTGTACATTTACTTCTCTTCACTTTTTAAATGCATATCTGTGCTGCTCTTTGCATCTTGTGGCTAGTAGTAGTCCTGCATCTGAGGTCCCTCCAGACTGATTGAGCTACTGTAGAACGAGATTCAGTGGGAGGTGGCTGTTGGGAAGCAGTGGTGTAATTAAATTGTAAAACTATGTAAGGTTTGTGTTGCAAGCTCTTCCTAATACCCTGCCTGTCTCCTCTCTCTGTAGGTGCTGATGACTGTGATGTAGCTATGCATGTTCCCTGGTGGATTTTGACTCTAACCTCTACTTGGTGACAGGACCTTGGACGTTGAATTTCTGTCACCGCCTGTCTATTCCAGTGCCTGCACACCCTTCAGAACAGTCAGCCATGCTGGATGCTGCTGAATAACGAGTAGCTTTGGGGGGTTGGGGGGGACTCCAGTTTTTTTCTAAACTCCCATCAGCAGACTGCTATGTTTGTGTTAGAATGAGAAACTGAACAAGGAAAAAGTGGAGAGCAAGTGAGACTGAAGGGGCCAAAGTGCTTGTGTTGGAGACAAATAAGAAGAGCCATCCTATCAGGAGGTTGGCAGCACCTGAGGCGGCCAGGCCCCGAGGATGACTAGTCTGTTCAGGCGCAGCAGCAGCAATGGAGGCTCCAGAAGCAGTGGAAGCGGCGGCGGAGGCAGCGGGCAGCTCAACAACAGCAGGCCCAACAGGCAGGTCCGACGCCTGGAGTTCAACCAGGCAATGGAGGACTTCAAGACCATGTTCCCCTCTATGGACTATGAGGTCATTGAGTGCGTGCTGCGCTCCAACAACGGAGCTGTGGACGCCACCATCGACCAGCTGCTGCAGATGAGCATTGATGGACAGGGCTCAGATGACAGCTCAGACTCAGATGACAGCATCCCACCAGAGGTCAGTGGAAAGGGCCCACGGGGTCCAGTGAGGAATCTAATACAGGCTTGTCAGTATTGATAAAAAGCAAACACTGATTACCAGTAGGGTCAGTGACCGATAAAAATCAAGATGTGGGGAAAAAGATCCAAAATATGACTTCTGTGACATTTCTTGAGTGTTTTAGTAAGCAGTTTTAAAATGTAATGTTAGATATAAAACAATGTAATGCTTTAACATTTTAGACAATATTAGCTAGAAAACAATGCAACTTTATAGCTAATCTTAGGAAACAATGTAATGTTTTAACGTTTTAGCTAACTTAAGACAGCAAATAAAGTAATGTTTTGTTAACTTTTTAGCTAACATTAGCTTGCAAACAATGTAATGTGTACTTTATAGGTAATGTTAGCCAGAGGGGAACCATGAGGGTCTTCTAGGCCTTCAGAGAAGGCCTAAGATATCAGTATTTCAAATGTTATATTTAAATATATTATATTTGATTTATTTCATTTAATTGTTAGGCTATTCTATTCTAATTTAACTCAACTCAATTTCAACCTTATTTACTTTCAACTATCAACCTTGCTTCAGAAATGAAAGAGTTACTCTCCTGAAAACAGCAAAATAGAATTATTCAATTAGTTTTTGTTTTTTTTTGCTGTTGTCTCTAGGCGGAGAAAGGTTAGATCTGGCTCACTCGTTGATTAGGACTTCATTCATCAATCATATTTTGATTTACAGTGGGTGGGACCAAAAATAATGATAATCTTGCTCGAGACGAAGCAGACAAGACCAACGCTGCTGTAGGTCGCTAAGTTGTTAGTGCTGCCTTTTGCAAGGTGGACTTTCAGTGTACCAGAGCATGTGGATTGTGTTGTTTAGGAGACTGAAGTTGTGTTCATCCCTGAGTCTGTTAGAAAACAATTTTCAGACACTTAAATCTTTTTAAAAGCTCCTTCCAACAGTGCAGCACAGCAGACAGAGCTGTGTTGGTAGACAGAAATAATAGAAATGGAGATCTATGCTACTTTTTTTTGTGTTGACTGACTAAGTTTTGGTCGAACTGAAGTCCCAACTGTAATTGTCAGCATTGGCTGACGTTGGCTGGGACACAATGTAATGTTTCAACCTTTTAGCTAACGTTGGCTATTTTTAAGTGTTTCCTGTTTATAAATGTTGAAAATGTTGATCAATGTTTCCCAGAGTCAAAGATGACCTCCTCAGAAAAAAGAAAAAACAAAAACAAAACAGAAAATAGTCACTTTGAAGAAACTAGAATCTGAGAAAATTTGGATTTTTTTTCTTAAAAAATGACCCAAACCAATTAATTGATTATCAAAATAGTTGCCAGTTAATTTAATAATCAAGTACTAATCAATTATTTGGTTAATCGTTGCAGCTCCAGGTGGTGGCATGACCCTACCAACCAGAATCCCTTACAGCACCTTTAAATTCTCTTACAATCACAGACCCCAACAATCTAGAATATAAATGACCCTTTAGACGATCTAGTATTTAACCACAACCACAAATTGAATAATTTGTGATTTTGCTTGTCACCCAATCACATATACATGAGAAGTTGGTGTATGCAATGAGCTAAAATACTTGAGGGATAAACAGGTGTTATATTTAGATGTTTCAGAGTTCATTCTGCTCTCCTGGTATTGTGTCACATGCCTGACAGCATCATACATTACCTTTACAAAAATAACTTGATGGTCTGCTGGCTCAGTTCCACCTCAGGGCTTTGACCCAGGGCTTCATGACCTGCTCAAGATGCTGCTGACCTAAGCAGTTATTGACTTTGAGTTTAAAGATTGAATTTGATCCAAACTTGAGCATGAAATGTATTTTATTTCCTACTGGCTGATGTTTGAGTGTGCAGTGAGAGTACATATAAAAAAAATCAAATGCTGGAAGCCCATTTATTTAGACATATAGAGGCTGCTCAGTGTCAGTTTTTGTTTTAGTCAGACATGTTAAAGTTATGTTACTCAGCTGCTGTCCAAACAGCTAAATTCAATGACAGGAAGGATGCCACCTCTGAACAGAGTGCTGCGCAACTGTAACAATCAGGCTTTGTACCAAAATAAATAAAGATCACAGGGAGGTCTAAATTCAGCGTGTTATATTTGACTATGGCAGAAGTGACTGTAATTGGAATCAAAGTGGAATTCTTGAAAAATTGCAAGTGCATGAGAGTGAGGCAGGTTTAATGAAACATAGTTTGTGTTGCGCTGTCTGTTTCGTTCTAGATTCTGGAGCGAACACTGGAACCTGACAGTTCAGATGAGGAACCGCCTCCAGTCTATTCTCCGCCAGCATATGACATGCACATTTATGACAGGAAATACCCAGAAGCCCCACCAACACCCCCACCAAGGTAAGGAAGAGGAACTGGACTTTATATAGAAAAGGCTGAGGCCTTGATAATGGAGTTACCGGATTAACTTATTGTGTGTTTGGGGTTTTATTTAACAAACTCTGTGTGACTCTAATTTTTATAAAATGAATGGAGGGTTTGTAGGTGGACAAAACTTACTACTGGCCTTACTACTGTTGCCGTTAGGTGTAATGTTTGATAGAACTGTTTCTGGTTTAGTCCAGCATCAATACTCCTGACCAGCTTTCTTATTTTTAATATTTTATACTCTAAACCATTATTTGATTCATCAATAGAATAATTGATAGATAAGTCAAAAATGAACATTCTCGTTGTTGTGTGTCTCAAGTGGAATGAGAATGGAAAAACCTCTGTTCACTGTTACTTTGAGTCAATTGCATTTGTGTTGTCAAAAATATTGATAAATATTAATACTGAGCATTTTTCACAGTATCAGTACTCTGGTACCAGCGGCACTTTTTGCTGTATCTTCTCTCTGACAGCAAGTTGACACACACACACACACATGCGCCTGCAGTGCCCACAGTCATATCTCCGGTTGAATCTGTTATGTTGTAGTCTTGTTATAGTTATCTTTTAATAAAAATCTAAAATTTTTGCCCTCATTGTTGAGTCAGTTTTCTCTGTGGAATTGAAAATGGAGCTGAATATTGATATTGTATCAAAATTCCAGTTCCATGACACTAGATTGCAGTGTTTTGCACTGGTGTGCATCCAAATGTAAATCCAAGTGTTTGTAAAGAAGTTCTTCTTACTTGTAATAGTTGTGTTTTTAATCAACACATCACAAGTACAAAGTATCATGGTGCTGTGCGCTAAATGTTAACGTCATCATCAGCATGTCAGTTTGCCCGCAATTAATTCATAAACATATTTAACATTCCTTTTAGTTGTCATTTGAAGGGTGGAATATTAACACTATGAAGCTCTTACACAACTAAAAAGGCTATCAGGAAGAAGTGGCTAAATTAGAGCTACCCACCACTGATAAAATGAAATGAATAATATATGAAATATACTGTATATATACTATGGAAAGATTATCATTGTCTATCAAAGTCCAAATTGATTTTTTCCAGATTTGAAGCAAGTGGACTGAGTACGTTCAGCCTACTGTATGTGGTCAGATTTGAGTTGACTTAATAGAATAAGTGAGTGAGATTTGTACCGATCATCAGCTTGCACTTTATCCATTTTACCCCTTCAACCCGTGTATCTAAGGTGAAAGCTTTCCATGTTCAGTTGTAAATAATTAAAGCTAGTGCTATAAAAGAAAACCTCTGGAAGAGCCAGGCTGTAAAACGGTTAGAAAATGTACTGCAGGTTGTTTGTTTGTTTTTAAGTGTGCACAGTGCTTTGTGAGTCTGCTCATAGTAATGTTGATATAATGCAAAGTGTTGAATGTGAAATGCATGCTTTTTTAAAAGGGTTAGGGTCAGGGGATCAGTTCACTGGGAAGGGCGCTATATAAATAAAATTTTACTTACTTACTTTATTGGTTGCATTAAACAGGAGCCACGAGTATCTCTTCTGTCCCTTTAAGTAGATGTTCTAGGGACTTCTGTACCAAATGTCCTGGCAGTGCATCCAACAGTCATAACTGAGAAATGTCAAGGGATCACCAAAGTCATTAGGATTCATCCTCTAGAGACCACACATGTCTGAGCCAAATTCCATGACAGTCCATCCAATAGCTGTTGAGATTTCAGTCTAGATCAGAGTGGTGGCTGGACTGACTGACATCACCATCAGTAGAGACATCATGTCTATCGTTTATTTTGTGTGGCTAAAATGGATGGTAGTCCTCACAGAGCAGTACCTAAAACACACACTGATGTATAACTAAACCAGAAACAGAATAGACTAAGAGTCAGATCATCCTTAAAACATAATCAGTCAGCCTAATTTCTTTGTATGACAATATTACAAACTGTTCCTGTAAGTGTCTCAGTTATCTGTGAGCACTCAGCTGGCATTTCTTCACTACGTTTCTTCTGATCTTTTTTATCTGTTAATGAAATCCAGGAAACAAATAGATGTTTCCTTTCTCCGGCCGTCCCATGTGATTTTTGTGAGCGGGCAATTTAAAGAATTTGAATAATTAATAGTAGTTTGAGAGGTAAGTTGATAATGCACCTAATGCATTAATGTTGGTAGAGTTGTTAATGTTAACGTGTCCTGTTACTCGATGGTCTCTCCTAGATTTGAAGCGGAGCCTCCTCCAGGTCACCAGCAGGTCAGAAGCTACCGGAACTGGAACCCTCCTCTGCTTGGAAATCTGCCAGATGACTTCCTGCGGATCCTGCCTCAGCAGTTAGACAGTATCAAGGTAAAATATGTCAGCACACAGACGGCTGCATTTCTTTTCGTGTTCTATTTAAAACATTGAAACCTGAACAGGTTTACTATTGTGTGGGTGTCAGTGGCAGTGTTACTGTTGGGGTTGTAGTGTAATTACGAGTGGTGTTAGGGTGTCACTTGGTTATCGCTTAAAAAATGACAGTACCAGTACCCTTAAAGTGATGCTGATACCAGTCGAGTACTTCATTTGGTACCTTTTTCTCTACTTCATTTGTACCCATATAATCAGTCTGCATTTTATGCATGTTGAACTGCTGGTTCTGTCAAATAAACCAGGCTTGACTGTATGAGTTGTAGCTTCTGCAGTAGCAATTACACACTGCATTAAATTGAGGAATGCTTTTGGTGATTTACTGCGAGCAAAACTATACAAACAGTCGTTTTTTTTTCAGGGCTGGGGTACAAAAAAAGATGGAATGAAGGTATCGTTTGACTGGAGAAGTTTTGATATGACTTGATACTGGGTTATTTTGGTCAATGTACCCAGCCCTTGAAAGTGCTAAGGAGGTACCAGAACTAGGTGTTAATTGGTGGTTTCTAGGATGTTATAGCTGGTTTTAGGAGAGTTGCAGCAGGCGGTTGCTGTGATGCGCAAGGCTGTTGCTGGTGGTTAAAAAAACAGAAAAAACAAAAACAAAAACATAAAATGCCTCTGTACTGCTCGTCTGTTGTCCAGGTCTCCGAAAGCACCGACATGCAAAGTTGAATTGAAAGACATAATTTCCACCATGTTTTTACCCTAACTCTTCACTGTGAATCCTTAGCTCGGAGCCACGTTCACATGCACACCGTCTGCACACAGCATATCGGGGCATTAGCAGACTTGGATTACACCAGACGAACAGTATGGAGGCATTTTATGGGGTTAGGGTTAGGTTTTGGGTTGTTTTTTACATTTGCAAAAGTATTAACAAAAAGGATCAAATATAAATACAAATATGCATAAAATACTGCCTATAAAATATATAAAAACCTTAAAAAATAAAACTAAAAACAATCTGCATTGAGTTCTTTAAAAAAAGTTTTCATATCAGCACATAGCAGACAATGTCATGTGCGTTGATAAGGATATAGACCAATATAGCTGTGATTGGCCAACTGATATATCTGTCTGGCTCTTTGACCATTCCAGTCAGCTACTGGTTTTCATTAATTCCATTAATGTTCTGTTCTATTCCATTAAATGCTTATCTAGGCTAACCATGTCCTGACTTCAGCTCTGTACTTTACAAATAGATGTATGATTGCGTGACATCCTCTCAACCAAATCTCAGAAAGAAATGGAAGAGGCCCCAAAATGTTCAACAAAATGTTACAGTACTCGCCACTGCTACTGCTACTATCACAACCACTTCTGTACTACTGGCAGGAGTGGTCCCGATACTAGCAGTGGCAGTGGGTTGGTTGCCTTGCGGGGGAGCTGGATTCACAAGATCAGACGAGAATCCATCTTGCCAGGCTTCAAGTTATCCATTTGTGTCTGTACCAAAAGTGCGCAGCCAAATCAGCGCCAAAGAGGGACTCAACAGCTATGCGTGTTAGTGTGACAACATGAGAAGGTCTAGAATTGACTCTCGACAACAGAGTCTGAAGAGGTTAGCATAGATACTGTGATAGCATCAGTTATGTCAGAACTGGAGAGTATTTCATCACTGAAAGAAGAGCAAAGAACGACACTGAAGGCTGAAGATGTTTTCACTCTTCTCCTGACGAACTTCAGCAAGAGTTTGATCTGATTGGTTGAAGTAAGCCTGTGTTAGACATGATATGGTTCATCCAATCACCTGGCAATGACCTCTTTGAGTGATCTGTAATCAAACCACATGAATCAATGCTCTAACTAATGACCTCTCCTGTCTTTGTACCAGCAGAGCTCTCAGAGCAGTCTGTCCCAACCCTCATCGTCATCCTCCTCCTCAGTGTCTTCAATAAGCCAATGGACAGCCCAGTCTGGGTCTCGTTCTGGAGCCTCAGGGACCACTGGAGGTCCGGGTTTGACGACAGGAGCCACAGAGCAAGACAAGAAACTGAAGCAGTACCTGGAGGACGAGCGCATTGCCCTCTTCCTCCAGAACGAGGAGTTTATGAGGGAGCTGCAGCGCAACCGCGAGTTCCTCATCGCCTTAGAGAGAGGTATGACTGTGTACATCCCACTCGTTATACACAGAATTTTTGCTCATGATGTCAGTTTTAATAGCTGTACTGTTGGTACACAGGATAGTAGTCACTGAAAATAATGAATAGAAAGTTAAAACATTCAAATTTGAGGTTGTGAGATTCTATTATTTATCAAGATACTCAAGTGTTTTTAAGGTTGTTGTCATCAAAGGTTCCCTGTGGAGTTTGTTCCTCTAGTAGCATTATAGAGCCGTTTTGTTTGTCTCACGCACAAGGATGCACATGGACTAACGAAATGCAGGTGATGCCGTACACAGTCCTGCCAATGATTTTATACTTTTCCACTGTAATGCACCAACACAGGCAAGAAGACCGCAGGCTAGTAAACATGAATGTAAACAGTGCTGGACTTTCAATTCTTATAGAGCTTTGCAAATGTTTGTGAGGAAGGAAATATATTCAACACATGTTGCTCAAGTACACACTCAGTGTATTTTGGTGAGTAACACTGAATGTAAACATAACTTTTTGTTTGTTTACAAGAAAACTCCACAGTGTACCTTTAAAACCCGTTGTTTTTGTGCTGTTATTACCACAGTTTGCCTTGATGCTCAAGTCCAGTGCTCGTCTCTTTGGAATTACTTTTGTCTAAGTAATAAAGCTCAAATGTTTAATTACAAACCATACAGCAATATCAGCAGCAACCCAACGTTACTAACGCTGGAGAGTGTTAGAGCTAAAATGTGGAAAGCAAAGAAACCGATTGTCCAAAATCAAACAGTTCAGGGTGTGACTGCACTGCCTGCCTTTGGTTTAGGTTCCTGACTTTTGTTTAGTGAATTTGGCCTTTGTGTTGTGTGGAAAAGAGGGAGATCTGATTCATCTCCAGAGCCAAAAAACATCACAGCAAAGCCATCACACCCTGAACACAACTTCTCCCCTCTGGTTGGTGCTACAGAGCACAGTACGCCAAAACAACTGATGCAGGATCAGTTTCTTTCCACACACACTGTTACTCTGATGAACAGTTAATATCAGCCAGGTAGTGTCAGAAGTAGTGTTTCAGATTTTTCCCGAATTTAGCCCATTTTAAATCCCGGGAATTTTTGATACATTTCCCGGGATTCCCGTGAAACCGGAAGTCCTTAATAAAATGCATTTATGGTATGTAGATAAGTAATTTCAACTGAATAATGATAATTTATCATATAAACCATTGTTTACGAAGTCAAATAAAACATTTACAAGGAAGATAGCAACGATATAACCATGGTATGACGTACTATCCAAATGTGTAAATGGACATTTAAATGGTCATTTAAATGGTCGTTTAAATGGTCTTTTACGTAGCAATTGTTACATTCACAGCTGCGATTCAGCTGCTGTAGCGATCATAGAAGTCAACGGAGGAGCCATCTTACTGTGAATAGAGGATCTTTGTGCAGCACACGTGTCTCCTATTGGACACTGGCACACCATGTGACAGCGCACGGTTTTCCTATTGGACGCTGAAAATCGAGGAAGCATAACACAGACACAGGGAGGTGCCGTTTGAAAGGCTGAGATGTCCCCTTTTCGCCAAAGAAAAAAGTAAGTTTCTATCTATCGGCATTCCAGAAATATGCGCGATTAAGTAAAAGATATCCTCAGGCATCACGGGCGATGCCGTTGATTCAGAGGGTTAAACAACTGACGCCATGGTCGCAGAGTGGGCTAACGTTAATGTAATAGCTGCTCGTGTTGGTTAATTAGTGCCAAATGCCTCTGCTTGCCGGACTACTATATTAAAATATTTTTTTCTATATATGCGCGGAAATATAGGCCTATACGTAAAATGTATTCAACAAGTAAAAAAAATAAATAAATAAACAGAATCATTCTGTGGCGGTTGGTCTCCATTCTGTGGCAGTGCGCCACAGAATGGTCTATGTATGGGAAACACTGCGTGTAATATTTAGCAAAAAAAAAAAAAAAAAAATCAACCTTCGGGAGGACGGGTCCGCTGGCATTTCCCGGGCGAGAAATGACACGTGCACATCCCACCTAGTCAGAAGCAATCCTGGTGCGATACCTCTGTAACGCTAAACATCCACTGTAGAGATTATATGTATTTTATAGTTTAAATACACAAAACATGTACGTATCATCATTGTATCTTTTTTCACCTACTTGTGTAACTCCCAATTCTGAAAAAAGTTGGGATTCTGTGTAAAACAAATAAAAATAGAATGCGTTGATTTGCAAAAACTTCAATTGAATACAGTACAATGATAAGATATTTAGTGTTCAAACTGGTTAACTTTATTGTTTTTTTTGTAAATATGAACTCAATATGTATTTGATCCCTGCAACACGTTCTAAAAAAGTTTCAACAGGAGCATATTTACCATTGTGATACATCAGCTTTTCTTTTAAAACACTCAGTCAGTCTTTGTGAACTGAGGACACTAATTGTTGAAGTTTTAAAGTGAAATTCTTTCTCATTTTTGTTTGATATACGACTTCAGCTGCTCAACAGTCCTGTTTGGTCTCTCTGTTGTATTTTGTGCTTCATAATGCACCACACATTTTCAATGGGAGACAGGTCTGGACTGCAGGCAGGTCAGTCTAGTACCTGAACTCTTTTACTATGAAGACACACTGCTGGAACACGTGCACAGTGTGTCTTGGCGTTGTCTCACTGAAATAAGCAGGGACGTCTCTGAAAAAGACATCATCTGGATGGCAGCATATGTTGCTCCAAAACCTCTATGTACCTTTCAGCATTAATTGTTAGTCGAATTGAGAATGAATGTATATTTACAAAAAATAATAAAGTTACCCAGTTTGAACATTTAAATATCTTATCTTTGTACTGTATTCATTTGAATTTGAGTAGAGTATTTGCAAATCATTGCATTCTGTTTTTATTTACATTTCACACAACATCCCAACTTTTTTTGTTATTATTATTTGTTATGAAAGTTTAATACTATTCAAATCAACAGTCAATGTAGTGAAAACAAATTATGCAAACTACTTTCACAAAACGAGATCTGAAGACAGAACCAGTTTCACTTGATGGTCAACATGTTGTAACTGGAAAACTTGAAATATCTGGGCACATTTCTCGTCTCCCAGCTGAGCTTCTCTGGAAACACAGATGATATCTCTAAGAGATCCTTTATCTTCTCAGGAAACCTGTGGCCTCCGTGTCAGTCAGCAGATTTTGGAGCTTGTTTACAAAACTGTTGTGGAAAGCATTTTAACCTTTCATCTTCTTGCTTGGTACAGTCACCTAAATTGTAGACTTAAGAATAAACTCTACAAGATTGTGTCAATGGCAAGTAAGATAATTGGCAAACCCCAGAAGCCTTTGATGCAACTTTTGACAGAGAGGACGAGTTTCTGTTCTGTTCTAAACTTCTTGAGGGCGTTGGCCAGGCTCAAGTCATTAGTGGAGGTGGATTTAGGTTTGTAGTTGCCGAGCTGAGACTCCGCCAGACAGAACCAGATTCACTTGCTCAGAATCAGAATGAGAAATACTTTATTGATCCCTGGGGGGGAAATTGTTCACTTTACAGATGTTCTTATTCAAGAATCGAAAAATATACAGCATAGAACAGTTATAAAAAATAGAAAATAGTTCTATAGAATATATACAGTCAACTACAGTATATACAGATACATAGCAATAATAGAACAAAATATATGTAGCAAGAGTATGTGAAGAAATACACCTTATTCTCCAAAACAGTAATATATGGATATATAGAGGAAAATAAGAAATAATGTCCAAAATGCTGCCTAGCTGTGTCCAGTCTCCACTCTCCAGACAAGACATTGATTTTCTCATTTCACACAAAGTTTTCCCAAAATGTTTTGCATTAGTTTAAAATCTGATTCTGGGTAAAAATCGATTTCCTGGCCCTTCACATTTTAGCTCTATCATATTTAGCAGTGTTAACAGCTTTGGATTGCTGTTGCTGTTGTTTGCTTTCTTTTTGTATGTTAGTTTACTTTTTTTTCTTTGACAAAATAAATTCCATGTGTCTCCATTTGTCACAGTTTTACATCCTTCAGCTTACGATCAAGGCACTTGCTTCCATTGTTGTAGTATATTTACAGATCCAAATGTGCCTGAACCACATTCAAGGTTTTTCAGGTGTCTTTGAATTCTAAGTTCTTTAATTGCATTATTCACTTAATCTCAGAAATATAAATATAATTATCATAAAAATATGAAGAATTTACTGTTTCTGGGATTAAAAACTCCATTCTGAGATGACAGAACTGACTTCATTGTCAAAAAGTCAGTGTGTAACTGTCAGCTCAGAACTCAGACTTTCACAATTCTGAGTTTAAGCTCGGGGCATTTTTTACTTGCACCCAATTCACACAATTCACAGTTTTTGACAAGTTGGACAACATGAACATGACAACCAACAAAATATTTGGCCAGTAACTAATTTTGCATGCACAGAATTTTTGAGGAAAGACAGTTAAATGCAATGAAGTGTTTATGTTTGTGGTGGAAATATGACCTTTTTTAGGGTTTCTAAAATTCAGGTATTGCTGAGACAAGCTAGATAAGCAGAATGCTTGCCTTGGCTGATCTGGTGCAACAATGCAAAGCCTAAAGAGACAGTTCACCCCAAAATAAAAAACCTATATTTTTCTTCTTACCTGTGGTGCTGTTTATCCATCTAGACTGTTTTGGTGTGAATTGCAGAGTAGTCCAAGATATCAGCTGTAGAGATGTCTGCCTTCTTTCCAATATAATGGACCAATGTGGCACTTGACTTGTGGTGCTCACAGCGCCAAAAAATACAGCTGAGGCGGACGTTTAGCTCAGTTGGTAGAGCGTCCGACCCATGTATGGAGGCTCTTTGTCCTCTGCAGTGGCCACAGGTTCGACTCTCACCTGTGGCCCTTTGCTGCGTGTCATCCCCTCTCCCTCTTCCCCATTTCCTGTCTACTCTCTGGCTGTCCTATCAAATAAAGGCAAAAATGCCCTAAAAATAATAATAAAATAAAATACAGCTGAGTGCCATCTACACCTATTATATTGGCAGAAATCTCTACGGCTGATATCTCCAAAACTCTGCAACTCACACCAAAACTATCCAGATGGAGGAAAATATGTATTTTTGATTTCTGGGTGAAGTGTTCCTTCCAAACTGTTTTCCCCTCTCATCAGGCACTGGTCAAGGTGAATTGATGTGGAAGTTTAGAAGTTTGAGCATTGCCATTATACCAGAGTTCATCACATCTTGGTTCCTCACATCAGTGGTCATAACATCTGCTCTCTGTTTTTAGATCGCTTGAAGTATGAATCAAAGAAATCAAAGTCCAATCATTCATCTAGCATGGAGAGTTCCACAGGTAGATATCACTCATCAAGCTTCCTCTGCCAAGCTATTTGCAACTGTGTCTTTGTACACTGAATTCTACTGAATACTGGTCTGTGTGTGTCTGTGCATTCACTGTGGTATTTGTTGGTTGTGTCGAGGATTTGTGCTATGGACATCATACTATAAGTACTTGTGATTGTAGTTGATGTGTTTGATGTGTATAAGTAAATGAGTGTACAGTGTGGTAGTGTTGCTGTGTCTGTGTGCAGGAGAACAGTACTCTGCAGCTTCAATGGAGGCTGTCTCAGACGACGCCCTGTTCAGAGACAAACTCAAACACATGGGCAAATGTAAGTCTGCTAATTTCTGATTATTTCACAAATAATGACATTAGCCTTTAAAGGGAAAGTTTAAAGTGTGGTTGTATGAGGTACTTATCTATAGTCAATGTATTATCTACAGTAGATGGAGGTCGACACACCCCCGGTTTGGAGAAGCAGCAGGAGTACCAGTGTAGGAAGCTAAGCAATGTACTGCTGTGGAGAGGGTCAGCAGCAAAATGAATTTTAGACAGCTAAAAAAAAAAATCAATATCATTGTAAGTGCATGATGTATTTGCAAAAAGTCTCTGGTGGCTTTTGATAGAGCAATATTTGGTTTACACAACAGTGGTTTATAAATGGAGAAAAGCAGGAAATCTCCATATTTAAAAGGCAGACCCTGCATTTTCTGCCAATTTTGTGCAAAAAATTACTTTTTAATTGATATTTGAAATAAATTAATAGCTTAAGATTAACTTCCTACACTGGAAATCCTGCTGTTTCTCCAAACTTGGGGCGTGTCCACTGCCATCTACTGTCGGTAATACACTGACTGTGGATAAGTAGCTCATACAACCACACTTCAAATAATCCATAATATCCCTTTAAAGTCATCGTCTGCTGTAGTTAATGACCTCTGATGTTTTCTCACCTTCAGCGACGAGAAAGAAACTGTTTGAAATTGCCAGAACATTCTCAGAAAAGACAAAGAGGAGAAAGTCAAAAAGGAGGACGCTCCTGAAGCACCATTCGTATCCTTTGATTAATCTTTGTCTTATTAACTGGCTAACAAACCTTTTTTTTTGTAAGATGGTAAAGTAGCCAAGTCTTTTAATTTTAATTACTACAATAATATGACATTTAAAAATGGAAATAATTATTTAATTCAGCAAATAAAATCAGTTTGCTTCATTAACACCAAGTACTTCAACAGTAACCTTCAACTTTACACGTTGTTGTCCTCCATCCAGAGACAACAGCCAGAGACATTACATGATGCTGTTTTGTCTGAGTGCTGTTTGTTTTCTTACTCCTAGTGGAACAGATGAAATCTATACAGAGGAAAGCATCATTTCCTCCGATGATGCATTTACATCTTCCATTATCTGCTGCACATGAAGCCCTCCCACACTCAATCAGCAGCATAATTGTTGGTTTCTGCTTCTGACATACATCACCGGCCATGAATCAACGATTTCTTTGTCCACTTCCATGAGTCTGTGGATTATGAGACTGATCTGGTTTGCAAGGCTGGGGTTTGTGTGTTCTTAACTCTTAACCTTTCCAGATTGGGCACAGCCAACTCTACAGCCAATCTTCTTGACGATGTAGAGGGACACCCCTCTGGTAAGATATTCATGTCACCCACATGATGTAACACATTTTGGTTTTGTCACTATATCACACAGCAGTGGTTTAGCTTCAGGCTCCAAATGTTCCTCAGTGAATTCAAACCCAGAGACAGAGCTAACTACTGAGCAATGCCTTGATTTATATCCACAAAATAAACATTTTAGCTTTGAGAAACTGTTTAAAGCTCAATAAAATAAGAAGCATTGGAGCAGGAGGGTGCAGAGGTGGCCAAAGTCCACACATTCTTTACTCAAGTAGAAGTACAGATACTTCTGTAAAATAAGACTGGTAAACGTAGAAGTACTGATTCAACCTTTTTACTCAAGTAAAAGTGAGAAAGTACAGATCCTGTCTCTTTTGTCTTGTTACATCTTTTATGTAGTCTTATGTAGTTTCATCTTTTGTCATCTTTGTCTTATGTGTTTTGTTGTTTTGTTACATTTTGACATCTTTTTCACCTTTTTAGTCTTGTTATGCCTTTTGTCTTGTGACATCTTTTACATTTTTGTCTTGTTGCTGAAATCAGTCTTGGTGTTGGGAAGGTGATGCGCAATAATGCAAAAAAAAAAATCAATAATTCAAACAAAAAATACTTTAAAAACTAAATTAACGTATGGAGTAGGAAATACAGATATTTGTTATCAAATGTAAAGAATATAAGTAAAAAGTAGACAGAAAAATAAATACTCAAGTAAAGTACAGATACCTGAAAACTTTACTTAAGTACAGTAACTAATTATTTGTATTTAGTAACTTTCCACTTCTGGCAGAGAGGAATTAGGACATCAAGCCAACATTTAAAAACATTAAAGCTGACAAAATATGAATGACTCACTTTCAAAACCAGTGAATCAGCAAGTCATTTAGATATTCCTCCCCCACCGGAGCACCATGGTCGCTGAATAGTTACACCACATGCTGTGTGACCCGCTCTACATCGCTGCTTTGATTCCAGCTGTCAACCTTTGTTTCATGTCATACCTCTCCCTCTCTCTCTCTCCTGTTCCCTGTCTTCCTCTGTTATCCAATAATGGCAGAAAAAAAGATTTGCCTCCTACCTTCATTGAATGTATTTTAATTATACCACCCTTTATGCAAGTATCTCCACCCACATCTTTAGAACTACTTCTTGAAGATGTCCACAGTTATTTTGTTAGTTGAATATCTGTGGACTCTATCTCAAAGGACTAGTGTGTAGGATTTAGTGACATCTTGCAGGGTGGGCAATTAACTTTTTACCTCACCACTGACATATAAATGTTCAAATTCACCAGCCACTCAATAGTAAATCATTATTTTGTGTCTGAAATCGACCAGCAACTCATATTTTACCAGCATTTGGCTGGTGGCTGGTGCTAATTTCCAACCCTGCATGTAGCCGGTTTCTAGAGAGTCCTTCCTGTGGAGAGAAATATGGGAAAGTGTCCTCTGTAGTGCCCTATCAGTAAAGAAAATGTGATGAAGTGCTCTCTATGATGCCCTACCAGTGGAGAAAATGTGATAAAGACTGCAAACACCTCATCCTACCCTCCCCTTCCAACCTATGGTGGCAGCGAAACGTGAGCAATCTAGAGCCAGTGTTTGGTTTGTTCATTCTGGGATTCTGTAGAAACATGACAGTGCAACACAGTCGGCCACCATGGAAGAAGAGCTGCTCCCTCTAAAGGCTCTTTCAAACACAATGTGATGTGAGCTGCCCTCGCCGCTGGGTTCGCCGAACGGTACACAGCGCTGTGCTTGCTGCATTGCTCGACACAGTGAGATGCTAAATAACATGATAATAGAAGGACAATTTAATTAGAGGCAGTTCACTGTGTTTTTGTGCACCTGCATGTGTGTCTTCGTGTGAGTGCAAATGGCATTTGAGTCTGTTGAACCTCTGACCACACCTATAATGACAGCTGCGTGTGGTTTGATGTGAACAGGTGTGGTGTGTTATAATTGTACTTAACACACCTGCTTTGTTCTCAGTAAAATGAATGAAGAGGAAGGTTTTTGTTTTGTCTCTGAGTTATTTCTGTGCAGTCCTATTGTCCATCTGAATGTAGCCTCAGGCTGGATTCATGCGCAGGTTTTGAGATTTGGGCCAATACTTGTGCTGTAACTTCAAAAGTTGTGCCTTGGAGGCCCGTAATAGCTGAATGGTTACAGCCAGGTTAGGCCACACCGGTCTTTGTTGCATGTCATGCCCCTTTCTCTCCCACCTCCCCTTCTGCTATCCAAGAAAGGCAAGAAATGCCCCGAAAATCAAAACATCATCTCCAGTCTAGGAAACACCTTAGTGTCATTGTACCTGCTCCTCTGTTTTCAAATGTGTCTAGATAAAGACAGGCACTCCAACAGTGTCTAATAACATTCACCACAAAACACTACTGTGTTAGAAATGATAAAAATAGACTGATTGATGACCTGAAGTTCAGTCCACCTCCATGACTCAGTGGTATCGTTAACAGAAATCACCCTCTGTCAATCCCTGTCAGGGTTTTGATTTATATGCTTCCTCTTTTTTTTTAACTAATATTCATCAAATAAACATGACTCATTTACTGGAGATGCTCATATAACTGTTTATATGTTTTTGTGTCTGTGTCCAGAGGAAGATGGTCAGCCTAGAAGAGCAAACACTCAGGAAGAGACTGAACAACGCAATGAGCCAATATCATGGTAAAGTATTCCTCTGTCATTCCAAGATGGGCTTCAAAGTGAGTCCATGTTGCAGTTAGTGTATATAAATCAGCCTGCGACATGATGGCAATGTCACTATGCAAACACACTGACCAACACTGTGCTCACAGGTCAAAAGCAATACAAACACTTCATGTAAGCCATTGTCATATTTAAAACAGGGTATAAGAAGATTTGGTTACTAGGGATGTTAATTTTAACTGTTAATTAGATAACAGCCAAGAATGTTCTTGAGCGGTTACGCATGTCGGCTAATTTGCACACACACACTCTGCTCATGTATAAAGGAACCCTAGATGTGGAAATTTGTACACCTTGTTTCTTCATTGTGCACAGCTCAACAACAAATGAGATTAGGTGCAGTTATAGACTAACATGTTGTCCAAGTGTTTTATTATGAATTACTGAAAAATACTACGGGTTTGGGCAGGCAGGTCAAGTGTCAAAGCAGAGGTCAGAGGAAGTTATTAATGACTTCCAGAAATATTGCGTGCAGTAGTCCATCTGTTTGTCTCCAGAGAAAAACACAAGCATGTGTTGAAACTCAGTAATGTGTGTGCAGAGGAGCAGAGAGAAAAGGTTTTTCAAAGTGTTTGTGTGTTCATCCTTCAGTACTTTTGTAGCTTCTAACTGAATCTCTGTGGTTTGAAGTGAATTTTCTCTCTTGTGTCGGTGTTTGTACTGTCAGATATCAGGTTTCACTGTTTCATGTTTACTTTCAGCTGCTTTTAAATAAAAATACCAGGGGACTTTTAGCATGAACAATTTCAGGAGTTTGAAAACTATCCACCATTTTGCAGCCACTTGACTCAAGACAGGTGCATACTTTACAAAGGGCCCTGCCCTTGCCTGTCAAATTCGTGCAGACTGAATTTAAATAGGGTGGTAGGGGAATTTGTTCAACGATATGCCAAAAGATCAGAACATGTATATAGTACTACTCACCTGCAAGCCTGTCAGAAAACGTAGTCCTGTTGCTAAGTGAGCGTGTATTCACAATTGATGTAATCTTTGTCGCTCTACGTGATAAACTGATTTAAAATAGAAATAATTTGGTCTTAGAAACATTTGTTCTATCTTCACAGTACAGTTGTGTAACAATCTGAGTGGACTGTTTACAAAAACTGATTATAAAATCCTGCACTGTGCGTCAGTGAGTAATTAGGAGTCAAATAGCGGACCACGGACAGCTCCCGTATAATGACAGTCACAGGATCAGCACCTTGACAGCGACTATGACACTTAGGGCTCTTTAGGGTGATCTGTCACTGCCTGAGTGAAAGCCTCATGGAAATGATATTTTACAATTCTTCACATTATTTACTAACGAAATTCGTTAAGGCAAGTAATTTGGTGCTTTTAAAGTCATGATATTAAGCTGACATGGATCCTCACATGTTTACGTTACGGGGCTGGCATTTCTTTTTCTTTTCGGCGGGAAGCACGGCATCATCTGCTGCAGCATCCGGGATTTCAGCCTCATCATCATCCTTCTTTGAACTATTCTGTTTCATAAAATAGTCTTTGAGTTTCGACATGTTTCTCCGGCTCTCGCTATTGTCTTTGTACTGCACACTTTGTCAGAGTAAATGAAACAAGTGCTACAAGTTTAGTTCCGCGTGAAAAAAAAAAAGTTTTGTTCCACATAGACCAGGCCTATTCATGAAAAATAAGATTCGGGTTTTTTTGTTGTTGTTGTTGTTGTTTTTTGATAAAATGACACATGGAAATTGCCTTTTTTTTTAATTCAAATTGTGCTTGGAGGGAATATTTTCACCGGACATTTTGACCGGCAGTGTTAAAAAATGTCGGACTTCGGCAGATTTTACCATCAAAGTCCGGTAATTACCGGATAACGGAAACCCTGATCAAGATGTTTGTGGAACTGTCATGTGCTGGTGAAGGCTCACAGTATGGGAATAAATCTTGGTGGCCACAGAGTCACTTATTGTCAAACCATGGTTAATGTCGAGCCGGGCCAACATCAAGCAAATGACATTATACAACCTCATTTCTGTTCTTAAAGATGATACAGAATGCACAAAATCTTGTAGATACTGAGGGAAAGCGAGACTCTACGTATCTAAAAGAAACCAATGTGCCAGGATTCAGTCAGACAGAGACTGGACACTTAAAGAACATCTTAAATTGGGGACAATTACCCTCATTGATAGTTTTCTCTGTGGTGTCCATGTGCTGGTTTAAGTGTCTTCACGTCTTAACTGCTTGCAGAAAGATCCAGTGGCAGTTCATTTGGAGTACCACTGAGTTCAGTTAACCTACTTTCAGTCAATGTGATTGTTGTCTTTAGGGCTGGGAGGGTTACTTTTAAAAATGTATTCCCATACATTTACTATCATTATTATTAATTATTTCCACTACTTTTGGATTATCTCAATATAAAATATGGTGAAATTGTTGCAACTAACAATTATTTTCATCATTGATTAATCTGTTGATTATTTTCTTAATTGATCGATTATTTGCTTGGTTCATGAAATGTCAGAAAATGGTGAAAAATGTTGATCCAAGTCCAGGATGACTCCTCTAATGTCTTGTTTTGTCCACAACTATCGATATTCAGTTTACCTAACCATAATCCTTTTTTTCATTCACTGATTATCAAAATAGATGCAGATTAATTTAATAATTGATTAATAATACATAAATCATTGCAGCTGTAAGTGTTTTATGTTCCTTGTTAGGTTTAGTTCGTCCAGCTGTTCCTGTCATTTTCCACCCAGTGAAGCATTTTTCATGATCATGAATTGTCAGCTGTGTGTGCACTGTGCATGGTAGAATAGTTCTTTATTTTAAAATTGTAATCCTACTAATAATCCACATTTTTACTACATGTATCTGTAATCTGATTATCTCTTTTTATCTTTTATTTCTGTACCTATAAGGGAATACAGCTATCTTTTTTGTATCCAGATTACAAAATCTTGTTACATGTAATCTGCTACTCCCCAAGCCTGATGTCTTTGTTGCCTTGTTGGTCATACTGTCCTCCTCAAGGTTGATCTAATCAGAAGAGCTGTTATGGTCTGCTCCACTTATCTTTAGTCGGCTGAGTGGCGTCATCAGTGAATAGACTGGAGGTGATCTAACAGTAAAGTTATAAGACAATTTAGAGAACAAAGTGTAGACGTGACAGTACTCTGTGTTATGAAATTTTATTTTCAATATGTACAATTGAATAAGCAAATCTGCAGCCTGTATATGCCTTTGACTGTGTTGGTATTACATCTATATACTGACTGCCTCTACTTTCCTGCTTTCTTCCTCTCAACAAATCTAAAAATAAAAGTGTCCTCCTTTTGCAGTGTATCAAACACTTGATCACAGTGCTCTCTGTCAGCCGGCACTTTCACTTTGAAACACTGCTAAGTAAAGCACAGACAGTATCTTCCTTCATTGTTTTCTTTTGGGTTGAAAACCCTAATTATCCAGACTCTCTTCTGCATTTCAGATCCTCCCATGCTGCACCATTTTGGGGTTACCATGGCGACGGCAGCATGACCCATGGGTGGCGGCCACGCAGCTCTTCCTGTCCCCACCTGCTCACCCCACCCTAATCCAAACCAGCCAATTTAAGGCTCAGCAATGAGTTGAGACCCCCTCCTCCCCAATGAGGGGACCTGGACTCTTCCCAGCACTGGGCTAACTGTCTGTAAATGCATTCTCTGTATTATAACACTTTGTTGATATATAATTTTAAATGTAAAGGAAAAAGCATTAGTCCTTACCAGTATTTCTTAACGGCTTCCTTTAATCCACTGAGTGGTGCACTAGCGCAGTGATGATCTTGCTATATGAACCTTTGTTACTTTTCCAGTCCTGTACAGTAGCAAACTGTATGTTTCTGATCGGGGTCCCTCAGGCTGGGCATTTCAAATCCAAAGTGTGCACATGCCCCTTTATATACACTAAACCATGTAGAGCTTTTTTACCTTCTTTTCTTAATCAGATTGTAATATTTTGCTGTTTCTGAACGTCAGGGGTTATGTAACTGAAATTCTTATGTGTCAGAATATTGTGGCCATTAAATTGTGGCTGCCCAACATGTCAACACCTCTCTATGGCCATAATTATCACAATTACAGAAGTGTGCTCTTAGAAAGCATGTTTGGAGCAGCTGACTTAAATGCTGCAGCATTTGGAGCAGTTGACTAGTTTGGTTTGTTCAAGGTGAAAACGGTGCCATTCGGTCAATTGTAGCACCACTAACAGCACGGTTGCACAGATGAAAGTTTGGATCAGAAGATTAAACCAGGATGACTGATTATGAGCAAACACAAGGCATCACATGAAGGACAACATGAACTTGCTTACTAAGTTTCAAAAGCCTAACAGTATGAGTCCAGATAACTTTACAGCCAGGGTATGCTTGAAAGGAACGTTTGTATTTTCTACACAACGTTGTGTGACCAACTCTAAAGCAAACGTGTTTATGTCTGCTCTGATTGAATACACTTTGAGGCAGGGGAAAAAGGATGCTGTGATAAGCTGCATTTCCACCCAAAGTACTCTGAACTTTTAGTTGCAGGAACTACTTTTCAACAGACTGAAAGATTCTTTCAGCCTGTTGTTGTTTGCATTTCCAGTGTGGTCTACAGATCCACAAAGATTAGGCAAATCAGTCTGCTAATGTATGAAAAAGCAACAGCTGGTTTTTCATGTCATTTTTGCACGTCTATTAGGGCTGCACAGTTAATTAATGATGGTGCAGTATTTTTTAAAGGCAAAATGTGTCAAAACAGGTTTAAATTAATGAAAGTCGTGAGGCAGAGATGTCCTCTACTACAAATCAGACTTAAAAACCATCTTCATTTAGTACAGATTCCTGCCAAACTAAATCACACCATAGTCGTTTTAACATCTATATATGTTGCATATACATATTAGGCATTTAATATTTGTGCAACACTGCAATAACACTAAGCCCTTTGTCATTGGTCCATCTGTTGTATGGTTTCAACAAATAGACTGGTCTTTGGCTGCAGATTTTTAAAGTTGATGGGTGAAAAAAAATTCTTCGAATACTCAGCCAATCAGAAATCAGTGGTGCTAGCCCCACACCTAAGCAGGGACTTTTTTGGGATAAAATATTATCCCTAGAACTTAAGGGAGACTAATTTTTGGGTTAATATTTTTATTTGGGGGTTCTAATAGAGTAGCTTTACAGACTTCAATTTTCATAAAACACATTATTTTTTCATACCAGGCCATTTTTGCTGCTCCTTCATTCACTCTCCTGCTCCTTTCCCCGCTCCCTAAAAGCCTGGTCTACTCTGATTAGTCAGCTCCCTGCTCACTGTGATTCAGTAGGTATTCAGTGGGCAGGACGGTCACCTATCTAGAGGTTGTGCTGAGTCCTTTATGACATCATAAGGGGAAGCAAATCTGACTGGTGTTATAGAACACACATTTGAATGGGGGAGCAAAGCAAAAGAAAAATATATTTTTCTGGTGTCTTTAAAGACACCAGGGACAAATAATTTTGTTGAAAAACCATGAAAAAAATATTTTGCATAAAATGGGATGTAGAAACTGGTTTCTCCAAAGGTTCCTGGTCCCTGAGGAAAGTACCCTCAGTGGAAAAGTGGCCCACAGAGAGGGTCATGATTCATAATCGTTCAGATGTGGTACAACTATACATTTTCAGGCAGTCTCTCCTTGAAGCCATTCACAGTGTTGGGCTCAGTCGAGGGTTCCCAGATTTGTCGCTCCATGGAGTGACTCCTGCTGGCTGGTTCAAGTGCTTTCACCATGGGGAGTGAAACCACGGGGGGGCACATTACACCCCCATGGTGAAGCCTGGCAGATTAAAAGAAACAGCTGGAGACAGCATGTGTCCCAGAGGTAGCTCATGTTTGTCTGCGGCCCTCCCCAGGACACCAGGACTGTTCGCAGTAGCAGAAAAATGTACTGTATGGACACAAAATGATGTTGAAAATAATGAAAGAAAGGCACATGAAGGAGATGCTGTTTCAAAATAAAAGTGTAGCATCATATTCAGTTCACTTCAGAATAAATGCTGACAAGCGGCTGGCTGCCAGATGTCAACATCTACCTCCTCCTACCCATAAGCCCTTGAATGATTAAGGTCACATCCTGTTGGTTGGGATTATGTCTTCAGCCCTGCCACATCCAGAGATGGCTCAGACCTGCATTTTTGGGCATTACTGTATGTTTTTTTTTTTTTTTTTTAATTTCAGAATGGCATTGTTCTCACCTCGCACACTGAACCGAACCAGGAGTGTGAATCCACTGCTCTACATGCTTTGAGTGAGCGTGCCCATAGAGCTCCATTCACTGCTTCACTCAGAACTTTGCTAATATTCTGCCATGTTTCCAGAACTCTTGCATTAAAGCTACAGTGGTAATTGTTATGGAAATAATATCACTCAGACTACGTTGCCATATCTCAGACTGTTCCTGTAGTCTTTCAGCAAATCATGTCTTCGTTGATCCTCGAGTGAAGGAGAACACATTTCTAAATGCCAGTGTTAATACTGTAATCAACAGCATCGTTTTCAGACGGGAGAGAATTCATGGTTCTGATTTCCACGTGAATGATGGATGTGTCTGTTTATGAGGATAAAGCATCTGAAGATGACTGAAGTTGGACAAAGTGAAAACAAAAAGAATGCTTGTGAGGGTTTCATCCATCCCTTTCTACTGCTCTTTTCATTTGTATGTGTAGATGTGAACCTAGCATGGAGTAAAGATGTAGTCAAAGTCTGATGTAGCCTGTGTGAACAGAAGGTGTTAGAAGAGGAACAAAAAACTGCGTGCTGTGGACATGAGTAAGTTTACAATGCAGGGGTTCCGAGAAAACTGCCTGATTTTAAGCTCTAGACTAATTAGATGAATTAACTTTCAATCTGTGAAATCAACTTTCTTTCTCCCTTTGTGAATAAAGTGTTTTTTTATCACTTCAGAACATCTTTAATTAATCTTTCTGGATTTTTTGTCAGTTTTGTGAGTGTTATCTGTCCCCATTAATTCAAATACTTAAATGTGCTATTTGCTTATTTAGTGAGGAATAAAGTTTGGATGTCAGGATGACAGTAAGGAATCTGTTGAAGGACCATTCCAGTGTTAAAGCATGTTTTAGACCATTTACTACAGATTATATACATGACGTTAGTTTTAAAGCTCCCTATATCACTTTTTAACATTAACAATGGATCAAATGACTGTATGAAAAAGAGAATTCTCACCAGCTCTGCAGTACACCACAATTCATTGAGCTTTTTAGGTTTTTTTCAGCTCATCGTTTTGGAGCAGCAGGCGGCAGTTTTGAGTGAAAAAGCTCTGATAAACAAACCGTACACAACGTCTGCAGCAGCAAACAGCACACGCACAGAGTTACACACTAGCTGGTGAACACAGTGGAGTGCTTAGCAGCTAAAGAGCCACATATTCTGTTTGGGAGTTGGTGGAGACCAAAACAGAGCTAAAAGGATACTGAACCCTGGGTTTACATTCATCAGGTGAACACAAACGTGACTCTAAATGAATGCTGAAGTGCTCTGTGTTTGCTGAATGTGTTCATTGTTTAACATGTTACCATAACAACTTAAAGCTATAATATGTAACATTTCCATATTAAAATGTCTAAAAACACTAGACATATGTTATATATTTTGTTGAGTTGTGTACTTATATTATCCCAGATGTTCCCAACAAGGTTCAAACTCAGAGAAATCTGTAATTAATCCAAACTAATGGTGCATTTCCTACTAGCCCCTAGTTGTTTCAACTTGCAGGAAGATACAAATACATCGGATACGTAACGTGAATAAAACTTTAATACATTACCTCGTGTGAATATAATTTCTGCTTGAGTCAGATAAGATTTTCATTGGCAATAGTGGTGGTTTAACATTGAAGACAACATCTCCCATGATTCCACGCTACTTGATGATGTCATCAAACTTCTCTTTTGTTTTTGTTTTAATGTGAGAGACCCCCAGGTAACCTGGCACGCCAGATGGTTTGTTGCACTGGACCATCTGGGAAGTTGCCCTTAGAAACTGTTTGGAAAAGGGTAGGCACTTTAAAAAAACATTTGGCAGATGGTTGGTCCCTCCTTGGATGCTGATCACACCACTTTTGGTGCAGACACAAACAAATAACTTGAAGCCTGGCTAGATGGATTCTCGCATGATCTTGTTGCATCACAAGGTAGCCCTGGTGGCAGAACTTAACAAATCGTGCGCTATGCTGATTAAATGGCAATGTTCCATTGACATCAGGTGGCCAAAACAAGACATGAATGCAGCTGTAATAAATCTACTTTTTTTTTTCTTAGCCAAGTCAAACTTGTATTTGCATAGCCCAAAATCATTTGCCTCAGAAGGCTTTTCAATCTGTACAGTGTGTTTGAAGACCCCATAAAGAGTAAGGAACCCCATTCATTTCCATGGTTGCTGTAAGACTCTATTGCCCTGTAAATAGGCTGAAACATGCAAAAACACTGATCTGGTCCTTTAAGACTAGTAGTCATGTAAATGGTTTGAAAGGTCATCATTTTCAAGTATTGATGTAGAGAAGAGCAGTGTTTCTTTAAAGGGATAGTCCATCCAAAATTGAAAATTCAGTTATTATCTACTCATTCTCATGTCGATTGAAGGTCAGGTTTAGTTTTTTAGTCCACAAAACACTGCTGGAGTTTCACAGGAAAACAGTGTCACATAATCTCCCAAACAATGAAAGTGAATGGTGACCAGTTTTCAAATGTAAAAAAACAACAGAATAAAAACATAAAATGCCTCCATACTGCTCGTCTGGTGTAATCTAAGCCTTCTAAAGCCCCAACATGCCAAATTGATTAAAAATGTTATTTACACCATGTTTTTATCCTGAATCTTCACTGTAGATCCTTAGTTTGAAGCCACGTTCACGTGCACACACACACTGTCTGCACTGGGTGTGTGGTGTGACAGTGTGCAAACAGCATGTTGGGACTTTAGGAGACTTGGATTACACCAGACAAGCAGTATGGAGGCTCTTTATGTTTTTATGCTGTTGTTTTTTTACATTTGAAAACTGGTCATCATTCACTTCCATTGTTTGGGAGATTGTGCAACACTGTTCAAAACTAACGCAGTGTTTTGTGGACTAACAACATAAATGTGACCCTCAATCGGCATGAGGGTGAGTAGATAATGACTGAATTTTCATTTTGGGGTGAACTATCCCTTTAAGGGACATATCCCAACAATGATCCCATCATCAAAATGAGGTGAAATGTCACATTATTCATTGATGTTGACTTTTCAAGTCTAGTTTGCGCCGGCTTGTTTGAACATTGAACTTTAAATGAATAACTCCAAGTTGACCATCTTGTCACAGTGAAATTAATCTATAAATGATTGACCTTTATTGTATCTCTGACTCTGTGTGTTGCATAAAAACACCAGACAGCGCTCTGGTTTATGAACTCTCAATACAAAAATAGCCATTTTAAAGGAATTTAATTATCTTAAATGGAAGACAATAGAAGCCGTGTCAGACTGAGGCAGGAGCCAGTCAACATGACTCACAGGAAGCATGAACGGATGGGTGGCTTTTGTTTTTAGTCCACGACCTTTCACCTACCAAACTAATCACCTTTGATTCTGGATCCTCAATATCACCACCTACTGTCATATCCTTGGACCATTAGAATACAGAAAAACAAATCAAAGAGCCTGAAATCAGTGTTTCAGGGTCTTTGATTCTCGTCTCTTGAAATATATGTTAATAAGCTGCTGGCTTCAAGAGCGTTTTAGCAACATTTATCTGTCTGGTTTCGCTGTGATATGTAAGTGGGTTGATGTTTGATTTAATTTTATAAAACTTGCTGATGTGTTCTATCAGGGAAAGCCACCCCAATTATTCTCTCTATTTAGGTTCTTTGACACACCATTAAAGCACAGGGTGCAGTAGAGATTGTTTCCCTGAAGTTAAAGCAACATTTGGACTGATTAGTACCTTTCAGAGCTGTCAGTCATAACCAGGATTTGGAGAGTTACTCAAAAATGTATTCCAATACAGTTACTAATTACCTGTTTAAAAAGATGCAACACACTTTAAGTATCACAATATTAAAGTAATGTAACTTCATTAGTTTCAGTTACTTTTGGATTACCTCAATATAAAATATGGTGATAATTGTTCTGCCTAATATAGTGTTTTTAGGGCTGCAACCAATGATTATTTTCATCATTGATTAATCTGCTGATTATTTTCTCAATTAACGATCAGTTGTTTGGTCAATAAAATGTCAAAAAACAGTGAAAAATGTTGATCAAAGCTCAAGATGACGTCCTCAAATGTCTTGCTTTTTTCCACAACTCAAAAATATTCAGTTTACTGTCAGAGAGGAATAAAGAAACCAGAAAATACGCACATTTAAGAAGCTGAAATCAGAGAATTTGTACTTTTTTTAAATTAATAAAATAACTCAAAACAATTAATTGATTATCAAAATAGATGCAGATTAATTTGATAGTCGATTAATAATAGATTAATTTGCAGCTCAAAGTGTTTATGTTGGTTGTTAGATTTATTAGTTTGTCCATCTGTTCTTCCTTTGTTGTTCACTATATATTGAGTTTTACCAACTTGATTGCAAGTTGGTAAAACTTTTTTTTTTAAAGCTTAAGAGTTTGAGGCTCAGGACCCAAAAATCTATTAAACTAAGTTGCCTTGAAATTTTGAGTTTCTCAACTTTTTCATCTTTACAGTACAGAACATTTTAGCCTCCTTCATAAATGAGACATAACAATTGCATTGAGGCAGAATTAAGAGGCTCTTGTGTTTTTCCCTCTCAATTAGTAAAAGAACATACCCATTTTAAATGCTATATTAAAGCTGTACTGCAGATACAAGTCTTAAATTTTACAAAATTTCATCATTAGTCTTTTATATATTTGGCTACCCAAATAAAAATCTCCTGTGACCCACCTGTAGGTCATAACCCAGTCTTTGGGGTAATAGTATTAATTGATAGTAATTAATCACTGTAAAAATGTTTAAGTTTCTCTAGACTCCATATGAATGAGGCAGGTTCTGGAATAGTGTAAAATGATGTGGGAGGGAGATTTTCTCTTTACAGTGTGCACAACTTTCTGTTGAGGAGTTTTGAGCAGCTGAATTCTCTGGGAGGATCACTGAGGTTGTGAACGTACATGAGCTAACATCCAGCCGTTCAGCTGCATCCTACAGTTTACAGTTGACATATGAGCTTCAGGCTCTGCTCATGATCTGGTAAGAATGCACGCCATATCCACAGAGCACAGACCACATCCTGGGCTGGAGGCGTTCCAGTCCTTTTATATGCAGCTCATTTTTGAATTAGTCACTGAAATGCAAAACAGGAAGAGCACATTAACTATCTGAAATTAATTTGAAGAACTCAACACTTGTGGTTCAACCACTCTCTTTGGTTGTGTAATGGTTGTTAGTGATTGTTGTATTTTAAGTTTTGTTGTATGCAAAGAAATTTCATAGTCATTGAAATAACTGCGTTGTACTTTGTCTGACTCATGTATATAAATATATTAACATGAGAATTAAAGGTTTCTTCTGTAATTTTGTCCTCTCTGATAACTCATACATGCCTGAACATTAAAACAGCTTTTGCACTTTTTGATACCAATACCATCAATTAATAATAACATTTGAGGTAATCCTTGAGCTTTGGTCCTTCAAAGGGCAAAACCAGAAATAAGTAAGAAAATTAATTCATTATTTTCTTTCTCTTTAAGGTTTAAATCCCCCAATCTCCTTTTTTCCTTTAAAGTATGACATTATTTATTTATGTTTTACATTTTACAGTTTGTATTGCTTATTAAGGGTGTTGATGTGAAAAAGTTAGTGATGTTTTGTTGTTTGCTACCTGACATGCAGGGAGACTTGTCAAAGAAAAAGAAACTATAAAGGTAACCTTAGAATGAGCCCTTTATATCTATGGAGGGAGCAGGTCCACCTCCACAGAGGCTGCCATGTTGCACCACCATGTTTCTACAGTAGCCCAAAACGGACAAAACAAACACTGGCTCTACATACTGGCTGTGCCACTAAATCAGTTTCAATCTGGAGATATTTACAATTAAAGTATCAGGGTTAAAAAAACAAACAAACTTTTAACTGTGCTAAAAACCTTATTATAATCTTAATTATTCAACAAACATTCACTGCAATTTAAAGTAGGAATGTTGTACTTTCAAGTTTTAAGTTTATCAAAAAAATATGTTTGTATGATAAGTTATTTACTGCGGCATACACATACAATGTTCTTCAGAAGGAAAATCCACGCTCTGTACCAGCGGGTGGCGGTAATGCGCCGTTTTGTTTTTCAAAGGCAGAAGAAGAGGGGAGAAAGTAGAGCTGCAAAAGAAAGAGACAGCAGCAACAGGGGGAGGTCTTAATAGTATCACCATGACAACTGTGCTGACGTGTACTGAAAACCCTCCCATGGTTCCATAGTCGCCCTCCTCCTTTAGATGAAAATAGCTCGATGCCATCCAGTCAGAAGCCATTGTATACCAAGGGGTCGACTCGAGACTACGCTATCAATTACGATAATTACGTGTTAAACGGTTTTAATCCGAGTAAGAGTTAACACCCGAGTAGTAGAATTATATATTTAAGCTGTTGTCGAATAAGTAAAGGAAGAGAAGACTTTTACGGAGGTCGAACGACGACTGGGACGTTAAGCTTGGCGGAGGGATACAACCGACTTCATTGACATCAGAAGGGGAAAAGCCGCCGTCTAACTTCGCACTATCTTTTCCTCCAGATATCTTAGTTTCACAGTCCGTACTTGGCTTTTCTCTTAGGTCTTTGTCCTTATTTAGATGGCAAGCTTCCCAGACTCTGTCAACGAAAATGATATAGGTAAGTAGAATAAAATGCTACATGTATCATTTGTCTGTGGGCAGCTCCTGTGTGTGAGCAGTAGTAGCGTGCTATTAAGACGTCAAGTTAGGTTCAAAGTGAGTACTGGTGCGTTTTAACCTGAAAAATAATATCAACATTTGTTAGTATAACGTGGCCGCTAGTTTAAATGCGTGTGTGTAAATGAAGCGCGGGGCTCGTGTTAGCATTAGAGCTAGCCGTACATGTCGGAGGCGGACTGTCTGTGCACCGTCTCACTGACGGACTACAAAGTGCTCTGTTTGGTTTCAGACCTTTAAAGTCCAGTTGGTTTATTTCAGTTTATCATGGTTAGCCGTCAGTCTGTTATCATGTCACTCTTCAGGCTGACGTTTATGGTTGAAACTGGAGTTCCCTTTTCACTCGTTGCTGATTCAGAGCTTGCACAGAGGCTTCCCTCCCCCACACAGCAGCTCAGGCTGATTCACAGCCTGCTTCAGTCACACTGGAGACGACGTGCCTGCCAGCACGTCACACGTTCCATGCCCGTAACCTGTACTACTTGTGATTTTAGTTAGGTACACTGAGTTAAATTCTTCCCCCCTCCAAATATCAGGCAGTACAAATTACAGTTGTACTGCCCTTAATGTGACTTGTATTCTTAATTATCGTCAGAATCTCTACTTTTCTCCTGTAGCAATATACTTGCCTTTACTATTATGTATTTAAAAAAGATAACCCAACTCCCTCCATGCTTGCCTGTACAGAGAAATCAGAAAAGTTCCAGTAATAACCTGTACCAGCCCTGTGAAGAATGTTTTGTTTAGATTTGTTAAAGCCAGCACTGTATGGTTAAAAGATCATAATGCAAAGATTTTAACAGTTGTAATTGCAAAATGATTTACAATTAGACAGAATTATCATTTTCATGTGTTGCAGTTTTCATTGAAGAACAGGATTAAATCACGATGATGTGACATTTGTTGGGGTCTGTACCAAACCAACATGTCTTCTTACTTCTTAAGAACAAGATTTGTAGGCAGCACTGCAGTACTTCGTTATAATGCTGTTTATTCTTACGTTTCCTTTATCAAAATTGCGGCTTGGATATTGCACTTGGCCATATTGCTATTTCGATAATATTTTAAGTAACTATGCACCCCTATTTTGTAGCAACATGCCTATCTTCACAATTGCGCACTTAAAATATAGGCCTAATCCAGCTCTCCTCTTGCTTACATGTAAAGGGAAATCCAGGAAGTTTCCAGTAGTTACCTGTACCACTCCCTGTACAAAATCATTTTAGATTAGTTTAAACTACCTCAAATATAGTAATTTCTCCTAAAAGAAAATTTCTGTCTTTAATGAAACTTTCATGGGACTGATGAGTCCAGAAGAAGTACTGCATGTAAAAAGTATTGATGGACCATGTGTCTATTAATATCTTACTTTTTTTCAAAACTTAGTTCTAATGTATGTACATTTGGTCATAAAAAGTATCAAAGTAAGTCTGATATCTCCTGAGACCCCATTCTTCAGTGTAAAGATGGAAACATTTTCTGGGATAATTCTTTGTGCTATTTGTGTGTTCCAGAGAGTTATTGTGAAATGTTCTCCATAAATCTGTTGGTTGTGCTTTAAAAATCTTAAAGAGTTACATGGGAAATATAAGCCAAAGGTTACTTTTCAAAGCAAACATGACTGTCCTAAGCAAACTGACTTGGGGAAAGTATAGTTCAATACATTTGGAGGTCAAGTATGGATCAGAAATATTGATATTTAGGCCTCTAAAGCATTTCCCAAACAGTTTATTTTGTTGACAGTTTGTTGATTAACATTAACAAATTAAAGCCGTTTATGAAATGCAAGTGTGCTTTTCAATAATTATTTGTTTAATTACAAAGAATTTAACCCATTTGACTTGTAAAGGGTCCCACCTACTGTTTTTGTGCAAATAGTGTGGTTAAACAGTTAGCCAATCAGATGCTTGCATCGGTGACAAGCCCTCTCATAAATGTGTGTGAGTGAAGAGGTTACTTTGGGATGATTGGCATTCCTCTGCATAGGCTGAACAAGCTGAGGGGTTGTAACACGTTAATAAGTGATCTCATGATGGGTGGAGCTGAAGTAACCATGTTGTTGATGTTTTTCCAGGTAAAGCTAGTTGGGCAGGCTGAATAAGCAGAGGGGCTGTAACATGTTAATTAATAACTGATCTTGTTGATGTGTAGAACTGAACTAATTGTGGTGTTGTTTTTTCAGGTAAGGCTAAGTTCATCGGTGAACTCCTGGTGCCTGTTGCTCCCTTCGACCAGAAGTCTGGGCGCGAGACTTGGACGGTAGCCTTTGCACCCAATGGTTCCTACTTCGCTTGGTCTCAGGGGCATCGCATTGTCAGGCTCATTCCCTGGACAAAATGCCTGAAGGACTTGTAAGTATCATTTGAAACTATAGTAGTATCAGTATTAAAATGTAGCAGCCATGTACTTGTGTTATTCATAGAATATTTAAGCTGCAGGTGCTGGAACCCTGTTGGAATAATTCTTATTATTATTATCCTGTAAAAGTATAACTGAAACTGCAACACCTACAGCAACCATGCTTAACACAAACATTCAAAAATTGATTTTCCCTGGATTCTATGGATGATGTCCCATCTGTTGGGAAAGGATACCAACCCATTTTGACCAGGTGATTCTCTGGCCTTTTGACTTGAGTCCAAAACCTTGAAAAGTTCTCCTAGCTTTCAAGTTTGATTCAGTCTTCACCAAGCAAAAGTACTGAACAGCACAAAGATTATGAAAAGTACTTTTTATATTCCCTCCTTTTGAAATGCAATGCAACCCCCCCAAAAAAAACAAACAAACAAACTGTTAACTCCTGGCAGCCTGAACTTGATGTCTTTAGATTTTCTGCCACTTGTTGACTGGTTGTTCTGTGCAGCTGGACAATGTTATCACTGCATATTTTGCTATAAAATTTGATCATTATGAAGTTTTCACTCTGCTGTATCATCTGCAGTGTTCAAGAAAACAGTCAAATCTGTAGTTAAACAGCATTACGCAGCAAATAAGGTCATAGTATTTTTTCACTTAGCCAATAAATTATGTAGATCTACATAAACAGTATAGTGTTGGCTTTTGGCAAATCTGTGTGCTAGTAGAAGTTTCCTGCAGTTTGCTGGCTTGTGGTATCCCTCCCGGCCTAATGCAGGCAGCAGAACGAACACAAAGAGGTGCTCCTCACTGCCAAGGACACGTGGCTTGTATTATCTGCTCCTTTTCTGCTTAACAGGCTCTTTTTCCACTCAATAATAGGGCCTTGTGACTCTCAGAGCCACACTTTGAAATAGTGTGCAGAACAAATGCTGCTTGTTCCCAAACATCAGGCAGGGGTTGGTTAGCTGCTTTTTTTTCCTGCAGTGGCAAAAATGCCAAACTTTGCAGCTGACTAGTAACTTTGTTAAAACACATTTAGTTTTTCCTTCAGCCCAGGGTTTGCTTTTATTATGAAAAATTTAGAGGAAGTGCAATGTGTTTATCACACAATTTGCAGAGTTTCAGCGATTCAGTTATAAATATTGCTGGGAGGAATAGTACAAACAACCACAGTGAGCTGAAAAAGGCTTCAGGTAACAGACTCTTACTGTGGTTTGTAACCAGCACACTTCTAACTCATCATCAGGGTCAATAACAAAGTAAACAAAGTGTGGTGTAGTAGAAAAACAGCATGCCAGTGAGCCTCACTTGCTTGTGGTCATTCACAGTATGGCTTGGTACAACTGTGTTGTCTCTTCTTGACCTCCTCTTGTATTTGTCCCAATTCTGTTGCTTTAGTTCCATGGGTCATGGTGGAGAGGGCACCAATGCCTCGAGCCCCCGGCACTTGTCCCGTCAGAACAGCTCTGGAGGCCAGGTAATCCCAGTGGCCGGCGAGCCCCCCGAGCACACCATCGACTGCGGTGACATCGTCTGGGGCCTGGCCTTCGGCTCCTCTGTGCCAGAGAAGCAGAGCCGCTGTGTTAACATTGAGTGGCACCGCTTCAAGTTCGGCCAGGACCAGCTGCTATTGGCAACAGGCCTCAACAATGGTCGCATCAAGATCTGGGATGTTTACACTGGTGAGGACACAGTGACTTTAATTAGACATAGTTTCCATCTTCAGCTTAATTAGTTGGTACTCAGATAAGCTAAAAATTACTACGGTAATGTCATGTTTAAAGTAAAGCATGCTGTGAACTAACAGTGATATTGAAAGGTTTCATTGGTACAAAATCTGCCTTTTGTAGGATTTTGTTGCCATATTTTGTCATTTTCTGAAACCAGCAGACAGCCTACACTTTATCTTGTAATTTTTATCCTCTGATCTTATCCTCCACATTCCTCACATTCCTACCTCCCCCAAGAATGTTCCAACAATTTGTAAACAAAATGTAAGTTTAAAAAAAAAAAAAAGGAAGCTGCAGACTACTGATTAACATGCTGCTCCCGCTAGGCCACCTGTGTGAACAGTGGTTGATGTTCAGAAAAAGGATTCAGGAGGCTAATATATCCTGCATGTATTCTGTTTGTCTTTGCCTTGGCAGCACTAAGGCTCTTTGAAAGTTTATTAATTTTCAGTGATCAAATAGAATTAGTCCTCCTTTCATTCCATGCTATACTCATAGTTTTGTTTTTGTTTCATTCTTGTGGTTTTTCCCCTGTAGCTCTCTGTTAAATACATAAAGGTAGAGCCCTGTGGAGCAGAAATGTAGTTCTTGCTGTGCCCATAAACATTGTATCTCTGACATTTTCATAGTTGAATATTACAAGTTGTCAAACTTGACTTAGGATTAGTTGCACTTCACTGTGGATGAGTTTTTTTTCATGACTGTTCTGTTTGATTTGATGGCTCGTTGCAGGAAAACTGTTGCTGAATCTGATGGACCATACTGATGTAGTGCGAGACTTGACCTTTGCTCCTGATGGCAGTCTCATGCTGGTCTCTGCATCCAGAGATAAGACCCTGCGTGTGTGGGACCTCAAAGATGATGGTATGGAGACGAACTGTCCTTAATGGAAAGCCTTTTCTTTCTTTTTTTTAACTCTCCTGTCTTTCTAATGCTTTTCTTTTTTCTTTGCTTTCTTGCACTTAAGTTTTAATGAGGTGATGACAGACCTTTTGTTTCTTCAGCTTATGGGAGCATGCTTTTGTCAAGCCCAGCCCTCTGAATTGAAAGACCAGTGTTTAAAAAGTATGACAAACATCCAGGGCGTAGGGATAGGCTATAAACGTGAAGAACGACCCAGTGAATTGGTAGTCTTTGTTATTTTGTACTTGCAGAGAAAATACAGTCGCACACAGACTTTATGACAGTCCCTGATCTGCTGTATGGTTTGCATGAACTATAAAATGCAAACATTGACAGATCATGTGAGCACTAGCCTGGGTCAAACATGGATGATGGCCCCCTTTGCATACCATCAACACTGTGACCTACATTCCTTCCATAAATTGTTCATGAGGCCGTTAAAATCAGTTGCACATGCGGCTAATGCTTAGTTTACCCTTAATGAGTTACTGGAGAGAGTTTATTAATACACTGCTGAAAATAGTTTCAGACAAATGCAATGTTCCTCCTCTGCTGAAAACTACAGAGACCAACCATTTAAGGACAGTACTGAGGACATTACTGATCAAGAAGGATAGTATGCTCAAATATTTTTTTGTGGGAAATGTAATAAATACCATAAGTATGAGTCATAAATGTGAATACCACATGCGTCACTGGTTGTTCTGACTTGGGGACATACCTTGTCCTCCCCTCCCTTCTCTTTGCATCTGTTTGTCCCTTTACAAAAAGTCTGACTCAGTATTTGGCTTTGATGGTAAAGAACATGGTGTACTGCTTCATCTAAGAGACTGTTTGTTTGTCTTGTAGGTAACATGGTTAAGGTTTTGCGGGGACATCAGAACTGGGTGTACTGCAGCGCCTTCTCCCCTGACTCCTCCATCCTGTGCTCAGTTGGCGCAGGCAAAGCAGTACGTATACAAGTTCCTTTTTAATAATTTTGTTGGGTTTGCTAGCTAATCTGTGTGCAATTGCTTGTGACCAGTTATGCTCAATAAGTCTAAAAATGAAAAACACTCCCATCTGCCCCACCCTCCCATTTCCACCTTAGAATAAACTGTGCTCGATGTCATGATAAATTGAGCTACCTGCACTTAGATTTTGTTTGGTTTTGGTTTGCAGTGGAAGAAAGGCTTTTTGGTGTTCTGAAGTTTGCATGCAAGAACAGACTGTTTTCACTACTGTTATATTAAGTGAATATATTTCATCATATAATTTAGATACCACTGAAAAATATTTATGTTGAAGACCAAACTACACCTTTACAGCAGGGGAATCTTGAAAGAAAAATTAAAGTAACTTCATACAAGAGAGTTCATAGAAGAAAAATATCTATTTCATTTATTGTATGTTGAATGGACTTCTCATATTTCTGCAGCCCTTAAGGCAGATATGTGTCTGGATGTTGATAAACTGGCCACCATTAGTTCATTTTAAGTACAATGTTGCAGCTCTTGATCAGTCTGAATATGGTGGTAATGGTAGACATGGTGGTAGCTTTGTTAGGCTGTGTGTGTCCCTACAGTGTGTGTCTTGCTCTCCCTGTCACAGGTGGTGGCAGAGCTCAATGTGTGATTGGTTTTGAACGGAGCGCCGCGCTGACATTTTGAGCAGCCGGTGTAAACCGGGGACGCACAGTGCACAATGCCCAAAGGCCTGGCCAGGGGCAGCCTGGCACCTGACCCGCAAGGTCAATCTGTACGTAGGTGCTGCTCCGTGTCTGTCTACCTCTGCTGTCGCAGTTCCTCTATTTATTTTAATTTCAGTTTAAAAACTATCATTAAATTGGTTATTAAATACTCCCTCTATCCCCCCTCACCTCCCACCTCTCTCCCAAACCCACTTCCACACCTTCCCTTTATCTTTATAGAGCTCCGTCAACTATCTGCACGTTAGCTTCTCTTTTGTTACTAGGATTTCTGTTACTGTCAGTTTAAATGTATCCCTTGTAGCATACAGTGTAGCATTATAATGCTGCCAGTGGCACGTTAAAGAAAACTATTCAGCCAGTCACAACAGTTTAATAATCAGCCTGCCTCTCCCTTCACTGTCAGTGTAAACCAGCAGCTGCCAGTACTTTGCAAATGTTACATTAACGCCCTTTGTCATGGAATTATTGTGCAGCTATTATGCTGCGCTTGTATCCTACAAATGTCAGCTGTTGCCTCAAAACTATTGAGAAAAACATTTAAAGCAGCCAGTTATGTGGTAACTTTTCCACCGGCAGTTCTTCTGAAGCCTTTTCTGTTTTTATAAAGAGCAATTTGCTGTTGGCAGCAATGGTGGAACAACAAAGTAATACTGTATTTGATCCACGTTTCCTCACCAGCATACTTGTGATGAAAAACCAGTGGTGGTATAAAATACATGAACTCAAGTGATATTGTTATGTATAATCGGCACAATCAACTTTACTTTCTATTTTCTGTTACTTTCTACTTCCACTCCATTTTGGAGGCAAATACTGCATTTTTTTTACTGTTTTATAACTTAAGTTACTAGTTATTTTGCCAATTCAAATTATTAATATAAATTAACCAATAAATTATGAATTAAACTACCCTGCAGAAGTAATTTTAATGAGCACTAACTTTACCCACTGCCATTGTGCACAATTACTCTTGGTACTTCCATGTATATTCTGATGGAAATAATTTTGAACTGTTACTTAAGATTTTGAATGACTTCTATTATTGTTACACTCTGTGGTATTGTACTTTCATTTCAGTAAAAGGCATGAGTACTTCCTCCACCACTGTTAAAAACACCACTTAGAATTTCAACAGAGAAAATTATGCTGATGTTTTTAACTTAAACTGGGAAACAAGAAGAACAGGAAATTAGCAAGTACAGAGAGGAAGACCCTGCTCAATAAACGGAACCATTAGCCTGCATGTGACTGTTATGATTTTTATGTAGATCTTTATGTAACTGCAGTTGTTCATAAGCAGTGTTTTCAGTACTTTTACACATCTTCAATTTCTACCCAAGAGTGATGAGGTGCTGAAGTTACATAACTGCATAGTTCTCCCATGATTTATAGATAAACATTAATGCTAAAAAAAATCAGACCATGTCTGAGTGTTAAAAGCAAAAGGCTTCAACAAATGATCACTTTTCTACCAGTGTGTATGTGTGTGTACTGTGTGTGTGTGTGTGTGTGTGTGTGTGTGTGTGTGTGTGTGTGTGTGTGAATATGTGTACTTTGCCAGAGGTGTCAACCCTTTGGCCATAAAATATTCTTTTCTCTTGCAGTATCTGTCTCTCTTCGTAGGCTTCTGCCGGAGGTGTGAGCCTATTGTAAACACAGTGAACTAAAACTCTGAAAGGGGAAACCAGTGGAGTAACATTATGTTACCTTAAGTTACTACTTGTTTTATTTTCTCTTTTTTTGTGTAGACTTTTTATGTTAATGGAATTATTTATATAGTGCATTTGATAACGCATTAAAAGATGTATACATTTAAATTAAGATTTTGTAGTTTAATACTATTATATAAAAATGTTGGAATGTTAATTGTAATTGTCCATGTAGGTGAAGTGTTGCATTTTGACATAGCCTTGCTGCTTGTGTAGCATGTGCTCTTTTGTTTGTTTGGCCTGGTTAAAGGTTACAAAGCTTTACAATGACATAACTTGAGCATAACTGTTTAATTCTGATTTAATTCATGTTGCTTAATTTAATTTATAAATGCTTTATGTGCTCATAGTAATGATAAGTGTAAAATAGCACATCTATTCCATACCCAATCATTTCATGGGCTATAACAGTCCTCTCTTCACGTTGCAGGTGTTCCTATGGAACATGGATAAGTACACGTTGATCCAGAAGCTGGAGGGGCACCACAATGATGTGGTGTCTTGTGAGTTTTCACCAGATGGGGCGCTGTTGGCCACTGCCTCATATGACACCCGGGTCATCGTGTGGGACCACCACAAGGCCACCATCCTGCTGGAACTGGGGTATGAAAAACACACTTTATTATTCATAACCACATAGGTCAGGGTGGAGTATTCAGACTGGTTACATTTGTATTTTGTAAAGTATTTGTAAAATATTGTGGCAAAAAACATATTGTTCTTATGTGTCCATCTGCTGAAGACCCCAAGATGTTTGAGAACTGTGTAAAATATCTTTATATATCTTTGCTAATATTAGCTACTGGTCATACCAGACCAAATAAGGCTGTATTTGCAAATCCCCAGAGTGGACTATGTGCAGGAGTGTGTTTTATTGCTTATGAGAAATGTTCCTGTGACCCTGACACTCACTCTTCTCCTCTGTCTCCAGCCATCTCTTCCCTCCTCCATCACCTATTTTTGCTGGAGGGGCAAATGACCGCTGGGTTCGCTCTGTGAGCTTCTGCCCTGACGGCCGCCACATTGCCAGCATTACTGATGACAGGTAAGACACTGAATGACATGAGAGTTTCTAAACTTGTCTCTTTTTATCAACATCTATCTCCGTTTCCGGTTTGCTGCTTTATTGGTCGGTCTCTGGTTTGGGATTTCTTTGCTGTCCCAGTTGTTTTTGGAGGAATAACAATTTTTTTCTTTGGCAGATCTTTAAAAATGAAAATGTTAACACGCTGACCTTCAGTATAAACCTTCAAAAACAATTATCATTAAAACCCAAATCATTTTTCACTCTTAGGAGGTTGTGTTACTCATAGTCTCTGTTGTTGGAAGTCAGCTATATCTGCATGAGCACGTTTCCACAGGAGATAAACAAGCACATTGTTTGCAACACTCATATTTTAACCGTTCAAACCCTGAACAAGCAGTGATTTCAGTATGAGCTTTGACAAATCCACAAGTGTGCAACTGTGTGCCTCTTGAGTGAATGTTTGTTCACCGCACCCTTTTTCTGATGCCTACTCATGCACATGACTGATGTGTAAACAACTGAATGCAGCAGAAAAGCTTCACTGTTTGCTGCAGCTTGTTTTTGAAATCTTGCAGGGAGTCATGAGTCTTAATGGAACTTGAAAACACATGGCTACTGTATGTTGCTCTGTTAGGACGGGTCACATGACTGTCACAAGTGAGCTGTTAATCACTCTGATTGCTGTCTGGCCAAGCACTCAATTGTTGGTAGAAAACATGTTGAGAACAGAGGAACAGAAAGACAGAGCTCTACATAATGGAGGCTGTTTTGGGGGGAGGCACAGCAAACCCGAGGCAGTGAACACTGCCCTGGTGGGCTAGTGTTCAGCCCCAGACTGGAGGTGGTTTAACAGCTGACCTGTCTGTGGTAGAGTGTAGTAGATGTCGTCTTTACGTGCTGGAGAACTGGTTTCTCAAAGCACTTCAGAATGGGGGTGAGACCACAAAGTGGTAGCTGTTTAGACTAGACACTGCAGACTTGTTAGGCATAGGGACAGTGGTGGCTGTCTTGAAGCAATGATGTCAGTAATAACATGAACTAGCTGGTTGGCACATGTTTCTAGTACACAGCCAGGGATGTTATCAAGCCCAGCAGCTTTACTCATATTTATTCTCATCAGCATTCTTCTCACATTTGCTGTGTGACAGATTTTGTTGAGGAAGCGAGCATTAAATGAGTTTAGCTCATCTGGCAACATGGCCTCACACATGATGGGGGCGCTCTTGCTTTGGTAGCTTATGATGTTCTGGATCACTTGCCACATATCTTTTGGTGTTGATGTTTCTGCTGTTATTTCTGCTTTGCCTCCTTGATGCCAGCTTTCAATCTCTCTCTGGCTGGTTTGTAAGCTTTTGCTTACAAAAGACATTTGCTGTTGTATGTCACTGAAGATGCTTCCTCAAGTAATTATAACCACAAAGACCTTATGTGTAAAATCAGGGATAGACTTTTAGATTTTTAAGCACAGGACCTACAGGTCTCCTACCCCCTAAATTTGGTGGTCAAAGTACAAAATACAGAAAAGGCAATTCATCACAACTTAACACAGCCTTGTTATGTCCACTATTACCATAAATTGTGATGTGGTGTTTCCTGGAGGCATGGTTTTTGATGGAAAATAAGCCAGACCTCTTGGCTAGGAAACTGGTGACTCACACTGCAGCACATTACAGGTTACCTTTTACATTACCTTACATGTGTCACTTTCTAGCCACTTTAACTCCTGCTTCCACTCACTCAACATTTTCCACCTACATGGAATATTTGGTGGCTACAGAGTAACTTTGTGTGGCCATGGTGTGGACCTACATACTGTAATCTAGTAACATACATTTTCATAAGATGAAGCACATCTGGATTTCAGCTCGGGTGACATTGGTTGAGCGATCAGTTATGGCAAACGGCTCCACCAGTCATTTTCATGTGTTTAGGTTAGTTTAATAATCACCAGCTGGACACATTTTACTCAACACAGTCTGTTTAAACCATAAAACACAAAGATGCTATACAGATTCTGACATCAGTGTTTTTGTTCTGTCTCTGCTCAGGTTGGTTCGTTTCTGGAGCATCGAGGAAAGGGCTCCTCAGGCCATCGCCTCTCTCTCTAATGGCCTCTGCTGTGCCTTCTCTGCTGAAGGAAGTGTCCTTGCTGCTGGGTAAGACACTAGCATACACACATGTTCATACACACACCTCCTGAACACACAGATCATATGACACCGCCTCAGTCACACCTCATTGACTCCTGCCTTATGCTCAAGCAGTCAGGGAAACCAGTTCTCCATGTTTTATCTCAGCTGGCTGTGTCCACAGGCAGACTGTATGCATTCTTAGATTTCGATTTTTCCACTGAACTCACTTAGAATGTTCCAGTGCAGTCTTGTGAGTTGTAAAATTATACCACCTTCTCCTTTTTGATTTGCAATCATCTTTTTTCTTTTTTTTTCTTCAAGGACTCGTGATGGCAGTGCGCACTTCTGGGAGTGTCCACGTAGCATCGCCAGTCTGCAGCACATGTGCAGGATGGCCCTTCGCCGGGTGATGACCACCCAGCAGGTGGAGGCCCTGGCCATTCCCACGCCACTCCGCGACTACCTGACCTACAAAGTCATTTAATCCCTCCCACCCACCATCCCAGCACCAGCTGACGCAACTGCACCTGCTGCAGCAGCAGCACGCTGGAAAACCAATGAATCCTTTTTTTTTTTTTTTTCCTTTGGGGAAAAATAAACAGTTTTTCATAGAACTTTGTTGAACAAACAAAGGTGATTGGGACAGAAGGAAAAATGTTAACCCCAGAGACAAGGCCTCACCTCAAGCCCCCGCCACATCCATTTACAGCAGGATATTGTGTTATTTTGTACATATTTATTTTTGTAAGTGTTTAGTAATTTAGTGTGCTGAGGCCAGCACACTGTTTCTACTTGTAAGGTCAACTTATTTCTGGGCGTCCCGTCCCCTCTGTCATATCAGCGTGGCACCGATAAGTGTTAAGCTCTTTTTCCAGCTGGTTTCAACTCCACCAGGCTCATTAAACTCTTCACATTTCCCTCTGACTTGAAATGGCTGTTGCACTTCATGTGAGAAGCTTTGCAGTGGTGCTTGCTCTTAATGTCAGGTTTTCTGTTTGCGAGTGGGTGAGCTAAAGGGAAGAGACATCTGAGATTTAAAGAATGTAGGGTTTGAAGGCCAGGACTCAGATCTGTGAACTACTGATGCTGTGCAAATATAGCTTCTTTACACTGCATTATTGTCATGTTATGAAAGAAAAACAAAATGAAGCCGTTTCTCTGAAACGGTATTTACACCACCAGAAACGGGCAGAGGGAGAATTCTATACGCATTCTTTCAATTAGAGATGGCACAAGAAGTAACTAGAAACTAATGCACCATTAGAGCCGATATTAACCCATTGCAGTTATATTGATATCGTTATCAGCATATAAATGACAAAAAATTAAAGTACAGGAATGCCAAAGATATTTGAAATGGTGTCACAGTTCCATACTTTGTCACCACAAAGGAGTGAAATTAATTTTTCAACTGCAAATTGTCTTGACCTTTGTCCTTCCTGTTTGGATAAGGGATCCTTATCAATAATATTTTTAATGACTTGTGCAGAGAAAATAAATATCGGTTGATAAATAACTAAGATTTCAAGAATCAGTATCGGTGTCGCCCTGAAATATAGTGTATGGGTTGTGCTGTAGGTTACACATATTTGATTAGTTTACCAGAGAAGCGCCAGAGAAGTGTGTCTGTGTTTTTGTTACCTCATGGGGACCTCCTCGGTATAAACACCAACCTTGTTGGGACCACTTGTCCTCATGGGGACCAAAGCCCGGTCCTAATGAGACAGAACGTCATTTCTGAGGTCCTGGGTAGGGTTAGGGGTAAGGTGTGAGGTTAGATTAAGGTTATGGTTTGAGTTAGGCTGTCTGCAGCAAATGGAAGTTAATGCAATTTCCTAACGAGGATAGCTGTGTAAGCTTGTGTGTGTGTTTGTCTGTGTGTGTGCGCCTGCCCAGCAGGGCAGTGTAAAGCCTTGAGACCAGTGTTGTTTGTTGTTTCAGACTCAATCAAGGCGCCTCTGCCACTGAACTGCTATCTATATTTGAACTTGTACAAAAACCTGTATACAGAGTTCCATGTGATATGTATGTATATACAAAATTGTATCATGTCTATAAACATATCAAAGTTTTAAGCCTTTTTCACTTTATTTTATCATTTATATCCAGTGCTTCTGTTATTGTTGTATTTTTATATTTTTTTTCTTTTTCTCCTTTAAATGTGAAAATCTCTACAAACAACTACACGTCTTAGCGCAAAAGCCCAGAATGAAAGGTGTATTACATTTCTTAACTGGTCACATTTAGACTGGCAATGTTGCTGCACAGATTTTTGCTGTACGTAGAAATTACAAAGAGCAATTCCAGCAGCCCTGAAACTAACCCAAAGCAACCAACCAATCACCTGCCAGCCTCTGTCTTCTGGTGTTAAGACTAAAATGTTGACTGAACTCTTGATAGAAATATGCGCACATGATAATCCAAAATGACTTTAAGATGCAGCATTTTTACAATTTTCTGTTTCTTGATTGTCATGTTCAGTCTTGATGTCAGTGAGAGGAGCTGTGAAGAAGGGAAAGTGAGCTGTTAGTGTTGTCGTGTGTGTGTGTTTCTGTGGAAATGTGGTGCAGAGCAGCTGTCTGTCATTCTTGGCAATAAGTTCTCTGACAGTGTCAATGCCAAAGGTTTTACTTTTCAGATAGTTTATGACAATGGTTCTTGTAATTTTCTGTTTAGAGGGTGAATGTGTGATGAATGGGCTGCAGTGCTTAGGTCTCTACACAACCTTAACAGAGGTTTGCATTACAAGATGTTTGCTTACCTGTAACCATTGCAATTGGAAAAAAACAGTCCTGCCTCAAAGAGATGCAGTATGAAGCAGTAAATATTACATTAATTATATATGAATGTACAAAAATTCTGACAATTTTCTTGTAATTGTGTTTGTAGTTTCAATAAAGGCTTTTTGACAAATTATTTGGGTGTTGCTTGGAACCTCCGACCTTTTTCAGCACCGTGTCCACACTTTTGTATGTGTGTAATATTCTACAATACAACATTATATACATAATATATATAGACATTCTCACCTGTGATGTGACCAACAAAGTCTTTGTGGTAGGCCTTTGTCAAATGTTTTAACAACTTTAAAACCACTCTGCAGAACAGGTGGATGAGATGGGTTTGACACTGACTGCTCCATAATGTAGAAAACGAACAGATTACTAATTATTACAGCTGCAACAATTAATTGGTGAATGAGTTATTACATTAATCCTCAACTATTTTGATAATCAAGTAATTGGTTTGATGGCACGGTGGAGCAGTGGTTAGCACTGCTGCTGCAACGCAAGGTCCTGAGTTCGACTCCCCAAGCCGGCAGGGCCTTTCTGTGTGGAGTTTGCATGTTCTCCTCGTGTCCGCGTGGGTTCTCTCCGGGTACTCCGGCTTCCTCCCACAGTCCAAAGACATGCAGCATAATAGGTTAATTAGTGACTCTAAATTGCCCGTAGGTGTGAATGTGTGAGTGAGTGGTTGTCTGTCTCTATGTCTCAGCCCTGTGATGACCTGGTGACTTGTCAGGGTGTACCCCGCCTCTCACCCAATGTCAGCTGGGATAGGCTCCAGCCCCCCCGCGACCCTCACGGATAAGCAGTTACAGAAGAAGATGAAACTAATTGGTTTGAGAATTTTTTAAGAAAAGAAATTTTCAAATTCTCTGATTTCAGCTTCTTAAATGTGATTATTTTCTGGTTTCTTTACTCCTCTCTGACAGTAAACTGAATACTGCTGAGTTATGGAAAAAATAAGACATTTGAGGACATCAGCTTGGACTTTGGACACCATTTTATGGACCAAACAAGTAATTGATTAATGGATAAAATGATCAACAGATTAATTGATAATGAAATAATTGTTATGCGAAGACTTGATAAATAGGTCAAAACATGTAGAGCACATGGACATGTGGATGTTTGGACCTGTTTTTCAACTGACAACATTGTGACAGGGTTAATTAATCAAGTAATCGAGAAAATGATCAACAGATTAATCAACGATGGAAAGAATTGTTAGTTGCAGCAGTAAGATATCATGATCATATCTTAATAATCTCATTACATCCTCGTCCAGGTAAAAAATGTTTTTTATTCATACATATTTTTAAGACGATTTGATTATTAGTCATGATCGCTGTGTGGCCAAAAGGGTTGCAATGTCTTGACTCAGGCAGCTGGATTTGCAAGATCACGCGAGAATCCATCTTGCCAGGTTTCAAGTTATCCGTTTGTGTCCGCACCAAAAGTGTTGCAGCCAATCAGTGTCCCAGGAGGGACTACTGGCAGCTACGGGCATGGTTTTAGGTGTGACGACAGCAAGAAGCGTCCATGGAAATGACTCGTTTCGAACAAACAGTGGCAGCTCCTGAAGAGGGTAGCGTAGATACTGTGATGGCATCAGTTATATCAGAACTGGAGAGTTATGTAGAGTATTGGAGAGCAAAGAATGGCACTCTTCTCCATGAGTTTGATCGATTGGCTGAAGTTAGCCTGTGTTAGAGACAACAGACAGATGATTCATCCATTCATTTGCTGAGAGTGCTTTTTGAAAGTCCCTGCCCTTTTCGAAACAGTTTTTAAGGACGAGTTTCCAGATGGTTCAGTGGAATAAACCACCTGTTATGTCAGGTTACCTCCTGCCCAGTCACTGAATAATAACATGAGAAATATTCACAGTAAACAATATTTATTTTATCTTAAAAAAGCCAGTGTGTGACCTGCCTTAAAATGTTAAGTCCACTAAATTTGAAAAAACAAATCGATGAATTCTGTAATGATTCAAGACAAACTTGTCTAGTCAAATAAATGTATTAATTCAGTTGTACTTGAGAAAACATGTTAAGCTTAAGATATTAAGTTGAGCCAACAATTTGTCAGTTACACAAACATTTAAAATTTATCATAATTATTTAGAAACATAATTTAATGAGCTGATGGAACCCTGTACAGTACAGTCAATCATTTGAAGCCCAGTGTAATATTACTATAATATCTCTCTTGGAACTTATGTGAACATACTGTATGTGGTAGTTTTGTGACTTACAATGAGCTTAAAATATCATGCTACTTAAAATACCACACTTTCAGATATTCATAATGTAACATATTATTTCCCTGTTGAATTTACACCTTGTGGCTTATCCAACGCTATCTTAATCTATACTGTCATAAATACGAAAAACAAACAAAACATGTGATACATTCCTTTGAAGCTATTCAACAGTGAGTTTATGATGTTTCTCATGATAGCAGTATAATATTATATGACAGGGCCGGTCAGTGTTTTTCCGCTCTAGAGTCTCTCTAGATAACAGATGAGATTTGTGTCACACGTGCTGCTGTTACTGTCAATGATTAAAGAAAACTTTCAAATATAAAATACCTACCTTTCATGAAAACTCCCGCTCTTGTAGTAGTAGTATAGTTGAATTTCTCAAACAAAAGACAAAAATAGCAACTGTACATTAACTTTTTTTAAAAATATAAATGTTGCATATAGACATTTTTTTTTTTGTCAGCTGAAATGCCACAAAGACGTAGAATGAGTGGTGAGCTAACTGTGGGTTTAAGTGTGTAGACAAACAGTGTGAAGCTCAGAGTGTGTGTGGCAGCTGTGACAGCCTTCAGGATCCTCCTATCAGCTGAGTGGAAATCTACCAGCAGTTAAACACACACACACACACACACACACACACAGACGCAGAGAGCTCTGTGTTCAGTGTGCACTTGAACTGTGATCGGGTTTATTATTGACCTGGACTGGTAATACCTGCAGTTACACATTAGGGAGGAGGACACACATGGAAACAAAGTGTGTGTTGGCGGACTGCAGTTCAAAGAGCTCAGCCTCTATCTAGCCACCGATTATTAAACATTTATTACACCAGCTGCTAAACATCACTCCTATTTTTTTTATAAGCAGGCCACTTGTACAAAACAGATAACTGACACATTAAAGGGTCAGTTTACCCAAAACCTGTGGTTTGCTGAGCTTAAAAAGGCCATTTGAAAATCGTTGTAGCAACATCTGTCAGTGTTTCTCATGATAATTTGTTCGTTTGTTAATTTGCTTTCACGGGGATTGCCGTGGCCTAAAATGCCTGATTTCACGGCAGCTTTTCTAAAAAAAATTGCAATGCATGTTGTGTCGTTTTTAGGTGGTTTTTTGTAAAGAAATTGCAGGACTAAGTGAATTTGTATAATTCATTAAAAATCAAAGGTAACTTGTTCCAGGGAGAGTGAAACCAATAAATAACAACTGTAAAATATTATGAAGAGGTTTCAAGATCATATTTAAAGATATTAATTTTTAACCTGACACACCAGATGGTTTGTTGTATAGAACCCTCTAGGCCGTTGTCCTGAGACACTATTTAGAAAAGGGCAGGCACTTTCAAAAAACACTTGGCAGGTGATTGGATGAACCATCTGTCTGTCACGTCTAACACAGGCTAACTTCAACCAATCAAATCAAACTCTTGCCAAAGCTGGTTGGGAGAAGAGTGAAATAATCTTTTCAGCGGAGAAAAGGCTTCAGTGTCGTTCTTTGCTCTTCTTTCAGTGAAGAAATATTCTCCAGTTCTGACATAACTGATGCTATCACAGTATCTATGCTAACCTCTTCAGGAGCTGCCATTGTTTGTTTGAGATGAGTTATTTCCATGGACACTTCTCCCTGCTGTCACACCTAAAACCACACCTGTACAGTAGCTGCCAGTAGTCCCTCCTAAGATGCTGACTGGCTGCACCACTTTTGGTGTGGACACAAACAAACAAACTTGAAGACTGGCGAAATGGATTCTCATGTGATCTTGTGAATCCAGCTGCCTCACAAGGTAAATTCATTTCCAGCTGCTCTCAGATCTCCAGGCTGTTCTAGCTGCTTGGAGCATAAAAGCCAAAAGTTTCTGTCCTGCTCACAGCTCAGTGCTGCTGAATAAGAGATTTGCTTAGACCTCTGTTGTAATCAGAAAAGTTGGAAGTAATGCATCATGGGGCAACAAATAGTTCCAAACACCGACACGTGCCAACATGAAACCCCATTCATTTTCAGTGAGAGGGGGAGTGTGTAGGGGCCGGTTTGGGATGTGTATCTGTGTTGTGGGCGTGGTCTTCCCTCTCTGGTCTCTGGTCTCATCACTCCACACCTGGAAGCACCTGGCTCATCAACACAACCCAGTCTGCTTACCTGAACCTCATCAGTGCTGCAGTATATCTACCCCTGCTCTCCTCTCATCCAGTGCTGCTTCACTCAGTCCACAATTTGTAAGAGTTCAGGCCTCGTGTTTTTTGGTGGTTTCTCTCAGTGTTGTCTCTGAGTTAAGCAAGTGTTTCAGGACCGAGTTCATCTCCCTGCCTGCCTGTGTTCAACCTGCTATCTTTCGGCCACCTCCATGCCCCCTCTACCCCTCCAATAAACGCCCTATAATATTCACCACCCCTCAGTCAGTGTTGTGCATTTGGGTCCATCTACTAAAACAGCAGAACTAGACTTGAATTAATAAAAATCTAGACTGTGCCATCATGAAACCAAAGCATATAAAATGTAAATTTCTTGCTTGGTTTCAGATTTTTTTCAGAGGAGAGCACAGGACAAGTGATTTACAGAGCAGATGTATACGACAGCAAAAAAAGCTCTTTAATTTCAGTTGGACCTTAAATATTGATTATTTATTTGTATGATTAATTTCCACATATTTAACTTTTATATATCTTTGGATATCTGTGTAGAGGAGTGTTGGTGTGGATCTGTCGTGGCAGGTTGCTTTGGAATGGAGCTTGACAGCATCTCTTCAGTGTAAAAGAAAACTGGAGCTCAGGTGCAGTTTTCAACAAACAGGTTGGCTGAGCAGAGGTTCTCAATTTTTTCTTATCCAAGGACCATTTAGAACAGTGTTTTCACATCCTGGTCCTCAGAGCTCACTGCCCTGCATGTTTTACGTGTTTCCCTGCTCAAACACACCTGATTCAAATGTTGGCTTGACATTAAGCCTCTGCAGAGGCCTGAAAAACCTGTTCATTTGAATCAGGTGTGTTGGAGCAGGGAAACATCTAGAACATGTAGAGGAGTCAGCCCCAAGGACCTGGGCCCTCACTTATTAACGCTGCGTAGAAAAAGTTCTAAATTCTGTCTTAGAAATAAAATTTAGAGTGTGCTTAAGTACAAAAAATGGGTATTTATCAAATGAATGCAATGACAATAAAGCTCCTATTCTATTCTATTCTGAACACACACTAATATGTGATCAGTGTTGATCAATCCCACATGTTCTACACCACCATGCTCGTGCATGTTCAGGGTCATTTGCATTCAGAAACGCCCTCAATTAACCGTATATGGTAACAAAACATGCTCGTTTTCCCCACTGGAATAATAGCAAAGAGAGAAGAAACTTTTCTGCAGCAGAAATCAAGGTGCTTGTTGCTGAAGTTGAACCCAACCAAAAGCTGCTGTTTAGTTCACTGAGTGCAGGTGTGATGGAACAAAAAAGAAAAAACGCTGCATGGCAGAAGGTAGCGAGTGCAGTGAATGCTGCAGGATCAGAGCAGAGATCTTTGTCAGAAATTAAAAAGAAGTGGGTTGATATTTAACTCAAAATGTGTCACTGCACACAAGCGAGATATAGTGCAAAAAATTTCAGCCACTCAGTACACACACGTCTGCTCTCACACTCTGCCCATGTTCTTCATAGTGTGTGTCTGTATACAATATAAATTTCAACTTTAATGACTTTTATACTAATTGTTTGTCTTCCTCTCAATACACAACCTTAAGTCATCCTGTTGCTGTGAAAACATTAAAAAAACAAATGGGAGGCCCAGAGGAGTGTGCTTGAAAGAGGCGTGGCTGGGCTGAATTGCGGGGGGGTGCATATTTAGTGTTTTTCCAGTTTGTTTGTGTGCGTGCTGTTCATGAAGTAACCCATTTTAGTAGGCAAATCTGGCAGATTTATCTGTACAGCACATTTCCACAAGCATACATACAAACAAGCGTCAAGACAAATTGTAAAGGAACATAAAGCAATATAAAACATTTCAACACAATTAAAAGAGTTAAATAGAAAATAAAAGATATGATAAAACAGGGAAGTAAAAGTTACAGTGCAGTTTAAGATAATATTAAAAGCCTCAGTTTTGGTTTAACAAAAGGCAAACAGAAAAGTCTTCAGCCTTTATTTTTAAAGAACTGAGAGTTGCAGCAGACGTGCAGTTTTCTGGGAGTTTGTTCCAGATATGTGGCGCGTAAACACAGAACGCTGCCTCTCCATGTTTAGTTTTGACTTTGGGACAGAGAGTGGACCTGAGAGGTCTGGATGGTTCACGTCGAAGCAGAAGAACAGAAATGTATTTTGGCTCTGAATCATTCAGTGCTTTGTAAACCAGCGGCAGGATTTTAAAATCAGACAGCAAGTCAGTGCAAAGACCTCAGAACTGCAGTGACGCATTTTTTTCTGTTTTTTTCTGAATCAGCTGATAGAAGATAAATGCACGGACAAGTTTTTCCAAATCCTGCTGAGACATGAGTCCTTTAAATCTTGATAAATTCTTCAGCTGACTTTATAATAATCCTAAAGTGTTGAAATTCCTCTCTGAGTCCAGGACCACACCCAGATTTCTGGCTTGGTTTGTGGTTTTTACTGGCTGAAGCTTAGCGCTGACTTTAAAAACAGTTACTTCAATTTTATCTTTGTTCAACTGAAGAAAATTCTGGAACAATTCTTGATGTATTGAACACAGCTACTGAGCACATGTATGGCATTATAGTCCCCTGGTGACATGCTTATTTAAACTTATGTGTCATCTGATAATTAAAGTAACATAGTGTGTAATATGTCTTTCTGATGTCTGTATCATAATCACGTGGCTCCATGAGGGTCTGAGACTTGGTGAAAAAGAGATTTCGACAAACAGAGGAAGTGAGTCATCACTGTGTTATGGGCGCTCAAGGACAGGAGGGTGGAGCAGGCAGCAGGGAGAAAAACACAGATATGGGCTCTAATTCCTCTCCTTATTTACTGTTGATCCCTGTTATTTTAACATGTAATAACCCCAGAACAAATATGCATCCATGTACAACACATGGCTAACTGTTGATTATCGGTACATGGATCAGAGGGTGTCTGAGGTAACGCAGATGAAGACTTGGTGAGCTGCAGTGCTGGAGGAATGTGTTACGTGTCAGGCTGCACACAGAATCCTTTTCAATCCAGAAAAGCTCTGGTTCCTCCCTGGCAACTAACGCAACTTTCTCTCATCTGCGCAGTCTACCTCACACACGCCGCCCACTGCTGCTGCTGGAAGTAAAAACCTAATGGAAACGTTTCAAATGTTGTGGATGTGAAAGTGCACACCTCAGCATCATGGGAGGTATTAAATTATTTGTATCTTGGCACAAGAGTCATATTACATCTTATATAACTTTTTACCCTGATGATCTTTTAAATAGGGGAAATACACTGTTGTGTAAGTAAGTGTGTGTGGCGTCCAAAAAAAACTCTCTCCTTGTGGTGTTCAAGCAGGTCTGTGGAGACCAAAATGCTGGACCTCACAAGTTTAAAGGACTGCGGAGTTTTGTTAGAATTAAGTTTAGGTTAGGTTTAGGCATGTGATTGTGATGGGTAGGTTCAGGGTAGTAAGGGGCTAGAGAATGCATTGTGTCAAATTTATATAGCTTTATAGCATGACCACAATGAAATACAATATTGTCAAAGCACTACATTAATAATATTTACAATTACAAAATAAAGAAATACAAAAATATAGAATGTATACATTTACAGAATGTTTACATTTTGACCGATGTAGAAATTTCAACATGACAAGAAAACCAAACCCTCCAAATCCAACAGCCTCCTCCGCCCACCAGCGCCTCGTCTGAGAAGAAAAATAAATCACATGAACATATTGATCATTGGTGCATATAATGTTACAAGCAGGGTTGGAAGGGTTACTTTAAAAAAAAATTTTTTTCTGATACAGTCACTAATTACCTGTTAAAAATGTAGTCAGTAACATGATCCAAGTATCACAATATTAAAGTAATGTAACTTGGTTACTTTCTGTTACTTTTGGATTATCTCAATATAATATATGGTGAAGCTGTTTTGCCTAATATAGTGTTTTTAGGGCTGCAACTAATGATCTATCAGTTGATTATTTTCTCATTTAATCAATTAGTTGTTTGGTCCATGAAATGTCAGAAAATGGTGAAAAATGTTGATCAAAGCTCAAGATGACGTCCTCAAATGTCTTGTTTTGTCCACAACTTAAAAATATTATGTTTACTGTCAGACAGGAGTAAAGAAATCAGAAAATATTCACATTTAAGAAGCTGAAATCAGAGAATTTTGATTTTTTTTTTAATTAAAGAGTGACTCAAAATGATTAATTGATTAAAGATGCAATTAATTTAATAGTTGATTGATAATCGATCAATCGTTGCAGCTCTAAGTGTTTTATGTCGGCTGTTAGGTTTGTTAGTGTGTCCAGCTGGTCCTTCCTTTGTTGTGCATCAGATGTAGATCAGATGTAGATCAGCAGGTCAGTCTGATTGCCTCATGTTGTGACAGACAGAGACTGTCCTGTGATGCAGCTGTCTTTCATTTCCCCAAATAATATTTTTAGTTTTTTGTTTTCTGAATTAATAAATTGTGGTCTTTATAACTGAACGTTGGGAAGAACTGTTCCCAGACAGTTTTAAATTTTGGGCTCTGTGTGAGGAAGTACTGCTCTGTCTCTACGGCTGTTCCTCCACACTGTTGCAGCACGGTTGCTCCTCTTTTGGCAGCCGTGTCTTCTTATATTTACCTGTTTCTATGCCTGGGCTGTCTGTGTGTACCTTGTTAACATGTTACTGTGTTGAACATCAGTCACTGTGCACAGGTAGGGTACCACCGTATGCGGCCTTTTTAGGGCCAGATAACATTTAACTTTGTGTGAGTGATTTTGTGTTCCAATAAGTGAGATATTTTTGCTTTTCTTGTATTATAATTTGACGCACACTAACAGCTCTGGTCTCAGACTGGTCTTGTGGCACTGGTCTTGTTTGAACTGGTTGAACTGGATTGGGATGAAAGTGTCAGAATCAGCTGAGTGAGGCAACTCTTGTCTTTGTTCAACTTTTGGCACTGCAGGGCTTCATGGTGGCAGGAGTGGAGATCACTTTGTTTTAGAAGGAGCCAATATTTAACTGATTGTTTTTGGATTTTCAGCAATGATGGAAATTGGCCTGATTGAGCTCCATGTGCATTGTCAGCTGTTGTCCTGTACACCTGCATGTGAAACACAAGAGCACACGTGTGGTGAATGGATTAAACTCTGTCTTCATCTGCTCTAACATAGCCGCGAACATTACCATTTCCAGCTAACTAACACTAGCTTACTAGCTGCAGTAACTTTACCTCCAGACAAACTTGTTAGATCCACTGCATCTGCATTTGTTCTGTGGGGGTTTGAGGAGGAGGATGTTGGCTGATGCAGAATCAAAGTGGATCAACAATGATGCATCTCTCTCTTGCTCGCTGTCTCAGGTCTAAGCTCGGTTAGCTTAGCTCTTGCGGCTCCTTCATGCAGCGATCACGGTCTGGCTGGTCTGGCCGAGTGACATGTCTCCAAGTCCGCTGCACTAACCTTGTCTCTGTGCTTCCTTTTCTCACATTAATGAGTGTATTTCTATCATCTAGATATACCTGCCATATTTCACGCTCCGACCAATGTTTGCTGAGACGTAAGCTAGCTTTAGCCTCAGTCTCCCCATCGAAACTGGGAGTAATTGTTGAAACACGAGGTCTGTGATTCCTCAGTTACATAACAGCTGTATATCATGTATGCAGCTGTTATGTAACTTAACATGTACATTTTCACACGGTTTTTGTTTTAAAATGTGTCAGATAGAAACATTAAAATGTCAGCTACTCAGCTAACTCAAGTCGAGTGCCACCTCGGGTCGGGTGCTTAATGAAGGGCCAATTGGATGTTTTTCCCCTCGGTCAAGGTTTAGGTTTGTTTGTAGGCTCCCCACCTCACTACCAGAGTGCAGAAGGGTTTCTATAATTGACTGAAGTAAATTATCTGAATCTGAATGTGAATTTGTCTTCTGATTGCATAAAATGCCCTGTGTGCTTTTTCTCTCAGTTCAATGACTGCTGGATTGAAATTTCTAGTGAAACTTATTTTCAGGCCTGAATAATTATATTCCAAACTGTTTTCTGTTGTATGTGTTCAAATTGTGAAGTGATATTTGTTACTCTGACATCTGGATCTTTTTTGAAATATCATTGTTTTGGTCTTTATTTATGTTTATTGCCAGGGTCCAGGTCTGACTATAATATTCAACTAGGTTCAAACTCTGTTGAAGTCCATCTTTTGTCGGACTTAAGAGGATTAAATCATCTGTTCAGAGCAGGATTTTGATTTCTGAGTTGTTGCGTGTGAGACCAGGTGCTGTGGGCTGTTCCAAGATGGTGGCCAATTCGTTATATAACGTTGAGTTTCCTATGTCAGTGATGGGTCCCCCCAAATATAGTAACACATGCCTGTCTGTGTGTGTGTCTGGGTGGAGCCATGTCGAACATTCTGGGCTGCACGGAGCAGCCCTCCTCACACGAACAGCATTATCACATGTGTGCTGGTAGAATTATCTAGAACAAATATGTCAGTGGGTGATTATCAGGAATAAACTGATAACCATAACTAATATAAATATCCTTCATCAAGAAGAGAAAACACTGTTAACATCTGCAAACATATAAACTGGTTCAGCTGGACCTGTTCACCCAACACACATTTATGTCAGGCTATGCATTTATCTGCATAATGAAGCTTATTAATATATGCAATATATGCTGTGCAGTACTGACCTCATACTACAATTCATTTTGTACAAAAATTAAAGTGTGCAATACTTTGTGCAATAATTATTTAACAGTGCAATACATCAGTGCAACAGTGCAACGGAATCAGTCCATTTTTTCAGCATTGTTTGTGTTTGTTGCTTTTGTTTTATGCTTGTGTTTGCTTATAATTATGATCATGTGTTGTATGTGCTCATTGTCTTCACATGCTGGGTAGTGTGGCTCATGGGGCACTGAGATTCATTACAAAGTGTGCATCTCAATTCAATTCAGTTCAGTTAAATTCTAACTGTTTCACTGACATGACATCTTATCTTTTAAAGATGGAAAGATGGAAATATGGAAGTCACAATCTTCTGCAGATGCAATTTTAAAAAGGAAATATGGATATCATGTTAACAATGCACATATGATAATATCACGTACATATGATAAAATCATATGTGTTTATATCATGTAACAAACCAGCACCTCTTAAACGTACTGTATGGTCTTAAATCATTTACGGCTCACCTCAGTACACTGAGTGTAATGCACAATAAACAAAGTCAAAGATAAAATTCACTGATAGCATTATTATTTCTTTTGAAAAAAAAAAATATAGATATGATATGAACAAGTTTAAAGCATTGGTGAAATATTGTGAGTCCAGTTTGTCTGTGTGCAAGTGTTTTACATATATGATTTGTTTTAATGTTATGCTAGTCTATGTGTTCACCTGTTGAAAATGTGTTGCTGATATTCTTGGCCAAGTCTTCATTGTAAAATATATTGTTGATTTCAACAGGACCACCTTGGTTAAATAAAGGCTGAAAACAACTGTGAAGTCAGTGGGATTACCTCAGTTTGGGCACAAAGACTACAAACATTTTAATTTTCTTTTTTTATTTTAAGTTAAGTTATTTGATTATGATCTTATATGTGTGTAGCATGAATGGGGCTTTCACTGTGCAACCCTGTGCAATCCTTCCATAACTTTGCCTATTTGGAGAGTACTGTAGACGAGGGCTTTGGCTCTGGAGAACAGCTTGTATTCTGTTTTATCAACATTTAATCCATGTTTAAGATCTATAAGTGCATCCTGCATTGAAAGAAAGTTGCCAATTTTCAGTACAGTCAGCTCAACAGTATAGAATAATGTCATCAGCATAAAGGTGGACACTAAGGGTTTGCAGAGACAGTATCATTAATATAGATAGTGAGCAGAACTAGTCCTAAGATTGAGCCTTGTGGGACACTTTTAGTTATTGGTAGAGACTTTTATCCAACATTTCCCACTTGTACCATCTGCAGCTTTTAGAGTTGATTTCACTACTTGGTTATCTTTGCAGGAGGACTCAGAATGGTCAACTGTATCAGGCTTTTGATAAATCAACAAATGCCACAGTGACGTCCTAAAGGACAATTCAGTTTGGGCTTGGAGACAGAAAGCTCATATTTTATTTGTTAGTTACCTGTATATATGGTATATAGTATGTGTGTGTAGCATGAAGGGCTACAACTTACATTTCTTTGTGCAACCCTGTGTTGTAAAAAGACTGATTCCTTGAAAATTGATTCCTTGCTTTTTTGGCCCCCAAAATGTGCAGAACTAACCATAGAGTGAACTGCATTCAGTATCATGGGAAGAATATACAATAAATAAAAATGTCAGCAGCAGCTGTTAGTGTACGTGACTATAGATGCTGGCAGAAGATTGTGAGATTCTGTTAAAATGACAACAAGATACCTCAAAAATAAAAAAGCCAGGGGACTGAAGAATAGCAGCAGGTTTACACAGTTTTCCTGCTCCTAACAAAGCTGTGCAGGCTTAACCTCAGCTCACCTCAGCTGAGCTGATTTTTCTGCCAGTTGGCACAGAATTGCTGCTGACCATCTCTGTGCAGAGTGTGTTTGTATTGGCGTTTCTCTCCTCTCTACTGGCTCAGTGGCTCAGTGACCTCTAAATCCAGTCAGGAATTACTGCCAACACAGTTTGAGCCACCTTTTAATCTAAAGCTCTGTTAGCGCCCCCCAGAGGCTGCAACATTAATTAGAAATACAAAAATAAACAGCACACTAATGCTTTTACTTGACAGCATTGCCAGCATGTCCTGAGGGAGACCCTGAACAGGAGAGGGCATTGACCTGTGGCATTTAGGCGCAGTAAAGGGGGCTGGTTTTTAGTGCCACACCACTGACTCATCGGCCTCAAAAAGTGTCTTTTGTGATCTGTTGGCAATCTGGCATGCAGAGGGAGGAATCATGGATGGAGTTGAGCAACAGAAGGAAAAAAAAAATCACTCTCTTAAAGGGCCCACGCACCTACAGTACTTCATCCAAAAGACAAGATATCCTGCAACACAAGCTTGTACCCACACTCAGAAGGCACCTCACACAGAATGGAAAGAGATGAACATGATACTAAAAATGATGAGATATTGTATCAGAAAAGCTACATTCTGACAGCCTGAAAGATGAACTGTTGTATGTCCAGAACATCGTGACACAGGCCAGTTCAATTCTACTTTATTCAGTTCAATTCAAGTCGATTCAGTTCAAGACTTTTGTCATGAAAACAGCAGCACAATGCTTCCTTTTTCCATACAACAAACAAACAAGCAAATTGTATTATAAATGATGTCAAAGTACCAGTTTGCCCCAACTGCAACAGAGAGAATAATCACTTCAGGGTTTCTGATCGCTATTTTAATGTTTGGTCTCAGAGCACTGTTAAATATATATCTTGTGGGCACATATTGGAGATTATGACTATAATCATTTATGTTTATTTAAATTATTAAAAATTATAGTGTAATTATCATAGCTTTGTGATACAAAATGTTATCAAACGAAGAGGCTGTAGCAGGGCCTGAGGCAGACTGACCTGCCACCAGACAAACTACCTGAACCAAACTGACTCGCAGGTCATGGGTATTGTTGACCTGCCCTCGACCAAAGTGACCTGCCTCCTCAATTGAACTAATTAACGGGTCAGTCAAAACCTTTTTCTTCATAATCACAAAATTTGATATTAATTTAATGATACAACTATACAACAGTATTTTCTGTGAATATTATCTCCCTACAGGATGGTCTAAATGCTTTTTCTAAGTCTTCTCTACACTGCCAGGCATTTGTAGAAAAAATAAAACCACTTTTATTTCTAAGTACAGTATGTAGCTTGCTCAAGAACCCAGATAATAACATTTAAAATCATGAAGACCCCGATTTTAACATTAAAAATGGTTAAGAACCCAGATGTAAGTGCCAAAAATGGTTAGGAACCCAGACATTATTGTTAAAAATGGTTAAGAACTGAGATATAAGTGCTTAAAATGGTTAAGAACCCACGTATCAAAGGTAAACATGGTTAAGAACCCAGATATCAATGTTAAAAATGGTTAAGAACACAGATATAAGCACTTAAAATGGTTAAGAACCCAGGTATCTATGCTAAAAATGTATAAGAACCCAGATATAAGCACTTATAGTGGTCAAGAACCCAGGAGCCAGTGCTAAAAATGGTTAAGAACCCAGATATAAGTGTTAAAATGGTTAAGAACCGAGATGTAAGCTTTAAAAATGGTTAGGAACCCAAATATTAATGTTAAAAATGGTGGAGGCGTGTTGTGCGCAGCATATGAGTCCAAAACAAATTTCCCTATGGGGACAATAAAGTATCGTATCGTATCGTAAGAACCCAGATATGAGTGCTAAAATGATCAAGAACGCAGATATCAGCATTAAGAATGGTCAAGAACCAAGATGTAAGCATTAAAAATAATTAATACCCCGATTTTAAAATGAAAAATGGTTAAGAACCCAGGTATCAACACTCAAAATGGGTAAGAATCCAGATGTCAACATTACAAATGGGTAAGAATCCAGATATAACTGCTAAATGGCTTAAAACACAGATATAAGCACTAGAAATAGTTAAGAACCCAGACATCAACCCAAACAAAAAATCCACATGATACCCAACCTTTAAAACTGAAGCTCTTTGTCTTTTAGCTGCATGCATGTCACAGTGGTTCATTGTGATTCAATCAAAGCAGCTATCTCCATGTCCTGGACAGGACACTGAGAGACAAGCTCTTATTCTGTGAGGTATACTGAGTCACTGAAGTAGATCATATCAGACCGACATGGTTTCAGGATAAGGTGATAAGTGAGTGAGCTGACCCTTCCTCCACTCAGCAGCAAAATGACTCATCTGACCACATGTCTCACAGGTCCACTGTCTGTGCTCTTTGTACCACTTCACTTGGCAAAGTAATGCAAGACTATGATGATAACAGTGTGATACTGTGATGAAATGCCTCAGTCTGTGTCTCCTCCCTCCACAGACAGACTCAGTTAAATAACAGCAGATGGCTGAGATTCATAATAGTATCCTGCTCATGGACACTGTGCAGTGTGAGGGTTTGACCCCTGGAATACTGGCTAAAGAACTGCTCTTTATGTGTGGTAATGTGCTGCCTCACCTTTTACCCTGAGTCTTCACTGACACAGCTCTGGCAGCAGATGGCAGTGTCTTCTAACTAATCATAAAGTCTGAGCAATGACACTTTAGTGTTGTTTGATGAGACAGTTTGACATTTACAAAAACTGGTTTTCCACTCAGTCAACACTCATATGCTGAAAATGTCAGTGCAGTACATGTCAAAATAATTCAGTGATTAAAAGCATTTTGACAGGTCACTCGCTCATCACTGCATTATATAAGAAGTCCCTCGTGAGGTCACATGATCATTAGGTCATATTGCTACACTGGGTGTGTAATTTCATTTATTAACATTTACACTCAGTGGCCACTTTATTAAATGTTAGAACATAGTTGCTGAAAACACATGAATGGACTGAGAACTATGTAGAACTTCAATTGGGCCTGAAAAGTTGAGCCCAAAAAGGCCGAAACTCAGCAAAATTCTGTCTGAACCCGACCCACACCCGTTCCTCATTAGCATATTTCAGCCCGATGTTTTTCTTAACAAACTTCCCTCTATGGACCAAACAGGAGGAGTTGGCAGTGACAGAGACAATACATGGGGGAATTTGAATTGGCAGCAACAAAATAAAAAAAAAAAAATTACAACTACTACTACCACTAATAATAATACAGCCCAAACCCAATATAAGCCCATGATATACAATATGTGAGAAATGTGGCCTGACCTGACCAAACCCATCAGGTCCTGTTGGGTCCTGTTGGGTTTGAGCACAGTTCACAAGCTCTAGAACTATATAGTACTGAAGTGGAGTTGGGTCGTTAAACTGTTTTTTTGGGTGGACCTTTAACATGGCTCGGTGATCTGTCGGAGCCATGGTCCCCCAACGCTATATAAGCCCCACAAACTGGCACATGAACAAGACCGCCTATCCCTCCCCTCACCCTAACAGTCAGTTACAAACATACCTTCAGTGACTCTCTCAGTCCACATCAGCCCAGCAGTTCACTTCAGCTCACTTCAGTTCCAACAACCAGACACAGAAGAAAAACACATACCATCCGGTCACCGTCCTCTGGCTCTGGTGGCTCAAACACGTCTGGACAAAGCGTCCATGTGTCAGGTGGTTTTCAGGTCATAGTGGTGTTTGGTACCGAGACAGCTGAGAGGACACACCTCCAGTGTTTCAGAGCAGAGAAAACTGCTCATTATTTCATGATTTTGAGACATATACATAGAGATTCATTAGAGATTCATTCATTCAAATTTATCTGGGTGGTTAATAGCATGTTTGTGTGGTGTGACAAACTCAAACACACATTTATTGTTGATTTACAACATCTTTAAGGACACCTGTACAATCCAATGCAATTCAGTGATAAGATATGATACATTTTACTGTCCGCAAGGGGAAATTTGGCTGCTCACAGCTGCAATCATCATAATACCACCAGTAGAGTACAGCATTCATTCATTCATTCTTTATTTTATCTCAGAAATACACTGAGGTAAAGACCTAATTTACAATTTAGCTGAGTAAAACAATAAAGTAAAAGCTCTTAGACACAGAAAACACCAAAGACAAAGTTACATAAAAGTGGCAACAAGCAGTAAAAAGCAATAAAAAACACAATAAAATTTTGAAAACAAATAAAAATGTCAATAATAAATAAATACAGTTCAAATTTAGGGCATAATAATCAGCTAAAACAGGAACACCTACAAGTAAAATGTGATACAGTTAAAGATTTATATTGCCCTGTGGTTAAAAATGAGGGAAGCTTTAAATTGTTCTGCATGTTGTTCCACACTGCAGGTGCACAGTATAAAAACTGGATTTTCCAATTTCAGTAAAAACAGCCAGCACCTGCAGTGTAATCCAGTCACTGGACCGCGGTAAGAGCCCTCACTGGAAGAAAGCATTGAACTGATGGAGATAAAAGACTGATAAGATGAATCTTAAGGCAGAATGATAAACAGAGTCCAGGGGCTTCAGAGTCGCAGCTGAGGCGTGCATGTATAAAATATCACCATAGTCTAACACTGATTAAAACATTGCCTATGTTGTATAATATTGCATATGCCATGTGAGACCTCAATATAAACACACAGACATTTTAAAATGGGTAATGAAATCATAAAATTAATGAAATCATCATTTATAATGCATTGAACACTACCTAAGCAGGGGCGTGTCCAGACTTTTTTTGAGTGGGGTGGCCCAAGTGGGTCACACATACTTCTGAGTAGCATTAATTTACCACTTTTCATATCTACTTTTTATTACTAACATTATAGTATCTTCCAGTGTCTCACATTCCTGTGTTTAAAATGTTATGCTAAATAGATAAATACTTTGACCAATCACAATACAAGAAAAAGGCACCATACAAAAATAATATAAAGTTTCCATACTTATTCTTTAAGTCCTCAAAAAGAAATTGTACCTCAATGCTATCCCTGTCCTTGGGCTGTGACACTCCTCAATTTATCTTCAGCATTCCACCATGAAAAGTTTTATTTTTATGATTTATTATTTAAATGCTATAGTTTGCTACAGTTTTGTGTGTGTTTTTTTGTTTTGGTGAGTAGTAGCATAAAGGGAACTATAAATAACATCTCAGTATACAACCCTGTGTTGTAAAATGATCCATGAAGGAAACTGACCTTGTAAAAAACTAAAAGTAGGCTACATACAATAGAAAACAATAGGCTCGTTCAAGATGAACTGCGCCTCGTCTGGAGAATAGATGAGATCAGGTGGCTGCAGCAGGAGGCGGTTTCCAAGAGACTTCAGAGAATATACAGGAAGAGACACTAACATCCTGTTAGATCACCTGTAGGCTACCTGTGGACTGCAGGCCACGTTCATAGCTGAGGAAATAAAGTGTGTACTTGATCACTGATTGAAGTTAAAATAAAAGAGACCGTGCTCCTGTCACATGATCCTCTGTTCTTTTATCTGCCTTGTAAAGCACTTTGTAACTGTCCGTGTGATAAGTCATATGTAACCTTTATTATTATTATCAGCCACAAGATGTATGCTTGTTGACAGATTAAAAGATGATCGCACAACATAAGACTAACATATCTAGCGTTTAATATTACAATTACACAGAAAATTTGTATTTTATGTAACATGTGGTGTTTGTTGTCAAAATTAAGAGCCAATTGGAGCCTGCCAGCTCATCGAGGTGGTGGAGAGCAACTGCCACGACTGGCTCAGAAAACTGTGGCCACCTTGATCTTGTGAGGTTATCGCTGGCCACCAAGGACCAAGTTGGACGCAAATCTAACTGGCATTGTGAGGCAATCACTGGTCATCGATTGTGCGCAGGCCTGGCTCATCTCAAACGCACTAATGACAAATACTTGGTTGAAACTAAGGTCTCACTGTACAGATAGCCATTCATACTTGAGGATAATGGAGAGGCACTTGGGGTGGCCAGTCAGTTCACAGTTGGACAGTGCCCCCATCAGGCCCCCCTCTATAAACACCCCTGTATCTTACCTGTATCTTACAACACTTGCTTTGAGTAGAAAGGAAGTAGTTTCAATAGATTCTACTGCAGAAAGAAAGTAGTTCCAACATAAAACTACTCACAACAAGGTTTGTGGATTATTTTGAGTATCCCGCTCATAATTTTTGGAGAGAGACACTGGTTTTGAATTTTTCAAATGTATTTCTTTGGTGCTTTAAGCACCACAAGCTGAGTGTCATCTAGTCCCATGATATTGGACAGTTCCAAAACTCTGCAACTCACACAAAAAAAATCTAACTGGATAAACAGTACTAGGGGAAAAATATGTTATTTTTTATTTTGGGGTGAATTGTCCCTTTAACACCTGATTTGACAAAAAACAAAACAAAACTAAACATTATAGACACGATAAAAGTAGTTGGCTACCTAATAAATTGGCTATTGGATATATTATTATAATTGACCATGTGATCTGTGACAGACAATAAGGATACCTGACATTATGAGGAACATTGAATGCAGCAGGTGTCTGAACAGGTGCCTTAACTGCTGAACTATATCAAGTCACATGTGTTAGCAACAAAGAAAAAGGAAATGGAAATGTACCTTCTTCAAAATAAAAGCACAAAACAGACAAAATATTAAAGGACACGGTTGAAACAACCAGTTTTATTTTTTTAACTAAATGATTAATTAAAACTAAATTATTAACTAAAATGTTATATAGCTGTTTATTACAATTCTTCTAAAAAGTAGGATAGATATTTTAAAAAAAGCAACAACAAAAAAAGTAATTATATGCAATTGTTGCCCCTAACTGTGAAATGTAGACCCTTTCACAGCAGCCATTTTGACTTGAAATAGTGTAAACCAAGCTTTCCAAACCTTTATTTAATGTCCAGGACCACCACGATACATGCATATAAATCCACAGATCCTCTCTCTGAGTAATTTTTGTTTGTTTGTTTTTAGGTTAAGGAGATGATAAAGTGTTCATAGTCAATCAACAATAAAACGGATCACTACAAACTACCCATGCAAGGATCCCTAATTAAAGGGACAGTTCACCCCCAAATCAAAAATGTGTATTTTTCCCCTCCCTGAAGTGCTGTTTATTCATCTAGATTTTTTTTTTTTTTTTTTTTTTTTTTTTTTTTGTTTGGTATGAATTGCAGAGTTTTGGAGATATTGGCCATAGAGAGGTCTGCCTTCTCTCCAATATAATGGGACTAGATAGCACTTGACTTGAAACTACTTTCCAGTATAAAAGAAAGTACTTCTGGTAGATTCTTTAAAGTCGTTCTGGTAGATTCTGTCATAGAGAGAATTTAGTTCCTACATGAAATTAATCACAACAAGGTGTGTGGATTATCTTGAGTAAATGGATTATGATTTTTGGGGAGAGATGCCGGTTTTGAATTTTTCAATTTTTCAATTTTTTGGTGCTTTAAGCAGCACAAGCTGAGTGCCATTTAGTCCCATTATAATGGAGAGAAGGCAGACATCTCTACAGCTGATATCTCCAAAAGCTCTGCAACTCACACCAAAAAAATGTAGATGGATAAACTGCACTACAGGCCAGGGGAAAAATATACATTTTTTGATTTTAGGGTGAACTGTGAACTGGGGTTCTGTTCCATTCAGCTCAAACAATCAGGGTGCTGCTATTGAGCATGTTGGCTCAGTGGAAAGGCTCTGCTACACTAAATGGGACAGGACCTTTATTACTGTCGTGTTTTTTTGTTTTTTTTTTCACATATTTGTCTTTTCATCTTCCTGTAAAACCCTTTGGTTTCTTAGATTTATTTATTGATTTATTGATTTATTTAAATCACCGACTTGTAGCCTCAGTGTTCAGGCTCCTGAAGAAATGTTCAGTCCTGCTTTATTTTGAAGGCTACATCTGAAGGAAGTGCTTTGAATCTTGTGCGGTCTTGTTCTGGTGTCAGGCAGCTTGATAAAGGAGTCTTGTCTTGTGTCTTCATGGAAACAAACACGGAAACGTGTGTGTGTTGTCGAGAGGAAGCGGCCGCTCAGTGTGCGATTCGTCTTTAGGTCTCCGTGTGTGACACGATGTGGAGGGATGGACACAGAGGACAGAGGAGAGGACAGACCGGTCCACAGCAGCAAGACGGGGACAGGAGCAGCTGAGGAGGCTCTGCATCAGTGTCGGCTCATCCAGAACCTGGTGGACATCTCTGTGTCCAGCCTGCAGAGACTCAGGACCACCTGCTCCGCGTCCAACCGCCTCAGTCAGCGGGAGATCCGAACTTTACAGGTAAGACACTGTCTGCTGTCCGCTGGAGCCTCTGACAGGTCTGTGACTGACCTGGGGTCAGTATGTGGACAGTCTTCTTACTTTGAGAGACACTTGAGAAACAATTTGGAACAGGTGTTCCGCCAGATTCTGTCACCCGTCACATTCGGTGACCTGCTCAGGGATGTTCATGTTTTATCAATAATCACATTTTAATATTAATAATTATTCTGATGATTTGGTTGCTGGGACCAAAAAAGGCGACTCAAGTAGTGACAGGTGATATTCTGCTGTAGGTCTTCAGTCTGCTGGAACCCCCTGAACGGCCTGTATGAAACCCGGTAATGTTTCCTCCTATGATTGACATGTCATCTTCAGGCGGATGAAATTCAACTTGGTTGCTGAAATGAGCATGTTGGGCAATTAGAATAATTTGCATAATAGCTAATGAACAGGCTTACATCAGGAAATGTCTGTGATTTAGAGAGTTGATCTAAGAGTCTTAAGTCTGTTTGTGATGTTCAGAAATATGAAACATATTTTGATGAGTAATGACGTGCAGTCCCCCTCCCCCTCCCTTCTCCGCTGGCATCGCTTGCTAGGCCAGTGGTTCTCAATTAGTGGTCCAGGACCTCCAGGGGTCCATGGCACTGGGGTCCCAAAAAGTGGTATTTTTTGTTCCCCAGATTCATGTATTTAAATTTATAAAATATAAAAATATTTATTTATTCTTCATTATAGCCTCAAGACAAACTATTTCCTTTACACAAACATTTTATAGCCCTATCATATTCAAGTTGCAGGCTGGGCAGTTTTTTTTTTAATATCATGATAATTTAAATGAGTGAATCTGATAGCTGGCCTAGCAGGTGATGCCAGTGGGAGAAGGGAGGGGGAGGGAGGACCGCACTTCATTACACATAAAATCTGTTTCACATTTCTGGACATCAGGTTGGTTGATTCAGTCTCTACCATGGTTTTAATCCATCTTCCACACCTCTGCAGCCCCCATCAGCAGTGTTTCAGAAACATTTCAGCAGCAGAGCATTTTGCCCGCTTCATTATGTTTGCTTGCTCAGATTTAGCTGATTAGGTCCTCTTTACTTGCTCTTTGCTCTTCTGCTTGTACACTTTGTAATTAAATAGTTTCTTATTTTGTCTGCCTTTATGTTTGTGAGTCTGCACAGGGTCTTTTATTTTGGAAAGTGACCGGATTCTTTCTGCTTTTTCTGTGTCTGACTTCCTGCCCACACGATCTGCTCTATGCCAATTGACGCGGAATCTGTCAAAAATAGATTGGACGTGTATCTGAAGCGGAACAGAGAGCCGCTTCTGGTGCTGCAATGCTGAGAATGGCCGCAACCGGCTCTAGCTGCTGTGGTGCGGCCATAACGCGACACAGCCGTTAGACTCTTGAATCACCTTTCTAAGTTAATAAGAAGCAAAATAATTTCCAATGTAAGGCAATTCATTAGCTCAGTATGTTAATTATTCCAATTGTCCAATGTGCAACTCTTAGCAATCAAGGCAATTTCATCCGCTAGGCCTAAAGATGACATTTCAGTCATAGAAGTTCTCGGGAAACATTACCTGAGTCCAACAAATTTCTAGTGGACTATTGTTGGTAACTTGCGTGTAAAACAGGGTCCCATGTTTTGAATGCAGTTTTGCTAAATATATTTGAACAGTTCATTGTTTTTGACAACTACTTGAATAGTTAGCAGTGTTGGAAGGAGTACTGAAGTTATCTTTTACTTCATTACAAGTAGGCCTAAAAAAGGCCTTCATTTAAAGTCTTACTTAAAGGGACAGTTAACCCCAAAATCAAAAATAAATATTTTTCCCCTGGCCTGGAGTACTATTTATTCATCCAGATTTTTTTGGTGTGAGTTGCAGAGTTTTGGACATATCGCCTGTAGCAATGTCTGCCTTCTCCCCATTATAATGGGACTAAATGGTGCTTGGTTTGTGGTGCTCAAAGCACTGAAAAATACATTTCAAAAATTCAAAACCAGTGAATCTTTCCAAAAATCATGACCTGGTTACTCAAGATAATTCACAGACCTTGTTGTGAGCAGTTTCATGTAGGAACTACATTCTTTATGCAGTAAAATCTACAGGAACTACTTTCTTTCTACTAGAAAGGAAGTAGTTCCTACATGAAACTGCTCTCAGCAAGGTCTGTGGATCTTGAGTAACCAGGTCATGACTTCTGGGAAGAGACACTGCTGTTTGGTTTTTCAAATGTATTTTCTGTCAGCAGCACAAGCTGAGTGTCATCTGGTTCCATTCCAACTCTGCAACTCACAGCAAAAAAAATCTAGGTGGATAAATAGAACTACAGGGCAGAGGAAAAACACGAGTTTTTGATTTTGGGGTGAACTGTACCTTAAAGTAAAAAGACAGTAATATACTATTTAGTACCTAAAGTAAAAGTACTCATTATGCAGAATGTCCAATTTCAGAATAATATACAATACATCACTGGATTATAATTTGTGATGCATTAAAGGTGTAGTTAGCGATGTGGGAGAAAACGAGTAGAGAGGTTGTTGATATTTGAAGTGTAAACGAATACAGACCCACCCCTCCCTTCATACTCCACCCCGGGCTCCACCCCCGAAGTTCATGGACGCGCATCGTTTTTGTCTTTGTGGTTATAATACACTTTGCAAACACTGTGTAGCCGAGGGTTTCTGTTGCGCCTATACTTATGAAGCTATAAAACAAAGAAATACGGAGGCTTCGTAGAGTTGAACAGACGGCTTCACTTTTTATTGCTGCACGCACAGTCAATGCAACGCATACCGAAAAACACCACTTCCGTTTCTGACCTTTCACAATAAGAGCTGCCAATATAGGCTATACACTTCAACAGGTAACTCCAGCTCACGTTTACTCCAATAACATTATAAAACAGCTTATAACTGTAAAAAAAATGCTGTGATGTAAGATGGCCAACTACACAGCAAGTAAAGCAGCTGAAATAGCCGAGTTGTGGGTTAGCACACTGCTAAGCCGGGAGCTAAGGTTAGCTGACAACTGTACCCACAACTCGACTGCTATTATAAATAGACAACATCACAACAACAGTACATTTTGGCAGTTTAGACAATATGATGAATGCCTGACGGCTGTTACTGTGAAGCACTGCAAAGCTAATGTTGCTCACCTGTCCAGCAGAAAGACGGCGACCTCCACGTCCGTTTTCAGACCTTTCAATTCGCGGAGTTCCCTCCACCATCAGAAAGCCACACCGATGTTGACCCGGGTCTTCGCCCTTTCATGGTCGTAGCCCTTCTTTTTTAATTTATGCTTCTCCGACCGTTTTCTCTTGGGCTGTTTTTCAGCCATCGCGAATGCAAAATATCTGCACCTGATATACCGTGTGTCTCTCTCTTACTCTAACTGCGCACGCTACGCAACCTACTACTCCCCCTCCACCCTATGTCTGACCTGTGCACGTGAATGAACCGCCCCCCGGGCGTGAGGGGATAGACCCATGTCTTGGTGGCTCGGTCCGAGCCACAGATTTACCTGCTGAAATTCAGAGCCCAGGCTGTGTATAGAAACCAGATTTTTTTTCAGCATGCTCTCAGAAGTGACAGCTTGCAGATAGTGAGGAGAAATACGGTGATTTTGACAAAAGTGCATCAGATTATGATCGCTAACTATACCTTTAATGTGTGAGCATCACTAATGTTGCAGCTGGTAAAGGTGAGGCTAACTTCGTTTCTTTATATTCTGCCTGGTAGTTTAATCATTAAATGCATTTTTTTTAAAGTTACAATGTGTATTAAAAAAGCTGAATATGTAAAGTAACTAGTAACTAATGTTGTCAAATAAATGTAGAGGAGTAAAAAAAAACCAATATTTACCTCCAAAATGTAGTGGAGTTCAAGTATTCAGCAGCTGAAAATTGAAATACTCAAGTTAAGTACAAGTACATCAAAACAGTACTTAATTACAGTACTGGTAGTAAATATACATTACAGTTACATTTTATCCCTGATTGTTAGCTAGCTAGCAAATATGTAAACATCTACAGGAGATTTTCACAGAAGACATGGTGTCACAGCAGGACAAGCACAGGTGTAAATAATCAAATGGCTGAATTCCATTTGGCTGCTTCAGTCTCAGGCTGCTGCTATTGTGCGTGCTGGCTCATTGTCACACTGCCATGGCTTAGAGGGACACTTGAATGGAATGAAGTCATTGTTCATGTTATTAGTAACACAGGCTTTGCTCACAATGACAGGACCGGTTGTCTCATCATTGTGGTTTGCATTGTCACCTCACAGATAGAAGGCCAAGTGTTCCAAGGATCACCATTTGTGAGACCTGAAATTACACTGGCACTGGTCCAAATCAGAGCTTTAGTCGTGCCTGAAAAGTTGAGCCTGACAAGGCCCAAGCCTGACAAAATTCTGTCTGAAACAAACCCGAACCCCTCATTAGCATATATCAGCCCAACCCTGATTACAGCCTGACATTTTTCTTAACTTCCCTCTATGTACCAAACAGTAGGAGTTGGCAGTGACAGGGACAATATATTGGAGGGGATTTGAATTGGCAACAACAACAAAATTGGGGAGAAAAATGAAAAAAAAAAAAGTGATACTACTACTGCTACTAATAATTATGATAATGATACTAATAATAGTACAGGCCAAACCCCACGTAAACCCATGAAATATGTGAGAAATATGGCCCGACCTGACAGATCTCAAGCTCTTGTCCTAACTCTGTTAATCATAGAAAACAGCTTCAAAATATCTATGTAAGCCCAGACAACATCTGGATAAAAATGAGTTAAACACTTAATTACCAAAGTAAGGAAAAAGTGGGAAAAAGAGAGATTAGGGGTTAAAGGAAGAATCAGCAAATAAGGATATTTTAATTTAACAAATTTAAATGCTGAGAAAAAAAAATTAAATGTATTGGCTTCTAAAAATGTTTTCATGAGGTTAGGAAAGTGGTTCAGGGTAGGCCTATATGTAGGCTGAAATCACTGATCTCCATACCCAACTGCAAAATTAGGGCCCAGAATTGTCACAGGCAAATGGAACGAGATAATTTACTGATTGTATATATCATTTGTAAGAGGAGGAATATGTCACGTATTCCTTTTTAAGAACAGTGCAGCCGCTCTTATATAACAACAGAAACAAGGTAAATGATTTTTCACCATTCATGTAAACAAAGGGTGAAAAACAAGACTATTAAATTGAACTTTTTGTACAGTTCATCCATAAGAACATACTGAGCTAAGTGAAATGTGTGAAGATCCAGGTTTAGCTTAAAAAAAGCCTATTAGCTGATAAAGCTGATGGTGTCACTGTGATGGTGTGTTACTCAGAAAGCATCTTATCTGGCTATTTCAGTTGTCTGTCTCACACATGTGTGATGCACTTCTATTTTAAACAATCCAGCGTAGTGGCGTGTGTTTGACTCTCACTACTGTATACACATGTAAGCTTGACCTGAAGTTCCTTTTTGCGCGCATAATTGTGTGTGTGTTGTGGTCTGAAAACTGCCAAAATGCAGGTGACCTACACTCAGTGAACGCATCCTGTGTAGACACAGGGATATTTACTGCTGTTACAGGCTGCATTTAATCACCACAAAGCTTTATGCAGGCTTGGGGAGTAATAGATTACATGTAATGTGATTACATAATCTGGATACAACAAAACGGTTACTGCATTCCATTAAAGGTACAGATAAAAAAGATGTAATCAGATTACAGTTACATTTAGTAAAAATGTGGATCATTAGTAGGATTTTAAATTTTAAAATAAAAAATATTCTCCCATGCACAGTGACACACAGCTGACAATTCATCATCATGATCTCTAGTGAAAAAATGCTTCACTTGGTGGAAATTTCAATATTTTTTGTCTTTAAATCAATCAATCAATCAATTGTGCACAAAAGGAAGGAAGAGCTGGACAAACATAAGCCAAAGAGAAGACATTAAACACTGCGTCAACCTGCGACAATTAATCTATTATTAATCAACAATTAAATTAATCTATCTATTTTGATAATTGATTAATCATTTGACTTAATTTAAAAAAGTCAAATTTGATTTCAGCTTCTTGAATGTGAATATTTTCTGTTTTTTTACTCCTCTCTGACAGTAAACTGGATGTTTTTGAGTTGTGGACAAAACAAGACATTTGAGGACGTCATGTTGGACTTTTGGAAGCAACGTTTTTCACCATTTTCTGACATTTTATGGACCAAATAATGGTCCATAATGGTAACAATGGAAAATGGTCAACATATTGATTGATAATCAAAATAATTGTTACTGGAAAGACTTGAAAAATAAATCCATGTTCATGCTTTGACCTATTTTTCAAGTGACACATTATGACAGGATGAATAAATTGATTAATTGTTTGAATTTTCTTTTTTTCACATACTTGTCATTTTAGTTTTAATGAGTTTGAGGGGAATTGATAATTGATTATTTTTATTTTGTGTCATTGTGCACAGATTTCAGCTTAAATGGATGAAACAATAACACACAGAGAAGACAATTCCTTGGTGTACCAATCAGTGTATATCACGCACAACAGATGTAACAAGACGAAACAGATGTAAAGACGAAGATGAAAAAGATATTTGTCAAAAAAAGACATAACAAGATGTAAAACCACGTAAAAGACATATCAAGGAAAAATAACAAAAGACTTAACAAGATACAAAAGTCATAACAAGACAACAGACAAAAGATGACCTAAGAAATGTAACGAGACATAAAAGATGAAATAAGACAAAACACAAGGTAAATGATGTAACAAGGCGAAAAAGATATTTGACAAAAAAGACATAAGATGTAAAATTATGTAAAAGACATGACGACAAAAAAACAATATAAATGATGTAAAAGAATGAAAAATGACGTAGAAGACATAACAAGATGAAAACAACGTAAAACAAAACAAAATCTTATCACTCCCCATCCCTATTTGTCAGCCCAGTGTAACTGGGAAAGCAACTTAGTAAAATCCAGAATAAATATCATCATAGCAGGCCTACAAGACGTCAGAGCCACCTTCTTCTGAATGTCAGCAATCAAAATAAATGACAGCCTGTGAACGTGACACCCGTCTGTTTAAAGACAGTGACCACACACACCTGTCAGATAGTATTTCATGATATTTGTTGCTGGTCAGGTGTCAGACAGAGAGGTGAATGTCTGCACATCGCTCAAGCAGTCTGGTTTGTTTGGTTCAGTTGTAAAACTTTCCCACAGTCAGTATCAGGGTCCTGCAGCAGTATTTTCATCTACATCGCAGACGTGTCAGATGAGCAGGTTTCCTTCTTGACTCATTTTCTCTTTGATTTTGGGGCTTGAGGGTGTGTGGTGTGTCTGAGGAGTGGCTGCTGCTGCCCACTCTGTCAGGGGGTGGGAGGAGGAGGAGGAGCACAGAGCCCTTGTTGTGTACACGTCTGAGGCAGGAGGCTAAATTTAGCTGTGGTTCCCTCCCACGCATTCTGAGCATGTCCTGTTTGGCAAGAAAATCAGATGACGTTGAAGACGGTGGGAGGAGGAGACGAGCGCATGTCGCTGTGCTGGGGCTCATGTTGCAGACGGAAGAGTGAGGGGTGTGTGTGTAACTGATGATAGACCATAGGTTTGATAATTCTCTTTTCCTTTTCCTGTCCTTCTATTGAACTCTTCAACTTGCTGACCCAACAATGTTGTCATAGAAACAATAGACAATGTTAATGTCAAGTGCCAAGACATGACAAGACATGAGAATAATTCTAGTTGATGTGATGGTGGTAGATATGTTTTTGTGGAAGCATGATGTCTGTCAATACGCTCATGTTATTGTGTGAAGTGTCAACTTCTCAGCAGGAAGGTTAACTTCACACCAATATGATATTTCATTTTAAAGCCTTTATTGGCCAATACCAATGATGTGCTGATGTTGTGCCATTACTAAAAAAGAACAAAATCCAAAGCACAAACATGAAGGCATAAAAAATCATAAAGAAAGTTTTTTCAAAAATTCTTAATCACAGAGGTGGTTCAGCATAAAGACATGAATATGCGCAAAAAATGAGGCTGATTGGTCCTGTCATATCACATAACTGTGGACACACACTCTGAAGTGATTCCATGATCCCCTCCTGACTTCTGCCTGGTGAGGATAAACCTGTATGTACTAATATCCACTGACTACAGTCAAACCAGGATGGATTTTTACCTTGTCTGTATAGTGACATCCATGCACTGCAGCTTTTAGCACAGAATTTCAACCACACAGTAAATGTTAACAATAATTCTCACTTTCCTAACCAATTCACACATGTGGAAGTAACTTATTATAAATACTCACATTACTGTAATTAATTCGTTTTTTTGGGGTGCATGTAGAGGTTGGGAGTAATGATTAATCGTTAATTGATTAATTGCCATTGAGAATTTAACCTGTTAAAACTTTATTCATGGATATTTAATCAGTAGTCTAGAAATGGCAGTGATATCATCATCTGACATTGTTTTGTGTGACGGAGCCATTTGTTGAATAAGGACGTTTAAAATGAAGAAAATGACAAAACAGAAAAAAATTAAATGAGAAAAAAGAGTTTTGTGTCTTTTTAATTATTAATAACCAATTGTTAGCATTTTTAACTATCAGTTAAAGAAAATGCACAAAAGTTTTGTTTGCTATCATAGTTTGTAGAGGTGACTGTGAGCGCTGAGCAGAACACAGAAGGAGTTTGGACTCATTCAGACTGAAGACTTGGAAAAAGAGAAACACCTTTCATTGAATGCTGCTATTGAAAATACATTACCAATCTGATCACCAATCACAGTTCTTAAGAAGGACAAACAGAAATGAAACAAGATAACAAATAAAGAATAAATAAAATAAAATAATAAAATAAAATAGAATAAATTAAAGATAGTAATAATAAGAAGGGGATAAACATCTTTAAGGTGTGTCTGTTCAGCCAGATACCAGGTTACAGGTGTCCATCTCCAAAACAAAATGTCTTTTTTCATTTGTAATTGTGCAGTTAGTTCCTCCATTATGTCCACCTGTCTCAGTCTCTTAATCCATTGCTCCACTCTTGTTTATCATTTTCCTTGCAATTAACAATAACACCCCAAACTATTCCCATAGAGTAAAGCTTTCGGGATAGATCCACAACTAATAATACAGCGGATTCAAAGGTAAAATTGCATCTAAAATGACTGTGATCTCACTTTTAATATTCTCCTGAAGATTCTGAAGTTTAGGACAGTCCCAAAAAATATGGGTATGATTCCCAACCATTCTACATCCTCTCAGCGTGGTGGTGAGGATCCTCCAGTGAACTCAGACACTACTTTAGGGGTCCTGAAGTACCGAACGTTAACTTTCCAATCAAACTTTCTCCGCATAGGACTGTTTGTGATCTTGTGGCTAGTTAAATGACTTTCACCCCGTTCTTCATCATTAATTAATAATAATAAAGAAGTCCTTCTCAGGCAACCCCAAACTCTGCTGTAGCTGTGCACATAAAGATGGACAAAAAATACTTTGTACTTTTTCTAACACCAGTTCTTTTACTTGTAATTGAGTAATATTTTAGTAATGTAACAGTGCTTGTACTTGAGTAGAGCTTCTCAGTGATCTTTCCACACAAGTAAAATGAAAAGTAGTTGAGAGTTTCCACTTTCATAATAGTAAGATCACACTTTATTGTTTGTAGATGCTGCATGGCTGCAGAGATAGGTCTGTCATTACACAAGTGTTTCCTGAAACATTCATTCAGCTCACAGTATCAGAAGCACTGACGGCATGTATAGAGTGATATCAGTGACTGTTGGGGTGTATTAATGTATTATTGTGTCACTCAAGATTCAGCTTCTTATTTCGAAGCCTAAATAAATGTAGAAACAACATGTTTGGTCCAACAGTATTGTGTATGTAGTGATGATGATGATGATGAGGAGGAGGAATTGTAAGTTTAAGGTACAATGTAATTGAGGTTCTAAACTATTGGAATCTGGCTGACAAATCTGTCAAACAGTTGGAGCTCACATTAAGGAACGGTTGGTTTCAGTCACCTAGTGCGTCAGGCTGTTAATGTATGACAGCAGACTATGCAAAGTGATGATGATGGTCAGGAAAACCCCGTGTGGTTTCTAACTGCCGGCTCTTGTTTTCTCTCTTTTTATTTTCTTTCCTCCCTCTCTCCTCTGTATTGTTCTACCATTGTCCTCCTCTTTCTGACCTTTTTTCTCTAGCTTTTGTTTTTACTCATCTGCACAAATTATTTTGCACACCCCCTCATTGTCACCGTTATAGTGCACTGAAGTAGGCGTATACAGAATCATGTAGATGATTAACCTGGACATCATTCTTACAAAATGATTAGATTACAATCAGATAATTTACTTATTAAGGCCATAATCAACATTATTGATTGAATACCTTGTGACAGAGACACCAGGATTGTAAGAACGTTAGTATTGGTTGAGACTGAAATATTTGTAACAAGTATGTGATGGATTGCCATAAAATTAGACATTTGTGACCCACACATGATGAATCCCATTGAATTTGGTGCACATCATTTGGACAAAATGAAATTTTCCCCTGATGATGGGGTGAAATGAAAAGTCAGAGGATGATAAAAGTCATGAGGATACTTCATGTGGGAGTGATGGCGATGTAGTGGTTCAGTGACTTCTGTGATTGACAAAACCCTTGACATGTTGTATAGGGCCATCATCACATCAACATTTCAGTCGTTTCAACACTATACGTTCAGGATTGGGAGGGTTACTTTGAAAATGTATTCCAAAACAGTTACTAATTACTTGTTAAAAATGTAGTCAGTAATCCAAGAATCACAATATTAAAGCAATGTAACTTGATTACTTGTCGATATTCCTTTCTTTGTTTTGAGTGACTACACCTTGAGATTAATAGCAGTAATTATGCAGATTTAAATGTATTTTGTTAAGAATGATATTCACACTATACATTCAAACTTCAAGCAAACTGACATAAACTTATTCACACACACAACACACACACACACACACCACAAACCCACCCCACGCACAGATAGAGGTATTGACAGGTTGGCTAGCTAACAGATTTCTGTGTAGCATTAGCTACACAGCTGTTAGCAGCTGATCTGTGTATGTAACATTAGTGGTTGATCTTGCATGTAAAATTCTCTTTAAATTAGACATTGAGACAAGATAATGGTGAAATTTCCTCACAATTAAAGCTTCTTTTCAAGCAATAATGAATTAACAACTGTCAGATTGGCTGCTTTCACTGAGACCAGAGTGGTCCCCCAGTGGTCCCATCAGCCTCAGCTGTACTTTATGTTATGTACTAAAAAATAAATTTTGATGCAAACCTGAACCTGAACCTTTTGCTTCCACCACTTGACTCCTTTAGATACTCTTTGGCTACCATTCAGAAAGTGTCTGGTCCTTGATAAACGTCAGAGGAAACGATGTGAAACGAAAATGTGTCAGACAGAGAGAAGACAAATGATGTGTTGCTCTCTCCACCTGAACGCGGTGACACTGAGAGTGAAAACAGGGAGGTTTAAATTGAGGACATTTGGCTGTCACCCCCAAATGAAATTGGCCGATGAATGTGTATTTTATTTTATTTAGTGTCAGAACAGGCACACGTTTTGTTTGGCTGTTTGCAGTTTGAGCAGTTCACCGACCCAATCACACTGTTCAGTCTGAGGCTTTGTTAAATGCTTGATTCTGATTGGTTAATTCCAGCATTCTAAGGTCTGTTATTTCTGTATAACAGACAATTGCGCTGAAGAACAGACCATTGCTATGGACACAGTTCTGATGATGGACTCTGGATAAACAACAAAATGTTTTTTAAATCCCTGAAATGATTAGTAAGTTAATAATTTGTGTCAAATGATTGATTTCTTTTGGTAAATAACCACAGAGAATAAGATTGATGTTCTTTTTTTTCACTTGCCCAGTTGGGCACAGTTATCAAATAACAACAAAGACTAAAGTTGATTGTCATGTTTAATCCAGGGCTGCAATGTCTAGAAAATGTGAGAAACTAGTGAAAAATGTCCATCCCAGATCTTCCCAGAATCCTTAAATGTCTTGTTTTGTCAGACCAAATCCTAAAGATATTCAGTTTAGTAAGATAATAAACCAGCAACAGAAAAAATACCTTAACAATTAGTTGATTATCAAAATAGTTTAATAGTGTAACTCTTTTTCACCTCTTGCCTGGTTGGGTAAGTGAGTTGCTATATTTACTAGCACAACATGGCATTTTACAGGGCAAGCGGGTAATCCTTATTCTTGAGTCCTGAACCATGTAATAAGCAGGATTATGTACAGTGAGTAGGTCAGTATTGCAAAATAAACCCCAACAGGACACGACATGAAGTGGAGGGGTCTTCCTCTCCTGAATCCACCCTGTTGTGGTTTATTTTGCAATAATGACCTGCTCACTGTACATTATCTCTTACATAGCAAATGGTTTTACAGTAGTGTCAAGGATTTTACTCCTGGAGTTAATCCCCCAAAACAGAGGTTTTGTTCCTGGCTATGTTACCCCTGCAGGAAAAAACAGCGTAGACCAGCCATGTAAATGATGCTGGGCTGTGCTGGTTTTTCCCGCCGGGACTGATAAATATCAGAAGAACCCCCTAAAACAGCAGAGCCACAGCGGGCCACCACCCTGAAACTTAACTGCCAGTAAAATCCTTCTCGCTCTTTTTTAAGAGCAGTGGAAACAGTCATGGCAAATGAATCGTGACGGAACAGACAAAAACATCAGATTTGTGTCGATGATAGGGAGACTATAATGTTACTCAAATTAACACATTAAAGGGACAGTTCACCCCAAATTCAAAACTACATATTTTCCCTCTTACCTGTTGTGCCGTTTATCCATTTTTTTTGGGTGTGAGTTGCAGAGTTTTGGAGATATCAGCTGTACAGATGTCTACCTTCTCTGCAATATAATGGGACTAGATGGCATTCAGCTTGTGGTGGCACCAAAAAAATACATTTGAAAAACTCAACAGAAATGAATTTTTCATGAAATCATGACCCTGTTACTCAAGATAATCCACTGACCTTGTGTTGTGAGCAGTTTCATGTAGGAACTACTTTCTTTCTAGTAGTAAAGAAAGTAGTTGTGGTTGATTCTATAACTATCTTGAGTAACATGGTCATGGTTTTTCAAAAAAAAACAAAAACACTGGTTTTGAATTTTTCAAATGTATTTTTCAGTGCTTTGAGCAGCACAAGCCAAGTGCCATTTAGTCCCATTATATGAGAGAGAAGGCAGACATCTCTACAGCTGATATCACATTTCCGTCATTTTTTCCATGTTGTTTTTCACAGGTTGAGGTTTGACTGGTGCTCAGTTAATTTTATCATCTTGCACCCACTTACTCTATGATGGTTTAATGGCACCAGGCTGGAGAATTGGTGTCACCAGTTGTTTTTCTTGACAAACTAATACCCACTGATGGTAGCTGATGAAGGACAGTTCATCCCAAAATCAAAAATACACATTTTTCTCCTGGCCTGTAGTGCTGTTTATCCCTCTAGATAGTTTTGGTGTTGGTGTTATTCTTCTTTTGATTGAAAACATGTTAAAATGACTATGGTCAGATTTGTCTGCAGGAATCTGCACTAAATGAAGATGTTTTTTTAAGCCTGAAGAATCTGATGTGTAGGACAGAACATCTCTGCCTCATCACATTCATTCATTTTAAAGTTTTTTGACACATTTTGCTTTTAATAAATGCTGCACCTCCTGCGATTTGAAAATTGCAGAAAGCCATATTGCGATTTTGATTAAATTTCCATTAATTGTGCAGCCCTAGTTCAGAATGATGGTGAATTTCACAACATTGCATGTGGAGATCAGGGATCGTCAGGACAGTGTAGGAACAGTGTCCGTCGACCTTCATAAAAACAAGCTTAAAGCTTAAAGAAACTTGTGAAATTGCTTCGCACGTTTTAACAGTTTGCAGACGGTTTAACAGCAGACTTCTGGTGTGGACCACCAGGCAGGGGGATTTCCTCCAACTGAATGAGTCTCATTTCTCACCCTTGCTTTACATACACACACGACTTGACATTTATGGTTGATATAACAGAAGGTCGAGCTTTGTTTGGAAATAATGTGTTCCCCTAACTTTCCCTTAACTTATATTAGTGTTTCATACAGGCCCTGAAATGAAAACCAGAGCAAATAAAAAATAAAAAAAACTTACAGACACAGAAAAATATGTGCAATATGAAAAGTTAGATGATGAGGTTTGTATGTAAACAGTGAAGTGTATCTGTTGTCTGCCAAGTAACTGTACTTTTACAGTGGAGGATATTGTAGCCAGTGTTGGGAGGGTTACTTTAAAAATGTAATCCAATACAGTTACTAATTACCTGTTAACAAATGTAGTCAGTAATGTAATCCAAGTCTCACAGTATTAATGTAACTTCATTATTTTCCATTACTTTTGGATTACCTCAGTAAAAAATATGGTGAAATTGTTCAACCTAATATAGTGTTTTTAGGGCTAACTAACAATTATTTTCATCACCGATTAATCAGCCAATTATTTTCTCCATTAATCAATTAGTTGTTTGGTTCAATGCAATGTCAGAAAATGGTGAAAATGTTGATCAAAATCCAAGATGACGTCCTCAAATATCTTGTTTTGTCCACAACTCAAAGATATTCAGTTTACTGTCAGAGAGGAGTAAAGAAACCAGAAAATATTCACATTTAAGAAGCTGAAATCAGAGAATTGTTACTTTTTTAAATAAAAAAATGACTCTAAGCAATTTATTGATTTTCAAAATAGATGCAGATTGATTTAATAGTCAATTAATAATAGATTAATAGTTGCAGCTTTTAAGTTTTTTATGTTTGTTGTTAGGTTTATTAGTTTATCCAGCTGTTCCTTTGTTTGTTGTACACAATGTTTTTATTGATTGATTGATTGATTTAAAGACAACAAATCTTGAAATTTCCAGTGAAGCATTTTTTCACTAGAGGTTATGATAATGAATTGGCAGCTGTGTGTGCGCTGTGCGATATCATTCTTTATTTTAAAGTGGTAATCCTACCAATAATCCATATTTTTACTAAATGTATCTGTAATCTAATTACATCTTTTTAAACTGTAACTGTAATGGAATAAAATTACCTTTTTTGTATCCAAATTATATAATCCTGTTGCATGTAATCTGTGACTCCCCAAGCCTGATTGTAGCAGTGTCTCTGCTGGTTGGTGAGCTTTTTTGTTCCTCCTCAGTGAGACAGAGTGAAGCAGAGTGTGTTGTGTTGTGTTGTCCTCCCCTGCAGGTGAAGCTTACCCAGTACATGTGGACTCAGCTGCAGTGGAGGCGCAGAGTACCAGAGAGGGACAGACCTGAGGCTCTGGCTGGATACCCAAGACTGGAAGACTGGCTCCTCACAGCTGACCTCACACCACAGTTCATACAGGTGTGTGTGTGTGTGTGTGTGTGTGTGTGTGTGTGTGTGTGTGTGTGTGTGTGATAGTGTCCACAGCTAATCTCTCACACTGCTGGATTCATTAGCCGAGAACGTTTTGTGCACATTTCTGACTGTATGCTCAATGTTCGATGATTACAATTGTTGAGAAACCTATATATAACCTATATATAACCTATATATAACCTATACCTACTGCTGACTCCTCACTCTACTTAAACGGCTGGTAGAAGCCTCAATAAGGTGACCAGATTTGTGAAATGAAAAGCAGGAGCCTTTCAGGGCAGGTTAATATATCATTAAAATATCCCAAATTTTTATATGTGAAATGAAAACCAGTCTCATGTACTTTGACCGTGGTAACTGTAGTACTGTAGTAAACTATGATGCAGGCTGACTGATTAAACTGAGCAAGCTACTAATTTAGTATCTTTGTAAAAGTTTAAAAAAGTCAGTTTACAGTAGTCAAAATGGTCAAACTTCAATGGTTCTGTTTTCTTCACTCGTCTTTCTGTCCTTCTCTTTACTCTTCTACACTCTCAGTGCTTCAGTCTTTTTACTCCCTTAATTTTTCCTTCCCTTTTCCTTGTTTTTCTCTAATATTTATAAATTAATACTACTTATATATTTCACTAATTCTTGAGAATTGGTACGAAGCCATATTTTGAGGAGTTTTTGATTTTTATTCTTCACTTATGCTGGAAAATTTATTTTAAAAGATCAAACTTTTGGCTATGTAATGGGCCAACCGCCAACCTTTTGAAGGCTTTTAACATATTTTTAAATTGTTTGAAGTTATGAATTCTTGTCTGGGACAAGGCTGTTTTTGGAGCAAGTTTAAAAATTAAGAAAATAAATCAAACCAAAACATAAATGACATCTATATTCATATATACTGTATATAAATCCCTAAAGAATACATTTTCATGAAATATATTGGAATTAGAGTGTTGGTATTGATATGTTTTGTTTTTTTTTTTTGGTAGGGCATGATTTTCCCCAGTGGTTAGGTTAACAGATTCTCATATCTTTTGTCATTTTTCTATTTTATCTCAAAGACATTGTCTTGAACAATACATTGTCAGGCTCTGTAATCATATGTTTACCTTTCCTCCTCCATCTCTTTCACTCATCTTCATATCCAGACTTCCTCCTCTCCTTCCTCTCCACTCTGCCTGACTTGAAAAGAGTTGATGTTGTGGATTCACTTGACACTTTGCTACCCTCTGGACAAATTTTCCACTAAAGTTAAAACTAACATGGGCAAGCAGTTAGTAGAAGAAGAGCGATATGAAGTGAGAGGCCCCATCTGTTGGCCAAAACGAGCACAGCAGCATCTGTTGGCTCTGCTCTGGTTGTAATGAGGGAGGGGCAAGTATTGTCTTTCATTTTTATCCTGCTGGTTGGACCTTGCAGTCCAAAACTCACTTTTCTAGCCGTTTGGCCACCACTGCCTTATTATTTCGCTTGGTGCTCTGTTTTTAACACACAATAAAAACAAGGATATTTCTTAGGACAGCTTCAGCTGAGGACAGGTCACCAAAAACAGAACCGTCCTCCAAAAACAGGCACATTTGATCACCCTTGGTCGCAAGTAATCAACAGCTGCTAGGCTAAAAAACAAGGCTTACCTACTAGCAGCACTAGTTACATGTTACTTACATATAATTAAATAACAAAATAAATATAATTGTAATCTGTTAGTTTCTGAGGAAACATTACATTCAAATTCTATTCTGCTAGTTTATCATTTTTCTGCTTTAAAGTCATTTTCATCTTTATTGAACATTGTTGTGAACTGGATAAATTATTATTCAAAGCAGCCCATTTAAATCAGTCATTCAGTGTGTCTGGAGATGTTTAAACAGATTTACAGATCTGCTCATTGAGTCTCAACCCTCGTAGCTTGCAATCCAGGCGTGCTTTGTCTGGACTTGCACTGACAGAACCAGGGGAGATGTCAGCTTTTGTTTTTTGGTTATCATGGAGACAGCTTGTTCAGCCATGACCAGCTGAACACGGTCCAAATGTGGGGAGCGTTGCCATCTTAGGTCAGCAGCTGGCCATTTTTCTGCTGAGGGCTAAAGACTAAAGGACACCGAACTGTGTTTGGGCTGTGATGTCAGCAGGCTGAGATCTCTCCCAGTGCTGTAAAAGTGGGATCACCACATGGGATTTGTAATCCATTCAGCATGTTCTTGATCTGCCTGTGAACAGTTGGATGTCCACGGTACAGGGTTCAGTGTTAAAGGGAAAATTCACCGTTTTTCATGTGGTTGTACATTCAGTGTTGATGGGTTGATGGTAAATGTAGTCATTGCTGCTACACTGACAGAGAAAGGTAAGCAAGATTTCCCCTGAAAATCTGTTGTTCTTCCTGCATCCAGTGATGTCACAGTGATGTTGTAGGTGTTAAGGAAGAACTACAAACTGTTTCAGCTTGGATTTCTAGTCTCCTCCTCTGGGTAGCCATTAGTGGGCTGGATGAGTTTTTTTGTCACCTAACTGGCCAACAAAGTAATAGCTACAGGCTAGGATGGTGATAAACTGCAACATGGGTGTGGGTATCAGAAGCTTGAGGGCATTGCTCTTGGTAGATGTAGGCACTGCCAGCACAGCTCTTGAGCTGGAGAGTTGCCTTTCTCTCTCATTATAGCAGCACTGAAGAATTTATTTGTTCAGCTGACTACATTTCCCAACAACACTGACTGGACATCCACATGAAGTTGCAGTATTCTCATGTTTTTTTCACTTGCTCGGTCAGGCATTTTTATTAGCAGTTATCAAATAACAACAACATAAATAGTAGGACTAGTAACTAGTGTTTTTTGAAAGCAAAGTTGTTGGACTAAGAGAATTAAGAGATTAAAAAATAAGACTAAAGGTTAAGTGAGGTTAGTTTTTAGTTTTTAATCAAATGGTTGGTAGTAAAGGAAAAACATTGAAGGCTTTCACATTTCTTAACAACTGACTGGAGCTTAAAAGAAAATCTTTTACTAAATACTTTTATTTAAAATATTTAACAAACAGCCAAACTGTTACCAGTTAGAGTCCCCATAGGTAGAACACTGAATATATTTTTGATTATTATACAACTTTAGATATTTTAATTATACTTTTAACAAATAATTATGTATACCTAATAATTACTGTTATTATCAATAATTAGTGGTGCAGTGGATCGTTGTTGGTCCATGGTTTGTACCGACCACCCCCCATGGTTCAGCCCACAGGTGAACTGTGGACTAAATGAAACCATCATAGTGTGAAATACATTTTTACTGTTACTGTTACTTTTTAAAGTAATAGTTCACTAAATCTTAATGCAGAGTTGTAGTGTAATGATGCAAGAGATGCACTATGTGTTTTCCTCTGCAGCACATCTCTGTGTGGCAGCGCAGCCTTTAAAAAAAAGGAAGAGCGAGGGATTTAACAGTTGTCATATCGCCCCTATCGAGTGAAATCCCAACCATGAATTTGGGCGTTTTCACTGGTGTAACTGGGAACGTGGGCATCCAGTCATCATAGAAATAGATCAGAAGGTTGTGGTGTTTATTGTAACTTCTACACACAGCTCTGCTCAGGTCACCAGAGCAGCTGCAGCCTCTCTGCCTGTCTGTGACACATGCTTCAGTGATCGGCTATTACTCGTGACTTCTAACTAATCAGACAGTGCTGTGGGCGGGGCATTAAGCAAGACCACAGAGTGTAGTAGTGTATTATACTGAATTATACTGTGCAATATATGATTATCTATTATATGTACTCTAGTATGATATACAGTAGAGTATACTGTTTAATATTAATACATTTTAGCTGTTTAATAATAATATTGTTATTATTATCATGCTTTATTCTTTTGGTCATTCTCCAAAGATCATAACTATAGATGAAGGTTATTTTAGCATACTGTTGTAGTGATGCAGGAGCTGAGCCTGAAGGTGAAGCTCTCAATCATTAGTCAATCAACTGATTGACTGACACAACAGTATAGTGCCTGCGGTGCTGCTGATGCCATAACAATCAGGCCTTTTACCCTCATTCATAAACAAGACTTCATGATCAGAGAGAGGGTCCAACGTTTTGGACCTGTGAAAATCCTACCGAGACTATTTTACCAAAAGAAGAACCCATCTCAGTTAGGCCCAGGAATTGGACCTGTTCCATAATGCAGTGGACCCAAACAGACTGTAACAGGGTAAAACACCAGCAGAAGCTGCAGTGGAACAGAGCACCATTACATGTCATTTATCCTGCTCACATCCAGTTTGGCTATTACACATACTGACATACTGAGCTGAGAGCTGCATACCCAACCTAATTTGACTTAATCGGCCTTTAATTTGGACCCAGCCTGACCTGGGTCAGGTCTCAGAACTGAGTGGGCCTATGAAGACTTTGGCTTGGGGCAGCAACTTATATCAACTCAGAGGGAGCAGCCCACCAATGTCAGCATGCCATGATAAAATGATATGATAGTTAAATGTAATTTATAAATTGGCTACTGTCACCAGAAAGGATTTCACTGGCTTGATCACATTAGATAGAATCTAGTGGCTTGGTTTTGGTCTGAGTCTTGGGAGGAAAAATCACAGACAGCCAGAGAACAGTTGCTCCATGTTTGTGTTGTACACAACTTGCCAGTGACTCAGCAGTCATCTGTATGTTTATTGGTTCAGGAGAAGAAAAAGTGATCAAAAGCCTTGCTAGATCATGCACGCCTTTTTATTGTTCTGAACGAAAGAAAATCCCAAATCCAAGTGGCTTTAGTGGGATAAAACAGCTTGTTTGGACCAAAAATTTTGACCAAATCTTCATTATGCTGAAGGACCACTTGAAACTTCCTGAAAAAACTTTTTTTTTAAATGTTCCTACAACAGGGACAGGCATGGCTGGAGGTGCTATATTTTTGCGTCGTCCCATTCCTCTGAATGCGATATTTCAAGAATGTCTTGAGGAAATTTCTTCAAACTTGGCACAAATGTTCACTAGAAGAGTTCACTCTACTCTACTGACTTTGTGTTGTCCTGGCCATGTCCCATCTGTCCTCACAGACAACTTAAACATTAACCACAATGATGGTTCACATAATTTATCAGAAAGCAGCCTGGTAAATGATTCTACTTTACTATTTACATAATGATGTCTGTGTGGGTGTTTCTAGTATGACTGAGCCTCTAATTACTGAGTGTTACTAACCAGTCAGACTGGTTTGAACACTGCTTATTTACAATATAAGAGATTAAGTCAGGGATAATATGAGTTGTACATTTCATGATTGCAATGGTTATATGCAGCATTATGACTTGGGGGGGTATTATCCTGCTTATACCATGGTCACATGACAACACAACTGTTCAATTAAAATTAAGTGGGCAGATATATAATTTGGAGACAAGACTAAGTTTGTGAAAGTTAGAGCCTGCTGTGCTTCTCTCCTGTGCAAGTCAACAGTGATGAACATCATGAGGCTGATGCCTTGAATCTTGTTCAATGTTTAGTGGGTAACACTAGTTTAACGTGGAGACTGTTTCCTAACATGTTAGACATTTGAAACTTTGTAAGCTGATAACATGCTAGGGTTTATTTTTGTGTCCAAGTGGCCAAAAAAATCCAATAAAAAAATTAATTGATGCTTTGACAAAGAAAAGGCTAAATATTTCTCCTGAACTTTTCTGAACACTTTAATGCTTTTGTTATTTTATTTTATTCTTCAAGCTATGTCAGTACTGACCACACTGTTTTAGTTTTTTCATCCAGTATGCATTCTGACATTTTTGACTATAATATCATTTTAAATGCAGCTTTACTGCAGAGGTCACAGTTTCCATACTAAGACACAGTGAGTGGCATTATCCAGTTTGATTCTTCAATTTAAACATTTTGTTTTCTGGCACTGTCAGCTATAACATTGTCTTGATTTGTAAAGAGTCCTGAAGTGTGTTGGTTGGACAGACAGATTCCTGCAGTGTAGTGTTGGTTGGACAGATTCATGCAGTGTGTTGGACAGACAGAGTCCTGCAGTGTGTTGGTTGGACAGACTGAGTCTTGCAGTGTGTTGGTTGGACAGATTCATGCAGTGTGTTGACAGACATAGTCCTGCAGTGTGTTGGTTGGACAGACAGGGTCTTGCAGTATGTTGGACAGAGTCCTGCAGTGTGTTGGTTGGACAAAGTCCCACGGTATGCTGGACAGACAGAGTCCTGCAGTATGTTGGACAGACAGAGTCTTTCAGTGTGTTGGACAGACAGAGTCCTTCAGTGTGTTGGTTGGTCAAAGTCCCCGTATGCTGGACAGACAGAGTCCTGCAGTATGTTGGACAGACAGAGTCCTTCAGTGTGTTGGACAGACAGAGTCCTTCAGTGTGGTTGGACAGAAGATCCTGCAGTATGTTGGACAGACAGAGTCCTGCAGTTGTTGGACAGACAGAGTCCTGCAGTGTGTTGGTTGGACAGAGTCCATGGCAGAGTTGTGTGTTGGACAGAGTCCTGCAGTGTGTTGGACAGACAGAGTCCTGCATTTATGTTGGACAGACAGAGTCCTTCAGTGTGTTGGACAGACAGAGTCCTTCAGTGTGTTGGACAGACAGAGTCCTTCAGTGTGTTGGTTGGACAGAGTCCTGCAGTATGTTGGACAGACAGAGTCCTGCAGATGTTGGACGGACAGAGTCCTGCAGTATGTTGGACTGGACAGAGTCCTTCAGTTGTTGGATGGACAGAGTCCTGCAGTATGTTGGACAGACAGAGTCCTGCAGTTGTTGGACAGACAGAGTCCTGCAGTGTGTTGGTTGGACAGAGTCCTGCAGTGTGTTGGACAGACAGAGTCCTGCAGTATGTTGGACAGACAGAGTCCTGCAGTATGTTGGACAGACAGAGTCCTTCAGTGTGTTGGTTGGACAGAGTCCTGCAGTGTGTTGGACAGACAGAGTCCTGCAGTGTGTTGATAGCAGCCTCACTGCTCAGTGTGATGAGCACTCACCCAAACTAGAATGTGTTGAGTCAGCTGCTCTGCAAGCCTCTGTCCCTCCCCACTGTGCTATTTATACACACCCAAACCAGCCACTGCACATACCAACAAACACACACACAGGCACATACACATGTCTGATCGACATACAGGCACACACCACACACACACACACACACACACACAGCTCGGCAGACTTGAAAGCGTCCTGTAAACAATAGTGAAGACAAACAGTGGAGGCAGTGCTGGAGCTGAGCCTCAGGGTGACTCAGTCTGTTCCTGACACTGTGCTGAGGAGGAAGCAACAGGTGGACAGAGAGACGCAGAGAGCAGGAGACGCTCAGGCTGACAGTCAGCCTGCATGGGAGCAGCTGGACTTTACCAAACCTCCCAGGATCACATGTAGCATGCTGAGGTAGGACAATCAGTGAATTCAACTTTAGGAGGCTGCACTTTTCTTTGAATTCTTTTCACCACTGTGAGTGATTGAAATGTGTTGTCACAGAGAGGGGAGTGTGTCGTCTTGTTTCTGTGCGATCTTCTGTTAATGACACAACATTCTGGTCATTTAGTTCCCGTTTAAAGAGGTGGATCATTTCAGATCAGCTGCTCTCTTCTGTTGCCACCTCACAAACCTCAACCCATCTGTATACTTGTCCTTTTCTACACTATGATGGAATGTGTCCTCCATAGTGGCTTGGTTTCTCTGCACCACTGGTTCAGTGTGATTTATGTGTTGTTTTGCATGAATATATAGGCCTCTGAGTTGCATTCACTGCCACAGTGTCTCAGCCTGAAGAACATCTGGTCAGAGACAACAGATGAAAACTTGTCCTAAATATTGTTATAAATTATATTTAAGTATAAGAAGTAAAAGTACTAATGCAGTTCCCTTTATAGTGCTATATATTATAATTTTAGATCAACACTTTACTATATACTAACAGTATATAACTTATACACTGCCAATGGTGGAAAGAGTACTGGAAATCTCTACTCAAGTCCAAGTACTGTTACATTACTAAAATATTACTCAATTACAAGTAGAAGTGCTGCTGTTAGAAAAATGCTGAAGTAAAAGTACAGAGTACTTGTCTCAAAAAAAAGATTTGGATATTAATTCAAGTTGCACACAGTACTTAATTATGATTTTGAAAGTAACTAAGTAGATTACATGGTGAAATGAATATTTAAGTACAAGTAAAATGGCAGTAAGGTACAATCACTCAAAAAAAACTGAATCCGAATCTGCAAAGTAACCAGTCACTGCTGTGTAGTTGTCAGATATAAGTTTTCAGAATTATACACGACTCTTCTAGACCAATCAACCTGTCCATTTTGATAGACTGTCTGTTTTATAAAATCTTATGTTTTCTACAGAAAGAAATCTGCAGATTATCTTTTAAAGGGACTGTTTACTCCAAAAATCAAAATTACACATTTCCTCTGGCCTGTAGTACCAGGAATAGATGCCACCAGTCCTGAGGTACTCAGAATGCCCAAAAAAATCACTTGACAAGCTCAACAGTAATGTCTCTTTCCACAAGTCATGACCCGTTAGAAAGTTACTACTTTCTTTTGTACTAAATAGAAAGTAGTTCCTACATGAAACTGCTCACAACAAGGTCTGTGAATTATTTTGAGTAACAGGGTCATGATTTCTGGAAAGAGACACTTGTTTTGAATTTTTTTTTTTTTTTTTTTTGAGTCATTTAATCCCATTAAATCAGAGAGAAGATGGACATCTCTACAGTGATATCTCCAAAACTTAATATTAACTTAATATTGTTAATAATGGCTTATTCTGTCACCTGACAACTTCTGTAAAAACTGTGGTGCATTTTCATTGAGTGGAACCAATAAATATTTGATGTCCACAGGATCTGTAGGGTTAAAACATAGGAGGTTCTTCACAGGACGAATTTCAGCCACGTATTTCTCACACGTAGAACAGTTCCACTTTTCTTTTAATCAATCCAGCGGTCTATCCAGGCCGCGTGTGGCTTGGGTTTTATCTTTGTTATACGAGCGTAACGCAACCCGAAATGTATTTTTAGACTTCAAGTATATATTTTACATTTTTACGTGTGATGTGATTGTGTGTTGGGCTCTGAGCACTGCCAAACCGCGGGTGACCTACACTTGTTACTGTGCCTGAACACACCAGAGCTGTGCTGCTGCTGCTGCTACTCCGCTACCAAGCTGCTCATACTACACCTCTCCTTTATATATAATATATATTTAAAGTGTTCCATTTAGTTGTGTGTACTAAGAGGTTTTATTTTGTGTGAGTTTCTGGTTCAGGTTGGAGCTGGTTCAGTGTGTCCTGGTGTGTCCTGACCAGTGACAGTAGTCATTCAGTGGACTGTGGCTGTGAGTCACTGAGCAGGAATGTTTGGTCACTGAGCAGAATAAGTTTATAATAGGTGACACCGGCTGTTGCCAGTTTCTGTTGACCACGTCTGTGCAGGCTGTATCAGTCAGCATCTATAAATGTTTTTGACTAGGTTAGTTGAATGCTTTTTACATGTGCATGTGGTCTTTGTAACGCGTGTGGTGTAGAGCGGCAATAATTAATTATAATAATTAATTGTCAACTATTTTGATAATTGATTAAAAATTCAATGTGAATACCTTCTGGTTTCTTTACTCCTCTCTGACAGTAAACTAATATCTTTGGGCTGTGGAGAGAACAAGATATTCGAGGACGACTGAGAAGAACTGATTTTTCACCATTGTGTTACATTTTATGGACCAAACAATTATCAGTTAATCTGGAAAATGATGTACAGATTAATCAGTAATTGTCAACAATTGTTTTTGAGTGATTTTTTAAGAATAATTCTCTGATTTCAGCTTCTTAAAATGTGAATATTCTCTGTCTTCTTTACTCCTCTCTGACAGTAAACTGAATATTTTCAAATTGTGGACAAAACAAGACATTTGAGGACGTCTGTTTGGGAAACACTGATCAACGTTTTTCACCATTTTTTGACATTTTATGGACCAAACAACTAACTGATTAGTGGAGAAAATGGTCAAGAGATTTATTGATAATGAAAATAGTCATTACAGGAAAGACTTGAAAAATAGGTCCAAGCATGTGGAGCCCATGGATGTGTGTTCTTCAACTGACAAGATTGTGACAGGATTAATTGATCGAATGTGAATATTTTCTGGTTTCTTTACTCCACTTCTGACAAGAAACAAGACATTTGAGGAAGACATCTTGATTGAGAAAATAATCGACTAATTAATCTACAGTGAAAATAATCATTAGTTGCAGCCCTAAAACCACTATATTTTTATAATGAGGTAATCCAAAAGTAATGGAAAGTAATCAAGTTACATTACTTTAATATGTGTTACTTGGATTAGGTTACTGATTACATTTTTAACAGGTAATTAGTAACTGAATCAGAATAAATTTTTAAAGTAACCCTCCCAACCCTGTGATCATCATGCCAAAAAAGCCGAAGACATTCGGTTTCTAATGATTATAAAACAGAAAAGCAAATTTTACATTTTAGAAGGTGGAAAGAGCAGAATGACTTATTGATTACTTGATTATCCAAGTATTTGCTCATTATTTATTTGCCGATCAACCGATTAACTGTTTAATTGACTAATTGTTTAGTTCCAATGCTAAACCTCTCACCTCTGCACAGCTGACCAATCACAGCCTGAGGTGGGTGTGAATGTCATATTGGTGGTTTCAGAGAGTTGTAAATGCTTTAATGGATGTTGCTGCCTGTAGGGACCAGCAGCAGCTATTTTACTTTCTTTATATCATTTGGAAGTTGCAGTGAAAAGTATTTTGTAGCATTAAGTTTATGTTTCATCATATAGCATGAAAACATACTGTAAGTATGCAAAGGATTCATAAGTGTGTTGTTTGTGTATTTTTCATATAAGTCATTAGTATGCACATTTCTTTCTTTCATATTTTGCATGTGCGTTCCTGTCATGTATTGTGGAAGAGGTGAGCAAAGCCCCGAGGGGCAGAGCTGGGATCAGACGTGTTCTCACAGTATTTAGATGACTTGCTGGCCGCTGGAGGCTGTTCTGCTTAATGGCATGTAATAAGACTCCTCCTTTTTCCGATGAACTGCAGGAATGAAACGATGTGTCTCAGGTACTGCACAGGCATGCAAATCCCTTCATTTCAATACATGGCATACATTTAAAGATACTTAGCTGTGCTCACATTCTGATTACAGCTGAAGTGATTTGCTGGATCATAGATTAAGCAACTTTTTATTTAAATTGATGTAAAATTTTTCAGCAAAATGCCCAAAAACCCACAATGGAAGTGAATGGTGACCAGTTTTCAAATGTAAAGCTGGGGCGAATTAAAAGGGGAGAAATAAAGAGTGAAACAAAGTTGAATGAATATGATTTATGGTTGGAAATAAACAAACAGATGCAGTCATGCTGACTTTAATTTTACTAAAATTCTACTTTTTATCAGTTGCTTTGTTTATGATTTAGGGCTGCAAGTAACTATTATTTTCATTGTCAATTTATCTGCTGATCATTTCCTCAGTTAATTTATTAATTAATCCTATTACAGTGGTGTCACTTAAAAGATCTGGATTAGAGTAGTGGGGCGTCAGTTGGGGTGTAGTGTTGTCCAAGCCCTCTATTTTCCTAGTTAGCCTCCAAACTTAATGTAGAAGGAAATTACCCTTAACAGCTTCCACTTCCTGGAAGCGTATAATACGTTTTTCAGAGGTGTAGGGGATATTGGATCTGATCCAATTCAATATCAAGCTTTTCCTTTTGTTTTTTAATCTTAACAGAACAGTGGAACCATCAAGGACCTTATTTAATTGACCCAAATGTTCTTATGAGGTTTGTAACTTTATGTCTTTTACCCTGAATGAGTGTGAAGGAATCAGTCCCTGTACATTACAGTGAGCAGCCGTGATGAGGGAAATCCCCCAGGGAGCTAAAGACCTGAAGGTTCTGAAGAAGTTACTCATCTGTTGTGGGAAGTGCTGCCATATCTTATCCACATTGAGGATCTGTGTCTCAGATATGGGAGTTTTATCTGATAGTGGCTTTAACTGTTTGCAGATGGATGTAAAAAGAAACAGAAAGACAGTACTGTAACTTTGTTATCGTGACCATTTTCTCCAGATTAGACTCTGTTAGCTTGTGCCGTTAGCAAACCTCAGAGCAAAAGTGGACAAAAGCGACCATGGCTTCTCCCCAAAAATATTTACTTGCAGTAGTTGACCGTGAAGGCAGCACAACTAATTCTGCTGACACACAGCTGCAGCTCAGCCCTGAATAGATAATTATTCATCCAGAAATATCAGTTGCAGGTCAGAACTATGGAATATTTCCCGTCATTCCCTTTGATTCCGCATGACGTACTGTAATTGTGTAATCAGTAAATTCCAAGAAAGCACTCTAAGAACATCCCAGAAGACTGGAAAAGTTCAAAATAAGAGCTTGTCTTTGTCTAGCCTGTGTCTCATAGACATTAATGAGCTCAATTTAAGACCAATGTGAGACTTTGACCATTTTCTCATACTTCTCAAATTCGGCTCCTGAGAAACAACCTTTGTCTCGTCTCAGCCTGAAACTAATTTGAGCCCAACTGAAGTTCTTCAAATGTTCTTTTTTGTCTCACTACACTGATCTTATACTTCAGCTCTTGAAATAACAGTGAGATCTAAAAGAAAACTTGTGAGATCTTAAATTTGTCTTAGTGATCAAATTAAAGTCTCGTTGCTCCATATGGTCAAAAGCAGAAACATCTGAGACACATATGAGCTCAGCAGAGGATCTCCTGTTTTTCTTTTGTTTTGTGCTTTTTTCTCTTTTTTTTTCCTCCCAGGGGGGTTTAGGAGAAACAGATGAGACTTCAGTGAGCTCAAAATAAGAATCTCATTTATTTCTCATAAGACAAAGAGAAGATGATTGGGATAAATAAAAATTTCCTCTGGGATTGAGCAAGAAAGGCCCAGTTTGAATGTCCATCTTAAATCCAAAGCACAGAACTTACTGAGACCTGATATCACCTTTTATTCTTGTATTTAACCTTTGTTTAATAGAATGACTGTCTATCCCTGTTATTCTGATGCCAGAGCAGTAGATGGAGTATTTCAGTGCAAATAAGACTCATGTTTTTTGATAAGAATGACGCTGTGCATTTGTGATAACCTTACTTATCGACTTTCCTCAGTCCGACTCAGCTCCATAGAAGCCAGATGTGAATGCTCATTGCTTATACAGTCCAGCAAAGTACAATTCTTTGGAAGTCATATTTTGTTTTTTTTTTTTGGAAGGGAGGGGGCTTGAAAAATGACTCGTTTTATCCGCTTTTGCTCTCAAACTTGCTGCAAACTGCACAATACATAGTTGGAGTTTTCCATACGCCACCCAACTAAACTCTGTTTAATGGATAATTGAAATGCTCGCTTGCACTTCAGCTCACAAACCTTGTCTTTATCTGCCACTGTTTTCCAGATCAGCACTGAGCATGTGCAACTCACAACAGAGGTGAGAAGGAAGTGAGATGGCTCATTCCTTATCTACTTCCACAGGTGGCAAAAGTCCACAAATTCTGTACTCAAGTAGAAGTACATACATATTTGTTTAAAAAAGGACTCTGGTAAAAGTAGAACCACTGATTCAACTTGTTTACTGCAGTAAAAGTGAAAAAGTTCAGGCTCTGAAAAAGTGAACCTCACCTTTTCTCTGCCGTTGACTCTCCCTCTCTGTCTGTTTCCTCTTGTTACGTCTTTTACGTTATTTTCGTCTGATGTCCTGTGTCATATTGTATCTAGTGTTTTTTCTTGCTACATCTTGTTATGTTGTTTTCATCTTGTTAGGTCTTGTCGTGTTTCTTATGTTGTTTGCATCTTTTACGTTGTCTTTATCTTGCTATGTCCTGTTACATCTTTTGGCTTGTTTTCATTTTGCTACATCGTTCATATCGTTTTCCTCTTGTTACAAATTTGTTGTTTTGTCTCATTACATCTCTTACGTCATTTTCGTACTGTTACGTCCTGCTACATCCTGCTACGTCTTTGATGTTATTTTCCTCTTGTTTCATCTTTTATGCAGTTTTCATCTTGTTATATTGTTTTTGTCTGGTTATGTCTTCTACATTATTTTTTCCCTGTTGCATCTTGTTACATCATTTTTGTTTTGTTATGTCTTTTCTGTCATTAGGGGCCGGGCAGCCTAAGCTGCCAGGACCCTATTGTAATCCTGCATGTTCTTCTTTCTTTCTTTCTTTCTTTCTTTCTTTCTTTCTTTCTTCTTCTTTCTTCCGATTTTTTTTTTTCTTCTTCTTCTTTCTTTTTTCTTTCTTCTTTCTTCTCTTCTTTTCTCGGGGAAATCCTACTTCCCATGCATGAAAAATGACCAAACTTTGCACAAAGGTCCAGTCCCATGTCAGATTGCCTCAGCCACAAAAACAGGCCAGTAGTCCTGATGGTGGCGCTACAGCAAGCCTCTAAAGTTCAAAATTTTGAAAATTCATAACAAATCAACCATATGTGCTACAGCTTTGGAACTTTCACTTTGAAATTTGCTTTTCCATGGCATGGATGGCTGCTGCCTGGCACCCTGATCCTTGGCTTAGTCAATTTGTGAAGCCACACATGAACTGTCACTTGCCAATTAGCTCAGTGAGATAAAAGACGGACTTCAGTGTCAGAAGTCGTGAGTTCAAGTCTCAGCTAAGGCAGGATGGACTTTCAAATGTGAAAGCCTTCTGTTCAGGTATCATGCTATGTGGATTAGAGACTACTAAGGTTAAAATAATTATGATTCAGGGCAGTTTTGGGAAGAGACAAATACTCTTTATCAACACGTTTCCCTGTTATCCCTTGTCTCTTTTCCCTGTTTATTTGGCTTAGCTATCAGTCAATATGCAGAGTCTCTTGTGCCAGAAATTGTGAGTTCAAGCCTCAACTGATGTAAAATGCACATTAGAATGACACCTTTTTTTCATCTTCCTACACTCTGCTTGTTGCTCAGAATTGCCTAATTTTGCCTAAAATTGCCCGGCCCCGACCATTGCTGCGCAGCAGCTATAATTTTGTTTTTTATTCTGTTTACACCTTGTTACGTAGTTTTAGTCTTGTTACATTTTTTTTATGTCGTTCTCATCTTGTTATGCTGTTTTACATTATTTTCGTCTTGCATTAAACCTCAAGTAAGAAGCAGTTTAATGCAAGTTTTGAAAATGGAAGTAGCAGAAAGTACAGATATTTGTGCTGAAATACAGGGAGTAAAAAGGGGCGGTTAAAGTCCAGATAGCTGAAAAATCTACTTAAGTATAGTAACAAAGTATTTGTAGTCAGTTACATCCCACCTCAGGCTACGTCCATCATCAGCTCTGGAAAAAACTATGTGTTAAATTCTTTTTTTTCTTTAACTTGCCAGACTGGGCAGATTTACTAGCCCAATGTGGCATTTTACTTGCCCCAGGCAACGAGGCAATCCTTATTGTTGAGCCCTGTGTGTGAGTTTATACTTTGAGCCAAAGCATGAAGAGCTTCATGATCTGGAACAGACATGTGTAGTGAAAGCTGAGACAGAGCTCAAAGGACCAAAGAGACGATGGCATCCTGCTCTACCAGTCTACACACAGTCTACATAAACACTTTAAGGACATGAGGGTTTAAAGTACTTGTAGGTTCAACTTTGTCTGTAAGCTGATCACGATGAGCCTGTACTGCAGAAGCGTATCACTCAAAAATATTATCACAGTCAACAGGTGAACACAGAGTTTAGACTTTTTGCTGTTGCACGCCACCAGTTTTGCCTGAAATGTTCTGTTTCCTGTCAACTATGAGCCCCCCCCCCCCCCCATCCTCTCTGTCCTCCCCCCTCCTTATCCTCTCATTACCATCCTTGTCTTATATGGCCTGGCTGTGGACAGGGCAGGGGAATGATACAGTGGGGAAAAAAGGCATGCAGAGGAAGTGGAGGATTTCTTGCGAGGTAGGGTGGGGTGCACTGATTAGACATGTGCACTGAAAAACATCAGCTTCCGGAAATGTGAAAGGGTAACTACGGCAACGCTTTCAAAGCTTATTGCAGTGTTTGTGAAGCAAGGAAAAATCAAGACAGTGTGTTAATTGTAAGGTTGTTCATACAACAAACACACCCAACTGTCTGCTAAATGAAAATGAAACTGTAATGACTCTCAGAGGGGGTTTGGCGTCCCGTGGCCGGCCGCCGGTCTCTGATGCACAGCTTTGGCATGTCAGGAAGACAGACTGGCTGACTGGCTATCTGGAAAGCCTTGCTGAGAGAGAGAGAGAAGGGGGAGGGAAATGTAAGAAGGAGGGAGGAGAAAAACAGGGAGTGTGATAACAGCGCAGGGAAGATTTGTTGGCTCAGTGTGTCAGTGTGTTTCCCAGCAGCCCGCTGCACTCTCGGATTATTCTCTACCAAGTGGCTGGATTATGAGAGCAGGGGCTCCAATGTTCTGTCAACAACATGGTAATGTACAGCTCCACACCTCTGCTGTGTGTGTCTGCCAGCTGTTAGCATGTGGATCCTGTGATAGAAGGGTTAAAAAGGTGTTTCCTTCATTTCCTTATCTGACAGGCGGCTGCTGGAGAACAACTCTCAGCACATTAGTTAAACACTGCTGCTGGTTCAGGCAGTTACAGAATGTACAGTCAGGTCTGAGTGTGTGTGTGTTTGTTCAGCTGTTTGTGTCTTGTGTATGATTGTTGGCAGCGGACAGGTTTTTATTTGCCTGTTAGGTGGAGGCATATATCCAGACCCACGTGCCTGTTGGTGTGGACTCTACCCCTCTCATCCAACCTGAGAGCTTCACTGTTTACTCTCAAGTTCGTCTCTGTGTGTTTAAGAAAGCAGTAATTAGCATCAGAGGAGGGTACTTTGCTCGAGGAGTTCAGCTGTTTTATCTGTGATTTACCTTCATGAGGTTGTAGGATTGTCTTTCTTTCTTCTCAGTCGTTTTTTTTACTCACTGTCCTGTCTTTCTGTCAGTGTTTCTTCTTCTTCCCTTCCTTTTTTTTCGGGCTTTCGTCACCTGTAAACACAGGCAGCTGAGGCATGCCCAGGCACTGCCCAGGTATCGGTATGCGTCAGCTTTTACAAAGTGTGAAGTCTGTTTCTCAAACCTTTATTTTTTTAGCTTCTTATTTTTTAGGGAAGGGGAGTAAACAGTAACCTACAGTTGCTAGAAAACAAAACTACAAATGAATAAGTAACCACATCACTGCAGAGGGTCACTTATTCATCCTGACCTGGCAGCAGAGACTCACCCTTTAAATATCAGTTGCTACACTTTGCATGCTCATTTCTGCATATTTTCAGACTCTTCCAGGACAAACTGTGGGAGAGCTTCGTGAAGCATTAAAGGGATAGTTTGGAGTGGTTGTGTGAGGTACTTATCCATAGTCAGTGTATTACATACAGGCGATGGGCGACACACCCCCAGTTTGGAGAAGCAGCAGGAGTACCAGTTCTTCCCAAAATCTGTTCTTTCTAGTAGAAAGAAAGTAGTTCTGGTGGATTCTACTGCAGAAAGAAAGTAGTTCCTACATGAAACTGCTCACAACAAGGTGTGTAGATTATCTTGAGTAATTTGGCAATGATTTTTGGAAAGAGACGTTGGTTTGAATTTTTTAAATGAATTTTTTTGGTGTTTTAAGCACCACAAGCCGAGTACTATCTAGCCCATTATTATATTGCTTAAGCAATAAGCAATATAATAATAATCTTTTGAGTCATTTTTTAATAAATAAATGTCTCTGATTACAGCTTCTCAAATGTGACTATTTTCTAGTTTCTTTTGTCCTAAACTGAATATCTTTGTGTTTTGGACAACATGAGTACCAGTGTAGGAAGCTCAGCAATGTACTGCTGTGAATAGGGTCAGCAGCAACACTTTTTTAGATGTCTTGACCACCGTCTGTAGGTAATACACTAACTATGGATAAGTACCTCATAAAATCATACTTTAAATAATCCAAACTATCCCTTAAAGCAGTTGTTCCCAAACTGGGTGGGGTGGGTGGGGGGTGGGGGGGGCACAGAGCCACTGCAGGCGGGGTGGGGGCTGGATGACCAAAAGTTAAATGAATATGATTTATGTAGAGGAAATAAACAAATAAGACTTTGCTGATGATGTCATGCTGACCTTTATTTCATTAAAGTTCAACTTTAATTGTTTTTAATCAGTTGCTTCCCCAATTATTGTTAATGATAGATAATAATTGTGGAGTGGTGGGGGTGAGCTTTTTTTGGCTTCTACGGGCGGGGCATGCCAGAAAAAGTCTAGAAACCACTGCCTTACAGGGACAAATTCAAAGATACATATTTTTCAACTGGCCTGTAGTGCTGTTTATTTAGATAGTTTTGGTGTGAGCTGCAGAGTTTTGGAGATATCACCGTGGAGACGCCTGCCTTCTCTCCAGTACAGGGCTTCATCTAACAATTACTTTAATCATCAATTAATCTGTCGATTGTTTTGTAGATTAATTGATTATTAACTAATTAGTGGTTTGATCCGTAAAATGTCAGAAAATGGTGAAAAATGTTGATCACTGTTTTTCATAGCCCAGTGGTTCCCAAATTTGGGGGCGGACCCCCCTGCAGGGGGTGCGGAGCCACTGCAGAGGGGTTGCGAAAGAAGAAATATAGAGTGAAACAAAGTTAAATGGTGTGGGGGGGATTTTTGGGAACCACTCCATAGCCCAGACTGACGTCTTCAAATGTCTTGTTTGTCCAGAACACAAAGATATTCAGTTTATTGTCATACAGGAATGAAGAAACCTTTGGACATTTGGAAATTTGGACATTTTTTAATTAAAAAAAGACTCAAAAGGATTATTTGATTGCCAAAATAGTTAGCAATTAAGCTGCTACTACCACACACCAATCTCCCCCAAACTGCTGGGGTCAAGTTGATTGTAGGTAATATAAGTGCCAGGTTTTTGACAATGAAGGAGGTCATACTGATAGTATTATGGGAGTGTAATATTAAATCAGTCAAGGAGGCTCTATGAAGTATGTATCCTGGAGTTCTGGAGTTCTTTAATGTCCACATTATTATTTTATGTTTTGCTAACTGGCTGGTTTTGACTGAGTGATTTAAACCTGTGACTCCAAACTTTTTTTTGGAGTCATGAATCCCCACAGACCTCTGACATCAGCTCCAGCACCCGTTCATCTGTAACGTTCCAGATATTGACTATATATTGATGATAAGGGACAGATCAAGTCAGGTCAAATCAAATTTTATTTATAATAGCCTAAAATCACAAATCACAATTTGCCTCAGGGGGCTTTACAATCAGTACCCATACAACCCCCACTGTCCTTAGATCCCTGATTGTGGAAAGGAAAAGTCCCAGCCACCCCCCCCCCCCCCCCCCCCTTAAAAAAATAGGGGAATTTTGGAAAATACTACATATCCAGAAGGAATGTTCCCAATAAAAGAAATTCCATTCACCTTCATTGTATTGTGTTTGTGGCAGATGTTTTAGAGGACTCTAACCTACCCCTGCATTGTTAGATGCTAAAGGGATAGTTCACCCAAAGTGTAGTTCACTGTCATGCTGATTAAAGGTCAGGTTTAGTTTTTTAGTCCACAAAACACTGCTGAAGTTTCACAGGAAAAGTGTTTCAGAATCTACTCAAACAATGGAAGTGAACGGTGACCAGTTTTCAAACGTAAAAAGCAATTGAAAAATAAAATGTCCTTCATATTGCTCGTCTGGTGTAATCCAAGTCTCCTTAAGTCCTGACAGTGGTATTATGTGCCATTAATATGGTATGGTAATATGCTCTATAGCACACAATGAGTTAGGGCAGGGATACTGAACTTAAGCCATGAGCCAAATCTGGCCCCTGACAGGGTGCTGAACCCTAACTAACTGAACCCTAACCCACCTCGTGGAACATGGCGGTCAGGTTGGCTTCACTGTTCCTCTTCTTGTGTTGGCACCTTCCTACTCTCCTCCGCTGTCACTCCTCTGTCGTCCGTCCTCCTCTCTGGCCTCTGCACTCAGGTCGGCTCATATGACATAACCGATTGATGATGAGATGATGATGATATGATGATGATTGGCAGTTAATCAAAATGACCCATGACAGCCTGTGACTGTGACACTACAATAACATTTCTTTGCTTCAGCTCGCACTTGCAGTGTAATAAAGGACTAGTGTAGAAAGCTTGTGATCATTAGATATTGAAGTTGGACACACGGGTAGAAAAATAAATCACATTTTGTGTGATTTTCTTCTGCTAAATGTGCAGTCAGTGAATTATCCTGGTTAGAGTGTAGTGGCAGTTGAATGACTAACCAGTTACATGCTTATCTGATAGTCTTTGAGATATAAGACTTTAGTCTTCAAATCACAACAATATTTAGAGTATTTATGTTATGAAATTTTTCAGGAACTAACATATTAAGAACTAATTAATAATCCACACCGTCAACAAGTACTAACTGCAACAGATAAGGCAGTGCCACATGAGTTGTAAAGACTAAATTAACTCAATTAGCTCAAGGTAATCACACACCCTTTTTGTGAGCATTTTCATTTAGGAACTACTTTCTTTCAGCAGTAGAATCTACTGGAACTACTTTCTTTTGACTAGAAGGAAAGTAGTTCCTATATGAAACTACTCACAACAAGGTGTATGGATTATCTTGAGCAGCCAAGTCATGATTTTTGGAAAGAGATACTAGTGTTGAATTTTTCAGATGTATATTTTTGGTGCTTTGAGCACCACAAGCCGAGGGCCATCTAGTTCCATTATACTGGAGAGAAGGCAGACATCTCTACAGCTGATATCTCCAAAACTCTGCAACTCACACCAAAACTATCAGATGGATAAACAGCACTACAGGCCAGGAGAAGAATATGTATTTTTTATTTAGAGGTGAACTGTCCCTTCAACAAGGGAATCTTTGTCATCCGTCCTTTCCTTTACTATCCAGGACTTATGGTAGGGACGAGCTGACCCAATACTCAGTATTGGTATTGGTCAGATATTGGTCACTATCAGGGAGGAAAAAAGTATAATCTGATACAATCCATTATCTCTGTCACACGGATTGCTTAGTTAACTTTGAGCGACATGCCGTAGAGAGAGGAAGTAAAATTTCTGGAATTGGTTTTAATTTTAGAAGTTTGAATGGTGCTGACCAAGCAAAAATGCTGCATGTGAAAATGTTGAAATGAAGCAGCAGTATAACTGAGGTCAGGTTGTGGGCTGTGTGTTTCTTCCTTTAGGGGAGGAGAATATTTGTTTCACAGTTTGAGCATGATGTTGTAAACAAATTGTATCCATTAATTGCTATTAATACATTAAAGGTATTGCATAATAGCTTAGTTGTTCAAGAGAGGGAAAAAAACTGTATTAGATTGGTATCAGTATCAGCAGAGACTCAAGGCTGCAGTATCGATATCTGTATCAGACATGAAGAAGTGGTATCGAGTGATCTCTAGTTTATGAGAAATCTCACCAGGGCACACTCTCAAAGGACACTTCATCTCTACTGCTCATTTTTTCTTGTGAATTCCCCCCTGGGCAGAACAGTGCCATGAGTTTGGAAACATAAATCACCTGCTTGTGCAACCAAACTGGTTGTTGTGTAGTTAAATATACCCAATGTTTGACTTCACCCACAAATTCACAAGCAGATTTGTGTTTTTATTTGTGTCCTCCATGCCGGTGATGCAGTGGCTGAAGGCTTTATTTTTTTGGGTTGTCTGTCCGTCCATCCGGGATGCATGGTGATGTCTGTCAGGAACAGGCACCTTCCCTCATGTCTTGAGGTTCGGTTTGTGGGCTGGTGCATTTCTGTGGCACCACAGTGTTTTATTTGTAGTGCTTGTGACACATTTTGTTTTTGTTGGGGAAGTGCAGCTTCTGCAATCTGGATGTTGCACTTGGCCATGCGGAGATCTGGGTAATATTTCAAATGTGGTACAAACATCCATTTTGACTCAAGGATGAACTGATCAATTTTGGTGATCAAAGGCAACACATTTTTGGCCATAACTCAAGAATGAATTCACTAGATGTAAAAAAAAAAAATCAAACAAATATTTATTAGGATGAAATGATGAGGTGATGACATTTTATATTCAAAAGGTCAAAGGTCAACTTCACAGTGATGTCATAGTGTTCAGCTCTCTATCAGTCCTCTGTCCTCTGTAAAGATAGTCTCTAAGTGAAGACAGCATGTTTCTGTCTGGAAATTATTCACTGGAAACACTGAAACACTGAACGAATAGTGAGAACTTCTATTTTACTAAAAAATACACTTAATACCTTTTATTAGATTCTTTCAAAGTCTTCACTACACTATGACTCTGGAAAGCATGGATGTAAACGGGTGGCCTGGTATCTCAGATGGTGGGGCATTCGCCCCACATACTGAGGCTGTGAGTCCTCAGCAGCGGCCGAGGATTCAACTCCTGCCTTGGCCCTTTGCTGTGTGTCATTCCCTGACTCTTTCTCACCTCTTTCTGTCATATCTTCAGCTGTCATATCATTAAAGGCAGAAAAAAGAAAAAGCCCAAAAGATGTGGATGTAAATGGCAACTTGCTCTGATCTTTTTTTGTAGAAAGATCTCTGTCATACCATTTTACCTCACTCATTCATTTCTTTTCCGACATGCTTACTGGTGTTTGTATGGTGTGTATCTCTTGTGTTCTACGTGGCCCTTCTACTTGGTCATGACAATATCTTTTTTTTTTTTTTTTTTCAGAAGAAGCTCATTTAGAGTCTATTTTAGTTGTTCAAAGGCCAAGCAGTAGGAATTGTGTACATGGGCTGTGTGGAGTCAGTCTGATAGCAACCTCCAACTGTCCCGCTCAGCTGTCACCTCATCTCACTGAGATGGCCCAACCCTAGTGGTGATTATTAAATACAATTTCATGTCTTAGTGAGGCTTATTGGCAAACTGAACATTCTGGGCCTTAGCACCACATTGCAATTGGATATTGGACTTTCTCACAAACAGACCCCAAACAGTTTGGATTGTGCTCACCACTGGAGCCCCGCAGGGCTGTGTGTTCACCCACGCTGTACACCCATGACTGCACCACCATGACTTCTTGTGAGTGGAAGGAACATAGTTCTGGTAGATTCTTCTACAGAAATAAAAGTAGTTCCTACATGAAACTACTCACAACAAGGTCTGTGGATCATCTTGAGTAACCATGTCATTATGTCTGCAAAGAGACACTGGTATTGAATTTTTTGAATTTTTAAATTTATTTTTTTTTGGTCTTTGAGCACCACAAGCTGAGTGCTACTTAGTTCTATTATATTTGAGAGAAGGAAGACATTTATACAGCTGATATCGCTAAAACTCTGCAACTCACACCAAGAAATCTAGATCTATAAACAGCACTACAGGCCAGGGAAAAAATGTGTGTTTTTGGTTTTTAGGTGAACTGTCCCTTTAGGTATTGACTGGTAATTCAGATTTGACCTTGTGCTGCCCTGTGATTGGGTGGACCCAGGCTACGCATATGGTTGGGAGAAGATCCAGGGCTGCCCAGTAAAATGTCATTATTTTGGTGTGGCTCCCATGATGACCATATTCAAATGGGAAAATACAAAAATAATCAATAATCACATAATTAAAATTAAGAACGAACAAAATATGTCATTCATATAATGATGTATGCACTCTAATATGGTCTGGTCTGGTCTTCTAATATGGAATAAAGTTGGATGGATGATTACATAAGAATATTTAATCTGATGGTATTCATTACATCAGCTTTAAATGTGGTGATCTGATAAATATTTCCTCGATCATTCTGACAGTCAGCCTTTTGTCCTGGTTGCAGCAACCACTTTCTCTCTGAAGGTTATGCCCACATTTTACTTGTGTCCTTTAAAAAAATATTAAACCTATCTTTGAATTCCTGGAATGTACACGCTGGTAGTGTGGAGAGTGCTGGAGGCATTTTAGAGAAAGTTACACAAGAACTGCCACCAGAGCAGACTTTCAGAGTCTTGAGGATGCAGTTCCAATTTTGGCAAAAGGCAAACAGCTCATCTTTTTTTTTCTTGGAATGCCCTCCAGGCCAACCATCGCCATGAATTTGGTTTGTTGTTCAGTCAGATTATATAATTTTGTTGTGCAACCTTGTGTTGTATAATGAGAAACAGATGACCTTGATACCTTGATTGATAGATATCGTTGCATCAGTCATCTGCCAGGTCCTTGATGGTTGTGTAAGCAACACAGAAGGCTGTTTCTGATAGCTTCAGTGGGATTTACTGCGAATATTCGAAGTTTTTACTCCAACTTGATCAAGCGAGCAAGTTTTGAGAAAAAATTTAAAGTCATACGATCTCCATTTCTCGCTCTTTATGGTATTTTTCCTCTTTTTTGTGTAGCCGATGCACCGTCTCCTTCCTCTATTCAAAAAGACAGCATTCAATTAATGAGTTGGTCGTCAGTCACCATGGCAATGGTAGAGGCTTCAAAGCATTCAGGTCAGCCTAAAAAAAAAAAGACATGTACATCTTCTCATCAAATGCTCCCATCAGTGAGACATTAGTTTCAGTGCTAGAGTTGTTATGATACCAGCATTTTAAACTTTGATGCAATACTAGTAAGAAAAACCAAACTCGATAGGATCTTTTCTTTTTTTTTTTCTTTTTAAATGAAGAACCTGCTGATACAGAAGAAGTTACTGAAACTGTCTGGTTTTGCTGCAAGTCAGATTTCAGGCAGGACAATAAAGATTGAACTGAAGTCTTGAATGAGCACTTAGAGCTTGTTTTTTTTTTTTTATAGATTCTATACTATACTATAATATACAGAAATATATTGAAAAAGTATTGATACTTAAAATACTTTTGACAGCCTTAGTCACTATAAATCAGTTACACTGTAAAAATGAAAAAAGTAGAAAGTTGGCAACACACTGCAGTAGATTTATGAGTTTTGAGCCCAAGTCAAATTGTTAAGTTTAAAAAAAAAAAAACTACTGATCTTTTTTTTTAGATGATTTACTTTTCTTTTTTAGATAAACTTAAAACTCAAAATATTGTATTAAAAAATATTGAGCAAATTGATTGAAGTGAAAGTGAATTTTAATATTTTCAATTAAAGCTATGTAATCGTTCACTAACAAAAGACAAATCAGTTTTGCAGCTCACTGTGGGCAATATTTGAAATTTCTTTTTTTTTTTTAGATTCTAGAATTCAAAGATTAAAGTTTATCTCAAGAAGAAAAGTAAATGATCTCAACTAAAGATTACAGGTTAGTCAAAGTTTATTTCAACACTGTTCTGAACTGTTAATTATTGTCAACATTTCGACAAAGCTGTCCTGACTATAGCAGGATTGAATCCAAATCACGATCTTTTGAATATTAACCAAGTTATTTTTGTGTCTAAACCAAATCAAACATTAACCATAGTGGTCTGATCGAACACCAGAAAACTGATTTATTTCTCCAACAGAGACCTGTGAGGGTTTTTGGAGACACAGAGAGATGATGTCATCCTTGTCAGATCAGAAAATGCTTGTACGTGTGATGGGCAGTCAGAAACAGTGTAATATGTCCTTTAATGTGGAGATCTGTTTTCAGATACACTCCACTATGTTTAAAGTTTGGTGAACACAAAAACTTCTTGGTTGAGGAAAGATTGTAGTTTCAGCCAAAATGACTGCTTGGAAAGGGCGTGGAAAGACCATGGTTTGGGTAAAAAAAAAAAAAAAAAACATCTGGTCATGCTTAGGAAACATTGTGGTCATGGCTGAAGGAAAGCAGCTTTGACTGCTGGTGGCAAATGGAACACAAATAATAGCCACAAGCTTTATCTAGGTTTTCAGGGAATAGCACAACACCCTGCTTCTTGTGAATCATGACATCACCCAGATGCTAGGTAGGAAAGGACGTAGCTCTTTATTTATCCCTGCAGGGCAATTTCAGTGCTACAGCAGCAGAGATATGAGAGGATAGAAAAGAAATGATAACAAATAAGGGGAAAACTAGGCAATATAATAATGCAGTACAGTACAATAAAAAAAAGATAATAGAAAGGGTAGAAATAAGGGTTCCAAAGGGGTTCTACCTGAAGGGCGGAGGTTATACCCAGAACCCCAGATTTGCTTCTGACAAAGAAAGCGTTTTTTCAAGGGTTCTGTGTAAGACTTATGTTTTTTTGTACCATAATATAAAAGGGTTCTTTGTAGAACCCTTTGGGTAGGTTCAAGATAAAACCCTAGGAATATAAAAAGGTCTGTAAAACCCCCTCAGAGCCCGTTTTCACAAAATTAGCTCTGGTTCTTGAACCGGTTCTGTTCGAGATGCTTGGAACCTTGGTGCTATCCAGTGAACCAGCCAGCATTCCCACAGTTTGAGTTGAACCATTGTGCATCATCAACAGAGGGTGTTATGGATTGCACAGAGACCTGTAGAATATGACACGCCCACTTTGGTTCCCAAAGAAAACCTGCTATTTTTGGGTTCCAGCTGGGAACCATGATTCTAAACCTGGTTATTTTGGGTTGAAATATTCTAATGAGGGTCAGGTTTGGGTCGGTTTTCGGACAGAACTTTGTCAGTGTCTGTCCTCGATGGCTCAACTTTTCAGGCACGATTAAAGCGCTAGACCAGTGTGAACAGTAGGTGGAACAATAAAGTAGTCTGCAGTCTTTGATGGATGACCATCCTGCAGTGGGCCTCAGCAACCACCGAGCTGGCTGAGACTGCAGGTTCTGTTATACAGGAGGATGGACGTGGGTCCTTGTCAGGTAAATGGAAACGCTGGTTGTATTACGCATATGAACTAATGACAGATGAGATGCTGTCTTTTTTCCTGGGTGGACAGTCTCATGAGGACATGATGGGCAACATTTACACTTAGTCCTGTAGATATCTATCCCTGCAGATAGCTGCAGATAGTTCTGGGGTTATTAGGTGTTTCTGTGTCCTACACCACTATACAGTGCAGGTGGATAAATTTTATATGTGCTTCTCACAGCATTAACAATGAAAAACAGCAGCAGTGTGTGCTTAGAAAAACTGTCCTTGTTAACCTGGAAAATTCTCATTATCAGCAGTTTTTGTAGGAACTATTTCTTTGAGAGAGACCTGCTTCCAATGAAAAATTGTCAACAGTTATCCAGAATCTGCAGATCTGCAGATGAAAGGCCTAGTAATAAATATAGCCTTTGTGATATTGTGATGTACTGTGCATGTACTGTGCAGAAGGGAAGATATCAAAACACTCATGGTTCCTGGGATTCACGGTCCTCCTTACATCAGCTTAATGAATCAGGGTTGGTGTTTGTTTGCCTTAATGCTGCTTTCTGCATATTTGAAGTTATGCAGTGTGTGATTGAGCCACCTTAGTTACTTAAAGGGATAGTTCATCCAAAATCCCCCAAAATTCAGTCATTATCTATTCACCCTCATGCCAGTTAAAGGTTGGGTTTATTTATTTTTTTCCACAAAACACTGCTTGAGTTTCACAGGAAAACAGTGCTGCAGAATCTCCCAAACAGTGATGGGTGACCAGTTTTCAAAACGGAAAAAAACCCCATAAAATGTCTCCATACTGCTCGCCTGGTGTAATCCAAGTCTCCTAAAGCCCCAACATTGAGTTCACTTGCACACACGTCACACCACACACACCCAGTTCAGACAGTGTGCTTGTGCACATGAATGTGGCTCCAAGCTAAGAATCTACAGTGAAGATTCAGGATAAAAACATGCTGTAAATGACGTCTTTCAAATCAACTTAGCATGTCGCGGCTTTAGGAGACTTGGATTACACCAGTGTTAACTGCACTTAGGCAACCCCGAGATGCCTTGGGTTGAGTTTGCTGACCAATCAGAGACTCTGTTCCTGACTTGTGAACCATCCAGAGGTTGTGTTCCTGATTTGTGTGACAACACTGATCCATAGATGTATTAATAGATCGATGCACTGATCTAAACATGAATTGACCTACAGATAAAATTTGCAGTGATGATGGTAATGAGCTCAAACCCACAGTAAGAATCATGTGACCGTGGTAATGCCGTTATCATCTCAGCCCTAGTTAGCAATTACTCTGGTGGCCATGTAAAAGATTGTCAGTTACAATATTATACACACGTATCCAGCAGGACATGTCCCTGCTGTGGCTCAGCGAGGATACGCTGTCTGTGGAAACATGACCCGGCGATTTTATACTAAAGAGACTGTAACACTGGAAGATGCTCCTTCGTATACGTCAGACTGCTGAAGAAATTGGATTCAGCTGAACTCAGATTTCATTTTTACACAGAATGCAAAAGCTTCAAATTCAGTCTCAGCATTGTCTCTCAAACACGTCACATACAAATACTGAGGCTCCTGTTATCCCAGCCTGTCCATTTCACTTAGCATGGACACAATGCAGGAAACACACAGTTGCCAGGAGATTAAGCCAATCCCTTTCCCCCATTCTCCTCATTAAACACACACACGCGTGGCCAGCACACAAAACACACACACACACACACACACACACACACACACACACATACACCAAGGGCTGAGAAAACAACATTCCAGTAAAATAGAAGCGGTGTAGAGTAAACCCTGTGTTCACAGTTTGCCAGCAGATTCCAGGAATCAGTCTGGCATCAGATCTGCCATTTTACAGCCAGTCAGAAACAATCTGACAGTGGACCGCTTTTGATTTGACAGTTTATTCCCACAGCTATTTTTCTTTCTCTCCAAATGCCTTTTATGGTGAAGTCTGTGAATTCCCATATTTGTTGATACTGACTCGTTCTGATATCAGTGTGTCTTGCTTTTGTTTGCAAGTGAGACAGTTTTTCCCACATGCCAGCCTGGTGTTTCATTGGATTCACACAGAATTAAAAGTAAATCAGCCTAATGATGGGTCCATGTGTCACCTTCTCTTCTCCGCTTACATACACTCTGTTGAAGCTTGTCCTGCTGCCTACAAAGAAACAGTCTCACATCTCAAATCTTCAGCTGTGGCCCTTCAGATCCAGTGAACATGGATGAAAGTGAAGAGTAGTAACCTTTATTGGCCATACAGAATGACGTTTCAAGAATGCAAAAGCAAAGGCTTGGCGAGAATGTACATGTCACAGGGTTACATAATCTGGATACATAAAAAAGACAGACTCCAATGACAGTTACATTTAGTAAAAATGTGGATTATTAGTTGGATTGCAATTTTAAAATAAAGAACGATATCCTACCGTGCACAGTGCACACACAGCTGACAATTCATTATCATGACCTCTAGTTGAAAAAATGCTTCACTGGGAGGAAATTTCAACATTTTTAGTCTTAAAATCAATCAATCAACCAATTAATCAATCAATTTTGCACAACAAAGGAAGGAACAGCTGGACAAACTAATAAACCTAACAATGAACATAAAACATTCAGAGCTCCAATGGTTAATCAGCTATTATATTAATTTGTAACTAGTTTGATAATCGATTAATCATTATGAGTCATTTTTTAATATAAAAAAGTAAAGCTATAGTTAAAAAAAATCTGATTTCAGCTTCTTAAATGTGAATATTTTATAAACTTGAATAAACTGGATATTTTCGAGTTGTGGACAAAACAAGACATTTGAGGACATCATCTTGGACTTTTTTCATAATTTACTGACCGTTTATGGACTAAACATCTGATCGATTAATTGAGAAAATGATCAACAGATTAATCAATAATTGTTGAAAGACTTATTTTTCAAGTGACAAGATTGTGACAGGATTAATTACAGAAAGTAAAGAAGTTACATTACTTTAATATTGTGATACTTAAAAAAGCCCTGAAAACACTGTATTAGCTTAACAATTTCACCATATTTTATACTGAAGTAATCCAAAAGTAATGGTAAGAAATCAGTATTGTGAGACTTGGATTATGTTATTGACTACATTTTTTAACAGGTAATTAGTAACTGTATCAGAATACATTTCTAAAGTAACCCCAACCCTGATGATAACTGCTGTATAATGTGGCTCCCCACAGAGGAACAGAGCTGACATATGACATGAGCAAACATCTGAGGAGAATATTATACAGTAGAAAGGCTCAGGTCACAGACTGGTCACTGTTTATGCAACTAAATATATCCTGCTCACTCATTCTTTTTGTCCTCTGTCTCTTGTGTGCCCTTTCTCTTTGTCTTTGCAAGAATGAAGCATTCACCTCAACTTCTGTATAATGCTGACGTCACTGTGTTTCACTGTGGTATTTTGGTTTTGGTACCACACACTTCCATGGTATTCAACAACTAAATAAAGCTATGAAAGACTAGATTCCACCTACAGTGTTAGACTTTACAAACCACACCTACTGATGAGGAAAAATACAAGCCACAGCTGAGCAGTGTCACAGCACGTCTGACCCTGACAGCTGCCGCACGTCATGGCAGTGACTCAACAAGTGAAGCTGTGGTGTCTTGCTGCTGAAACAGCAGGGAGGGAAAATTCAGCACTTTTTATGTGGATGACCAGTCATTGTTGATGGTAACTGTCGTCAGCTGAAACAATAAATTCCTCAGTGCTGCTATAATGACCAAGAAAGTTGAGTTCTGCTGCTGCAAGGACCTGTTGCTTCCATGTGTGCATGTGTGAGTGAGTGTGTGTGTGCGTGATCAGCAGACTTGTATCATCTCTGCAGCTAATCTTACAATCTGCTGGACTGATCAGCCTGACTTTTTTGTGCACATTCATGACTGTATGCTGAAGGATTCACAATTTTGGAAAAACCTTAAAAAAAACTTTTTCTGTCACTCCACGCCAGTGACAGCCGTGTCCACAGGCGTGTCTTCATGTCATCCCAAATATTTTGAACATGATATCTCAGGAACACCTCGAGGGAATTTCATCAAACATGGTACAAATGACCACCTGGATTCAAATATGAACTGATTAGATTTTGGTGGTCAAAGGTCACTAAAAGCATTTTTGGCCATAACTCAACAATTCATACGCTATTTATGACAAAATTGCACGCAAATATCTAATGGGATAAAATGATGAGGTGATGACATTTTATATCCAAAAGGTCAAAGGTCAACTTCACTGTGACATCATAATGTTCAGCTCTCTATCAGTCCTCTGTCCTCCTCTGTAAAAATAGTCTCTAAGTGAAGACAGCATGTTTCTACCTGGAAATGATTCACTGGAATCACACATGTATAGTGAGAACTTCTACTTTGACAAAAACTACACTTAATACCTTTTATCAAATTCCTTCAAAGTAACAGGTCAATATAGTGGTAAGTTTGGGGACTGCTAGGCTTTGTTTTGGCCACCCTAGCTATTGGCTAGGGTGTTGATACATTGCAACAGGAGTGTGGGCATTGGAAGCACAATGCATCCTGGTACATGTAGACACTGCTGGTGTTGCTCTGTGAGCAGGACAACTCAGCCTTATCTGACAATATCGCAGCACTGAGGAATTTATTGCTTCAATTGACTACATTTCCCATCAACACTGACTGGACCTCCAGATGAAAAGTTGTGAATTGCCCCTTTAAGAGTTTAAGTGTTAGAGAGATGGTGTTGCATGGAGCCCATATGATGCACAGTGTAGAGAAACTGACATTTACTGCAGGGTTCCAGTTCTTATTCTCTGGTTTCTGAATGTGTATGAGTCCTCTCGTCGACAGCTGAACACGTAACACTTCTGTATATTTGTAGATATGTAAGATAAAATGAAATTTAAAAATGAATAGAATTACAACTAGAAGACTGCGCTCAGTAGAGTATAGATCCTTGCAAGGCAACTGAAAAGAATATTTGAATGAAACCCCTTCGTAATCACCAACATTTTGATGGATTTTGTCATAATTTCCATATGAATTCTTGAGTTGTGTCCAAAAACATGTTTTGTGAGGTCACGGTGGCCCTTGACCGCTGAAATATAATCAGTTCATCATTGAATCCAAGTGGACTTTTTTTTGTCAAGTTTGAAGAAATTCCCTGAAGGTGTTTTTGAGATATCACGTTCACACGACCTGAAACATGATGCCAGTGACCACGGCTGTCATAGGCATGGAGCCATAAAAAAAACCATTTGTCAAGATTTCTCAGAAATTGTGAATCACAGCGCATACAGTCATGAATGTACACAAAAAAAAGAGGCTGATCGGTCCAGTAGTATTCAAGATTAGCTGCAGAGAAACTCTAGGTCCAGTGATCAAACGTGTGTACTCACACGCACAGACGATCGCATCATCTCCTCCATATTTACACCTGGTGTAAAACTACAGACATTTAAACTAAAAGTGGTGGACAAAATAATTTAAAAAAAGACAAAAAAAAAAAAAAACGGCTTTTAGTACATTCTTCTATGGCTGTAGAGATTCTCCTGATGCTTTGTGTTTGTCAGAGGTCCTGATTCAACTCACACGATGACTGTCGAGGCTGGAGTTACTGCAGTCATAAATGTCTTTATGTCTTGATGAAGCGAGACTTTGACAGGCTGTTCGTACTTTTGCTGATGCCGTTTTCCTGTGACTGATGCATCAGCAGATAAGAATTCAGTAAGTTTGAGTGCAGCTACAAGGAAGACATTTATCATCATAGACCAAGAATAGAAGTACAAACATTTAGGAATAAACACACAAACGCACTCACAGTCAGGCCTGAAATTTCATCACTTTAAGGATGAGGCCCCTTGAACTTCGGTGTTGATCATTTTTCAAGAGCATGAAGGCCACATGCTGATCAGGAAGGCTATCAAATACATAAAACAATCATTTTAAGTCCACAGAAATAATGAATTTAACTTTAGGGTTACACATGATTTTATTTGAAATGGATGAACGAATTGGATTTTTATTTGAAATGGAACTAAATACAGAAGTGTTTATTTCACACAATGATTTATCATTATTTACAAATTTCCAATATTTATTCAAACTCCTGAGTCAGAAGTTGTTCACACTTAGCCCTGGACTGACCAGAGTCACAGAAGAAGATGTGGATGGGAGTCAGGGGGGCTAATGTTACATTAGTTAACATTAATGTTACAAATGTTAGGCTGTAATACTCGTTAGGCCCGTAACACTTCTTAGGCCACTGGATCAGCCAAGTCAGCGTGTAACATTATATGTTGAGTTTCTTGTCTTATATGTTTTGTAGTCATAAACAGCCCGGTGGTTTTACAGCAGTTTACAACAGGCTAAAAAACAAACACCCTACTGGTTATTTGAGCAATGTTTCACTTGATGTTGCCCAATAAATATTCAGAATTTCAACAAAAGACACTGGTGTCTGAGAGTCATACTGACAAGGCAGAGGAGAAAACAGTGAAATCAGCTGGGCAGTGAGGCTGGGGCAAACTGAGGGGGCACAGCAGCCATGGCCTTCATGATGTTCACAAAATCTTGCCCTGTTCATACTCTGTGTTGGGAGGGTTACTTTAAAAATGTTTTCTGATACAGTTACTAATTACCTGTTGAAAAATTAAATCAGTAACGTTATATTCAAGTAATGTAACTTACATGTAACATACTTTTGGATTACCTAAAGATAAAATGAAATGAGTGAAATTGTTTTAGCCTAATATAGTGTTTTTAGGGCTGCAACTAACAATCATTTTCATCATTGATTAATGGATCGATTAGTTGTTTGGTCCATAATATTGTCAGAAAATGGTCAAAGTCCAAGATGATGTCCTCAAATGTCTTGTTTTGTTCACAACACAAAAATATTCAGTTTACTGTCAGACAGGAGGAAAGAAACCAGAAAATATTCACATCTAAGAAGTTGTAAAATGATAAATCGATTATCAAAATATGCAGATTAATTTAATTGTTGATTAATAATGGATTAATCACTGCAGTGTTTTATGTTCATTGTTAGTTTTACTAGTTTGTCTAACTGTTTCTTCCTTTGTTGTGTGAAATTGATTGATTTTAAGACAAAAAAGGCAAAATTTCCACCCAGTGACGCATTTTTTCACTTCATGAATGATGATGCCATGATAATAAATTGGCAACGGTAACTCATTACGTAACTCCCAAGCCTGCTCATAGTGATCCACTGTCAATCCTGCTGGTTATTGTCATAACAGATTTGCTTGTTGCAGTTTTGTCTTATTGCAGTCATTGACAGAGATGTCCTCTCTGTCCCCTACAGGCTGCAGCAGGGAATCTCTCAGTGGACAGCTTGCTGCAGATGTCCAGCTCTGAGCTGCAGGACACGATGAGACGCCTGGGCTCCAACTCAGAGGATCGTTCTCGCCTCACTGCCGCCCTCTCCTGTCTGAAGAGCGCCAATGAACCAGGTGAAGCAGGACCACTGGCTGCCCAGCCTGCTGGGACAGGTCACTCAGAGGAGCTGCGTCAAATACAATCAATGAAAAGAACAAATACAAGAAATCATGTTAGGGTTCATTTATTCATCCTTTTATCTAGGGATGTATGATATGGAGTTTTTCAGCTGATACTGATACCGATACTCTGTATTTCAAAAAGAAGCTCATATAACCTGTAGTTTCTGCACAACTGAGGGTAAGAAAGGTTCAGATGAAGTGAACAAAGATGGATGGTTTAATATCCCACAGCTCTGACTGAACCAAATCTAACTGACGTCACTATGATGACAAAAACAAAACAATAGTTCTGACTCTGCTTTTCTGGGAAAGTTCATCAAAAAACATTACAAATCTACTTTGGCTTTTATAGAACATTTACGTCAGAATTCAAATATTTTGACATTATCTGACAAGTCAGATATTATTATAGCCAATATGTTGTTTTACATTTTACTCATTCCATATTTGAAAAGGGCAAGATTTTTCTTTTTATACTTAAAAATCAAAAGTCTCGAAGCAGGATTATCCACCCATTATAGTGTCTTTCCGGTCCCTGAATGTCCCAGGATTACTGTGTGTCATTTATAGTGGGTTTTTACTGATCTGATTAATTAACACAGACTTGAAAAAATGTGAAGCTGTCCTTTAAGGTTCATTCTTGACAGCGGAAATAATAGTTTTGTTAAATTCTATTGTTGAACTGTTTCCAATATCATGAGTTAAATTTCATGCTTAACTTTACATTTTATTATTGTGCTAATATGGATCCTAAATAAAGTTCTGCCAAAAAAACCTTGGGGCCGGTAGTTGGGGGTCAACAGAGCCCTGAGAGCTCAATGCATTGCAGATTATGAAAATGTATGTAAATGCACAAAAGTAAATGAAGAAAACAGCATCAATGTGACACATGTACAGAATTTAGACCAACCAAATATAGAAACACACTGCAAAAACAGAAAACACAACCAAATGTAAAAGTCATGTTTACTGGGTTTCCCAATTCAAGTTTTAGTTTCTCTTATCAAATGATAAACTTAGACAAAAACTAGAAATAATATACTTTATTAGTCAGTAAACACACACAGTAAAAAAAGTGTTTGTTCACTGTCTAATGAAAAATATCATTTCTAGTTTTTGCCTAATTTGATACAAAGTACAGCTTGTTACGTCTTATTAGTGTACTGTAAAAGCATGATTGAATTCGTCAACTATTTTGACAATTGATTCATTGGTTTGAGTCATTTTTTAAGAAAAAAAAGTCAAAATTCTCTGATTTCAGGTTCTTAAATGTGAATTTTTTTTTTCCTGATTTCTGAGGACATCATCTTAGACTTGGGGAAACACTGATCAACCATTTTTTAAGCCATTTTCTGACATTTTATGAACCAAATAACTAATCGATTAATCAAGAAAATGGTTGGCATATTAATTGATAATGAAAATAATCCTCACAGGAAAGACCTGAAGAATGTAGGTCTGTGTGCTCCACAAGTTTGGACCTATTTTTCAAGTGATCGATTAATCGAGAAAATGATCGGCTTATTAACTTATAATGAAAATAATCGTTAGTTGCAGCACTTTATTTTCCAGGTGTTTGTAACGTGACGATATGACTAACATGTGATTGTCTTCACTCTTTGCCTCCAGGAGGAGACCCAAGGTCTGACTCAGGCTCCTGCAGCTCTGAGCCCCAAACGGACAGTGATGCCCTCTCTCCCATCAGCCCCCTCTCCAGCTCCGGCAGCCCTACCACCCCCCTGCAACCCACCAGCAGCCACGGCCGCTCCATCTCCATCTCAGTGGTGCCTTGTTCAGATGAACAGAGACCTTACATATCAGCTGAGGAAATGCCTGATGCCTTCACCCCGGAGCCGAGCAGCCCTCCAGTCACCAGAGCCACGAAGACGCGTGCAGCCAAACCCTCCCACACGCCACCGCTGCCTTCTCGCAAACTGCTGCAGCTCTTCCCCAACATCGCCCTGACGAGAAGCAAGAGTCATGAGTCACAGCTGGCCAACCGCATTGAGGAGCCAGCTACACACAAGTGGGTTTTACAATGAATACTAAAACCTTTTAGCTGCTAAATATCACACAGGAAACAACTGTTAGTCACTGCATCTAGGTACAGCCTCAGTCATTCTCTTATTTATTAAAATTAATGTAATATCACAGCTGAATCAAGAGTTGGACTGCAGGCCAACAATTACAAAAATTACAATTTTTCTGTGGATATTTGTAATCCACAGAGGATGAAATGTTAGTTATTTCAGTCAGATATCAAGGTGTCAGGGTAATTATTTTATTTTATACAACAGAGTTACACAAAAAAATGAAAGTCCCACTTCCTTGATGCTACACGCTCATAAACATAGAAAATAAGATAAAATAAAATAAATATATACAATATATACTGTTGTTTCTGTACATATACACATGGTTCTTACAGATGTTGGAAATTGCTTGAATGTTAATGTGGTGTTTTCAAAGCTTGGATTTTGGATGAAGTGCTTGAAACTGCTTGGAATTGTAATTGGATTATTTTCACACTAGCTGAAAAGAAAATGGACATTTTTTTTTCCTGAAAAAAAGAACTCAAAGCAATTAAAAGATTAATCAATCATGTCATAATCTTGATGTATGTCTGCATGCCCACATGTTTGGACCTATTGTTCAAATCTTTCCTGTGATAATTATTTTCGTTACAGATTAATCTGTCGACCGATTAATCTGTCAACCATTTTCTCCATTAATCAATTAGTTGTTTGGTCCATAAAATGTCAGAAAATAGTGAAAAATGTTGATCAGAGCTCAAAATGACGTCCTCAAATGTCTTGTTTTGTCCACAACTCAAAAATATTCAGTGTGCTGTCAGAGAGGAGTAAAGAAACCAGAAAATATTCACATTTAAGAAGCTGAAATCAGAAAAAATCCCAATTAATCCCAAACTAAATGTAACTGTAATCTGATTATGTCTTTTTTATCTGTTACTGTAATGGAATACAGTTACCTTTTTTTGTATCCAGATTACATAATCCCGTTACATGTAATCTGGTACTACCCAAGCCTGAGTATATAGTACATGAAAACTGGATCTTTATTAAATCAACAATACTGAGCCAACAACCGATGCTGACAATGACCCACAAATGTCCTCGATTTGAGTCCAGCTGAGGTCCTTTGTTGCATCACTCTCCATCACTTCCTGCCATCTTTTCACTGTCTGTAATAAAATATTTGTAATCATTTTAAAATATATAGTATAAATATATGTGTGATGCAGCAGATACCAATTCGTAAATTTTATATGGTTCTGAATGAACTAATATATTTTTGTATTTTGTCTTCAAGTGTCATGATCAGCCCAAAATGTCAAATTTGCACACCAGATATTTGATAATATAACAGGCTGATTGACATGTCAGTTACTGAGCACATCCAGTAACTGACATGTCCAGGGAGCATGGTGGATTCACACTTTTGATTTCATTTGAGCTTTCTGTCCACCCAGCCTCAGAACAGACATCACATTTTAGCCTAAAACTGTACAAATAACAAAACTGCTAAGTTGTTCATGCAGTCTCACAGGACAGGGCTCTGACTGTCTTGTGTCATTCTGCATCCACGCATGTAGAAATGAAGGAAGATCAAAACCATATCTGTCCCTAACTCTCTGTCCTGCAGGGCCGGTAAGAAGAACAAAGCGCTGGCCTCTATTCAGATCAACGGCTGTGGGAACAGTCCAGAGGACGTGACGCTGCGCTCACCGCTGCTGTCTGCCCGGACACCAGGTCCTGTCCCAGCCTCAGCCCCGTACATGATGCCTGCCAACCCCACCCTGCTGGACAGTGAGTCCCTACAACAGATACCAACCTGGGGGTCTGATATCATTGTCCTCTCGTGCCTCTGTGATTCTGTCTCATCCATTGTCTCTGCCTGTGTCTTTGACATATTAGATATGACCATGCACCGGAGTTCCCCTCAACACTGAGGAGAGACATCGGCCTGGCCGTAACACACAGGTCAGTTCCCATCAGCCCCTTTAAATGTGTGTGAAAGGTTGCACTTAAATTGATGTAATGGTCTTTTTCCCTTGTTTGACATTTCATGATTCTGAATTGTTGGGGAGAGTCAGTAGCTTCTCTCAGACTGCGCGGTAACTGCACCTCCTCAGAAGTGTAACCCTGATAATTATGGTATTTGTACCACAATTTTAACAACTGTATAATACACAATCAATAATTCCAAAATGGTCAAATGTACGGTAATTTTGGCATTTCCATGTACCTGCAACGAAACCTTGTTCGAGAGTAACCAATCACATCAGCACCACTCTGATCAAGCAGCTGGTAGAGCAGTAACACAGTCTGGGGCTTTTATTTTGACGGGTAAGAACAGAAGGAGTGATTGTGTGATGAGCTGCGATTGTTTCAGTATAAAGTGATACTTGTTGTCACTTTGCTCAGATGAGTCTCTGTGTAATTTGGTGCACATGGCACAGTTTTGCCATTTGGTGTGGTATCCTGGCCCCTCCCCAGGTTGTTTCTGTATGACCAGTAAAATACAATCATTTTATTACCGTGTGTTGCATCTGGCAACACTCATGTAACCACACATTGGCATTACAGTGACTTATGGAGAAATCAAGTAGAGACCATAAGAACTACGACTGGTTATGATTGACCCTGTGCAGTGGAGCGCTGGCCTTCATCACAGAGAATGAAACAGTGTAAACCAGTGATTCCCAAAGTGTAGCTTGCGGCCCACTGCTGGGCCATAAATGCCCTGCAGGTGGGCCTTGAGAGGTTGTGAAAAATAAAGAAATAAGTTTCGACTTTATAAGTTTGAAATTACTGCAAAATATTTCAGATCAAAGTCATCAGAACGAATAAAACAAATCCATGGGATTTAAATTACATGTTATTCTTCATTCACTGGCCTAGTTTAACAGGTGTTACACAGTATTTGGTGAGCTGTCACAGTGGAATGTATCCTGTATCTTGTCATTGACGCGATTAGTTTCGTGTATTGATCGCAGTTGTGATTAAAGGTTTGGGTGGGCCGTGGAAGATTTTCAGATTTCGAATTGAGCTGTGGCATTCTTAAAGGGACAGTTCACTCATAAATCAAAAATACACATTTTACTCTGGCATGTTGTGCTATTTATCCATCTAGAGAGTTTGTAGTGAGTTGGAGACTTTTGGAGAGATCAGCAGTAGAGCTGTCTGCCTTCTCTCCAGTATAATGGAACTATATGACACTTGGCTTGTGGTGCTCAACGCGCCAAAAAATACATCTGAAAAACTCAAATCTAGTGTCTCTTTCCAGAAACCATGATTCAAAATAATCCACAGACCTTGTTATGAGCAGTTTCATGTAGGAACTACTTCCTTTCTGCAGTAGAATGAACTTGAACTACTACTACTACTTTCTTTACAGTAGAATGATGCGATTTCTCCAAAACTCTGCAACTCACACCAAATAAAGATGAATAAGTAGCACTACAGGCCAGAGGACAAGTATGTATTTTGATTTTGGGGTGAACTGTCTCTTCAAGTTTGGGAATGGCAGTATATGCATTGCTTTGGTATTATCAACCACTGACTGTATATAAAGATTAATGACATGACAGCTCCACAAAATTGAAGCCAAGACATTTGGATCGCCCCCTGGTGGCTGTCTGCAGGATAGGGTATAACCCCGCCCCCTTCATGTTACATTGTATAAACCAAAAAATCAGCACATGTGAAATCAGTTTCTTTCATTTTAGGTAGTTCTTATGATGCTGATGTTATTTTACGTTATAATAGGAGGTTTCACGTCATCACTGGCAGCTAAGCTCTGCTCACCGTTGAGTCTGCCGAGTGTACGGGCGGGAGCTCATATCCGGGACGGCGACCATCTTTATTCACAGTCTATCAACAGATGAAATTTGAGGCTTAACTAGAAAAATCAAAACCTACACTTTACTGTAGGCAGCTCCTGAGGGACTTCTGTAACCACAACAAGTATGACCTCAAGTATGAATCATGATTTAGTATTATGGGGTACATTTTTGTGGACCAGCAACAGGCAGATTTAAAGAAGAATGTGCAGAATTGAAGCAGCAGATGCAGAGATATTCTGACTTTTAATGCCTAGTGTGGGTCAAGCTCCAAAAACACTGGATCCTAAACTTTCCATAATGCACCTACAGACCATCCTGATTGCTTTCTGTTTTAAATAAACTAACCATGACCATAAATTTACCCCACTGATTTAACATAGCCTTTTAGCTGACTGGCTGACATGAAGCTACAAGGACTAATCTGCTCTGTGTTTCATAATTCTACAAACAGACATGTCCACAAATGACAGATTGAGGAATTTTCTGTCTGATTGACATTCATCTGTCATTGCTGCGGTTCTCTGTTGACTGTCTGTGAGAGTGGAGCTGGCGCAGACTGTGACTTTGAGAGAAGTGGATCCAGATTCTCAGCGAGCCCTCTCATATAAAACCTCTGTGGAGTGCATGTGTGTGGAAAGAATGGCATGTTGTGAGAATCCAGGAATCTGAACAATGCAGCGAGCTCAGTCTGACCCACTGTTTATCTTATCACACAGTCAGTGTTTTTCTGCTCATCCTGCTTCAGCAGCTGGCTCAGTGTCAGCTGCGTGATGAAAAGAAGTTGGAGTGCTTTTTTGTGGACACAAACACACTGTTAATTCCATGGTTACATGTCCCTTCTGCTAAATGTGACTCAGACTCATTTAAGCAGAATTACAGTTTGGTGTAACGTCTTGTGACCTTCACACAATGTGTCATAAAGACAACAACTATTATATTTGCCCCACTGGCAGCAGAACTGCAGGATGCTCAGGGCCGGGAGGATTACTTTAAAAATGTAATCTGATACAACAATGTAGTCAGTAATGAAATCTAAGTATCACAATATTGATTTCTTACCGTTACTTTTGGATTACTTCAATATAAAATATGGTGAAATTGTTTAGCCTAATATAGTGTTTTTAGGGTCAATTATTTTCTCAATTAATTGATTAGTTGTTTGGTCCATGAAATGTTAGAAAATGGAGAAAAATGGTGATCAGAATTCAAGGTAACGTCCTTGTCAGTTTACTGTCAGAGAGGAGTAAAGAAACCAGAAAATATTCACATTTATGAAGCTGAAATCAGAGAATTGTGACTTTTTTAATTAAAACATGACTCAAACCAACATTAATTTATTATCAGAATAGATGCAGATTAATTCAATAGGTGATTAATAACAGAATAACCATTGAAGCTCGAAATGTTTTATGTTTGTTGTTAGGTTTATTAGTTTGTCCAGCTGTTCTTTCCTTTGTTGTCTGTGTACGAATTGATTGATTGATTGATTGATTGATTGATTTAAAGAGAAAAAAATGTTGAAATTTCCACCCAGTGTAGCATTTTTTCACTAGAGGTCATGATAATGAATTGTCAGCTGTGTGTGCGCTGTGCATGGTAGGATATTGTTCTTTATTTAAAATTGAATTTCTACTAATAAGCCCCATTTTTACTGAATGTATCAGTTATCTGATTACATCTTTTTTTTTTATCTGTAACTGTAATGGAATACAGTTCCCTAAGGATGCTTACTGTATGTCTGTTAACCTGTCTGTCCCAACAACTCCCCTCCAACAGGTTTTCATTAGTCAGTATGGATAATTAAATCTGTGTTGATTGATTTTTCAGCAGAAACAATCTGCAAACACAACACTGACAGCAAGTAATAAATTGATATGAAAAACATGACTGCAGACAGTTGATCGTTCACACGTCCAGCTGTTACAGAGCCATGTGATCACTCTCTCTCCTTCCAGCTTCTACCAACATCAGGCCTTTCAGCTTTGAATTGCTCCACTATGTTTACCTGCAACTTTGGATATTTGGATGTTGATTACTTTTCTTTTGACCAATCCAGGGTTTCCCAAACTTTTTCAGCACAAGATCCTAAAGAGAAATTTGGTGTGAAGAAAATTTTGTGAGAAATGTTGCAAGCACGCTGCAGCAGCACTTCCAGAGAAATGTTTCAGGAACTTAGTGTCGTCTTTCTTTTCCCAAAGTTTCTTTGGGCTTTATTTTAGTCATACAAGCTTAACAACAAGTACAAAGTAGTAGTTACAAAAATAAATGTTTTTTTTTCCTTCTTTTTTACAGGTTTTCAACCAAGTCCTGGCTCTCCCAGACATGCCAAGTGTGTCGTAAGAGCATGATGTTTGGTGTCAAGTGCAAACATTGCAAGTAAGAAAATGTGAATATAAGCTCCCCCACTCTGTTTGATTATAGCTCTACTTATGGTCTCACTGAGGTGTGTCCATCTGTTCACAGGTTAAAGTGCCACAACAAATGTACCAAAGATGCTCCCTCATGTCGGATATCATTTCTCACATGTAAGCCACACTCAAGTCGTTTTTTCTTTCACTTTTTTAATTAAATTGTCAGAAAAATACCTTGACATTTTTCCTAATGAAGTCCTGTATGGGTAGGTCAGCTCATAACCTCTCTGAGGGAGATAACTGGTGCAAGAGGAAAGTCAGTCTACAGACTGATCATTCAGGTGACTTATGTCCCTTTAGCAACTCCACTATTAATGTGGTGGCAGACTCCATCTGAACACATTTACGCTGACAGCGAAAATACAAATGTGTGGGTTGATCACAATCACAATAGGAATGTCATTTTCCAAGAATGTGGTTTTAGATGGACCATATCAAGATTCTGTCTCTGAGTCATGCAGCCGAGTCCTCTTTCCTGTTGTTCCACCAGTCGTCCAGCAAAACCTGTTCAAATGTACAAATGTGTACCTGTCTGTTGTTTTAAGACCGACTTGAAAAAATGCGAACCTGTGCTTTAGTACTTAGTGTGATGTAAAATCAGCTGATGTTTTATTCTGACTTGCAGTGCCAAGGATGCGCAGGGCAGAATCAGTGCCATCAGATATCAATAACCGGATTGATCAGACAGTGGTGATCCCACTGCAGTTCGGCACTTTACCAAAGGCAGTAACCAAAAGGGTGAGTACGGCTTTCTTTTCTCATAATTCTTTGACTGGAAGTGCTTGCTGGTCTGTAAGTGTTGTCTTTGTCAAGGTGTTAAATCTAGAAATGTAGAGTGTCAGGGTTATCAGGAAATAAAGGCTGTCAATGTAACATACTAACTGTGACTTACTATCATAACTAGAGAAGCAATTTCTGAGGAATTGTGGTATGAATGCTGAAAAAGTGACGCTAAACCACATTGCTGGCTTTGAAAGTTAAATGATATCAATAAATATATGAAAGATGTGGACTGTTTTGAGGTAGGTTGAAAAGTTGACATTAAACTAAATTGTTTTTTTTTTTCTCTACACTTGTTCTTTGGCAAAAAGCAACAACAAAAAAGTTGCCAGGCACTATATCATCCACAAAATTTCAACCTAACAGACAAATGGAAAATGTACAGGGGCACTACATAATTTATATCTAAATTTAAAAGACAGTTTAAACTGTGAGGATGGGGTGGGGGGTCTTTAACTCTTTAATCTCTTTGGTGATTTCAATACAGTTATCTGTTGTAGGTGGTCAGTTTGATTTTTTTTTTTTTTGCTGCTACAGTTAATATTTTCAGGAGGTTTCTGTCATTTCCTGTTATTCCTCGTGGCAGATCACTCATACAAAGTGACGTGCAGGTCAACAGGATCTGCTACACAAGAATATGCTGCGTGATTCTCCAAATGCTTTCATAAAATATTTGTGTCTCGGGGCAGCTCTAGAAAATGTGGTGGTGGTGGTGAATAAAAGACATAATGTATGAAAGATGTTGAACGTTTTAATATTTGAGTGGAGCTGGAAAGGCATGAAGGATGCAAAACATAATGTAAGCTTGTATAATGACTGGGAGCTAAACTGCAATGCTTCACTATGGAGAAGTGAAGAACACATGATGATGTTGCTACATACAAACAACCCTAGCTTGAAAAAGTCTAATTCCCAACTCCTCAAATACAGATGTTTTGGCTTGTCGGCCAACCAAAAGTGTCTTTATTTGGCAATTGTCTAAAAAGTATGAATTATATGAAAAAGTTGAAACAATGTGACAAATTGCAAATTGTTGAGGAGCTGAAAAAGTGTGAAAAATTTGAACGGCATAAATGAGTATAACCTCAAGCATTCACACCAATGATGAAAAGAAGAACATTCAGTATGTTGTGAATGCTTCCAGCGTTCACACCAATAATCAAGTTGTACGTGTGTCTCAGCAGGAGCCTGCCCCCAATTTAAACCAGCTGGACTCCAGCAGTAACCCATCATCAGCCACCTCGTCCGCACCCTCCTCCCCAGCACACTTCCAGCAGAGTAACCCCCCGAGTGTCAGCACCACCCCACCGGCCAACCCGTCACCGCAGGGCTCCAGGGACAACCGCTTCCACTTCCCAGGTCAACACCCTGTCTCTGGTGTCGCTCACATACACACAAGCCACGTGTAATCAAGTAGAAACAGGGTTCTCTGTGCATCGTCCGGCAACATGCAGCTGAATCAGGTGCTTCTCAGCTCCAGGACATCAAACTTCCAGAGGACACAAAGGACCACCTGATGAATTCACAGCCTTTGACTGTGCAAACAGACTAACATTTCAACACTACTGTGTCTTCAAAAGAGTTAAAGTCACTTTAGCATAAAAGCATTTAGCATCCTCTGTTCTGAAGTCATAAGTTGAGATGTAAAGTATCAATGAAGTATTTTTGAATGATGACAATAACTTTGTGAGTAGTGCAGTATTCTGAAGTTGTATTTCCCAACAGATGTTCCTGCCTCCACATATCCTACTGTTCAACACTCTGCTGGCTACCATGAGCCTGGGTAAGAGACACACATCAGACCATATCTCACTCACACTGTCTCCAACACATATCTGCATGCAATGATTATTTCAGTGATGTCCTACTGCCTCCCAATTTGGTCTTTTGCCACCAAAGAAATGACCAAACCAATAGCGAGACTGTACAGGAGAGCTTATAAGATCCACTGCACCTTTCTCCCCTGGACTCGCCACTGCACTCTGACATTCTAACACTACGACTTTTCTACACAAATAATCAAGCTATTACATTTTATTATCAGACCCAAAACAATGACATGTCTCCAGCACTCACTGATCTAGTTCCAAGACACAACACAAGACAGGAGCGCATCACTAGATCAGTCCGCCATGTACTTATCCCAGTACCGGCTTATAAAAACAGCTGAACTGAAATACACCAAACTCTGGAATGAGATCCCAGATTACATTAGAACAATAACCTCTGTCACACATTTTAAACAGGCATATGAACACCACCTGATGGAAGGACACATTTTAACCCATGATACATGCCCACTTCATTGAAGTCCTCTCCTCTCTGAAGATCCGTGTTGATGTCTTTCATTTCTGTTTCTTGTTGACTTTCTGTTTTGTGATATGATTTTATCTTTTCCGTGCTGCAGATCAGGAACCTGCTGTAAACCAGTTTTAACTATCACTGATTTTATCATCAGTAATTTTACTTCTAATCTTTTCCTGTATAATATCAAATGAAATGAAACACAGGTGCCATATTGAATGAATTTAGCTCATCACATTTTGTACATGTCAGCTGATAAGTAACAAGAAATGTCAGCAGAAGGGCTGCACAATCAATCGCAATTGAATTGAATCACTATACAAGTGCAATGTTCAAATCAAACAAACAAAATAAAACTTTAATAAGGTGCTAGTGCTGCAGAGATGCCCTGGCCTAAAAATCTTGATCTTAAGATGAAAGAAAATACATTTGTTTGGTACAAACCTCAATAAACATCACATAAGCACTTTTTTTTTTTTACAGTAAAAATGAAACTTGTAATGCAACAATGATCATTCCCACTAATCATATTGCATATCACAATCACAGTTTCAGACAAAACAATCACATTACTTTTTTTTTATATCGTACAGTCCAGTCAGCAGACATGCCAAAGACATGTATGAAGTCATTTAAAAACGCTGTCTTAGTTACACAGTCTGTCCACCAGAGAGCACTCAATACTTTATTTTCACACTGTTCTGCTCACTACAGGTCTTAGTCACAATTCTGAAACACAATTTAAAAGTTATTATCATATGTTTTATGTTATGTGCTGAGGTTAAAAAGCTAATATATCCTCATCAGATTTTTTTAACTCCTAAAAATCAGCATCAAAAATCCAGTATTAATCAGGTTTTAATGTACATAGCATACACAGTTCATAAATGATAATGCATATAGTAAACTCTCAGAAATCCTGCACGCCAGTATATAAAGATAAAAATAATTATGTTGGTTCCTAATTTCTGTGTTTTTTCTCACAGAGTGTCCCAGGTGTCTGTCAGTGAGACACAGCTAACAGCAGCACAGCAAGTAGGGGTGAGTTACTGGAAGCCACACACCGTCAGTTACATCACAAAAAGAAGAAGTGAAAAACAGCATTATTTGCTTGCTTTATCATGAGTATCATTTCTGTCTGGGATATTCATGGTACTCATGTGATTTATAGAACTGATCAATTTACTGTTGTTGAGCATATTTCCTTTTTTCTATCGCTGACAGTTTACCATCAGTCAAAGTCTGAAGAACTTTTAAGAGTTTGTGTTCTCTGTGATTGATTTCATTACTGGATAAAGCAGGTTATTATCCCAGGGGGAGTAAAAACTGTATTTTGGACCAAAATGAAATCCTCTATCAGTATGAAACAATGGATCCCATGCAGCAATATTTTTTTTTAATTTCTTAAATATTTTCTTTTAAATAAGAGGAGTTCATTCCAGATGCAACAAACAATCTTAACTGTGCAAATATCCTTTTACCTAGATGTGTTGAATGATGAATCCCACTTAATCATAAATTGGAGGCATGTGGCCAATAATAGGGGCAGGTGTTCTGATATGTGCAAAGACTCTAAAATGCCCTAAAATAGACCTTTTTCACAGCAGCCACTTTGACATGAAATGGTAGAGTAAACACAGATGTTATCAATGATCCTAATTAAAGTTCCGTTCCATTCAGGTCAAATACAGTGCTACTATTGTGCAGGAAAAACTCTTTTTCTTTGTTAAGTTTCATGAAAATCACTCAGTCATTAAACCTTCAGTGTCCGTGTTCACCTCCATCATTCTGCTCTTCGACTCAGGAGGAGGAGGCAGAGGAGGAGTACCCAGCTGAGGACGAGGAAGCAGCCGAGCAGAGTGGCAGAAAAAAGAGCACTGAGGAGTGTGATGAGGACGGGCTGGAGGACTTGCCTTCTTCCATATGTCGCCGCGGGGCCGTCGGCCGCTGGAGGGGCCCCATCTCTCGTAAGGCGAGCCAGACCAGCGTGTACCTGCAGGAGTGGGACATTCCCTACGAGCAGCTGCAGCTGGGAGAGCTGATAGGCAAGGTGAAGACACTGCTGTGTGTAATAATCCTGGTATAAAAACATAAAATATCAACACAACTGACACATTTGACTGTGTGACTGTCAGGGTCGCTGGGGGAAGGTGCATAAAGGTCGCTGGCACGGCGAGGTGGCCATCCGCCTCCTGGAGATCGACGGGAACAACCAGGATCACCTGAAGGTCTTCAAGAAAGAGGTGATGAACTACAGGCAGACCAGGCACGAGAACGTTGTCCTGTTCATGGGCGCCTGCATGGCTCCGCCCCACCTCGCCATCATCACCAGGTACGGCAGCATGACATGTCAGCTAAAAACCAACGTCTCAGTTCTGCTGTTCTCTAATTTCCAGTTCAGTTCCAGTCACAAAAACATGTTTATATTTTATATTCTTACATGTGCTGTGTTGCTCTGATGTTGATTTGTGAATTCAGTTTTAGTAACAGTATTCCATGTGCTTCCTCTTCAGTTTCTGTAAAGGCCTGACTCTGTACACTGTTGTAAGAGAAAGAGGTCACATGCTGGACATCAATAAAACCAGACAGATCGCACAGGAGATCTAAAGGTACGCAACGCTCGAGCTGTGTCAGATGGACAGAACAAAATAATGATTTTAGTATCAGTCACTCATTCTGGAGAATTGGGACAAATCTTTATTTTGTGGGGGGGTTGATCTTTACTCTTCAATTATGCTGGAAAACATATTTTAAAAAGTCAAACCAGGCATTACAAGTTTCATCATCTTGAATTTTGAATTTTGCCATCTGAAATAAAATATAGTGTAAACTGCTGAAAGGCCGGTGTGTAATACACAAATGTGTATGATTTGTAAGATTTAGTTGAGCCACCATGTTTCTCCAGAAGCCCAGAACAGGCTCCTCTCCTCCTACAAGATTATTAATGATTTCTTGTGTCTCATAAACAGACACTTACTCTGGTTAATGTGAAACTGACATGGAAAACAGTTATTCCTGTTCAAAGGGGTAGCTGGAGTGTTCATGTCAAGGAAGTGAGAATTTCAATTTAACATGTTCCCTTGATCTCTGATGACACATCCTGGTCATTTTGTGATTTATTGCAGTAAATATATTACAGATTTCTCCTTTAAAGGATCCCTATCAATAAGTTATGTGTTGATGTTAAAAAATAATTTCGACCAAAAAATGCTTGTCATGTCAGATTTTTTAACCCTTAAATATGAAAATCCTGTGTGCGTCTTTAATGTATACAGCATACACACATCAATGATCCATAGTAATGACTTTATTTAGACCGAGAATGATGCATTACCATACAGTAACCTGGAATCTTTATTGAGTGATTCTTTTTATTAAAAGAATCCAACTGTCAGCTACCACTCTTCTTCTGCTCCTGGTCAGAAAATGTTTTGTGTTCAGTAAATCCATTTCCTTCATAGGGAATGGGTTATCTACATGCCAAAGGCATCATTCACAAGGATCTCAAGTCCAAGAACGTATTCTATGACTCAAACAAGGTGGTCATCACAGACTTTGGCCTGTTCGGGATGTCTGGAGTGGTTCAAGAAGGCAGGTAGGAGTGAAGTAAATGCTGCTCTGAACAATGGATCTGTATCTCTGGCGAGGCGTGGTTGTTGTCTTCATTAGTGCTCTGTGTGTGTGTCTGTGTGTTTAGAAGAAAAAATGTGTTGCGGATACCTCACGGCTGGATCTACTACTTGGCTCCAGAGATTGTTCAAAAGATGAGTCCAGAGGTTGATGAGGACCAGCTGCCTTTCTCCAAAGCTGCTGATGTTTATGCTTTCGGGTACTGAATATTGATTACACTTAAACAGCCTGACTCACTTCATATGAACAGAGATCGTGGTTTCACTGTCAACAGTTCTCTTGATCTGATTTTTCGTGTTGTGTCGCTTTCAGCACAATCTGGTATGAGCTGCAGGTCGGAGACTGGCCAATCACTGACCAGCCTGTGGAGGCTAAAATCTGGCTAGTGGGCAGCGGTGAGGGCGTGAAGAATGTGCTGGCAGAGGCCAACCTGGGCAAGGAGGTCACGGTGAGTCTGTTGCATAGATCTTAGAGGAGCATGGCAGGCCGCCATGTAGAGCTGCCATGTTTCTACAGTGGCCCAGAACCAATAAACCAAACACTGGCTCTTGATACTTGTGTGTTTCACATGAGTTTTGTGGCCACTGTAGGTTCTCCTAAACACTTGAAATGGGAGAGTGAGACAAGGTGTTTACATTCTGCAGCCTTAAGCCAGATGCCTAGCTATAGGTCATGGTCTAAAGTGCATGGTATAAATACATTAAGGGCATGTCCAACTCCACTTTGCTATTTAAATGTGCAAAGAAAGGCACAAGGCACAAAGGTGCTGTATTTAGTCTTTTAATTAATAATAGGTGTGTTTTGGATGTAACATGAATTTAACCAATCAGAATATCATCTCCCATTCCCTTTAAGAATTAGGCGTGGTCGCCTCTGGTGCATTGTTATTTCAATGATGAATATGGCAGGTTGGAGAAGTGAACTTCTGTGTGTGTGAAGATTAGAACATGCTCAAATCAGCATGACAGCACAGCGTGCTCATCACTAATAAGATTACTCCGCCCAGATGGAAAATATTTTTGAACCCGTTTTATTGATGAAAATAAATCACAAACCACAATGGGCCTATAACAGACTACTGTATAGTCTCCTGTTAGAATGTCTTGTAACTGTTTAAGTCACTTTTATAGAAATATTAAGTACATTGTCTTTAATTAATATAATTCATGGCGCTGTTAGATTGCTACAGACCGCCCCTTTAAAATAGGTACTGCCTCCTTTGTGTGTGACAGGCTGGAGAACAAACAGTTTTGTCTTTGAGAGAATAAACGCCAACAAATATGGAATATGGGAATTATGGAAATCTGAGTTTTTTCAATACATTTTTAATTTTGGACCTGACAACACTCTGGAGTTATTGGACATGTTTCACATACAGAAACTGTGCTCCTTTGTCAGCTGTACCATGGTGAATCTGTGACACGGCACTACTAGCTTAAAATTACATGTGAAGATTGCAGATGTAGTAGCTGAATCTGTCCATGTAAAAAAAATATTCAGCATATATTTTAGGTACAGCAGGACTGAGCTAACGCAGAAGTTTAGCATTTGTATGTGTGGTGTTTATTCAATTTGGGAAATAAAGGTTAGCTCACATTGACTGGCAAGCTCAACAGGGACTAGAAATTGTCTCTGTTGCTAGGTTGCTACTAAGGGCCAGTCTACTTGCTTGAGTAGTAAACTGCTGCTCCTCACATCACTGTCATGCTCATAATCACATTAAAGCACACTCTCTGGTGTAATATTTAACTAGAGTTTCAGATAGTTTTGCATTAGATTTAACATTTACATGCCTGCTGGTCATTTGAACAGTCACAGTTGAATTGTAAGATAGAAAACAGCCAGAAACCTGCATCATTTTTTAAAGTCTGTGTAAACAAAAAAGGGAGTTTCCCTCTAAACATATTATACTGTACATGTTAGAAAATAGTTGCTGAAAACATGTGAAAAGACTGAGAACTATGTAGTACTGAACTGTGGAGTTGGTTCAACTGTTGCTGTTTTGGGCGGACCTGAAACATGTCTCAGTGACATGCCAGAGCCATGGTCCCCCAACACTAGAGAAGCCCCATGAAACAACACACAAACAACACTGAACAACCGTCAGTTACAAACGCACCTTCAGTGACTCTCTCAGTCCAAATCAGCCCAGCAGTTCACTTCAGTTCACCTCAGTTCAAACAACCCAACATAGAAGAAAAAAAAAAACCTTCCTGTTTGTTTTCAGGTCATAGTGGTGTTTGACACTGAGACAGCGTGGACACACCTCAGCATGTCAGAGCATCATTTTCATCATTTTGAGGCCTAATTTCATATACTTAGCAATTAATCATTCAAAATTATGCTGGGTGCTTAATAGCACATGTTTCTGTGATGTGACAAACTCAGAACTCACATTTATTGTTGCTTTATCCAACCTCTAAACCTCCTCTTTCCATCCCATCAGGAGATCCTGTCTGCCTGCTGGTCCTCTGAAGCAGACAACCGGCCCACCTTCACCCAGCTGGCAGGCATGCTGGACAGACTCCCCAAACTGAACCGCAGGCTGTCCCACCCTGGACACTTCTGGAAGGCACCTGAGTATGTATCATAGAAAGAGACGGTATATTCATGGTCCAGGGTGAACCAGCCTACAACATCATTCACACCAACCTTCAAAAAGGGAGTTTATATCATTTTATTTAGTCAACAAACTCCTGCCAACTTCATGTTGTGTGACCAGAGATGAAAAAGGAACCAACACACCATCAGTCAAATGGATCATGTTGTAAATAGGATTGTGTAAACAAATGTGAATATCATAAAACTGTCCTGCTGAGTATCAACTAATATAAATGACCTATGATGTCTAATGTGACTACTGTTTTGTGTTTGGAGGAAAGATCTAGTCAGACTCACATGTTGCTCTGCCTGTGATGGTGTTTTAGTTGTTTCTCCTGCTACACTTCCTTCATCTTTCAGTCACTGCAGTAATATGCTCTCTTGTGTTTCTGAGTTTCACCTCTCCTTCTTTCTCCTCTCTGCAATTTTCCTGTCCTGTGGGTGCCGACTGATCCACCTGTGCCTGATCTCCGCTGCCTCCCTCCGACCCTGCGTTTTCTCTCCTGTCTCTGACTCTGTTTTCCAACACTCCTGATCTCTGTCCCCTCGCTGTGTTCTTCTCCTGGTGAAGGCTGTGGGATCATCATCACTGCCTGAGAGATCACTGCCATCAGGGCCTGCATGCACACTATCTAGACATGTTCAAATACAGCAGCTGAGAGGAGACGGGACTCTTATCAGGCAGATTACACATCCAGCCTGTTGTCACTTCTGCATTCTTGTTGTCTTGATTCTGCAAACATTGTGGCCGAATCTCTATAAGCAAGTTACTATGTAGGCAGAGCTTATGCACATGTCAAACATGGTGTGTGAGTGTGTGTCATGTAAAGGGAAATGATGTGGGATGATGCGCAAGGGGAGGGTCATGTGACAGAGGCTGCTAATCACTCGCATCTTGTGCAGATATCATCAGTTGTGGTACTGCACACAGATAGCACACACCCAGTACGTCATACAGATAGAAGAAGTAGTTTATCACTCATTCTTGAGAATTTTGACAAATCATGTCCTACCACAAGAAAACTTTAAAAAATATTAATACCAACGATCTAATTCCATTTTTTTGCTGAAAATGTATTCTTAAAGGATTTATATATGAAATAGATGTAATTTATTAAATGTTTTGGTTTGCTTTAATTTTTTTTTATTTCTAATTTACTCTGTGACAGAAAACAGCCTTGTTCCAGACAAGAATTCACTGCTTCTAACAATTTAAAGATGTATTAAAAGTCTTTAGAATCTAAATCTAACACCTACTGATAACAGAGGTATAAAAATGTGCTATTATTTTCGTCTTTGTTTTAAAATGGATTTATATGAAAATGTTGGCCCTTTAAAATTGTGTCCCAGGTTTCTATCTGATTTTTACAAAAAACCTGATTTTATCAGGCATAGGGGGTTAGCTATACCCTAAGGACCCCTGTCTCACTTCCTGGTTTAAAAGAGGCAGGAGTACTGCTCAAACACTGGTAAGGTTTTTATTTTTAGACAAATTCATTAAATAATATTTCTATCAGATGTGTCTCAGTCACAACATGTCAACTCTGTAATCCTTCTAAATCAAAGCTAAATAAGAATTATGGTTTAAAAATGTGTATTTTGATTAACATTAAGAGAAATGAGAAAATGTAACATTTTGTCAACTCTGTGAGATGGAAAATCTACATTTAATAAAAGAATGTAATCACCAGGAGCCTGCCTCATTACAAGGTTTAATAACCAAGAGTTTGATCTTTTAAAATATAGATTTCCAGCATAATTGAAGAGTAAAAATCAAAACCCCCTTAAAATATAGTTTTGTCCCAGTTCTCAAGAATGAGTGTTACACACAAAGGGTGCAGGTGCACAACACACCATGGTCAGTGGAGAAGCTCCGGTCATGTGACCCTTGTCTTGCTGTTTGTAGTGGTCCAGTGATGCCAAAGCTGGTTGTAAAAGGTTGAAAGAATATAGTTTTAATACTGTGATGATCTCCTGACCTGCCAATAAGATTATTACTTTGTGATCAGAACATCATCAGACAAACAAAAATATAGGTTAAACTGAATGAGTTGGTATGTAGTAATAAATAGAAAATATGTCCCAATAACATGAAAATTATCTTGAAAAGGATCCTGTAAAATGTGAATTTTCTCAGGATACAAAAAACAGAGCAAAACATTGTTTATCATGGTGTCAGCAACATGCTGCAATAAGGAAAAAACAATCTGCTCCGAAAACTCCTCTAGTTGATAATGAAACTGCAACAGAGCTGTAACTGAGCCGGGGATCAGCCAGAGTGCAGCTGGACAGTAGGTTTTCTGAAAACTAATAATAATAATACCTCACATCCTTGTCAGGTATCAGTCAGAGCCAAGTCAGCAGATCAGACAATATGACATAGCAGCTGCTATATATCCTGTGTAAAAACTAAGAGAGGTTAACCTGTGTGCCAACTGCTTTCCTTCCAGTTTTCTAACCACTAGCTGTTCTCGCTTTCTATGAATGTAATCTGTATATGTCTGTATGTCAGTGGACAGAGTGCCTTATCACTGTGTCACAGCTGGACAGCTGCTGGTTTCAGCTGGTACCAGGCTGTGAACACTCCTAATTATTATAACAAGGTTGCCAGAACAAAACGGTTGGTTCACACAAATTACAAAAATTCATTTTGTTGGCATTTACCTTTAATACTATCTATCTATGCAGACTTGTTTTTCTTATTCCATTCCTCACTGTATCTGTCTGAGATTACTGCCTCCAATACAATGATGAATGGAAACTTTAGTAGATGAAAAAAATATCATCACTGCAGAAACAATGTCCTGGTTGCTCTGAATAATCCACACACACACAGACACTGTGGACACTTTATGCACAGTAGTTCTTATGAAAATTACAACCTGTAGATGATCAAGAGCGGTTTTCAAGAGTTTTCATCTAGCTGTGCCTGGGGCCACATTCTCAAAATGACAGAGAGCTATGGGTGAGTTAATAAACACATATTAATTACATTTATCAGATAAATACATAAATACATAAAAAGGTCCATGACTTACTTTCTTTGAAATTATTTTGAATTTAAGTGATGTACTAATTTAAAGGCATAATATGCAGCATTTTCTAAAGAAATAACAAAAGACAGCATATGGAATCAGAATCATTTTGCTGTGCTCAGGATGCTTTACCAACCCAAAACATTGGTATTTGACATCGTGGGAATAAGACACAACAATAAACTCGTTCTGGTGCATTTACGAACAGCTCAGACAAATCCTACTGATTGTACCTTTAACTTATTAACTAAATAAATTTGGTACAAAGATTGAAATGTGTTATTTTACTACATTTAATAGCTGCAAGTGCATTTTAGTTCCAAATGCTTTGGTTACATTTATAAATTATATACATCTATGCAACATTAAACATAATTGGATCCTCATCCATTATGCATTGACTCAAGTGTTTGTATGATCATAAACATAACCATAAACATAAACTTCTCCTACAGGGACAGAATCAGATTAAGATTTAAGCTCTGTGCTCTTGTGCAGTCTTCTGATTTTTCATCTGTTCTCCATTACTTAGGTTTATGACCAAATACCTGCCAAACCAAGGGCATTCCCATCAGTCTCTGCTCTACTTTGCCTTTAGCGCTAATTAGTAAATGTTGTCGTGCTGACGCACGGAGCTAAGACGGTGAACATGGAACATGCGCTCTTAACATCCGCATGTTAGCACTGTCATTGTGAGCACGTACTGTAGCATCCTGACATTAGCATTTAGCGATGCACCTCTGTGCCTAAGCACAGCCTGACAGAGCTTCAGTGTGGCTCGTGCTTGTGTATTATTGTAATTTGGCTGAACTGACCATTAGAAAAGTGTGTGCCCCCTAAATATGAACAGATACTTTATTTAAATTACTATGGTCACATTCACATCAACCCCTGCACTTATAAAAATGAGTTTACATGTCAGGTTGCACCAACAGGACTTGCACCTGGTCTTAAGCTAAGTTGGTCTTAACTTGGCATTCTAAGTCTAACCTAGTTACGCCGGTTGCACCATCTGGGCCTAAGCCTTCTCCTTGTCAAGACTGGGTGTAAATCTTATGCCTAGTCAGGAGCAGGCATAAAGTCAAGATCTAGGCTAATCAATACAGATCTATACAGCCTGTAGTCACAGATACCTCCTGTTCTGTACCATGAAGGCTCAAAGAGATGTTTTATTCAACAGAACTATGTGGAAAACAAAAGCGATTCAGTGCAGTCTGACATAACATCAGACATAAGTGTTAAATACCATTTGCAGAATTTACAAGAATGGCTGAATTGTTAAGAATTTGTCACAGGCAGTGTTTCACAAAGTTCATCCTTACTCAACAATTTCAAAATTTCACAGCTTTTTAAGGGAATCTGGGGATATTATGGTTACTAGTTCAAAGGTGAAATCAGTTGAAACAGTGTGCTCACATCTGTCCATGTATTTCATCTGAATCACCATTTATGTGGTTTGTTATTTGTATCTACGTCTGCTGCTACGTAGTTGTCATTACGCTGGTTTGCTTGGCAGTCAGTGTTTTCTTGTTCTGGCTGTTTCTTTATCTTTAATCCTCCATGACATTGCAACAAGTTACAAATGATTAGCTACAGATCAGCAAGACAGCAGAATATTGTTGACGGTGTATCTTAGCAATGCATGTTACCAGCCAACAGATATAGTCTTGTTGGCATTCATATGAAAGTGCATTGCTGAGACCAGCCATAGTTAGATTAGACTTAAGTCTGGTTGGTGCAACTAACATAAAGCCCATTTTAAAGGCTTATCTCAACTAAGTCTGACTTAAGGTGGATTTATGAAACAAAAATCACATCACATCCTGTGTCGGCTTGAGCGTGAAGGCTCCAGAAGCTGTCACAGTGCTTGGTTGTGCACCTCTGAATTTTTTTTTTCTTTTATGTGTCTTTGACCTTTACCAACTCTTCCTGTGAAGAATATAAAGCTTTTTAGCTGCTGCATGCAGCTGCAGCTGCATTTCCTTGTGATAAGGGCACATCAGCCTCACAAAACGGCTGAAGTCCCCATCAAAACGTCTCTCTGCTGGAAGGCAATGGACAGAACATGTCATCTTGTGTAGCCTGTATCGTTTATAATAAAGCAGATAATTCTTCCTCAGCAGTGGCGAGCTCCATGGTCAGCGGGAGCAGCCATGTTGGATAATGACATTGCACGGGTCATTCACAGGATACATTGTTTGTATGGCCTCTGACATTTTAGAGAATAGTGCAACAAACAAGATGCTGAGCATAAATGCGTCCATTGTTCGGTCGCGTGCCACCTTACAGAGGCCCGTGCCACAGTGTCTTGTGCAAGCATAAATGAGCCTTCAGCACTTAGGACCAGGCTTAGTAAAGACCAGTTGGTGCAACCCAGGTGACCTTGTGGGTTCCCAGCCACATGGTGAGACCCTGCCTTATGTTGTACTGCAAAAATACTTGACAGGATGCTTCAGACAGCCCTTTTAAATTCAGGCATTTGTGAAAAGCTGCTCTGAAATAACTGTGCTGTGTTGCGGTAGCTAATAAAACAGTCACATGACATCCTATTTGAATCGATCAGACCATCATCATCATTAATGGATCAAACAGCAAACCACTGAGTGATATTTTCCTCTCTGAGGTTTAATGCGAGCTGCAAACAAACTGTCTGTGTGTTCAGTCTTACTGTGACTTGCAGCAGAAAACAACAAGCTGCAGGACAACATGGAAACACTGGTTCCATTAAAGTATAAATAGTGTGTGATATTGCCACAGGTACGTGTTTTTCCTGTGTGCACTCTTTCACCATGTTGTGCCAGTGAACAGGATGTGGTTACGTGCGTGTGTGGTTGTGCGTGTGTGTGTGTGTGTGTGTGTGTGTGTGTGTGTGTGTGTTTCCTCAGGCAGGAGTTCTGAATGTAAAGGGCTTCACCAGCACAGTGGGGCCCAATCAAACCCGATCAATCAATGACCTTATGCATTTATATGTATATACAGTGCTTCAGGTTGTATTTACTGTGATATACAGTGTTTGTTTTTGTGCACGGGTTTCAATTTTAGAGCATTTTCATTGGTACTTCAGTCATATTTATGTGTAGATTGTTGTTGGTGGATTGGTGGTTTTTTTGGGGTTTTTTTCTTTTCTTTTCTTTGGAGGGAGGGGCTGAGGAGGGGGGCTTAATGTGTAGAGTATTTTTGTACAGAATGTGTTAATATTTTGTAACATGTGGTCTGAACAAGAAGTTATTAAAACTGATTTACAATGACTCAGTCTGCTTCTTTTGTAATAGAATCCATGTTCTGGATCAAAGTGATACAAATCATGATTATACACCCTAAATGTACATGTGATTACAATATTATAATATTCATTGCACCTTCACAAGCAGGTTGTTAAGACCACTCGAAGTCAGATCAGATTTAGTCAAATTTAATGGTCTGGTGTGTAAGATTTATTAGCAGAGTAGGGCACAAGTGAAATATAATATGCATAAGTATGTTTTTATTAGTATATAATCATCTGAAAATAGGAATCATGTTTTTGTTACCCTAGAACACAGGTAGCAGGTAGCACAGGTAACAATTATTTTTTTTCATTGGGGGGCCACATGGGAAGTTGATCAGGCTGTCGTGGGCCAGACACAAATGATATAAGGTCCTAATAATGACCAAACCTCTAATAATGGAATGTTCAGAAGTGTTCTACTGTTGGTCTCCCTTTCTGAATTACCATGTGATGAATTGTGGGCTAATATTTTGTTACCAGTGTCCAAAACGTGATGTTTTACAGTGTAGCATGCAGGCTGCATACAGGTTGTAATCATAGTAGCAGCAAGTAGAGTAGAAGAACATAAACAACATGGATGTACAACACTGAGTGAATCAAGTTACAAGTTAATATAAAAGATACAGTTCATTATCATTACCAGTGAACACAGCACTGACCCCTTTCAAAATAAAGGTCTGATAACAGTTTAATGGTACGCAAAATGCTACTGACTGTCTCTGCTAGACTTTTAATGTATGGTATTTCCATGATGGCCTCATGGGCCACATGAAACCTTTCTTTGGGCCACATCTGGCCCCTGGGCTGCATCATTTTGCCTAGGTCTGAATAAGAACAGTGGTTCTCAAACTGGGGGGCTGGATGATCAGGGGAGAACTATAGAGTGAAACAAAGTTGAATGAACAGGGTTAATGCAGGAGAAATAAATAGGGCTGCAATTAACAATGATTTTTACTGTCAATTAATCTGTTGATTATTTTCTTGATTAGTTGATTAGTTGTTTGGTCTAAAAAGGAAAATGTTGTTCAGTGTTTCCCAAAGCCCAAGATGACGTCCTCAAATGTCTTGTTTTGTCCACAACTCAAAGATATTCAGTTTACTGTCAGAGAGGAGTAAAGAAACCAGAAAATATTCACATTTAAGAAGCTGAAAGCAAAGAATTTCGATCTTTTTTTCCTTAGAAATTACTCAAACCGATTAACTGATTAGCAAAATAGTTATCAATTAATTTAATAACCAATTTACAATTGATTAATTGATCAGTCATTGCAACTCCATAAAAAAAGAGTTTGCATGAAACTGTTCACAAAAAGGGCTGTGGATTTTTTTGAGTAACCAGGTCATGATTTTTGGAAAGAGACAGTGGTTTTTCAGAGGTGTTTTTTGGTGCTTTGTGCTTCATTCAACCCATTCTTTTCATTTTGTTTCTGTCGCTGTTTCATTCTTATCATTTTATGTGAAGGACTTTGTAGCCGCAAGTGCTACTGTATGTAAATAGAGCCGCCTGTCACACAGACAGGCATGGAACCACAAAAAGGGAAATGTAAGAGGAACAGAAAGGTTCCCGGAGGGCTGTTTTCAAATTGCAGAAGCATTTAAAACAGAAAGAAATAACTGACAGAGAGAAGGTTTGCTCTGATATACTACTTCCTTCTTCAGTGCTTTACCCTTGTCACTGTCAGGACACTTGACATGTCCTCTGGACTCTCACCATATGAAGAGAAGGTCTTACAAACCTGAACAAGCACCACTGCACTTTGAGAAGATGTGGAATGTGGAGTTTAAATCCTGACTGATTCCTGGTGTTTAACCTTTGACACTATGACTGTATCTTTTCTGCAGTCATATGACCTGCAGTAAAACTGCTCAATTCATAACTATGAGGCACATGACTGGTCATTCATCAACTTCCCTAATAAAAGCACTGCAACTTTCATCTGCTGGTGGACTGAGGAGGGATATTACCAGGCAAAAGTCCTGACTTCTAAATTTTACAGAAGAATCATCAGTGATACAAAAACAAATTAAACTGATTGATATTAAAAGAAAGCACAGAATACCCCTGCTGCAAATGTCAATATGTTGTTGATGCGAGTCCAGGTGCCATAGGACAGGTCTTCCTGATGGGAGGGGGCTTCTGTGTGGAGTTTGGCTTAACAACAACATAATACAACATAAATAGTAAACAATAACTTAAATAAAAAAACTAAACTTAAAATAAAAAATGGTAGAAACTGCCAAAGGAACAAGAGAGAAGTGATCCTTCTTCCAACATGTAAGAAGCATCAGTGGTATTACAATATAGAGAAATGAAATGAAAATATTAAATAAACACAATTTAAATATTATATGAATTAAATACTTAAATTATAAAGTAAATTTAAGTGTAATAGGGAGTTTAGGTAAATAGGTAAAGTGTGAGGGTGTTTTCCCGTGTGTTCTCTTTTTGTCCCACAGGAAGACTAAAGACTAAAGCTGTCCATTTGTGGTAAACCTGTCCAGTGTGCTTGGAATGTCCTCAACGAAAAAATGAATGTGTCTTAGAATGCTGAAGAAAGTTCATAAAAATGTCAACAACTATTGGCCAGATTGTCATAAAATGTGGGATGAATATTCACGGATCTCAGCGGATGATTTTAGATGATATTGGTGACCTTTGACCTTTCTGCTAGCTCTACCATCAAGCAAAAAAACAAACAAAAAAACCCTACCTTTTTTGATCCTCTCTATAAAATAAAAGCCACCTTGTCATGGATATTCATGATGAGGAGAGACTATCATGACTCACTGGGTACGCCTTGTGGGAAGACCCGCCCCTCTCTGCTTCTGATTGGCTGTACTGGAAGGGTACAGCCAGGCTAATGTTTGTCTACCTATGATGCTAAGTGATAGCATTGTTGTAGCTATGATGCTAGGTAATAGTATGATAGCTTGCTAGCTACACCAGTTTGTGGAACACTGCAGGAACACAAATGTGAGTCAGTGACTGAATCACTCTCCTCCCGGGGTCTGTTAAGTTCATCTGTCATCAGACACCTGGAATGCCTGGAAAGGTTTAGCTAGAGGCAGAGTAAGGGCTGCTCTTTCTGCAAAACATACTGGGTAGGCTACCATTACACCAAAATTTTAAATCTGTAAAACTTAGCGACATTTCAGATACTTCCCATGCCTTGTGTAAAACTTTGTTTGTGGTTATGTTTGCTTATTTTTTGCATTTTATTGTCCTTGTTTCTTATTACTTCTTTTTAAGTTACAAGCTAACCTGGTGTAACTGTTACTACCATCATCCAGAGTTTGAATACTTTAGATCCATGCTGACAGCTTTACAGCAGAAACAGCAGACAACAGACTCGGTGCTGTTTGTATCCAAAGTCCACAGTGAAGTCGATAATCTCTCACAGCCACGTTCAGCACAGATGATTCACTTCCTGTGCTGGCATCCTGTGGTCTCCTGATCAGAAACCTTTGTACTAACTGACTTTAGACCCATTTTAATTCAGGCCAACATCCCACTACACAAGTTTATGAGAGCTCAAAACATTTGGTGCATTGCTGAGCCACAAATCAAACTGGTTAACTCCTGTCTGTTTATTCACGTTTGTGTGCCTTTAAGACTTTTTCTGAATTTTCATAGTCAGTCTGGCATCAGGAGGTCTCTCAATTCAATGATCATTCCAGGATTCCAGTGGAAACAGGCTGGATGTATGAGGGCTTTTACCCTGTCAAATCTGCTGTGAACTTTTCTACCTTCTTGGTAATCTGGATTCCACGATTTCCATTTATTTTTGTGAAAATCATCGAGTCTTGAAACTTGCTGGAGTCAGATAATCCATCACAGTGACCATGTGTGTTTTTTAAGTTAGAATTGTTTTCATATCTATCTGTACTATTACTAACTTTGGCAACAATAAGGACACATGATGCTCACTCTGATGGACTATATCTCTATATCTAACCCAAGAAACTTTCAAATCCATGCAAGTTCTTTTTCATGTTTTACTGTGGCCAAAGGACCTGAAATCAATGTCTGAAAGGGAGGAAAAAGACACTCGAGAATAAATAACTAATGGTAGCATGCTATGTCATGTCTGTGAAGGTTATCAGTCATCCAGGTCATCGTAATTGTAGCAAGGTTTGTCGTAGGCAACTGGACTTGTTAGACTTGCTGGAGTCAGATAATCCATCACTCTAACAAGTCCAATTGCCTACTTGCTACGACATGCTATGTTTTGGAAGGTAACTAAATACATTTACTCTAATACTGTACTTGGCACCTAGAAGTGAGCTTGCAGACTGCAAATGCCTTATTTCATCATCTCCCTCCAAGCATGGAGGAAAACTGCAGTGGCTGTGAAACTTGTGCAAAATGTGAAAGGCTGTATCAAGAGACAGTGTTTGGTTTGTCCATTCTGGGCTACTGTAGAAACATGCTGACCTCTGTGGAGGAGTATCCACTCCCTCTGTAGATACTTGATGTGTTAATCTTCTTACATTTACTAGAATATTATACACATATATATTAATATAATATAATATATAATATAATATAATATAATGTATAAAAAGTTGTGACATTGTGTAAATGTAAATGAAAACAGAATGCAATGATTTGAAAAATTCAATCAAATACAGAGCAAAGACAGTGGTAAAGTGCTCTATGGTCTGGGCTAAATTTATGTTTTACACTGTGTCCCAGCTTTGTTGGAATCAGGGTTGCACTTGAAGATACAGGACACTTGATTTTTAATGTCATGTTTTCAAAGCCTTTAGAGTTCAGGGTGCCAGGATGATATGGGCATCTACTAGATTATAGATTTAATTATAGCTGCTGTGCAGCAATGGTCGGGGCCGGGCAATTTTAGGCAAAATTAGGCAATTCTGAGCAACAAGCAGAGTGTAGGAAGATGAAAAAAAAGGTGGCATTCTAATGTGCATTTTACATCAGTTGAGGCTTGAACTCACAATTTCTGGCACAAGAGACTCTGCATATTGACTGATAGCTAAGCCAAATAAACAGGGAAAAGAGACAAGGGATAACAGGGAAACGTGTTGATAAAGAGTATTTGTCTCTTCCCAAAACTCCCTGAATCATAATTATTTAAATCTTAGCAGTCTCTAATCCACATAGCATGATACCTGAACATAAGGCTTTCACATTTGAAAGTCCATCCTGCCTTAGCTGAGGCTCAAACTCACGACTTCTGACACTGAAGTCCATCTTTTATCTCACTGAGCTAATTGGCAAGTGACAGTTCATGTGTGGCTTCACAAATTGACTAAGCCAAGGATCAGGGTGCCAGGCAGCAGCCATCCATGCCATGGAAAAGCAAATTTCAAAGTGAAAGTTCCAAAGCTGTAGCACATGTGGTTGATTTGTTGTGAATTTTCAAAGTTTTGAAATTTAGAGGCTTGCTGTAGCACCACCATCAGGACTATTGTCTTGTGTTTCCAGTTGAGGACATCTGGCATGGGACTGGACCTTTGTGAAAAGTTTGGGTAGATTTCTCATATGGAAATGTTGTACAAGCTGAGGCTTGAACTCACAACCTTCAACACCAAGAACCATCCTCTATCTCACTGAGCTAATTGGCAAATGGAAACACCACTTGTAGCTTCACAAATTGACTAAGTCAGTCACCTGTGTGCAAGACAGCAGCTGTTAGCATGTAAAGGCAGATTTCAAATGGCTGTCAAAAATTCAGTTATTGAGACAAAAATCCCAAAATACACAAATTGCATCTAGACAGCATGGAGATGTTGGTCATTAGTTTTTAACAATGATTTATTGGCTCCAAAAGTGAAAAACTGATGTTTAAAAATGCCATTTTTGCATTGACTCCAATTGTTCGCATGAGAGTGAAATTCAAAATGCTGTAAAAAAATCAGTTTTTGAGATAAAATTCTGATATTTTCCAAACATCATCTACCATGACTCCAAAATTTTGTCATTTTTTTCATGAACATTGAAAATGTATTTAGCAAGAATTTGCAAGTATATGTTTATAATACCGTTTACAGTCAAACATTTTGATGCACTGTAGGCTCAATTTTTGATAGATTCAAAAATCTGTGTGGATTGTTTGTGTAGGACAGTCTGAAGATGCTCTGTAGCAAGTTTGGTGTCAATTGATCAAAAATTGTGGGAGGAGATAGGTTTAATAAGTTTTACAGTTTTTGAAAAAAACAGAGTGATGGACTTCATAATTTGCAATAGGTTTAAATGTACAAAAGTTTCTTCAGTATCGGGGCTACATTGTGGTGAAAGTTGTAAATCTGTAGCACATATGGTTGATTTATTATAGAATTTTCAAAATTCTGAACTTTAGAGGCTTGCTGTAGCGCCACCATCAGGACTATTGGCCTGTTTTTGCAGCTGAGGCAATCTGACATGGGACTGGACCTTTGTGCAAAGTTTGGTCATTTTTCGTGCATGGGAAGTAGGATTTCCTCGGAAGAAGAAAGAAAGAAAGAGAAAGAAGAAAGAAGAAAGAAGAACATGCAGGATTACAATAGGGTCCTGGCAGCTTAGGCTGCCCGGCCCCTAATAATATGGAATGATATACATAAGACCACAGACCTCAGAGGGCTCACTCAACTTCAGATCCACGAGGCTGTGGTTACTATGGCAATATGTGAAACATGGCGATCCATGTAAAGGTAACAGAAGAATCCCACAGCCTTATGATTTATGTCAGAGCTAACTGACCCAAAATACTGACCCCCCTCCCTCCACAATGCAAAGCAGGGCTGCTCCACATGACTGCAGTGTGTCTGTCTGGTGCTGCAGTCAGTCACACCTGAACTGAGTTCAGTCAATCAGTGAGCACCATGGCTCTGTCACATCAGAGCTCTACAGAGCTGGAGCTCACATTCAGCTCAACAACAGACCACATGGAATGTATAGCTGTGTTCAGGGGAGACACTGTCTCACGTACCTGAGGACGGTGAAGGTCTAGGAAACTATGTTTCAGACAGACAAGGGACAATACAGGTCCCACATGGGCCCCAAGAGCTCCAGGCTTACTTTGTGTCAAATGGTTTGTGCTCATTTCATTAAACATTTAATTGGGAAAATGCACTGCAGTCATCATGTGACCAGGCCACTTAACCTCCAAAATGTTTCAGTTCTGACTTGTGGGGTAGCAAAAGTCCACACATTCAGTAGTGAACACTGATGAAGGAAGCAGTATGTCACAGTAATGCTAAGTACAGATACTTGTGTCAAAAAAGTCTTTGGCAAAAGTAGAAATACTGATTGAACTTCTGTACTGTAGTAAAAGTGTAAAAGTTCAGGCTCTGAATTGTTGAAAAGTATAAAAGTAAAAAGTTGTCCTCTGAAGGACATTTCTACTGACTTTCTTTGCAAAGCTAACTGAACCTCAGCTTTTCTCCACAGTCCACTGTCTGTTTAGTCTCTTTATGTCTTTTATGTTGCTTTTGTCTTGTTACAGTTTTTATGTCGTTTTCATCTTGTTAAAGATATAATTCATCCAAAAATGAAAATTCAGTCATTACTCACCCTCATGTCGATTGAGGGTTGGGTTTATTTTTTTAGTCCACAAAACACTGCTTCACACTGTTTCACAGGAAAACACAGAAAAACAGAATCTCCCAAATAATGGAAGTAAATGGTGACCAGTTTTCAAACATAAAAAACAACTGAAAAAAAACCCCAAAAAACAAAACATAAAATGCCTCCATACTGTTTGTCTGGTGTAATCCAAGTCTCCTAAAGTCCCAACATGCTGTTTGCACACCGTCACACCACCACACACCCAGTTCAGACAGTGTGTATGTGCACGTGAACGTGGCTTCAAGTTAAAGATCTACAGTGAAGATTCAGGAAAAAACATGGTGTAAATAACATTTTTTAGTCAACTTGGTATGTTGGAACTTCAGGAGACTTGGATTACACCAGATGAGCAGTATGCTGTGAAACTCCAGCAGTGTTTTGTGGACTAAAAAACTAAACCTGACCTTCAGTCAGCATGAGGGTGAGTAGTTAATGACCGAATATTGTTATTTGTCTTTAGTCATTTTGGTCTTGTTACATCTTAACGCCGTTTTCGTTGTTACGTCTTGCTACATCATTTTCGTCTTGTTTCGTCTTTTATGTCATTTTTGTGTTGTTACATCTTTTATATTGTTTTCATCTCGCATTAAAACTAAAGTAACAAGCCTGTTTTAAAAATGTAAGGAGCAGAAAGCACAGATATTTGTGTTAAAATGTAGGGAGCAAATGTAAAAAGTTCTCAGAAAAGGAAATACTCAAGTAAAGTACAGATACCTGACAAATCTACTGAAATACAGTAACAAAGTATTTGTACTTAGTTACTTCCCATCTATGAATGTTGGTTTATTTTTGATTTTTTTCTTTTTTTTTTTCCTTCTTTTTTTTTGTACTAGGTTACTTTTTTAGTAGATTACATCTTACCTGTCCATTACTGACTGTCCATGTTCTGTGACATGAGTTTTCTGCATGTTATGTGCATCACTTTGTTACTAATCTTCTTTAGCTGTGCACTCTAAAAACTGCCTTACTGTATTCATACTGTCATCATAAACAGATGGAAGGAAGGAAGGAAGGAAGGGAGGGAGGGATTGATCCCTAAATAGGAAATTCTTGTGTTACAGCAGCAAGTCATCACACATAGTATATGGACAGTGACAGAGTGAATATATGTAAACACCAAAAGAGAAAAAAATAAAATCTGAGAATATAGAAAATACATAAATGTAAAAATATACAAGGACTCACTACACCAAATATAAAATACAAGTAGCATAACAAACACTGTGCAAAAATCAAAAATGCAGAAGTAGAATAGAATGACAATTATACACATAATATAATGAGCAGTGAGCAAGAGTGGGATTGGAGACAAAATGTACAAAATAGTAGATGTTCAATAAGCCATAACCATGGTACATGGTGCATGGTGCAATAAGCAGCAGTGCAAAACAGAGAAGTTTGAAAGAAAGACTGAAATAACATAAAATATATAAATAACAAACAAGCATTGAAACACATAGTAATGGAAAATAATATCAGCAAAGTCCATCTTTAATAAAGTATTCAAAATATGCATAAAGTTTTGTATGAATTCCAGCAAACACAAATAATTGACTAAATCTGTGCTCAAGTGGCTCATATGTTTTAATGCACCATTAAAACACTGTAAAGAGACCTGATAAGGGCCTCACAGTGGATCCTTGTTCTGTTTCCTCATCATGTGTCATAGAAGGGGCCCCTGTGTCAAAATCTAGTTTCAATTCTTGCATTTTCCTGATTTGTTTAATAAAACCATTAAAAACATAGGGACAGGTAGTTTTGAACACTGCACAAAGTGAGGTACAAACTAGCTCATTTCGTTCCACAGGGCAGCCTATAGCAGTGCAATTTGTCCATGGAAAGAGGGCCAAGTTAATATGATATAATTACATATTCACCCAAAATGACAGCTTTAAGGGCCGTCCACATGAAGATCTATAACTACAACTGGCTACAAAATATAGGTATAAAATCATTCTAATTCAAGTCCACACCACAACTATAAAGTTGCAGTCTGGACTCCACCATATGCTTGAGTTAGAAAGATTTTAGAACTATATTTTTTATCATTATAGATCCTGTTGTGCATGTCCCTTTGCTCTGAAGTTTAAGAAACAAGCAGCGGTTAGCTTACAAAGTTTTGCTCTTTGGTTAGTTTGCTGCTGAGAAATTCTGTATCCAGCTTAGCTAGTTTCATGTGCCGTTTAAATCAAGGTTAATGCAGTGAGGAATATAATTACACTGAGGCTGCTACTTTAAATTTGGTAATGTTAAGCAGTGTGAGCTAAGGCATGCAGAAACACTGGTACGGCCCTTTAAAGCTTCAGTTTACAACTGAGATGCAGCAGCTGGGAGTGATTAAACTGGATGTCTGTGGCTGAGGCAGCTGTTTGAGTCAGGCAAAGCTTGAAAACTCAACAGTAACTTCGGAAAAACTGAGTGTTTGTCGCTGAGATGGAGCAATATTTAACTGCCTTGTTCTGTTTACAACCGCAGGCTGCTGTAGTTTCTAGAAAGACTTGTTAATATTTGGATATATAAGCACAGAATGAGGCAGAGACAGAGGAATTTACCCACAAGACAACATTATGTTTACATGCACACAGTAGCCTGGTATTTGACCTTATTCTAAAAAAGACAACATTCCTAACAAGCTGTTTACATGGCTAATGAAAATCAATGTTCTCTAATATTCCTGTTTACATGCAGCTGTGCAGACTCTGATTATGGATGTTTATTTGCATCAAAATTGGATTGTTTTTCAAAGTTTTCCACTAGTGACAGACTTGTTTTACCGTGTGAACACAGCCTCCATCTTTCATTCACTTAATCACCTTCTTGAAAAGGTCAGCACTGTGATGTTTGTGCATATCCATAAACCTGCTGATATCAGATGTTTCATGTAATGTTAAAGAATGTTTGTTCCTCCCTTCAGCCAAAGATTTTGCATTTTCTTTTGTGCAGCATCTCTACTCCAGTCTTGCACAGGGATGATTCAAGACTGTTTTGATTGGGGTGACACAAGTGGGGCACTAACTTATACAGGGGTGGCAAGAAATATGTACATGCGCACACATTGGATTAGCATTCATTTACATTCCTGTGTTTATTTTTGTATTTCAAAGATAAATATAGATCTATAGAAGATCTTCATTGAACCACTTGCAGCAGCAATAAGGCAAAACAATAAAACTGAAGGAATCCAGGATACTGAGTCACAACATAAAATTAGTTTATATGCAGATGATTTATTATACACTTGCAGAGCCCCTCCATGTCACTACAGGAAACCTTTAACATTATTAACAACTTCTCTACAATCTCCCACTATATAATAAACTGGAACAAATCAACTGTATTACCACTGTCTGAAGACTCCTGGGACTCTGCAGGCCAAGATCTCCCACTCTCACTTCACACCGGTAATATAAAATACTTAGGAATTAATATTTCCTCCAGGCTGCCAGAGTTATTCAACCTCAATTACACCCCATTGCTTAAAAAAATAGAAGATGATTTCAAACGCTGGACCAAGCTCCCACTCACTCTCATAGGACAAATAGCTACAGTCAAAATGAAAACCTTACCTCAGACTAGCTACCTGTTTTCTATGATTCCCACCACTCCCACTGATAAATGGTTTTAAAAAACTAGACTCATTAACGACTCAATTTTATTGGAACAACAAAAAACCCAAAATTTCACTCAACATTACAAAATCAGAAATCACAAGGTGGCTTAGAGGCACCAAACTTTCCCTACTACTTTCTGTCAAATCAACTGCAATATTTATATAAATGGACAAATAAGCACTATAGCTGCTGTGCAGCAATGGTCGGGGCCGGGCAATTTTAGGCAAAATTAGGCAATTCTGAGCAACAAGCAGAGTGTAGGAAGATTGTGTAGTGGTTTCCATCCATCCATCCATCCATCTTCTTCCGCTTATCCGGGTCCGGGTCGCGGGGGCAGCAGTCTAAGCAGGGATACCCAGACTTCCCTCTCCCCAGACACTTCCTCCAGCTCTTCCGGGAGAATCCCGAGGCGTTCCCAGGCCAGCCGAGTGACATAGTCCCTCCAGCGTGTCCTGGGTCTCCCCGGGGCCTCCTCCCGGTGGGACATGCCCGGAACACCCTCCCAGGAAGGCGTCCAGGAGGCATCCGGTATAGATGCCCGAGCCACCTCAGCTGGCTCCTCTCGATGTGGAGGAGCAGCGGCTCTACTCTGAGCTCCTCCCGGGTGACAGAGCTCCTCACCCTATCTCTAAGGGAGCGCCCCGCCACCCTGCGGAGGAAACTCATTTCGGCCGCTTGTATCCGAGATCTCGTTCTTTCGGTCATGACCCAGAGTTCATGACCATAGGTGAGGGTAGGAACGTAGATTGACCGGTAAATCGAGAGCTTCGCCTTTCGGCTCAGCTCCTTCTTCACCACGACAGACCGGTACAATGACTGCATTACTGCTGCCGCTGCACCGATCCGCCTGTCAATCTCACGCTCCATCCTCCCCTCACTCGTGAACAAGACCCCAAGATACTTGAACTCCTCCACTTGAGGCAGGAACTCTCCTCCAACCCGGAGGGAGCAAACCACCTTTTTCCGGTCGAGCACCATGGCCTCGGACTTGGAGGTGCTAATTCTCATCCCAGCCGCTTCGCACTCGGCTGCAAACCGCCCCAGCACATGCTGAAGGTCCTGATTCGAGGGAGCCAACAGGACAACATCATCCGCAAAAAGCAGAGATGAGATCCCGTGGTCCCCAAACTGGACTCCCTCCGGCCCCTGGCTGCGCCTAGAAATTCTGTCCATAAAAATAATGAACAGAACCGGTGACAAAGGGCAGCCCTGCCGGAGTCCAACATGCACCGGGAACAGGTCTGACTTACTGCCGGCAATGCGAACCAAGCTCCTGCTCCGGTCATACAGAGACCGCACAGCCCTTAGCAAAGGGCCCCGGACTCCATACTCCCGAAGCACCTCCCACAGAATGCCACGAGGGACACGGTCGAATGCCTTCTCCAAGTCCACAAAACACATGTGAACTGGTTGGGCAAACTCCCATGAACCCTCAAGCACCCTGCGGAGGGTATAGAGCTGGTCCAGTGTTCCACGACCAGGACGAAAACCGCATTGTTCCTCCTGAATCCGAGGTTCGACTATCGGCCGAATTCTCCTCTCCAGTACCCTGGAATAGACTTTACCAGGGAGGCTGAGGAGTGTGATCCCCCTATAGTTGAAGCACACCCTCCGGTCCCCCTTCTTAAATAGAGGGACCACCACCCCGGTCTGCCAGTCCAGAGGCACTGTCCCCAACTGCCACGCGATGTTGCAGAGGCGTGTCAACCAAGACAGCCCTGCAACATCCAGAGACTTAAGGTACTCAGGGCGGATCTCATCCACCCCCGGTGCCTTGCCACCGAGGAGCTTCCGAACTACCTCGGTGACTTCAGCCTGAGTGATGGATGAATCAACCTCTGGGTCCCCAGCCTCTGCTTCCTCTACAGAAGGCGTGACAGTGGGATTGAGGAGATCCTCGAAGTATTCCTTCCACCGCCCGACAATATCCCCAGTTGAAGTCAACAGCTCCCCACCTCCACTGTAAACAGTGTTGGCAGGGTACTGCTTCCCCCCTCTGAGGCGCCGGACGGTTTGCCAGAATCTCTTCGAGGCCGACCGGTAATCCTCCTCCATGGCCTCCCCGAACTTTTCCCATACCCGAGTTTTTGCTTCCGCAACCGCCCGGGCTGCAGCACGCTTAGCCTGCCGGTACCTGTCAGCTGCCTCAGGAGTCCCACGAGCCAAACAAGCTCGATAGGACTCCTTCTTCAGCTTGACGGCATCCCTTACTTCCGGTGTCCACCACCGGGTTCGGGGATTGCCGCCACGGCAGGCACCGGAGACCTTACGGCCACAGCTCCGAACGGCCGCGTCAACAATGGAGGCGGAGAACATGGTCCATTCGGACTCAATGTCTCCAGCCTCCCTCGGGATCTGGTCAAAGCTCTCCCGGAGGTGGGAGTTGAAAACCCCTCTGACAGAGGGTTCCGCCAGACGTTCCCAGCAGACCCTCACTACACGTTTGGGCCTGCCAAGTCTGTCCAGCTTCCTCCTCCGCCAGCGGATCCAACTCACCACCAGGTGGTGATCAGTTGACAGCTCAGCCCCTCTCTTCACCCGAGTGTCCAAGACATAAGGCCGAAGATCAGATGACACAGTAACTAAAATATGGTAAAATAATCAAAATACTTCTGGATGTGTGAAACAATATCATACTTTCATTTGAAGCTTGTAACAATGTGCTGATGTGGTTTTTTTTTTTCTTCTCATTTGTAGAAATGAAGCAACTTTTATATAAACTCTGCAGTTTGTATCTGTGAAGGAACATTAGTTAAATTCATTAATATTTAATCAGTACAGTATTGATTGCGTCACATCATTAGATCATTCTGATTGGTCAATTACATCATTCTAAGGTCTGTTATTTCTGTATGACAGAATGTTGCTATAGACACGGTTTTTATCATAGACGCTTCAGGACCGATAAAATCATTATTAAATTACTAAAATCATGTTAAAATTAATATTTTGTGTCAAATTATTATTTTTTTTAAGTTATTTTTTCTGGCATTTTTTGCCTTTATTGGAGAGGACAGCCAGAGAGTAGACAGGAAACGGGTAGAGAGAGGTCCATGTTGTTAACTAAATATAATATTTTGTGTCAAATAAATGTGTGACAAATATTTATTTTTTGGAGGTTAAGTAACCATGTAAAAAGCAGGATGATTCAAGACCTGCATCATCCTGCTCACTGTACATTATCCCTCACTGATAATACTCAGAACAGTCAAACAACAACATGAAGAATATTTGACAAAGTTCTACAGAAATACAACTCGACAGACAGTGTGTTGTTTTTTTCAATAATGTGTTAATTTATTTATTTACTGTTTTTTATTTTGTGAGAAAAACCAGAGTACCAAGAGAAACACCCAGGCAGACACGAAGGAAAAGTCCACATAAAGAAACCAGCGGAAGTGAGACTTCCAGACAACCAGACTTCTTTCGGTGGAAAGTGTGCTTAAGTAGAAGTACATACTTGAAAATTTACTACTCTAAACTACCCAAAAAAAACTTAATTACTGTAATTTGAGTATTTGTAATTAGTTATGGGTTAAGGGTTAGGCAGGCATGTCCAAACTATTCCACAAAGGACCAAGTGGCTGCAGGTTTTCGCTCCAACCAACCAAATCAGCACACCTGATTTGACTAATTAGCAGTTTGAAGGCTGAAATTAGTTCATTAAATGAGTCAAGCCTGGTGTACTCCGGCTTGGTAGGAACAAAAACCTGCAGCCACATGGCCCTTCATGGAATAGTTTGTACATGCCTGGGTTAGGTAACTGAAGGGTTAGGGTAATTTGGAGTAGTTTTTGGCCATTTTTGGTTGTCTTGTCTCTGTGTTTTTCTGTCTCACTCCTGGACCTGCCTCTGCCTCCTGTCCTTGTACTGCCGGCGATGTTTAGGAGTGAGCGCCTTCTTGAAACGTCTCCACAGAGACACTTTTGGCGCTTGTTCCTGGACCTTGTCTGCTGATTCTTGTTACTGGACGTTTGGAACTTCAGGGACGTTGTTCAGTGTGTCCTGGATGTTATTTGCTGTTTCGTGGACGTTGATTTGTGTCTCCTGAAAGTCCTCTGGAATCACTTGGATGTCGTTTGATGTCTCCTGAGTGTCTTTTGGCTTGTCAGCGATGTCGATTAGCGTCTCCTGAATGTCATCTGACATTTCAGGGATGTCAACTGGGGTATCCTTGATGTTCTCGGTGGTCTCCTCACGATCGTTTGATGTTTGCTGAATGACTTCTGGTGTCTCCCGAAATGTCTTTTGGCATGTCAGGGACATTGTTTAGCGTCTCCTGAAAGTCCTCTGTAGTCACTTGGATGTCATTTGATGTCTCCTGAAATTTGCATTTCGGACTATTTCAGTGAGATGTCAACTGGTGTGTCCTTGATGTTCTCGGTGGTCTCCTGACAATCGTTTGATGGTTCCTGCATGACTACTGGTGTCTCCTGGACCATTTCAGGAGCATCTGTCTCTGGAGTCTGCTCACACATGTGCTGTGTCAGCACCTCCAGAGTCCTCCGCAGCTCCTGATTGATCAGTTCATGAGCTCTGAGCTGGGAGGCCAGCTCGAGTTTGGAGGCGCTCTTCTCCTCAAGCTGCCCCTTGACGTCCTCCAACTCTTTTCTGCTTTCCACTTTTTGTCTCCTTCCCATCTCCTTGTCCTGCTCCAGGGCTGTCTTTTTGGCCTGCAGCTTCTTTGCCAGCTCCAGGTCTGTGGTGATTTGGTCGCCAAACTGATGCAAGAGTTCCTGGAACCTCTCCACCTTCTGTTCAAGCTGCATCCTTTTGTTCCTCTCCTCCTGCAGTTTCTCTTCTGTCTCCTTCAACCAGGTCTTGTCAAAGACTCTGGATTCTTCTGCTGCAATCCTCATTCTCTTTTCCTGCTGGAGGAGATATTTCGTCTCCAGCAGGCACTTTTTCAAATTGTTCTCCTCTCTCTGTTGCTTTTCCTGTGGCCATCTTGCTTGTGCAGGAGCAGTTGACTCACTCGTGTTCTTGTTGGATGACAATGTCTTTTCTCTCCAGAAATAGCTGATATGAAGCATTTTTCGTTGCTTTCATTTGTTGAAGCGTTTTTTCCAAGAATTTTGCGTTGCACAATAAATGCTGTTTTGGCTGAAACGTGTTGAGTCTCTCCAATGACGTGTCTCAGACAGTATCTGTGAAGCGTTTGTGTGGAGTCAAGATGCTGAGCTTATATTCAAATAACTGACTTTGAAGATGTCACTGTCTTTTTGATGTCTCATTCCAGAATTCTCTAATCTCTTTTTTTTTTGCCAACATTCTATGAGGAATGGAATTTTGAAAAATAAATAAATAAATAAATAAAATGGTGGTGATAAAAATGAATGTGAACTGAAAAACAGAGGGGTAAAAGTGGATGTGAAATGAAAAATTGAAGTGATAATTATCCAGTGATTTTATTAATTCAAACCCGATTTGATTAAAGCAGTTATAAAGTGATGAAAACAGATCCATGTTTCATTATTTACGACACAAAACTGTCATTTATCATTTAAGAAGAGTGGTGTCAAGGCTGGAAGTAACAAAAATTTACTGAATTTGAATTAGATTGATCATCTTTGATCCAAGGTTAAGACTTTTAATCTGCCATTGCACTACCTTATACAAAAAGAACAGTTTCTCCTAACAAAGAGGTGCTCATCCCATAACTGAGAAAAAGCCAGTTTTAGAGCATCAAACTCCTAGGTGGAATTAATTGATAAAACTGTTTTTAGGACAGAAGCTACTTTTCAGAATGGATTGGTGAGACTTGCCAAATTACTCTTTCTAAATCCCATACTAATGTTTCTTTTTTATAAATATGTTTGTTTACTTCTGTTCCTGATGTTAGCATAAACCAGCAGCTCAATGGTCCCTTTCTTAAGAAGTCATAATCTATTTCATCATAAAACACTGAATGTGTGGTATATGTAAAAGCCCATGTGAAAAATGTAACACACACTAAAACAAAACATATCACAACATAGTAGTTACATCATTATGGCATGCACTTCAAATTGTGGATGAGTGGCTGAAGTGATCAGAGACTCATAATATACAAAGGAAAGAGAAAAATCAAGAACAAGAAAGTAAGAATAACATTAACTGCTAGCAATTATGAATAAACTGGCCTGATCTAGCTTAAAGCTAAACATTATCCATGGTGACAAAGATGAAAACATTTTTTAAAATGTAAAAGTAGCTACTGGATAGACTCTGCATATTGACTGACAGCTAAGCCAAATAAACAGGGAAAAGAGACAAGGGATAACAGGGAAAATGTTGATAAAGAGTATTTGTCTCTTCCCAAAACTCCCTGATCATAATTATTTTAACTTTAGTAGTCTCTAATCCACATAGCATGATGCCTGAACATAAGGCTTTCACATTGAAAGTCCATCCTGCCTTAGCTGAGGCTCGAAATCACGATTTCTGACACCGAAATCCTCTTTATCTCACTGAGCTAATTGGCAAGTGACAGTTGTGTGGCTTTCACAAATTGACTAAGCCAAGGATCAGGGTGCCAGGCAGCAGCCATCCATGCCATGGAAAAGCAAATTTCAAAGTGAAAGTTCCAAAGCTGTAGCACATATGGTTGATTTGTTATGATTTTCAAAGTTTTGAAATTTAGAGGCTTGCTGTAGCGCCACCATCAGGACTATTGTCTTGTGTTTCCAGTTGAGGACATCTGGCATGGGACTGGACCTTTGTGAAAAGTTTGGGTAGATTTCTCATATGGAAATGTTGTACAAGCGAGGCTTGAACTACAACCTTCAACACCAAGAACCATCCTCTATCTCACTGAGCTAATTGGCAAATGGAAAATCACTTGTAGCTTCACAAATTGACTAAGTCAGTCACCTGTGTGCAAGACAGCAGCTGTTAGCATGTAAAGGCAGATTTCAAAGGCTGTCAAAAATTCAGTTATTGAGACAAAAATCCCAAAATACATAAATTGCATCTAGACAGCATGGAGATGTTGGTCATTAGTTTTTAACAATGATTTATTGGCTCCAAAAGTGAAAAATTGATGTTTAAAAATGCCATTTTTGCATTGACTCCAATTGTTCGCATGAGAGTGAAATTCAAAATGCTGTAAAAAAATTCAGTTTTTGAGATAAAATTCTGATATTTTCCAAACATCATCTACCATGACTCTTTTTTTTTTATGAACTGTAGGCTCAATTTTTCATAAATCAAAAATCTGTGGATCGTTTGTGTAGGACAGTCTGAAGATGCTCTGTAGCAAGTTTGGTGTCAACTGAGCAAAAATTGTGGGAGGAGATAGGTTTAATAAGTTTTACAGTTTTTGAAAAAAACAGAGTGATGGACTTCATAATTTGCAATAGGTTTAAATGTACAAAAGTTTCTTCAGTACTGGGGCTACATTTTGGTGCAAATCTGTAGCACATATTGTTGATTTGTTGTGAATTTTCAAAATTGTGAACTTTAGAGGCTTGCTGTAGCCCACCATCAGGACTATTGGCCTGTTTTTGCAGCTGAGGCAATCTGGTATGGGACTGGACCTTTGTGCAAAGTTTGGTGATTTTTTGCGCATGGGAAGTAGGATTTCTCAAGAAGAAGAGAAGAAGAAGAAAGAAAGAAGAACATGCAGGATAACAATAGGGTCCTGGCAGCTTAGGCTGCCCTGGCCTCTAATAACCCATGGCTAGAGAAAGAACAAAATCAATGCAGAACAACTTCAATTGCAGACCTCCCCTCTCCTACTGCAGTCAATCAAGAAAATGAACTATTATCAGAACATCACAATTCACACAACTCTGGCAGCCTGGTGGAAAACCAACAAAATCACTAAATCATCACTTGCACCATGTAGATACACCCCAATTTGGCACAACCCGGACTTCCAACTGTACAACACCCCTGTTTTCTTTCCATCGTGGCAACAAAAAGGAATCACTCATCTCCATCACCAGTTCATATCTTTCAATACTTTAATCCAGGAGTACAGGGTTGGGAGGGATCAGTTCCTCCACTACCAACAATTAAAATCCATAATCAAAACAAAAATAAACATAATTAACAACCCACTACAACCATCTAAACTAAGCAAGGAGATCATGGAAATCACAAATTTAAAAAAAAAATCACATCCAAACTCTATAAACTTATATCCATCTCAGACACCACCATAACTCTCCCAATCATAAAACGGGAACATGACTTGTCTGTCTCTCCCAACCTTGACTTCTGGATACAAATCAATAAAAACATCTTCTCTATGACCACACACACAATTTTGCAACTTATACAATATAAAACCATCCACAGAACTCACATCACTCAGAGTAAAATGTTTAAAATGGGACTGGCAGACAGAGACACATGCTCACAGTGCACACTAGGTAGCACAGATGATTATTTGCATGCCACTTGGGTCTGTCAACCAGTTCACTCCTTTTGGACAGCAGTCACTACAGCCCAAGATAATGGAGAGATTCTCAGAGTCCCATTGTCCCCATCACTCTGCCTGCTGGGAGATACTGTACCACACAAGTAGCCCCCCCAACCAAATTCAAAAACCCTTTGCTCATTTCTCTATCGCCAAGAACATATTCTTCCAAAACTGGAAATCCAAAAACTACATTCACATCAATCAGTGGCTCAACTCTCTCACAGAATACATCTCAATAGAAAGAATAACTGCTCACAAAAAAAAAAACAATATACCAGCCTTTAATGAAACCTGGGGTACATTCTTAACCTATCTCAACTTCAGCCATACTAATCAATAAACCAAAGCCACGTACATGACCACAGGACCCCGCCATCATAACCATTTCCTTCTGTACAGACACAAACATGAATTAATTAATCATTCATTTGCCCATATCCCTCTGAATCTAATTTCTCTATTAGGAACAAGGGGGCAGCTCTTATTCAATATTATCATTATTGTTATTATTATTATTCTTTATTATTGTTACTACCATCAGTTCTCCTATATTATCACTGTTGTCGCTGATATAATTGTTGCTATTGTTGTTGTATTTTTTTGTTTAGTTTTGTTTTTTTCATTGCCCCTCCGCCCCCTTTTTTCTTTTTTCTTTTTCCTCCCTCCTAAATTATCACCTACCAACCTCCTCTCCATATTCCCTTTCTAGCATCTGCCCCCTTATACCCCAAAGCTATTAACAATCATCACTATCTTCACTTCTCAATGTGTACATTATGTTTCTCCTCCCTCCCCTTCCCCCTTTTTTTCCTTATTAAATATGTATTTTAATGCACAGTCACCCATCTATATATCTGTAATATGTAGTATTTTATTTATTTATTTATCCCCCCACCCCACCCCCTATCTTCCTTTCTTTACCTCCCCCTCAAATACACACACACGAACACACACACAAACCAACTATCAATGCCCCATCCAATACCCTATCCTCCCACACGAGGGTGGCCGGTGGAACTGCCCTGGACCTGACCAATCACTGGGGGTTCCGGGTACAGTTGGCTTTATGTGGCAGATGCTGGCGGGTCCTCCCAATGCCAACCACCAAATAATAATATCTCTAAAATAAAATATAACAAAAAATAAATGAATTACAAAGGAAAAGAAAAAGAACAACAACAACAAAAAAGTGCTGAATACGATGGGCAGACCCCCTCCTGAGGGTCTGGTGGTTGCCCACCAATCAGCCTCACCCTACTCTACTCTCTTTATATATTCTATTATATTCTAATGCAAGACAAGCCTCTGTCACTTGGGCTTGGGGAGCTTGGCCCTCTTGTATTACACTACTGCCATAGCAGTGCTTTAGGTCTGCTCTCGTGATGGTTGGGTCTAGCGTCTGCCCCCCACCCCCACTCCACCCCCAGCCAATGAACACACACACACAAACATACACACAAACACATTTACTCTCACTGTGTCCTTTGCACTGCCTTATCTCTCTCTCTCTCTCTCTCTCTCTCTCTCTCTCTCTCTCTCTCTCTCTCTGTCTATATATATATGATTTTTTTAATTAATTAATTATTTTTAATTCTTTCACTTTTAATTCTTTTTTTTTTTTGTGATTATTGTTATCCCTCTTATCCCCCTTTTCCCCCTCTTTTTCGCCCCCCCCCATATGTGACCATATGTGAATATATACGCACAATCCACAGTCAGTCTGGAAATGTGCACCAGTTTCTTACGGTTTCCACAAAATGATCACAACAGGCTTTGAGATATGTTTTCTCTTGCTTGGTGTGTGTCACAGGTGTTAGCCAATCAGCAGTGCCGTATTTATGAACACCACAGTTTTCAAAAGGCATTGCAGTGCAGTGTGCTTGCCTACACAACAGGGTGTTCATCCTGTTTAAATATGCGTTTTGCTACATTTCTTCAGTGCTGAATGTGGCCCAGTCATACGTGAGGATAATGGAGTGGCCAGATTTCCTCCCCCTCTAGAAATGCCCCTGGCCATGCAAACTGTTGGCTAGTTGGCTTGTCAACAGTGCACAGCTGACAAATAATGTTAAAGTTATTACAACCATAATACCAGCATATCCAACATGTCTTACTCAGAATATGCTCCGTTCAGAATAAGGTCTAATTCAGATTATCCAGCTGAGATATGATGTTTAGATGACCCACATTTCCTGGTGGAAAATTAGCATGCATGTAAACACAGCCAGTGATGGTTCAATAGTCAGAACACACTGTAAAAACCAAATAAGCTCACAGTACTAAATTGAGGCAATCAGTTGCCACAATGTTGTTGAGTTCAGAACAAATTCAGAAAAGTTCAAGATTATCAGAGCTTAAATATTTTGAGTTACCGTTACATGTGCTCTTTGAGTACAGTAAGATTATTGATTAAGCCAACTCAAATATTTTCAGTAATTGCAACTCAGAATTTTCATTCAAACCTCTTTTACAACAAGTTAACAGAGCTGAATACATTTTAGGTAAAAAAAAACAAAACAAAACAAATTATTTCATTTTCAGTAAACTCAATGTATAGATATATTTTAAATCCAACATTTGTGTTGTCGGTACCTTTTTTGGGACCTATTCCCAGGGGCGGAAATAACTTATCACAAATACTCAAATTACATTAAGCTTTTTGGGTATTTGTACTTTTATAAGTAAGCATATAAGTTAAGCCAGTATAAGGTTATTTGAGTGCAAACAGGCCAATAAAAACCAAGACATAAGGACAAAAAAAAAAAAATGAATATTTATATGCTCTAGAAATGTCAGAAATTGCACCTCATTGTTTTTTTCTGGCAGAATCCTTTGATGAACAGGGAAACTAAAACTTAAAATGAGAAAAAATTACAGTGTCCTCTATTGATAATTTATTGAACATCAACAGTTTAAAAGTAAGGTAATGCTTCAATTTCCAGGTCCCATAATTTTATGGTAAATTAACTTTGTAATTACCAAGTAATATATTTGAAATTTCTTAGAAATTAACCACAATTACGCCCATATTTCATGGTTAATTATGTGTTAATAAGCAAGTACCATTTTCATGTAGTGGGTGGTGATTACCAGGCGACATATTTAAAATTTCTTTGAATTAATCCACAAATTACCCACAAATGTCATGGTAAAGAAGTAATCATTTGCAAGTGTCATTTTTATACAAGTAGGTGGAAATGATCATTTCATATATTTGAACTTTATTCCAAATTAACTGCAAATTCAATGTTACTTGTTGATTACCACTCACTACATGAAAACAGTATTTCCTGATTATCACATAATAAACCATGAAACCAATTTACCATGAAATTATGGGACCAAAATAACTAATAATGAGTAGTTTTTAAGATGAGTACTTTGTACTTTTACTGAAGTATTTTTCTAACACCGGTACTTTTACTTGTAATTGAGTAATATTTTAGTAATGTAACAGTACTTGTACTTGAGTACAGATTTTCAGTACTCTTTCTACCACTGCCTTTTCCACATTAACTGAAAATTCTAAGTAATTAAAGGGATAGTTCACCCAAAATGAAAATTCAGTCATTATCTACTCTCCCTCATGCCGATCAACGGGTTGGGTTTATTTTGTTAGTCCACAAAACACTGCTGGAGTTTCACAGAAAATAGAGTTGCAGAATCTCCCAAACAATGGAAGTGAATGGTGACCAGTTTTCAAATGTAAAAAAATAACAGAATAAAAACATAAATGCCTCCATACTGCTGGTCTGGTGTAATCCAAGTCTCCTAAAGCCCTGACATGCCGTTTGAACACCGTCACAACACACACACCCAGTTCAGACAGTGTGCATGTGCACGTGAACGTGGCTCCAAGCTAAGGATCTACAGTGAAGATTCAGGTCAAAAACAAGGTGTAATAAGTTTTTAGTCAATTTAGCATGTTGGGGCTTTGGGAGATTAGGATTACATCAGACGAGCAGTATGGAGGCATTTTATGTGTTTATTCTGAAAACTGGTCACATTCACTTCCATTGTTTGGGAGTTCTGCAACACTGTTTTCCTGTGAAACTCCAGCAGTGTTTTGTTGATTTAAAAAACTAAACCTGACTTTCAATTAGAATAAAGTTGAGTAGATGATGACTGAATTTTCTTTTTTTTTTTTGGTGAACTATCCCTTTAAATTGAGCATTTGGTTTTACAGTTCAGCAGGTTTGTCATTATTAAAATAGTTGAATCGATGAACTATTTAAAGAGATTTTCTCTTCATGTTTGACTCATTTACTTGTAACAGTTGACTCGGTTAATGCCTGTGAACATGATTACCTCCGTGTCTCTGGTTATTGTGTAAGCTGTATAGAACAGATAGAGCTGACGGACCGCCTACTGTAGGGAAATCGAAACCTTTCTGTCATAAAAGCTAATAAATTCTGCCATTTTGCACCATTGTGAGTCCAGAGAAGACTTCCCGCTGCAATCAGACAAACTGCACCACTCCATCATCGGACAATGGCTTTTAATCAGCAGACGCCTTTTTATAACCCAGTAAGTCTCTTTTAAATCCTTCTTTTCCTGATGTGATGACGGCCGTGCTGTCTCTGTCTCTGTCTCTGTCTCTCTGCTCCGGGTTATCTCAGGACTGTCCCGCTACTCTCTCACAGACTGCACTTGGCGTTTTCCTTGTTTTCAGCAGGAGGAAAAGACTTGCAGGGAATAATCAAGATCTGCTCTTAAACACACCAAACACTTATTTAACAACGATCTCATCTCATCTCATCTTAACAGTGCGTCTTATACTTACATAAATCTTACTTTACATCCTTTTAATAATAATAATAATCTTTCCATAAAGCGCGTTTACGAGCAGTAAGAATGACCTGAGTTATAAACTGCTGCTTCAGTCTGAGTTGTGGTTGAGAAAAGTCTCTCTGAGAGCAGGAAACATGTTGAAGTGGTCGTGATGAGTGGAACACAGCAGAACAGAGAGAGAACACAACGAAACCAAATTCAACACAGAAACAGAATTATTTCCTGCTAAATGTAGCCTGCATGTATAACTGTAAAATCTTTTATTTTGTTGAATTTTAAGTTGATTTTTTTTTAATGTCCATTCTATTATGAATTTAATGATCTGTTTTAATGTCATATAGAGATTAATGTCAATGGAAACTGTTGAACCAGGTGATTTTTTTATTCTTACATACCTAAAACTTGGCGACTTGAGCTTAATGTGTTATTTATTATTTTTATACATTTAATGAAATAATTCTTGTGCTATTTATTTGTCTTTTAAAAAAAAATAATGACAAAAACAGACATAACTCATTAGCAGACACAGAAAACAATAAACAAGAAACACAAGACCAGAATCACACTAAAGATAACACAAAGACACAATCAAAACTATACATCTACATAAACACAAATACACAACGTTAAAAATTTTTATTAAAATGTTTTTTTCCTTTTACAACCTGAATATTTAGCCAAAAGCAGAGTAGTGAAATGATAAGACAAAAATGTTTGATTATTTATATTTTAAAATTGAACAGCATTGTATGAATTTATTTGATTTGCACCGTCAATTTTGTTTGTCAAACCAAAAATAAATGAAGAACATTCAAACAAAATGTTTGATGCTAACTCAATATCAACTAATGATTACATCACCAATCAATAAACAAAATATTGCTTCTAAGTTTAAAAAAAAATCTATAATTATATATCACATAACTGAAAAAAACAGTTACATTTATAGAGGAACACCATTGTTGTTACTGATGTTAACATCTGGAGGAGTAACACCAGTGATAATCTGGAGAAAAAAACAATAATTTTAATTAAAATGGCTGCTGTGTGTCAGTCTTCAGCTATGATCAAAATCATTTAAGTATTTAGTTTAATCAATTTTTATTCAGTTTTCACCCTGTGAGATGAGCAACACCAATGTCAGATTTAAAAGCTACATGCAAAATTCTTAAATAAATCACGACATCTAAAATAAAAAAAAAACTAAGAAACTTTTCATATGCGTTTGTCCACTACACATCCTCTAATGACCTCTTTATTTATGAAGAACTTCAAAAATTCAGTGCACTATTTCAAAAAAAGTGTTTTGTGTAGCAGTAATATTACTGACATAATTTTGTGTGACTGATATTTATTTGATATCATTAATAAAAAAAATTACTCACCATTCCAATGTTCTATTTAATGTATATAATTTAAGAGTGAATGAGATTTCTGTGTGTGATCAAAGTGACAAGACATTTCATCATTGCATGGACAGTCTTCATTTATTAAGGATATATATTTCATGTGATAATTAAGGTTGAGCTTAAAGGATTTTGGTGGGAAAAAAGTGACAGCACTGTTTTTGTAGAAAGACCCACAAGTTTCTCTTTGTTGTGCAATCCTGTGTTGTGTAATGAAAAATAAATCAGCTTGATACTATGATAGAATATGGAAAAAATGAAGGCCCAAACACAGCTAATCTGATTTGTATTGTGTCATCAAATACATATTTAAGTTAACCAGAAGAACTTGAACCTGTTTTGCTCATGTACGTAGAATATATACAGTGTCCTTTATTTGTTTTTATTGTGTAAAAGCATAGGTATTGTTTAATTATACATTTAAAAACAATCCTCCTTAAATGGAAACATCTGTTGTAATCTTTGTCAGCCCTGGGGGAAATGACTGCAACCGATTGACTCATACACTGGCCTGCACTGTAATGTGGTGTACAGTAAAATAAAGGAAATATGCGCTCTTAATCTGGGAAAAAAAACTATGTGCAAGTAAAATACATATTGAATAAATGCCTTTGTTTTGACAAAAAGAATGAAGACAGGAACCAGAAGAGCCTTTACATTTGTCAGGAGTACCACAGGAGAACCATGAGAAGTATAAAGGCAATGATATTAAAAAACACAATGATGAAACAAAATACACAGATGTCCAAAATATTATTATTCCAAAATAGTTTAGGACATGAGGGGACCTCCTCATGTATGTCCCTCAGAATAATTGTTACCAGCACTAACTTCAAAAGTCAGCATTGTGTTGGTATGGGGGTGTGTTAGTGCCCGTGGCATCATGGGTAACTGTCACATCTGTGAAGGTCTCATTAATGCTGAAAGGTACATACATGTTTTAGAGCAACATGTGCTGCCATCCAAACGATGTCTTTTTCAGAGACGTCCCTGCTTATTTCAGTGAGACAATGCCAAGACACACTGTGCACGTGTTCCAGCAGTGTGTCTTCATAGTAAAAGAGTTCAGGTACTAGACTGACCTGCCTGCAGTCCAGACCTGTCTCACATTGAAAATGTGTGGTGCATTATGAAGCACAAAATACAACAGAGACCAAACAGGACTGTTGAGCAGCTGAAGTCGTATATCAAACAAGAATGAGAAAGAATTTTACTTTCAAAGTTATTAGTGTCCTCAGTTTTGAGTGTTGCTAAAAGAGACACTAACACAACGGTAAACATGCTCCTGTTGCAACTTTTCTGTGGAACTTTTTTTTAGTCCACTTTTGAACATGCCAGGATTGTGCCAGTGTCAATGCTCTAAGCTAACAGCTCCCTTAGCCTGGGGCTAACTGCTCTCTTAACCTGTGTCTCAGTGCAGTGTGAAAAGCCCTACTGAGGATGAAGTAGATCATTGACCAGTAATTCAATTTTATTTAACTCAATTTGCAATTTTTTACTTTATTTTCACAATCCTGGGGTTTATGATAAGTTCATCACTGAATTAATGAACTTAGGGTTGTGGTCTGCTAACAAAATTCTTCACCTACAAAATCAGTGATTGGTATCTCTGTATTTGACTTGGCTGTGTGAGTTAGTTTTTAATGAAGATCTATAAAATCTCAGGACTTTCAGGGAAAGATATTCTGTGTATACATGTGTACATGACCAAAAATAGAAGTAGGCCAATATAATTTGGGTTTAGGCTGATGTAGTACACTAGAAACCATGTTGATCCATTTCAATCCTTGGGGAAACCTTTCCTAATCTAAACCTTTCTAGGTTTACGATTAATAACAGATGTATCAGCAGTTAGAATGAAATCTTTACAGATTTCGTCCTGTCCTCTTTTAGAGAATCCCCTTCACTGGATCCATCCAAGGTGGTCTGCAGGAGGGGAAGTCCATCACCATCAGTGGACGAGTCCTGCCTGGAGTGGACAGGTCAGACTGCTGTCTTCATCATCATGTCAGCTTTGCTTTATTCCTCGGCTGTTAGTCTTAACATTTGGTGGCAGTGAAGTTCCAAATGTAACGTTTCATGAAACATTTTAACATAATAAAATTCTGTCTTAATTTTAGGTGTTTATTCAGCATCAGGACACATTATGCTTCATGTATTTCTTTACTTTTCAATTGAGGCTATTTTTTAACAAATATTTGTTGAGTTTTTTTCTTATAGACTAAGTTGTTGATGAATAAGGTTCAGTGTTTCTCACTTTACTTCCATAGTGTGTATCCTCGAGGCATAACACATGTTGAATGCATTTGCAGCCCCCTAAAACTTTTGCAAAGCTGCCAAAACAATTGAAACTTATTACTTTGCTTGTCCTGGAGCCTTTGAATGTATCACATGGTCTTCATCAGGACATGGCATTTGCCAGTGGCACAGGGGGCTCAGTAATTTGGAGGGAGGATGAGGGAAATTGTTTATTGTTATTGCATGTATTATTATAAATCAAATTTGTTATTTAAATGAATAAAATGTAATTATTATTGCATTAATAAAAGTAAAGATTTTTTTTTATTTGTAGTATTATCAATGGGTTATTAGAGAAACCTTATGAAAGGGGGGCCTCAGCCATAAGCTAATGCCATTTAGAGAACTTGGCATGAAAAGTTTGGGAGCCCCTGATAAAGATTATGAGGCACAGAAATAATGGGATGAAAACATTGTTCCATAGCAGCATTAGTGGTGGAAATATTCTACAGGGTGCCTTAAAGGGATAGTTCACCCAAAAATGAAAATTCAGGCATTATCTGCTCACCCTCATGTCGATTGAAGTTTGGGTTTATTTTGTTAGTCTGCAAAACACTGCTGGAGTTTCACAGGAAAACAGTGTTGCAGAATCTCCCAAACAATAAAAGTGAGTGGTGACCAGTTTTCAAACGTAAAAAACAACTGGAAAAAAACATCAAATGTCTCCATACTGCTTGTCTGGCATAAATCAAGTCTCCTGAAGTTGATGTTGGGGCTTTAGGCTAATAATGACTGAATTTTCAGAAAAATCAATAAAAAATAATAGAAGTTTAACAGGGAATAAATAAGTAATTAAGCCACATTTTGGCAATTTTTATATAATTTTTCACATTTTTGTCATAAAAAGCAACAAAATGACAGTTTAAGGTACACTATTAAACTTGTGTTTCTCTCCAGGTTCCATGTGAATTTACAATGTGGCTCCAGGACCAATGCAGACATTGCTCTCCACTTCAACCCACGCTACGACAGTCACCCTGGCGTTGTGGTCACCAACACGTTGCAGCATGGCAGCTGGGGCCCTGAGGAGAGGAAGGCCAACACTTCGTTCCCTGCTGGCTCTCAGTTCACCCTGATCATCACAGTCACTCGTGATTGCTACCAGGTCTGTAGAGCCAATCATCAACACAGGACAGGTCACATGACAGCAACATGATAACACATTTAAAACACCGTTTTCAGGCTATTATTTTAGTTATCTTACTATGTGCCCACAAAAATATTTTCTGTGTTCAGAAGTGAGACTCTAATATAAATCCATATTTTCTCTCTCCAGCTGAATGTCAATGGCTGCAGCTTTATGGAGTATAGACATCGTATCCCATTTCACCAGGTGGACACCATTTCAGTAGGCGGGAAAGTAGAAGTTAACGCCATTGCCTTCTCTACGGTGAGTGTGCTACCAGATTTAATGCAAAAAACAGTCTGGCGTTTGTGTTTCACATTCTCTGTGTTGATGCTCTTGTTTCAAATAATCCCAAACCTCATAAATAAATCAACATGTAGATGTGTAGATATGAACAGTATGACAGAAAGGTAGATGACATTAAAGGGGTTTCCTTTTGTGTTTACTATCCTGGACAGCCGGTGTTTCCTGCTCAGGCTGCGTTCCCGTCCCAGTCTGCCTTCCCAGCCTTTCCTGGTTGTCCAGCGTTTCCACCACAGCCTGGGTTCCCCGCGCAGCCTGGGTTCCCCGCACAGCCTGGGTTCCCCGCGCAGCCTGGGTTCCCAGCGCAACCTGGGTTCCCTGCACAGCCCGGATTCCCTGCGCAGCCCGGATTCCCCGTGCAGCCTGGATTTCCTCCTGCAGTGCCTGTGAGTATCAGGCAGAGTGGAGATATAATTATACAGACATTTTACAGAGCTGCTGTGAGGGCAGCTCACACAAAGTACAAGGAAATTAAACATTGTCACAACTAAACAATTACATGTCTATTTGCCCCCGGGTGAGAAGAGTCACAAGGCAGCTATTTGGCTATAAAGACACTCCTTAGTTAGATTTTTGCAACAAAAACCAGTTAGTAAGGTTTTTAAGCAACAATACTGCTTTGTTAACTTTGGGCAACAAAACCAGATGGTTAGGTTTAGGTAACAAAATAATAATTGATAATAAGTTAGGAAATATGTTTAGGAAAAGATCATGGTTTGTCTCTGCAATGTGGTTGTAAGCCACACTGGCTATTAATACCTGGGTGCAAGTAGCATTGTTGGCTGACACCTTTATGCTTATAGCATCTGTTGAACTAAGCCCACAGGGTTTTTATAAACATCTCACCTTCACTTACGTCTAGTGGTATCTGGTCATGTAGATAGTTTTGGTTTCTTTTGTCCAAGTCTGCAATATTTATCTCTGATTTCTGGTTCCAGTCAAGACACTGGAAGTGAATAGAATTTCATTCATGTGGTTAAAGTAGGAATCAATTAAAGCAGCTAAGTTTCTGAGTCAAATGAGCTACGTTAATATACACTCACTGTCCATTTTGTTAGGTACACCTGTTCAACTACTTGTTAATGCAAATATCGAATCCACCAATCAAATGGCAGCAACTCAATGCATTTAGGCACGTAGACATGGTCAAGATGACCTCCTGAAGTTCAAACTGAGCATCAGTGAGCAGCAGTTCTCCGGGCGAAATGCTTGCAGAGGAGAATGGTCAGACTGGTTCAAGATGATAGAAAGGCAACAGTAACTCAAATAACCACTCGGTACAACCAAGGTCTGCAGAAGACCATCTCTGAAGGCACAACACATTGAACCTTGAAGCAGATGGGCTACAGCAGCAGAAGACCACACCGGGTGTCACTCCTGTCAGCTAAGAACAGGAAACTGAGGCTGCAGTCCACACAGGCTCACCAAAATTGGACAATAGAAGATCAGAAAAATGTTGCCTGGTCTGATGAGTCTTGATCTCTGCTGAGACATTCAGATGGTCGGGTCAGAAATTGGTGCCAACAGCATGAAAGCATGGATCCATCCTGCCTTGTATCAACGGTTCAGGCTGCTGGTGGTGTTGTAATGGTGTGGGGGATATTTTCTTGGCACACTTTGGACCCCTTCATACCAACTGAGCATCGTTTAAACATCACAGCCTACCTGAGTATTGTTGCTGACCATGTCCATCCCTTTATGACCACAGTGTACCCATCTTCTTTTCTCAAAATAGTTTCTTGAACATGACAATGAGTTCACTGTAGTCCAAAGGCCTCCACAGTCACCAGATCTCAATCCAATAGAGAACCTTTGGGATGTTGTGGAACAGGAGATCTGCATCATGGATGTTCAGCCGACAAATCTGGAGCAACTGTGTGATGCTATCATGTCAATATGGACCAAAATCTCTGAGGAATGTTTCCAGCACCTTGTTGAATCTATGCCACAAAGAAGTAAGGCAGTTATGAAGGTAAAAGGGGGTCCAACCCGGTACTAGCAAGGTGTACCTAATAAAGTGATTGGTGTGTGTGCCAAGAATGAAAAAGAGAGCTAGACAGGTTGCTGTGGCTTTTTTCTCACCTCTGCATAGCTGAGCAATCATGGTGTGAGGAAGTGGGCGTGGGTGTCAGATTGTCAGTTTTGGAAAGTTACAGAAATTGTCAGATGCTGGTGTGGGGGAAGGGGGCCTCTGAAGCTATTGAACCATCCAAGAAGCAGATCTGAAGAAGCATACTGGCAACTTAACACCTAAGGACAAAACAGACAAACTAAGCAGTTAGTTAATACGAGAATAAACTTATATTCTGCAGGATATTACTACTTTCTAGAGAGCCAGAACATGGTTCCTCCTGCAACTATGAACTGTTTCCGGGCTGAATTTCTGCAGAGGCAAACTCTAAAGAATTAGACAATCATTTGAGGTAGACATGATCCCTTGTGGCAGAAATACTGTAAGTTCTGTTCAATATTGACCACTGCAGGTCACCTAGAAGATAAAGAAAATTATCAAAGCCAGGAAGACAAACAAACCTGTCTCAATCATCAGACCACAATCAAAATCCACATGTCCTTTTCTTTCTTCTCTTTCTTTTTCTTTCTTTTTCTTTCTTCTTCTTTCTTTCTTCTTCTTTCAAAAATCCACATCCTTTTCTGTAAAAGATCACAGATGACAAAAATCAACTGCTCTCTGGAACATGTTACTTTTCTGATCACACTCTGTTATGTCATGCACAGCAGGTTTATTTCATTGGCTCTTTCAAAAGCAAACTGTATCACAATCTGGAGCAATGACTGTAAAGAAAGGTGTAAAACATGACTCCACTTCCCCCACTGTGCAAACCTGAAGCCAAAATATCTCAGATACGAGCACTGCCATGTTGCACTGATGACGTCATTTAGAGCCAGAGTCTGTGCAGCAGACCAGGGTTGGAGCGTTGGAAAACAGGGTTGGGTTTACAACCTGTATTGCAGGGGTGACTGAAATGCTTTGGCTTCACTTTTGCAGAGCTCTTATGAAGTCCATTTTATATACAGTTGTTGATGTGAACTGGTAGCAAACCAGCAGCAGTTTTATCATCTTTAGTCTGTAAATAAGTCATGCTCTTAGATTAAAACATGAATGGATTTTGAGCACCTTTGTCAGAGATCGGAACTAAGTAAGTACAGATGCTTTGTTACTGTACTTAGTTACTATTAGTTTCTTAGTTTTTTCAGTTATCAGCACTTAAGTATTTCTTTTTCTGACTTTCTGACATTTTATCACAAATACCTGTTCTTTTTATTCCCTACATATTCAAAACAGGCTCCATATTAAAATATAAAAAGTTGTAACAAATCAAAAAAGACATAAGACATAAGACATAAGACAAAACAGTGTGAAAGGTGCGAAGACGAATATGATGTAATAAGACAAAAATTACGTGACAAGATGAAAACAACGTAATAATACATAACAAGACAGAAATTATGTAAAAGACATAACAAGATGAAACAAATGTGAAAAACAAGACAAATTTGATCTAATAAGACAAAAATTATGAAAAAGACGAAAATGGTGTAACAATACATAACAAGACAGAAATTGTGTAAAACATGTTAACAACACACAACTGACATAACAAGACAAGATGTACCAAGATGAAAATGATGGAAAAGACCTAACGAGGAAAAGTATGTAAAAAATGTCACAAGACAGAAAGAAGACAAAAGACATAAGACAAATGATGTAAAAGATGTAACTGAATTTAGAAAAGGAGGTTGCGCTTCAACAATAGGATTCTCAGTGGAGTGCTAGACCCAAAATCCAGTAAGCATATTTCAAAAAAGTTGAAAGGGTAGCACAGCTCAAGTCTTCAAGTCAGGGAGGACAAAATACATTTCAGTTGTTTATTTAGCTCACATCACAAAAAGCGAACGCTTACAGGTTTTGGCACAAAGCCTTCATCAGAGCGTTTAATTCTGTGAGATTGAGAAAATCACTATACCCACTTGAGGAGGAGATGTCCTGAAGAAACTGGCCCAAACAGAAATGTTTTGGATATACACACTCAACACTATGGCACCAAATGGACTTAATGATGATTTCAGTCTAAAATGTTTTTTGGGTTAGAATTTAATTTTTTTGTGTGTTTTTTTCATGTAAGGTACAGTTTCAATATTGAAAGATGACCAGTAATAATGCTTTGTGAAATGTAATGTTATATGGAAGGGGGTCATCTGTAATTGATACCTGTATTGTAAGGCATGGAAAAAGAAAAGTGATTGGTCCTTGAATAATTGGGTCCAGCCCCCAGCTGTGTGCTTTCTCTGCCCTTGTATATATCACCAAATTGAACCTGCACAGTATTACAAACACTCTGATGAAGGCTTTGAGCCGAAACGCATAAGCGTTTGTTTTTTGTGATGTGAACTAAATAAACAACTGAAATGTGAGTATTTTGTCCTCCCTGACTTGAAGACTTGAGATGTGCTTTCAACTTTTTTGTTGTAAAAGATGTGTCAGTACAAAACAAACTGAGAGGGAGACTTAACTGTGGACAAAAGGTGAGGTTCAGTTAGCTTTGCACAGAAACAGTCAGTAGAAATGTCCTTCAGAGGACGACTTTTAACTTTTATACTTTGAGCACATTTCAGAGCCTGAACTTTTACACTTTCACTGCAGTAAACAAGTTGAATCAGAACTTCTACTTTTAGCAGAGCCTTTTTTACACAACTATCTGTACTTCTACTTGAGTAAAGATTGTGTGTACTGTTGCCACCTCTGGTATGTGTATAATTCATTTTCTGACTCTGTCTCTGTCCAGGTTGTTCCATACAGGAGCCCCATCAATGGTGGACTTGCACCTGGCAGGACCATCACAATCCAGGGGACTGTCCATCCCAGTGCCACAAGGTTTGACTTGAGAAACTATTGCTTAGATGTCACTTTGACACCAACATTACAGAAATTAAATGTCACAACGTTACTACTCAACACTGAGGTCTGTGTGTGTAGAGGAGTTGAGATGTGTGTGTGTGTGGTGTGTGTGTGTGTGTGTGTCTGTGGTAGAGAGCTGGTCATATGAGATGACAGTTTTCCCGCAGTTGCAACAGAAATCATGAGACAGCATGTTGATTTTGGACACTCTCAAGTTCCTGATATGAGTACGACCTCTCTCCACTTGGCTCACTGCACTTCTAATCTTGTAGCCAAAGTTTGAAGTTAACTGAACTGCATATAAGAATTGTGTATGTGCAGCTGATTACGGTGTTCCCTACTTTTACAACATCTGATGACAGATAATCAAATGAGGTGGCTGAACGTGCCCTTTCACTGCAACTACAGTACGATTAGTTATGAAGCAAATGAAATGTAGTACCAGACTTTGAGGAAATACTGCACATAATGTAGTACATTATACACACATGGCCTTTATTTTTATCAGCAGAACAACAGAAGGTGGTAAATGTGGATGACCTTCCTCATGCCATGCGTGTCTGAGTCAGTCACATCATAAAATAATCTGTGGATTCTGTTCAGTTTTTCTGTGGTAGGGTTTGTTCTCCAAACATAATGTGACCACCTTTTCCTCGTTCTAAAGAGAAGCAATGCCAGTTTATCAGCTTTCACAAGAGGTGGCAAAAGTCCACACATTCTGTACTCAAGTAGAAGCACAGATACTTGTGTAAGAAAAGACTCTGGTAAGACTAGAAGTACTGATTCAACTTCTTTACTCAAGAAAAATGAAAAAGTACAGACTCTGAAATGTATAAAGAATATATAAAAGTAAAAAGTACAAATTTCTCGTGGCTGTTTCTGTGCAGAGCTAAGTGAACCTCACCTTTTCTCTGTGATCAACTTTCCCTACATAATTTTCATCTTCTTACACCTTGGTACATCATTTTCATATTGTTACATCTTATGTCGTATTTGTCTTGTTGAATCTTTTACATCATTTCCGTCTTTTAAAGTCTTTGTGTCACTTTCATCTGATGCTGAAGGTAACCCTTTTTTTGTGACAGCTTTTTATTTTGTTTTCATCTTGCATTAAAACTAAAGTCACAAGCCTGTTTTGAAAATGTAAGGAGTTGAAAGTACAGATTTGTATTCAAATGTAGGGAGAAGAAGTAAAAAGTTGTCAAAAAAATAATTACTCAAGTAAAGTACAGATACCTGAAAAATATACTAAGTACCTAAGTACAGCAGTAAAGTATTTGTACTTAGTTTCTTCGCATCTCTGACTTTCACTTAAGCAATCTAATGACACACTATAGCTAAAGTTGCTGCTCAGAGAAGAGCAAACCTTTCAAAAACATAAAATATGTGCCCAATTCTGAGAGTTTAATGGCCTCAGAAAAGCAAATAAAAAATTATAGCTGCTGCGCAGCAATGGTCGGGGCCGGGCAATTTTAGGCAAAATTAGGCAATTCTGAGCAACAAGCAGAGTGTAGGAAGATGAAAAAAAGGTGGCATTCTAATGTGCATTTTACATCAGTTGAGGCTTGAACTCACAATTTCTGGCACAAGAGACTCTGCATATTGACTGATAGCTAAGCCAAATAAACAGGGAAAAGAGACAAGGGATAACAGGGAAACGTGTTGATAAAGAGTATTTATCTCTTCCCAAAACTCCCTGAATCATAATTATTTAAATCTTAGCAGTCTCTAATCCACATAGCATGATACCTGAACATAAGGCTTTCACATTTGAAAGTCCATCCTGCTTAGCTGAGGCTCGAACTCACGACTTCTGACACTGAAGTCCGCCTTTTATCTCACTGAGCTAATTGGCAAGTGACAGTTCATGTGTGGTTTCACAAATTGACTAAGCCAAGGATCAGGGTGCCAGGCAGCAGCCATCCATGCCATGGAAAAGCAAATTTCAAAGTGAAAGTTCCAAAGCTGTAGCACATATGGTTGATTTGTTGTGAATTTTCAAAGTTTTGAAATTTAGAGGCTTGCTGTAGCGCCACCATCAGGACTATTGTCTTGTGTTTCCAGTTGAGGAACATCTGGCATGGGACTGGACCTTTGTGAAAAGTTTGGGTAGATTTCTCATATGGAAATGTTGTACAAGCTGAGGCTTGAACTCACAACCTTCAACACCAAGAACCATCCTCTAGTCTCACTGAGCTAACTTTGGGAAATGGAAACACCACTTGTAGCTTCACAAATTGACTAAGTCAGTCACCTGTGTGCAAGACAGCAGCTGTTAGCATGTAAAGGCAGATTTCAAACAGCTGTCAAAAATTCAGTTATTGAGACAAAAATCCCAAAATACACAAATTGCATCTAGACAGCATGGAGATGTTGGTCATTAGTTTTTAACAATGATTTATTGGCTCCAAAAGTGAAAAATTGATGTTTAAAAATGCCATTTTTGCATTGACTCCAATTGTTTGCATGAGGGCGAAATTCAAAATGCTGTAAAAAATTCAGTTTTTGAGATAAAATTCTGATATTTTCCAAACATCATCTACCATGACTCCAAAATTTTGTCATTTTTTTTCATGAACATTGAAAATGTATTTAGCAAGAATTTGCAAGTATATGTTTATAATACCGTTTACAGTCAAACATTTTGATGCACTGTAGGCTCAATTTTTGATAAATCAAAAATCTGTGTGGATCGTTTGTGTAGGACAGTCTGAAGATGCTCTGTAGCAAGTTTGGTGCCAATTGATCAAAAATTGTGGGAGGAGATAGGTTTAATAAGTTTTACAGTTTTTGAAAAAAACAGAGTGATGGACTTCATGAATTTGCAATAGGTTTAAATGTACAAAAGTTTCTTCAGTATTGGGGCTACATTGTGGTGAAAGTTGTAAATCTGTAGCACATATGGTTGATTTATTATGAATTTTCAAAATTTTGAACTTTAGAGGCTTGCTGTAGCGCCACCATCAGGACTATTGGCCTGTTTTTGCAGCTGAGGCAATCTGACATGGGACTGGACCTTTGTGCAAAGTTTGGTCATTTTTCGTGCATGGGAAGTAGGATTTCCTCGGAAGAAGAAAGAAAGAAAGAAAGAAAGAAAGAAAGAAAGAAGAAAGAAGAAGAAGAACATGCAGGATTACAATAGGGTCCTGGCAGTTTAGGCTGCCCGGCCCCTAATAAGAAAATGTAGAGATTATACAGTGATGCCTCAGAGACATTATAGATGTTTTTCAAAGGCTAGTACAGTAGTAGTTCTTCTGACTAACAAACTGACCTTTTATCTGTAAAACTGGTGCAGTTCCCCTTAAAGAATCTGTAAAGCAACAATAAATGTGTGTTCTGAGTTTGTCAAACTACAGAAACGTGTGTTTTTCATCACCCAGACAAATTTGAATGATTCAAAAAATCACTAAGTATATAAAATTAGTTCTCAAAATTATGAAAAAATTAGCAGTTTTCTCTGCTCTGAAACACTGGAGACATGTCCACTCCACTGTCTCAGTGACAAACACCACTGCAACCTGAAAACAATCTGAGACATGGACACTCTGCAGCTTTATTGGACATGTCCAAATATGTTTGAGCCACCAGAGCCAGAGGACAGTGACAGGATGATGTATATTTTTTTTCTTCTGTGTTGGGGTGTTGGAACTGAATTGAGCTGAAGTGAACTGCTGGGCTGATGTGGACTCAGAGAGTCACTGAAGGTACATTTGTAATTGACCGTTAGGGAGGGTGAGGGGAGGTTGTGTTGTTTGTGTGTCGGTTCATGGGTCTTATATATTGTTGGGGGACCATGGCATGACACGTCACTGAGCCATTTTTCAGGTCCGCCCAAAAAATCCCGAACACAGAAATCTTGAACAACAGTTTAATGGTCTAACTGCACAATTCAGTTCTCAGTGTTTTCATGTTTTCAGCAACTATGTTCAAACATGTAGAAAGAAAAACTCTTTCCTTTAAAGTTTAAATGTAAGAAAGCGCTGTTGCAGGAGGCCTGGTCTCATGTTGTCTTCTCTCTGTCCTCTGTTTCCTCTCAGGTTTAATGTGAATCTTTGCCATCCCTCTGGCATCGCTCTGCATTACAATCCACGGTTCAATGAGAACATTGTGGTTCGAAACAGCAAGCGGGGCGCACAATGGGACAGTGAGGAGCGCAGCGGCGGGATGCCCTTCCACAGGGGACAGCCTTTCACGGTACTTCAATATATATTTGCATATATGCACAATATGGATTTCTATCAGCTGATACCAATAATTTCATGTTTCTGTATTTTAAAATAAATTCATATAAACTGTGGAGAATAAGAAAGGTGAAGATGCAGTGAAGAAAGATGGATGACACGCTATCAACAGTATACCAGGGTATTAAAAAATCTTGACGGCATGATTTTCTATACAGTCAAAACATACAAATGCTCCTCTTTCTATTAAACTGATTTGTAGATGCTTTAATGAGATGATGCATTGTAGTAAGTAGAGTATTGAATATGTAAGTTTAGCGAGCGTGAGAGAGGGTGAGTGGCAGACTGATTACTGTCTATGGTGGCAGTGACTGAATGTGAGCTGAGCAGAGGAAAAAGTGAGCAGTGAAGTTGTCACTCTGGCAGTGAATGTACAGTTTAGTTTTACAGTTAAGCAGAGCTCCTGAGTGTGTGTTTTGGCATATGTTGAGGGAGTTCTATTTGCAGTGGAGTGCTCTTGAGTTATGCTGACCATACACTAAGGGATTTTGAAAAGACTTGTACAAGACTTCAGCCTGACACCCTCTCACATCTAAAGACAATCATCTGTGACAACATCTGTCAAAAGTCATAGAGTTTAAAGTCACAGACTAAGATTTTGCAAAGACTGAGTATCTTTCAGGGTTACTATTCACAAGACAACAACTAGATTATTTTGGTATTGTCCCTACTAATATATTTTTGGCAAGGTGTCTGTATATTTATTTCCAAATATATTAATTTTGAATTTCCACTTCCCGACAATGTATTGTTTTTGAAAGTATTACCTCAAACAAAACAGTACTACATTGTTATTTTGACCCTATTAATTGTGAAGTCTCACATCCATAAATCGATATTTTCCAATCATAAACCATCTTTTGTTGTTTGAAAATGAAGTCAAACAATACATTCATTTCATCGTATATTATAAAAACAAGAAAGCAATCCAAACATTTTGAAATAACAATTTATGCTCCCTTTATAACATATTTATTCATTATTATTCATTTCAGTTTTTTGTATGTTAATGTTGCTGTTTGTCAATAAAATAACTAAATAAATGAACAAATAAATAAATAAATAAATAAAATAATTAAATGAATAAAACTTAGTTATGCTGGTTGCAACAAGAGATCAACAACCATATAAATGGTAGACAGAAATATTTAGTGTAAATAAAAAATCTTTAGTATTGGCTAAATAAATAATCAAACTCACTACATGGAGATTATATATTTGGAGTAAAAAAATCTAAGGGAGGGAGACGATTAAATGAATTATTTATCAAAGTAGCTATTTAAATATTAACCACATCAAGCAAATTATTTCCACATTTATTTTCTTACTCTTTTTTTATATGTTACTTCTGTGGCTTCATATAGAAACACTCTGCTGTAGGATCCTGATCCCAAGAGAAAGAGTGAGAGAAACACTAATAAATAAATAAATAAATAATAAATTCATATGCAAAGAAAATTCCATTACAACTGGACTCCGTCTCCTGCAGCGAGTGTGTCCTTCTCCTGTCTCATGCACACTAACACATGAGCCAAGACTTATCATAATGTCCATGAATGTTCTCATTCGTCCAGGTCATTGTAACCTCAAGAAAGGATTAAATTGAAGGCAACTGGACTTGTTTATATGTCAGGGAAGATGTTTCTTCTCTCATCCAAGAAGCTTCATCAGTTCATGCGTGTCAGACTAGTCTGAGCTAGACTTAGACAAGCTCAGACTAGTCCAGTTGCCTTTGATTTAATCCTTTCTTGAGACTTAACATAATATTAAACATGTTAGATTTTATTGGAATGTCAAGACAAGGAAAAAGACTGACCAAAGACGGCTCAGACGGGACAGCTGGGATGAATATGGACTCCAGTAAGTCTTGTGATTTTACAGTGAATCAGTTCAAAGGTCATTAGGTGTAAGACCAGCATGAACTTTTCTAGTAAAAAACACCAAAAAACTACAGTAAATTCTACAATATATCTTCTGAAATAAAGTCAGTCATTATGATATTTCACAGTTCTGAGCCATAAGGTCACCAGTGAATTCAATCTCAAAACATAGTCAGACATTAGAAATCTGACTTTGTTCTCTTTTGATCCTCTGCTCCTGAATAAATGTCAGTGTAGATACACAGAAGAGAGAGGAACAGATGGTGATGTTGAATTTGAGCTTATCAAATCATACAGGAATTATCTGACTGATTTACCTGACTTTTCCCATTCTATAAAATTATTACCAGAATGTCTGTCAGAATACAAAACTACATTAAATGTTAGATTCTGACTCTTCTGAAAGCAGTTTCGGTCCAGTTTGAAGCAACCAATCATGTCTTTAATAAGGAGGCCGATGTGTTTTTATAGGACAAGTCTTTTTCTTGTTTCAATGACAGCATTATTTAACATAGCACATGATTGTACTGATCTCTGCCCTGAATACTCCACATTTCAGAAGGAGAGAATGAAAGATGAGGATTTTTAATCCTACAAACCTAACACACACCATAACCACAGCCTCTCAAAGAAGAGAGAGAGAAAGACAGAAGAGAGAAAGAAATAGAACACAAAAGACAAACACTTAAATTAAATTGTGTCTTTAAAACAATTTATACTCATCTTTCTTCTAGTTTTACTTGAGTATCCAGTGCTTTTTTCCCCTCATAATTGTGTCAATCTATAATATTTACTTACTACTTACTTACTTACTTACTTTATTACTCTGAGTAATATGGTGGCAGTGATGCACAACTTGACACAGTTAAGTTCTTTTACTTACTTTTCCCAAGGTAATTGGTTTCCTTTTTTTAAAGTAAACTGAACTTGTTAGAATTTACAGTGCACATAGCAGGCCTCTGCAGTGGAGTACAGCTAATGATCTTTCAATGAGAGCAATGTCCCTAAAATGATTGAACCATTGTTTTATAGATGGAGTTTCAGGGGAGAAACATGAGTGTATTATGGTCTTTTTGACCACGGTTAAACCTGCAAATATGACTTTTCTAAGGGCTAATCTGATGTTCTCACTGAGAGAGGGGTCGTTGTGAAGTAATCAGGAATCAGGAATTTCAGGATCTTTTCAAGATATTTAGCCACTTTAGACCAGAGATGGATAGATAAATAGATACAAGGGGAAATTCCCAGAAGACAACAGTATTCTGGCTACATTTAGCACAGTTTGGACTGTCTGTAAACTTTATTTTGAAGCGCCTGTATGTTGTGTTTTAAAATGTACAGTACATTTAAGTTAATGGTGAACAAACTGGTGTGCTGGGTTTGAGATCACTTTCTTTTGTGGGACACTGGTGACTCCTAGTGGTGATTTCAAAAGACACATGTTTGTTACTTTGTTATCTTCAAGATGTGTGATTTTTGAAACTGTCATTCTCTTTTCTTTCAGTTGACTATCTGTTGTGAGAGTCATTCCTACAGGATTGTGGTCAATGGGATGCAGGCACATAACTATAAACATCGTTTCAGTTTCCTCCAACAAATCACCAACCTGGAGATCGATGGTGACATCACTCTGACCTCTGTGACAGTGTAGACATCCGGGACATCCAGGACGTCTTACTCATCAACTATTTTCACTGACCACAACCACTGCATTTATTAGTGGCTTCATTCTAATTGATTACTTTGGATATTTACTGGATATTGTATATTTGCCTCCTGTGTATTCCTTCTACAAATAATCATCTTGTTTTTACATTATTATACAATATTAATTTCAGCTCAGCCTGGGTCAGGTCAGTAGTGTGGGTTTGTCTATAGGCATTCAAGTGCAAGGTGGAGACAAGGTAACCAAAACAGCAAACTGCACTTAAACCCACCATAACTCCTGGATTTCACTCAACATCAGGCTGAATGCAGCTAACAAAGTGAAAATATCCAGTGGGAGATTTGTCTGACATGTATTTCATTTAAAAATGATAAGTGTCTCTAACAGTTAATACTGTTGTGCAACACAATTGCCTCTTAATTGTTGAATCATTAGTGCTTTGTGAAACATTGAAATTAAACAACAGTGTGACAACATATGTTCTGGTGTGATGAATTGTTTCCTGCAAATACCTTGTAGTACATAACCACACTATTAATAGTTAGATTTTCCCTTACTTTTAGTTTATTGGTCTACGTCTGTGCTCAGTAAATTTACAGCATTTCTACAGAAGATAAATTCCTAATTCCTTCATCAAAAACACACATTTTTCCTCTTACCTTTAGTGCTCATGTCGGAACTGTTTTCTTTGAATCGAATTACACCTGACAGCACAGAAGGAAGTTTGCATGTATTCATGGATGAGAGGCTCATGATAGATGATGCAGATGTAAACATTAATGGTGCCCTCAGCTGATTGATAACCTTTCATTCATGAGTAGATGCACGCTTCCTTCTGTGCATTGATCCATTGGTGGGTGTAGTTTGGTAGAAAGAAAGTAGTTCCTACATGAAACTGCTCACAATAAACGGATTATCTTGAGTAACCGGGTCATGATTTCTGGAGAGAGACATTGCTGTTGAGTTTTTCAAATGTAGTTTTTGGGGCTTTGAGCACCACAGGACTGGTGCCATCTAGTTCCATTATACTGGAGAGAAGGCAGACATCTCTATGACTGATACCTCCAATTCAGGCCAAATCAGCCTGTAGTGCTATTTATCCATAAGATGCATAATTACAACAGGCTAGAGGAAAAATATGTATTCAACTGATCAACTGGACAGATAACTATACAACTGTAATGCTGGTAAAGATCAGATTGGAGTAGCTGATTCTGAGTCAGAGACAGCTGTCTCAACATGTCCCTCATCCAGATAACACACACAGAATGACTCCCTGAGTCTCTCAGGGCCAAATGCAGCCTACATTCCTTTCAACATTTCATCTCCAACATAAAACTGCTCACTTGTGAGTTTGCAGCTAAAATGTTTACGAGCTGGCTTCTAAAGGCAAATGGCTTCTTGCTTCAACAGCAGGGTGCGATCTGTGAAAAAGACAGAGGGGTAGCGTCTGGGTAGCTCAGTTGGTAGAGCGTGCGCCCCATATATGGAGGCTGTGAGTCCCCCTGCAGTGGCCATGGGCTCCACTCCCGCCTGTGGGCCTTCGCTGCATGTCATTCCCCGACTCTCTCTCCCCATTTCCTGTCATATCTTCAGCTGTCCTATCAATTAAAGACATAAAAAGCCCAAAAACATATTTAAAAAAACAAAAAACATAGGGTATTTGTGATGTAAAATTGTTGAAATAACTGGCTAAATTAAGAGGTTTAGTGCTGTTTTTTTAAATGACCAGAGTGCACTATGACGCACGGACGCAGACACACACTTATAATGTGACTGCTTTCAGGTAATTTAACCAATGTTCACAAGTTTGCACAGGCTAGATTAGTCTACTATAACTGAGCACACAATCAAGTGTTAGACTGATTTCATGAAGAGTTTCATCTAGTTGAACATGAGAATATTCTGCAGCTGTCAGTCCACATGAGCACGCCGTCTCCCTGTTTGACTGTCTGCTGCGTTCACAGACGCCTCACTCCGCAGAAACTACTCTGTGTCTGATCGGAGCTTTAGCTTTAGTCATTATTCCTAAAAACTTAAAAGTGGTCGTCTATTAGTAGCATTGAAAGAGGAGGAGACCCATAGACAGACAGAATGTGTTCAGTTTTTCAGGTCATAAATAGTCTCTTTGAGACTCTGTGAGAGTCTTTGAGGGTCTTCACTACGGGGGCTGTGACAGACTGTACAGAGTACAGAGGGGAGGCGGTGGGAGGGTGGGAGGAAAAATAATTCAGCAGAGGCAGGGATATACGGAGCAGAGGGGGTGGAATCCCCCCCAGCAAATTGCACCCTGTCAGCTGTGACTATCATGCCTGAAGGAGCTGAAGGATTTAATCAGAATCAGGTTTATTACCAAGTAGGTAAATAAGTATCAACATACTGCAAATCAAGAAGCATTGGATAGAAAAATAGAACTGACAATAGCATATGAAACAATAAAACATTTGTTTTAACTGAAGAAAATGTACAATATGACTGTTATTTAAATGAAGCAGCTGGACAGTTTGTGCAGGAATGTGCAAAAGTTCACAGTACAAAAGATAAAGAATATTTAGAGTCCAAGACAGAGTCCCAGCATTGATACGATGGCAGTGTAAGAGTCAGTGTCAGTGAATGTACAGTATGACACATTCTGTCAAAACAGAGACTTGGGTGGGCAAAAAATTAGCTTATTTCTTTGTTTACTGGTGCGGCCAGCAGCAGTGGAAACTCCAGGTTATGATGTACTAAATCAGCACAAGTGCATTTAAAAGCATAGTTATTACATGACCCCACACAGACTGCAGAACTCTTTCTACTGTTCCAGTTTCATAAATATGTCATTTATAACATCAAAAGTCTGGAGAAATCCAAGTAGAGGAAGGTATTAAAGTAAAGTATACTATTGCTGGCCATGTTAAAAAAAAAAACAATTGATTTATAAATGTCTTCTTGTCTGATGTCCACACAAAAGGTACAGCGCTGTCCACAATCAAGCAGATGTTACATGAGACATGGAGTTGTAGGCAGAACAGTGAATGTGCATGAGGAAATTATTAACTCTTAAGCACATAAATGGGTTAAAATGATCCAATCAGTTCATTTTCTTGCAATGTCTCTATAATGAAAACAAACATTACTTAAAAGTTAACATGATTAAATTTATCTTCACCATTGTCAACGTGTTGATTAGTGCCAATTTGACAGTCATGAAAATTTTGAAATGTGATTCACAAAGTGTGGGCTGCGGCCCACTGGTGGGCCGTGAAGGTCATGCTGATAGGTCATGAGAGGTCATGAAAAATAAATTAATAAATAATTTTTAAGTTTCAATTTTATAAGTCTGAAATTATCATAAAATATCTATGATCCATTATAAAAAAGTAATAAGAACTAATAAAACAAAGTCACTGGATTTCAAATAGGTGTTATTCTTTGGTAACCTGTCACATTAACGCCAGAGTGTATCTTGTATCTCGTCATTGGTATGATTCGTCTCGTGTGTTTTCAGATTTCAAATTGGGCTGCGGCATTCTTAAGTTTGGGAATGGCTGTTACAGAGGAGAATTTTATGATTTTCTGTTGTAATTTGCGTGAGGTTCTCACAAAATGCCAGCATTAAAAAGGCCTTTTTGGTGGGATCAAAATTTTCCCTCATAAGATACCTTCAGACGTTTTTCTCTCACATTCAGAACATAGTGCGGACACAAAATCTGATGAATTTGTTGCAATTTGTGTGAAGTTGACCCACACTTTTGGATAAAATGCCTTGAGTATATTTTAAGCTTATGTCATGAAATGTTTATCAGTTATTATGTGGTTTATTCTCAAAAAACATGAAATCAATGAGGAAGCAGGCTCCCAGCATCACAGCCTTTATCTTCACATCCAGGTCCATTGGAAACGAGATGCCAAAGTTATCAGCGTCTGTGAAGGCCTCCTGCAGGAACCCTCCCCACTGCTTACTGATCTGTCCCACCACAGCCGACTCATCCAGAGACGTAACCTCAAAGATGACGTCGGACATGCACCTGCAGTCGCAGCACGGCCCCCTGATCTTCAGCTGCGGCTTCCTCAGCTCATCCAGGATGGTGAACTTGGGCAGAATGGGGTGCCAGTTCTGCTCCACGCTGCCGATGCAGTTCCCAGGGGGACTGTGCACCTCCAGCTCCTGGAGGCAGCAGGGGAAGCAACACTCTGAGCACCTCAGAGGCCGAGTCAGGGTCAACACCTCCTGTCCCATGTTATCATGGATGTGCATGGTGAAAGGCCGAGCGGAGCCACACACCTGCATGATGAAGATGTCGTTCTCCTCTGTAGCTACAAACACCTGCTGCCCCAGACTGTTCTTCACTGTGTAACCGTTGTTCATCTCCCAGCCTGTGATCACCTCAGCCCAGTTCGCCCTCTGATGGACCAGCAGCTGGTCGATCTGGGTCAGGTACTCCAGACCAGGTGGGCAGCCTGCAGGGCGGCCAGGGTGTGGGCATCAGCACAGGAGCAGGAGGCTGTGGGAGTACAGGAGCAGGAGGCTGTGAGTAGGGTGGAGGAGCAGCAGGAAGAGGAACTGGATAGACTGCATTATGACCAGGCTGCATCCCAACGAAGTACACTGGGGCCTGAGGCAGAGGTCCTGGAGCTCCCTGATACATCATGATGAAGGTCTGTCTGTGGAGGGTTCCAAACATACACTACATCATACACTCTGAGAAATCAGGGTTCCAAAAGGGTTCTCTCTGAAAGGCTGAGGTTCTACCTTGTACCATTTGCTTCTGAAGAACCCTCTTTTGTAGATGCAGATTAAATACCCATCCTAAGAACCCTTGTATGAAGGAGTTAAAGGATTTTCGAAATCCTTGAAATCCTAAGGTGGGTTCTAGATAAAACATTTGGAATATAAAAAGGTTCTTGGAAGAACACTCTGAGTGTGTTCTACATAAAACCCCTGGGACAAAAAGTTTCTCTGTAGAACCCCCTTGGTGGGTTCTAAATAAAACCCTTGGAATATAAAAAGGTTTTTGGGAGAACCCCCTGTGCTAGTGCTCGAGCTAAAACCCCTGGAATTATTAAATTAATTATTAAATTAATTAGAACTGCCTAAACTGACAAATCATGAATTTATTTTTAATTTATTACATCTTCAGTTTTTCTTTTGTCATTTTGTCATCATTGCAGTCACTAATGATAGTATTTTCACATTGTCTCACCAGTGTTAATTGATTACATGTGATCATGGCAACATCACTAAAAAACCAAACAACAAAAGTCTGACTGTGTGTGTTAGCAAGAAGCCAGGCGATACAATACGCATCACAGTATGGGGGTTATGAGTCAATATATTGTGATACTAGAGTTGCAAATTTTGTGCATTTTCTTCAAATGATAACAACTGATTAATCAATGAATCGTAAGTAATTAATAAGATACCAACATTTTTTTCAAATTTCTTTGTCATCATAATTTTTTTTAAATCTCTAAGTTTAAGTTTCTTTTATTCAACAAATTGTTATGCCAAACAAAACAATGTGGAATGAGGTACAATTAACCAATTAACAATGAATCATGAATTATGTGACACTGTTCTGGGAACAGCTAGCTTGGTGAGGAGAGGTTTGCAAATTCAACTAGCTCATAGTGATAGCATGTAGCATCCAGTGAACACTTAAAGTATAGAACTGCATTATTATTTCAAACTTGTTCATTTCCTGCCAAGACAATGGTCAGATTATAATATAATAATTATATACATGTATAGTAATCATAGGCACTGGCAGACTCACTCTCATTACTTGCTGAGACCTAGAACACATTATAGCAAGAATATAAAGTAGTCCTAACATTGTAGCATCATTATCAAGTAAAACTACAGCTTGTTAGAGAACTACATATACGGTATATTTGATAAGAGTATTACCCACCACATGTGTTTTGATAAGACGATGTCTCCTGAGCAGTGTGCCAAACCACAGATGTGTGATATGTGAGATGTGTTATAAAGACGCTGTGGCCCCTCCTTAGCAACAGGTTGTTGTTTTTTTTCTTTAGCAGAGGTAGAGAGGAGTCAGGTTGCTCCTGTTGTCCTGTGAGAGCTGAGGATCCTCCTTCACTGGAGTCAACAGACCCCCAGTCTCTCAAGACTTTGCAATTTTTTCATGTGTTAAGTGACGGCTGTTGTGAAAAGGCTTATTATCAAAATGTGCACTCAGTTCATTTGGTTTTAACAATAACAAATATTAGTTGTGAGTTGACTCACACAGGTCTGTGGTGCAGGGACAGAGATCATGACTCGTTTTTAAAGGCCCACAGACCACGGGCAAGACTTTTTTGACTGGGGTGGCCCAAGTGGGTCACTGACTTATGCAGGGGTGGTATGGAGTACGTGTGTGCGCACACATATACATCAGAATAGCATTAATTTACCATCTCTCATATCTACTTTAATTACTAACATTGCAGTATTTTACAGTTTAGTACATCCCTGTGTGTTGGAAGGTAACAGATAGGATAAACAGTTAAAGATAAACAGTCCCATCAATTACAACACAACGGACAGGCACAATACAAATATAATATAAAGCCTCCATACTTTCTCTTTACTCTTTATGTCCTCTTTCCTCAGGCTGTACAGCTCCCTAATTTGTCCTCAGCTTTCTGCCATGAAAAGTTTTACTTTTATGATTTATTACTTTTTCATTTATTATTTATTTGCCCATTTGCTGTATATAGTTATTTGTGTATGGTTATTGTTTTTGTAAGAGGCACAAAGAGAGCTACAACTAACATCTCATTACAGAAGTCTGTGTTTTGAGCCACAAAGTAAAATTAACTTTGTAAAAAAAAAAATTAAAAAGCCACATACAAAAGAATAGAAAAAAAAATGCACATTTACATTTGCATTCACAAATTTTATGCATTTATTTAACCAATAGTTGAAAATGCCAACATTGAATTAATCGCTTAATCTTTAATAATGAAAAAGACGCAAAAACGCTCATTTCCCCCAGTTTTATTTATTTATTTTTTTCTAATTTAAGTTTAAGTTTTCCTATTCTTATGGCTCCACTAGACAAAACTATATCAAATTGTGCCATTTCTAGATGTTTAATTAGGTAAATTCTTGGGGGCACTTGGGGTGGCAAATCAGACTTCAGGGGTGGCCAGTGCCCTATACCCATTGCATTCCTTTTTTGAGCAACTGCATATACATAATTCACACATTCATTACCAAGAACAATTTGTGCTAATTCTTTGTACATGCTTAGGTCATGGTGGCCTCCTTTTATTTTATTTTATTAAGGAAGGAAAACGGGAACACTTTAAATTAAAAGGAAAAAGAAATTTAATATGAACAAAAATGCTGTACACATCAGATCTGTTATTTATAAAGGACAATGTTCAATTCAACATTTTTCTTTGCTTTTTAATATTGTGATAAATATTGTATCATGGACTTTTCATCATAGTTGGGTGCCATGAGTATTTGTTATCCTTACTGCGTCACAAAATAATGGGTTGGTATCTAAAAATAACCAAAAACTATCATTATTTTGAGAATTTTTTTTCATTATTTTGCGATACTAAGTCATTATTTCGAGAAAGTTGGTGGACATTGGCTTCCATAATGCACGCAATGCATGCATAGTGTTTGTAGTAAAACATGACACATAAGCTGTTGGTAGAATAATCACTTTATAGTAGAAGCATTATACCACGTGACCTCACACAAATTGCAACAGAAACTTTCAAATGTTCTAATCTCATAAATTTCCTTTATGACATATGAAAAATCTGCTGAAATCCAAGTGGGGGAGGTACTGAAAAATACTGAAATCAGTGATGCTAACATTTCCCATTGCCACCCATATTAAAGAACTGAATCATGCACGTTTTCATGTCTGATATCCACACAGAGAGTTCAATACTGTCATTTTTACATGAGATGTGGAGTTGGATGCAGTACAGGGAAAGAGCAAAAGGAGAATCTGAAGCATTCGATGCATAAGTGGGACAAAATCCCGCAGTGAGTTTGTTGTCTTCACTGTGAAAACAACATCTAATGTACAATTTTATATGTTTAGATGAGTCAGAGATCAGCATCATTGAGGCTGTCAGCAGCCCTAAGAAGAGCTGCACTCGGTCCTCCAGACTCAGAAAACACTGATGTGATAGCTTTTATATGAACTGTTTAGACTGAAGAATTGTTGTGGTTTTATAATCTGCCTTTTCTTTTCTTTTCTTTTCTTTTCTTTTCTTTTCTTTTATTACTATGGACCCTCTTGTGAGTCTTAAATAAAGTTTGAACTGAATTGAAAAAAGTTGAGAAAACTCAAAATTTCAAGGCAAATTAAAGCTGCAAGCAGCAGGGTCCTCGCACCGGACGGTGCTCGGGCCCTAATTACTGCAACAGATTTTTGAGTTTTGAGCCCAACTCACAGTCTTAACTTTTGAAAAGGTTTTACCGACTAGTAAGGCTGATTTTTAGAAACCCCTGCAGAGTTGTATTTCAAAAATGATCGAGTAAACTCATTGAAGTGAAAGTGAATAATGCTTAATATCTGAATATTTTCAGTTAAAGCCATTTAATTTTCAGGAACCTAAATAATGACATTTAGGGTTCACAGCTCATGGCAAACCCCTTTTTAGTTTATGTCAAAACTTAGCAGTTTAAGCTGGGCTCAGAACTAAAAAATATAGAGTAGAAAGTTGCCTTAAAATTTTAAAAGTTTTTTATTCTTTTTTGTTTATTTGTTTTTACAGTGTTGCAATATCTTTGCGATGGAAACAAATTTTACTGAAAAGCTAACATGTTTTAAGTTTGTATTCATTATCGCCAACATTTATATCAATTACTGTAATGCCAATTTGCCAGCAACAAATATTTTATCCTACGTAATATAAAAGTTCTATTGTGAGTGATAATTAAATAATTTTGCTTTAAATTTATATTAATCAATGCCAACATTTATATGGATTTGTGTCAATTTATGTCACCTTGAATACAAGAAGCCTGTTCTAATATAGTGATATAGTGTCAGGGTTTTTTTTGTTTGTTTGTTTCTTTTTTTTTTTGGTAGGATCATATTTAGATGATTTTCAGAACTTTCCCTTCACATGATTTGTCTGAGGTTGTCCCTCACTTAGGAGTAAAATGCCTGGACTATACCAGGCGACTCTACGGTGCAGCAGGGAGTCAGGCTGTAGTTAGTCTGCGTGTCCAGCAGAGGGCGCTGTTTGAGCGTCTGTAGCTGCACATAGTGACCGCTCAGAGCTGTCTGGGAGCAGCCAGCTTTGATAACGTTAGCTGCAGCCAGTGTGCGGCTGCTGTTCCCTACGAGCCGAGCTGAGCTGAGCTGCTCCCACTAACCAGCTGTGCACCGTCTGCTGTCCCGGAGAACAGTGAGTATCCCTTCTTCTTCTAATAAAGTGTGTGTGCTCAGAGAGAGAGAGAGAGAGGGGACAGGTTTGTCAGGGGACAGCAGTGTGAGACAGAGACAGACAGGCAGCGGGCTCACTGGATCATTTTCTCTGGATGTGAGTGTTGTTGAGCAGAAATGAGGGCAGAGAGCTGAGGCTGACTGGAGACAATTAGGCTAGTTAGCTAGCTCCACTGCTCATCCAAAGTTCAACACAAACACAATGAATGACTGTAGGAGCTTTTTCACCAGCTGTGGGACTGAAAGGCACATATTCGTGAGAAGGTAACCGAACGTTCCTCCCACCTACCGAACAGTAGCTCAGCTAGCTCATGTAGCCGAGAAGCTACACAGCTTTTAGCCCTGTCATGCTTTTAGTCTACACTTCACACACACTCTGCAGTCACGGCTAGTGTTAATGTGGCTTTGTGGTGGTCAGGGTTCCAGGTGTTAGTGTGTTTAGAACCTCAGCTGGCCGCCAGAAAGGCAGTGGACAGCTTCACACAGAGGACAAACCCTTTAATGTCCCTCAGTCCTGCTGATCATTGACGGAACGTGACGCTGCTGTAGATAGAGTCTGTCCGCTCACTGTGGCCCTGCTGCTGCGGAGAGCTCAGCACTGTTCAACACTGTTCAACACTGTTCAACACTGTTCAAAACTGATCAACACTGTCAACACTGATCAACACTGATCAACACTGTTCAACACTGATCAACACTGATCAACACTGTTCTACACTGTTCTACACTGTTCTACACTGATCAACACTGTTCTACACTGATCAACACTGATCAACACTGTTCTACACTGTTCTACACTGATCAACACTGATCAACACTGATCAACACTGTTCTACACTGTTCAACACTGATCAACACTGTTCAACACTGTTCAACACTGTCAACATGATCAACACTGTTCAACACTGTTCAACACTGATCAACACTGATCAACACTGTTCAACACTGTTCAACACTGATCAACACTGTTCAACACTGTTCAACACTGTTCAACACTGATCAACACTGATCACACTGATCAACACTGTTCAACACTGTTCAACACTGATCAACACTGTTCAACACTGTTCAACACTGTTCAACACTGATCAACACTGTATCTACATGTTCAACACTGATCAACACTGTTCAACACTGATCAACACTGATCAACACTGTTCAACACTGATCAACACTGATCAACACTGATCAACACTGTTCAACACTGTCACACTGTCAACACTGTTCAACACTGTTCTAACACTGTTCAACACTGATCAACACTGTTCAACACTGTTCAACTGACAACATGATCAACACTGTTCAACACTGATCAACACTGTTCAACACTGATCAACACTGATCAACACTGTTCAACACTGATCAACACTGTTCAACACTGTTCAACACTGATCAACACTGATCAACACTGTTCAACACTGATCAACACTGTCAACACTGTTCACATGTCACACTGATCAACACTGTTCAACACTGATCAACACTGTCAACACTGTTTAACACTGTTCAACACTGATCAACACTGATCAACACTGTTCAACACTGATCAACACTGATCAACACTGTTCAACACTGATCAACACTGTTCAACACTGATCAACACTGATCAACACTGTCAACACTGATCAACACTGTTCACACTGATCAACACTGTAACACTGATCAACACTGTTCAACACTGATCAACACTGTTCATACACTGTTCAACACTGTTCAACACTGATCAACACTGTTCAACACTGATCAACACTGTTCAACACTGATCAACACTGTTCAACACTGTTCAACACTGTCAACACTGATCAACACTGATCAACACTGTTCAACACTGTTCAACACTGTTCACACTGTTCAACACTGTTCAACACTGTTCAACACTGTTCTACACTGTCAACACTGTTCAACACTGATCAACATGTTCAACACTGACATGTCTACACGTTACACTGTTAACACTGTTCAACACTGTTACACTGATCAACACTGTCACTTTACACTGTTCTACATGATCAAAACTGTTAACATGTTTCATGATAACATTACATGTCAACAGCTCATCCTAAACATGAAGAGTTTTTACATTTTTATAAATATCAATTTATATGAGTGAGTTTACTGTGTTTTTCATTGTGATTCATTTATCACTGACAGCTTAGCAGTGTTGGGAGGGTTACTTAAAAAATGTAATCCAATAAAGTTACTAACTACCTGTCAAAAATGTAATCAGAAACGTAATCCAAGTATCTCAATGTTGAAGTAATGTAACTGATTACTTTCTGTTGCCTTTGGATTACTTGAATATAAAATATGGTTTAACTGTTTAGCCTAACAGCGTTTTAGGGCTGCAGCTAACGATGATTTTATTATATTTTATTATATTTATCATTATTTTATTATTATATAATATTTATTATATTTGATTATTATTTTCCTGTAATACAATTTTCATTGTCGATGAATCTATCAACCATTTTCTCCATTAATCAATTAGTTGTTTGGTCCATGAAATGTCAGAAAATGTTTACTGGTGAAAAATGTTTACTGTCAGAGAGGAGTACAGAAACCAGAAAATATTCACATTTAAGGAGCTGAAATCAGAGAATTTTGACTTTTTCAAATTAAAAAATGACTCAAAACAAATCAATTATCAAAACAGATAAACTTTAATTTAACAGTTTATTAATAATAGATTAATCATTGCACATCTAAGTGTTTTATGTTTGGTGTTAGATATTTAGTTTGTCCAGCTCTTCCTTCCTTTGTTGGGAGCAATTTTTTATTGATTGATTGATTTAAAGACTGAAAATGTTGAAATTACCACCCAGTGAAGCATTTTTTCACTAGATGTCATGATAATGACTTGTCAGCTGTGTATGCACTGTGCATGGTAGTCTTTTATTGTAATCGTACAGATGATCCCCATTTTTACTAAATGTAACTGTCATCTGATTGTCTTTTTTTAAAAATCTGTAACTGTAATGGAATACAGTTATCAATTTTTGGTACCCAGATTAATCCCACTACATGTAATCCATGACATAAATCTGTTACTCCCTAAACCTGCAGTTTAGACCAGAGGTTCTCAATTGTTTGCCCTTGGAGTTACTTTAGTAACCCCCCCCCCCCCCCCCCCCCCTTTTTTTTTTGCAACAACTTAAGAAAAATGTACTAGAAAGATATTAGACATGTATAAAAAAAATTTAACCATGTCAACACAAAATAAAATGTAGATTCTGATTCTTAGAAAAAGAACATATGAATTAGAATAGAACATATGAAATATAAAGAACAGAAAATATAAAATATGCCTAATGAAAACACAACAATAATAGGGTTTGCCTGGGGTTTGAATGGAAGGAAAAATGTGTGAAAAACTGCATTATAATGAAGTACTGTAGTGCTGCAGAGACATCCTGGCCTACAGATCTTGTTCTCCAGATGTAAGAAAATGTGTGTGTTTGATATAGTCTAACAAATATCACACCGTCATGATTATGATAGTTTTTTAGTAAAAATGAAAACTGTGATGCAAAAATGACCATTCCCACTAATGAGCCAAAATAATTGATTTAAATGATTTTTTCTTACTTTTTTTTTCTTTCTTTCTCACCATAATGTGAAGCCCTAATTGAGAGATAGAAGGTTGGACTTAATTGATCCCAAATTGGTAAATTCTTGTATTACAGCAGTTACAGTGGTTTTCCAGGTGTTGCACGGAAACAGTAAATACGCAGTAATATACGTAAACAGAAGTAGAGAGAACTATATGAAGAAAACTAACACACCATGTAACAAAAAACAAATTAAAATAGATCAACACAGATAGTAGAGGAAGCCTACCATCCCCTCTAGATAATAAATGTATATCTAGTATATCTATGTGATACACAATATAAAGAATTTACCATGATACACTACATATATACTAATATAGAAATTTTATTTATTATTATAAAGTTATTATAAAGTTGAAGGGTTTTTTTGGGCTGCCTCTGACTGCTTGATCAGTAGTTGTCAGTTTAAGCCATTAATCTACTAGTCATCACACACTTATGATATTAATTCAGTTTTTTGAATATATATTTTTGGGACATGAAGTGAGCAGCCTGTTAAATAGTTACAGCAAAAAAGGTAATGACTCTTGAGTGTGTCGGTACAACCAGCAGGAAACTGAACATTTAGTTATTTTATTTCAACTTAGTATAACCTCACACAAGTCTAATTGTTTAAAACACATGAATAAATAAATTCATTTTTTAATCAATATGTTTATTGACTTTTTCTTGCAGGGCAGTCTACAGGAGAATACATATAATTAAAATATGGAAATAAATAACTTATAACTTCACAAAAACTGACTTATTGTTAAGTCGCCAAGTTATAAAAAACTTGTTCCTTGGCCGTTTCACACCTCCTGTCCCCACCTGAACCCACCATGTCTTCATCCTCCCTGGAGTCAGAGTCTGTTCAAAGCTGCTGTTAAATCACCTTCGTTTCTGTACTTTCTGTCAACTGGCCTCCTTTAATCTCAGAGGCTAAAAGACCGCTAACTGAGCTAATGTGCCAATGGCAGCTACAGCGCAGTTAGCAGCAGTGTACTGTGAAAAAAGGTCCATGTTGCAACAATGTCCTGGGCCTAACGGGAATGTGCAGCTCACAAATGTAATTTGAGTTTTTTTTTTCTGTAACTAATGAATAAATAAAAATACAGTTGATGTCTCTTGCCAGGTCTCTTGGCACCAACTAGTAGTTAAGTTACGTCAACTCTACTTCATTTTTGTTTTAAAATGCATAGGCTTAAGTTGACTATTAGGGTTACCTTGTAAGGCAGCTGAATTTGTGAGATCACTTGAGAAAAGTAATGTAAAAGTAGTGCAGCCAATCAGCGTCCTAGAAAGAGGTGTTTTTGTTCTTCTCCCAACCAGCTTTGGCAAGAGTTGGATTTGATTGGCTGAAGTTAGCATGATAGACAGATAGTTCATCCAATCACCAAGTGTGTTTTTTTTTTTTTTTTTTTTTTTTTTGAAAGTGCCTGTCCTTTTCCAAGACTTCCTAGATGCTTCTGTGTAGTCCTCTGGTGTGTCAGGTTACACACCAGAGCACAATTGGGCATTCAAATTGGCACAGCCCCTATTCTTAAATTAAAAATACAATGAAGAAGTGCAGTGTATAAAGATGTGAAAAATAACCATGAGCAAAATTACTGAAGCAGCATAACAGAGTTGAGTTCACTGTTGGACAGAGGTGAGGTGTTGTACAGAGTTACTGCACTGGACAGGAAAGGTTTCCTGTATTGGTCCTGTTGACAGTGAAGCGGAACAGAAAGTGTCAGAGAAAAGTTCTGCTGTGTGTCCAGTAGGTGGTGGAGAGCGTGGTTAGGTTTATCCATGATGTATAACTGTTTGTTCAGTGTCCTCCTCTCCACCACAGCTTTTTAATCAGTTTATTGAATCTGTTGGTGTTGCTGGCTCCAGTACAGTAAAGTACAGGGCACTGGCCGCTGCACACTAATAGAAGAGTTCCAACAGCTTTCTGTACTCTCTGCCTTTACAGGAAATAGTCTTCCAGTTCAGTGTATTGTCTCTGTGAACAACCAGGTATTTTAGTCCTCCAAAAACTAAATATGCTCAAGTTACACTGTAGTGAGTGCTTTAACTATATTATTATCTGTATGTTGTGTTTGCAGTGCTACATTGTGACACCTTTCACTATGAGACCATTGATTTATCCCAGACAGCTTAGACTCTCGCCAGACACAAATGAGACTTTCCTACCAGCTGAATGACACTTCTAGTTGGGAGTACAGAGGATTCCTAATAGGAGCGATCCATGCCATAATTAAAGTAGGAGGCGGTTGTTTGTTTGGGATTCCAGCCTGTGCTGCCCTGTGGAGACAGTGTCACTCAGCAGCTAATGAAAAGCAGGCTGGAGGTCAGGATGTGTATCTGCCTGTCTGCTTGTGGCAGGAAGAGTTGCTGATTTTTGAGGGTTTGGAGAGACCCAGTTAAAAGTGAAGCCAGGAATGTGTTTTGGTCCTGCCAAGCTCCTCCGACGGGCCTCTGTAATGGAAGAGTGTTGGAGGTCTTCAGTGATGTAGGTCTAGATTTTACAAGACTGTCTACACATGTGGACAGTTACAACAAACCATGAAACTCATACAAACTTTTGGATGCTTGTTGGGGGACTGCATGATTGTAAGATGATGTTCTTGCTTGATCTCAGTCACAACCCTCTGTTGCTTTTTTATTAATAAAATAAATGAAGTGTACAAAATATGCAGCAGTCAGAATCTAGTTGGAAGTAAGTTATGTGATGTTTGACACTTCTTTCAGTAGTTATTGCCCCTTTTCACCATTCAGAAACTGTAACTAGAGATGGAAATTGATAAGATTTTATTCATACCAATGGCATTATAAATTCTGCTTGGCGTTCCAATTCCTTATTGGTTCCCATATGATTCATGATTAATTTTCTGTGTGGAAAAAAGTAAGCCTACAAATGTTTTCAGCATCAATGCAACTGTTTTATTATCTCTAAATCAGGACACAGTGTAGAAACAGTAGAAACAGAATAATTGTAGGCTCTCTACCATGACTCCTTCTTGTTGCGTGTTTCCAGCAGTATAGACACACAAACTTGAATTCATCATTTTTGGAATGCGCAACTGTCAAAGCACATCTTGGCATTGATAAAAGGAACTGATAAGCTTGGAAACATAGGATTCTGATAGATTGGGCCATTGGAACCGGTTCTCAACTGCAACTGGTTCTTGATTCCCATCCCTAACTATAACAAGGAAATACATTTCTATAATACTGATATAATATTTAAAGTGATTGCAACTAATTTTGTTTCAGATTAATGATCAATTATTTATTTAAATAATGTTTAAATTAATAATAATAAATAATAATAATAAATAGTAAAAATATGTGACATGTCCTTGGGAGGTCTTTAAAGGACAAATTTATGATATATTTACTGTAATAAATCAAAAAATACCCACAATGTGTCATGAGAGATCAAGGAAACATTTTAAGTTGAAATACTCGCTTCACATGACATGAATGCTACAGATGCAATGTCCCACTTGGAAATTTCTATTTCGGACTGGAATAACTGTTTTGTATGTCCGTTTCACATTAAACAGAATTTGAATTAATGGGGAATTTTCGCAGAATGAGTAAGTGTCTCTTCATGACTCGTAAGGAATCATTAATAGTCTTGTAGAAGGCACAAATGTTTATCACTGTTAAGTTGAGCCAAATGTTAATGGAGTTTGGCAGACAGTGAGACAAGCAGCCACTTAACTCACTGTCCAGAGTGTGTTATTTCAGAGCAGCGGGCTTTTGTTTTCAGGATAATGGGCTCAAGTTTACATTGACAGACAACTGACAGTTATAAACAGCTGATCAACTTACAGTGGAAGACTTGTCCTCGCTTCTTATTGTCAATTTATGTTTTGTCCTATGGAGCCTGCCTGTCTCTGCCAAGTCAGGGGAGGAGGTGTCGGGGTGAAACAATTTGCTTCAACCATAGATGGTATATTAAACAGGATTACAACCTGTTCAACACACAGTTTATGGCTCCAACTTGCTATTTGGACTAAAGAATATTGCCAACTCAATAATATGAAGGCATTTGATTGTAGACTGAATTGTTATATATTTAGATTTTTGTCAAAGTTGTCCAACTTCAGAATTTTTCATGAATATTTAGTGAGTCTGACACAGTTCTCTCTCCATTTCTCTTTCCCAGGGGGTTAGTCCCTGTTGGTCACAACGAAAGCACCTGACTAGAGAACTGGACCTGCAGCTCTGTAGGGAAAATAGCACCACGTTGGACGGAAACGCAGTGTCTAGTTAGTCACCATGTTTAATCTAATGAAAAAGGATAAGGAGAGGGAAGGGAGTAGGAAGGAGAAGAAGGATAAAAAGGAGAGGATGTCTGCAGCAGAGTTGCGCAGCCTGGAGGAGATGAGCATGCGGCGCGGCTTCTTCAATCTCAAGAGGGAGGCCAAGCGTGAGTCCAAGAACAAACTGGAGATCTCCAACCCCATTCCCATCAAAGTGGCCAGCAGCAATGAGCTCACCCTCACTGACATCGAATCTGATGGCCTGAGCAACCGAAGCAGCATGGTGCTGGATGATCAGCTGAGTGCTGCCAGCTCCACTGATGACCTGAAGGGTGAGGGTGGTGGAGGCCAGGATGGACACCGCAGCTCAGTACGTGATCGCGTGGCTCACTTTGGTTCACTTGCCAAGCAGAACTCGGCACAGGTGGGTCAGATGATGAAGCGCTTCTCCTTTTCCCAGAGGAGCAAAGAGGAGAGCCCCTCAGAGGGCTCCACCCCATCAGGCCAAAACTCTGCCGCCCCGTCCCCGCAGGTGGAGAGCAAAGTTTTCAGCATGCTCCGCAAGCACAGCCTCAAACAGCAGCCTGGAGCACCTGCTGCCAAAAAGGTCTGCATCCCTGAAGTGGTCGATAAGACCTTCCCCGCACAGCTGCAGCTGCCAGCTGTGGTCGCGCCGAGTGCACCAGAAACACGGGAGCTGGAGCTCCAACGCCGCAATACCGGCGACTTTGGATTTTCTTTGCGTCGCACCACTATGCTGGACCGCAGCCCTGATGGAGGAGTGTATAGGCGCGTGGTCCACTTTGCCGAGCCTGGCGCCGGCACCAAGGACCTGGCTCTGGGGCTGGTGCCGGGCGACAGGCTGGTTGAGATAAATGGACGGAATGTGGAGAACAAGAGCCGGGATGAGATCGTGGAGATGATCCGTCAGTCGGGAGACACGGTGAGGCTGAAGGTGCAGCCCATCCTGGAGCTGAGCGAGCTGAGCCGCTGCTGGCTGAGGAACACTGAGGGCCAGCGCAGGGATGCCAGACATGTAAGTATCCTGTCCACTGTCTGTGTCCAAACACATGAAGGCCACTGTTACACTCTCTTTGATGCTCTGCTGACTGTCTTTCAAACTAAAGCATTTCAGTGTTTCCTCACAGTTTCTGCCCAGTGTTAGAAACTAGTTTTGATGTGCAGATTCACTGCAACAGAAGCAGCAGTGTCTCACATTGTCAGAGATACAACATTTGGGTTCTGCTTTACTGACAAGCTGTTTCTAAGACATTGTATAGAAGTGTGTGATTATGATGTGGGAGGTGATGCTTGCCGGATGCCAGAAAAGTCGAGGCGTCCTGCTCGCTGTTTGTGCCTTTTATTGGTTTGAAAAGAAAACCTCAAAACTTAATGAACTGAAAGAATAGCATGGTTTAATAAATTTCTACTCTTGCCTTGGCTTAACGAAGAATTTGTTCAAACTGTGCTTTTCTTGGCGAGTTAGGGTGTGCGTTATTTCAGACTCTAAAACATGGCTAAATGTGATTTCAGTTGGAACTCTATGTTGATGTCTGGTTGACTTTGTGTCTGTCTAACCACAACAGAAACATGATGAAACTCTCTCAACAGAGCCTCAACTTTGCCAAACTGTAACCTGTCCATGTTTTCTCACAGTTTTACAAGTGTCCAGTGACAGAAACAGTTCTTGACTGGCAGGTTTAGTGCAAGTTAATTTCCCAGGTTCTCAGGAGTATTTGATTCAGCTTTAAACACAAAGACCTTTGTGCATTTCTTGTGACAGTTATTTTATGTGTGATGATGATGTGGGAGTTCGTGCTTGCTGCCTGCAAGTTGAGTTTGAAGAGTAGGATTTTAGTGCCCATTTTAGCAGTCTTATATAGTCCATATCCTATTGTTGTGAGTGCTTTGTCAGTCATCAAGAATTAATTGCTGAATCACCCACACATGTCTTCTCTGAAAAGCCCTGTCTCTGTTAAACATTATGCAACAGGTACAGAGTGCTAATCTGCACTGTAAACTATTGACATTTTACTGTGTGTGTGTGTGTGTGTGTGTGTGTGTGTGTGTGTGTGTGTGTGTGTGTAGGTTTCTCTCTTTAGATAAATCCTAGTCCTCTACTCTGTCTCTTGGGTATACTAAATCAAACCTTGGGTTTGGTTTATAAACAGCTATGAATTGTTTGCTATTAGGGTCTGACTGCTATTGGATTTTTGGTGCCAGTAAATCCTGATAATATCGATATATTGGCTACAATTCTTTATTTTATATATATATACATATATATTTTATTTACGTGTGTGTGTGTGTGTGTGTATACATATATATGTAAATAAAACTATAGAATATATACATGAACACACATTTTTGCAATGATCCCTCAAAAGTAGTAAAAGTAGTTAGCACTTGCAAAAAATGCAATGGAGGCAGGATATTTCACAGTTTAACAATAAACTTTATTGTCCAAAATGATGTCAGCACACTGAAATGGTAAACTTTCACCGATATCTTTTAATAATTATAAATAACTATAAATAAAAAAACACAAAAAGCAAAATGTCTATAAAATGTGAATTAAGAAAAGGGATCAAATATACATAAAATGTTAGGCTATAAAGCTAACAAATAAACACAATCTGCATTATGTTTTGTTAAAAAAAAAGAAAATTTTCATTTTGGACTACATATATACTGATATTACTGTGATAGGCAAATATCAGCCCTATTTATCGATAAACTGATATGGTGGTGGGGCTCTAGTTATTATATTGTTCTACTCAATTGTATTTCCTTAAGAACATTATTCAGTCAGTGTCAATGTAGATTTAAACTGATGTTGTGAAACTAAATGAATATAGCAAGTGAGGCATTTGGGGGTCAGGGAACATATCCCCCTCACTTGTCAAAATGATGTTGATTTCCTTACTCAAACTCGTACAGCAGTGTCCTCTGACTGTCCAACTGCCAAAATCCAGTTATATAAAACTTGTACTGAGGCTGAGTTCTCTGCAACGGCTGTGGGTTCAGCTCCCGCCTGTGGCCCTTTGCTGCATGTCATTCCCCTTTCTTTCCCCACCTTTCCTGCCATAGCTTCAGCTGTCCTATCATTAAAGGCATAAAAAGCCCTCCAAAAATATAAAAAAGAACCTCAGACTTCATTATGCCAACCCTAGTTACTACTGTAAAGGTCCAGGTTCTTGGCTTTGCTGCAGTCTGTGTAGAGTTTGCATGTTCTCCTCGTGTCTGTGCAGGTTTCCTTCTACAGTTAACAGACATGCAGGTTAGGTGATCCAGTGATGATAGGCTGTCGACCTGTGGTGGTGTGCACTGATAATGGATGGATTAAATGGTTTATAATTAGACAAATTAGTTCAATCCATCAGGATCTTCAGCCCAGATTGAGAGTGTGAGTCATTTTCATTACACTGAACCTTTAGACTTCCCTGAGTCTGCATGTCGAAGTATCCTTGGGAAGTATACTGAACCCTAAAGTGCCCCTAGAGCCCTCAGTGTGTGTGTGTGTGTGTGTGTGTGTGTGAGTGTGAGTGAATGGTTAGATTCTGAAGAGCAGAGACACCTTGCATGGCAGCCTCTGCCATAAATGCAGTCCATTTACCATAGCTGTATTTATTTAACATCTGACAGACAAATGCACTCACATTCCTGTGTCCACTACTGATTGAGTCACTCCTTCATACGGGCCATTAAAGGCTTATTGTGCCCTGTGTAAAATGTCACACGTCTGACCACACCTTCATTCTTGTCACAGTTATTTACCATCCGCTGCTGTGACCTCACTGATGAGGGTGTAGCTACATGACATGTTTGGGAGTTTCAGCCTACACAGAGCACTACCTCAGCAGCAGAGAGAAGCATCAGAGCCAACACTTCCTCTGTGTTAGCCTGTTGTGTTGATAAATTCCTCACAATGTACATTTCCACAGCACTAATTCTATCAGAACGACACAGGCATGGCATATGCACCACTACTGTGTTCATTCACTGTTTATTTCCAGTCATGTCTACTTTAATGTTTTTTGATCACTGTCATGCCGTGTACACACAGAGAGCAAAGCTATGTACAACTTGTGTTACTTACATGAGTTTGACCATGGGAACTTACAGGGATCCTTTGTGCTTATTTGCACGAGTTTGGCTGCGGGCTCATTTGTGTTCCTTCACTCCAAACAGCTAGAATACATTAGCACGTAAGCTGTTCACTTAGCACCAGAGACCCATTCTCTTATTTTCTTCTACTCTCTCTTCTTTTTTTTCCCTCTCTTCTGTGTACATTCATGAAGTCAAGTCCATGTCCTTGCCAGTCAGCAGTCAAAATGAGGACAAAGAAGAGAAACTACTTATAGTACATTACCGAGAGTGGAGGTTGGCACCTCTGCAGACAGGCTGAGAGTGAAATAGGACTGCAAAATGAATCGCAATCACAATAATGCAATATGGCCAAGTGCACTGTGCAAATCGCAGAACCAGAACCAAATCCCAGCTTTTTGAAAAAGGAAAAATGTATGAGAAAACTACATTATAATGAGGCACTGTAGTGCCGCATAGATGCTCTGGCCTTGTCCTTTAGATGAAAGAAAACATGTTTGTTTGGTATTGACCTCAATAAATATCACATCATCATGATTTTAATATTTTTTTTCAGTGAACATGGAAACTGTGACGCAAAACTGACCATTTCCACTAATCGTATTGCATATCGCTATTGCATTTTCAGTCAAAATACGATTTTTCAAAAATGACTTTTTACCCAAACGTGCAGCCCTAGCAGGAAGATAAATTCACTTTTCAATCCCAAAAGAGCGTGTGACTCTGGAATTAATTCTTCCAGAAACTCTGGCTCAAACCCCAGCTCTCTCTCCTCCAGAAATCCCCGGCAAGCTACGGCTCTGTCACTTTGCTCCGCCCAGTCCTTTCCACACAACACTCTGTAAGCACAATTTCTTCACTCATGTTGCGTATTTCCACCTTATGTGAAAATGTAAATAACAAATTTTGCATATTCACCTTGTGTCATTCGCGTGGCCCATCTATTTGCATCGGCTTTCTATGTAATTTTGCTACACGAAACATTTGCTTTTCTTTGTGTGAACACACCATTGAGCTACTGCTAACAAAACTCAACATTTCCTTCTCAAATTTTTCACATTAATGGTCTTCAAGTGGTTTAATGGGCATAATTTCTCACTTTCCTGGAAAGTTTTTAATGTGAAAATCTGCAGGCTTAACAGTGATTTAATAAAAATGGCAAGTATAGCAATTGAAAAGAACCCGTGGGTGAAACTAGTATATATGTCAAAATACTAACTCAGCATGAGTTGTATGTTAAGTTATTTGCCTCAACCATGGTTGTTGCTACAGCACTTTTTACCTGTTATCATATAATGCCATCTTATGTGCACAGAAAATGTCTTAATATTTAACTGGTAATTAATTTAATGGCTCTACATTCCTTTATTTCTAACTGAAAGACATATACATTACCTGAAAATAGACAAACTGGTTTGACTTTGGCAGGTAGTAAAACATCTGTACATGCAGATTGTTACAAAATAGTCTCTAACATGTACTCACATCCCGTAGCCTAATTTTTAATAAACCATGTGGAGAAGTGCTAAAATATTAGTTGTTTAATGAAATCGAACATGAGGATTTGCAGACTTCCTGTTTAACACCATTGTATATTACTTAGAGTTGCAAGGATTAATTGATTAATGAGTAATTAATCACCAACTCTTGATAATCAATCTGTTTGAGTATTTTTATTTCTATTAAACAGTCAAAATTTTCTGATTTCAGCTTCTTAAATGTGAGTGTTTTCTGGGTTCTTTACTCTTCTCTGACTGTAAACTGAATATCTTTTGGGTTGTGGACAAAACAAGACATTTGAGGATGTCATCTTGGACTTTCAGAAACCCTGATCAACATTTTTCACCATTGTGTGACACTTTACAGACGAAACATTTAATTGATTAATCAAGAAAAAAAATCGACTGATTAGTCAGTGATGAAAATAATCATTAGTTGCAGCCCTAGTGTTCGACTCTCTTTGGATTTTAGACTGTTGGTTGGACTAAACAAGTAGTTTGTCCCTGTGTTCTCTGGAAAACTGAAATTAGATAGATAGATAGATAGATAGATAGTACTTTATTGATCCCAAACTGGGAAATTGTCAGTAATTTTCTGAATGATTAATTAATTAATCAAATGTAGAGTCACCTAGTATGACAGTTATATTTTCCTTGTGGAAGGTGTTGAAACGTGTGCAGATGGGCTGCATTAACAGTAGCTGAGTGTCCTCAGCAGGGCCTGCTGGCAGCATCAGAGGCCTTTGTTTGTTTGCCTCCATTGGCTTTGGTTCAAGGGTCCTTGTGACACAGTCAGACTGAAAGGGACTCTGCCCCCCCTCCCCTCACCACAGTATAATTCATCTGCTGTGGGAGGCAGGGAGTGACTCTATGTTGTCCATGTTGTCCTTTTCCTGACGGGAGACAAGCAGACTGACTGTTCACAGTGGCTGTTTGTTGGAAAAATCCCACTCTGCTTCTGACTGGATAAGAGACTTACTTTGTGTCATGTGACGAGCTGCTAGAATGATTTTCATGGAGCAAACAGGAAGTGCACACCGGAGGGAGCTTTGTTTAAGAGTACAGGCAATATCAGGATGGACAAACGCACACACACACTCTCTTCCCCTGCCTTGACTTGATGAGCCTATCCGTGCAGCTGATTTGTGTGTGCGTGTTAAACAGCAGGCCTGTCTGTGTCTCTTTGTTCACTTTAACAGATATCACCAGCTCGACTGCTGGTTTAAATAAAGGCAGGCTGACAGAGGGCTCATCATTCAGTCTTGACAAAGGCTCTAAAAGGGACCTTGCATCTTCTGGGTCACTTTACTCAGCTGCTGAAAGTGATGGTCTGTAACGGCTAAAATGTAGCAGCTGCTGCAGAGCTGAACTTGGATGTTTTGTATGCAGCTTTTTGCTCCCAAAAAAGATAGAGAAGGACATATTTCACTCCTCACAACTCCTTGTTCTGACTGCAGGCAAATCAGACTTGTTTCACAAGTTAGATCTTTAAGACAGACTGTCCACACTGTTATTTGCAGGCGATCAAATCAGATTTGTGTGTCCAGACATCAGCAACCTATCTGTAGGGGTTGCTTTGGTAACAACGTAGATGTTGGTAACTACGTACACTGGTGATATGGCTTTCCAACACATAAGAATGAGAAATGGATTTCTTGTGGGGTGTTCCCGGTCTGCAGTGGTCAGTATCTATCAAAAGTGGTCCAAGGAAGGAACAGTGATGCATGTGGGGAGGGAAGGCTGGCCGTGTGGTCTCATCCAACAGACAAGGTACTGTAGCTCAAATTGCTGAAGAAGTTAATGCTGGTTCTGATAGAAAGGTGTCAGAATACACAGTGCATCGCAGTTTGTTGCGTATGGGGCTGCATAGCCGTAGACCAGTCAGGGTGCCCATGCTGACCCCTGTCCACCACCGAAAGCGCCAACAATGGGCACGTGAGCATCAGAAGTGGACCATGGAGCAATGGAAGAAGGTGGCCTGGTCTGATGAATCATGTTTTCTTTTACATCACGTGGATGGCTGGGTGCGTGTGCGTCGCTTACCTGCAGAACACATGGCACCAGGATGCACTATGGGAAGAAGACAAGCTGGCGGAGGCAGTGTGATGCTTTGGGCAATGTTCTGCTGGGAAACCTTGGGTCCTGCCATCCATGTGGATGTTACTTTGACACGTACCGCCTACTTAAGCATTGTTGCAGACCATGTACACCCTTTCATGGAAACGGTATTCCCGGATGGCAGTGGCCTCTTTCAGCAGGATAATGCGCCCTGCCACGAAGCAAAAATGGTTAAGGAATGGAATGGAACACAACAATGAGTTTGAGGTGTTGCCTTGGCCTCCAAATTCCCCAAATCTCAATCCAATCGAGCATCTGTGGGATGTGCTGGGCAAACAAGCCCGATCCATGGAGGCCGCACCTTGCAACTTGCAGGACTTCAAGGATGTGCTGCTAACGTCTTGGTGCCAGACATCACAGCACACCTTCAGAGGTCTAGTGGAGTTTATGCCTCGACGGATCAGTGTCATGGTTTTGGGTTTTGTTGGTCATTTCCTTTTTATTTTGTAGTCCTGGTCTTCCCTCATGTGTCTTGTCTTTACTTCCTGTCTTTGTTCTTTTCCTGCTCTTTTGATTGCCATTGGTTTCACCTGTCTGTCCACCTGCATCTAATTTAGTTCTGTCTATTTAGTCCCTGTGTTTTTCTGTTTCTTTGTCAGTTCGTTGTGTGTTTCCTGGTGTGTCATCCCGCTCTTGTTGGACCTGTTTTCATTTTCTTGGAGTTTTGCATTTTGCCTTGTGGATTCTTTTGTTTGTCTTCTGGACTCGGGTTTTGGTTTTAACCTTTCGTAAGCTTTGGTTCTTTTGTTTTCTCATTAAATACATTTTATACTGTTGTTTGCCTGGAAGTCTGCATTTTTGGGTCCACTGCCTTGTTTAATTTTGACAGTCAGGGCTGTTTTGACAGCAAAAGGGGGACCTACACAATATTAGGCAGGTGGTCATAATGTTATGCCTGATCGGTGTATGTTCACAGATTGGTTTTCTCTGTCCTCCACACTGGTCTGCTAGTAGCAGCATGGGTTCTGCTTAGACGCTAATATCTCAATATTTTTATGCTATTCTCTAAAATAACATATGGTAAATTCTCACATAGTGCAGACATATGATGCATTGCTGTAGGTTGAACTACCCAACAGTATAAAAAGTAGCTAAAATGAGGCCAACCTTAAATATCTACAGCAGTAAAATGCAACATATACATTAATACACTGGTGATATTAATTCAAAAACATCATAACGTAAATAGTGTAAAACGCATGTACAGGGACCATTCCCTTCCCCTGTAAGGAAGGTGGGCTTGTGGGTAACCTGTGTGACAGAGGTTAGAGGGTTTGTTGTAAAAGTGAGCTAGCTAGGTAGCTGCTAAGAGTCACACAGGGATGATTAAAATAGCCTGAAACCAGAGGTCTTCAAGATGCGTTTTGGAGCTGGAAGCTGCAGGTAGAGTAGCAAACATGATCAGATGATTGATCACGTTTTCTCCCTGCAAAATCATATTTACTCGCAGATGCTAATTAGCTAAATTAGCTTTTTATGGGCCAGCTCTGTTTTGAAGAGTACAGGGAAGACGCTGTAGTAAAGTTACATAAAGAGGGATTTTTAAAAAAATGTTTTTTCTGGGGCAGTAAACACAGCAAACAGACTTCCAGTAACTATTATACTGTGATCTAAGCTGATCAGATGTGGCCATTTGCTATATTACACATTAATTCATACTCTGATATAACAAATATAATTGATTATTGGCCAACCCAAATGGCAAACCATCTCCAAATGTAGCTTGGATCTGATTTGCAGAGGTTGCATTTCCACTGGTTGTTGCTGTCTGAACTTTCTCAAATCAATCTGGATATGCCAAAAAATGGATTTGGGCTAAGAGTCTATACAAAGTCTAGGATCAGTACGATTGTGCAGAGAGTAGTGACATTTTTGATATTTTATTTTTTTCTAAATATTTATTTATTTTCTGATAAACCCATGCACAAACTAGCAGGGACTGCAAAGAATGGGATCACTTACATCAGCAATAATACTGCCTGCAGGTAACATTTGTTTTCACAATGTATTGATGTGATGATTATTTTTCTGATTATTCAGTTATTAGTTTAGTCTATGAAATTGAAAATTAATTAATATGAAAATTGTTAAAAATGCCATCACAATTTCTCAGACTCACAATCTAAAGCCTTTAACTAATAGTTCTTCAAAGTAATTTGAGAGAATGCAAGTAGGCCTGCAGTCTCTTTAAAAAGAAAATTACTCATATCTAAAAACATAATAATATAATGATAATAATAGATTATTATTCTTATTATTTAAAGTTAAATAACTTATCAGTAAAAGCTCCATAAATAAGACACAACCCATAACAGTGTTTCTGATTTAAACATTTTATAGTGGAATTTTCATCAGATGTAATTGTGTGATGGCAGTGTAGCAGTGCCCACAGGAGCCTTGAGCCCTGCTCCTGCTGAGCATTCCCTGAGCAGAGGTCACTGAGTTGCTCCAGTAAAACCTGATGTGCAGCATTCACCGCTGTACACGCACACAGAGGCCAGCGCTGATTGGGACTGACTGTCCTGAACCTTCATTCTGACTTCCTTAAAGGCTTCAACCCCCCCGGGATTTACTCTGTAGGATGCTGCTGCTGCTTCACTGGTATCTCACCTGCTACCAGCCTCCTGTTCCTCTCCTCCTGTATTTGGCAGCAGGTGCTGGTGTCTTGGCATTATCTCTGTCAAGAATCAGGTTGATTCCGTATGTATATTTAATGTTTAATCAATTCCATTAATGAAATATTTAAACAATATTTAATGCGGACTCATAAAAGCAGACTGCAGAGAGCCAGAATAATAACCACTCAGTCTTTTTAAGGTCATTTGTGGGTACTGGCTCTGTGATACTGTAGCTCTTTTGATTAAATTGTTGTTGCAGTTAAAGCTTGATTGATTGGTCTGTTGATCCAAACATAGATATATTAATTCTGTTTCCAATCTAATGCTGTTGTTGTGCTGCAGTAACAGTAATCCAGTAGTAGTTACAGACATTTTAAAGCACACCCTTGTTTTCCTCTTGCACTCCATTCACTCTCTCATTCCCCCTCTCTGCTGTCCTCCACGGTGTACCCTCTGTAGTGCCTGTTAACTTTGGCACAGTTACTGTTATTTCGACCCATTCAGGAAGCAATTCTGACTTAACTCGCTTCCACTTTTATTCAGAGCCTCTCAAACTTTTCTGCTTCCTGTACTCAAAACAATTTCCTCAGATATCCATATATTTAAATTTTTTAGACTTTACTTAAATGCCTCCAATACTACCTAAAATGCAGGATAAAGTAGCTGCGAGTACGCAAGTCTATGCACCGGTCCAATACCATGTAAAGTATCAGCCTTGAAATGGGACCCTGCTACTTCCCAGCAGCGTACTGTATGACAAATTTTAGGGTCAGTGGAGGAAACAAATACCACCTTTACCTCAGCATCAGATCATGTTGCAGAGTCTGCATTATTGTAGCCAGCTCGCTGGAAGCAGAAGGACTCTGATAATCTGAATAGTTGTAATCCGGTGGATTGTTTATTTCCCAGTCAGGTTTCTCCAGGAGCTAAGGCCAGTGCTGCAAATCTGACTAAGTTACTAACTGACTAACTGATCTGACATCAGTAATACAAGTACCTGGTATATACCTATCTTGTACTGTGAGTACAGATGCTGTTATTTCAGCCCTTATTATTTAGATTGTTTTTGTGAGGATCCATGATAAAACTTTATGAGTTGTCTTTCTTTTGCGATTGTGAATTGGTATGAACTGTTTTGTGGTTGTGAGGAAAACAAAAAGGAAGCTTTACCAAGCGGACTAAAGTCTGAGATGTTTTTTTTAAATGCACTGGTATCAGATCGGTACTCAAGTTCAAGTTCAGGTATCATGACTTCCTTTGGGAAGGAAAAAAATTGCATCTCCCTTATTGACAGTTAAGACAATAGAAATAGAAGTCAGTAGTCATACCTGATTTCCCAGGCACGCGATCATGCTTTTAGGCCAGTAGAGCAAGTCAGACAGTCTTCATGTCTGGTTACATTTCCATCAAGATGATGATATTGTACTGCAATGCCACTGATAGCACAGAGTGACTTGAAATATCTGTATGGAATGCATTTATGTGCAGATGAGAAACTTGGACATTTTGGAGTTTAGAACAGCTGATGAAGAGAATTCCATTTTATATTTGACAAGACATCAGAACTACAAAATGAGGATAGAATAAAATTTTGAGTATTTTATTTGGTTTTTGGCTTAGTTGATCTCAGATACATAGTGACATCCTGAGTGTGAATTTGGATGAGTTCCTGTGTTACATATAGCCCTTTCTGTTTTCTCTCAAATCCACATTTCCAAAAAAGCAGAAGAAAAACAAAGCACATTGAAGGTAGAGTTACTAATGACGTGAACTTATAGTCAAAGGATGGAATGTGTATATGAGTTGTGTAACTTCTCCCTAAGTTCTCATACTTGATAAAACACATGTGCTGTGTGAATTATCGCTCAGGAAGTTGGCATCCTCTTCGTGTGGCATAGCTTTGTGTGATATTTTCATTCTCCCAACCGCACTCATAACAAGCCTGTTAATTGAGATAATATACAGTGTGGAAATTGTTAAGCAAACTTGTTAGCTTGTAAATCTGCTGAGGACTTTTGCCCCAAACCAGCTGACAGTTTAAGCAGGAATCCTGGCTGAAGGGGCCTGGAAGGAGAGGGGAGGCTGGAGCGTGAGAGAGAATGGAGGTTAAAGTAGCAAGAAGCCATCTTCACTTGTCTTAACAGGCTGACTGGAAACAACAGGAAGCAGGCCTCTCCCTTTAGGTCTCACTCTGGTATTTGTGGAATCTGCTTTGGAACAAATAGGCCACTTCCTGACCCTTTCCCCACGGGATTTTCTTATGGAGGAAGAGGAATGAGGTTCTGAGGCTGAGGGCTGATGGAGGAGGGAGAGAACTTAATGTCTGTGAATGTATTTGGTAAAGAGGTTTTCTAAAATGTGTCCACATGCAAAGTTGTTCATAAGTCTGGCTTAAAAAAAGTAATGTGACTGTGATGCACAGTTTCAACATTATTCATAAGGTACTGGTCACACTCAGTGTGGTCTGAAACTCTGAGTCTGTCTTGGAAACACAACACATTGTATGTTATGTAGGTTGTAATTTGTGTAACACAAACTAACAGATGAGGTGGAGCGGCAACTCCTGCGTTCTATGAGGTAAAATTACTGTATTTGCCAAAGGACTCTGATGGCATTGGAGAGAGTGATATTTATCTTAAATAACTTCAGTTTCCTGTCACAAAAGGCTGTCTGTCAGCAAGGTAAAGTGGTTAAGATATTCTAAATACAGTGTATACTTAAACTAAAAAATGTGTTGCTGCTGACCTGTACTGCTGTACAGCAGTACATTGCATAGGTTCCTACAGTACACTGGTACTCCTGCACCTTCTCCAAACACACTGACTATAGATTCAGACTATCACATTAATCAAGGAGGTGTTGGTCAGTCAAAATTATATTGGAGGTGGATGGAGGCTTGAACTCTGGCACTGATTTAGTGGAATAGTTCACCCCAAAATCAAAAATAATTACGTTTTCTCTGGCCTGTAGTGCTATATATTCATCTATACTGTGAGTTGCAGTCAGGGTTTTCCCGGGATTTTTTGAGACAAAGGTGGCCAAGTGGCAAATGTGTGGTGTACACAGTTTGGGCACGCATGTTTAGTACCCTGCACTTTAGTGAAAAAAATCACTATTTCACTGTTTTGCTTAGCAACTTGAGGGCAGAGGAAGAAACTGGAGACAAAAAGGTCAAAAGGGCACAGAGCCTAATGCTTAAATAAAATCATGAATTAATATAGTCATAAATATATTTATATAAAGATAGATAGAGACAGGATAAAAAGGAGGCTTATTACTGTGGGATTACTTTCACTTTTGAATGGACTGAATGGAGAAAGTACCCAGAGTAGGATACAAGCACAACAATTTCAACAGCGTTTGACTTGTTGATCAGGTAAAATATCTGCACTGATGTGCATATGTGTTTCATAAATGATCTGTCAAGTAGTACTCTAACAGAAACTGCTGAGGTTGGATATCCAGTCCTATTTACATCTGTACCTTAAATCAGCATAGCTCAAATGAAACGCACATTGTTTGCCTCACAATTATCTTGATTTTGCAGAAACAGTGAATTTCCCTCGTCATTCCCTTGTTGCAACATGTGCAACTCGCGCGTGCTTGGTATTTATAAACGCATCAAAGCGGTTGCTGATAAAAGGCGCTTTAGTTTTGGAGTAAAACCCTTTAGGTTTACATTTCTGTCGAAATTCTGATATCTGGCTGATATCTCCAAAACTCAGCAACTTACACCAAACAAATCAGATGGATAAACAGAATTGCAGGCCAGGGTAAAAATATGATGATATTTTGGGGTGAACTGTCCCTTTAATGTTTAGGTTTTTTTTTAGAGACTTCAGAGTATCCACATAGTAAAGTGTTTTTGTTTTGCAGCTTGTTTTGTGCTGATATAGGATGATGCAATGTAGTAATATCAGAATATTGTTGAGAGATGATATTAGACCTCTGCAGAACTCAGTGCTTTTTGTGTTTGGACAAAGTGTCCTGATCCAGTGTAAGTTAGCGGTCCACTAAGAGGCAAAATAATGGACTGTTGCAGTCTCATGTGGCTGTCTCCTCAGTCTTCCAAATGCAAACATAAAGTTCAAACTTTGATTTATCTGTAAACAAGGCTTTCTTCCAGTCCTCCATGGTAGACGTTTAGTTTCGTTTTCAAGGAAGTAGTTTTGAAATTGCTCATTTGCCATCTATTGTCTTTTGTCTGTCCATTACTGCTTTGAGTTTAACATTTTCCTCTCAGTATGTTTGAGGTGAGAAGTGTCACAGATTTGAGAGCAGGATGACAAACCTGAAGATTCTGCTGGTTGTTTGACTGGACTGCGGCCCTGATCACAGTTCTGTACATGATTCATTTCCCAGGTCCAGATCCAGGAATATTTCACTTTTTCCAATATTTTTAAGCCTCTCAGTCAAACACATTTCCTGTGGCCCTTTAACTGTGTCCTAATGTTTACCATTATGCTGTGCTGACATTTACATCCTCTTGCTTTTTCTACAGTCAGTCTGAGACAGGAGAGGAAGAGGAAAACGGGGGAAGTCAGAATAAGTCAGAGCAGTATCTGCTCTCATGTTCAAGACTAAAATCAGTTCTCATAAAAGTGTGATATTATAACCTTTAGCGTGGAAGTTATGAATACATTGGGAGGCATTAAACATATTTATGAGAAATGAAAATGATATGAAGTGATATAATAAGACAAATAAAATACATAAAGACAGACAGAGGTGAAAGAGTGAAGATATGGATGTTTATGCTCTGGTAAATGCAGCCAAAAGAAAGAAAAGTTTAGTTGCAGCCTGTAGTGATGTTACAGTTCATTGATGGTCAAGTTTAATGAACACAAACACAAACTCTAATGTTCATTTGCCTCACAATAAACAGATTTTATTTTCATTAGCGATAGCCTGATTGCTTTTTTAATTCTTTTTGATGTGATAATTGGTTTGTAGTTATAGAAAAGCCTACATATAATACACATTTACTCCTGTACAATGTTTGGATCTTCAACGTAAAACCCTATTAAATTGAGCACAATACATAATCAACCTCTGTTAACATGTTTCACAATCATTGGGAAGATCTACCTTCTGTGTTGTGACGTATTTCCAAGTGAGACCGAATGGGTGGGCGGGACATAAAAGAATATGATTTGAACTGGGCATGTCAAAATCCGACGTATCATGCTGTTGCAAGCTAGCTAATGAATCTTAGCTCTGTGCAGCTAAAAGATTTGGAGATTGATTGATTGGGTTGATGTTGTGATATTGTTTGTTGAAATTGTTTGGTTCAAGAAGACTAAGCGCATGTCATGTCATGTCTATGGACAAGGTTACAAACCTTGTGTGAATGGCAACAAAGGAATTTAGACCATGTGTAACCAACAGACTGGTATGAATGAGTCAAACTACACATGAATGCGTGGAAGTCCTACACGCCCATCCTTACAATCAGTCCACTCTAATTGTTGTTCACAAAACCCCCTCAGTGCTCACAGCAGTTCTAACTCGAGTGTCAGGAAATAAGAGGATGAAATGTTTTTATCATTTGTGTTTCTCCGCAATCTCTTTGATAGCGATTGTGGTTACAGAGAAATATTACATCTAGAATCTTGGTTTTATTCTCCATACATGTGCATCAGACTACTCTAGCAGCCAGTTTTGAAAGTCATGATGATTTATTTATACTTGCCCAAAAAGCTCTTAAGTAACAAACTGATAGTCCACCAGTCAAGTTTCAGATCAGGTTTACAGCAGAATATCACTGCAGTGATGATCGTGCGTGTCTTCTTGTTTAGCATGTTTGCATTGTAAATGAGCAGTACTGGTTTGGATGTTCAGATGAACAGGCGTTGAAAGGCTGTGTGTGTTTCCTGTAACCCTCAGTGTGTGAGGGTTCAGAGAGCAGCCGGGTCAGGACAGACGAGGCAGGAGACAGGAATGCCACAGAACGAGTTGTCAGCGGTGTGATGAGTGACACGTGCGCCGCTGGTGACACACTCACTTGATTTGTTTTAATTACATCTGTGAGGAAATGGTGTGTGCCAAGTTAGGATGGCAGTTAATGGGACACAGAACAATGACTGAGCCTCAGAGTGGATGTCTAAATATATCGTACATCATGACAGCTCTATCTCTCTTCACTCTCTGTGTCTTTCAGTTGCACAGACACAAACACACACACTGAGCCAGAAATAGCAAAGTGAAAGCGTTTACCTGCTAAGACTACACTGATCAGTCTGGCATTAAAACTGCAGGATTTAAGTCAGTTAGCTTTTTAAAATAAAAAGGCTACAGACCATTTAATTGACATTAATATGTTTCATAATTGTCTTTTCATGGAACTGGAGCTGGAGATTCAATCAAGAATCAAATTGGAAAAAAAGGATTCCCACACAAATGTAACATGTGCACAATGTTTTCTTCTAAACTAGGTTACTTATTGAGTTTTGGTGAGGATGGCTGAGCGTGAGCAACTGCAGATGGATAGAAACCAACCGGCACCTCCTGGATTTAAAACTTCAAATTTTGATGCATCAGGATGCACCAGTAATCATTTAATCATGTCATTGTAGTCCTCTGAATCAAAATCGAATGGTGAGGTATCAAGAGATTTCCACCCGTAATATTCATATACGTTTGTGTGTTCTATGAGAGTTTGTCTCTGAGCAGCGGCTCTCACTTTGCAAATCCTTAAAATTCATCATGATGGTAACTTAAAATAGGGCTGGAAAATATATTGATATAATATTGATACTGTGAGATGAGACGGATATCTTATTAGATTTTGAATATCGTTATATGGTGAAATGTCATAAGTGTTGTCTGCATTACAGTAAATTGATGTCATTTTCTGAAATTACCAGACTGTTCTAGTCATAGTATTATTTGTGTTTACCCACTTAGTCATTATAGCCACCATATTTTGAGGGGGTTGGAAAATATATTTTAAAGATGGAAAATCTGACAGATGACTTGTTACAGAGTTGACAAAATGTTAAGTTTTTCATCTCGCAGCATAGTTGTAGTGAGCAGCCATTTTATTTTTTAAAGCTGCAGTATTCCTGCCTTTAAACCAGGAATTGAGACAGGGGTCCTTAAGGTATAGCTACACCTTTTTATGCCTGATTAAATCATGTTTAAAGGGCCAACATTTTCATTAAAAAAAATCGATTGTAAAACAAAGACACATTTTTACACCTCTGTTATCAGCAGGTATCGTTAGTTTTAGATTTTGAAGGCTTTTAACACATTTTTAAATTGTTTGAAGTAGTGAATTCTTGTCTGGGACCAGGCTGTTTTCTGACACAGAGCGAGATTAAAAATGAAAAAAGATAAAGCAAACCTAAACATTTCAAAAATTACATATATTTCATATATATATGTGTGTATGTATATATATATGTGTGTGTATATGTGTGTGTGTATGGTGTGTGTGTGTGTGTGTGTGTGTGTGTGTGTGTGTGTGTGTATATATGTATATGTATATATACAAATATTGAGAGATTATTTTTAAGCCCCACCTTAATTTAAGAGCCTGACTCCACTGCCTAGACAGCTAACAGTAGTTCACTGCAACTGGTAGTATCAGTGGGTGACAGTAGATGTTTTGCAGCTCCTTGTGGCTGCATATTCATTAGTTGTGTAGACTTGTGGATAACGTTTGTGCTAATCTCTCTGACTGGTGAGATGTGTGTGATACTCATGAGTCATCCATCACTCTGTGTTGCCTATCAAAGGATTAAGTGCGCTTGATTCTTCTGATTTACCAAACAAGAAGGTTAACAGAACACTGTTGGGCTCTTAATCCTCTTTCCTACTTATTCACCTCTCAGTTACTCCTTCACAGCCTCTCAGAACCAAGTAGCCAGATCAGGGTCCCTACCAGATGTTTAAGTGAAGCTGAGCTGGCCGCCCTGCTGAGAGGTAATCCTTGTGCCTTCCAGAGACAAGGATTAACCAGCGCTGTGGTTAAATGAAGTGGAGGAGGCACCGGGCTAAACAGAGACTTTGCTGCTACTGATGAGCAGTAGCAGAGGAGTAGTGCTAGTCAACCAAGTGAAATGCATCCTTTAGCAAGGGACACACAAATCTGTTCACATTTATTTATGGGCCATTAGTATGTATACCTAATGAATATGATGAATAGTTTTATCAAGCATGTGACAAGCTTGGGATTATTGTTTCATTAGAGAATGAGACAGGTTGCCGTTTATACAATTTGTGTATATGCCATCTTACAGACGAGATGACTGAGGGAAAATAATATCTCAAAAAAAAAAAAAAAAAATTCCTTCACCTAGATTTTTACGGTAGGTTTGATGTTCAGTTCCACATTTATTTATTAATAACTTTGAGTTTGATGTTCATTTTATCACCCATCACCCCCGTAGATCAAATTTGGATCACTGAACAGAAAACTCAAAATAACTGGTAAATCTGGAACTAAACATCAAACTAACTGTAGAAAATCTAGATAGGAGTGATTTTTATTTTTTGAGTATTTATTATTTTGATCTGTTATTATTTTTCCTCAAAGTCAGTAATTCAGCTGAGAAACCTGATATTAAAATGCAGGAAACAGAGCCTGTCTGCATTCTCTCCATAAAGACGGCTCGTCTGTTGGTTCTATACACACATAGTATAGTCATAATTCCATGTATATGTAAACAGGTGTACGCAATGACATTACTTTGACTTTGTGTATGGAGCCTACATGTAAAACGGTGATGCGTGTCCCTGCGTTGTATTCAACACATCCTCACACCTTAACACCAGTAAAGATCGATTGTCAACATTATGACATTACACAAGTGGTTTAAGTCCTCCAGTCACGTTTTAAACAATATAAAATGCAGAATTATTTTTTGCAAAATAAGTTCAAATACCTTGTTAAAATGTCTTACAAATAGCTCTACACCTTGCCTTCATTTAGTATTCAAGGATTCATGAATATGCAAAGAGTCCACCCACTCTCCACACCCCCAACCCCTACCCCTACCCCTGTGTAGCTGCACCTGGCTTTTCCTCTGATTGCTAACTAATCACAGTAACTAGCTACACCCGGCTTCCCATTGGTCTGTGCATCGGTACCCCCTCGATCAACTGGATTGGTTCCTTCGGTTTATGACATCATATACCCAGCCTGACTGAATCTGTTAAGGGGTTAGGAAAAGATCGTGGTTTGGGATAACATATGCAACGCTATAACTCATATGACATGTAGCTTATGTTGTAAAATGGTCGCAGTTTGGTTAGGGTTAGGAAAAGATTGTGTTTTGAGTTAAAATAAAGACATCATGTGACAAAAGTGAAGTCACTCATGTGACGGACGTCACGTCCATAACGAAATTTTAAGTTACTCAAAACTTTAAATAACTCGGCTTACTTTTTTTCCACACAGGACTCAAACCACAGTCTCCTTGGTGAAAGTTTTGTGCTTGTTTGAACATTCCATCCACTTCGACCAAATGTGGACTTTGTTGCTCCTACTTCTTCTGTCATGTTTACTACATTGATTAGGGGGTGGCATCATACAATAAACAGACATATCAGTCAAAATAAGCAGCTTGCACTTGCAACCAACAACCATTGTCTGGTGAGCACAGGCTGGCTGTAGTTCCAGTTTCAGATTTATTCATAAATTACTATGAATTTGATGTTCAGTGATCCAGATTTGATCCCAGGGGGAGGACATTGGCCAGTTAATGGGCTATCTGCTTTTCCCTCCATAAACTCTGCTCTAGAATCGTTATGAGATTGGCATTTAACCTTTAACTTAACCTCTTGTGTAAAGGCTATGTAAATATGAATGATAATATAGAGCCTGCAGCTGTATGTCACCATTCAACTTCCTGCTTGACCCACAAACTGTTTCTCCTTACAACTGTTACTAGTCAACAATATCACTGGAATCAGCTCTCCCTGCACTTACTTTCTCTGTTAGCCTGAGCTTTACTCCCAAAATGGGCCCTTGGACATGTGTAAGATGTCAAAATCATGAGTTATAATCTTCAGCAGTGTCAGAAGTCATAAATATAACATGTCTCGGACTTGGACACATATCCTTAAATAGCCATTCTCCTTCTATAAGAGGAGGCTTTCTCTTAAACAAACATTGTGGTGAGGACTGAGGACTGATGAAGGCTCAGACGACGTGCTGCTATATGCACTCTATGAAAGTGTAGATGTATGTTTTAAGATATTTCTGGCGTCACTGTGTGGGCGCTATGACCGTATGCTTGTGTAAATGATGTGGCAGTGCACTTGTCCATCTCGCCCAAACCTTCCTGGCAGCTTCATGATAAGTGTGTCTGTGCTGCTGTGGAGTGGGGTGCCTCTCCTCCCCTTTTTTTTTCAAGCAAACTGAATAATTCACAGAGGTGCTGCAGGCCAGATGAATAATGGAAAAGACTGCTGAAGGAAAGACTTGTCAGAGCAACAAAGGGAGGTCTGCAGAGTTCAGCAGCTGGTCTCTGAGAACTTACAATGAGGTGTTTGATTTCACTGTCAGAGGGAGAGATAATGAGGAAAGTTACATGAGTAGCCTGAATTGTTAAGAGATTGAGATAGGTTTGGTGATGTACTTACTGAAAAAAAGAAATAATGTGAAGGTGATGCACCAATCAGAAACAACGCAATTCCAGACCTTATGGGCCTAATTAGATTAAGTATTAACTTAATCACCATCTATTTTCATAATCAATTAATCATTTCATTTTGGTTTCAACCTCTTAAATGTGAATATTTTCTGGTTTCTTTCCTCCTCTCTGACAGTTAATGGAATCTGTTTGAGTTGTGGACAAAACAAGACATTTGAGGACATCACCTTGAGCTTCGATCAGTATTTTTAACCATTTTTTTGACATTTTATAGACCAAACATATATATATCATTAGAGCTGCAAGGATTAATAGATTATTGAATTGGATTGAATTATCTGAATTGATTTGAGTAATTAAAAAAAATTCTGATTCCAGCTTCTTAAAGATAGAGTCAGTAGGATTTGTCCAAGCTGTTCGCAAGTGCATCAGGATGTTAAATACCACTATTTTGGGTTGGTGAATTATCCAAACACAGCAAACAATGAGGAAAAAATTAAGGAAATACAGGCTGGGGACAGGGTGTCTGCAGAAACAGCCACCAACACACACTTCTAGTCAGTCATGTGTGATAATTGAAAGGGATCATCAAATTTGAGTCTATACAAGAAAATGTTGCAGATTATACCTTTAAATGTGAATATTTTCTGCTTTTTCACTCCTCTCTGACAGTAAACTGATTATCTTTTGGTTGTGGACAAAACAAGACATCTGTCATCTTGGGCTTTGAGACACACTGATCATCGGTTTTTCACCATTTCCTGACACATTGTGGGCAACAATTATCAAGAAAATCATCAACCGATTAATTGACTGTGAAAATAATCATTAGTTGTAGCCAATATTATATAGCCAATTTGAATTGTTTTTGGGAGAGAAAACGTCTGATCCCTAATAACTGGTTACCCCTCTGGAAGCATGGAAGCATTATTAATGCTAATGGCAGTGCTAAAATCAAGGCCACATTTCCCATAAACCCAGCTATTTCCTTTCCTTGCCCCCCTTTCAGAAGGTGATAATAGCCATGTGGGAGTGAGTGAGCGCTGGAGGCCAGTGGTGCAGTAGTACAGTGTCAGTGTCTCTGTCTTGGTCGGATGCCACAGCTTGTTTTGCCTCTCTCAGTGCTGACTGCTGCTGACTGAAAAGCCCACTGTCAGCACTCTCCTTTCTCTCCATGCTAAGCACAGTGACACAGCAGCAGCACAGTCAAAGCACGCTGCCTCAACTGAAGCACCTGGCTGTTTCCATGGCAACAGACCGCTCCCTGTGCTCTTGGCTTGTTTGCAGTGCGATTCAGAGAACTGTCAATTAAGACCGATGCTGACGAAAGGCAAGTTGTCGACATGATTGCAGAGAGGGCCTGATTATTGCTGTTTATGAAAACACTGCCGTCATCCAGTCATTTATTTGATTCAAAATAAAGAAGTCCACTTCAGTTTGGGAATAATAACAACAGAGTCCAAACCTTGTATTTGTAAAACCCAGTGGATTTAAGACAAAAAGATTCACATGTTGAGGGATAGAGTGAACTCTCGCCTATCAGTTGTGGGCTTGGTGAGATTGATGCCATATGGATGTGCAAGTCCCCCCGTATGTTTATGGAATTCCTTTGGGACACAGGGAGTTGCTCTTTCCTCTGTGATAATTACAGGCCTTTTCTCAGTCTGCAAATATCACAAATGTAAATACTAGTGCAGGCAACGGATCAGTGACTCACTTCATCTTATCAGCCCAGAGACTGCTCAGAGACACTTAAATGAGCAGGGTAGTAAGCATTTCCTACTTGACACAACTGGCGTGTCAAGTTAACCAAAATATAGATAACTGTGATTGTTAGCCTTTTTGTGGAGTTAACCACAGTCACTGGACCCTGATAAGCTCTGGCAGAGTACCAAACGTGGATAAGAACTTGCTTTCTCAAGTATATTTATTGCGTCTGCTTGTTATGTGTAGGACTAGAGATTAGGGTTGGGCGATATGTTAAAATTTTCCAACTGACCAGCCCATCAGCCGTCAGCCCATCCATCGGCAAGTGGCGATATCTTCATTCCCCTCTCACCTCCTCCCGTCTTCGAGTCTCAGCTGGGAGATGTGCGCAAACAGCAATGTCCAATATGTCCAATAAACACAGTAAACTCACAAAGCATCATGAAAATAAATATTCCAACTAAGACGAGCTTAGTTTGGCTCACTAACTGTAGAGGAGTAGGCTAAATCTCAATCATGGCCGTAAAGTGAAGAAAGAAGGCCAACATCTTTGGTTTATCTAAGTCCATGGATTTAAGACAAAAAGTCTCACACTCATAGAGTAAACTCCAGCCATCAGCTCTGGACTTGGTGAGATTGATATCATATGCACATGCAATTCCTTCTTTCAGTTTATGGAATTCACACAAATTGTAACTCACAAAATACAAAATCTAAAATGTTGAACAGTACGATCACTGAACACAGTCTGACACATCACTTTCACCAAAGTGTAAGAAGCCTGGTGTGTAGCTAATCTAATTGAATCAAATCGCTGAATTTACATGATAAGCTTCGCAAATCTTAACCTCAAACTTTACCATTAGCAGGAAGCAACAGAATTTTAAGCTTCCTGACTGGATGGTTCTTATCACAGTTTTGCAGTGTTATCTTGCAGTTGGATTCTTCTCTAGTCTTTGGTTGACAGACATTTAATGCTCACATTGAATAGTGGTGTTTCAAGGCAGGAGGGTTTCTAACCCTTGTCTTAACCTTAGATAGTCGTGGTCAAAATTTCATTTCTGTAAACTTAAGAGGATTTTAAAACTGTTCTGTCACATAATATTTTTCACTTTCCCCTGAGGCATGGCTCTTTTTTTTTTTTTTTTTTGGAATTGAGGACATTTGTCAATATTTCTGTATTTATAATCATAACAATCTTAAGTTGTCCAAGCCAGGAAGGTCTAGTTCGGCCATTTCCTGTCTCCAGAATCCGTCCAACCATTTCAGCATGACTACTGCAACTTCAAAGTCAGATGGGGTGTGGAGGTTACAGGAACTCCCACTTGTACTCCCCTCTGAACTATTGGAAGGATGTTGTTGCTATTTACATCTTGAGCCGAATACAGGAGGAAATTGCACTTGAGGAGCCTGTACACTCAAACCGACATCCAGCATTTCTGTCGGATGACTTAAGGACTTAATTCTCCAGTCTGGGCCTAAGAAGGAAGGTGTTTGTCCTGCTTCATTGCTCAACGCTACAACGCCCAGTGGCAAGCTATCATTCTCTCACCTATCCCGGTCATGAATCCTATCTTGGTTTTGATCATATTTGAGATATGGGGCTGTGTTTCCATGGTGCAGATCACAGTCAAGTGCGCCTTGTCCAGTGTCATCGGTCGCCTGCCAAACACACTTCTGGTAACTTTGTGGCAAAGCCTGCCTGGCATACTCGTGGTGCATGCATTTAGGTTGTGTGTTAGAGACTAACAATCATGGCCAAGCACATTCATCACTGTTATCTACTCTAAACACAGGTCTCTGCCCGTCATGACGGACTGACAGTTTAGGAGTCCTGTACAGAGTTTTTATCACAGGAAACTAGTATCAAAAAAGTATCAAAAAAGTTTGGCATTGTTCCTAAACTTGTTTATCATGTCAGCACTGGCAACAAAAGACTCCAAATGATGCCCTGCTTCTAGTGATCAATAGATGTGAACACACATGCAGTCACATTACATCATGTGATATTTTGGACCACTTCCAGACTCATAGTAGGCTGCTGGTGGGTTAAGAATGTAGCTCAGGCAGCAAAACTGCTTTGTTTTCTCCACAAATGGTTTCTTTTGTTCATACCAACCTGCTAAAATTCATAGAAACCCTAAATATACATGCAGGTTGATGTGCCAGTATTACACAATCACTCACTCAACACATATACACACTCAACTGAAAGGCCACACTTCAGCACATGTCCAGTGGCACTCAGCTTATCTGCTGTTGAGTTTCCGTTTGAGCAAACAGGGCAGTGAATGGCCCTATGTGTTATTCAGTATTCCTCAGCTGACCTAAGCCCTGAGGCTTCTGTCAGCCACAGAGAACAGACTGTGTAACAGGCTCATTGTTCACTACAGTATCCTATCACTGCTGCGTGTGGCTGTTTACATAACTGTGAGATTTATTATGACAATGTAGTTCATGACTTTGAATTAATTAATAACCTGTCAAATACAAAATTCAACTGTAAATGAGCCACAGAATGTAATCACATAATTACATTGCTGGAGTATGAAGGGAGATCATTTTGATACATAAATATATATATAAAAAAAATATATATATGTGGAGACTGTGCTCCAGTAGCAAGTTAGCATCTCATACTTTGAACGCTCAATTACTCACCACGTTGGAACTGCATCTTGTCAACTTATTCAAAGATCAACACATACCTCAGTTCTCTATATTTGGAATATTACACAGCTGTTTAATCTATCTACAAAGAAATGTTCAACAGGACATGAACAGTGCGTTCTTGTATGGTGTAACACTTACAGTACGGTCTCATTGAGATTTGCTTCGGCGTCCCTCTTGAGGACATTTTTTGTCACACTAGTAGTGGGACTCTAGGGATTGGAATGTCAGGTGGTCTGTCTGTTGGTTGCTTTCCCACTTCAAGCCAAAAATATCTTCATCAACTGGATCAACTGGATTCTTGATACATCGATATGGATCTATAGATCAATTCAATGTTTAACTATCCAGTATGATCGATCCAAAATGATAATATTGATCGACATCATTGTCTTTAAAATATGGCTTTATTTTAAAATTCCCATCACACATCTGTGTCACTAATGTCTGGAAGAGTTCAGTCAAAAAAATGTTGAATCATAATTTAGTTGCTTTTTGTGAGTTGACATGAATGTAACTTGTCTTGTGTGTTAAATGGAGATATATCGTCTGATATTGATCACAGACCTCTGAATTTAATTTAATCAAAATTGTATCAGGCAGACTTTGTGATATCAGCAAATATCATATCATTGTCCAAAGAATCGATCTGATCTTATATTGTGATTAAACTTGATTTCACCGCCCTACTGTGTAGTGACACGCACAGATTTTGCTCTGCTGCTCAGACTTCACCGTGTTGAACTTCTGGCTGTAACTGCCTGGCGCTGGCCAATCCAGTAGAAGGGCACAGGCATGGTGGAAGTAGCAAGCATCGCAGGTCAGAAAGAGGCAAACGTGGAGGAGCCGATAATGCTGGTGTCTGAGTACCTGGAGCTGTGCAACACAATGCTAGCCATGTACAAGGAAAAACAACATTCTTTTTGAACATCAAATTGTAGAACCAATGATTGAAGCCTATTTTCCTAGGGAATTATTTACACAAAGGAGCAATTCCCCCTATATACCATGTGGTGACCCATGGTGGTGTGAAAAGGCCTTAAAGAAACTGCAGGATGTAGGCATTTGGTTAGGCTGAACCAAGGAGGTGGTTGGGCTTAGGGCTGGGCAATGTGGCCTAAAATTTATATTGTGGTATAATTTGAAGCATGTGCGGTAACGATATATATTGCGATATATTCTTTTCTTCTGTAGATATATATGTCAAAATGACTGTTTCTGAACATAATGCAGATACACTGCATAATACTGCAGATACATTGCAGCAGAATAAACACACTTCAGAATAGATAGATAATATATAGAATGCCATTTTAAGAACATTTATTGTGCAAAATGTAGTAAAAAAACACAAAACCTTTCAAGTAATTTTGAAGCTGTGTAGCGGATCTTTCTCCAAACAATGTAACACAAAATTAAAAACAGTATTCTAGGAAGAGGTTACTATTTATATGCATTTATTTATTTACTTATTTAGTATTATTATTGTTAAGAATAGTTTATTTCTTTAATAAAATATTGTCCTCTGATGAGAAAAATCCTCACCTTTATTCAGCTCAGTCTATATAATGATGAAAGGATGCGGAGTATTCATGTTCTTGTATTAATGCAGCAGGATCATTTACATCAGTGTCACTCTGACAGTTTACATCAGTGAGGATGTTTTAGACCACAGCAGACAACAAAGTGCACACAGATACACACCGAGGAGATGAAGAGGAGAGACAGCATCTGGACTCTTCATCATGACTTATAATAATGCAGCGCAGTCACAAACGTTTTGTGGAGGAGCCCAGCGTCGTCAGTTTGGACTTTAGAAAGACCGATATTTTTATCTGTAGTGTTTAAACCACAGAACTGTACAGTAACATCAGGATTCATCATCAGTAAAGTTTTTATATCGGACGGTGCTTCACGCACTCGCTCCCCCTCCCTCCCTCCCTCCTCTCTGCAGCTCGTCTCTCCTCCCTCGCTGTTATGATTGATCGGCAAGAAATAATTAAGTATTTAAAGGTACATAAATTGGACTTGGAGTAAAAAAAAAAATCACGCACCACAGATGTGCATGTTAATAAAACGATTAATGATCATGAAAGTTTTTTATATAAAGTCAGCACATCTGTCCATATTCTCACGCTCTCTCTCTCCCTCTCTCTCTGCTGTGGGTCAGACTTATTTTAACTTTTACCTGGTTTCAGGTGGAGCTGCAGCTCGATCAGCACTCGCTTGTCTCCCTCCTCTTATACTTCTGTTTCTTTGTGCTGAGCCAGTCGCTTAAACAGACAAGCCTGTTTACATTGTCGGGTGGCAGAAGCGCAGTTGTGAGCTGATTCATTTCCAGCTGCTGATTCAAACTATTGATCAGGCCAATATAACAGAATGTGTGTTAACACGTGTTAAAAACATTAGTGGCATTAAAAGGAATTTGCGTTAACTTTGACAGCCCTAGTAAAAAACAAACATTACAATTTCTTTTTTTTTTTTTTGGCATTTTTTGCCTTTATTGGATAGGACAGCCAGAGAGTAGACAGGAAACGGGGCAGAGAGAGAGGGGATGACACGCAGCAAAGGGCCGAAGGCGGGAGTCGAACCAGCAGCCGCTGCAAAGCACTAGCAGCCTCCATACATGGGTCAGACGCTCTACCAACTGAGCTAAACGTCCGCCCCAAACATTACAATTTCATCCTGCTAACCTGATTACTTCTTTATATCGCGGTAGGCCGGTATAGTCAAAATCTCTACCGTTGGCCAAATTCATATAGTTTCTACCGTATACCGTTTATACCGCCCACCCCTAGTTGGGCTTCCAATACTGATGAATGTAACTCCTCAGGGTAGAGTTTAGAACGTAAAGAAACTGCTTTTCATTCTTCTTTCAACTTTATATTGCACTTCTATAAAGTTTGGGAACTTGCAAGAGACCAAAAAAAAAAAAAAAAAGAAAAAGGCCATCGTATCCTGATTTCATTTCCTGTGCAACTCAATAGGTTCTTTTGTTACCCTGATGGTCACCCTGATGAGGTCATTGGTGCTGTTTTCTCTGACGTGACAAAACAAAGAAGACAGTTTTGTGTAAAATCAGAGGAGTTCCCCTCTCATTATGAATGTTCAGACTCATGTCTGAAGTGATTTTGAATGAACAGCACAGAATGGCATCTGAAAAGTTCTGTAACAAACATCAGTTTCATTTTAGCTAACTGAGAGACAGTTGTGTGGAAAAATATCAACTGAAATACAAGAAGATGAATGAACTTGTAACCAACACCAGAGGGACACATTTCCTGAATCCATTATGGAGTTCGATGTGTAGAGAAGCTGCACTCTGATGGCTATTTAACACGCTTTGTCCCTGATCGTCAATACAGCCAATGGAGGCACACATGCTTTCAGCCACTCTCTTGTCACTGAGACTGTTAGTCAATGACGTTCAAAAATCTCACTGTCTCTGTTTGGTGTTTGAAGCAGTCGCTAGCCTGTAGACTGTGGCCTTGACACACTGCCCTTTGACCCACAGCATGTGAGGTCAGAGGAGCTGGATTCTTAGGAGCTGTGTGAAAAGCATCATCCATGTTTTGCCCTGCCCACACATACCACAGAGATTACTGCAGCCAGACATAATCGGTGTGCTCGCAGGAAACACGACGTGACTGTGAAGCTGATTGAAGCTGATGAAGTGTTTAGTCTGTTGCTCATGTTGTAGATGACGACAGTGTTTCTTGTCCACAGGACTTATCAGGGATCTAAATCCTGTTGGAACTCAGAAAGTCCTTCAACATAAGGCCAGGTTGCTCTTTTGCAGAGCCCTTGCACAGACTTTTTGGAAACACGTGATTTTGAATCATTTGAAGCTTTTTGCAAATTATCCACTGCTGTGATTTTATTTTATTCTTATTCTTTTTCTTATTTCATTCATTTACTTTTTATTTTTGCCAGGGTTGGGTGTAATATACTCATTTCTTTGTGAAAATGTTAATGTTTACATTTGATGTGTAAAACTCAACAACAACAAAACATAGTGCAAGGCTACAGCCTATACTGAATACCTCTGTGAAGGCTCATTTATTGAATCACTGTACATTAGAATTGTCAAAACAGTTTTACAATTTGTAGAACATTGTTGAACTTAGTCATATCCACATTACTGATGAATTATCAAAAATCTCGGTGGGGTAATATTTTGTGAAAGCACCATTATTCATTATTAAAATATTGTTGCAATATCAATAAATATCAATATTGGGATATTTGGTCAAACTGTTGCAATCATTGGATTTTGTCAATATTGCCCACTCCTGTGATTTCTGGTCCTCCCCTTAGGGGTACCTGGACCCCAGGTTGGGAAGCAATGCCTTAGAGTGTTCCTTGTGGTTCTTTGTGGGACAGTATTGTGTGGTGTGTGTGGGTGTGTTGTGGTGTGTGTTTATGTTGGTTTTCATGGTACATTTTCCTGTGCTGTCTGTCTCTCTGCTATGTTGTGTCACTTTGTTTTTTTGTGTAGCTGTTTGACTCTGTGTTGGAGGTACTCTGTGGGTTGTACTGTACCTTGTTGCAGTTAGTGGGTTTCGCTTCTTGTCTAAAGAGTCTTCTGTTCTGAATGAAGTCATTGTTGTGGACCAGCTGTATCTAAACTCCTTACAACATCATGCCATCGGTTCTGCATGCAAGAAGTTCCACAAAAGATTGATATTTCCCTTTTAATTTCACTGATTGTTTAACTCACAAGAAAAATCTGATTACAGCTGAACAGTTAATCAAAATGTGTCAAGTTATTATTGCAATATGGCCAAGTGTAATATTCAAAGGTGCGATTTTTTGATAAGCTAAATGTGAATTGTCTCACAACACACACAAATCATACTCTCCAGACGCAACAGAACATCCTTGATTGGTGCAGACACCAGCAAAAATCACATCATCATATTTGTGTTATTTAAGGTCATGCAAAAATGACTCCCACTAAAGTTGTGGCTTGCAATATGTGCCAAAATAATCGCAAAAATGCTTTTGCATAATGTTCAGCCCTATTTAGAAATAGCAACTAACGGTGTTTTCATAGTCAATTAATCTGTTGATTATTTTCTCAATTAATCAATTAGTTGTCATGAAATGTCAGAAAATGGTGAAAAATGTTGATCAAAGTCCAAGATGAGGTCCTCAAATGTCTTGTTTTGCTGATGACCCAAAGATTTACTATCAGAGAGGAGCAAAGAAACCAGAAAATATTCACATTTAAGAAGCTGAAATCAGAGATTTTTTTTTAACTTTCTTTTATTTAAAATTCATTCAAACCAATTAATCGATTATCAAAATAGTTGGCGATTCATTTAATAATACATTAATCAAATTAATAGATTAGATCTACTCTGAAAAAATGATCCTATAACTGTTAGCTCAGAATTATCTTGGAACTCATAGAAGGGCTTGCATAATTTTGAGGATTAGTAAAGTCTTCCACCACCGTCACTGAGCGTGCTTGCTCTGACATGTACACTTCACAAGAAACAGCTGTGGATTCCCAGTATGCTGTATGTTTGATGTCGACATATTTGACCGTGCCAACCTCAGTTTGATGTTGGCCAAAAGAAGTTCTGTATGGGCTGCGGCATTCCACACAGTCAGCACCACCCATCTTCTACAAACAGGCTTGGACAGATTCCAGTGCTGTTGGCATGTAAAATATCATACATCCGAATCATGACACTTTGTAATCAGGTTCTCCCTGGCCCAGTTACAATTTGATCATACAGAAGTGACCAGATACTGAAACTGATCATGACAATTCTGACACATACGTGAAACTAATGTGAGATTTTGTGCTTCGTCTGAGCGGGCTACTTAAACTTAATGTAATGACGCAGAAGTGTTGCCTCTGTGTGTGTGTGTTTTCACTGGTGTCTCAAACTGCACACAAGTATGAACACTGATTGAGAGCTGTAGTGTGTGCTTACAGAGTTTCTGCATCTCTTAGGGAGTGGAGATGATTGTGTGTGTGTGTGTGTGTGTGTGTGTAAAATTTTCTTTCTGTTAGCATCACATGTGGGCACATGTACAGACAAAGACATCAAGCACCCTGTCTGACCTACATCTGCCACCCTGCAGCAGAACTGAAGGAGCTCACTGAGGCATGACACACACACACACCACACACACACGCACACACACACACACACACACACACACACACACACCACACACACACTGTCTGCCCCCTCCCCCTCCACACGAGGTTATGGGCCTGATGTATTGTCTAATACACTTTGATGTCCTTTGATTTCATCTTAATCAGGCGTGTGCCCTGTGTATTTTGTCCTGTATGAACTAGACCAGGGGTTAAGTTAATCTTACTTTAAGGCTGTGGTCACACGTGTAAATTAAGGGGTGTGGTCAGTGCCTGCTGAGGCAAACAACACACATGTGTCTTTGCTATTGGTTGAGGCTGTGATTTTAATGGTCACCGAAGTTGAACTCCACACACACGAAGAAAGGATACAAATGCGCAAATATGTTTCCGTGCCTTAAGTCCATTCCAGTAAGGCTGACTTGTGCTGATATGACACCTGAGTTTTGGTATCAAAACTAAGGGTGTTTTCACACCCGCCTTGTTTGCTCCAGACCAAAATTACAGGTGTGAAACCTCCCTTGGTACTTGGTCGGGACCAAAAAGCTGGACTTGGGTCAGACAAAAGAGGTGGTCTTGGTCACGATCAAACTGAACCATGGTTCAGTTTCTAGTGTGAAAACATTTGCCGTATGGTTCGGACTTTTGGACCAATTACAAGAAATTCTGAAAAGATATCATCAGAGCTGGAAGAAGAAACAATGCACCAAAACAAAATGAGCTGTGGGAGCACATGGGAACAGGAGGAGACTAGTTTATGTTTACATCTGGTCTGATTACTTTGTAAAGAGTCAACTGGAAAAAACTCTAGATAAAAACTGGATAAAACTTGATTAAAATGCAAACACTTTTCAGTGTTGTTTCACCTTGGTACTGCTGGTAGTAGTGCCACAAAATTAATATTACGGTGACAACGATGTGAATCTGTTCATTCATCTATCTTTATAAAGGCAGCTGAAGTCAGGCTACCTGCTGAAGTGTAAACATGCAGATGTGTGCCCTCTACAAACCAATCAATGTCAAATATAGGGAGATGCAGCCTACATAGGGATGGTGACAGGATGTAGGTATGACATGTAAGGTTCTTTAGACCGCTTGGATAATTGCAGTGTTAAACCAAATCTAAATGTAAACAGAGTCTCAAAAATATAAACCTTGGTTTGGACCTTGGTCCGGACTTTTAGGTGTGAACGCACCCTAAGACTATTTGTCTTGCTTTGTGCAACCAGCTGCAAGTGAAGATGATGGACCATATCTAAAGCAGTGGCATCTCAGGTATCCATGTTGTGAACAGCTGCTAGTGGGCTTGATTTTGTGTATGTAAAGTTTTGGTCATGGCACAGCAATAATTTTGTTTTTATTTGTTAGGAGCCTGAGGTCATTGATATCTGAATGATGACGTGCAAGAATCAGAACACCCCAGAAAGGAGGTGAAGGAGAGAAAAAAAAGGCTTTCATGTGGTGGGGGATGGGTGTGTGTGTATGTACATACTGGGACAATGGCAATCAGTCGGTTCAGGGACTGAATCAATGTGTCCTTCACAAACATGTCCAATCCTGTCAACATGGGAATGGAAATGAAATCAGCCCCCTAGTAGGAAAAATGATTGAATGGGTTGTGGTATAATCTGTGCCTGTGTGTGTGTGGGTGGTGTGTGTGTGTGTGTGTGTGTGTGTGTGTGTGGTGTACGCATGCAGTACTTTGGCATTAACACTGTCACCATCTGCTGACCCCCTGACTGCAGAGAACATTAGAGTACAGTCTCTTGGGTGCATTAGAGGACATGTTGCATGCTGTTGAGGAAATGTAATTTACTTTTAAATATTTTAGGGTCTGAAATTAGGGCCGGGCAGTATATTTTATCAATTATTATGATAGGAGACCAGATATGGTCATAGATTTTGGATATTATTATATCATGATATGGCATAAGTGTCGTCTTTTCCTGGTTTTAGAGGCTGCATTACAGTAAAGTGATGCCATTTTCTCATAAGAATGATCTAGCTGTAATACTATTATTTCCATATCCACATTACTACTGATTATTAATCAAAAATCTTGTTGTGTTAATATCTTGTGAAAGAAGCTGAACTATTTTATACACCAGGTAGTTTAATCTACAGCAATGCATTGTATTCTAAATAAGATATATGCATATATCGTGGAATAGCTTAAAAATATTGAGATATTATTTACAAGCCATATCGCCCAGTCCTAGTCTAGCCTCATCTGGCAGCCCTGAAACAAGCTGCAATTACTGCAGCTGTAATCCTTGGGGACAAATGTGTCCATTAGAGTACTAAAAGTGCTTGTTTTTGCCACTGACAGGCTCTGTGATTAGAGAGGCTGCTTCCAGTCATTTTAAACATTACTTTGCAAACAGTAATGTCACTGCAGCAGATATTAATATTTAAGCAACAAAACTAAAAACTGTACTTATAAACTTGACAGGACAGAGGAAACTCTCCAGGAAACAGAAAATCATTTTTTAGACAGCTGTGGTGGAAAATCTCTATGGCTGCTGTGCCTTGTGCTAAATGCGCATAGTGTTTCTCTCATCTCTCTCATCCGATATTAATAAGGATATTAATTTCAATCACTCTCATGCCTGACTGCACTAACTGGGCTCAGGGTAACATTACAATTAGGTCATCTCAGCACAGGTTCGCTTCTTTAGCTTGCCAAATCGGATATTTAAATAGCAATATGCCAGATGCAGCTACACTTGGCTTTTAAAGGGAATTGAAGGTGACACTGATATTTAATTCATGTTATGCCCAAAAACATACCCATGACTAATTGAGAGATTCAAAATAACCCCTTTGTGCCGTGCATTGCACCAAGATATGCATCTTTTAATTAGCAAAAGTGGACTTGGACTTGCCGTAAATGCACTTGCATCATGCACTTGGGACCAGTGGTTCCCAAGCTTTTTTCCCTTGGAGCCCTCTCTCAGACTGTATGTCTATTTATACACCAGTTTCAAAATGTAATCAGCTGTTTGCAAATCACGTTTTTATTTTTTATTTTTATTTTTCACATACCCCCTACTTCACTTTGCGTACCCCACGGAGTACGAGTACCCCAGTTTGGGAATCACTGCTTTAGACCATATACTAAAGACTGACTAAATAAGGCCCATAGTGTATTTCCACTGGCACTTTTGGCTGTGCTGAGTCACAACATGCGTAGATTTGCATTTCCATTACCAGCTGAAATGCTCCAAGTTGAACCCAAGATGGACCGTCTCCAGGCCAAAGCACACCTGACTGGGCAGGTAACTTCTCGCTGTCTCCAGCCAAACCAGTTCCAACAAAACCCTTAAGTTCTCCAATAGTTTGGAGTATTAAAGTCTAATAGTTTTTTTTTCTCTGTGTACTCCATTCAGTCTCATGTTGCTGCAGAAGCCTGTGGTCAGAGATTGAACACAGACCATGTCCTGTCTTTACATGATTAATGTCTTTTTTGGTTCTCACACTCTGCTTTATTCTCTAGAGCAGCATCTACCTCACAGCTTTTCTCTGTGTTGTTGAAGGCTAATAGGATCTTTTCAATGTGAAACCTGGTGAAGTCAGAATAGTTTGTGGAAGGTTTCAGTCTTACAGATTCCTGTATTCCTCTCAGCTGACTTTACACCAGCCCTTGTACACGTGACACACTCCTTTGCCATTCATAATACTTGTTGTCACTCTTGAACACAGTGTTACATCACTGCATTTCTCTCCTTGCCCTTCTTACCCCACCCTCTTCTTTAAGCTACATTCTATTTCCCAAGACAGCCCAGCCTGTACACCCCCACCCCTCCTCCTCCCCACTGTCAGCTGGACTAAAGCTGTCACTACATTTATTTCACAGCAGAGTTTGTGTCTTTGCACTTTATTAATATGACTTTGCCGTCCCCTCCCTGGAATATCATGGCAGCAGCAGGGAAATAATGGAGGCTTTGTGTGGTTGCAGGATTCCTAAAGCATGTGGTGTGTTTCCCGGTCCTCTGGCTCCATCTTGTGGTCCAAAAGCAGAGGTGATGATGGGAAACAAAGGGAGCTGCCGCAGATGCCCAAATGGTTGATATCTGCTGCCTGGGGACATGTGTCTTTATGTGGGTGGATCGTCTGATGTGTGTTTGGAAGTATTTAATTTGCTTCAGTAGTGACAGACTGAGAAAACCTCACTGGGATGGCTGTGTGGGAAACACTCAGCTTTGTATTATTAGATTGTCTTCACTGATTCATCCCTGTCTCATACAGACCAGTAGTTCCCAACCTTTTTTCCTTGTAGCCCTTCTGCTTGTATCTGAGGAAAGTTGAGCCCCCCCAGCCCCCACACGCACACACATACACCAAACGAGTAAGTGATTCAAAGCTTTACTGTACGAAAGCAAACATTAGTTAAATTATTTCAATTTTAGAACCTTTGGTAAATGTGTCTTTTCTTGTATAAACTTAACATTTTCTCTTTTAACAACCCAACAGAGCAGCGTATACACACTTATTCTTACCAAAAGAACAATAAAGAGTCATTAACACAGAGCCTGAGTGCTCACAGAGTTGTGGCCCACTATTTTTAATTGAGGATAAAGAAATGTATCTTTTTAAACAGTTGTATACCGACTTTTGTATAAATAGTGATTTAAGTTAACATGCAAATCTGACTTTGACGACCGCAGAGCAGACAAAGTCTTGGGGACCCCCTTTGATTTCTGGCGCCCTCTTAAGGGGGCCTGGACCAGTGGGAGCCAGTGATATAGATTATGTTCATATAATTCATCCGAGTGTATTATTATGTTACCTTTTCATGTTTTAGGAAAGATGTGGAGTTTTGGATGTACAAAGCTGACAGTGACTCTGAAGTAGAGTTGCAAATTGTAAACACTTTTCTTAATCGATCATTGGTAACATTAATAATTAATCAGTCATTAATCAATTAATTGGTATTAAAAAAACATTACATTTATTTCTTATACCAAACTGTCAAATGCTTTTTTTCTCTCTTGCACAGCAACTTATTCTCTGACAGCATTACAGCCTGTGAAACATAGAAAGATGTAAAGGCCTACATATTAAAAAGATATACTTGAATATTGGATATTGTGGACATTCATAAAAATAATTTCTGCTATATTTCAGATTTTTATTTGATAGTAGATGGATTACATTTTACTTGATCGTCCAAATCCTTAACAACAATTAAACCTTAACAATGTTAAGGATTAATGGATAATCAGTTACTCGTTATCATCCCTACTAGAGTTGCATTTAATTAATTGTTAAATTATTCCGCAACTATTTTGATAATCAGTTAATCTGTTTGAGTACTTTTTAAAAAAAAAAGTCAAAATGATCAAATTTCAGCTTTCTAAATGTGAGTATTCTTTACTCCTTTAAGACAACTAAGTAACTAACAGTCAACTAAATATCCTTGTGTTGTGGGCAGAACAAGACATTTGAGGGAAAAACTGAACAGCATTTTTCACCATTTTCTGACATTTTATACACCATACAACTAATTGAATAATCAAGAAAATAATCATATGCTGAAAATGATTGAATACTTGCTATATGTAACATTTTTACCTCAACAAATCTGATGACTGTTGGCAGTAACCAAGTGGTTTGCAAATAGTTTTACAAAATCTTATTATCAACAAGGTCAATGTACTTTCCCCCCAAAGCTTTCAGCAACATCTTGTGACCTTCATTCGTGTTAAGTAAATCTCGATGGCAAGCAGAGCAAACTCCATCCACTGATTGGAGGCCACAAGATAGAACTGAAAGCTCTGTAAAAGAAACAAATGGTTTTGTCTTCATTTAATTATCAAGCAACACTGCAAAATCAGGTCATGAATATTCATATTCATATCATATTCAGCATTTAGCATGCTGTTGTGGGATTTGCCAACATGTAGCAATAGCACACATTTGACACTAAAATCCAATTTATATTAGTTGTCTAGACTATTAGTCCTTAGTCCAGTAGGTGCACTGAATGGGTATTATTTTAGGGAGTTTAAAAAATTTCACCGTACCATTTTTCATGGTGTTTCCTCCCTGAAAAATTTTATTCAAATCAAGGTGAATTTATTTTGACAAAGTGGCTTGATGAAGTTGTCCTATATATAGGGCTGCAACTAACTAATTAACTAAAACTAATTATTTGCATGGGTGATTATTTTCTTGATTAATTGATTTAATAGTTATGTGTTCTAAAATGCCATAAAATAGTGAAAAATATCAATCAGTGTTTCCCAAATCTAAAGATGATGTCCTCAAATATCTTGTTTTATTCACAACCCAAAGATATTCAGTTTACTGTCAGAGAGGAGTAAAGAAATCAGAAAATATTCACATTTATGAAGCTGAAATCAGAGAATTTGGACTTCTTTTTCTCCTTAAACTATTACTTAAGTGATTAATTTAATAATCGATTAATTGTTGCTGCTCAACATATATATGTGTGTGTATGTGTATGTATTATATAAAATATATATATATATATATATATATATTAGATACACTTTTTTTTCTAACAGGTTTATCACTTTACATTGTTTTTTGTTGCATTCTCCATGTATTCAAACTTTGGTAGGGTTGCTGCTAAGATACCTGCTCTTTGCTGCTAGAACCTCTTCTTCTCTGAGTCGGATGAATGTAAAACTGATACTTACTCATACTGAACAGAGCTTTTCTGTGTAATAAATCTCTTCACTAATAGGACTTGACTGAGAGGTTTTCATTTAACTGGAAAAATGTCATTTTTACAGGCAGTTAAGTCTTGAGAGGTAGCATGAGGAGAAAATGATGAGCTTTAGGTTTTTCATTCATTACTAGCACCAATCGAAGCATGTGTATTAACATGTTACACTCTGCTTCTGCTTTTTTCTGCACTGCCTACTTTTAAATGCTCCGACTTCCTCGTATCTGCTGCACACAGCACAGTTTCACACAGGAAGACAGTGCAACTTACAACACACTCTGATGTAGAATGTTACAGTTGTGTATATTTACTGAAACAGATGGTAGGAAAAGCACAGAGAGAACAGTGCTGATGGAACGGGGAGAGGAGGTGTTTGGTCGGATTTGAGGTTCAGACAGCTGCGGCACAGGACGTGGGATCGAACTGCCAAATGATGATTGGACGAAGTGCAAAGGTACAGTGTGTTACCAGTAGTTAAGATGGAGCTTCACAAGTCTAGTTTGTGCTGATGTTCTGGAACAGACAAAGCTCAAAGATCGTTTGAACTCATATTTTCAGTTAGAACAATGAGCAGCAGCTGTTAAATATGCTACCAGGTTGATTTTGGTGTTAACTATCCAGCTTGCTAACAAAGCTGTGGAACAACTCTACTTTAAGTTCAGGATGTATTTGAAAAATCTGACTGATAGATTGATGTCACAACATTAGAGCTGCAACGATTAATCAATTACTTGTCAATTATGAAATTAATTGGCAGCTATTCAGATTAATCGATTTGTCATTTTTCTTAGGGAAAAAAGGTCAAAATTCTCTGAATATTTTTTGGTTTCCGTAGTCCTTCATGACAGTAAACTGAATATCTTTGGGCTGTGGACAAAACCAGACAATTACGGATGTCACTTTGGGCTTTGGAAATAACTGAACAATATTTTTCACAATTTTATAAACCAAATAACTAATCAATTAATTAAGAAAATAACTGACAGATGAGATGAATCAACAATGAAATGAATTGTTAATTGTTAGCCAACAAATGAACTATTCAATTTAGGAATTTTATTAAAATTGCTATATGTAACATTTTCACCTCAACAAATTACTGTCATATTCATTTATATTTGTTTTTGCCAGTTTCACTGATTATGTTAATATTTTGTGGTCTACACTGCATTTGAGCCACCATGTCCCTGTTGATCTGTTGATGATGGTTTCATTTGATCCTGAGGTGTGAAGCACTTTCTAAAGTCTGTTTCAGTGTGAGCTCTGTATCTTATATTAATGATTGATAATCCTCCTGACGTTTAATAATGATGATTGAGCTATCACAGTGATTATCCTTTACAGGTGCATACAATGTATCAGTGCTATAAATAGCCACAGTCATGTGTAGATAAATGGAACATAAATAGAACACTGTCTAGTTCTTCTTCTGATATTTTTATTGTCTCTGTGGCTTTAGGTAAGGTGTGTTAGTTGGTCATTTGGTCCAGACTGAAACTGCTGGAAGGCAGCTTTAGGATGAATTGTAATCCTCTGACCTGATCCTCTGACTTTTCATCTGGTGTCATCATAGGTCAGAATTTTTATGACCCGATACCTTCATAATAATACTACAACCATACTACTACAAAGCACTGACTGTACAGACAATAGCTATAACTATATTTGGTTCCTTTGTTCGTTTACTGAACCCAAAAGTCTCCTCTGTACCCTCAGCTCCATATCTTAACAGACACCAGTATCCCAAGACTGTGTCAGAATAGCCCCTGAAATACCCTGAATGCACCGTGGCGACAACATCCAAGTCTTATATTACAGTATTGCTGACCTACAAGATAAGCAGTTGGACCTAGTATGTTCTCAGCCAGAGCTTGACCGATATATCGATCCAGTGATATTATCGACCCGATATTTGCCTATCACAGACAAATGGGTTTGTATCAGTATCTGCATGTATGTTGTCCAATATGCGCCAATAATAAAACGTTGTTTTTTTAAAGGAATATAATGTAGATTGACCTGATATAATTTTGGACAATAAAGTTTATTTTAACTGTAAAACCTGTTGCCTGCATCACATATATTTGTGTGTTAACCACTTAACATCGGTCATCGCAAAAAAAATATATTAGGGCTGCAGTTTGTTTTGAAGTGTCAGAAAATGGTGAGAAATGTTGACCAGTGTTTCCCAAAGCCCAAGATGACATCAGCAAAAGTTTTTATATAGTCACAACCCAAAGATATTCATTTTACTGTCAGAGAGGAAAGAAACCAAAAAATATTCACATTTAAGAAGCTGAAATCAGAGAATTTTGACTTTTCTACAAAAAAATTACTCAAACTGATTAGTCTGATTAATCTGATTAATTATCAAAATAGTTGGCAATTAATTTAATAATCAATTAATCCTTGCAGCTCAAGTATATATTCTGTATTCTGTGTATTATATTCTGTGTAAAAAATATCGACCGATATGTTTATCCAATTTTTTTCACTCCCAAATATTGTTATCGCCATCTGTCCCAAAAATCCAGTATCAGTCAGGTCCCTCTCTATTACCTTAACAGACCCTGGACTGCGTTTGCTTACACATACTGCAGCTATGCACACACAAACACATGTGAGCACATACTGAAGCAGCTGACATGACAGCAACTGCAGCAGCATGTGTGGTTGAAGAGCATGGCTGCTGATTGGACAGTGGAGGTTGTGGGGGTGGGGTTCATGGCAGACCTGTCCAGGCTGGAGAGCAAGGGACCCTATTTTTACCACTCCTCGACACCCTCATATCACAACAGCTGTCCCCACATCTCTTGTCTGTCCACTGTCAGGAATAGCTGGCCTATCAGCTCTCTCCCCCTCTCCTCAGCCCTGGTCTCACTCTCTCCATTCTGTGTGTCTCCCGGCCGCTCGCTCAGATCTCCTCCACTTTGAACACTTTTTGATTTGATCGCTGACTTGTGAGGATTATTTGGATACAGGAGTGTGGAATTACTTCACTACTGCCAGGTAGAACAATTTGTGACAACTTTTTTTTATATCAAATGGGATCTTTACCGGAAAATCTATGACACGCATGGGGCCTTGAGGCTCCACAGCCAGTGGCCCTATTTTTAGACCTGAGTTAGCTGAGGGTAGCAGCTTAAGTGGTTTCCCAACTGAAAGAAGCATTTTGCATTAACAGTGTTTGTGCCTTTGTGACAGTTTCCCTTTTCCTACTTGGATGTTGATCAGTAAGTATGGTAGAGGTTAAAAGTGGAAGAGTGTGGACTGTCAGTTTGTAGAGGTGCTTTACATGAAGGCTTTGTGGAGACATGCTCAGTGGGAGCTCATGTGCTGCCAAGAAATGGTGGGAAATACAGTTGCGATTGAGGTTTTCACTGGTTTTCAGTTCATATGAAACACAATGTGGTGTTAGTTGAGGTTGGACACACTGTTCAAAAGTTTAGAATCACCTGCAACGAAAGTTCACTTTGGTGCAGTCAAATGACTCAGAGGACTGTTCTATATTTTTTACGGTCTTTCATGATGTTTGACCATAGAAAGTCCTCTTTACAAATAGATGTTCTTTTGTATGATGGGTTTGCTAAAAAGAAATGTTTGTATATAGAGAACAAAACACTGTACAGTGGTTCAACCAGATTGACTGACTGAAAGGGTAGAAAGAGACAAAGATATACCTCTGAGAAGAGCTGCACTTTCATTATTGATAAATCTGCCATTTTCTTCGTGATTAATCATTTAGATTATATAATGTCAAAATAATTGTAAAAAAAAAAAGCTCCTCAGGGACCTGATTTCCAGACCCAAAAGTGATGACTTCAAATTGCTTATTTTGTCCAACCAAAGGTCCAAAACCCAAGACTTCATTTACTCTCATAGAAGTCAAAAAGTCAGCAAATCTCACATTTAAGAAGCTGAAACCAGCAAATGTTTAACATTTTTTCTTTAAAAAGGAGGACGAAATATTAATTGCCTTTCAAAATAGTGGGCAGCTAATTGTCTCTCAATCAACTATTTGATTAATTGTTGCAGCTCTACCTTTGAGCAACAGTTAGATAAGAATAGAAGAAATTACCTCAGATGAGAAAGGGAAAAGGAAGTGCTGTGCGGCTCTGATGGCTGATCTGACAGCTGCTCTTTAGTGAGGCAGGTAAAAGTACAAATAGATAACAAGACTCGGGAAGTCTTGCTTAATATGAAGTTGTGCAGATAATCATAGAAAAAACAGTAAGGCACTCTTCTGGTGTTCTGGGGAAATAATACTATAAATTTAGAGAGAGAGAGATGATGTATATGTTAAGTGAGACATTCTGGATCTTCTCTGTTTTTTAATGGATCACATCACTCACCCTCATGCTGATTGAAGGTCAGGTTTAGTTTTTTTTAGTCCACAAAACACTGCTGGAGTTTCACAGGAAAAGTGTTGTAGAATCTCCCAAACAATGGAAGTGAATGGTGACCAGTTTTCAAGTGTAAATGTAACATAAAATGCCTCCATACTGCTTATCTGGTGTAATCCAAGCCCCGATGCCAAGTTGACTAAAAAAATGTTATTTCCACCATGTTTTTAGCCTGACTCTTCACTGTAGATCCTTAACTTGGAGCCACGTTCATGTGCACATGCACACTGTCTGAACTGGTTGTGTGTGGTGACGGCATGCAAACGGCTTGTCAGGGCTTTAGGAGACTTGAATAACACCAGGCAAGCAGTATGGAGGCATTTTATGTTTTTTCCCCCGTTTTCCAGTTTTTACATTTGAAAACTGGTCACCATTCACTTCCATTGTTTGGGAGATTCTGGAAAGCTGTTTTCCTGTGAAACTCCAGCAGTGAGTACATAATGACTGAATTTTAATTTTTGGGTGAACTATCCCTTTAAAAAATCACGAATCATTGCTGATAAAAGAACTTAAGTATAAATCCCCGATTCCCTTCTTCAACCCAACTGTTGATGATAAGCTTCGAGGCATACGATTCCGATGGATTTGACAATTTGGAACAGGCTCTCAACTGGAAGTGGTTCTTGATCCCCATCCTTAGGAACAGGTTCCTGTTTCAGCATCATGTACAACACTTCCTATAGTGAGCTAGAATTAACAGACATGTTGCTTTAGCAAAGCTATTCTTAAAACTTCATAGTGGTAATCAAGGCTAGTCTAGGACAGGGGTCTGCAACCTGCAGCTCCAGAGCCACATGCGGCTGTTTTGCCCCAGTTCCAGCTGTGGCTTTGACAAAAAATTATACGGAAATGAGGAACAGTTACTTTATCATTTAAGTTTTCATCTGTCAATTTGTAGTTCTAAAATGTTTCTTACATTCTCTGACTGTAAAAATGTGTAGTCAATATGAATAAAAAATGTTTTAATATTTTGGCAACTAGACCTAAAATGTATGTCATAGCCTGTGTCTACAGCTCAATGCCTTTTCCTCTAAATTTTGACAGTGGCTTGTCATGAGTTGCCCAAGGCTAGTTATGGATGCCAAATGCAAAACAAGAAAAGTCTCATCAGTTAGATGATCACAGCGGTAAATATATACGAATAACCATTGGTGCTTCAGATTTTTTTTTTTTGGCTTTTTTGATATTAAAGGTTGCAAGCCCCTGGTCGAGGGTTAGCACTATTATTGGAATTGGATCATGGAATATCAGCTGAACATACTAATGGACTGACAAAAGGCAGTTTAAACCTATTCAACCCAACCACTGATTAGATTAGATTAATTGGTGAATGTTGTTGCCAGTGTGGGTCTCTGTTTGGTTCTGTTCAGATGGACCACATTTCAGATCAGTTTGATTTATCTTTGGGTGTAGTTGGACTGGGCATGAAAATTAAATGTATGTTGGGTTTGTTTAGATCAGAAATCTATTCCAGATATTAGCAGTCCACTACAAACAGGGTTTTAGTCACTTGACTGTAGAGGAAGCAACTGCTTGTTTTTAGTGGGATGCCATGTGTGAGCTTGTTTTTTGCTTTGTAGACATGTGAACTGTGTCACCTCCATTCCCCTCAGACAGCTGTGTGATATCCCATCGAAACTTTAATTAGGCATCTAAGTAAAAGCCATTGTGTTTCCAATTTCCAATTATGTGATAGGTCACTGGAGGTCCAGGTAGGACCAGTTTAGAGCAAAAAGGCATTATTGTTTAAATAACAGTTTCTTCCGTTAATAATTGTAAACCCAGGCCTAATTGTAGACCCTTAATTCAGAAGAACAGTCAGCTGCAAAGAATTCAAGGATGTTAATCTTTTAGTGTTTGTTGAAGTTAATCCTCATACAGAATTAAATATTTTTTGGGAGATAAATGGAATCCTCTCAAAACTGGAAACTAAAGGTTTCCCTGGGTGCTCTATAAATAGTGAATAGAACACAAAAGGTGGAGTTAATGATAGTTATATTAATGAATTTCAATTAAAGTGACTTTGCTTGAGGGAACTTTTCATGAGCCTCATCTTTTGTCTGTAGAGACACTTCAGACTTGGCTTTGGAGTGTTTATAAGTGTTTTTTTAGCTTTTGGAGTGTTTGTTTTTTGCCTGTTTATGTGTGTAATTTTGCTTGTTCTTTCTTGTGGTGTGATTAATGAGTCACATTAAAGCTCTCACATCACACAGCAGCATACTAAGTTGTGACTCCTTAACGTGTACTGTCACTGTACTATAACAGTCTCCAGTGTCTTCTCTGTTGTCATGTTCCTCGTTTTGAATGGTGGCAAAATGCTGTCTGACAGGAGTTGGGTTATAAGTCCTTTCTGTTTGAATATTGATTTTTCTGTGAGGAATGTATTATCTTTATTTTAAGTTCATTTATGTGTTCATTTGAGTTGAAATCTAGAAACTGAAATGGTCATTTTAAAAATATTGCATTATGACAGTCAGATGGTTTAATTTGAGAGTTGGTGTCAAATTGTGACTTAATTTGCTTATTTGTACAGCTTAGTATTCAAAAACAATCTGTTGTGATGTGTGATGTACGCTGTGACTTCAGCACCTGCGTATGTTGGCTTTATTTGCCCTGTTTTCCTCTGAGTGAGAAGTCTGGTCTACAATCCTACAGTACGGCTGTCTAATCCAAAAATAAGTGTGTGGGTCAGTGTGCTAATTTAGTGACCGCTGATAAAAGCCAGTGACCCTGTGCCAGACCTGGATGCTGTCCCATACCCAGTAAAAGTTGTTTCGGTGGGGCATTAGGGTTGTTGAAGTTCATCTCATCAAGCCAAAGACCCCCAGGCCAAGTCAGAGTTTTGGAAACCAGCTTTTTTCCGTTTTGTGTACAAATGAATTACAACCCCAATTCCAAAAAAGTTGGGACCTTGCGTAAAACATAAATAAAAAGAGAATGCAATGATTTGCAAAAGCTTTTCAACCTCTATTCAATTGAATGCAGTATGAAGATATTTAATGTTCAGCATTAATGGAGATGTGACAGTTACCCATGATGCCATGGGCACTAACACACCCCAATCCCATCACCGCTGCTGTCTTTCGAAGTTAGCGTTGGTAGCAGTCTGGATGGTCCTTTTCCTCTTTAGCTGGGAGGACACAATGTCCAAAATTTCTGACAACAATCACAGCACACTTTTCCACTTTGCGTCAGTCCATCTCGGATTTAGCTCGGGCCCCGAGAAGTCTGCTGTGTTTCTGGATGTTGTTGATATGTCTTTCTGTTTGCATGGTGCGAAGTGTTCTTGAACCCAAGTAATATCCTTTATACAGTTATGTGGGATTTAACGCAATGCTGCCTGAGGGGTCAAAGATCACAGACATTCAGTGTTGGTTTTCAGCCTTGCCCCTTACACACAGAGATTTCTGCTGAGTATTTGCTGTCGCAGTCTTACACAAACTGGTTAACCTCACCCCATCCATGCTTGTGAACAGCTGAGCCTTTAGAGGATGCCCTTTTAATACTCAGTCATGATACTGTTACCTGTTACGAATTTACCTGTTTACCTGTGGAATGTTTCACATAGGTGTATTTTGGGCATTCCACAACTTTCACAGTGTTTTGTTTGCCCTGTCCCAACTTTTATGAAACATCTTGCAGGCATCAAATTCAGAATGAGTGTATATTTACAAAAATCAATAAGTTTCATCAGTTTGAACAAAAAATATGTTGTCTTTGTACTGTACTTAATTCAGTATAGGTTGAAACATTTTTGAAAATCATTGCATTCTGTTTTTATTCACATTTTTTTTTAACATTTTTTTGGAATTAGTGTTGTGGATAAGATCAAGGCAGAGACCATTGACTCAAACCACTTTATTTTGAATTTGACCATCTTACTCAGATGGTTGCTTACTTCTTACAGGTAATAGACCAAATGTCTTCCACACCCCCCAAAGGAAAAAAACAACCATAGTTTTGGCCGACTTTTTCTTATTGATTAACAATTTCCTCATCATCTACTCTTATTTTCTCACTCCAAACTGTTTCTGTGTCTCATGTAAATGGTGCAACTGAACAACACCTCTGTTAATGGAGGTGACAGGCTGTTTAAGAGCCAGGGCATATTCGTTATATGCTTTCATGGAGCCTTGCATTTACTGCATTTAAATGAAAGTATTGAAAATTTTATTGAACAGTTTTCCTATTACTGTTGATAAAGTGTGTATGCCAATGCATCACTATCATTATTGTTTTCACCCTGGCCCACCATTAAATACACAGTCAATTGTTAATGTATACAGTATTTTCAGTAATCAATTAGCTAATAAGCATATTAATTGCTAATCCAGTTTTTAAAATACCAGATAAGTCAAAGTACTTCATCACATTTGATATATAAATAATACAGCAATTCTACCGTGAACTCCCAGTGGTATGAAAAAAAAATCTGTGGCAGTAGATTACATTATTTCGTCTCACAGTGTCAACACATTGTCCGACCCAAAACTCAAATAGTGACAGGATTTCATTGTAGAAAAATGTATTGAAGCATCTGTAAATCTGTGAGCAGGTGTTGGCTTTGGTTTCATCTGAGCTTGTACTCCCCCTCCTCTGCTGGTCAGAACTCTTTGACCCTACCTCACTCTTTTGATTCGCCTCATGCTGAACCTCCATGAACAAAAGGTGCAAGTTTTTATGTTAGTTCAGTTTTTGTGGTTAAGTTTACCATAATGTATGATGAAAAGAAAAATGAATGAAAAATGAAGACAGAAAGATTCAGAACTTTTAACATGATCATGAAAATGTCTCAAAGCAATGCTGATTATTTTTAGAGGATGATGTTGGTCTGGGGCCTTCTCCACAATTATGCATCCCCCTCAGAGGGCTTTTGGTATTTTGTTCTTGCTCTTTAAAAGATACCAGGGTCAAGTTTAGCTCATGACTATACTTGTATTTTTGCGTACCATTCAAAAGTGTTTACAAGAGCATTGTGCAGGTTAGGTTAGGTTTCAGTGGCTGATGGTCTTCGATTCATTTTTACAAGGATTTAAATTTTTTGAGTATGGTGTAATTTGCAATTTCTGTTTTCATTTCTCTAAACCTGCTCTAACCTCCTGTTCATCCGCTGGCTTTCCTAGATCTATTCATCGCCATCAACATGTGGCTCTGCCTACGTTAATAATTTTATGTTCTTTGTATCCTGAAGAGTCTCATTCCTATTCATCTGTCTCTGTGTATTCTCACCATTCTTCCTGTCCTAGCTCCCCTCCTCCTCCTGCTCTCATCTCATCCACCACAGCCCATGACAGCAGATCAGCCAACATGGCATTCTCATCTCGCTTTTCCTTCTGGGAGCAAAAGGGAAGTCTCATTTGAACATTTCATAAAGCACTCTCACACTGCATGGTGTTCCGGTGTTTTACCCTGTGTATTAACGTGTGTGTCTTTACATACATGTGGCCTTTGCCTGCATCCCACTCAGAATTTGATGGCTTTCACTCAAGTATAAACATATGTTGCAGTGACTTTGTACCACCTGTGCCATTTGCTGGACACTTACCCAGCTCACTTCCAATTCAGCGAGTGCATGAAATTTTTACCTCTTGAAATACTAGGGTGGAGTGTTAGTATCTAAAGAAAGAGGCGTTTGCAGTGCAGAAATCGTTTCTATGCAAAAGATGGCTCAGAGATATTCAGCATGGTGTGAGGTTTGCACGGTGTGTGATAGACAACAGCTTCATGTAGTGACAAGGTTTTGATTTAGGTGTCTTTTTTATGTCAACACATTTAGATCAAAGAAGAGAACAAGCCAGAGAGCAAAAGTGTAAGTAAATATTGTCCTTTATTAGAGTTTTCACTTGAGTAAATACAGTATATTTCTGATCATTAGTCATGTTAGAGCTGTTGTTAGCAGTATTGTATATATATTTTTATGTAGAACTTGACTAATTGAAAGTTAGTTTCACAAACGCAGTTAATGTAGAACAGATTTGACAAAACATTGGGTCTCGTGGAATTGTTCATATCGAGACCTCTTACTTTTTTCTGTGAGGTTTACCGGTGTTTCAAGTCAGATACAGAAAAAAAATCCTCTTAATGTACACAAACCTGTCATAAATACACATTTCAACCTGATGAATGCCACATGTGTGTGAGTTGGTGCTTGGTCATGAGATCTGATCTTTAGTTTAATGGATGCCCCAAAATAAAATACTGTAAAAAGTTACCTTTTCTGCTTCATTTTCAAACATTTCATTTACCAAGATGTTACCCAAGAGTTAAACAAAGAACTTCACACTAATGTTGTCAAAAGTATCAATGCTTTTTAATACCACGTTTAAACCAATACGAACATTTGATGGTATTGAAAGTATCGAAACTGTTAAATAAAGTTGAAATCCAGGTGAAATTTACCTGAAATCTGGATTGAAGCAAAACCAGATGTTCAACTTTTTTGGTACCAGCACTGTTTGCAGGTTGTTAATAAAGAAAGAAGGAAGACTCAGTATCTTTTTTGTGTCTTTAGCCTTTTTTCTTTTTTCTTTTTTTTTTTTTTTTTAAAATCTGGTATAGTGACACTACAGACCTTGCAGTTCTGCTCTTGGAAATCAGCAGACAAAACAAGAAATTTAGCAGTGCCAGTAGTAGTAATAGGCAACCTGAAAATCTCTTTGAAAGCACTCAAACATGTCACTTAAGAGGTAATTTGTTTATATGAGTGGGTCTTACATGAGGCCCTATGACTTTGAAGATAGTAAATAAGTAACACTACTATAACATTATACACAGTTAAAGTCACCCAGGCCTCTTAGCCTCTTCCAAAGAGCATGCATCCTTTCTGTGTGTGTGGAGCTGTCTGATTGATGCTCTGTGATAAGCATAAAGGAACCAAATCTAGTCAAATAGATATGTAATATAAATTAAACAAGCAGGGAATTTTCAAGCAATTGCGGCCCGATTTAAGGGGCTAAACTGAATGACACAGAATATTTTATTACCAAAGTTTAGGATCTAATATTGCATTAAGATTATTAGGCCTGACTGTTTGGATCAGGGTATTTCTTAAACTCTTATTTCATACTTATCTTTAATGAATGTTGTGCCCAATGACTGCAGACACATTCAGTTCAATCTAACACAATATTTTGATGCAATACTTTTGCCACTGCTATTTTTCTTCATCATACATATTCTTATGCCTCCTCTCTTTCCTCTCAATGAGTAGCCAGACAGTGATGGGCAGCTCAGCCAGGCCAAGTCAGTGCCAGCTCTAGACCCTGGCAGGGGGTTATTCCGGGCAAAAAGTCCTCTACCAGTTTCCCCAACGGAGTCAGCAGCCCGGGTCAGGAGTCCCTCCCCACCTAAAGTCAGGTCACCAGTTAAAGTGCCAGATCGCTTCAAAAGCCCTGAACCACCACGAGCTGCTCTGAGTCCAGAGCCAGTTATGAACAGTGAGCGAGAGCAAAATGGCATAGTGGGCAAAAGTGTGGCCAACGGTACAGCCAACGGGAATTTCAAACCTCCAGGCTCTACCACCAACCAGATGGATACTACAGATGACCAGGGTCTGACACGTAAGAAAGTAGTAAAGGTGGTTCGACGTGTTGTCAGGAAGGTCCTGCCCACAGAAGAGGACGGGGCTGCTGTGCCAACGCAACCCTCAGGCAAAGCTCCGGAAGCAACCAAGCCTGACGCTGAACCAGTTAAAACAGCGCCAGCACCAGCCTCAGTGCCTAAGCCCCCTGGAATGTCAGGGTTCTCCTTTAAACACGATGTCATCAAAACAGAAGACAAAGACGACTTTTCACAAGGATTAGCAAACTTCATGGTCCGAGGCAGGACAAGGGATCCCCGCCCACGAATACGCAAGGATGATCGACCAGAAAAATTAGAGTTAGAGAAGAAAAATGAGAAGAAAGAGGAAAAAGTTGAGCTGGAAGAGCCAAAAGAGGAGAAGAAGGAGGATAAAACGATCCTTAAGCCACAAGAAGCCATTCACAAACCTGCAAGCACTGGTCCAGTTAGGCAGGAGATCAAATCTTCCATGGCTGGTGTAAACCCAACCAGCACGGCTTCTGAGTGCTCAGCTACAACTTCTTCCAAATCGACCCATTCCAGACCAACATCTCTCCCACCAGTTGTTGGCTTTATCCCGGCTCCCAAGCCCACCCCCTTGTCTCCACCGCCTGGCTTCATACCTGCACCCAAACCAGCTTCTGCCACAAAAATTGCCCCTGTAAGGCCTCCTTCTGCTACCCCAGCAGCCACAAAACCCACCCCAGCAAATCCTCCTTCTACCACCCCAGCTGCCACAAAACCCACCCCAGCAAATACTCCTTCTACCACACCAGTGGCTACAAAACCCACCCCAGCAAAACCTCCGTCTACCACCCCAACAGCTACAAAACCCACCCCACCAAATCCTCCTTCTACCACTCCAACAGCCACAAAACCCACCCCAGTGGCCCCAAAATCCTCTCCCCTTCTCCTCCACCGCGTTTCATCCCAGCTACAAACCCTCTTCACTTGCAACTCCTGTGAGCCCTGTTCCCCCCTGCCCCAAACCTGGTCTTCTGTTGCCCCCTCCAGGAGTCATTCCCATTCAACAGCCTGCTGTCAGGCAGCAAGAGGTACAGTGTCCACACTTAGCATGTCTGCTCAACATTTGAGACATTGGTGTGGAAAGTGCATGGCCATTTGAAATGCATGTTTGAAAAAAAGCTAACAGACACCACATACAATGTGTGTAACCTCAGTCTGTTCAACTGTCCAACACTTGGTCTTGATTATTCAGCCAGTGGGGTTTTAGGATGGCAGACTGGCAAGACTGGTCTTCTTCTTTCTTCTTTGCCTTTTGTTTGTGGGCACTGAACCAGCCATGTATTGTTGAGTGCCTGCTTACAGGGCACCTCAGCAGTAGTTGTAGAGGGAGGAGGAAGTACTTGTTTACTTCCTGATCACAATTTCCCATCTGGTGACCTTTCAGTCACAAACTCTTGATTTCCTCTTCAACTGTTCATTTCCTCACAATCTTGGTTTTGCTTTCAAAATAGTGAGTTGTTTATTTGTAAGTAGGGCTGTGTATTGTTGTGTATATAGCAGTTACTAGTTACATTGGATGTATTGCGATACTGTAAGCAGGGTGATATATCACTATTTTTAATCTAATTTTAAGAAAAAATAGTATAAAGAGCACACCACCATATGTATAAAATCTGAGTTTAAAAAGTTTACTTTTTATGCAGTCAGAACAGTAAAGATAGATAACAACACAGCTATCTAGTGGTCGAGGGTTTAAACACAAAACAAAATGAACCACTGCCACAAATCCAACGGTACCTTTTTTCAGTACTTTACTATATCAAATAATGTTATTTATTATTCTGCAGCAATTGATTTAACAATAGCTGGTACATGGTACTTTTAAGGGTATCAACCATATTATGTCTGCACTACCGATTTCGGCAGCCAACCCTAATCATGATACTATGATACAGTATTTTTGAGAATTGATACAGTTTCATGAAACATAAAATTCAGATACTCTTACTTACACCCCTACTTGTAAGACTACAGAGGTTTTTGTGGTTTTGCAGATTTTAAGAGCTTTCTTTCTATGAGGTTTGTGATCCTCAAAGGTCTTTCTGTGGCAAAGTTTACCATCAACACAGGGAGGACTGTTGCTCCTTTTTCATGAGATCTCGCAGAATGTAGCTCATAAGCCGTGCTGACAAAGACACCAGTCCCGCCAGAGACCACTCCAAACAAGTGACTTAAGCAGCTGAGCTTGTCTGGTCACTAACGGGAGACCAATGTAGAGCCAATTACTGCAGAGCTGCATTCTGGGAGAGGAACTCAAAGCAAAACCCATGAAAAGACAGATGGCTCAACTTTCCAGTTACTTTACAAATGAGATTCTACAAAAACAGCAGTTTTTTTCATGGAAGCTTATTGAATTTGTGCTGCTAAAACTGACTGGGTCTTAGTTTATTCCAAACCCCATACTGCATATGACCAGTACAGGAACTTTAAGAATCTGCTGCTAGATTCTCAAATCTTACCATGTGCTGTCTTATTTGGGGATGGAGGGATGTAGTACATTGGTTATCTAATTTGAAAATTATGACAAAATCTTTCTGCCTGCATCCAACTTCTATGATGAGCTCTGTTGGGATGTCAAATATGTGAGTTTTATGAGGATCTGGGTTTTGTCCTACTGGTTGAAGGGCCAAAGAATGGCAAAATTTTTTCGTTGTACATTGATTTAACTGGAATTAGTGCTGACTCACTGTATTCATCCACTTTCTCAGCTTGGTTTGTCACAACTTTTGCCTTGCAAATATTCTTCTTAACCAAACAGTATTATTGTGTGTGTGGGTTTCATTGGTTGTCTCTCGAGCATGCTGTTTGAGGCACATTTTGTACATTGACTCTTTATTTGGGAACGCTGCTGCTAACATGGTCTTTTCAAACCAGATTCCACAATAACACTTTTATAATGACAGAAGTGTTTGTGTGTGTGCGCGTGTGTGTGTAAGAAACATGGGTCAAGATAGTTTTGGCTGACAAGGTCTTTAATTTGTAAGAGTTATAAATGACATATCCATGTATTTTCTAACCTTTTGTTTGTCTGTGTGTAGCTGTGGGCTTTGCTGCATCTTTTCTCAGTGGGCTTAGTGTAAATTTGTTGCTGCTTTGACCTGTAGGAGCCACCGCTCAGTCCCACCGAGGAGGCTCAGAGACGCCTGATGAGGATCTTCAATGCCCCTGTAAAGCATCCTGCTGCCCATCTGCATATTATTATTATTATATGTCTGATATTATTGTCTTGTCTCTGTCTGTCCCGCCCCCTTACTCCCCTAACACAGACTCCAAATCTAAACTTTCAAACAGATTTAAAGAGATAGTTACCACTGTATAAACTAAGAACTAATCGCCTGACCACCAAGACCACATATCATTCTATTCCTGAAAGATAGTGAAAGTTAAGCACTATGAGCTTCACCCGATTTGTTCTATGCAGGGTTGTTATAGTACATTTGTTTTCCACATCTCAGAGCTGCCTTGCAGGACCTCATCCTCCCTAACTTAAACAACGATTGCTCCCCTGGGCTGTTCGCATTAGTCACCGTGCCTAAAAATGTTTGATTTATTGGTGTATATTTACAGACACACACAGCAGAGGAAAGTATTAGCAGTGTGTCTGTTGCCCTCCTGACTGGGGCAAAGCAGTTGTCACTTATGACTGAGGGAAATATTATCCCCTCTGCTGGTGTCCTGGCTTCAGTGCTCTAACCTGTACTTTCTCTGTACTTTCTCGCTTTCATCATGTACTGTACTTACTTACTCTTTACCCTCTTACTTATCCGTTTTCTATGGCTAATCTCAAAATTCACATATCAGTTTCTTAGTAGAATATTTGGACTTGTTATCTTTGCTTGCTTTTGTAGACTAAATGGAAAGTCTCCTATACACACTAGAGATGTCCTGATCAAGCATTTTTTGGTCCCAATCTGAGTCCTTTGATACTTTTATTTAACTTAATGTTAATGAAATATCTGACACAGAAATAACAGCTGCAGCTTTCTATATCTGACACATTTATCCTTCCTTAAGCAACTTGATCTAAATACAGAAGGAAATCATTTAAAACTATGAAGTTTATAAACTAATTTTTATTTATTTATTGATTTCAGCTTCTTATATGTGAATATCTTCTGGTTTCTTTACTCCTCTGACAGTAAACTGAATATCTTTAGGTTGTGGACAAAACAAGACATTTAAGGAGGTCAAACAACAAATTAATTGATTGATGGAGAAAATAATCCACAGATGTAGCCCTGAACACTTTTGACAAAGATGTAATGCAGGCAACATGTTTTACAGTTTAACAATAAACTTTATTGTCCAAAATTTAATCAGGTCACTGAAAGAGTAAACTTTGACCAGCATTTTTAATATTTATTAACACCTATAAATGAAAAAGTGCAAAAATGCATTATGTTCATATATGCTGATACCAGTACAGACCAATATATCTGTGATAGGATAATATTGAGTGAATAATGTTAGTCGACCTATATATCTGTTGGGTAGTAATGAAACTGCAGCTGTTTTCAGACCAAACATAGTTAGAGCTGATGCCTGTATAGTCAGTATATTGGGGTCAATACACAGTGACTACAAAAACACTCATATAAACAATTATTATATTAATTATTATTAGTCATTAGTTATGCAGGTATTTGGTCATAAAACAGAGAAAAGGACAAAGTGAAATTCTGACCCATGATGAACTAGATGAAATGACAGAGGATCAGGTCAGAGGATTACAATTCATCCTAAAGCTGCCATCCAGCAGTTTTAGTCCAAATGACCAACTAACACACATTCTCTACAGCCACAGAAACACTAAAATTATTAGAATAAGAACCAGACAGTGTTCTGAATATGTTCCATTTATCTACACATGACTGTGGCTATTTATAGCACCGGCAGCACTGATAGATTACATGTACCTGTAAACCATTATCACTGTGATGCCTAAATCATCATTATTAAACATCAGACAGACAACTATTAACAAGGATGATCTGTAATCCAGGGTTCCAGAAATAAAAGTCCTGTTCATTTGTCTAAATTTGACTATTTTAAATGACTGACAGTTGACTCAAGTCCTGCTGGAATCATCAGTACAATAATGAACAGCTGTGAGTCTCATACCTGTGGACATAAAAACAAAAGAGGTAAAATCAAGTGTGTCTCCTAATCAGCATTTCAGCCAGAAACATTCAATCAGAGATCAAAATTCTGTTGCATGTTCCATTAATGGAGAACTGAAAGTAGAGATTACACTTTATGAAAATGACATCACATTCATCACTTTAAATGATGTCACTGTGTCTCAGTTCATTTTGGATTAATTTAGCAACTATAGAGCTGCTTTGTTATATATTCTGTATATTATTATTTATTGATTATATATAGAGATGTTTATTCCCAATTACTTGAACATAGGTTTGAATTTGATGCAGCCCTTATTGGCACCTCTGACTGTTTTTCTTCCCTAGTTACTTTTAAGAAGCTGGAATCAGAAAATTTAGATTTTTTTTCTTTAAAAAATTACTCAAACAGACTAACTGATTATCAAAATAGTTGGAGAGTAATTTAATAATTGATTAATTGTACTAATCACATTAATCGATTGGTCTAATAGTTGGTCTGAACTGCCAAAATAGATAAGAAAGGATCGCTTTGTGAATGAGGTACACGCCCTACTTGTAACATCAGTTATTGTCATAAATACAACACCCTCCACCTGCCACTGTGATTGGTCCACAACTGCTGGTAGATAGCTCAGTACATATCCATGTAGTGATGATTTATGCTTTATAATTTACAGTACTTCAGTCTGGAGCTTTTATAGTGCTTTTTTTTAATCGAGTAACGATCTTACTAATGTGTCTCTGACAGTTAACAATAACTGTATTCATTTGATCTGCACTTCTAAAACCATTGTTGAATCTTCTCTGTATAGGAATCATTTTCATCTCATATCTTGCTCACTGCAAAGCCATTTTCACTTTTCCATTATGCTGTCAAGTTTCCATGCTCTGGTTTTTACTTTTAAGCAATGCAATGTCTTCATCCAAAGTTCCATGTTGACCTTGTCTTCTTCCCCACGTTCTCTTTCCTTCTCTCCATGCTTTACTCACACTGCTTTTGCTGGCTGTCCTTGTCTCTCTGTGGCTGCTTTGTGGCTAAGCTGGAGCCGGCAGTCAGTGTTTCGTCTTCTGTCCAAGCCCCCGCCCCCACGGCCCCGCAGCCCCAGGGCTCCCATCAGGTACCACAGCCCACCAGCCTTCCTCTGGGCCTCCTGGCTGGAATTTGTACTCGTGTGACTTGTTGGAGTGTAAGGCCCGGAATCCTTCAAACTTTCCTCCCCCCCATTTCCTTTTTCTGCAGTATTACCTACATTTGCATTAGGCTGCGACCAATACAAAAAGCTGGCAGGCTATAAGATTTAATCCAGTCAGTTTCCACATCTGATGAAGATTGTTCATTTTGTATCTGTTTTGGGATTGATCAGACCTTTAACATGAATTGATTCCATGCGACTGATCAGATTTCATGACAGATTTTTGTTTTATTGTTAGCCTTACTGTGATTCTAATCCTGGTTGTCAGTAGTAGAAAGTTTCGTCTCGTGGTTGAAATACTTTTGCAGATACCCAAATGATGAAATTAAGGGGAAACAGTGACTTGAATTATCATTTGGCATGAATGGAACCACATTTTAAAGAATGGCCTGAAATAACCACTATGAACTGTCTGGAAATATCCATATGAATTCAGTCTCTGTTAATCCAGTACAGAGATAGATGTAGGACATGTTTACCCTGCTTTAAACAGGAGACAAGTATATGCATCTTTATACGATGGTATTGTCTATTAATTCCTGATAATGGACATTTGTTGGGAAAGTCTTGATATTGATTTGGGGACAATGACATGGTTAATAGCAGGCTTGAGCAGTATCCATTTTTTCATACCTTCATACCCTCCTGACATTCATATACAGTATTAGGTGGTATTTGTGTAAAACTTGTGTTGTTCTTCTTCACATGAATGTTTTTTTTTTTGCCTGAGACTGACCCCTAGTGTTGTAAGCTGCATACTCATATCAGTATCAGTTTAATAGAGGAGCATTTGTATTTAGGACGGTATTGAAAATCAAACCATCTGGATTTCTAAATACCCTGGTGTACGGCAATAGTGCCCAAGCCTAACTAATAGTTAGCTAGTGTTGCTGTTAAACATCCTTTTAAATTACATCTACTGTTTCTCAACCGTACGCAGTGTTTTTGACTTTGAATCTTAATAGCATAACATTAGCTTCCTGGCTAATAGCTAAGCCAAAGAGTTCTTTGAGTTAAGCGGACTAGAAATATCTCCCATTGTCGAGTTGTGTCTAAGGTTCCTATTTACTAGTGAACAACATTTTCCGTCGTCCATTAATTCCTGATAATGCACACCTTGTCAGTCATTGTCCATTATGTAACTCCAGAGATTTTTATTTGAATGTTGTAACTTAATATGCCACAAAAGAAAATCCATACATTGTGGATTTTGAGAGAATGTAGAATTGGAGTGATCCAAGTCTGCTGGGTAGAGTGACTTCAAAACAAAGGAACAACTCTTAGCTGAGGCACTGATATGTTGAAGATAAGCTTGTTGGGTTAACAAGGTACAGTGCTTAAATAAAACACCTTTAAAGTTGTAAGATGGTGTTTTGTGTTGTTGTTGTTTTTAACTGTTGACAGTGTTAGATTAGTTCTCCCTTTTGCTGCCACTCTTTGTGCTAAATTAGGCAAAACATGTCCTGATTTTATGTTTGTACTGGAAGAGATGAGAGATGAAAGAGATGAAACTGACAGTTCTTTACTCATCTGCAAACCCAAACCCACTGTTGAACCTAAAGTCTACTTTCTAAACAGTCACTGAGTTTTTTGTCTCCCGATATTTCACAGACACCATTAAGTGAATTATTCAGTGGAAAGCTTTTTGGCAGGTCTCTCCTTGTGTTGTCATCGACATGAGCTGCTTTTTGTAACACAGTGGCATGATGTAACTGCTTCTTTTCATGACACATCGGGTTGACAAGAGCTACCTGCATGGGTTTTTGTACCTTATGTATTAAAGACTGGCATGGTGATGGAGTGGTACATTGATACAAGCATGTGTGGTGTTTCAACTCTTGAATTTGTATCTGTGTGAATGTTGTGTGGCTAATTATTACTTTCAGGTGCTCCTTTGTTCATTACTTTGACCCTTTTGTTGTTGCCATGCAGCCATTTTATTCCATGAATGTGTAACATGAAATTATAACAGGTCCTTTGATAGATGATCATGCTTGTTGAGTAAACTTGATTTCTCTCTCACAGGTGTCCTGAATAAGTATAACAAACTACACTTTGTCCAGATGCATTAACACAGTCGACAACTATGTAGATGATGGTCTATTTTATCTGTGTGCTTATCTTATCTCTTTGTCTGTATGTGTGTCTGTATAACATGTGTTGCTCATATATAATTGTAACCTTTGACCTCTTCATGCTGGCCAAATCACCAGGGATCAGTGGAAGAGGACCCTGTGGCCCTCCTTCAGGCATCTCATGCTGCAGCTAAGCAATCCCAGGTCTGGCCTGCACTGTGCCCGAGTGTTCATTCACCTCCAGCTCGTCCCATGATCACCCTGCACTGTGGAGTGTTGTGCTGTGTTGTGTTCTCTCACTTTGCTTGCGAAGTGCAGTGTGTCTTGTTCACTTTTCCCATTAAAATTAGGTTCATATGAAATTTAAGCAGTTGTCAGTAATTATGACTTTATTTTTGCGTTAACATTTAAAAATATCATACTTTTGCCTTACAGTTATTTTGCTTATTATTTTAGATTTATTGTTGTTGTTTTCCTTCCTCACTTTTGTCCCCTTTGTGTTCACTGAACCGAGGTAATCCCTGGCATTTTGGTCCCCAGGGTTGCCAATGAAACCCCTGTCAAACACCCCTGAAGCTTGATATTTTGACATCTGTGTGGTTTGAAATTTCTCACATACACAAATCTGCACACACATATTGTTACACATCACCCTGAAGGAGCATGCAGTGCTCAGTGGACTGTGAGACCTCTGAGTCCACTTTCATCCACTGCATGGTCATCATCTTGACAACCTTTCAGCATGTGCTGGTGTCAGATTGGAAATATTGGCGCTCTCAGAAAGAATCAGTGTTACTATGACTGGCCCAGTGATGTGGCTTGGCAGAAGAATAATTTCCTCATCTCTGCTGTCAAGTAATTTTTCTCCTTGTTCTTTCTGTCCACCAGGTGAAGACAGAGGAGCAGATTGCAGCGGAGCAGGCCTGGTATGGATCAGACAAAGGCTGGCTGGTCCACAAAGATGGCTTCTCCCTGGGTGAGATGATGTTACTTGGCTTTTTTCCACATATAGCACCATTTCTTTCTTAAACATTTGGTAACGCTTTCTATTACGCTCCTGCCTAAAAAGCATAGTAGTTTATAAACATATGGATAATATGTTATAATATGCTTATAGCAAAGTCTCTCTCTCTCTCTCTCTCTCTCTCTCTCTCTCTCTCTCTCTCTCTCTCTCTCTCTCTCTCTCTCTCTCTCTCTCTCTCTCTCTCTGTCTCTCTGTCTATCTCTATCTATCTGTCTATCTATCTGTGTGTGTGCATTGTGATAATTCATTATAATGTGATTACAAGTTTCTGTAAGTGGTCATCGGATGCCCAAAGTAAGGTGGGTCCTAAGTGATGGTTGAAAGGGATTATGTGATTTGAGTCTATACATTGTTTTCTTTGAGAAAAACAAAACAGTCATTGGTAAATACATTTTAAACTGATCACATTTGAAATTTAATTCAACAGGCATAGGTTTCCGCAATAATAAACAATAAAACCATACATATTCACTGGGAAAGGTAGTAAATAAAAGTAAATACAAACTCTAGAAATTCTCTTCCTTGTGTGCGAGTACGTACACATAAATAGGTTATTTTGACTGGAAGTTTTTGAGACACTTAATGGTCCAGGGCCAGGGCCAAAAAAGTTTTATTATTTTAATTTTAATTTTAATTATCTTATTGTAAGTGTCCTGAGAAGCTCTGGTTCTGTTTGTGTGGTGGTTTGCAGCCACAAACTTTTTTTTTAATCAGGCATATGAGATAAACTTATAAGTATGGGCACTTCCAGCCGGCTGATAGCTCTTCTGTGTTTCTGGTCCCAGCCACCGTGGTGAAGACAGAGGATGGTTCCCTGCCTGAGGGCAAGGTGAAAATCAAACTGGAACATGACGGGACAATACTGGAAGTGGACGAAGACGATGTAGAAAAGGTAAATGGGAGAGGGCTACAAATGGTTAATGATGATGCACCACTAGGGTCTGCTCCAGTTCAGCAGCTCCTGTCTACAATTTGATACACAATGCTCATCCAAAAAACAAAAGTTCTTTTACAGTGTTTCATTGTATTTCAGTGTTTCACAGTATTTAATTTCTTTAAAAATAGAAAATTAGTCGATGTTTCATATTTTGTTCTGGTGATCGTGTGTAGTTGTGTTTATTGTTTATTCAGTAGGTACGACTTCCACTCTAAAAAGATAGTAATAAAAACCGTAGATGCAGAGGACACTTGCAGCCAAAAGGAATGATGGGATAGGTGGAGGAGAGTTGACCTTTTCTGACTTGGCAACAATGCTTTTCCTGATCAGATGTTTAAAAAAAATCTCTGAAGCTCTGTTTACTGGAACAAAATGTCTGTTATTTAGGTCGCATCAGAATACTTCATTTAAGTACTTTGTTTAAAGCGATATTCCACCCAAAAATGAAAATTCACTCAATATGTACTCACCCCTATGCCGATGTGAGGATGGGTGAAGATCTTCAGTTCACAAAACAATCCTGGAGTTTCAGCAGAAAACAGGGTTTTCAGGGTTTTCAGGGTTTTTCATTTTTGGGTGGAATATCGCTTTAAGTAAGGTACAGATTCATGTGCCTGGTCAAGATTAAAACTTAGGAATTCCAAATCATTCTTATGAGGAACATTTAGACACAACAGTTAGGACTGGGCAATATGGACAAAATCAAATATCATGATACTTTTGACCAAATACCTCTATTGTTATTTATCATTATTCCTACAGTATTGTATGGATGACTATTGGTGCTCAAAAGTAAGTGATAATCAACAAGTAGGATGCGTTGAACAGTTTAAAGGTTCGATGTGGAGGTGAAGAACCACCTGAAGAGAGGTGGAGGGTGGTTGCCTTTGCGAAGTGACTCTAATGCACACCTACAAGTTGATTATTACGCTTCTACTGTGGTCATTTGCCAACAATATGGAATAAAAGTAATCACAGATGTTTGGTGAAAGTTTTGCACTCAAAATAGAAAGTTATGAAATTGAGCCACCCTACATGTGGGTAAAAAGGTTTTAATGCCCTGCCAGCCAGTCAGAAAAGAGTATTCACCCAGACCATGGTGTAACAGCCAGTTGCCTGTGGGGTTTTCCAACATTCCTCTGTGCCGATGCCTCTTACTTGACCTCAAGTGCTTGAACCCAGACACAGTTATTTCCATGCATCATCTTACAGTCCCACTGATCCTCAGACTAGCTCTAATTTCAACTTAATAGACCAGGGGCTAAAAATTCTCTATCTGGTTACACATGTATCTCTTGCTAGTTGAATCCCGTCATGGTCATCTCTCTCTGTAGGCCAACCCTCCATCATACGACCGCTCAGAGGACCTGGCTTCACTGCTCTACCTGAATGAATCCAGTGTGATGCACTGCCTGAGGCAGCGCTATGGAGGCAACCTCATCCACTCCTACGCTGGACCCAACATGGTGATCATCAACCCTCTCAGCACCCCCTCCATGTACTCTGAGAAGGTAAGCTTTACACTAGATGACTGGGGAGCACTGGTGTTACTTACTGTATACAGCAGCATGCTGTATTAATGCTCATGGTATTTTCAAATTTGGTAGTCCCGGTCTTGTAAATAACACAAGCATTCATACATTTTTAGAAAAATTCAAGCCGAAAAACTTAAAGGGATAGTTTGGATTATTTGAAGTATGGTTATATGAGGTACCACAGTCAGGACGATTCAGACGGTGCACACACGTGAATGTGACTCCAAGCTAAGGATCTACAGTGAAGGGTTAGGATAAAAACATGGTGTAAATGACATCTTTGAAGTTAGCTTGACATGTTGGTGAATGGAATTTTAATTTTTGGATGAACTATTCATTTATGTGTACGCTATATTTAGAATATTTTAACTGCTTCACCTTGCTATCAGAAAGACTTTTCCGACATATTCTAAATATAGCTAACACTTGAACTGATGGATTTTTTCTTTATGTGTCTAAAATCTGTTTTGCTGCTGATCCTGTCTGCAGTAGTACATTGCTTAGCTTCCTACACTTGTGCTCCTGCTACTTTTTTAAACTGGGGCATGTTGAACACCATCTACTGTAGATAATACACTGACTACAGATAAGTGCCTCATATAACCACACATCAAGTAATCTAACCCTTGAAGCTTTACATTCTTAAAAGAGACTTATTCAGATCTTGTGGGTTCATTAGACAATTTGCTCTCAGCAACTTGAAAACATGAAAACAGGTTAATTGTTCTAATAGAATTGACAGTATTAATCAGGCCGTTTTACTTTGTATCGTAATTTGAATTTCTAGGATGAGTAAAAAAGGTATATTGATTTTCTACTTGACATCGAGCTCTGAATCATATGCTGGGCAAGCTTACAGACCCCCTGATTGTCATACATATTGACAGAACTGGCAGAAACATTCGGTCAGCAGCACTGTGGTTGTTGCTATTATTTTAATGCCTTTGTGCTTTTATGTCTGTCCCACCTCTGTGCCCCTCCCCTCTGCTGTGCGTTTCTTCTTCCTCCTCTTTTCTTTCTCCCCCATCAGGTGATGCACATGTTCAAAGGCTGCCGGCGGGAGGACTCTGCTCCTCATATCTACTCCGTGGCTCAGTCGGCCTACCGCAACCTGCTCACCACCCGGCAGGATCAGTCCATCGTGCTGCTGGGCAAGTCCGGCAGCGGCAAGACCACCAACTGCCAGCACCTGGTCCAGTATTTGGTCTCTATTGCTGGGAGCACGGGCAAAATCTTCTCTGGTGAGCCTGCAGACAGAAAAGAGGGGAGCACAGTCATCACATTACAGCTGCAGCTTAAACAATTAGTTGTTTGATCCATAAAATGATGAAAAATATTGATCAGTGTTTCCCAAGGTTCAAGATGATGTCCGCAGATGTCTTTTGTCCACAACCCAAAGATATTCAGTTTACTGTCAGAGAGGAATAAAGAAGCTTTTTTTTTCTTTAAAAATTACTAAAACCGATAAATCGATTATCAAAATAGTTTAGAATAGATACAGTATATGGATTTATGGACATACAGTTGGTTATACAGAACATTGATCTGACATAACAAGACATAACAGAAGTGCAATCTCTAAATGTCTTGTGTTCAGTTATAAGACTCCCACTTTTCTAAACTTAAAGGAATGGGACACCCCAAAATACGTATTTTCCTCTTGTCTGTACTGCTGTTTATCCATCTAGATTGTTTTGGTGTGAGTTGCTGAGTTTTATAATCGACACATCTTGTTATGAGTAGATTCATGAAGAAGCTATTTTCTTTTTACTGAACTACGCCTGCCACCAGTATCACTTCAGAAGGAAGTGTGCATCTACTCATGGACGAGAGGTTACAGCTCAGCAGAGGAAGACGTCATTAATGTTACATCCTGTCACAAGAGCAAACCTCTTGTCTATGAGGAGACACATGCTCCCTTCTGTGCGATGATACTGCAGTGGTTCCCACATGAAACTGCTCACAAGGTATGTAGACTATCTTGAATAACCGGGTCATGAGTTCTGGAAACCAAAGAATTATATCCAGGATTTGCCTGATTCACCAAGGATGAATTATTTTTCATCCCTGGTGGGGACAACCCCCCGCCCCCGTACCCTGTACAGTCTGTCACAACCTCTGTATTGTAGATCCTCAGAGAGTCTCAAAGAGCCTGAAAAACCAAACACATTCGGTCTGTGCATGGATTAATCACTAAAACTAAGGCCTGATCAGAGACAGAGCGGTTTTTGTAGAGTGAGGCGTTTGTGAGTGCAGCAGACAAACAGTCAAACAGGGAGAGGGAGTGCTCATATGGACCGACACTGACACAGCCTGTGTAAACTTGTGAACAGTGGTTAAATTACCTGAAACCAGTCACACTATTACACACAAACCTCTGAATTTAGCTGGTAATCTCACCAATTTTACAGCAGGGGGGCTTGCAGTTATCATAAGATAACATTAAATATTACACAAACTTACACAAAATTACATAAACTTTCAAGATTTTGATTGTGACAAAGAAGGTGCCGTATCCAGTTAAATATGTGCCGATCCCAGTCTGGGAGCTCCCCGATCCTGTTCCAGCAGGATCCAGCAAAAAAAAAAAAAAAAAACAATTCTGGAAACTTTCTTTCTACTAGTAAGAAAACAATTCCTACATGAAACTGCTCACAACAAGGTCTGTGGATTATCTTGAGCAACCGGTCATGACTTTTGAAAAGAGACGCTGGTTTTGAATTGATCAAATGTGTGTTTTTTTTGGTGCACTGAGCACCACGAGCAGAATGCCATCTCGTCTCATTATATTGGAGAGAAGGCAGACATCTCTGTGCAGATCTCCACAACTCAACAACTCACACCAAAACTATCTAGATGAAAAATAAGCACGACAGGTAAGAGGAAAAATATGTATTTTTGATTTGGAAACTGTGAACTTCCCCTTTTAACTTCCAAAATATGTAACCGTATGCCTGCCAGTACAGTAAACAAACCACTTTCTTTGGATGTAAAAGTGACACTGAATGAATGTCACTAGTAATCCCTCATTGCACAAGAAAACTGTGTACAGCAGGTCAAGGCTGAAGCAGGAAGTGTCTCGGTAGACAGTGATGGATGTTTTCAGCAGACAGTTGTGTGATAACTTCACTGTTTGCTTTTGTTTTTGCTTCCAAAAGTCTGACAAGTGGCAATAAACAGGAGTTATTCTTTGTTTTAGCTCCCCATGCTGAATCACAAGTAGTTGAGATGCAGTGTTGCTAGATGCAAAACAGAGCAATATTTTACTGCAACATATTTTAACAGAATTGATGTATATGCAGAAAAAACCTTGGATGAATCAATCCCAACTCATCTCACAATCAACCCTTCTGTTTTTACCTATCAAAATAAAAGCCCCAGACTCTGTGTCTAACAAGGTTTTGTTGCAGGTTTATGGAAATGTCAAAATGATGATACGTCTTTTTTTGACTATAGTCAAGCCACCAGTATTGGGTGAGTTTCAGTTAAACTCAGTACTTTGTTTCAGTTCTCACTGTACTGTACTGTACTGTGTAGCAACAAGCTGGACTGTTTGAAGTATAGTTAATTTGCATATGCACCCACAGTAAGAGTAAGAGTGGGTGTTCTTGTTAGCTTTGTTTTTTTCACTTTATGATCAGTACTGTGTATAATTACCTGGTGCAGACTTACTAGCATCATGGTTGTCGCTGTATCTCTGTGCTGAAACGTTCAAGGAAGTTGCCTGTAGACAACCTGTTTACTGAAAAACATCAGAGGGCACAACACAAGTCTGGGTTCTCAATTAAACATTGATATCCAGTTTGCAAAAGTTAAAACTGAACAAACGATGTGATACAGTTCTGTATTTTTTGTGTTACTGTCACAGCTGAGAAGTGGCAGGCCGTCTATACCATCCTGGAGGCTTTTGGCAACAGCTCCACATCCATGAACACCAACGCCAGCCGCTTCTCCCATGTAGTGTCCCTCGACTTCGACCAGGCTGGACAGGTGGCCTCCGCCTCCATCCAGGTAACACACAGCTGAGAAACAGTACTTAACCAACACCACCTCCATCCTTTAAATTTCAGACATACGTGTATCTTCTGCTGTCAGCTTCAATTGCAACTAAAAGTAACCAAATTGTTGAGGATATTGAAGTCTTGCAGAACAAAATTAAGACTGTTTGTACAAATCAGAGCGGATGTGTCTGACTTGTGTTGTCTCTTAGACGATGCTGTTGGAGAAACTGAGGGTGAGCAGACGACCGGAGGCAGAGTCCACCTTCAACGTCTTCTACTACATGATGGCCGGAGCTGACAGCAGCCTCAAGTAATTCCTCTTGCATTTCTTTATCAGCTGTATACACAGCATAACCATAGCAGAACTATGATGCATTTCAGGTGCTGGACATCCTTGAAAATTATTTTGGATGAAGTGCTTGAAACTGCTTGAGACTGAAATTTGATTCCTTCATAATAGCTGAAGTCAGAGAATTTTGACATTTTTTCCTTAAAAGTCAATCACAATCTTGTTACTTGAAAAATATTTTTCAAGTCTTTCCTATGACGATTATTTTCATTGTCAATTAATCTGATCATTTTCTCGATTGATCAGTCAATTGTTAGGTCCATAAAATGCCAGAAAATGGTAAAAAAAAAAGATTGATCCTTATTTTCCCAAAGCCCAAGACATCTTCAGAGTCTTGTTTTGTTCATAAATCGAAGATATTCAAATATTCAGAAATCAGAAAATATTCACATTTAAGAAGCTGAAATCAGAGAATTTGTACATTTTTTTTTCCCTTAGAAGACCAACTGATCAATTATCAAAATAGTTGGTGATTAATTTAATGATCAATTAATAGCCAATTAATGGATTAATTGTTGCAGCTCTAATATGATGCCAAATGTACTTATAGACAGGTGTCACATTTTCAAAGATGAAACTTTGTTTTCCTTTAATTTGTCTCCCTTCTGTAGAATTCTGTCATGAAACACAATTTTAGCACGATAACATCTGATTTAACTATTTTTAGCATGTATTTGAATGTCATTCACCACAGCTGTAGGGTGCTGGAAACACTTGAGAATGTTTGAAAAGTGCTTGAATTTGACCTGAGAAAATTGTAGAGGATTGCAATTTTTTACTGATGTTTCAAGTATTCTTAATGAAGGGACTTTTTATTTTCAGCTTTGTTTCTTTATTCTGAAATTGGTCTTCAATTCCAGGAAAATGAGTTGTGATGATTTTAGTTCTAATTTGGGAAGTTGAACCAAGTCTGTTCTCGTCATTCCAGGCCAGTTGGTGTTGACAGTCAGGAGGTAAAATCATACAGTATGTTGTGGTCAGTGGCTCTCATTGTTAGCTAATCAAGGTCTCACCTGTTGTCCTCATCAAGATAATTTTAAACATATTGCAAAGAGTTTTTAACTGGTTATGACATACTCTCAGTTTATTACTGATGCATCTATATGGCTTACATAAGCAAGCAAGACCATCAGTGGTAAGATCGGCTGTTTCTGTATGTATTTTTTCATGCCAAAAGGTCATATTCTTTGAAATCTGATGATTATTCCCTTCAGCTCCCTCCAAACAGCTGCAGAAAAAAAAGCTTTGTTCCTCTTATGATGCTCGAAAATCAAAACAAGGTCGGATTGGGAGCGTCAAGGCAGTTTGACGCACCTCAAAATGCTTTTAGTGCGCGTTCTACCATTTAAAACAATAAGTGTACTTCAAAAGGCGTGCGTCAGACGCTTTTAGTGCGTTTGGGCCTTTACATTCTATGTTGCCAGAGCCTCTCCAGCCACCTTTTCATTCAAATGTAGTGATTTAAGGGACTGTGTCTAAAATCACCCCCTTGTTCCCTCCATTCACTATTCCCTATATGATGAACACTCAGTAGTTTACTTAAAGAGCATCATTATCAGTATGGATCAGAAATGACAGGTTGTGTGGGATAAACTACATTAAAAGACAGTGAATTTCTTGTGACATTGATAATATTTATCAACATCCAGATACTCAGCATTTGACTGACACAGAGGAGTTTATTGATTCCAGCATCTCTCCTCTCTCCTCCTCTCTCTCAGAACGGAGCTGCACTTTAACCACCTGGCTGAGAACAGTGCGTTTGGGATCGTACCACAGTCAAAGGTAATGACACCACATGATTTAACTGACATGTGCCTGTTTCAAGGCTTTTTAATGTGTATTTCTGAGCCCAGAATTAAGCCCAGCAGAAACACAGGGTTGCGAAGGTTACTTTAAAAATCTATTATGATATAATCATGGATAACCTGTTAAAAAAATGTTGTCACTAACCTAAACCAGTTATCACAATATTAAAGTAATGTAACTTGTTTACTTTCTGTTACTTTTGGATTATCTGAGTGTAAATTGTGGTGAAGTTTTTTAGCCTAATATAGTGTTTTTAGGGCTGCAACTAGCAATTATTTTCGTCATCAATTAGTCAGTGGCTTTTTTTTCTCAATCAATCGATTAGTTGTTTGGTCCAACATGGTGAAAAATGTTGGTCAAAGTCCAAGATGACGTCTTCAAATGTGTTGCTTTGTCCACAACTCAAAAATATTCAGTTTACTGTCAGAGAGGAGTAAAGAAACCAGAAAATATTCACATTTAAGAAGCTGAAATCAGTCATTTTATTAAAAAATGACTCAAAATGATTAACTGATTAATTAATCCTGTCAGAGTCTTGTCACTTGAAAAATACGTCCAGACAAGCTCCATATGTTTGGACCTATTTTTCAAGTCTTCGCTGTAATGATTATTTTCATTATTGAATTTTTTTAATTTGTGGAACATTTTCTCCATTAATCAGTGAGTTATTTGGTCCATATGTATGGAATGGTATAAAATGTCAATCAGTGTTTTCCAAAGTCCAAGATGACTTCCTCAGATGTCTCAAAAATATTGAGTATACTGTCTGAGAGGAATTAAGAAACCAGAAAATAGACACATTTAAGAAGCTGAAATCAGAGAATTTGGGCATTTTCTGTTAAAAAATGACTCAGAACAATCAGTTATCAAAATAGATGCAGATTAATTTAGTAGTCGATTAATAATAGACATTGTAGGATATCGTTCTTTATTTTAAAATTGTAATCCTACTAATAATCCCAAGTTTTACTAAAAGTAACATTACAATTACAATTACATTCTTTTTATCTGTAACTGTAATGGAATACAGTTACCTTTTTTGTATCCAGATTATGTAATTCCTCCCCCAGACTACTGATAAAGGATACAATACCTATATATCTTTAGTGAGTTAATATTGGCCCATTTATCAGTGGAGCTCTACCCTGTGTGGTATTTATCATATAAATAATTAGCAGTAGGTGTTTCCACTCAGCAATGAGTAAAGTTTGATCTGACCTTCTCTCCTCCAGCCTGAGGACAAGCAGCGAGCCTCGCAGCAGTTTACCAAACTGCAGGCAGCCATGAAGGTGCTGGGCATCTCTGGTGAGGAGCAGAAGGCCCTCTGGCTCATCTTGGGAGCCATTTACCATCTGGGGGCCGCAGGAGCCACTAAAGGTAGGCATCCAAATCTAGAGTGCATGAAGTCTACGTGAAGTTGTTATATGATGAGAAAACAGACACGCATGTATCCCTGACTGTTTGCTTTTAGCAGCACTACAGCAGTTACTATTCTTCAGAGGTATAGAACCAGTTTAGAGGTTAAAGGGACAGTTCACCTCAAAATCACAATTACATATTGTTCTTCTGGCCTGTAGTCCTCTTTATCCATCTAGATTTATTTCTGTATGTTGAGCTGCCCATTAGTGCACCCAGGACATATTTTAATACCAGGTGTAAACAGAGTCAACAACAACTTGACATCACAGGCTTCATGAATATTTTTTAAATAATGGGCAGCGTAAAATCTACATGAAGCAATAGAACCAAGGGAAAAGCAGGACTGTTGACTTGTTGCCTTAATGTACTACTTTTACATTATAAATACAACTAAACATGTTTTCAGTTCCACCCATGTTTTGGTGTGGGTCAAAAGTTAGTTTCTTATTCTCATATCTCTGTCTCTGAACACTTGGTTTAATCATTTTACCCAGCAAATTGCCTCTCTGTCCTGCCAACCATGGATTCATTTCCATCAGCTCATTACTCCAACATTAATGACAACATGGCCCTGCTCAAATTACCATAAACTGTACAGAATGAAATGCAAATCCCCTTCACTCAAGTAAAACATCAGAGTGGAGCTGACTTTCTCCAAAGTGCCTCTAGGTGTCAGGCTTGACATATGAATGCACACTGTCAGCAGGCAGCATGCAGGACTACAGGGTTTTTTCTCTTTGATACTGTTTAACCTCAGTTTGTAGTGAGGAGAATGCTGGTCACCCAAATTACAAAAACATTTTCTCACTCTAGTAGAGTCTAACCATGCAGATAGGTGTGATTTTATTTGTCCAGCTTATCTTTCTACCTTATGTTGGAACCTGGCTGCAGGTATTTGCTCCTATTCAGCCCCAAAAGCATAGTGAGGTCAAACACCAGCTATGCTTACATGCACACTAATGTTCCACTATTATTCAGAATATAGCAGTATTCTGATTTAGATACAGGCCTTGTAAACAGCATATTCCAACTGGATATTCTGAATTAGGCCTTATTCTGGAGCATATTCTGATTAAAACGTGGGATACGCTGATATTATTCTGGTTTTAGGAGCATTCTTTGGACGTGTAAACAGCAAATTCAGAATATGCATCTCAATTGGGTTTTTTCACTACAGTTTGTGATACACAGCCTCTTTCCTGTTTATGATCAGCTTTGTGCTGTAAACAAACCAACAAGCCTACGGTTTTCAAGACTCGGGTAGAGATGCATGCACAAAAGAAAAGCCCACGTTTCTGGTCAGAGGGAGAAACACACCCACTTCAAAGCATTATCTTAAGCTTTTGATAAATAGCTTTTTGGGTATGCGCAAATATCACAATGCTGACCTTTTCAAGAAAGTGGTTAAATGAATGAAAGAGGGAGGTTGTGTCAAACAAGTCAACCAATGTACAATGCACCACCAATGTAAAAGTCTGAAGGACTATTTTGATGCAAAGAAGCGTCCTTAATCTGCATTGCTGAGTCTGCATTGCTGAATGTAAATGGGAATATTAATGGAATATTCATTTTCATTAGTCATGTAAACAGCTCAGATGGATTATTGTCTTTTTAAGAATAATTGGCAAAAACCAGAATATTGTGTGCACGTAAACACACTGATGTTGGGTGATGAGGTCTGGCTCACAATCAGTATTCCAGTTCAGGCCAAAAGAGTTGGATGGAGTTAAGGTCAGGGTTGTTGACGCTTGTTCCAAACCTTTCTGGGAAAAAACATTTCTTTATATATCTTATATATACTTTATAAGTGGCACAAAGATGCCAAGTATGATATGATCTTGTCCAGACCAAACCAAGAAAAACAAACCAAAACACTTACCCAAAACAAGTATGCATAAGTATGGTTGTTCATATACTGTACATGTGGCTGCATATTGTACAGTATGTGCATGGATAGATTCCACTACAGGATAGTGAGAAAATGTTCACTTGTAATTTGGATTCTTTTTGCTTTTACTGGTTAGCAAAACAATCCATGTAACACTGGATTAAGTTAGCTGATAAATGTTCTTATTTAATGTCCTCTAAGTCAAGCAACTTATCTGTCTGCCTGGTGCAGTCTAAATGACTTTTGTTATGATTTGTCTGCACCAGGCATATTTTTTAGATCTGACTCAGATCACTTCAGAATCACTGTTGGTTCTTTATGTTGTTTTATGACCTCATCATAATTTGTCCCCTTTTTACGACACTGATTTTTGATTGATTTTTGATTGATTTTTGCGCAAAAGTTCATCAATGATCATCTAAACCAGGGATCAGCAACCTCTTTCTTGCTCCTCTCCCGTGGCTTTTGTAGCTTTTAGAAAAAAATTATATGAAAAGCAACCAGAGAGACTCCCGCACACTGTCTCGCTTTCTACTGATTTATTAAATAAACAACGTTTCGGTCTGGACGACCTTCATCAGGTATACCTGCAGCCTGCAAACATTTCTACACATATATAACAACGAGACTGCCTACATTTATAAACATCCAATCAGAGGACTGATGGAAATGATCAACAGCTGAAACAAATTCAGGTGTCATCAGCCACTAGATCACAGTATACATTTTATAATACAAACCCCACCAAGAACACAATATACAGTTATCACACAAACACATCAAAATATAACTTTTTTTGTACAAACCCCCATTGGAAAGAGGGAACAGGCACATGTGGCTATTGTCTTGTGCACTGTGCTGCAAAGAATATCTATCTCAAAAAATATATATATACAAATTTGTCAATATATAAGCATACATCCATGTCATTAAAATAACTATAGTGTTCACTTGTGTTGTGTTCACTTATTCTTTGTTTCAAGTTTCCTGGTAGTTTTACCAGGAGAGAAGATTTTTTTGACAAAAAATTATATGGAAATGAACAGTTATTTTTTAACATTTTCATTTATCATTGTTGTAGGCCTAAAGCTAGTCATTCTCTAATGATAAAAATGTGTACCCTATACCCTACACTGTACCCTCTCTGATAAAAATATGTACCCTATACACTGAATAAAAGAAAGTTTTAATGTTTTGTCAACTAAAATGTGCGTCATATTCTACATCCACATCTCAGTGCCTTTTTCTCTAAATTTTGACAGACTAGTCTTCGGTCTTCCTAGTTTAGCTATGGATGCCAAGTCCAAAACAAGCCCCTGAAGAAAATACAGAATTTAATAGTTGCAGCTCCAGACAGATTTTTTCAAATATTTTTTGGCCTGAAATGGCTGTTTTGAGAGTAAAGGTTGCTGACCTCTGGCCTAAACTATAACTACACTAAATACAGTGGCTTTTGCTGTGGTCCTCTCCCCTGACAGGCCATGTTAAATTTTCTTAAAGTGAGATCATTTTTCATGATGTGAGCTGAGGTGGTGGTTTAAGTCGAGGTGGCCCAGCTCTGCTGTAAACACTGCAGGAAACACTGGTACCCAATGACAGCACAACATGAAATTGGATGCAGGGAAGGAGAGCAGCAGGGGACAAAAATAAACACACAATGACTTCTTGCATAGTTTTTTTAAATAATGCTTCTCGCCGACAGAATAATCAGAAAACTTGTCTGAGATTTACAACCGCGTATTACGGCCATTAGGTAAAAAAAAAAAAAAAAATGGCGCTGTGAGAGGGAGGTAATATTTTGAGATTAAAGTTGTAAATTGACAAGAAAATATAACTCCAATATTCTCTGAGATTAAAGTGGTAAATTTACTGGAAAAAAAAACCTTGGAAAAAAATGTCACTTCATGTATGTTGTTTTTGTGTACAACAGCTGGATGGAATGAAGCGATACCTTTTGTGCGTCCAGAACTCTAAAACAATGCACAGATGTAGGGATATCGCTAGTTACATATACGGAGAGTTCAGATGGGATTGGTGGTGCAGCAGGACACCGTATGACAGATCAATTAATCAATCCTCAAGTATTTCCTTGCTGCTAAGTCTGACTGCAAAGTACAATTTTACACAGATCATAGCAACAGTGTGCAAAGCTGCCATTAAAGCAAAAGGTGGTTACTTTGATGAATCTAAAATATTAAAGAGCTAGCTTAATATTCTGTTATTAAATCTTTAAATGCAGGCGCAGAAGACAGTGTCTGTGTTTTTTCCTTTCAAAGAATCTAAAATATAACATATTTTGCCTTGTTTTCACATTTTTTGCTCACTCTATAATTCCATATAATTCCATATTTCATAGTTTTAATGTCTACAGTGTTAATCTACAACAAAGAAACAAAATAAAAATAAAGAAAAGGCAATGAAAGAGAAGATATGTCCAGACTTTTGTCTGGTACTGTAGGTTATCTTGGCCTTGACACTAATTTTTTCTTGCAAATTTCAACTTCATAATCTTAGAGAATATCAATCACCTGTAAATTCACCATTTTAATCTTGAAATATTACCCCATCCCCCCAGCTCCTATTATTATTATTGTATTATTATTATTATTATTATTATTATTATTATATTATATTCATTATTATGCATTATTAACATTATCATCATTATTATTACATTATCATTACATATCATTATCATTATTATCATTATTATTACATTATATTATATTATATATTATTGTTATTATTATTATTATTATATGTTACCTAATGGCCCTTATAGAGTGCTGCAGGAATGACCCCTAAAGCCCAGAGGTGAGTTAACATAAACACTCCTCCAGCTCCTTTGTCTCAGCTTAAGAGATTTTCACATTTTATTTTGTGGCATAATCTTTTACACATCTTTAAAAAAGGCAATTTGCTAACAAGTGGCAAAATGAGACTACAGAATTTGTCACAGATATTAAGCATCATCACACTGAACACCAGTTACTTTGTGGTGGTGACACTCAGCCATCAGACTGTGGTGTAGTTTGTTTATAGCCAAACATTAGCTTTTTACTTCTGCTGACTGCATTTATGCTTTAAAAATCATAAAAATAGTGTATGTTTCTGAAGATTATTTTGCTGATCAAAACATGTAACAACAGTATCATAAACTTGTGTTTTCTAGAGAACTTAATCCACAACACTAATCCAAAATCCCTTTGACTTTTTGTGGAGGGAACCAGAGCAATGGGAAGTTCCATTTTGGACTACAAAAATTTGTCATCCCTGCAGCACTCCATGTGCTGTTGTAGAGATTAGATGTGTAGTTTGTAGTTTGTTTGTTGTTTGGGTATGCCCATTAATACACTGTCATGCAGTACACCTTGCACACTATGCATTCTCTCGCGTAGTGTGTGAATTTTGACTGGGTAGCGCTGTATCGAATTGAGGACGACCGTTGTGCTGTTACTGGAAATGCCGATCGCCGCTTCTTCTTCTTTGTGGGCGAACTGAAACCGGGCGGAGCTTTACTGCCACCTGCCAAACATCCACCAGTTTGTTTATTCATTTGTGTTCAATTTCACTTCACTCAACATGAACGTCCTTCTCATTTCATTCGCTTTGTTTGCCCTCTGTTTCTCGGGAGGTTAAATATATGGCCTAATCTCTACCGAGCTCTCACCTCTTCTGCTGCGTAGGCAAGATTGATGATGAGAATTGTCCAGCGTTCCACACTCAACAATCGGCTGTTTTGATTACAACATCCATGTACTCGTGGTGCACTTTGTTTTGCTGTAAATGTCAGTGTGAATGCACTTGTGAATGCACTCAAAACAGGAAGTGTAAGTACACACATACGCAGATTAAGACAGAGCAATCTTCCAACTTGAACAATACAACACTTCTGAGATTTGAAACTTTGTTTGTTACTTGACTTAGAGGACATTATTTCAGTCAAGACTCATGTCTTTCCTGGGGCCGTCCACTGTAGAATTTCCCATCATCCTCTTAGTACGGTAGAACAGGGGCTTGTGGTGTCATGTCTAACTCAGCTAACTCTTCTTAAGCATGATGGTGGCCTGTCTGTGTTGTTTAATGCTAATGTGTATATTTTGCAGTGACTATGAATTGATGACTTCATGAACTGTGTTATCTCTAACCCTCTCTTTGCATGTTTGCATGCTGCGCCCTATCAAACGCAGACGGAGATGAAGGTAATGGAAAAAACAACACCCAAGTTGTTGACTGTTTTCACTTAAAAAAAACTTTCTTTCTGAGCCTCTCTTGTTTGTATTTTCTGTCTTAATGCCTTTATCATCCCTTCCAGGCCTTAAGTCATTAGCATTTTTATTGTTTCTGCTCCTCCTCCCCCTCCTCTCTTCATCTCCTTCTCTCTTGTGTTTTCGTGTTTTCCTCGTGCCGATCCCCCCCCCCCCGCTCCCTGTCTCACCCCTCTCTGTTCTGGGAGATGAAAATCACAGGGATCAGAACTTTGCTGTCCCTTTAAACTGCTCTCTCTGATGCCTCCGCGTGTCAGCCACATTCAGCTCCCGAGCTGCTCTAACACTACAACACGTCCTCTAAAGCAAAGTAAAGTTCGTTCATTTTCACTCCTTTAGTTAGCGTTGTGACTTTCTGCCACAGAACTTGTGTTTCCCAGCTCACCCCGTGGATCCCCATGAAGTCTCTGCTTGGCAGGGGCTCCTGTTGATTCTTTGGCTCTGTGTCTAAGCTTTTGATTGGCTGGCTGTGCAGGCTGTCATGTTGCCCTGGTTGGTTCTAACACTGGGGCTTTGAATCGCCTCCAGGCCGAATGGAGATGCACTCCTCAAACAGACATTCACGCAGACACGGGCTGAGAGTCGGGACATGATCAGTGGTGATGATTAGCAGAGTCATAAGGCTTCTTTTCAAAGTCCTTTCCTCCACATATCTGAGAAAACTTTAGCTTTATATCATATTAGGGCTGCAGCTAACAATTATCTTAATTGCCAGATTAATGTGTTGATTATTTTCTTGATTAATCAATTAATTAATCCTGACATAATCTCACGCGGTAGTTCATGTTTGGAGCACAAACATTATACAATTATCATTTAATTCCATCTTAAAATGCACTTTCATACGCTAGCCTTCCTGTGATCTTTCTATCTTACCTCCCCACACCATTTATTTTTATTGTTTAAAGTTTTATTACAGGGTTTTATATTCTATTGCTTTATTTTTCTTGTTTTATTGATGGTGCTATTGTTCTTCCTGTTTTTATGATGAATGCTTTCGTGATCCCTGTTGTTGTTAGCCTGTAAAGCACCTTGTAATCCCTGTTTTGGAAAGGTGCTTTATAAATAAAAGTTTATTATAATTACTCTTATCTTTACATTTGCTATTTGAAATCCTGGGCGTGGTGACAAAAACTATAAATATAGGCTCTATTTAATGTTTGGAATAAACATTCAAGTCCGATACAGAAAGCTCTGTATGCAAAGTATCGGCCTTTATTCATTGATGGAAATGTCCTTCAGCAGGTCTTCTATCATTAAACAAATCCAATATTAGCTTTGGAGAAGCACACAAGTTCAGTAATGTCCATGTGTCCTGTCAAACATTGAAGCAAGGTGTGGATGATGTGACAGCTGTGGATTTCAGAGAGGTGTGAAGTGTGTGATCCTCTGCACACCAGTTGGTCTGAGCAGGAGGAGACACAGCTCAACATAATCATTTAAAAACACTGAGGGTGCATCTGCCAGGAGTTAAGAGGACAACCTGCTGCGGTCTCTGACTATCTCTGATCACTCCTCTTAAATGTCGATATGGACCGATCACATAGCTGTCGTCATTAACCTGTATTTATGCTGATCAGATGATGCGTTTAAGGAGTTATACGATGTGCAGCAGCGCAGTAGCAAGCTGAAAATAATAGCTGTAGGAGGGATTCTGAGATCAACTCTGTCTAGCCCTGCAGTCTGCATCACAACTTGTGTTTTTTTTTTTTTTTCAAATTTACCCTTTAGGCTAGGCGAGTAGCAGTGAGCTTGAATGTTTTACACACAATTGGATTAATTTCTCAGTTTTCTATTCAGGGTTCCTATGGGTAGAAATCCTAGAAAATGCTTGAATTTTAATGTTTTCACGGTTAGAAAAGTGCTGATTTTAGATGAAGTGCTTAAAATTATAAATGCACTACTTCCACAATAAATCCCTGCCTGACTAAATAGTTTACCTTTTAGATAAAGAAATAAAGTCAGTCAGGGAGCCTAATTTAGTAAAGAAACCAGAAAATAAAGCAGAGATCAGAGAATTTTGACTACTTTTTTTTTTTTTTTAATGATTCAAACTGATCTTGACATCCTTGTGTTCCATGTTTGGACCCTTTTTTCAAGTCTTTCCTGTAACAGTTATTTTCATTATCGAATAATCTGTCAATCATTTTCTTGATTAATGGATTAGTTGTTCATAAAATGTCCAAAAATGTTGATCAAAGCCCAGGATGACGTACTCAAATGTCTTGTTTTGTCCACAACTCAGTTTACTGTCAGTGAGGGGTAAAGGAACCAGAAAATATTCACATTTATGAAGCTGAAATCAGAGAATTTAATTTGTTTTTCTTAAAAAATAACTCTAACTGCTTAATCAGTTATTAGAATAGTTGGAGAAATCTTAAAAACGCACCTTGAAAAATACTTGAAAAGTGCTAAAATTTAATTTTGTAAAAGTTGTAGGAACCCTTTCTATTTTGATTTGTTATAAATAAAATGTGTTTTAAATGTTCAGTGTGAGTCCACAGTTGAGGATGGAAATGTAGGTGCTGCTTTGTGTGGGCTGTGCGTCCTGACCAGCTGTTTGTGAAACAAAGGGATACATTCTCCCAGTTTGATGAGCTCGTGCTACTGCCTGCACATCAACATATGTTACATTTAAAAAAAATAAAAAATGCTGTATATGTGCCACAGCATCTTCAGGTTGTTGTTGTAATGACATAAACTCCCGCACTGCTCAATGAGACATCCATCAAATTTCTTTTTTTATGAACATGACTTTGTCTGTAAAAATACCAACTGAAACAGCACTCGGAGAGGGTAGGCCACCGCCAAGTCCGAGTACCATCTTCTTGTGATGTTAACAAATATGAAAATATAAAACATGATTCCAGTATCCTCCCCGTGACTTGAATATGCTCAAAAATGTCTAGCTGTTTTCTTTGGTTCATGCTACACCCTTCCAACAAGTTACATGAAAATCTGTCCAGTAGTTTACAGAAAGATAAACAAAAATCACAGAAAACATAACCTTTTTGTCAGAGGTAATCAGGGTTAATGGCAAGAGCTGTGCTGTGCGATCACAGAAATATCACACAAGTTATCAGTGTGCACACTATGAGCACAACCACGTCGTTGAAAAACCTTCAAAATCTAGTTTCCAAAAAGCCACAAACTGACACCAGGATGTGATCAGTGGGGACTGGACAGTGTGGTCAGTGGTGTCGGAGAAATTTTCTCTTGTGTAGTGCCGCTTTGAAGAGATGTATTCACATTAACATACTGCATAGTTACAGTAACTATGGTCAGTCCGGGAAGCTGCAATGTTGCAAGTGCAACAATTCATGCAAATTCAACCAATCCCTGTGAATTCCCATAACCTTGCAATTTTGACCAATCATCGCAGCTTCCCCCAAAAGTTCGAATCATAGCAGTCCCCATGTGCAAAACGTCATGCATGTACGTCTCAGTGTTTTATTATTTACTTATATATATATGTATTTACATTTTTTATTTTGTCATGTACTGAAAAGAACTCACCATTTTTCATTGTTGTTAGCAGTTATGCCAGAAATACCTAAAAACACTGCAACATGCATTGCAAGTGTTTAGAAAAGCTGTTGTGAAATCGGGCATTGTAGGCCGCAACAATCCCAAAATAAGCCTGCGAAACCCTGGAGGGACTGTATAGTTATGAAAATAGGCACAGACACAAAATGCTCCTTTTCAAATAATGATGTTGGGAGTCAGTCCTCATTTCATTTGTGGTGAACTCTCTGCTCATGGATGCTGATGACATCATGATGTACAGCACAAACACAGAATATCAGACCTGTGGTTTGAACAGTTTGAAATAGAACTAAATGTTCTATTGATGGAAAAACTCAGCCTCAAGTATGAATCTTAACACCTTAGCTGTCAGTTTTCACACCACTCCCACAGTCGTTTTCCCGAATCCAGACAAAACACCTTCCACTGCTGGTGACAACAGAGTGGAAATATTGCTTTTGGATATTAAGATTACAAATATATACAGAATCACACTGTGTTTTCACTTCGTGTTAGCTACAGCTCAGAAAGCTCTATGCAGACAGAAACTACAAATAGGTTTTCTCTTGTATCTCAATTTAAACACCCTTTTAGGTTTATTTAGGTTTATTTATTTAGCACACATCAAAGCTCAATGGTGCAAGGAGGGAACGAAGCCCAAAGGGCTTGTACAGGAGTTCCACCCCTTTTTACCCCATTCATCCTCCACCCTCTTTGTCTTTCTGTACCTTCTATCTTCATTATCTTTTCTTCCTCAGGTCCTTGTTGTGTATTTTTTGTGTTTTAAACAAATCTTTACTTTCTTGTTAGCGGGACGTAGGCAGTTTGCCCGTCATGAGTGGGCCCAGAAGGCGGCCTACCTACTGGGCTGCACCTTGGAGGAGCTGTCCTCATCTATCTTTAAGCACCAGGCCAAAGGACTGCAGCACTCCACCTCATTCAGAGGAGGACCGGACGAGCTGGACAAGGCGACAACTCAGGTAAAAACTTAAACTGCACAGTCTTCAGTCTCCTTTTGAAGATCATGCATACGGTCCAGAGTGAATTTTTCAGTGAATTTTTTAGCAAAATAGAGGTTCTCACCATACATGTGTGATTCCAGTGAATAATTTCCAGGCAGAAACATGCTGTCTTCACTTAGAGACTTTTTTTTACAGAGGAGGACAGAGGACTGATAGAGAGCTGAACATTATGTCACAGTGAAGCTGACCTTTGACCTTTTGGATATAAAATGTCACCTTATCATTTTATCCTGTTAGATATTTGTGTGTCATTTAGTCATAATTAGCATATTTAATCTAGAGTTATGGCCAAAAATATGTTTAGTGTGGTCATTGTGACCTTTGACCAACAAAATCAAATCACTTCATCTTTGAGTCTAAGTTAATATTTGTGTCAAGTATGAATGATGACAATTAATCGATGATTAATCGGTTGTTAAGAATATGATTGATCAAGTAAAACTGAGTCAATCTACTATCAAATAAAGATTTGAAACATGATAGAGATTATTTTTATCACTGCACTCCTCATGTTATCTGGTATTCAAGTGTATGTGTTTAATAAGCAGGCCTTCACCTATTTATGTGTTTCACAGGCAGGTAATGCTGTCAGAGAATATGTAATAAGTTGCTGTGGAAAAATAGCTTTGATTGAGGAGGAAAAAAACATATTTGGTATTGTTTTGTGTAAGTAAAATTTTTATGTTTTTTATGTTTGATGTTTTTTTAAATAATGATCGTTTGATCGTTAATGTTACCAAAATCGTAGGAGTAAGTAGTTGTAAGCGTTTACAATTTGCAACCCGAGTGTCAAATTTAAAGAAAATCCCTCAAAACATTCTTGAGATATCAAGTTCACAAGAAAAGCTTGGACATGAGGTCACAGTGACTTTGGACCACCAAAATTTAATCAGTTCATCTTTGAGTCCAAGTGAACATTTGTGTCAAATTTATTTCTTCACAAGAATGTGATGACCTGAAAACATAATGCCTCAGGCCATAAAAACATAAAGGCATAAAAGTCATAAAAAATTGAACTGCTTGTATGTGATGAGCTCTTGTCCTGATAAGCTGTAGTCTAAATGAGTATGATTTAAATCAGGGAATGTCCTGTGAAAAATTCAACAACTAAGAATTTGGCCAAAAATTTGATTCTAGCTTTTGGTAATTTGACAGTTATCTGTACAGACACATCTCAGTCATAACTCAATGAGAATTGAGGTTTGATAGTCATCCTTAATAAGGTTTAAATACTGTTCAAAGAAAAACACTATCCTTATGTTTTGCTTGATAAGAGGAGATTTTACCCTGACCCTGTATAATGATGTCATCTTATTCTTCTGTCTCTGACTCTGCTCTGTTGTCTATTGTGTTGCTCAGGCTCGAAGGTCACAGCTCTGGAGTGTTTGGAGGCCATGGCATCTGGACTCTACTCGGAGCTCTTCACTCTCGTCATCTCCCTCATTAACAGGTCAGACCTCATATTTAATTCACACTTAATTATTGTGATCCTGTTGGGAGTTGTTTTTTTTCCAAGGCATTTTAAATTTCATTTGTAACCTTTTCCTATCTGAATCTTTTGTAACAGTCCAACTTGTCTTTCTTCATATCCAACTGGCCCTTTTTGCTCCTGTCAGCTAGTATTTAACTCGTATATGAAGTTCACCTTTTTCTGTACGTAACTCACAGTACAACTCTGCAGAGCTTCAGCACATGGACACCTCAACTTCTCAGTGCTTCAACTCAAAAAACAAACAAAGACATACAAAGACACAGTTCAACTTCCAGTTCTGCCAGTTTTACATCTTCAGTGATGCTTTGCAATTAATTTCAGCATGAGCATTCACACATGTCTTCTGCAGGAAAATTTTGTGGTTTCACTTCAGTTCCTTTCAGTGCTTACACATCAGTTGATAGTTCTGCTTCCAGCTCATTTAGATGCCCACACTTCAACTGCTTTCAGTGTTTACACTTCAACTTTTGTTCTTTTCCCCTTTTCTTTCATCCTTTTTTAAATTCAAAACACTTCTCCTTCAATGAAGCACAATTGGTTGCACCACAAAACAAATAAAATCAAAAATCTTGCATTAAAAATTCAGAATGTGCATAAAATCAGGTGGATAGAAAGTCTCCCCCTTAGGCAAAACCCAGATAAAGTAAGCTGAGAGGAGCAAAGTTCTTTGTTGATGTTCTGTGTGCTTTAATAAGACCACTGGTTAGAATGTTTATGGTGCACACAGTCTGCAGCTCTGTAGTAATGTGTGAGTCTTCTTTTCAGCAGAGGCTTTTATTCTGGCATTTGTCTTTGCCATAAACAGTTATTCTTGGCAGTGTTGCAGAGGTGGCTGTGAAATCGATGTGCTGGTTCACTTGTCTGCTGTTCAGTTCATATTGTGCAGATTTCTCATGTGCCTTTGTGTCAATATGTTGTGCTAGCACTTCTCTTGTAAACCGTGCACACATGCTGTTACAGATATCTGTTCTAATTATGAAAGTTGCACACTTATGTTCCCAGATTTGTGACTGTGTTCTGTAGAAACGTCCTCTGAACGCACTGTGTGTTGGAGTAGAAAAATGTTGCAGAGCTACAAACATTAGCCTTCATTCACATGTGATACATGCAATATAGAGATTCAATGATTAATCAAGTAATCGTTATTAATTGATGACTAATCATCAACTATTGTGAGAATCGATTAATTGGTTTGAGTCATTTTTTAAGAAAAAAATTCAGTGATTTCAGCTTCTTAAATGTGAATATTTTCTGGTTTCTTTTGTTCTTTATGACAGCAAGTAGTATTAGTAAGAGTATTATTGAGTTGTGGACAAAACAACAAAACAAGACTTTGGGAAACACTGAATATTTTCTCACATTTTATCGACCAAATTGACAGATTAATTGATGATGAAAATAATGTTAGTTGCAGCCTAATGTAATAATTCTTTAAATATTAGCTGAACATTGCATCAGTGCAGTTAAATTAAGACTTACTAACTAATTAAGCATTAATAACTATGAATATACATATTGATCTTTACAGTTTGCACGTCCTGGTGTAATGTATGCAGACAAAGCAGTCAATACGAGAATACAAGTGGATTACACACATAAAAACCAACAACACAACATACAGCACAAGAAAAGAGACAATTTAGCAAATGTTTGTGTCCCTCAGGGCTCTGAAGTCCAGTCAGCACTCCCTGTGCTCCCTGCTGATCGTGGACACCCCGGGGTTCCAGAACCCCCGGCTGGCTCAGCAGCAGCGGGGGGCCACTTTCGAGGAGCTCTGCCACAACTACACCCAGGAGAGGCTGCAGACCCTGTTCCATGAACGCACCTTCGTCCAGGAGCTGGAGAGATACAAGGAGGTGCTGCTGCTACCCACAGAGCACGACACAAGCAGTGGCATGGACACATGAAACACACACGCATATTAGCACATTAGCTTTGTGTTCTGTCCTAACATTCTCTGCACAAAATATCTTCAATTACATATAGTCAGATATACCTTTTGAAATCGTTGTTTAACCTTGTTTTCACCTCTTGTGGCATGGATTCATGCTTTGTCAGGCTTTAAATACCTGCCTCCACACAATACAGCGCAGGCCGGTGGAATTTAATTGGTGCTTACGGCACTGGAAACTTAGATTTTCTTAGGGATTATTACTACTGTTGGCTGTTGTGTGTAGTTCCTATTAGAACTGTCCACATCAACGTCTGGAGATTATCCTGGATTCCATTCACCTTGTTGTGTTGGGTGGAAGCTGAAAACAGATACCTCAAAAATCTGAACGAATGAAGCCAAAACTATCTGCATTTATAGATACCGCTAGATATGACTGAGAAAGTATGTATGTTCAAATGATGTCTATTTAAGCAATATAGCATCATGACCTACATCTATAGGCAGAAACTCATATTAATCCCGTGTTCAGAACTGAATGGAGCTCTGTCTTAAAGTACTGCAGAACACACACACATACCTCAGTCCAACTTTTTGATAAAGTCTTAGATTTGCCCTTCTTTTCCAGTTCACCTACTGTAGTTAAAGGGATCGTTTGCATTTTCTCAAGTGTGGTTGTGTGAGGTACTCATCCATAGTCTCTATTACCTACAGTAGATGGAGGTTGACACGCCTCCAGGAATCTAAGGAATTTACACCTAAAAAAATAATATCAGTTTAAGTGTGCGCTTTACCTTGCTATCACACAGCCTTTTACGATGGGGAACGAAAGTTACGTATGTAACTACGGTTCTATGAATCCTGGATGACCGCCAGAGGCGGTGCCTTAAACACTGAATGACTCCGTCTCGCGCATGCGCAGGTCGAGTAGTAATACCAACAAAGTCACCTGCGAGTGACCCCCTGATGACCCCGGATAGGTTATATCTTCCGGTGGCATCAGAGGATCTGTTCCTGCAGAATCTTCTCGCGAAGCCACAAGGATTCTGAGGGACTGAACGCTCTGGCGGTCATCCAGGATTCATAGAACCGTAGTTACATACGTAACTTTCGTTCTATTTCATCCTTCCTGACCGCCAGAGGCGGTGCCTTAAACACTGGATGACCAATACCAACAAAGTCACGAGGAATCCAAAGCACATACCTCATTGACTGGAAGCAAAAGAACTCGGTTGGAGGACCACGCCCAGTGGGTGAGGAGTGGCAATATTTACGCGATAGAACCTTGCAAAAGTGCTTGGTGACGCCCACGAGGCTGCGGCACATATTGCCTCCAGGGGCACCCCTCTCAGGGCAGCCCAAGACGTGGAGACACTTCTCACCGAGTGGCACCTCACACTGGATGGCAGGGGGTGACCACCTGCCTTATATGCGCAACAGATGACGTCCACGATCCAGTGAGACAGACGCTGTTTGGAGAGAGCACAACCTTTCTTAGGACCACCATGACACACAAAAAGCTGGTCCGACTGGCGTATACCTGCAGTACTGTCCACATATGCTCTCAGAGCCCGCACAGGGCATAACAGCACCGACTGTTCGTCCCCTTCCCCTACTGGCGGGTCAAACCGGGCCGCTGGATAGGCTGATTAAGGTGCGAGTTTGACAAAACCTTGGGCAAAAATGCAGGATTTGGCCACAAGGTGCCCCCTGAACCATCTGAGTTCCATCTCAGACAAGAAGTGCTGACTGACAAGGCATGGAGTTCGCTAACCACGCTTCGCTGAGGCGATAGCGAGGAGGAACGCAGTTTTTGCTGACAACCATCTCAGCCCTGCCTGTGCCAGCGGCTCAAAGGGAGGCGAGCATAGAGCATCCAGCACCAAGGGCAGATCCCATGCTGGAGCTCTCGGTGGCCGTGGGGGACGCAGTCTCAGAGCCCCCTTCAAAAAGAGGGACACCAGCCTGTGGCACCCCACCGTGTTGTTATCAACCAGAACATGTCTAGATGAAATGGCGGCCACATACACCTTCAGGGTAGAGGGGGACCGACCACCATCCAGGAGAGATTGCAAAAACTCCAAAACGGTAGGCACAGAGCAGTGCACAGGGTCCTCACTCCTCCCTGAACACCAACCAGAGAACAGCCGCCACCTGTTCTCATATTGCACACCGGGTAGACGGTGCCCTGGCATTCAGAACAGTATTACGGACAGTGCCTGTACAGTCATTCAGCAGCGGATCGGGCCCTGCAGAGGCCAAACCCACAGCTGAAGGCGGCAAGGGTCGGATGCCAAACCCGGCCCCCCAGCTGAGACAGGAGGTCCTTCCTGTTGGGGAGGTGCCATGGCGAGCCATGACAGAGCCTGTGCAGGAGAGGAAACCATGTCTGTCCTGGCCAGAAGGGGGCCACCAGCAGCAGTCTGTGGCCCTGTTGAAGAACCCTCTGAAGCGTTGCCATAATCAGAGGGACTGGCGGGAAGGCATAAAGGAGACCCTCCGGCCACTCGTGTTGCGAGGGCATCCTGCCCCAGAGGGCTGGACTCCTCCATCCAGGAGAACCAGAGGGGACAATGGGTAGTCTCTTCTGAGGCAAAGAGATCCACCTCCGCCCTGCCGAAGAGGTCCCAGATGCGGCGCACCACCTCCGGGTGAAGACGCCACTCCCCTGGGGGAGGCCTGCAGCGGGAAAGGAAGTCTGCTACCTTGTTCTGCTTCCCCGGCAGATACATTGCCCTCAGGCTGGCCAGACGGGGGGCTGCCCAAGTCAGGAGACCCCAGGTCACCTGCAGCAACCGCATGGACCTGGTGCTCCCTTGGTGATTTATTTGAGAAACGGTCGATATGTTGTCTGACCGAACTAGCACATGCTTCCCCCTCAGGTATGGGAGAAAGTGCTCGAGCGCCAGGTGCACAGCCCGTAGCTCCAGCACATTGATATGTTCTGTGCGGGCCTGAGCAGACCACTGCCCCCGAGCTGCCCTGTTCTGCCACACTGCACCCCACCCTAAGAGGGAAGCATCTGTTGTGATGGTCTCCCGACGGGACGGACCAGAACCCATGGGCATGCCCTGCAACATGAAGGCCCTGTTCTTCCATGGAGACAGAGCAAGGAGGCAGCGCTGTGACACCCTGATCTTCTTGTTCCTGTGCCACCTGGCATCCAAGTGAAAGCTGTTCAGCCACCATTGAAGGGGGCGTAGCGACAGCAAGCCCAAGGGAATAACAGTCGCGGCAGCCGTCAACTTGCCCAGGAGGCGTAGATAACGCACGTAGGGCAACCACCTGCCCTGCCGGAAGATGGGGAGGAGGCGGAGGATGTCGTCCACCCGCCGAATTGCTGGACAGGCCTTCATGGTGACAGAGTTCAGATCCACACCGAGGAAGGTAATGCTCTGGGAAGGGACCAGACAGCTCTTTTTGAGGTTTACCCTGAGACCCAGCCGGGCTACGTGAGCCAGAAGAGCAGCCGTATCCTGTATCGCTTGAGACTGGGAAGGCGCACACACCAACCAATCGTCTAGATACGGAAGGACCTTCATGCCCCGTGACTGCAGGGGAGAGAGGGCTGCTGCCACACAGCGGGTGAACACCGTGGGGAGAGGGAGAGACCGAAGGGCAGCACCCGAAACTGAAAATGACGGCCTTGAAAAGCAAAACGAAGGAATTGCCTGTGGTGAGGTATGATGGGAACATGAAAATAGGCATCCTTCAGGTCGATGGAAGTAAACCACTCCCCTCTTGCAACCACAACGCAGAACCTCTGCTGTGCTGAGCATGTGGAATGGCATGACCTTCAGGAACCTGTTGAGGCCCCTGAGATCTAGGATGGGGCGAAGTCCGCCGTCTTTCTTTTCCACCAGAAAGTACGCCGAGTAGTATCCCCCTGGCTGTGACAGGGGATCTACTGGCTCGATGGCACCCTTGACCAGGAGGGCAGACAGCTCTTGGTTCAAGGCTAGGGCTTTTGCCGGGTCGCCTATGATGGTCATCTTGACCCGGCCGAAGGCAGGGGGCCGGCGTCGGAACTGCAGTTTGTAACCCTGGGTTAGGGTGGACACCACCCAGGGGTCCGAGGTGTAAGCAGCCCAATAACTGAGCTGCTGCTGGGAAAAGCAGCCGACGACCGGCCCCGGAACTTCAGTTCCTGGCCCCCCGGCCTTTGGAGGCTCTGGGGGGGCGCCGGCTAATCTCGAGACCCGAGGCTGTCTGGAGGGCTGAAAACCAGGGGCCCGAACATCCTGAGCTGCCCGCTGAGTGGGTCGCTGCACCGGACGCTGCATTGGCCGCTGAGGCCTCTGGTAGCTACTCAAAGAAGCCTGTGGCTGAGAACGGTGCTGCACAGCTGCTGAAGAACCTCTGGATCGAGCAGGGGGAGGCACGCTCCTGTTAAGACCTGAGAGCTGCTGTCTAGTCTGCCTGGCCTGGACTGTCCGCTCTAGTGCCTCTAAAGCGGCTGACCCAAACAACTCCCCAGGTTCCACTGGGACACTGCGAAGGGTCCTTCTGCATGCCTCTGAGAGGGGCGACTGAGCCAAACCAAACCTGGCGGCGAGCCTGGACCAAGGTGGACATTACACGCCCTAGCTCTCTAGTCATAAGGGCGAAAGCCTGCGGGGACGCATCACTAAAATTATGAGCTGAAGCGTCCAATGTAGCCTCCTGAAGGCAGGCTGAGAGGGCGAGCATGAGGTGCAACATCGAGTTACCTATGCGGCCCATACGAGCCGCTGCATCATAGGCCTTAGACAGCAATTCATCTGTGACACGACACTGGGGTGAAGGACACCTCGCATCCAACCTCAGAGCCTCATCTGGAGAGACAATGAGTGCAGCCATAGTTTGTTCAACAGCCGGCATGCGGCCAAGGCCAAACTTGGCCGCATCCTGCATGGCTGCCAGTGTTCGGCCATCAGACGTTGCATGAGAGAGAGCCTTAGAATCCCTCCAACATGCATGCAACTCCTTCAGGTACTCCTCTGAGGGAGGCACAGTAAATGTAGCAGGGGCCGAACTGCGCCTGAAAAACGCGCTTGCTGGAGCCAGTTGGGCTTGCGGCACATCTAGCTGCAGGCGAGCCAAGGCCATACGGATGATGGCCCCCATGGAGCTACCCTCCGAGCATCCCCCTGAACTAGGGGCCGAGGAACGAGAGCCTGCCTCCGAGGCATGGGAGACAGTGTCACGGGAGACAGTGTCTGCCCCATATTCCCCAAACTCAGTGGCTGAAGCTGCCGTTGAGAGGATGTCATCCTCTGGACCCGACACTGCCACAGGAGGAGCGGACGCACACACAGTCCCTGCACCGGTCCCGGTCTGGAGAGCCAGAAAGATGGACTTCATCTGATTAAGCTCTGCTGTCAGAAGGTCCACCCTGGAAGCAAGCTTACACTCCTTGGCTTTCTTCCTGGAGGAAGTGCCCTCAGTCTCCACAGCCCGACGCTTTGGCCGACCAGGTTGGGTTGAGGACAGCCTGCAAGCTTCAGCCAGCCCTTCTGGTGAGTGGACACTGCCCAAAAGTTGTTCCACCTCAGCCAGTCTTGCAGCCCTCACTGCCCGGGGCATGAAGCTACAGTTCATGCAGGGGTCCTCTGAAAGGCCCTCCCTCAGGTGCTCGAGGCCAAGACATGAGGGGCAAAGGTCATGACCGTCCTCAGGCTGCAGAGGAGCCATGCAGGCGGTACAACAATGAGAAGACATCATAATGGCGGCTACCAATTATGAGAGAACAACTGACAAAACAACAAAACAAGATCTGGGAGAAAGTATTGCAATTTACGTACAACTACAGCATAGAGGAAAATAATGTAGCGCCAATGTAATAATCAATAAACGAACTTATATGCAAATAGACATAATATAAGCTTAATACTGTAACAAGGAACTTACGTTCCGTCCTGAATGTATGAGGAAAGCAGTCACTACAGAATACAGTGATTACACCATCGCCACCAAAATACAAAAAGAATAGAACATTAGCAAATGGTCCCAGGGTAGTCCCGCCTCCTGTCACCGCTGAAACAACGTTAGCCGGCGGTAAAGCACGGTGGCCACTAGACCTTAAAACAAAATAGACCCAAACGCACCCTATCTGGCGGAGAGTAGGATGCTGTGCACACAAGCCGACACATAGCAGTTGTATTGAACATGAAACAAAACAGCAAACCAAGCTTGCTAACCGAAAAATAAATTAGATCAAGTCGAATCACTGTTGAAACGTAATTTTAACCTTGTCACAACTTAGTGGAGATGGTTGTCAGGCTAAAACCCCTGCCTTCCACCACAAAAGCAAGTGCGTGATTTATTGGTGCTTTACTGTGAAACTAGTCGTTAGGATTTATGTGTGATCGGTAGCCAAGACGTCCACATCCGGGGAATATCCTGCATTGCCCATTCACCTGTTGTGGGGGAAGCAACTCGACTCCTGACAGCAATAAGCTCAACATGCTTTAAACCGCGACAAGCTGTAAATATTATTCAAAGATGCTACTTTAGCTAATTAGCATCATGACCAATTAGGCCAAAGCTAATTATCCCGGTTCAGAATGAATGACTCTGCTTAAAGTCGAGAAGAACAAAAGACAATACCTCAGATCCAACGAAAAGTCTAACCTCTTTCCAGTTCATCTAGTGGGATCGCTTCTCAGTGTTTGTTGAGGTATTAACTATCTCAACCTGCGCATGGATGCCGCTCAGGAACAAGGAATTCATATAGTAGTTTAAGTGGCACCTTGCTCTAACGACAGCCTTTGAATGGGAACTGCCATTATATAACATTACTCTCTTCAAACCAACCAAACCCCACTGGCAAAACAGTAATAGGGTGTCACAGTAGTGCAGTGGTTTGCACTGTTGCCTCACAGCAAGGAGGTTCTAAGTTTGAAAGCCCCAGCTGGCTGGGAGGCTGGGGAGTATGTGGCTGGGGCAGGGCCTTTCTGTGCGGAGTTTGTGGAGTTTCCTCGTGTCCACGTGGGTTCTCCCTGGGTACTCTGGCTTCCTCCCACGGTCCAAAGTTACTCTAAATTGCCCATAAGTGTGAATGAGAGCGTGAATGGTTGTTCGTCTCCATGTGTCAGCCCTGTGATGAACTGCTGACTTGTCCAGGGTGTACCCTGCCTCTCGCCCAGTGCCAGCTGGGATAGGCTCCAGCTCCCCCTGGGCAACCCTTGAGGGAAAAACGGTTATGGACAATGAATGAATGAATGAATGAATGAACACTTGAAAGCTGTTGATCTACTGCTGCCTTTGTCTGTTTCTTTCTTTGTGTTATGTGTGACCTTGTTGTTTTAAAGTGTTAGTTTCTAATTCACCAAAGTCAAGCAATAACACAAACAAACTAGTTGATTGGAGCAGTGGTAGACCAACAACTCCTGTGTTCTGTGAGGTAAAGTTGCTTTTTGCCAGTGGACAGTGGACACTGACAGTGGTCAGTTAGGGGAGAGTGATATTTGACTTATATAACAGCAAAGGCTGTCTGACAGCAAGGTAAAGTGGTAAAATATTGTAAATGTAGCATGCTGAGATTGCTTAGCTTCCTACACTGGTTCTCCTGCTGGTTCATACCAACCGTCATCTACTGTTGGTAATACACTGACCATAGATAAGTATCATAAAAAAATCTGAACCATCTCTTTAAGAAATTTCATTTAAAGACAAATTAACTTCTAGTGCTCTGCAAAATCAACTGAGACGAATTTCAGAAACATTGTGCTAACTACAAACAAATGTACACTCACACAACCCAATCTACAGTGTTGTAATGTCTAATTGAATAATAGAAGTGAATAACTGCAGTTATGATTTATTGATGATCTCTTCTTCTGCTGATGAATCTCCTGTAGGTTACTAACCGAAGCCTTTATCCCCTCCTGCGTCTAGGAAAACATAGAGCTTGCTTTAGATGACATAGAGTCCAGTACCTCACTGTCTGTAGCAGCTATTGACCAAGCCTCCACCCAAGCTCTGGTAAGCACAACACACCTCACTCCACTGTGTGTCTGTTTCAGATGTCATTGTGTTGTTCTCTCACCTGAAACCTGTCCTGACAAATGTGTGATATTCACAACAGCACGTCTTAAAGTTGTGTTTTGTGTTCAGTGAAGCCTTGAGTTATTCAGATCCGCAGTCAAGGGCACTTTGTTTGGGCCGGAGATTTAATCTTATTCAGTGAGACATTAATGCAAATCAAGTTGTAGCCTAAAGAGCGCTCCAAAATACCACTGAGCCAGCAAATAGCTCCGTTCATCACCACTGGCAAGTGCAAATAGTTGTAGCTTAAAGGCCAATTTAGCAAAGCTGGCATCACTGTGTCTGAAAGCCATCTGATCTGAGACTCGGGAAGGAAAATCCGTTCTGTGTTTATGGGACTCTGGGATGACAGCGCTGCGATTGTTCAAATGCGTTAGTGAGCAGGGAGCAGTGTCTCTTTTAAAATGATTTGACTTGACACTCACATGATTCATGTTTGCATATATTACATTCACACAATCCACAGCACCACAGATCAGCCTGGACTAAACTGTTGTTCACATGGTAAACTTTCTTTTTTGGAATACTTTATTTTCAAGTTTTCATTATCAAGAAAAGGAAAACTTATTTCCACTATAAACTCAAAAATAAAATGCCAGTTCACAAAAACAGTGAGGTAAAAGAAAAATAGCAGATTCTAAATAAATAAAATAAATAATAGTAATTTAAAAACAAAACAAAACAGTAAAATACATCCACAGCAGAGAAAGGTAATGTTTCGATATATTCAATAAAAGGCTGCCAACTCTTTAAAAAGGTATCATGTCTGTTTTCCAGGATAAAGGTGATCTTCTCTGAGAGCATACAGGTCATCATTCTGACTATAAATCTTCTTATAAAACTTCCAGGTTAATGTGATTTATTTCTGGAAACAGCAAGAGCTCTATCAATAATTTTTTTTTGGAAGTCTGATTTAGTTTCAAGTTTGTTACATTTCCCAGGTGATAGTCTTCATGGGCTGGTTTCACAAACATTAGTCTTTTTCAAGTTAGACCATCTCACAAAAATAATGAGTCACTAACTGTAAGCTGACTCAGGCTGAAGACCCATGTTACCATGGTAACAATCAGTGACACCAATTGATCTCTGCAGCACCACAATATTTAATTTAAAATGGTATGTTGACACACATTTCACTTTTGACAAATACTGCACCTCCTGGGATTAGAAAATTCCAGCAGGCTTTACTGTGATTTCAATAGAATTTTGATGAATTGTTCAGCCCTATTTAGAGGAGACAGCCTATCAGGAAGCAGGAGGGTGTGAATAGTGTATATTCACGAAAAAGATTCCACCATGGCCTCTGTGCATATTCATTACCTAAACTACAAAATATGCTCAAGGTCAGAGAGTGCACATGGTACTCCCAAAGCTAAATAGAAAACACAAATACAAATTCATCTCCATTTGAATTTGCATCATAATATACAGTAGAGAGATGAATACAATATTTTTTGCAATTCAAGCTTCAAGTTCAAATAAAACAGAACTTGTTTGGAAGTTTGTGACTGCAGTGTAATATAATAATAAACAAATAAACAAAACAAATGTAGTTATTGTACCATAAATTTAGTTGAATAAACTGAAAATGCCTAATTATTGGCTCCATCAGTAAAATTCAGTGTACTGCTAACGAACAAACAACTCCTGCCAAAACAATAAAGTTTAATTTGAAACTGACTTTTCATTTTTTATTTTCCAACTGGCAGACAATGTGCAACCTAAACTAGGAAATAAAAATTACAAATTGGACAGCAAAATTTCCTTTTGGAATGTGTCCTACATCGGCGATTATAACTGGGATGAAGTTTCCCTATGGTTGGCTTTAAAAGTTCCCTCCCTCTTCTCATCAGTTGGCTTCTTACTGAAAAGCCCATTCCATTATTAATGGCACAAACATGTTTGGCACCTGGCCTTTGCAGAAAACCTGCAGCATCGGTATGTATTGGCTGAAGCAAGTAGCTTTTTTTTTCTTTTTTAGTTTTTACTCATTAGTTGTGGGGAGGATTGTGTTGAAGTTGACTGAAAAAAGCAGAAATTCAGCAGTGAATATGTTTCTCTCTCTCTCTTGTGTGTGTGTGTGTGTGTGGTGTTTGTGAAGTGGAAACCACATAAGACTGTGCAGTTGGAGCTCTGATGCACATGAAGCATCATGTTAGCAGCATCAGTAACAAAGGCAGTAGTAGCATAATAATGTTGTTTAGCCACAAAATGTTGTAGGGAGGAGTTCAAGGTGGATGGACAGTCAGACTGGGCGATTGGAGTCCATCACCAGTTGTTTTTTGGGTGATTTTATTTTGCTCATTTATTGGTTTGCCTCTGAAGAGTGAGAGGAAAAAGCCCATAGAGCCAGAATATGTCTACATCTAACACAGTGAATTAAGGATCTATGAAGGAGTTGGTGACAAACCAAGACAGTTTTATTTTGTTTTTTTGTTGAGTTTGAATGAAGTGTGTTTTTCTGGTGAGTTAACAAGGTAATTTAACTTGTCTTACTTAAGTAAAAGCGAGAAAGTTTAATTTAGATGATGTTTGCTTGTATTTTTCTGTTCAGTAAGGAAAACAGGTGTAAGGATATTTGCTTTTTGAGATTTAATTTTGATTTGTTGAACTTTTCTCAGCTAAAACTCAGGATGCAGCAGCCACTTGTTGTTGGGCTGATGGTGTCCTGGCTGGAAAATTTTAAAATGTCGCTCAACCCTAATGGATCAATCAACATATTTAACAACGATTACTGATGTTCCTAAACCAAGCCAGATCCTAATCATAGTGTTGGTGGATCATGATCGTTCCCCAATATTAACTAAGTAACTCTTCTTTTAACCACGGTGAGGTTTTCTAAACTTAACTTAACAGTTTTGGAAGATGAGGTAAGCTGGAACTTCATCCTGGAGGAAAGTCTTGTGCTAGAGATTGCTCCAAAATTACAATAACAGAGAGTAAAAACATAAAATATTAAAGATAAGTGTAATGCAAAATAAAGTGTAGAAGTAGTGAATGCAAAACAATAGTGCCTAAATAGAATAACAATATAAATAAGATAAATTAAGTAAAAAAGTAAGCTAAAATAAACTAAAATAGTCAAGTGGTATTGCCAATGACACTCAAAGTAATATTAATATTAGTGATCTTAATAGTGCATGGTATGAAACCATAATATTTTACATGACAATAATAAGAAAAGTTAAAGGTAATATTGCATGATATTAAGCAAAATATTGTACATGACACATACTAATGCTACTTTGCCTGTGTTTTTTTTTTTTTTTGCTAGTTGTCTCCCAAATTTTGTTAATTGCGGCAGTATCGGCCTTTTCTCATGATTACCCTTTATATTCTTCATATAGTTTAATCTGCAGGGCTTTTTGTGACATTTTATCCTCTTTTTCAACAATCAGCTGTTCTGGGCTAGCTCTGTTCTCCGTGTGCTCTCACGGTGCAGCTTGTTTTAACCAGGCTTGAGTTAGCATTGACTACACCAGGATAAAGTGTCTTAGTGGAATGGCTTAAGCCTTGAGTGGAATTTTAAGTTAATTCAAGCCAGGCTTTTTCCCTTAAGCGCAGACTTATTTATCAGCCTTGATGGAATACCCCCCCCCCCCCACAAAGCAAGCAAATACAGCAAAGGAATCAGACAAAAATAAATAAAATAATGTGTGTGAATGTGTTTAAATGTGTGTCTTGTGATTTCTGGTCAGATGACAGCAGCCCTATTTAGAATGTATCTCTGTAAAGGATCCAGATTCCACCTCGCTGCTAATTAGGTTTCAGCAGCACAATGCAGCGTCTCTTCTTTGATTTTGAAAGCTTTTAAGAGTCAGTTAACCTTCTGTTTTCATCAAACGCTGCGTATTTGCAGAGGTTCCACCTCCTTATCTAGAGAGACTGATCTCTGCCAAGCACACAAATGTAAGAATCCCATTGGCAGTGGGCCAGTGGGGGCTAGCCGCTCTCTGAACAGGCTAATAACAGCAAGAGATTCGCCTTTATACTACAGCATCTACTGCAAATACTGAGGCCCTTTTTAGATCAAGATAAAGTTCTATTCTTAATATTTATTTAAAAGTGAATCAGTGTGTACTGTACACAACTTTCATTATCCACAAAAATAATAAAGCAGGATACACTTGATGCAAAACACCTTCTGCTGAGGACAGCAGAGTACAGCCCTGGATAGTAAGATCATGATGAAGCCAGCAGTTCAAAACAGCTGTTGTCTTTTGGGAAAAAAAAAAAAAAAATCCTATCAAATGGGATAGCAATGCCCAGATAATTAACAGATCGGCTTTCTGGTTAGAGTTGAGCACTTAAATTCAAAGCCATGAGTAGCTACAAGGCATTTTAACCCTCTAGACCCCGACAGAGTTCTAGTATGCTGCTGCAGTTCACTGAGAATCCTCAATTAAATGAAGATTTTGTGACTCAAAACAAACAAACAACTCTATCTCGAAAACAGAAAGAAACTGACAAAGGAAAAACACAATTTCCTCTTTAATTTGATACCAGATATGTGGCATTTGTAGCTTTTTAGACCAAGTTTGACTGAACATGTTACTAAAAACAACAAGCAGCACTAAAACTGCTATAAACAGCTGTGATGGAATGAATCTCAGTCTGTCGAAAAGAAGAGAAAGTAACTCCAGATCAATTTTTGTAACAAATATGATCAACAACTTTTCTCTCTCCTTGCTTCCTGAGTCAACATTCGGGAGTCTCACAACAACACATCCTTCACTGGATCACACTGGGCCTTCAGAATAAAGGAGAAATGTCACACACTTTATCCCACACAGCTGTTATAACAACAAACAACAGTAATGTGGCAGAAGCTGTTTTTGGCAGCTTTTATGAGAAAAATGTTTGAATGTTTATGTGGAAATGTTGCAACTTGGTCAGTCCTCCTTACTGACTCTTCATCGCTCTTCTCCGCGGGAACCAGCCTTCATCTCGGGCAGCGAGAGACAAGTGGGTCCTTCTGTTAAATGATGGTGATTGTGTTGATATGATTTCAAACAAAAAAAACCTCACAGTGCCCTTGTCATTTTCCATGAATGTCTCGTAGGTAGTGTTGTAGTAATTTATGTAACAAAATCCCTGAATTTATGTGTGGAACAGTTGCGTCCCAGTCAGTTGTCCTTGCCGACTCTTTGTCGCCCTTCCCCATGGAAAACGTTGTCCATCTCAGCTGAGTAGGTCCCACTGTTTACTGATGGTGATCATGTGATGTGATTTCAAAGAAAAAACTCACAAGGTCTTTGTTGTTGTCCACGATGGTGTTGTAGGTCATGTTTTTGGCAACAAATATGAGAAAAACCTGTGAATTTATTTATGGAAAAGTCGCAACCCGGTCAGTCCTCCCTTCCACCTCTATGTCGTAGTTCCCCTGAGACAACAACATCAGCCTCAGGCAGTGAGAGCCGGGGAGGTCCTGTGGTTTAACAGCAGAAAAAAATAGCAAATCTCAGCGTTCTGATGAATATATTCGGTTCCAGTCATTTAAGTCATTTGAGTATCTACACCACAAAGATCAAGACTTTTTGGCCTTATTTTAATACATGGGGCATGATTTTAAAACGTGAAAATATAGAATAGGCACTCAGGGATGCTACAGGGTCTAGAGGGTTAAAGCTGTAATGGATAAAATTTCTGCATTGCAATGTCTAAAAATACTAGACCTTTATTATATATTTTGTTGAGTCGTGCACTTAGTTATGTACTTATTATACTTAGATTATCCTAAATGTTTCCAACAATCAGATTTCTCAAACCAAAGAAATCCATGATTTATTCAAGGTAACGGTGCGTTTCCTAATAGCTGCTCTTTGCTTTAACCTCTGTGAAAGCACAGGATGTGTCAGAGAGTGAGGAACGAAGTCAGAGAACATGACTAAGTGTAACATGAATAAAACTTAAGATAATACATTACCTCATCCATGAACATGATTCCTGCCTAAGTTACAGTAAATTGATTTTCAGTAGAAATGGTGGTTGTTTAACAGTGAACACAACAACTCCCATGATCCCACGCTACTTCCCGAGGTCATCTTTTGTTCTTGTTTTAAGAGAGAGATGCCTCACAGCTGAACTTACAAATTGTGTTTAAAGCTACCAAATAATCTCAGACCTGAGCAGTACAGTCTTTGAAGGACAAATGTGTCATCTGTCAGTTGACTCATTACTAATCCTCATGGGTCTCTGTTTCAGAACAGTTCCATAGAATATTTATCTTGCACTGTTCTAGTAGAATAGTTCCTCATAAAACACAATTCCATCGCCTGCTAGAGAAATATTTGGTGAAATCTCATGGCTGTCACTGCTGATGGCTGCTAACTGCAAAGATTTCAGCTGTGGCCAATTACTGTGAGCCTGTCTGTGTGTGTTGACTGTCCACACAGTTTGCCAGCTCACTCAGCTCTGATTTGTGTGGCTCACAATGTTCGAAGCATAAGAAGAAAAGTTATTAAAGCTAGAAAGTTAGACTCCCTGCCTATGGTTGCCAATTTTCACCCTCTAAATTAAATCAGTCCAGTATAGCAACAAAAAGACTGCTCTCCTTGAGTTTAACGACTTATGCAGCACATTATGTGACTTGGCCAAGAGAAGCACAGAGTGGTTTTCCACCCACAGCTGTAAACATGATGAAGAGGAAGAGGGATGATGTTGATGGTGAGGTCAGTCCTGGACACACCACCTCATGAAAGTCTTATCAAACTATCCATCAAGGCAGCGCTGATCAAATATGAAGAAAGATGAAAAATGACAAAGTTTGTGACCCGACCCGTTGAAAAGATTTGAGCCAAAATCAAGCACTGCACAAATCGCAGTACGTCTGTCCAATCAACCGCAGTGTTTACATGGTAAACTTGGAGGGGAGAGTGAGAGAAGGGAGGGGATCAATATGAGACATAACCTGCATACTGCGTCGCTCACTGGCCAAACGTGGGGTGATCTGTTGCGTTGAGATACGTCATTGCTGGATTTAGTGTGTCTGCACTGTTACCCATCGTCTCTGGGAGAAATGAGTCTGTAGCAGCACCTGTGGTGTCTGTCTCTGTCAGGGACACAGAGGGAGACAGTGGGCGCACAGCTCGGGACCCAGCAGCAGCCACTTCAGCGTGAGCTTGACTCAGACCGACAAAACACAGGCAGAGAACAATATAGGCATGTATGAATACATGTCATATCAAATATGAATTTTGCCATTGAATACCATGGCAACAAACAAAGCTTCGAATCATTCATTACAACCGTCCCTGGTCTCCCCTACTTTATTTCAATGAAGTCTAATGAATTAATTAGTTGAGACTAAAAACTAAGCAGCCAAGATGCATTACCAATTATGCGAGTGGCAGTTTTCATGCAGTCAGTATGAGTGCCTGTGGCTGAAATAGGTAAAAATGATCACATTTTCTTTTCCTTTTCTGTAATTTATATGTTAAAGAAAGTTTACATGAAAATACAGACACTTGTAGGAAAAGTCAGGTACCAGCAGCATTGTATTTTTTAATTCAAACAAAGTTACTGCACATATAAATTTGAAAACGGACAAAATAACCACCTTGGCTGTTACAGTATGTTTGTTTTTTTTGGATATTTGGCTGCTCAGTCCCTGCACTTTATCTCATGATTTGAAGGGATGACTAAAGATGTCTCGACACATGCTCTGACCTCGAGTTTTTTTTTTCTGTCAAGGTCAAAGAAAGAAGTGTTTGAGGTTGGATTTGTGACTGTCGGTTTCTGTCTCAGGTGCGCACTCTGGCCAGGACGGATGAGGCTCGGGGTCTTCTGTGGCTGATGGAGGAGGAGGCTGTTCAGCCTGGAGGTTCAGAGGAAACCATGCTGGAGAGACTCTTCAGCTACTACGGCTCTGCACAGGGAGAAAACAAAGGTGAGCGCTCAACCCTTCATAAGACATTTGATGACGTCATCTTGGGCTTTGATCAACATTTTTCACCATTTTCTGACAGTTCATGGACCAAATGACTAATCAATCAATTGAGAAAATAATAAACTGATCAATTGATGGTGAAAATTACTGCTAGTTGCACCATTAGGCTAAACAATTTCATCATGTTTTATATTGAGGTCATCCAAAAGTAATTGGAAGTAATCATATTACTTCACTTCAGTATTGTGATACTTAACTACAACGGGTAATTAGTTACTGTATCAGATTACATTTTTAAAGTAACCCTCCTAACCCTGCTGTGGGGCAATAATGGAATTATTTCCTGTGTGTTGTAGGAGCCAGTCTGCTGCTGCGAGGAGAGATGCCCCACCAGTTCGTGCTGGGCCACAGCCATGGGACAGACTGGGTGGAGTACAATGCTCAGGGCTGGCTGAGCCACGCCAAGCACAACCCTGCTGCCCAGAACGCCGCCACACTGCTGCAGGACTCCCAGAAGTACGACCACTCACAGCTGTCACACATCTGCCAAATCCAGTTTGTTAGAACTGAGCGTGTGGAGATTAGAAATCAGTGCTCTATTGATAATCTACATATGGACCTAAATGAACCTTATGTTCGTAGCCTAACTGTCATTTTCATGCTGGTTTACAGATTTAGTCATTGGTGAGGTGGCTGTTACATTTCTTTACCAAAGTTGTATTTTTCTGCTGTATTTTAGAGATTTTCTCCCCATTACTGAATGTTATTAGGACCTGCCATAATATAACCAATTACAGGGTGTCTGCAGAGTCTTAAATGTCTTAAAAAATTATTGAATTTAAAAGTCTCAAAATAAGGCCTTAAAAGTACTTGAAAAGGTACTTAATTTTGTTATGAGAGGTTTTAATTTTTTCTTGTCCTTTTGTAGGAATAATTAATACCATACTGCCATAAATAACTATCAAATGTGTTTGAACCCTGGAGTGAAATTATTCAAGACTTAAGTATTGATAAGCTCCGACATAATTAGTTTTTTTTATTGGCACTTTGAATGTTTTGGTGTAATTTATTATCACGCTGCAGCCTTTTTAAAAATAATATTTTTTTCCAAATGCAGTTATTTACTAATGGAAAAAAGAACCCATAAGAGTATCAATAAAAAGCAGATCAATTAGAACTATTAATAATCTAATGGTATTGATAAAATCCTAATGATACATTAGTTTAGTGTGACTTAGATGTTACAACAGTACAGATAATATTAACACCGTTTTTTAAGTGGCAGCAGAATCCAAAATATGAGTGGGTTAAACGTGTTCCTGGCAATAGGACTGTGAGTATTGTCATAAAATGTTTCACAAATTCAAGTACTTGGTAAATAGTTGTTCTTTAGGTCTTAAAATCCATACTGATTTTCCATTATATTTTTAATAATTCCTGTGAAGTTGGCATTAAGTTTAATTCTAATAGTATCAAAGAGGTCTTAAAATGTTTTAAATTTAAATTTGAGGACTCTGGAGGTATCTTGAATTTCAAAACAGAGGTAATTACAGTTAAATGCCTGAATCTTATACAGTCCTGCTTCAAAGGAAAGACTTGTTACCTTCTGCAGTTTGGCTAAATAAAGGCAGCGGTCATTTGCTAAGGAAATGCTGTGTGCATTTTACTCAGTTATAACTCAATAAAAACAGCTCTGTGGCCCATTTTGGGTTGCAGCCCTAAGTTTGGGAAATGCTGAGGTAGGGTAATGTAGTTGTTTGTGGACTAAAAAAGTTAGTAGTAAATCATTAAAGGAATGATTCACCCAAACTACAAACAAACCCCACATTGTTTTCACTTGCTTCTAGTGGCATCTCTTCTTGCAGATAGTTTGAGTTTTATTTATTCCAGATATCTGTTTATTAAATTCATTGCAAACTATTTTGATAATTTGATTTACGGAAATTTTTAAGAAAGAAGTCTAAATTCTCTGATTCTAGCTTCTTAAATGTGACTATGTTTTGGTTTCTTTCTGAAGCTCCTGAAACTTTGGCTATGGGAAATACTGATCAACATTTTTTTCACCATTTTCTGACATTTTATGAGCTAATAGATTAATCAAAGAAAAAAGACTGACAGATTGATAATGAAAATAATTGTCAAGAAAGACCTGACAACTGATAAGATTGTAACAGAATTAATGAATGTATTGATTGGGAAAATAATGGAGAGAAAATGAAAATGATTGTTAGTTATAACCCAATTTGAATACAAATGGAATTTTTATCACAATATAAGTCAGTATTTATCATTTAAACAACAAAATGCCAAAAATCACAGTCTTCAGTATGTTCATGTGCACCTTTTTACAAGACTCATGTTTAGGTGCATATTGCAACTAATCCAAATCAAACTCAGACCTCCAGAATCCACGAGGATTTAGAAGAAGTGAGATCCACTGTTTGAGAGCAGCAGGCAAAACAGTGAGCCAAATGATGCAGGGAGCAGCCCGCCAACATATGGTTCTCCAAACAGAAGAATATGCCACTAATGCAGTGAGATTAGCTCCGTGTATATTGCAGTATCAATCACTGACTGATGCAGTGAGACAAACTCTCTGTGCTGTTAGTCATGTCTAATCCATTCTTCTGCCACCGCAGGAAGAACATCAGCGGGCTGTTCATGGGCCGGGCCAGCGGGGCCACGGTGTTGTCGGGCTCCATCGCCGGTCTGGAGGGCAGCTCCCAGCTCGCCCTGCGAAGAGCCACCAGCATGAGGAAAACCTTCACCACAGGAGTGGCTGCTGTCAAGAAGAAGAGCCTGTGTATCCAGGTCAAACTGCAAGTGGTGAGTGGACAAGACACTGATTAAAATGTGCACTTCAGTCCTGAACAGAGCTCTTCTGGTCAGCTTTGAGGGGTGTTAATCAACAGCAATTGCAAACTGGCCCTTTGTGAACACTGAAGTAATTTATTTTATTTCGATTCTTAAGGAAGCTTTAATTAAGCATTGTAGCACTAAATCTTGAGAATTTGGAGAATACTGTATTTGAGGGTTTGTCGATTTTTACTCTTCAATTATGCTGAAAAATATATTTAAAAGAAGATCAAACTCTTGGCTATTAAACCTTATAACAGGTCAACCTTCTAGTCATTACACGTTTGTTTGTTTTTTAGATTTAGTGTCTTACGGGGTTAATAAAATGTTACATTTTTTTCACATTTTTTCACAGCATAGTCGTAGTGAGCAGCCATTTTATTTTAACATTATTCAAAATACACATTTTAAACCATAATTCTTATTTAGCTTTGATTTAGAAGGGTTACAAAGGTGATATGTTATGGCTGAGAGACATCTGATAACAATATTATTGAATGAATTTCTCAAAAAACAGAAAGTTTACCAGTGCCTGAATGTATTCCTGCCTTTTATACACCAGGAAGTGAGACAGACCCTTCTTATGCCTGATTAAATCATGTTTTTGTAGAAAATCTGATGGAGTTAATGGAGATCTGGGGCTAAAAGTTTTCCTAAAAAGAATCCATTTTTAAACAGAGATGAATATAACAGCACATTTCACACCTATGTTATCAGTAGGTGTGGTTAGTTTTAGATTTTGACGGATTTTAAGACATTTTTAAATTGTTTAAAGTTGTGAATTGAAAAGTGAAAATGGCTGTTTTTTGACACAGAGCAAGTTTAGAAATTAACAAAATTAAAGCAAATCAAAACATTTCATAAATTACATATTTTATGTATATAAAGCCTTAAAAAAAAAAAAATCTTCACACACAAAATTGGAACTAGAGTGTCGGTATTAATCATTTTTCAAGACTTCTTTTGGGAGGATATGATTTGTTCTAATTCTAATGAATGTGTGTGGTCAACTCCACCAAATAGCCCAACGCTACAAGCTGCTTTGAAACAAACAGACCTCAAAATGCACTTAGTGAGATTTCCTCGATTCTTTAAGGAGAAATATGTAACAAATTTACTGTAGGAAATCATCATAAGCAGGTGTCATCAGAGATGAAGGCAACATGCTGAGTTGAAATACTGGCTTCTATGTCAACAACGCTGCAGCGATTTCCATTCTGGTGCAGAAGGTCTGTATTTTGTTCTGGTCACAGAAGCGCCTGTTTCATGTTTATTCGTTTAAATGGAGCTAAAACTGACACTCAGTTTATCAAAGTGTCAGTATATGAATCATAAGAAATCGATTGGTTTAGAAGGAGTATATGTTGAATTGGTTAAATTGTGCAAAATGTTAATGGAGTTGGGCAGCATTAAGACAAGCATTCACTGAACTCCAACTCCAGAGTGTGTATTTTCAGAGCAGTGGGCTTTTGTATTCAGGATCACAAGCTGAACTTTACATCAACAGACAACGTACTGACAACTGACAGTTATAAACAGCTGATCATCTGGCAGTGTCCTTAAAGAACTGAGACCTACCACATGTCTCCTATGATCTGGCCCCAGTATCACTCTGTTTGTTTTGTGCTGCTTTAAGCTTCTGTTTCAAGCCTTTGTTGAGGCTCCAGTACAAAGAGCTCACAGCCTTTGTCACAGAATGTCTGAAGAATGATTTGGAATCATATCAGCCAATACCCTACCTTTAATATGTAAGTAAGTATATAAAGTGAGTTTAAGCATTTGAAGAGGTTTTGTATTCTCCCGAGGTCATCTTAATTGTGTTTTAAAGCCCCTGCACACCCATCGTCCTCCCACACAGGTGTCTTCATTTATGATTCCTAAATACACCTCATCTCACAGCAGTATGAAAGTGTATGAATTGAATGTTTGACATTTTCTAGACTCTTATGTTGCTTTTGTTGTAGCAGAGTAATTGATAACACCCGTGTGGGTGTACGGAGAAAAGAAGAACCTTGAGTTGCTTCACTCAGCTACTGTAGGTTAGAGGTAGATAGCTGGTTTGTGATCTCACACAGACCTCCATGTTGTGAAGAGATGAAACTAGGAGAGGACACGTGACTGTTTTGTTGCCGTCCTCTCAACAAGCAGAAGCCTGACCTCTTGTCTGTTTTCAGGATGCTTTGATTGACATGGTGCGTCGCTCCAGGGTTCACTTCGTCCACTGCCTGCTGCCTAAGGCAGAGGCAGTGGGCGGAGGAGGTGAGCCCCGCGTGACGCACGGAGAGAGCGCCGACTCGGGCCTGATGACTTTGGACGTGGGCCTCCTGAGAGCTCAGCTGCGAGGATCCAAGCTGTTGGATGCACTCCGCATCTACAGGCAAGGTAAGCCTGACTTGTGGAGACCTTGGAATTTAGTTTTTGTTAAATTAAATGTAATTAATGGCCTGGTAGCTCAGTCGGTAAAGCGTTCGCCCCGCTTCCTGAGTTTGTGAATCCTCTGCAGCGGCAGTGGGTTTGACTCCCGTCTACGGCCCTTTGCTGCATGTCGTCCCCTGACTCTCTCTCCCGCTTTCATGTCATAACTTCAGCTGTCCAATAAATCAATGGTATAAAAAATATTTTATACCCATATTTCTGTGGATGTGCAGAGAAAGACAATTAAAAAACAGTTTAAGTTGAAGTTTTTCTTAGAATTAAATTTGACTAACTTATTAGGTACAAAAAGTCAGGATATGTGGACCTTGATTTTCACCATTGTTTCTTGTGAATCCCCCAGTTTTCTGAAAGTACAATTCTAACTGATTTGAGTACCCTTTTATATTAGTGCTGTTACGTAAAAGTTAGTGACCTAAGTTTCGAAAGGGTTAGGGAAAAGTTCTCCATAAAACACTGGTATATTCCATTAAGATAACTAAACTCTGATCTTTACTATATTGTCTGCTATAGGACTTAAATTTTTCTTTCATTGCTTTATTTTCTTAAGCTTAACTTGCTCTCAGACTCATCCCGGCTCATCTGCCTCTCTGACGGTGTCAATAAATAGATCTTTTCTTTTCCAAAATTATTTGAACCCATTGACAAAAATAACTTCCATAAATAGAGATTCTGGAAACGTTCTAATAATCTTCCACCCACTGCTGTTACTGTCAGAAGGACCAGTTACTCTCCAATGTCTTGATTCAAAACTCTAGGCTTTTACATGCTTTAGCCTTTTGTCCTCATGTCAGACTATCTTCCCAGAGACATTCATACTGTCCTACCTCTCTTAAAGCTTTAGAAATGTAACCTTGTACATTCCCACCTGTCAAACCGTCACAACTTTATCTTTTTACTCTGAAGTATGTCGAAGTGTTTTTGTGTTGCTCCTGAAAATAGAAGTTGACCATCAGCTGTTCTAACCTTGGTGCTTGTTGTGCTTGTGTTCTCCTCTCTGCCTCCAGGATACCCAGACCACATGGTGTTCTCTGAGTTCCGCAGGCGCTTTGATGTCCTGACGCCGCATCTGACCAAGAAGCACGGCCGCCACTACATCGTCACTGATGAGAAGAGGGTGAGTGTTCAGCGTGTTAGCCTGTTACTGTGTGTGTGTGTGTGTGTGTGTGTGTGTGTGTGTGCGTGCGTGCGCGTGTTCCCCCCATTATGACATTAAAAACACATTATTCACAGGCATGATTTTGATTGTTGCCATGGATTTGATGGATAAAGCAGTTCAATTTTTATATTTTTCAATATGCTAGTCTGTCCCTCAACCTTGTCTGTGTTTCTCAGCCACACGCCCATTGTTTCATAATAATATAATAATAATAATAATATTAAACTTAAACTGTATAACACCTTTCATACAAGAAATACAGCCCAAAGTGCTTTACAACAAAGAAACGACATGCACCAAGTGTTTCACATAAAAAAGACATGAATAATAAACATAAAAACAAGACTGTAATGCCATAATTCATGTAAAATCACATTAAAATGAACCCCACATGTAAAAGAGAATAGAATACATAAAATACACCTTCACATGGATAAAGCCCACTTGATAATACTCGTAAAAGTAAGAAAAGAATGAGGATAAAATCAAGTGCATAGAATGTAGGGCTGCACGATTTTGAAAGAATATCTAATTGCCATTATTTTGACTGATATTGCAATTGAGATATGATTTGCGATATTAGAGGTAATGATAATTTTTACATCATTATTTTTATTTTAATTGAAAAACATGTTAAAATGACTATGGTGTGATTTTTTTTTTCTTTTTATTTTTTTTTTGCAGGAATCTGTACTGTCTGTAGTGCATTTGTTGTGAACAGATTAATTTGGTGCTTTAGTGAGTATTTCTGGCAGCAGGACGGTGTTTGTGTGGTTGAGTACTGTTTGTTAGAATGTAAACTAACCCTTTAAAAACAGCAAAGTTACACGTAAACACAGGGGTGGGCAATTATTTTTCATGGGGGGGCACATGAGAAATTGATCAGGCTGCCGTGGGCCAGACACAAATGATATAAGGTCCTAATAATGACCTAATCTGTAATAATGGTCAGAAGTGTTCTATATAGGACACTTTTACTGTTGGTCACACTTTCTGAATTACCATGTGATGAACTGTGGGCTAATATTTTGTTACCAATGTCCAAATCTTGATGTTTTACAGTGAACCATGCAGGCTGCATACAGGTTGTAATGATAGTAGCAGCAAAAGTAGAAGAACAAATAAACAACATGGATTCAGCCCTGAGTGAATAAAGTTATAGTTTAATATAAAAGATACAGTTCATTATCATTACCAATGAACACAGCACTGACCCCTTTCAAAATAAAGGTCTGATAACGGTTCTAGATGTGTAATGTTTGGCATTTCCATGATGGTCTTGTGGGCCACATGAAACCTTTCACTGGGCTGCATCTGGCTCCCGGGTCGCATTTTGCACAGTTCTGCTATGACACAAACAAAATAACCGTTTGAGGCAGTGATAGACCACTACTTAATTCTCCACCTTATTTTACTCTTTAGTCACACACTACTTTAATCTGCTCACCTTGGCTTTCTCCTCACACTTTCACCACACACCGGAGCTCGTCTGGCCTCTCTCTGTTTATCTCTCCCTGTCTGTGTCTGATCTGTTGACTTTCTTCATCAGCTGGATGTTTCATAAAGTCACCCAGGAAACACAATTGGCTTTCTGGATTTTTCACCTGTGGTTCTGTTTTCACAGCAGCAGGTGAGCTGTGAGACGTGAATGATCTCTAATTAAAACGATCAAAGCAACGTGGCACCGAATTACATCGGCACCAACCAGCTGCACTTACAAGTTTTTACAAAACAACTGCATAATTTTGCATGTACATTAAACAGGAGACTTTCTCGGTGTCTCTCTGCAGAGTGAGCGATGTTCTCACACAGCGGAGTGAACAGGTGAGGAAAAGGTAGAGTGAGGGCAGACTGTTCACTTATCAATCATGAACGGGTTTGCTCTCAGACAGATTCAAAAACTGAAATGGGGCCACAAAACATACTCGGGGACCCGTCAAAATAAAGTCTATGTGTGGGGAAACACAGTGGAGTGAAATATCATGCTGACAGACAGGGTGACTGACATGAGTTAGTGAGAGTGAGACAGAGAGCTCGTTTGGCAGATCCCCACCGTGGTGATCTACTGGATCAGTTCCATAGCTCTTTGAACCTATTAGACATTTAGATCCAAATATATGTAAAAACCTGGCGCTAACTACCCTTTAAATTAATTTTAGAGATTTTTTTATGTGTTTTTTGTTTTTCTAGAAATCATAGAATTGATCCATGCTTATTTTGGCTTTACAGATATGTGAAAACCTTCAATAAAAGAAGTCAATGATATAAAATCTTGTATCTTAATCTAAACTGGATTATAAAAACACAAATGTCATCACAAACAGTTTGTAGTTTATCATCTTCACAGTGTTGCAGTACATCAATCAGATGTATGTTCTTACAGAAAGCATAATAAGGTCCAGGATGAAACCTGTTTAAAATAGCATGCTCCTCAGAAGATTTTATAGTAGTTATAGTTTAAAAATTATAAACTCTCATTGTGACACCAGGATTTCTGCTGGTCCTTAAAAAATCTAAAGTCCAATAATCCAATAATCTGAACTTTTTCCCCAACCTCCCCAAATTTACAAAGGGGAGGGCTAACATCGCTCCAAAGCATCCACACTGACACGACTGCCTGCAGATGTGTCTGCACATATTTTTTATTCATCAGCCTCATGAGCGCATCACTATCGTAATCACTTAACAAAACCAACATGGAACCAACAAACTCTAATGCAGCTGCTAGAAATATTCAGAGCAAATCCAGCTGGTGTATTGTGATGTGGTGTGTGGGCCAATGTGGAGTCTCCTTCTATCAAAAAAAAAAAAAAAAAAGTAATTCTAGAAGTAGAGCTGTAACAATTAATCGATTATGTATCGATTGCTAAATTTATTCACCAGCTATTTTGCTAATCAATTAATCAATTTGAGTCATTTTTTAAAGAACAAAAGAGCAAATTCTCAAACAAGACATTTAAGGATGTCATCTTGGCTGCTCATCAACATTTTTCACCTTTGTCTGACATTTTCCAGACCAAACAACTAATCAATTAGTGGAGAAAATGACTGACAGATTGATCGATAATGAAAATAATCATTACACTTATGTCTGATGTCTCCGCATATTTGGACCTATTTTTCAGGTTTTCCAGGTTTTGAGATATCTGTGTGCGATTTCTACTTTCACCCTGATACAGCTGTAATATAGATAACTGGATAATCTATTATTAATCGATTGTTAAATTCATCAACAACTATTTTGCTAATAGATTTGAGATATTTAGAAAAGAAAAAAAGTCTAAAATCTCTTTGTCTAGCTTCTTAAATGTGAATATATTTGGTTTCTTTAGGGCTTTGGGAAACACTACTCAACATTTTTCACAATTTTCTGACATTTTATGGACTAATAGATTAATCAAGAAAATGATCAACAGATTGATCGATAATGAAAATTATCATTACAGGAAAGACCCGAAAAATAGGTCAAAACAAAACATGTTTAGACCTATTTTTCAGCTAACAAGATCGTAACAGGATTAATTAATTGATTTAATTGAGAAAGTAATCAACAATTTTATCAACAATTAAAATAATCATTAATTACAGCCCGGTTTAGAAGTAATATGTTAAAATGTTGTGTTTTTTTTTGACGTTGCTTTTAAGAGCAAGAGAGAGAAACTGACTCCAGAACAGCAGAGTTGGTGCTTGGTTAAAGCCTATGTTACAAACAATAAGCTGAGGAGGAGTTTTAAAGACATTGGTATTTACTTGGCAGGCTGGGTCTAATGAAGATATGCTGTTGAGTTGCATTATGGGAAATGTAGGATCCATTGTTTTACTATGGTTTAACGGTGAGGATATCATGGCCGCCACTGCATCAATATTAATTATTCTGTCTCCATAAAGTCCTCCCACTTTATGGAAATGGAATACTAAACCACTGGAGAACCTCCTGGTAAAAATCCCCACCATTTGCCAGTAAAAACATTGTTAAAATGTAGAAACTATGAAGTCTGGAGATTCAGGATTTCTCTCCTTGCCCTCCACATTCTAATCTCCTGGTGTGAACAGAATCCCTTTATTCCTCCTCTCCTCCCGCTCTCCTCTCTCCGCTGTCCTCTTCCTGTTCCAAGAGCGCTCTTGTGTGTAATTAATTATGATTGCACAGGCTGGCAGCATACGGCTACTGTACTGATTAATTACCGGCGGTAGGAAGAGCTCTTTCTTTCCTCCTCTCGCTCTCTCCCTCTCCACTCCCATTTTCTTGTCTCTTTCCACTTTTTTTTCTTGTCTCATTATCTTTCCATTCCTTTTGTATAGGAGGCAGAACAGTTTAGGAACATCCCTGAGCATATGATTAATGTCTTCTCTACATTCTGTTCAGGCAGTATATAGCAGCTTTGCACAAAGGCATGATTAACCTTTGTGAGTGGGAGGTGGGGCTGCTGGAGGAAAAACATCTCTACTTTAAGGCCTTTTGTACCTCACGTGCTAAAGTTTGCTGTCAACAACAGTAAATATTGTTTTCCTGATATTTATACACCTATAAACTAAAATCTGATTGGCTGAATGCCTGTCAGTTACATATGAAAAGCACATGAAAAATGAATAGCTGCTGTCAACAGAGGAGATATAACTGGATTCATTAAGCAGATCAAGCTCTCTTCTCTTTACCACAACACAACACGCTGGCAGCAAAGTGGCTCACAAGATTCCTTGGAGATGAGTTTAGAGAGGATCGGCCACTCAGAGAGAACTAATGGTACGCAGTTCTCTGAGGAGACGGGAACCAACAGCGGAGAAGAAAGAAAGAAGGGAAGACGGATGAAAGGATTCGGTCTGAGACAGGGAAGGGCGTATAATTGGAGGAATAATATGAAAGAATTGGTTTTCACACAAAGAGAAAACGACAGAAAGAGAATATTGGTTTGCTGAGCCTGTCTGAGAATTTCTTTTTTGCCAAACAAAGAGCCCCGTCTTTTAGCCACCGACAGCCCAGTTCTGTCAGTTCCTCTTACAGTGTGATGTAGGCGTGATGTCAGCAGCCAGATGGTGTACCTGCCAAGAGCTTTTCAGACCAACCAGGCACACACAGCACAGAGGAAATCCACCACATCGTACAAAATTCCTGTCAGTGTCCTGTCCCTGAGAGGCTCAAGTTCCATGTATATTATTATCATGTCTCACTATTGTCCCTGGTTTTCACTGGAGACATTCACAGGTCTACATGATTTGTAAGTAAGCGGTACGCTGGCTTTGTCCTCTGTGGACATCAGTGTCTGTCTGTCTGTTAATATGAAGAAAATGTTAAAGTAAAAAAAGAAAACAATGGATCAAACCAGAACTGCTGAATCTCACACTTCTAATAATGCACCTTGACAGCGCCTTTTGTTCGATCCTCCATGTCTGGTAAAAGCCAACACATTTCAAACTCTGTGCCCTAAGTTTGTAACGCAGGCTTTCTGTTAAATGACTGTGACATTTAAAACCGGTGGAGTTCCTCTTCTTAATGGTGTTGACCCCCTGACCTTTCCTCTGGTGGTCGAAAATGTACTGAGCACATTGATGCTTCCCAGAGCACAAGTCCTCACCATTCTGGACGCTCCATGAGCATTTCCTGTAGAATACTCTAGTCAAAATGTCAACTTGGTCCTCAAAATATCTCAAAATCCTGTCGGTCGGGTGCCAGCTTAAAGAGCTCACCAAATGGTATCATCAGATTCTAATGTGCTGGACATTAGACAGAGGGTTAGTGATCTTAAATGATTTATTCCAACTTGGATTGCATTTTCATATTTTAGTTCATCCTTCTCATAATAATAATGTATTTAATAATAGTTTAATAATAGTTTATTTATATAACACTTCAATTCGGATAAAAATAAAGATAAAATACAAACATACAAATATGTTTACATTCATACAAACAAATGAACATATGTAAATACATACATACATACAGGACCAATTAAAAGTTTGGATGTTAAATGATTTTTCTTTATTTTTATTATTTTTCTACATAGTAGATTAATACTAGAGACATTAAAACATCAAAACTATGAAGTATGGACAATATACTGTTGGTATAATCTGAACCATTTCTTATAAAAAAATAAAGAAAAAACATTGAGTGAGAAGTTTGTCCGAACTTATGACTGGTACATACAAACACACACAGACATACAAGCACCGGGATAAACGAAACTAAGGCAAAACAGAGAGTATTTATAAAGAGATGAATTTTCAGCTGTCACTTAAACAACAAACCACAGAATGTGCAGGTGTGATGGAGCTGGGGAGGCTATTCCATAGTTCCATCTGTAATAACACTGTACTCACCAAGTTAAGTGCTTAGCTCTGGGAACTCGGCAACATTGTTACAGAAAGATCTGAGGCAAGAATCACCTCTTCTTGTCTTCTTGAGTCTCGACCGGGAGATCTGTTCAAGTGGCAGATTCACTATGTTATGTACGCTACCTATGTTCACTACATCCAGTGAGTAAAATAAACTCACAAAGTTTCAAGTAATTAAATATTCTCACACCTTTTTTTCTAGAAAGTCAGACAAAAACCACCTGCTGATGCATTCAACCCATCATAGAAAGGCAATTTCGTCCAGTCGCCCAACATTACCTGAGATAACTTCTGCTATGATTTGGCCTAAACTGGCTCCTTCCAAGAATTATTTTGTAGTTTAACATCCCTCGGCCCTCCTGTAGCATCACCGCAGGACCAACTTTAGTTGTTTACCTAAGGCTTTAAGAAAAGCCAAACTCAACACTTTCTTTTGTTGTGAATTTAATATCTATTGCAGCATCATGGGGTCCATTGTGGGAAGTAAGGATTAGTCTTTTATCTCTTTATAGTCCGGTTTTAAATAATTATTATTCAGGTATTGATATTTAATCCTTCCTCCCAGCATCCACCCTCAGAAACCTGCAAGTTGAGCCCCATCAACCAAACAAACAATCTGCAGTTTGTCTTCTGAAGGCTGAGTTGACACGATAGATGAAACCTGACAGAAAAGGAACCTGAGAGGCGTCTCTGTCTGACTTGTTCTGTCCTTTCAAGTCCCCCGAGGCATATTGTGGAGGTGTGTGTGTGTGTTTGTGTTAGCTGGTGTTTAGGGGGAACAGTGTTTGTTGCTATGGTACCGGGCTAGCGTCCTCTGGGCGATGTGATCATGTGGTCATGCAGAGGTGAGGCCCAGAACAAACGGTGTTTGTTTTTGTTTATCTGTCTCCTGACTGTTTGCTTTGCTGGTTTCCAGGCAGTGGAGGAGCTGCTGGAGTCCTTGGAGCTGGAGAAGAGCAGCTACCACATGGGGCTGAGCAGGGTGAGTGGAGTCGCATACAGACACACACATGCACACTTTTCATCTCATTATACACACGAGGGCTGTTGGCATAATGTTTTTGATGTTAGAATTCCAAGCCAGTGTCATTTTGAGGAGTAGCAGTTCTAATTAAAGATATCTACAATTCATTTCTCACTTGATACCAACAATCCATTTCTTAGTAATGAAAATGTTTATTGTGTGTATCTAAATTATTGACAACTAGTCAACTTTTTCCATTGACTTCCATTTACAATCAAGTACAGATATCAGTTTTAAGTCTAGTCTAAGATCCAGATATTCTAAATAGAATTCTGGGTATAAAATTCAATTCTGACCAGTCAAAATTAAATTATTGATATGTCGATGGCTTGGAATTGGTAACTAGTAAGAATGTGATTTCAAATATCTGAAATACAATTGAAACTAGTGAAAATTATATTTGTATGAGTAACAATTATATTTGAGATATTTACAGTTCCTTTTGTAACTAATCAGAATTTAATTCAAAAAGGAATTTCCACAAGTCAAAACATCATAGTAGATATCTTCAATGACATACATATCCAAAATGTCTTGTTGATATGTTTCACATATCGCACATGTAACTGTCTACATCTTAAATGAGAAATCACATTTCCTCAGGTAACAATTCTTTTTCAGCATGTGAAAAATCATAGTGTATCTTATATCAATTTGATCTGTAATTGTTGTTCTTAAAAGTGAAAATTGAATTACTGATATCTACAATCAAATGAAAGATAAATGTAAATAACTCTGACTAGTCGAATTGTCATTTATACATGCGAAAGATATTTTGTCATTCCTCATTGTTTTACAAATACCTTAAATTTTAACCGGTCAAAATGACATTTTGACATGTGGAAATCCACTCATGAAAACTAAATCACTATCAGTCAGCCCTGTTGATTAAATGTTAAAAGGGCCTTTCAGACCACTTTAACTGCAGAGAGAAGCCTTTATAAGCCTTTATTTGAAACAGGCATTGTTACTTTAAGTTACTTTTAAGTAAATTTGGTCATATTTTGATAAGACATCTCTGTGTTTTTTGTACTGCTGTGCTTTTAATTTTCTGTTGATGCTCTTTGCTGCTATTGTAAACTCAATACTTCCTCCACAATACTAAATCATGTCATACTGTCTGGACACTGTCAGTGAAACCCAACACTTCCTGCACAGATGTCTTATTTTAAAAGCCTGACAGTGTCTCAGTCCTACTCTTTGCTGGTAGGCTTTGAATGTCAAACATGTACAGGAGGTGTTGAGTTTCATTGACAGCAGCTTAACTACAATCAAAAGAACAGTAAAGTGGAAGCAGTTGGAAATAATAAGTGAATAAAACCAGGAGGATATCAAGTTGAAAACCCTTCAGTGGATCAAAGAATGTAATACCCCACTTTTGTGGTAGGCTTTTGAAACATGCAGGAAGTGTTAAGTTAATCTGACAGCAGCTTAACACTGGATTAAAAAGTACGGAGTGAAATTAATTAGTGACAGAAACATTATTTCTGTGAGTATGACATGACTCTGTTGTAGTACTGATGGAATTAGAGCTGGTCCACTATCAAAGTACATGAAATTCCTACTCAGTGCTTTTATGCAGCCTTTTTTTTGTTTGTACAGGCAATTATTAAACACCTGTTTTCATTTTCAAATTTAAGGATTAACCTTTAACCCAAGGTCTTTCCTTTACATGGCTTCAACCAATATCCCGGCTGAATCATGTTTAATTATAAACCTTCTCACTGGAAATTCATGAAAATATTCAGAATTCACAATATCAGCCCCCTAGGTTTTTTTTGTTTTGTTTTGTTTTTTTGCCTTTTTTTTCCCATAAAAACATAATCCATTTTTTGATGTTATGACTTGGAGTTAGTCACCAGTTGGAACCCTGGAACCTGACCTAAAACATGTCACATCATGTCACAAAGTGATGAAATTATTGTGCATTGGTGGCTTGTCTTGACCACTGACTGTATGCTAGAGAAGTCACAAGAACCAATACTTAAATACCAAGTATTTTTTTTACAGTACCAAAGGTACCAGAGATGCAGTTCTTCTTGACCTGACAGACACAGCTTATATGCCTACAAGTGCTGTAGTCTGCTGTTAAATGCCAAAGGAAGAGGAAAATACAGTTAGACAGCTAAATGTGTAAGATGACATGTGCAGCTGCAGCCACAGCTTCACCTTGACTTGTTGAAAAGAAGAACAGTAAACAGAGTCAACTATGGAAGTAGGCAATTGCGTGTTTGAGGCGGATCATCAGAGATGAATAATAAGTTTCACAATAATCAGTATGAAAAAAGTTAGCTGTATTAGTTTTAACTGAGACAACTGCTTCACTGTGTTGCCGGTTATGTTCCACTATATTTGCAATGGCTAAAGGCTGACATCATGTAAATCAAAATGACTAAATATAAAGTGAGCCTTTTGTCTCTCACCATGCCAGTAAAATTAAACTACCGCTGTGAACTGTGAGTTTAACTTATATTTAAAATTCAGCAGCAGAAATCACTGCACTTTTGCTTTACTTTCCAGACATAGCAACATGCTCCTCTGACAGTTTGTCGGGTATAATGAATCTCCACCTCAGTCTTTTGTCCTGGAAGCTCAGAAGAGTTTTGTGGCAAAGAAAAATAATAATGCTGAGTTATATTTTTGTTTTGTTTTGTTTTTTCTTTACCATGGAATCAAATTTGGTATTGAGAATCATGGAATACTGGTATTGGTACAGACTACAGCACTGGTTCCCAACCTGGAGTCTGGGCCCCCCCTATGGCTGGTGGCAAAAATTACAGGGGGTCCTCAAGGCTTTGTCTGCTCTGAGCAAAATTATATTTGCATATATTAGCTAAAATTACAGTTTATACAAAAGTCTGCATACATGAAACATGTAAAGGTTTAAAGGCCTGCATATTAAACACAGATACATCAGATAGCGTGTGGATTGCGCTCATATAGTAAATAAACTGTTATATTTCAGATCTTTATTTGATAGTAAATCAATTAAATTCTATTTGATCAAACGACCAATTAATCAAGCATCGATTAATCATTGTATCACTGGTCAGGATAAGTGCGTATGAGCCTGAAAAAGTGTTCAACTTGTACTAGAAAAGAGACATTTACCAAAGGTAAAGCTTCTAGGAATGGCAACATACATAACTGATATTAATTTTTGACTCTTTAGCTTTGGAATTAATCATTATTATTTTGGTGTGTGTGGGCTCAGGGGGGACTCTTTCATAGATACAACTGTAGATACACCGGACTACAGAATCTCTGGTATCGTGACGTCTCCACTGTATTTAAAGATGGACAACATGACAGCTCTCCAGAAGTGAAGCTCGACCCTCTGGTGGCTGGCTGCAGTATAGGTCATAAACCCCGCCCCCTCCATGTTAGCTGATGGGACATAGGCTAGAAAGTACATAAAAGTACACGTCACATAAATAATTTGTGTACATGGACTGGACCTTGATACCCTGGTGCCAACCCCGATCAGCACTGCACAGACTCTGACTACAGATGTCATCACCAGAGCAAGATGGCAGCGCTTGTATCTGGGATACTTTGGCTTCATTTCTGTACAGTGGGAGGATGTGGAGACGCGTCATCCATCTTTATACAGTCAGTAGTCGTGACCAGACACTTTCTGCAGCTGTATCTTTTGTGTAACCATCAAGGAGAGTCTTCGCTTTGTCCCAACGTCTTTTCACTCTTGACACTCTCAATTAAACAGATAATTAGAAAGCGTTTTCCATTCTACTCGCTGACCTTTCAAACAAAAGGTGTGGCAGACATTGAGAAGTCAGAGCTGTTTTGTTCCTCTGCAGTGACAAGCCCTCACACTTCCATTCTCACCTTCACCAGTCCTAGTGTGTTTTGTTTTTAATCTTTTTCTCTTTATGGAGGAGGAGGAGCTGGTCTTTGTGCCTCTCTGTATCAGTGACCCTTGCCAAGCAGCAGTCAGACACTGCCAGGCTCCAACTCTTTGAGATAAAAAAAAAAAGTGCTAATCACAAGGAAAAAGACAGGCTGATGGTTTTGTTAATTAGATCTGTGAATGTCTGTGGAATAAAGAACAGTGAGCGCCTTGAGCTGTCAATTAGAGAAGTTACTTGGCAGATATTGCAGAGAGTTTAACCTTGCCTTAGTGTTGGTGCGTGTCAGTCTATACTTGGCCTGCTACTTTTCCCAAGTTCACATAAAGTTCCAAATCTCAACTTTTTTTGTTCTGTGGCGTTCATATAACTAATGCCTCTTGTTTCTCATTAGTTTTACTGGCAGACGAGACACACACAGGTCCAACCAACCCACACACTGGGCCACTTACTCCATCTAATTATACTGTGTACCCCATGCAGTGTGGGAATCATTTTGAATAATGAATAAATGAGCTGCATCAAAGTGGTGAATACCATATTAATAGACTAGATTTACATTACTTGTGCGTCAGTCACATCTTTTTGTACTAACAGTTGTATAAGAAGAACCTGCTTAGTTGGGTTGGGTAATAGAAACTATAGACTGTGTTAAACGGTGTTAAAAAGGTGACAGTGTTGAAATAATTTACTGTCAGCATCAATAGACCAGACTTTTTCTTTCAAACACATTCTACATGTTAGAAAATAGTTGCTGTGACTGAAAACTATGTAGAATTGAACTGTGGAGTTAGACTGTGAAACTCAGATTTCTGTATTCAGGATTTTTGGGTGGACCTGAAACATGGCTCGGTGACGAGCCGTAGCCATGGTCCCCCAACACTGTATCAGCCCCACAAACCAACACATGAATGACACTGCCTTCATCTCCCTTCACCCTCCCTAACACTCAGTTATGAACGTACCTTCAGTGACTCTCTCAGTCCAAATCAGCCCAGCAGTTCACTTCAGCTCACTTCAGTTCCAACAACCCAACACAGAAGAAAAAAACCCATCCTGTCACCGTCCTCCGGTTCTGGAGGCTCAGACATGTCTGGACATGTCCAGTAAAGCTGCTAGACGGAGCGTCCATGTTTCAGGTTGTTTTTAGGTTGTAGTAGTGTTTGACACTGAGACAGTGGAGCGGATACGTCCCGAGAGTTTTAGAGCAGAGAAAACTAATTTTCTCATGATTTTGAGACCTAATTTTACATACCTAGCAATTTTTTTTAATCATTCAAATTTGGCTGGATGGTTACTAACACATGTTCCTGTGGTGTGACAAACTCAGAATACGTGTTAATACACTGCCTGGCCAAAAAAAAAGTCGCCACCAAAAAAAAAGGTCATACACTCTAATATTTTGTTGGACTGCCTTTAGCTTTGATTACAGCACGCATTCGCTGTGGCATTGTTTCGATAAGCTTCTGCAATGTCACAAGATTTATTTCCATCCAGTGTTGCATTCATTTTTCACCAAGATCTTGCATTGATGATGGTAGAGTCTGACCGCTGCGCAAAGCCTTCTCTAGCACATCCCAAAGATTCTCAATGGGGTTAAGGTCTGGACTCTGTGGTGGCCAATCCATGTGTGAAAATGATGTCTCATGCTCCCTGAACCAGTCTTTCACAATTTGAGCCCGATGAATCCTGGCATTGTCATCTTGGAATATGCCCGTGCCATCAGGGAAGAAAAAATCCATTGATGGAATAACCTGGTCATTCAGTATATTCAGGTAGTCAGCTGACCTCATTCTTTGAGCACATACTGTTGCTGAACCTAGACCTGACCAACTGCAGCAACCCCAGATCATAGCACTGCCCCCACAGGCTTGTACAGTAGGCACTAGGCATGATGGGTGCATCACTTCATTTGTCTCTCTTCTTACCCTGATGCGCCCATCGCTCTGGAACAGGGTAAATCTGGACTCATCAGACCACATGACCTTCTTCCATTGCTTCAGAGTCCAATCTTTATGCTCCCTAGCAAATTCAAGTCTTTTTTTCCGGTTAGCCTCACTGATTAGTGGTTTTCTTAAGGCTACACAGCTGTTCAGTCCCAATCCCTTGAGTTCCCTTCGCATTGTGCGTGTGGAAATGCTCTTACTTTCACTATTAAACATAGCCCTGAGTTCTACTGTTGTTTTTCTTCGATTTGATCTCACCAAACGTTTAAGTGATCGCCGATCACGATCATTCAGGATTTTTTTCCGGCCACATTTCTTCCTTGAAGACGATGGGTCCCCACTATCCTTCCAGTTTTTAATAATGCGTTGGACAGTTCTTAACCCAATTTTAGTAGTTTCTGCAATCTCCTTAGATGTTTTCTCTGCTTGATGCATGCCAATGATTTGACCCTTCTCAAACAGACTAACATCTTTTCCACGACCACGGGATGTGTCTTTCAACATGGTTGTTTAGGAAATGAGAAGCAACTCATTGCACCAGTTGGGGTTAAATAACTTGTTGCCAGCTGAAAGATAATCGCCCATGCAGTAATTATCCAATAGGAGGCTCGTACCTATTTGCTTAGTTAAATCCAGGTGGCGACTTTTTTTTTGGCCAGGCAGTGTATTTCTTTACACAAATATTAAGGAGTGACCATCTCAATGTGTGCACTGGAATTCCCCTTTGTTGTTTTTTCATCTTAATTAAAATTAAAATCCCAATCAGTGTTGCCAGATGAGAAATGTTAAAACATCAAACCAGATGCTTAAAATAATGGTATTTGGAGGAAAATTGTCATGCCCGAGTCATAACCAAGAGAACAAATCATAATTTCAGATAACATGGTCTGCTGCCACTGCTTGTGCTGTCTGCAGGACTTGCTGCATTCAAAGTCCCACTTTGAAGATGCGCAGTCACAAAAATGAAAAATTATGAAAAATTACTAATGTAAAGTATCTTGTCTAAGGAGACATATCTCAGAAGAAAACATGCATTGTAGAAGATATTGTGATTTTTATTTATTTTTTTTGCTTAAATCTAGGCTACTGTCCAATATGTTGTGTCTTTCATCTGAGCTGTAGATTAGAGTTTTAAATTTCCCACAGCACTGAAAAGCAGCAACTTGCAGGACGTAACATGTACAGGTTGCCCTGTACTAAGTGTCACAAAGTGATGAAATTATTGTGCATTATGGGACTTTCGGCATTGATTGTACATCATACAATGGGAAAAATTATCATACAAATACAATAATCATTGTGCATCTGGCAGCGCTGGTCCCCGTGAAAACGTTCTTGGAGAGAGGTCTGGGAGGGGGTTGGGTACAGGAGGCTTTGATAGCAGGCTTTTTCATCACCATCAAGTGTGTCCATTCAGGACAGGTACAAACACTTTTGCCATAAGACATGGTTCATATCAAGCATACTGAACCCTTAACTAAACTAATAATAACCACACAGGCTTTTTGTTTCAGCAGCAGTAACAGGGAATCCTCGTAGAATCAGTGCATTTCCAGTGGAATCCATGACACAAAGTGAACCCTTTTTCTTATTCGGTTTAAATTAGCTGCTAATCTATTCAGCTGGAAAGTTAAATACACAATATTGTATCACCTTAGTTTTGTTGTAGGACTCATCATCATCCAAAATGGAAATGTCACCCATGACACATGAAGCGCAGAGTGTGCACAAGTGGCTGCATCTTCTCCAGACTGGCAGATGATCCACCTCTCACTGCCAAACTGCCCCTGTGGTTCACTGCCAACTTGTATGTGGCTCTCTGCCTGATATCATTAAACCATCCCTGCACTGACAAATGGGTCTCCAAGGAGCACAGCAGTTCATGTTAACCAGATGTGTTATCTCCTCCCAGGCTAGTTTGACATCAGCTGGCCATGGCAGCAATTCACACCAGAGGACAATTTATTTATAGTGGTTGAATCCATGTGAATGGAAGCAAACAGAGATGTTTTTGGACTGTTTATAAAGAGACACTTGGTCCTCACCAGCCATAATATACCATACACAACAAAATAACAAGCCTTATTATTGGCCTGGGAATCACTAGACATTTTTTAGATAGTAGTGCCAGTGTGAGTTTAAATACTGATATGAAAATGATTCTTTTTTGGATATCTTACTTATTTTTTTAACAAAGAAGCTAATGTTCTTAAATGTTAAATGTCTAAATACAAGACATGTCCAGGAACAAAAGAAAATACAAATAAATAAAAAGTCTGATATTTAAATCGAGATGTTTATTATTAATAAATTTAAATCATAGAAGAAGTAAAATGAAATTACAAATCTAACATTATTTGTTACCAGCGTTCAGAATATAATGTTCTTTAATATTCTGGATTTGTCATTTGCCAATGGGAAACACACATGCACAGCGCCTTTTTGTGGCATATTCAAACTTAATGTTTCTCTGCACCATCTCAAACTGTCCTAAAATACAATTTAAACCATCCTGGAGTAAATGCTGGCCACTGCAATTATAAAATTGTTGTTTTTCTACAATTCAGTTATATAGATAATTAAAAGTGATGTGTGGCATAAATAAAACACTATGGAAATGATTACATCATTACATTGAATATGTTGTATGTTACACATATGTATCACACATCATTTTTTATATTTATATATTTATTTATATTTTTTCATTATTTTTATGTTTTGAAAGATCAAACTATTGGCTGTTAGACCTTGGAATGGGCCAACCTCCTAGTGATTGAATTTTTTATTAAATGTAATCGTCGACTCTGTCTTTAATGCAGTTTATTTTTCCCGTCTGTAAACTTTGTGTCATTTTTTTATATTTGCAAACACTGTGTGTGTGCAGGTGTGAAGGCCACCTCTCTGGTGTGCTTCACTATGAGGAGGTTACATAACCTTGAAGTAATCCACACTCCCGTCATCCCTCACCCTGAGAGAGAAGGAGTATGTCCCTGTCTCTTCCGTGGTACATTCTGCCAGTGTAGCCCCTGTGTTACCAGAAGGCTCAAAATCCCAACACAGAGACCCACTTTGGGACGGCATTGTAAATACTTGACAACTGAGACAGGTGTCTTCCTCACTATTCATTCTTTATTGTCCCTGATCAATATTTTTCCAGTCTCAGGATGGCAGGACACCCGAAAGCTGAAGCCCTGATTCGTTCTGAGCTGATTTTGCAGTTCCTACATGAGTCTCTCAGCTTCCTCCTTGAATAAAATATTCTGGTGGAAATTTTCCAAGCTGAGCCAAGCTCTCTTCACCTGCTGATATCATATTCATTCTAATCCAACTACAGCACAGGTGGACCACACAGCTCTGGTTGCCAACCTCTGGCTCAGTTACCACAAGCCTCTGGCTTCACTTAGTGCTGCCTACCTTTTAGTCATTAAACAGGACCCAGAGACTTCCACATATGAAATACTGTACTCCCACTCAGCCATGCTGTAGAGTGTTAGTATTCAGAACATTTCTCATCCCAGCACACATTTACACACCACAGAGGAGCAGCACACTCACGGTATCAACATTGCCCTTTAATTGCATCACCATTTCACTGTAGTTAGAAAAGTAGGGTTAGAAAAATCTTACTTACCCTATAGGAGAAGTCATTAGAGAGTAAATACACCACCAAAAAACTTCTATTAATACCAGGCTCACGTTGTTAAATATTACTAGTCATTTTTGTCATCAGTTAAACACATGTGTGCTGGTAGTTGTCTATAAAAAATCTCAAAAAAGGCTCAGTGCACAACCTAAAGGATGAAACAGTTCATTTTGAAATATTTGTGTGTACAAGAACAACTGTCCAAAAACACATCATCAGAGAAAATAATTATAAGAGGGAAGAGACCCTGTCAGACAAAAACAAAAGATTCATTTCTGTCCTGTGTCAGTAAACACAACACATGGCCTAAAAGACAACTGTGCTACATTCAAGTTCACTAGATATTCAGTCTTGAGGAACAGTAATGTCAAGTGAACCTCGATATGAGACTCCAGCAGCAGGGCATCATCACACAGATACCCACAAAGGAACTGTCTCTGAGAGGCAGAAATGTGCTTCTAGTGACTGTAGAGACAGAGAAGGACTCCCTGACTTTCCAGCAGAGACTCTGACAGTAGCTGCTGCTGGCAAGTCAGTTACAACCAATTACATTTTGCATTTTTGTTATACGGAAGATTGCACAAATCAGTAAGCTTTATTTACAGCTCAATAGTATTGCTAGCTTGCTAGCTAAACTTAACACCTATAACAGAGGTTTATCATACAAAGACCATGTTTTATTTTCCTTGTCATTTTTTAGTGGAGATGAATGTACTTGTCTCTCAAGTACACTGAGAGACAGACGTTGTCTGGTACATTCTGCAATGTCCACCCTGACTTCTTTCCAAGAATTTTCTGCCATCTTGTAGTCTTTATAAAGAGGTGAAGAAGAGTTGTACAAATGAACATATTTGCAGACTTCTTCAGTCAGCCTCTCCTCCATCTACTCCATTCTACTCCATATTCAACTCGTATTCAGGAAGAAGCTGGGCCAAGTGGACCAATCACAGCTGTTTGCATCGCTGCAATGTGTAGTTACATTTCTTGGGATGTGCACGCCAGGCTGCAGCGTAGGGCATGGCAAAATTTACGCGGCTACACCGTAGGTACAGCATTGGTTCAACGCAGAAGCATAAAATCAGCCTTTAGCTGTGACTAACAGCACCACAGGTAAATTCATTGCTGTTCATATTTACACTGAGTTGTGGTCAGTGTGTTCCTTCACCCCCTGCCTTGTGACACACTATGGACCTGACCTGGCATTAACAATCATCTTGAAAAAGATGTCAGTTCACACCTGACATTAAAAATGCATCTCCACTTGTGTCTTGAGTGACCACTTTTGATTGGATTTCACTGCCTCATTCTAAATGCAAATAAACGTGTAGCTCCATCATTTCTGTTTACAAAGACTAAATGTGTTGTTGTTTTTAACCAGTGTCCCGACAGTAGTGGTCAGTATCCTATGACAGTGTTTTTTACACAAAGAATGAATAACTTCATGTGCAACATTTGCCGAGTTTATAAGTAGGGCCAATTAATTAAGAGTTTGTGATGGACATGGTGTTATGCAGTTTATGCAGTTTCTCCTCACTAAACAACTCACAAAATTTGCACATTTTTTTAAGGAAGTGTGGGAACCTTTTCCACGAGTGACAAAGAATTAGGTGTTTCTTAACTAATCTCACACTTCACCCCGGAAAATCTCAGGCAGCGAGGGCCAAGTAGATCCTGCTGTTTACTGATGGTGATTAGTTATGACTTATATGAAAAAAATCACTGAATTTATATGGTGAAAAGTCGTGACCTGGTCAGTCCTTGCTCCTACCTCTGTGTTGCACTTCCCCCCAAACAACAGCTTCTGTCTCAGGCTGGTCCTGCCATTTTACAGTGGAAAAAAAAACACAGATTGGCATTATGATGAATATATCTGGTTCCAGTATCTACAACACAAAGCTCAGGATGTTTTTTCCCCATATTTTAATGAACTGGGGATGATTTTAAAATGACGGGTGTTCCTGGGTACTATAGTGAAATATAGAATGGTCACTCTGGGATGCTATGGGTGGCTAATAAAAGGTGTAAACAGAGCCTGCGTATCCATGAGGCCACACCTCCGACAGTCCTTTGCAGACTGTATTAACATGTGGTGACAGTATGAACAATGCAGGACTGTGTTGACCTCTATTTGCCAATATGGGCTTTAGAAATAGCTACTATTTGGGTGGACTGTCAAGAGAAGGTTGATAAATGGACTGAGTGTGAGCCTGTGTCACAAAACACCTGCAGACGGCTCAGTATTTATTGCACAACATTGTTGTATAGCGGAGAAGTCACAAGGCCCACATGACATCTACACAACAATCTTAATTCCCGGCCACACTCCAAGCTCTACCTTCTCCTTCTCTCAGCTAATTTTGAAAATTACAGTCAGAGTCAGGAACAGTCACATCCTCTGAAGGACAAAGCGTCACTCAAACTCTGCTTAATGAATCGACTTCCACAAAGAGCTGCCAGCTAATTCAGGGCAGAGGAACAGAGCAATGTCTGTCCCCAGACACAAATTATCTAGAAGGAGTTAGAGGCATTATGATGTATGATGCTTTTACTGGGGGCCCAGTGTCAGCCCATTCTGACTCTTTACAGTCAAAAATGAAATTGCGTGCTCATTGGCATGCAGGAAGTAGCACTGCTACTGCCCAAATCATCAGTGGAGGAGATGAAAGACACAGGAATCTTTCCGGACGAGACTATAATGATCAGGCGAGGAAAATCACTGTGATAGTTGCTCTGGACAGGGGTGAAATTAACAAATAACCTCAGCACTGAGCAAAATTTTGAATGTATAAATGTAAATTTGCAAGATATTTCCCATTTGGTGAATGGCATATTTACAAGGTTTGCGCAATGTCAGCGTAAAGGTCGTGTCCAGACATAATAAACACAAGACACACACTCTGCTGAGCCCTCATCACTTACTGGTCGTCATTTTATAGATGATCTGCGTTGTACCTCGTCAAACAAACATTTACCACGACCCACCACCGAGTCACTGGGTCATGGTAAATGTTTGGAGGATATAAAATGATGGAATTCAGAAGCAGCTCAGTACCCACAATGCATGAAAGTGATTGGATATTGACTTCTCTGTGAAATTGTTAAGTGCAGCATTGGCATGTTTCCATTTATAAACGTTCTGTTTTTTGGGCAGAGATCCATACTGATTCTGTCTGTGTGCCAGAGAGGACAATTTCCAGTCCATGCCAATATATCAGTGCTGCCGGATCAGTGAACAAAAGCTCTGTAGTTGTTGATTGCTTCAGAAGGTTATAAACCACATTTTCTTCAGATCTGATCATATCAACATGGAGCTGAGGAGATTTCCTCTTGAAAACAGTCACCCCCCACAAGCCTGTAGGCTTCAAAGCCTGTAGAATTTGAAGTGGGTTGAGTCTACTTCAAATTCTAGCAAGTTTTACACTTGCTTGGTCAACATGTTGATATTGCTGTACAAAGTTTTTGCCCCTGTCCTCAACAAAAGAACTGTGTGACTTCGTCCTCTCCTCCTGCAGGTGTTCTTCAGAGCGGGGACTCTGTCCAGGCTGGAGGAGCAGCGGGACTTTCAGACCAGGAGGAACATCTCTTTGTTCCAGGCTGCCTGCAGGGGATACCTGGCCAGACAGGCCTTCAAGAAGAGGAAGGTGAGACTGCTACACACACACACACACACACACACACACACACACATCTGGAGGGTCTGTTATGATGCATCGTTGTAGCTTCGTTTTTAGTAATGTCAGAGATACCTTTTTAGGCAAACTTGATCATTTCAAACTTTGAAGCATGTGTTTTTGGGTGGAATTTTAAAGAGACAGTTCACCCTAAAATCAAAAATAAATATTTTTCCTCTGGCCTTAGTGCTATTTATCCATCTTGATAGTTTTTGTGTGAGTTGCAGATGTTTGCCTTTTCTCCAATATAATGGGACTAGATTGCACTGGGCTTGTGGTGCTCAAAGCACCAAAAAATCATGACCATGAAGATATTCCACACACCTTGTTGTGAGCAGTTTCCTGTAGAAACCACTTTCTTTCTAGTAGGTATATGCATGATCAGTTGACTCTTTGATTAAATGTCACCACCCTCACTAGTCGGCATCAGAAATACAAGTCGATTAAACTATTTATTGATATTTTATTTGTGTACAATGACAGTTAGCTGTTGTCTCTAAGCTGTTATGCAGCCACCCGCTACTAGCCAGTGCTACCATTTCGTCATCAGCCGCTTTCACACAGCCCCGATGGCCCAGATGTCGTTATAGATAGAAGTAGAAGTATAGAAGTGGGATAGATGACAGCTCATAAAACGAGCGTGCTTTGTCAATATTTTGATGTAAAAAATGAAAATAAGATTGAATGTAGTTGGTGTCAGAATAAACTGGTATATAATGACTAGACTGGAGCAACTTGTGACCACATTCAGCACAGACACGGACATTAACCTGCAGGCAGAGCAGCTGCTGCTGCTAACACCGCTAACGTTAGCTACACTGTGTAGCAGTCAGAACCGCGTAGTTTACCTGCAGACATTGTGATTCTGTTCAGCCTGAAAAGTATTTAGTGAGTTGTCATGTTTTGCTGGATAATGTGCAGTGTTCATAATGCACAGCACAGTGCCATGTATTTCAGCGGCATTTTTAATATCATTGGTCCCCAAACTTTTTATGGCGTGTGCCAAAAAAGTTCATGCCCTTTTTTTTCCTCAATCATTAACAGTAATTGGGGAAAGAATTGATAAAACAAAAAGGGTTCAGTGAAATAAAGGCCTGCATGACAGCACTGACAAACTCCTGTTTGTTTATTTCTCCTGCATAAATCATATTTATTTTGACTTAGTTTCACTCCATATTCTCTCCCCTGATCAACCCCCCCCCAGGGGGACCAGCCTCCCAGTTTGGGAAGCACTGCTAATATGATTTGGTCATTGAAGAATGTGATTAACAGCTTCAAATGACTCTTGATATACACAGTAGTGTTTCAGAGGAGGTTTAACATTATCAATTAGTAAATTGTGTTCAATGTTAACTGCATTCTGAGTGTTTTCTTACTGTTAGACTAACCGACCAGTCTAAATTACTTTAAAATTTGCATGTAAGTGACAGGGACATTAGTTGCCAGGAACATCACTACTTTCTAGTAGAAAAGAAATTTGTTCCAGTAGTATCTAAAGTAGTTCTGCTAGATTCCAGTCCAGAAAAAAGTACATGAAGTTCTCACAAGTTTTGTGAATTATTTTGAACCGCTGAGTTATCATCTTTGGAAAGAGACACTGGCATTGAATTTCCAAATATATATTTTTTGGAGCACCACAAGCCGAGTACCATTTAGTCCCATTGGAGTGAAGGCAGACATCTCTGCGGCTGATATCTCCAAAACTCTGCAACTCACACCAAAAAAATCTAGAAGGTCAAATAGCACAACAGGCCAGTGGAAAATATGTTGTTTTATCTTGGGGTGAATTGTCCCTTTAATAATTATAAGTGAAACTTAAGATATTTAGGGAGACGTCACAGAATGCCCCATTCTCAACCAAAATAAGCACAATGAGCTTTATACAACTGGTATATACTGGAGGGCTATCAGTTTTGTAATGTTTTGTGTATTCTCTCTGTGTAATCTGTGGCCTCAGCTTCGTACATACAGAGATTAAAATTGTTCTTATCTGCCACCCCCTTGGCTGAACTACATGGATAACGTTATTAACAGAGCTTAGAGCCATAGTCTTGTGTTGTTTCTCTTTTCTGCTGTTAACATGTAGGACAGAGATGTAGCTGTTGTGGCATTTGGACTTGAATTTCTCAATTAACTGTTAGGGGCTGCATATCTATTTGTGGCCTTTGAAAGTATGTGGAGAATCTTAAGAGAGCACGAAGCTGGCAGTAGTGAGATAATTTCCTCTGAGATGAACTTGAGTTACTCGCGTTCTTTCCTGGTGGCGTCTTGTCATTTTACTCGCTCCGTTCCCTGCTGGACTGACGCCTGAATCTGAGTTCCCTGGTGATCAGCTGTCAGTGTGCCGCATAAAAACAGGCCTGACGGGATGGACAGACAGACAGCTGTCAGTCTGCTGCTCCTCTCCGCTGGGAGTCCACCACAGTCCTTAGATCTTCTTCAACCACTTCAGTATTGATCAGTGGCTGCTGGATATCATCCTCCTGCCTGTGGGCGGACGATTTGACCTAAATTTATATCACTCAAAACATGGTTCTATCTCTTTTCACTCTACTGGCAGTGTAAAGGAACAGAACTCATGAAAGAAAAAATAATAAAAAATGTTCATTGGCTACGCGTAGGAATGAAATGAGGTGTAGGCTTACATGTGTTTTGGGTGGAGTAGCTGCTCCATAATGTAGGTTAATTATAAATGAAATGTGATTCATTCATTCCTGAGTTAGACAAGGGCTGGATTAGACATGTCAACAGATAAAACCCAAAGCATATAAATGTAAGTACGGTATAGTATAATCAGTTTAAAGGACAAATCCGTAATATATTTACTGTAATAAATCATAAAATAACCGTAATGTGTCATCAGAGATCAAGGAAACATGTTAAGTTGAGATACTTGTTTCACTTTACATGAACGCTACAGCTGCAGTGTCCCCCTTTGAAATCTCCATTCCAGACCTGAATAATGGTTTCTATGTCCTTTTCACATTAATCAGAGTTCAAATTAATGCAGAATTTTTAGCAAATGAGTTAGTGTCTGTTTATGAGTTGTAAGAAGTCATTAATAATCTTGTAGACGGTGTAGATGTTTATAACTGTTAAAGTATAGCAAAATGTTAATGGAGTTTGGCAGACAGTGAGAGAGGCAGCCACTTAACAAATAGTCCAGAGTGTGTTATTTCAGAGCAGTGGGCTTTTGTTTTCAGCATAACAGGCTGAACTTTACATTGACAGACAACTAAGAGTTATAAACAGCTGATCAACTTACAGTGGAGGACTCGTCCTCACTTGTTATTGTCAGTTTACAAGGTTGCATGCATCCTGCACTCCTGCATAGCTCTTACAGTACAGCCTGCCTGTCTCTCCCATGTCTGACAAGAGCATACATTAAACAGGATTAAACAGGATTAAACTGCATGTTATTGCAGCCAGAATAAAGCACATTCATTTTAATATGTTTAACATTTATCACAGTAATAATGATATTGAAAAATCCATGTCATGGCAGAAGTGACACCAGCGACAGTGATGAAACATCTGCTCCTGCCCTGTGCAGCATCCCCTGCCTTTATTGTAAACACATTAATTGGTACAAAAGATGAAGTCAAGTGATACAGTAGCACTAAACTTGGGTTATCAGGCTTTATCAGCATTTATAGTAAATAACAGAATTTAACTTGCATTGAATTCACCTCAGGCACCTCCCTTAAAAAGCAGAAGATGATAGCCAGTTAATTAATTCAGCCTCTTCAGTTTCCAGTTTCTTTCTAAAGAATTAATAAATGGATTGTGTAAACAACTGTATCCATCCAAACCCTGATGGATTCCAGAGAGAAACTTGGGGTGTGGGATAAAACCCAGACAAAGATTTAGTTTCTCACAATCGTTCTTATTTTGAGTTTGCTGAAGTCTCGTCTGTTTCTGCTAAACCCCCCGTAGGAGAAAAAGGAGCAAAAGAAAAGAAAAGCAGGAGATCTTTTTCTGAGCTCAGAGGTTTCTATGAACAACTGTATGGAGCAACAAGACTTTAATTTGACCACTGAGAAAATTTAAGATCTCATTTAAGACCACCAAGTTTTCTTTTGTTATCTCAAGAACTAAATATTTAAGACAGTTTAAGATCAGTGCAGTGAGACAAAATAAGAACATTTTAAGATCTTCAACTGGACTCAAATCAGTCTTAGGCTGTGACCAGACAAAGGCCATTTCTGCAGAGCTGAATTTAAGACGTATTGGTCTGAAATTGTGCTCATTTACAGTATGTCTTGGAAACACAGGCTAGACAAAGACGAGATCTTATTTTGAACTTTTCTTTTCCTCTTGGTGGCCCTTAAAAGGGGTGATGTGAGGTCAGTGCCATGCACCACCTCTGAGAGCAGGTCATAAATGAATAAGCTAACTTAGACTCATCACCAGTCGGCCCTAAACCCTCCGTTGTTCTTCCTCCGTGAGTCCTGCAGGTCTGTTCCTTAACCCAGAGATCTTGTGAACAGGATAAGCAAAGTCCACTCAGTTCTGTGTGATGGGAGGTGAAATCATTTTCAGCATGCTTTATCTTGTGTTAATGTGTTTTCCAAAGACCATCATTGCATCTCAGTTTTATTGGCGAGTTCACAGTGAAATGAGGAGTTCAAACCCAAGGAGACACATGCGCACTGTCGCCAAATGAGCTTTTTGGATGCTTCACAAGTTGCCCTTGTAGAGGATTTTGTCTTTGCCATTTTCTTCTCCCTGCTCACCGTGACACTGGTGTGTGTGTTGTTCCACCAGAGTGAGCCTGACAAGTGGAAAACATTGCCACCACGCACTGACTGACTTTTGAAGATGATCCAGTGGGGATGTGTTGGCTTTCTGTGTGTGTGTTTGTGTGTGTTACATCAGGGAAGTTTTGATGTTTCTTGTGGAAGTTTTCTCATGTGAACACACAGTTGACTTGGTGCACAGTTTTTGTATATCTTGTAAATGTGTGTGTGTGTGCTTGTGTGTGACTGGGTAGGGATTAAGCTTTGGATTCCCGTCCTCCTTTCAGTTTGTTCTTATTCTGAAGGACTCAGTTTGAGCCTCGTCTCTCAGGGTAAACAGTAATCTCATGTAATTGATGTCGTTTGGAATTAGGTTGGTTTCTTTGTGACTGTTGTGAGCAGCTAGTTGTTAAAGTGCGTTTTTGAGGGATTCTGGCAGAGTCTCAGACTTGATTTGAGATCTCAACCCAGAGAGGCGCAATCACTTGCACTTACTGCTCTTCTGTATGCCTCCATATAGTCATTTTCTCCTCAAGACGTAGTGGATTTTGCTCTTTGGATTTTCTTTTCCTGCGCTCCTTGTGATTTTTTTTTTTTTTTTGTGAGAAAGCTATGAATATAAAGAATAGACAGAGTGCAAAATTGTTAGAAGGTGAGATGCAAGTGCCTCTTTGTTTTACAAAAAATCATAAAAAGGAAAAAGTGATTTGCAGTAGGGCTGCACAGTTAATCACAACATTATCGAAACTGCAGTATGGCCAAGTGCAATATCCAAATCACAGAACCAGTATTAAATGACAATATTTTGAAAAAGGAAAAATATGTGAGAAAACAGCATTATAATGAGGTACTGTAGTGCTGCAGAGATGACCTGCACTAAAAATCTTGTTTTCTGGTTGAAAGATGAATGTTTGGTGCAGACCCTCACAAATGTCGTATCATCATGATTTTTTCCCAGTATAAATGAAAATTGTAGTGCATAAAGGATCATTCCCACTAAACATATTGCATATCGCAATTGCAATCGTAGATTTTCTCCATCAAAGTTAAAATGGACAAATTCATGTCAGTGTTGTTTGTCAGTGGTTGGTTGAACAGAATGTGAAATCTGTTAGATGCTGGACCCAACAACAGGAGTTACCACAGTCAGTGTCCCAACTGTACTAGAATCCACTGAGATTAAAATCTTATTTTCAGTAAACATGAAATAATGCAAGACACTGATGAACAAATACATCACAGTATAAAAACATGATGCAAAACAGAACATGAAATGAAATATTAAATAATAAAAATTAGTGATGTAACAGTATATCGAATACTGTGACAATATCTGATGTGATATTACATGGTTAATCATTTAATTTGAGACATTTGACCTGGGACTGACTGCTGACTGTACCCTCTCTCACTGAAGAAAAAAGCCAGACATTAGTGGGTGTTAGTGGGTTTTTTGCAGTGTAAGAGAAGTTTAAGTTAAAAGGAAAAACACATTTTATTTGAACATAAAATGCTGTCATCAGATTTATTAATGAATTAACATTTTTTCAAGTCGTCCTTTTTCTTTGTTTTTAATATTGCAACAAATAGCGTATTTGGATTTTATATCATGGTATCATCGTACCATGACTTTTTGGTATCATTACATCATTAATCAAAAAATTAAAATATATAGTATTAAAGTCATTCTTTTATTGTCAAGCAAAAACAGTCGAAAAAATTGCATTTGCAGTGCAGTAAACAGTAAACAGTGAGACTTTTATCAGTGAGGTTGAATATCAGTTTTTCTTTAAAACCTTCATGTGATCATGGTGAGCCACCCAAAGTAAAAACTGAAATGAGACATCATTACAGAATGAGCATACATTAAATGGCTAATGCAGAAAAATGCTGACCATAAATAATATAAAAAATGGGGTTTGATTTCATGAAAATTGTGCAGATGAAAATTTAAATTCTAGCAAAATGAGAAGGGAGCAGTCTGTGGTATCTGCTTTTGTTAAAATGTCATCAGATACTCAGAAACTATGAAGACAGCAGCCTGACAGACAGATTTAGGATCTCAAACGTGTTCAGAATTTACCAAAGCAGCTTGTGAAAATACTAATAGCTGATTTAAAACTAATGTACTAAATCAGGATTTTCTCTTGAAAGTTGTTCTGCACTCACAAATTTGTCCCACTGTGTTGTCACATTTTGACTGAAATATTCCAACTTTAATTTGTTTTGTGCTGACTCATTGTCATTGATTGGCGTGCCTATACTCAGAGAGGTAGATATAAATTTGCTGAGGCTCTCTTTATATTGCTGCAACACAAAATCAATTAGTTTGTTCCTCCATCTAGTCTGTTTTCCTGCTCTGGGGAACATTCCCCGTTTCCTTCCAACCCACCCCCCTCCCCTGCCTGGGAGAGCAGCGTTCAAAGCACTCTGGGAAACGAGTGAGAATGAGAAAAGGGAGAAAGGAAGGGAAGCTGGAATAGAGAGACTGTGCCTCGCCATGGGGGAATAGACAAATAGAAGGGATCCGCTGGCTGCTTTGAAGCCGTGCAGCCTGTCTCTCCCCTCTCTATCTCTTTGACATTCATGGGGAACAGTTGAGAGTGGAGGAGCATGGGGGATTCCACTGCCAGCCAACCAACACTGAGCCTAATTAAATAGTTGCCTAAAGACAGAACCCCCGCCCCACCTCCACCCCCTCGACTGGGAACAGGTGGGCTCAGGCAGACGCTGCTGCTTTGTGTCAGTGTGTGTGAGGTGTGTGTGCGTGTGAGAATCAGGGCCTATGTAGCAGCTTCCCATGTGCCGGGTATAAAGGAGAGGTAGAGGGCAATGGAAGACGCAGATGTTTAAGGTGACCACTGTTTACTTCTGCCGCAGGTTACTCGATCTTTATATTAGGCCACATTTCCACCGCGTGGTACGGTTCTGCTCCACTTGACTCACTTTTGCTACCATGCTTCTTTCTCATTTTCATTTTCCACTGCATAGTAGGTGGGATTCTCAGCTGATTGTAATAGCCCTGCCCTCAGACTTGCATCCTGTTTTGCCCCAGTGGCTAATGGTCAAGCATTTTCATAGCTGAAATCTGAGAATTTGGACATATTGTTTCTTAAAAAAGTCCTCAAAACGATTAATGGATGAATTTATCCTGTCACAGTCTTATCACTTAAAAAATAGAATCAAACATGTGGAGCACACAAACATTTTCTGTAACAACTATTTTCATTATCAGTCAACGATTTATCGATCAGTTGTTTGGTCCATAAAATCTCAGAAAATGGTGAAAAATGTTCATCAGTTTACTGTCAGAGAGGAGTAAAGAAATCAGAAAATATTCACATTTAAAAGCTGCAATCAGAGAATTTTGACTTTTTTTCTTAGAACGTTACTCACACTGACTAATCAATTATCAAAATAGTTAGCGATTATTTTAATTATTGATTAATAACCAATTAAGTGAATAGTTGTTGCAGCTCTAATAGGACACCAGCTACTTAGAGAGATGACATATTTTGAATCATGAAACTCTTGTGTTTTCTTTTTGTCTCCCTTCTGTAGAATTCAGTCATTAAACATAATTTTGGTTCTTTATAGCACAATAACATCCGATTTCAGTATTTCAAGCATGTATATGTCTAAATATTTAATTTACTGCAACTGTAAATTGCTGGAAAAACTTGAAACCCTGAAAAGGTGCAGGAACCCTGTATCTCTTTCTATTGTCAGAGTTTGATCAATGCAGGTTTTATATTTGTAAAACTTTCCTTGAGAAAAATCTGTGGTGTCATCACAAAGTAAAGTCTATGGGATGAGCAGGAACTTATGGAGAGGGCCAGTGGGAGAAACTCTACTGCACATATTCAGTGAGCCACATACCCCTCAAGTAAAGCCAGAAGCTACAAAACGTTTTGGCATATGCACCAGGCGAGCAATTCTCATTGGACTGAATAGGCACCACGTCTGCGTCCATAATCCATCCACATAATCCTTAAATGTGTTAAATACATCCATGGCAACGCCCAGAAGCACACAAACGCAGGCACGATGGATGATATCAAAGGGATGGTGTTCTTGTGTCTCAATATGTGGCTTTTTGTCACAGCAAGGAGACAAACTTTAAGACAGAAGAGAAGGCTTAAGACAGCAAGACAAAGCTGGAGAACAGAGTACTTTGCATCCACTTGTTTTTATGCGTGCTGCATTAAAATGCTAGCCTGTGAACTAGACTAATCTGCAGAGCCCATGTTTTCGTTTGCTCTGGCAGATTCGGCCCACTTTCAGTTCAGACAGAATTCCACTAGCCTTGGATCTAGTCGGCCCAATCACAACCGTTTATTTAATATTTAGCGAGATATACGTATGTGACGATTGAGAGATGAGCGTCACCGGTCCAGATTTGAAAAGTCACACGTTACACATTATACCCCTCTGGTTGGTTTTAGGTCTATGACAGGGATCAGCAACCGCATTCATTTTGATTTATCATTGTTGGCCTAAAGCAGTCATTCTCAAGCGCTGGGTGGGTCACAGGAGCTTTTATTTTGGTAGTAAAGTATTTAAAATGTGCATATTATATATTTGAATGTACTTATTTTTTCTCATGTATGAAGGAGGCTAAAATGTCCTATACTGGTCTCCTGATGAGAGGAAATAAAAACACTTAGACTGCCTGTTAACACAAGAGCTGCAGCGATTATTCAATTATTGATCGAGTACTGGATTAATCACCAACTTTTTGATGATCAATTAATTGGTTTGAGTAAATTAAAAAAAAGCTTCTTAAATGTGAATATTTTCTGGTTTCTTTACTCCTCTCTGACAGTAAATTTTTGAGTTGTGGAAAAAACGAGACATTTGAGGACGTCGTCTTTGATCAGCATTTTCTGATATTTTATGGACCAAACAACTAATTGATTAGTGGAAAAATAAACACCAGATTGATCACTAGTTGAATAATGCGTCCAAACACATGAAAACAGGTGGAGCGCACAGACGTGCGTATTTTGATTTGGGTCATGATGGTTTGTCATTTTTAAAAAGTCGGTCCCCAGAAAAAAGTTTTAGGAAACACTGGCCTCAAGTGACTCGTACATTTTCTAATTATAAAAATGTGTAGCTTATACCAAGTGAAAAAAAAGTTTTAATATTTCATCAACTAAAATGTGCATCATAGTTAGCATCTATGGCTCAGAGCCTCTGCGTCCAAATTTTGCCGGTGGCAAGTCTTATGTCTCCCATGGCTGGCTCTGCCAAACCCAAAAAAGGAAAAGTCTCAGAGGAAAATAAAGAATTTAATAGTCCAGACAGTTTTTTTTTTTTTTTTGTCTTTTCTGACCAAAAGTCTTTTGGTAGCAAAGGTTGCTGACCCCGGGTCTGTGCGGTTCATTCAGCAGGTCCATCCAGCGCAAGTTCATGAAACTTGGATCAAACTGTCAAACTAGACAGTTTTGATCAAATATGGATCAAGATTGTGTTACTGCCACCTGGGCCTCCCGTCAGACCAAAGCTTGGAAAAAGGTGCTTGGCAAATAAATAATGACATACGTGAAGGGTTTGATTAGGGATGATAACAATTAATCGATGAATGATTAATCGGTCAATAATAATTTGATTGGCTGAGAAAAATTTAATCGATCTTCTGTCAAACAAAGATCTGAAATACAACACTGATTATTTTTTATGACCATGCTACACATATTTTCAGATATTTATGTATATGTGTTTAATATGTAGACTGTAATGTTTTCAGATGTCTTCTTCTGTCCAACCAGCAGTCCAAAACCCAAAGACTGATCAGTGTGTTTTTTTTTATCCAGTCCAGTTTTAAGACTGGTCTGTTTCTGGTCAAACCCAGCTGGCGGCCTGGACATCAGTATGAGAACCTTTGACAATCTTTCAGACTTCTCAGGCTGGTTTCTTCTTAGCTCTGCTTATCATATCTATATGAAACAAGTTTAATAATCTCCTACAGCGGCTGCTTCTCAAGATTACTTATCGTGGATAAGAAAAAGTAAAATGTAATCAACCTAAAATAAGATAAAAGCCTTTCTTGCTCCACTTGCTCAGTGGAAGCTTGAGGGAAGAGTGTTTTCTTATCCAGGTCAGGGAGAGTGTGGGAATCAGACATGAAGTTTGTTAAAGTATTCGGATGAAGTTGAGAGTGAAATGACCCAGATCCGTGTTTCTCAACCTGCTCTTCAAGGCAGCTGCTCTTTCCTTTCATCCTGCCACACTGCTGCCACACAGACCGCTTCCCTGCCCTCAGTCATCTCTGTGTGCTTTTAAACCAGTTACATGGTCAAGTCTTCAGGTGTCTCCAACAGAAGTCCAGCTTGCTCTGTAAATGGGTTATTCCTGATCTCCTATGGAAAGTGTCTTTTCCACCTACATGAACATCACCCTGATATGTTTTTGTTGTTTTGTGTAAAGTCTCTCTGATGAAGAACATTTCTGTAATCAGGAGCTCCCAGTCATGCCAGCCTTCACCGCAGAGAACAATTTGTTCCAATTGTGTGTTATGAATGGCTCTCCAGATTACCTGCAGTCAGGGAAGATTCCTCTGAATGCCTCTTCAACCAGCTGCCAGTGTAATATTGATGGTTTAAATCGTGCTTGAAATGTTAACAGTCTGTTTGAGGTACAGCCATTAGTCAAACCATATGCACATGTGCTGTACATGACAACTTAAAGGAAATGTCCGGGGATGGAAAGAGTACAAGATATGAAAGATTTATTTCTGATTATACAGACGTTAGTTCTGAGCAAGTCATTTGATTGGACAAGAGACATTCTGATATAGAGTCCAGCAGCACTGGGACATTAACTACATGTATAAACTCTGCTTTACAGGTGTTCCAGTAACCGTTACATTACTGTTGCAATGATGATGATGATGATGATGATGAAAACCACAGACAGGACAAAAAAGATTTGTCTTAATAATGAGTCAGAGCTTATTACTGTGGGATCACTGTCACACTCTTACTAATCTGACAAAGTGCAGGCTGTAGGATACAAGAACAGCAGTTTTAGCATTGAGTCCAGTGCTGGAACTATCTGTGTTTTTTGAGTAAATAAAGAAAGAAATCATAATCTGTTGTCACTTATTACTCTTAACTGATAAATGTCACTTGTAGAACTGTTGAATAGAAGCAGTATCACTCACAAGGTTGTGCTGTTGTACTGAGTATCAGCATGTCTGTGATTATCTTCAACACTGGAATGTGTTATTGCTTTATTATATAGCAGGGTTGTATAACAAGTTCCTTTTTTCTTCCTCGTATAAAAACAGCATAAAAAACATACAGTAGATTGGCTGAAGGAAAAACAATATATAACAAACTATTTCACATGGGGATAGACACAAGTGCTAACAAATATAATGATCTAACCCTCCATGAGAAACCTTTTCTTTGCTGCGTGTTCTGCGTGGGAGTTACGTTTGCATGAGGGCTCTTCAGCAGGCTGAGAGGTGCATTTATCTGCGTAATGAACTTTGGATGCCTGGGAAGTACTAGAACATGGTGCTCAGGTAAAAGTACTGTTATCTTAAAGACAAGTACTTCTTTTAACGTTGTTCTAAGTTCTACGTAGGTCATTGTCAACAATGTCAACATATAGTGGAACTGTTCAACACCACACAGCCTTTATGTCCAAACCAGCAACTCATTCCACTTGCCTGCACTTTGCAGCCTGTGTATACGACTGATTATCAATTATAAATATACCATCACCATCCCCTGTAGGAAGGTACAACAATTAACCAGAAGAGAGGAAAAATTTAAGACAACGAAACAAAAGTGACAACAAGCCACACAATTTTTTATTGATATTTATCATGAACATGAACGTTATAAGACATTTCTTTGGACATTTTCATATTATGAACTATTGTTATCATGATATCGGATGTACACTACATGATTATCATGGTAAAAAGCATTTACGATAAATATATTATAGCAATATTCAATCCCTCCAGGATTTTGCAGGCTGTTTTTGGGATTGTTGCAGCCTTTTTTGGATGTAATTCATTATAATCAAAGGCAACTTGTTCCAAGTAATCTTACCAAAAAGTCTCATGATTACAAAACGCTAACAAAATGGCTTATTTGTAGAAGAAGGAGTGCATATTGGGGGTATTCCACAACGAAGCAAAGTCTTTTTGGAGCTCAAAATATAAAATATGACAAAATAAAAAAATAGATATGCAAAACAATAGTGAATAATAAAACAGAACATTGACTTTATTGAAATGTACCTGTATAATGTTTGTATGGGGGATCTGCTGTGATTGGTGGAACTCTCAGGAAGCTACGATGATTGGTCAAATTTGCAAGATTGCACAGAATTTGCGGGGATTGGTTGAATTTGCGTGAACTGTCACGATCGCAACATCACAACTACCTGAAGGGACTGAATTTCTATAGACCACAGAAAAAAATGCTGCTTTCAATCAAATTCATGCTGTCTGTTGTGATGTTTGTCTCTTTTTTTGGCAAAAATTACACTTAAAAGATGAGTGTAGGGGGGTGGGGAGAGGGTCTGTAACCAGAACTGTATGAAACTGCGCAAAAAGTGCAGTTACACTTAATGGATAGTAAAAAGGCAACCAGATGAACTGATAAACAAATGAAACAGAGAGAAAAGAAAAGGATTTAAGAGAAAATGGTATGTTTTAAAGGCGCTGAATATTAACATGTTATCAATATTTAATTTTTTTAAATATTATGGTTATCTTCGTTCCCAGTACATCACAGTATATCTCCATATATTTTGCTGTGTTTGATGTGAGCAGCAGTCCAGGAACAACCTCCATGTTTTCAGGAATCTTGGCGTCCTGACCGTCTGGATATCACTTGTTCGTAACCTGTTGTGTTTAACATTAATTTGAAGCAGTGCTCAGATGATGAGGGTGTGACTGCTATCCATCGTCTCACATCCATCAAGTCCACATCCTGTTAAAGTAAACAATCACAACCATATGTCCTCTATATGTCCTTAACCATGTCACAGTTGTAGATTGTGTGTACCAGCATTAATCATCGTCTCATAGTTTGAGTCCAGCCATACTGTTTGGGGTCCAGCAGCATCGATTGAGGTTTTTATAGCTGGTGAATTGCGTCTGGACTTCTCAGGCGGGGGTGTGCTAGCTCAATATAACTTCATTCCACTGTTGTTGTTCAATATATTCCCCAATAATACTCTCCTGAGCCAGGGCCAGAAGTTTAGGTGCATTGGCACTCTGATGAGGTTAGAGAAAGTTGATGCAACACCTTTTTTAAGGCTGGCAGGTCGTGGTAGCCTTTAAATTTCAGTGTTTGGATGGAGAGCGAGCCACTTTAATTCAATAACCGGACACTTTTTGTACAATTAACAGCAGCAAAAACAGTAAAGGGGACACCACATCCATGGTGTCCCCTTACAGCTCCAGCAGTAGATTCAGTATGCTGCTCACACACTATTCAGTCTCTTATTCTTTCTCTGCTAATGTTATTGTGTGTGTGTGTGTGTGTGTGTGTGTGTGTGTGTGTGTGTGTGTGTGTGAGACAGATCCAGGATCTGGCCATCCGCTGCATCCAGAAGAACATCAAGAAGAATCGTGGAGTGAAAGACTGGCCCTGGTGGAAGCTCCTGACCACAGTCAGACCTCTGATAGAGGTGCAGCTTACTGAGGAACAGATCCGCGGCAAGGACGTGAGTACACACACACACACACTATGCTGGTGTATATCTACAGGAATTGGAATTCAAATATCACAACTGAATTCCTTTTTTTTTTGCCATTCTGGCGCTCTAAAACTTTGCTAGAGACAACTAGGATTTTTATTGAACTTTGTTTATAATATTATTTTATGAATTAAGCTACATCATATCCATCAGATAAACCTAAGAGGTATTACACTTAGAAAACACCCATAAGTATAGCCCTACAGTTTAGCAAAAATTAGAGCGCAGTTAGGAGTACATTTGGTTTGGTATTCTGATTAATTGACTCCATCTGCTGTGTCTTCACAAACATGTCCATCTGTCATGAACATCTCGTGTCTGTTTCCTCTCAGGAAGAGATCCAGCAGCTGAAGCAGAAGCTGGAGAAGGTGGAGAAAGAGAGGAATGAGCTGAGACTCAACACCGACCGCCTGGAGAGCCGGGTAAACGCACAGAAACAGACGGACACGCAAACACAGGAGGATCTGGGTCATGTCTAAGAATAAGCTTAGATCCTGAGAAAACATATCAAGAATTCGGAATATTTTCTCCAAGAAGTTAGACATGTTAAATGGAAGGATTCACATGTGTTTAATTGGTTTAACCACAGTTGAACATCATTGCCGAAGCATGATTTATGGTAGTGCAATGATTCAGAATATGAGCTGACAACAGATGGACCGCACAACATATGCTATACAGCAGACACTATAATCAGAAGTAGCAGCAATCTACATATTATTAAATAGAAGTAGAAATAGAAGTACAAATACTTGTTTAAAAAATAATTCTGGTAAAAGTAGAAGTACTGATTTAACTTCTAAAAGTGAAAAAGTACAGGCTCTGAAATGTACTCACAGCATGAAATTAAAAAGTTGTCCTCTGAAGGACATTTCTACTGACTCTTTCTGTCTTAACATCTTTTGTCTTGTTACAAATTGTTTGTCCTTTTTATTTTGTTTGTCTTAATTCTTTTTTTTTTACAATTCTAGTGGCTGTTTCTGTGCAAAGCTAACTGAACTTCACCTTTTAATCCACAACCAAGTCTTCCGCTCCGTTTTTTTGTTTTTGTTTATCTTGTTAGATCTTTTAGGTTTTTGTCTTGCTCTGTCTTTTACATCATTTGTCTTGTTACGTCCTTTACGTTGTTTTCGTCTTGTTATGGCTCTTATGTTGTTTTTTGTCTCGTACATCTTTTACATTGTTTTTTCATCTCATTACTTGTTGGTTGTGATATCTGTGTCTTATCGTTACACCATATAGATTGAAATTAGTCTTAATGTTGGGAAGGTGATGAACAATGACGCAAAATAAAAATAATCAATAATTCCCCTCAAATGCATTTGATTTAAAGTAACAAGCCTGTTTTTAAAATGTAAGGAGTACAAAGTACAGATATTTGTGTTCAAATGTAGGGAATAAAAGTAAAAAAATGTCTGAAAATACTCAAGTAAAGTAGAGATACCTAAAAACTTTATAAAAATTTATAAAATTAACGTCTCATCTTGCGTCAGTGATGTAGAAGTGTATTCTCAGGTGTGTCTGTACACTGTAACATCATCAACAATGTTATGATGTGTACAGTGAAAGGTGCAACACACATTTATTTATTTTTTTATTTCTTTGGCCTTTATGCCTTTATTGATAGGACAGATAAAGAGAGGCAGGAAATGTGGGAGAGAGACAGGAGGGGGTGCATGCGGCACTGGGCTGAAATCGAACCTGGGCCGCTGCGCTGCGCTGGGCCCACAGCATGAAACTTTGAACCAGAGAGGAAAATGAAGTCCTGCACATCAGCCTGGGGTGCTTCTCATTTGTCTTAAATGTCTCTTCATTTCCCTCACTTGCGTCTCATCCTCACTTCTCACACAGTGTCCAGAATGAATGTGACACCAGTGAGCATCAGTGACAGAATCAGTTTGATTGCATAGTTTTCTCTTGTCAGACGCCCTGTCTCTATTTATCCTCTCTCTTGTGTTGATAGCGTTGTAACACAGCTTATTCATGGGGTTAAAATGAGGAGTTATGTACACAATGCCTCCTCATTTGACTCTAAACCTAAATAAGATGGCAGCTGGCTGGAGGGAGATCTTCAGGGAGGGTTTATCTCTGTAACTGACCAGCGCTAAGAACAACCTACTTGCTGTTGTCTGTATTGTATTGATTTCCTGTGGGAAAAAAAGTAAAATATCACAATATAAAATGTGTGTTTTCTGTTTAAAAAGTACGAATGTAGGACGATAGCAAGTACTCGCCACCTTTTACTTCAGTGGTTACGTCTCCAGTCTGGTGTTGAGTGCAGAACTGATCGGTACGTGGTTTGATTACATGACAGTAAGTGTGTATTTAACAGATTCAGTGTGGACAGAAATCATATGATTTTACAATGCGATAGTCAGATGCTCACATTCAGTTAGGACATGGAGTCAGTCCCTCCCACACGACATGAGGAAGAGATGCAAGGAAAAGATGGGAGGAAAGAGCAGCAGGGAAACATGTTTATAGAGACATGAGTCAGTTTCTGATGATGAAACTGGAACAAACTGAAACTCAGCTGTCAGTCTGCAGGCGTTACAGTGACAGCTCAGTATACATTGAAGTTTGTATTTGCACAGATCATGGGAGGTGCTGTAATAAAAATAAGGCTGCACATCACTGCAGCCAGCACAGAAGTGTAGTGATGTCCTCTAACATGACATAAATTAATGTGAAATATCTTATGTGAATGTTTCCCTGCACATTCATTAAAAACCTAGATTTTATATTTATGTTGTAACCAGAACCATCAAACCACCATTTTTAATGCTTTATTTATTCATTAATTATTCACGTCTGCATTGATTGATATTATTTTTGTAAATTCATTATGTAATGATCCATGATGAGGATATTTCATTGTAGAAATAATTTAGTAACATATGTGTTTTAGGGAAAGTGGAGATTATGTAAATATATGTCACATGAAAATATAGTTTCTATCTGATGCACAGGGATGTTCAGCTCTGTAGAAACCAATATTTAATTATAATGTTTTACAATGTGAAAACAACCTACTCTCCTCTCCTGGATTGTAATATTATCCCTCATAGAGGCGCAAATGGGAAAATCGGCACCAATTAAAAGAAAAGACTTTCTTTCACAAATAAAATTAAAACTGTTTGTTTGTCCTGTTTTAAAACTGTGCTGATGTAGTGTCAGAGCAGCGAGATCAGCTTCAGCATCCAAGTACAGTTTAACAGGTTTTTAACAAAGGAGTGTGTCGCTTTGATGAAACACTTCCACAAAGGATGGTCTCTTGTATAATCACTCAGAGCTGCTCTGTGCAGCCTCTATCATGTCCCTGATGATCCCCAGTGAATCACTAACTCATATCATTCACATAGGAATAATATGTGATGAATCCTCAAACTTGGCTTAAAAAAACACACAGAATTTATGATGGAGTAAATCTTCCAGGTCAGGGGTCTTAAACTCAAACTGGCCTGGAGCCACAGATGGTATTGTGATCTCATAGCGGTGCCACTTCATTGTTCAAGTACTAGGTAAGAAACACAGTATTTCTTAAAGTTTATGTCTTTGTTACCAACATATTTTGATTTTAATTTAAAAAATGCAAACAACAACAAACAATAACAAACAATAACTTGCTAATCTGCTCTGCCTCTGTGTTTGCTGACAGAGAAAAATTGCAACATTCAATCCTTCAGAGATACATGTCATACAATTTTTAAATGGAATTATGTTTAAATTGGCATGAAAAATAAAAAAAAATGTTTTAAAAAAATATTAATGATAAAAAATAATTAAATAATTATATTTTTGACATCACGTTGTGGGCCGGAGGGAGGCGGAGCGGGGGACAGCAGTGGCCCCTGGGCCGGCACTTTGAGCCCCAAATTGTATTGCTACGTTCCATTAACCTCAGAAGTCAGAGCTGGGAATGACTTCACACCCAAGTTGGTGGCGTTCCAGGAAAGAAGTCAGAAAGTAAAAACAAAAGCAAAAAACTAAACAAGTCAGAATTTGCGCTAGGCAGCTCAGCCATTGTTAGCACTGCCTGAAGCTAAAGATGTATTTCACAGTAATTTGCACATGAAACGCCATCTCAACATGTCCACAGATGGAATTTGGACTTAACTGTCAACTGATTTAATGAGACTTAAATAAAGACAGAAGCGCTAATAAACAGGATATATTACAGCTTTCACTACTGTTGATGCGGAGTGCAGCCATCTTGAATTTTGCGGTCGGGGTGTTCCAGGTGGAATTCTCAACTGGGAACTCCGAAGTTCCAACTTCCCAGTACAAATGGAACACGCCAAAAGCTATACATAAATACAGTATAAACATGCTTGACCCTTGCTGTGTGTGTGACTGTGTGTGTTTGTGTGTTTCATCAGATCACAGAGCTGTCATCGGAGCTGGCTGATGAGCGGAACACTGGGGAGTCGGCCTCCCAGCTGCTGGAGACTGAAACTTCTGAAAGACTCCGTCTGGAGAAGGACATGAAGGACCTGCAGGTACGCACACACACACACAAACAAATAAGACAACACAGTCATGCGTGTAGAATAAGAGAGCCATGTTGTGTGTTGTGCTGCAGTCTAACTAAAAGTTTAGGTTGGATTAAATCTGTCTCTCAGCAGCAGAGTAATGCCTCACTGTGTCCATTAAAGCACTGACCCATTCCTTCACTTGACTTTTTTTTGAGCAGAGTTCTATTAAGGCAAATGAAAGCTGAACTACCTTATTGTGAAGGCAAATCGAGATGGATAACAGTTTATAACCCAATTAGCCCTTTAGCAGCACGGTAATAAAATTTTTCTACAACACAGCCACATTCTCTGACTTCACAATCATTGTAAAATGTAGCTTAATGTCCGCTCATTTATGTATAAATTTCATCATTAGCACATCAACATGAATTATTGAGGAGCCAAAGTGTTAGCCAGCCCTGCTTTTGCTCCTGTGGGATTTTATGGTCTATTGTTAAGATCTAAAAGGAGTCTGAATGTTGTAAAATGTCATCTTTGAAATGAAAGGTTTAGCTTTTTTAGTCCACAAAACACAGCTGGAGGTTCACAGGAAAACAGCCTTGCAGAATCTCCCAAACAATGGAAGTGAAGCATGACCAAGTTTCCAGCGTAAAAAAACAACAGAATAAAAACATAAAATGCCTCCATACTGATTGTCTGGTGTAATCAAAGTCTCCTAAAGCCCTGACATGCAAAGCTGGCTAAAAAAATGTTATATATAGTTTTTAGCCTGAATCTTCACTGTAAATCCTTAGCTTGGAGCCATGCACATGTTGACACGTGCACATGTACACTGTCTGAACTGGGTGTGTGTGGTGTGACGGTGTGCAAACGACATGTCAGGACTTTAGGAGACTTAGATTATGCCAGACGAGCAGTATGGAGGCATTTTATGTTTTCCTTCCAGTTGTTTTTTACATTTGAAAACTGGTCACCATTCACTTCCATTGTTTAGGAGATTCTGCAGTGCTGTTGTCCTGTGTTTTGTGGACTAACAAAATAAATCAGATCCTCAACCGGCATGAGGATGAGTAGGTGATGACTGGATTTTCATTTTTGGGTGAACTGTACCTTTAAGCTTGTGTTAATCACAGACTTTGTTTCAGACATCTAACGAAAAAAAAAAAATTGTAGTTTGTTTTGTTGTTGGTGTTATTGTTGTTTTTCCAGGTTTTTGTTTTTAAGTTTTTTTTTTTCAATTCCTGCAGCACTCTGTTGTGCCCACAAGTTAGCCAGCTACTGGGGCTCGCTAGTTAACATGATATAATTAGCTCGACAGCTGCTGTAGCTAATTGTCACATGGTAGCTAACCATCGCCATGCTGGTCCAAGCTAAATTAAGCAAGCTAGCTGATTTGTTTATATATGAACTAGTTTTTCAAGAGAGAAAAACATTGAAAACTGTTTATTTTGTGCATAGTTAGTCAGCAGGACTTTGTAAAATGTATTTATTTAATGATTTTATTTTATTTATTTATTTTTGACAGGGACAACACACACAGCTCCATAGCTGTACCAGAGTTAGCTATAAGCTAATTTTCATCTGGGCAGAAAAACATTTTTACTAAACAAACCTTACAGTAAAACACAATTATAACACAACATATTCATGGTACAACAACTTCAACAGTAACAATGACAAGATTCCACAACATTAAGACACCACAACAATCAAACCACAACAGGTTTTCACAACATGAAGATCAATTTGATGTTGCAACAAAGCTAATACGATAGCTTCTTCCCTTTTGGACTCATCAGTGTTCTGTTCCCTGAAAGATCAGTGCTGTCAAGATGATTTACATTTTGTCAACAACAAAGTCCACCTAGTTGAACTGTATAGAAAAGAACAGTGAAAACTAACTGACTGACTCCAATCTGAGGTTTTACTGGTGGGAACAGGCCAGTATTACCCTTTTTAATCTTTTACATCTTTTTTTTTTTAATTGCATTTTACAGAACAATCATGGTACAGAATCACAGTAACCCAACAGGAAAAACATGTACACTACAGAACTGAGGGTTTGTATGTTTATACTGGTCTTTCCTTGTATTTGCAGGGGATCCCTGGAAGATTTTTGAAACAAATAAATAAAATAAATCCATTAAAGGCGAGAGAAAGGCAAAAACCAAATCTATCCTGTTAATGCATTTGTTTACACCAAAATGGTTTTCCAGATTGCTGTGGATTTTTCTCCCCAAAATGGAAACACAGATGGACAGCTCCAAAATTAAATGATTCCATCTTTTTCTCTAAAACAGTCCCTAACTAATTTTTCATGTAGAATTCAGCTACCATATTTCGTCTTTTTTCTTTTCTCAGTAATTAGTTTGTTTCACAGAGTGCATATGGAGCCATAATTAAGTTAAAGTTCTGCATTGTAACAAATCAACAACGCCCACACACAAACACACACGCACAAGCGCATACTACCTGGTGTATTCCCGAGCAGCAGATGAAATGCTCCCAGCTTTTCAGGTATGTGGTGCTGAGCTTCAGATGCTGCTGCGAGACAGCAGGAGAACACAGCTGCTGGGCTGTAAAGCATCACTGTCTAAATGAGTTTTTCAGCTATAACAACAAATCCTCTTTGTAGGTATCTGGCCTTTAATTCTTTCAATATTGGGGAGTACAAGCACAGATGATTTAGGTGTTTTCATTGTAGAAATAAACACTTTTTCAAAGGTTACTTGGACTATAATGCTTGAAGTTACAAATGCAGGGCATGTTATTTCCACACGAGTAGATTTTCTGTTTTCCCAAAGCATCTCTGCTTCAGTCTCCACAGCTTTACAACCTCTTCATTTGTTGACCTGGAAAGAAAAGCTTTAACATTTCTTCCATCCTAGTTGTTTCTGTGTCATAAATATCTGGAATAAAATTGTTAAATTGTGTGTTGACATAAATGTAATTGAATGTGTTAAATGGACATGTGGCAGGGTCTGAAATTAACTTTTTAGCTCACCAGCCAAAGCTCACCAGCCTGGTAGATGAAAAATTCTCGCTAGACTTTTCTTTTACCAGCCTAAATATAAAATGTGCACACACACACACACACACACCCCACACACACACACACACACACACACACACACACCACACACACACACACACACACACACACACACACACACACACAGTTAGATTTCATTAAGGAATGGCAAAAACAGCTTCCACACCCTCTGAGAGCAGCTTTGTGAATTCTATTTGCTAAAACAGATCTGTTCCATCTTAATAATAATAATAATAATAATTTTATTCATACAGCACATTTCAAGCTTAAGAACAAAGTCCTTTTCAGATTAAAAGATTTACAGAACAAGAATTAAAAACCAGAATCCCACAAAGTCCCACCTCCCTTAACATACACAATTAGGAACATTAGAGAACATAATCAAGCAGCTCTAGCTCCATAAATAGAGCAAATATAAAGTGAAAGGAAGAAATAACTTCATACATCAATAAGTAAAATTTGGATAGAAGAATCCAAAAAAAGGAAAGTTTTTTCTTTCATAAAAAGCATATAAAAGTTAAGTAAAGGAGGTAACCATATACAGTATATATGAGATATGGTTTCATATACTGAATGTTGATCTCATACAAGGCGGATAGGTTAAAAGAGCATTTAGAGCAGCTGAAAGTGCAAAGTATAAGGAAGTGCATATAGAAATACTAAAATAATTACACTAAACAAGCACAAATAGAGTATGTAGGACAATAAAGCTGAAATAAAGCATTAAAAATAGGAACATGATAAGATAATGGAAAGTAAAACATTGTTAATTGTAGGCCATCTTTGAAAAGTCAGTTTAGTTTTGAAACACGGTAACAATGGAAACTTCCACTTTACAAATGATAATTTATTAGCCGGGGGAAGAGCTGCTGTCCTGTCACAGGAGCCAAATATTGCCAAGTTGCAGTCTGAAAGTTTATTTTATATTGTCTAAAAAACCGATTAGATTTGTCACACCAGTAATGACCCCGTACTGGACGATGCCAGAAGAAGTGTGAAAGTGAGCCTTTGGCACTGCCACATCTATCACACATGGGAGACACTGATTCAAACGTTTTGCTAAATTTAGTTCCAACCATCTTTAACAGCATAATCCTCAAATCCAATTTTGATTATTTTTGGACTGGTAGCCTCTGTGATAGCTGCTTTATGCACTGTCCTCTGCTGGGCTGCCAAAATATTTTTTAAAAAGTCAAGTCCTTTCAAGTGATCAGTCTCAAGTCTCAAGTCATGAATATCAAGTCAAAGTCAAGTCTTTCATCAATGTTAATCAAGTCCTCAAATGTGTCATTGACTTAAGTCCCCCACCTCTGGGTTCACATTACAGTTCTGAGAAACCCTACAACATGTCTTATTTTTGCATCCAGTACACATGGATTCTTTTGAATCGTTGTTCAGTCATATCCATGTCAAATCTAACATTTGGTGGTGACTGATGACAGCAGGAATAGTTAATTCCCAGATTTGTTTTGTGTAGGTTTTGGTCTCAAAAATGTGTAAATCAATTTACATGTAATTTTAATGTGAGGCGCAGTTCTCACAATGGGCCTCATGCAAGTGTTGTTTTGTACACTTATCCTAACATTTTTTTGTGAAAAACCTTGTTGTGAATTGCTGGTTTCAGCCTGTGAATGCCACCTGTTCATCAGTAGTTGCACATTTGTGAGATTTGATCATTAGCATAATCAGTGCCCCTAAACTGCCTCATCCTGCTACCTGTTCTCCTCTGTTTGTGAGCAAGTTTCATTCACAAAATGTTATGTAAGAGTAAAAAGATTTTCACTGAGCTTTGGTTCCTGCTGTCAGAAACCAGCAGACAAAAACACCAAATTCAGCTGTGGTATTATGCTGCATTCTAGACAACTCAGAACTTATGAATTCCAGCCTCCTATTAGAAAAAATACAACAGAATGCTAAGTTCTGCTTGCGAGCTCGGGATAATTCCATCTATCCCGTGTGTGCTTGGAAGACTTTGAGGTCAGAAGTCGGAAATTTCTGACATTGTCTTGAACGCAGCATTAGAACATTGCCCCCCCCCCCCCCAAGGTGGGCAGCAAAAATCACAGGGGGTCCTCAAGGCTTTATGTGCTCTGAGGTTGTCAAAATTATATTTGCATATGTTAGCTAAAATCACAATTTATACAAAGGTCTCTATACAAAACTGTATAAAAAGATACAAAAAAATTAAATTGTTAGGACAAAAGCTAAAATCTTGCTTAGAATACTAAAGGTGTTTCCTCCCTCACAAACAAAACTTTATCTCCATGGTAACATGTTGCATATCCTCTGACAGTATTATGAAACATATAAAGATGTAAAGGCCTACATATTAAACACATATAGATGTGTATCAAATAGCATGTGGAGCGCACTCATAAAAATCATCTCTGTTGTGTAAATTTCAGATGTTTATTTGATAGTAGATCAAGTAAATTTTATTTGATTGATCAAACGACCAATTAATTGAGCATCAATGAATCATTATATCCCTGGTGAGGTTATTTATGAGCTACTCTGTTGGCATATTAAATGAAAAAATGTTGAGGTTATTCTAGAAAAGAGACATTTACCAAAGGTCAAGGTTCTAAGAACAACAATGCGTCATCAGAGCAGCTCTTTACTGAGCCAGAGATATAGAAGGACTGGTTTGACATGAAGTCAGATACTAAAAAACGTCTTGACCTGCCTATAGACCCTGAGGCAGCTGTCAGAGAGAGAGAATTTTCCAACTACTGTTGCCGAAAGATGCCAATAAAAATCATGAGACCTTGAAGTAATTTGGCAGGCCATGATGATGATGTAGTGAATCGAATATTGATTTTGCATTAAGTTTATTTTATTTGATTTTAGCATCTGTGAAACTGTGAGAAGAGGCGGACTATCTGAACATGAAAATTCAGTGTCCAAGAAAATTGATGAATGCCTCAAATTTTCTTCCATCACTTGTATGTTAGGAGCGGTTCTTAATGAGAATCATTGACTCTCTTCAAATCTCAGCCCCCTCAGACAGCTTGTAAATGACAGGTTCTGTGAATGTTGTATTAAATTTATCATAAAATAAAATTTGCATGTCAGTATGTTGAATTATTGGTATCTATAATCAATCCATCACTTCTTACTGGCTGCAGAGTGTTTGCTTCATGGAGCAATGACATCGTCATAACAGCGAAATTATGCAGGAACCCCACAGGATTCCTGTGTCCCACAGGAGCATGATGTTCTCCCGCCATTCTCCTCAGTAGTAAGCACATGACATCTGCATATCACCGTCCCAATTTGAAGGGCCACCCTAAAGAATTTAGATTGGTTCTGCAATGCAGGTTTTTTAAACTCTCTAACTTTAAACAGTTTTAGCAGTGAAAATTGGGAGATTGCGTTAAGATTGACAGGAAAAAAATCTGTGCCTGTCCTGTACGATATGATAAAAAAAAATCAGATTCAGTGGATATCTTCTCACGCACAGTGTGCTGAAAAAAAAGAAAAAAAAAACAATGTTCCCACCCTGCCTCTGTAAATGGGATATAAACAAAGTGATTTGTACCAAGTGTGTTTTTTAAACCTAAACAGGCAGCTGTAAGCTAATGAGCAACATGCTAACAGTCAAGGAGCACCGGATGGCAGGCACTGGTTGTGTCAGCTTCTGACAGAGAAGCCGGTTCTTTCTCTTTGGTGAGTCCGTGAGTCGCTGCTGCAGACAGGTTGAGAAGCACGAGTGAAGATGAATCTGCTTTTCAGTCCCAAAAGTTTGAAACATAAACTCTGAGCTCTCTGTGTCTTGTATTTTCACAGTGATAAAATATTACTTTCCCTCACTCAAGCGACCAGTAACTTGCAGTGCGCATTCACAGATTTCAGGGCCGGAGCTTCTGAAGAAACGCTGAAGGGAGGGGTGTGTTTGTTTAGCTGTTGTGTTCAAATATCAGCTTTGTTTCTCCAGAATGACTCACCCCACCTTTAAATGCACTTGATACATACTCTACCAAAGCACCATGTCAGCCAGTGTTGCATTGACACCCGCAGCACTGAGTGACGCTCACCATGAACTCATTCATACATGTACACAGTCTGTCTACAAGCCTTTCCCTGTTTTTCTGTTATTCACCAGCATTCTCTTCTCCTGCTGCCTCTCTCACATACACACACACACACACACACACACACACACACACACACACACACACACACACACACACACACAGTGACGACTGTAATTGTGAAATCATATTGTCAGGCTGTTTCTCCAGCGCTGCCCTCCCCCTGCTCCCTCCATCCATTTAGTTCACTCTGACATTTTTGACATGATTTCTCTATTTTTATTGTGGGGGGGTGTTGGGATAGATTTTTTCCAGTCGCTGCTCAGATGGCCATGGGGAGGAGCTGCGTACAAATGGCCCGGCTTATAGGAATGTGGGATGGATTTTTTTCTTCTTTTTGTGTGTGTGTGATTGAGGGCGAGGCACAAGGGGGCAATGTGGGTATACACACAGAGGGAAGGGTTCACTGCATGTTGGGAGCGTTGCACTGGAATGGACCAGATGTGTGTGCATATTTGGATTACCATGTAGTCAGTTACTTCTCTCAGATTTCCTTCCTTCATGTGTGTTAATTTGGTCATACATGAAAGCTCCTCATTTGTCCTCTGCAACCGAAAACAGAACATGTTTCTGCCTTTGTTTTAAAAATAGTGAAATTTGGTATTGGTTTCGGATATGCAGCCTCGCCCTACAAGCTGATGGGATCATTTCCTTGGTATGTCAAGTATTAAACCCTGGCTGACTGGCATTGCTTATGATATGTCTTCCAGCATATAAAAACACCATATGGACATGTTAACAAGTTTAAAAAACTTGATTTTCTGATGAAGACCTTACATCAAACAATTTAGATATCAGCTTTAGAAAATGGTCACATCATTGACTGATTTATTAGCACCGGTTATTTAATTGTAATAAACATAAGACATTTGGACAGATGAAAAATGGCTTTGATCTCTCTAGGGCAGATTTCTTCAAAGCTAAGACCATATAACATCTGATTTAATGTGATCAAGAAATGAAATGAGTGACTAATCTTTTTGAGCATATAAATTTGTCATTTACCACAGCTGTAAGATGCTGGTAACGCTTGAAATTGTACCTTGAAAATGCTTGAAAAGTGCTTGAATTTGACTTTGGAAAAGGTGTAAGAACCCTGTGTAAATTTTTACACTTCAATCCTACATCAGTAACAACCCAGTCCTTCCCTCTGTGGACCCCTGAGACTTCATCTGCTCCACTCTGTCGCTCTGTGGTGTCTAATGTGCCTCTGTTTGGGCTCCAACTCGTGAAACCCTGCAGAACCTCTGGGTTAATCTGTGGAGACAGATGTGTTCACGTTGTCATAGCAACCTCTACTTCTCTCTCTCATCCGGCAGGCCAAGTTTGACTCCATGAAGAAACAGATGGAGTCCATGGAGATGGAGGTGATGGAGGCTCGACTCATCAGGGCCTCTGAACTCAACGGAGAGATGGATGATGACGACACAGGTCAGACACACTCCCACACACACACACACACCATATGGACAAAATAACAGAAATGCCTCAGAACAGCAGTCATAACCAATCTGCTGGGACTTGTGATATTTATGTTATGTTGCTTTATAAACTGACTCATAAAAATACTAATTGTCAGACAGAGCTGCTGGACACCCACACAGGTGTCTGACTCAGTAGAAGTCTTCTCAGGACTGTGTAGGCGTGTTCGGATCAAGCCTGAGTGACAGCTCTCTGAGCTCTGTCACATCTGTTTAGGTGGAACAACTTCAGCCAAAGTAACTGTTATACACTACTGTGTAATAAACAGTTGTGCACGCAGATAGAACTGAATTGACTGAGAATTTTCCTGTTCATGTTACAAAGTACCACTAACAGTAAAGTGTGGTCGCCAGGACAGGGTGACATTTGGGTTTTTTCCAATACTGCTGCTAAAACAATAAAATGGTGCCTGAACTCTAAAAAAGAAGCACAAAATGACGGTCAGTGACATTAAAGGGGTTTAGTTTTTTAGTCCACAAAACTCTGCTCTAGCAGAAATATGATCATATTTACTAACCTGAGCAAAGGCTGCTGTGATCATCATCAGACGTATCTTGTGTTTTATGTCTCTGTTCCTTCTCTTTGGGCTCAGGGATGCCCACACTTCCAGCTGATGAGCTCGTCATGGGGTCACACAAGCCGTCAAAAATGGTTCATCTCTCTGCTGTCAAGTGTGACCCTGTGCATCCCCAAATCTTTCCCCTCTTTACACGCAACTGTTTTTAAACATTTGCTTCACGTCTCGCCAGCTGTGATTTCGAATGAAATACACACTTTAGATTGTTCAGTTCAGCATTTTAACAGTTTTACAGTAGCTACTAGCTAACAGAAGGCTAACGTCACCTCACCTGCTGCCAGAGTCATGTACAGAGAGAGGGCTGCAGTGATGTTAACTAGTGGTTTGGTGATGTGTCTGTAATGTCCGCGCCGGGGAGCAACCAATGAAATAGACACCTCAGGCGTGCAGCACCAGAATGAGGCACTGGAATCTGCGTTGTGATTTGGTCCAGTAGATGCGCTTGAATGTTGGTTGGTTGCCTCAAAACATCCACTTTGCTGACCAAAAAAACTGAGAACAGCATTTTTGTGAAAGAGACATTTTTAAGCTGTGGGGTGAGCAGCCTTGCTGTGTCCCAGCTGCTGTGGAGGTCTGGGGACTGCAGCACGAGCAGCCCTGCTCTGTGCCTGGGGTTGTGGTGTTCTGTGTTCCAGGGGCTGGGATGCCTCGCTGTGTCCCGGCCTCTTTGGATTTCGGGGACTGTTGGCCTGCAGATCTGCAGCTGAGCACTGATGTTTTCATGCTACATAACATCATCATCTTCTTCTGCTGCTTGACTCCAGCGGTTCTCTTCTCCTTTGAGTGACAATTTTTTGACAGATGATCCATCACAGCGTCCCCTAGCATCTGGCAGTGAAAACAGCAGTTGACAGAATGTCTTGTCAATGGCGGGAAGCTTGTCTTAAATGACAAGATATCTCGTAAATGGCTGGGAAAGCATTAAGAACAATAAAATGAAAACAGACAGAGCAGAAAACCTAAACAACAAATTCACTGCAGAAATTCTCAAAAAAAAAGAGAGAAAAAAAAAAACCACAGCTTACATGCTCGAAAAGGAGTAGGAAGAAGTTAAACACTTATTTAATCCTAGCCCTTTTCCTCTATCTTATTATTCATTTTTTCAAAAGCACCAGACTCCATTTAATGCCGTGTGTTTTACGATGATAAAATTACTGTTTCGGTTAAGGGAGTCTGGTGGCTTTGGTGAGAGCAATAAATCAGCTGTGTGTGGTTAAACAAAATGTATCTCTATAACAGAAAGCCCTCTCTCTGTAGGGATCCTTTCCAGAATGTTGTCAGACACTTAGAATAACAATCTGAGCCTGTCAGTGACAAAGCGAGCTCTTTAAGTGGAGGCACTCTGACGGTGTGTTGCCCATAAAGATTGCATCACAGTGTGTTTCGTGGCTGATGCCTACAGCACTCTCCATCAATATTGAACCAATTTCAAAAATCCTTATCCCCATTATATAACACTTAGATATAAAACATGGGAAAATAGGGTCCAGGTTGAAAAACACCAAAGTTACAAATAAAAAAAGGTGACGTGATGACTTCTTTTGTTTGACCAGCAATCCAAAACATATAATTACAATAATTTTGTTTGTTGTTTTGGTTTTAAAAATTACTTCAAAATTGTCAGTTAATTTTCTCTCAGTCAAAGACAAAGAGTCAAATCAATGTCTCTGACAAAGTTTAAATAACAAATTAACAGGACACAACTGTTGTATTGGATTCAGCTAAAATGTACTGGACGTTCTACTTTCTCTAATCATGAAGAAACTGTTGACAAAAAGAACAAGTGGTCACAATTAGTCTTCCAGCAACGGTAAGTTTATTTGTTGAACACTGCTGACAGTCTCAACACAAACTTGGCCTCAAACTTGTATTTTAGCTTTTTTGTCCACTCCCAGTATGAACTGTATATACACATACTCCCACACCGACGTTAATAGCAGTGATTCCCTCCTGAAAAGCCCAGCGGGGAGTTCTTCAGTGGAGGTGCAGGAACTGCAGGGGTGGTGTCCGATCGATGCTTTGACAAAAGCCAAGAAAAATGCGATGTGAAGAAGTGCATTAGAAATGGATCAGTTTAAAGTGAAAAATGAAGTAAGGATTCGGTTCCAGACGCCCTGCGGGCAGGCTGCCAGCTCTCTTTGTGTGGCATGCACACTTTGTGAATGTGGAATTGATTTTGTAAGTGTCTTCATTCATGCTGCATAGGTTGGAACAGCTTTACTTGTTTATACAATAGCAGAGCTTTGATTCAGGTGAAATGACACTGCAACACAATCATGAAGGCATTTTTCATGTCAGACTAAAGTACATTACAGGTTGTGCCATATAGAGATGCTTCAAAAAATGTTGGGTTTGCTGAAGTTTGTCTGAGAGTGATGGAACGGACGTCTTCATTAAAGTCAGAGAACTTGAAATAACGGATAGAGTTAAAAACTGCCTGTAGGTGAACATGTTGGAGCAGAGTTTCAGAGAAGTCCATATAGATGTCTGCCCTCTGTCCAGTATAATGGGACTACATGACACTTGGCTTGTGGTGCTCAAGGCACCAAAAATACATCTGAAAAATTCAAAACCTCTTGTGTCTCTTTCCAAAGATCTTGATCCAGTTACTCAAGATAATCCACAGACCTTGTGCAGTTTCATGTAGGAACTACTGTCTTTAGATTCTACTGTCAGTAGAATCTACCAGAACTGTATTCTCTCTAGTAGAAAGAAAGTAGTTTTTACATGAAACTGCTCACATTATCTCGAGTACCCGGGTCATGATTTCTGAAACTTTCGAGCTTTGACCACCACAGGCCGAATGCCATTTAGACCCATTATATTAGAGAAAAGGCAGACATCTACTCGGCTGATACCTCCAAAACTCTGCACAGCAGAACTTTCTAGATTGATAAATGGCACTACAGGCCAGAGGAAAAATACATATATTTGATTTTAGGGTGAAGTATCCCTTTAAACAGGAGAGGAAACAAGAAGGCTTCTTAATAACATGTGTTAAAGATTATATTGTTTCTTTAATTTAATAGTTGTTAGTTTGAATGGTGGCGACTAAAATCACCCAAAAGTGTTTTTGTTTTTTCAAGTTCGCCGTTAACTTCCACAGTTGAATTCAAACTAACAGCTCAGTTCCTGAAATTGAGACCCGCTGTTCTCAAACAGAGAAATCCAGATCGGTCACATCTGACACTGACTTCAGGTATAACTTCAGGATATGATGAGATATTGTAATTTTTGAGTGTTGCCCTGCTCTTTTTTTTGTACAGACTAAGCTGGCTTTTACAGTTTTAAGAAATACTTCCACTACATGAAATGTTTTAATCACTGGCCCTTTAAAATATCCTGGAAAATCAAGATATCAAACTGTGTACAAGCATTTTTTCATGCAAACATATTATTTACATTTGCTAACTTATAACTAAGATTAGTATGAAGTTATCACTATCCCTTGCAAGTATGTTTTATGACACATGCAAGTTAAGAGTTGTGCTTTTTTTTTTTCAACTGAAATCCCCATTTCAGCAAATGTAATGTAACAAATGAAATAGAGGAGATGGAGCTGGCTTTGACTGTGAACATGCTGATCTGACAGGAGGAGAGTGGAGGCTGAAGTATGAACGAGCCATCAGGGAGATCGAATTCACCAAGAAGAGACTGCAGCAGGAGTTTGATGACAAGCTGGAGGTGGAGCAGCAGAACAAGCGGCAGCTGGAGAGAAGGGTGAGTGGTGTAGTAGTCATTGTGTTCCATCTTGCTGTGATGACGAACATGTAGGTTGACTCTCTGTGTGTTGTGGAGTTTTAATGTATTATGTGACTGCCATTCAGTGTTCTCCATGCTGTAAATTAAAGGGACAGTTCAGTTGTTTGAAGTGTGGCCGTATGAGGTACTTCTCCATCGTCACTTTATTACTGACAGCAGATGACGGGTGACATGCCCCCCGTTTGGAGAAGTAGCAGGAGTACCAGTACATAAAACTAAGCAATGTGTGGACAGGGTCAGCAGCAAAACATTGTTCAGACAACTAAAAATAACAGTTTAAGTGAATGCTATATTTATTTATCATTTTCACTGCTTTACCTTGCTGTGAGTCTTTTCTAACAAGACACGTGATTTAAGCCTCTCTCACTCAGTCATACTCTTAATGACAGTAAAAACAGTAATTTTATCTTTCGGAATACAGAAGTTTCCTGCTGCCTTGATCTGTTACCCCATGTCAAGACCGCAAACATCACATCAGTATCATGTTCGCGCGATGGCCGCATTCACGCCACACTGAAGCAACTGTCTATATAGTCTCCGTATTGTCCACCCGTTTCAAAGCGTCCGACAGCAAATGAGCAGCCAAACTTTCTGTGCTTTGCTGTTTTCCTTCGATATGTGTGAATATTCCTGATCCATTTTCCATCAACAAGATGCATAAGTACTGCAGTGTGTGGGAAAGAGAGTACAGGTGGCTGTGCTCAGAGCAGACGAGTGTTGGCGATTAGAGCAGAGGGATAAAAATTTAGCAGTGAAGTTGTCCAGTGGCAGTAAATGTACAGTTTGTCCATGAAAACACCGCAGAAAAAGTCTGAGAAGTTCCCGTGTGTTGCTGCTGGATAAAGTGTGGTATTAAACCAAGTGAGCTGATCTCTAGCTGTGGAGCATGCTCTGCTCTGCCAAGGATACAAAATGTGGAAAAAGTACATTTCCGTTACTTTTTTACTGGGCACCAGCTTTGCGTTTAAACACATATTGTTGAAAAAAATAGATTAAAGTCTAAATAAATGCATCAGCTGGCGTATACACCCATTAGACACAGCTGGGATGCGAGATGCACGAAGCTGCACTGACAGTAATAGAAGCATTTCTATCGTGCCTGACTTGCTTGTGGTCAACACAAGGGGTTGGTTTGTTAGTGTTATTGTATGGCTGGTGAATCCATACCAACCTTTTAAAACACAGGAGTCACACAAACTAACAGATCGAGGCAGCGATAGACCAGAAACTTTTTGCCTAAGGTGTTTGGTTGGTTTGGAGAGGGTGTTATTTGGCTTATATAATGTCATTTTCCTGTCAGAAAAGGCTGTCTAACAGTAAGGTAAAGTTAAAATATTCAAACCATAGTGCACACTTAAACTGATTTTTTTAAGTAGCTAAGATACATTTCGCTGCTGACCCTGTCCACAGCAGTACATTGCTTAGCTTCATACATTGGTACTCCTGCTTCTCCAAACTGGGGGCTTGTCAGCTGCCATCTACTGTAGGTAACACACTGACTATGGATAAGTACCTCATACAACTCCACTTCAAATAATCTGAAGTATCCCTTTAAAGATTTTTTTTACAATTTTAAAGCCTACTTTGTTCCACTCCAGTGTAGATTTGTGCCTGGACGACTCTCCAGTTGTCAGACATTGAATGACTTTTTTGTCCAGGCTTCTTATATGTTGAAACATTTTCTTTTCCACTCCTGATTCTCTGTATGTCTGTGTGTGTTTTGTGTGTTTGTGTGTGTCTGTGCAGATCAGCGACCTGCAGGCTGATAACGAGGAGTCCCAGAGAAACATCCAGCAGCTGAAGAAGAAAACCCAGCGACTGACAGCTGAACTGCAGGACACCAAACTGCACCTGGAGGGCCAACAGAGCCGCAACCACGACCTGGAGAAGAAGCAGAGGAAGTCAGTACACACACACACACACACACACACAGTCATGTTTGAGCAGGTGTCTGCAGATACACGTGACTAAACACAGTTGTGTTACCTTATTCTGTGTAGGGTCCAGTGGTGTTGCTGTAGTAACGGTGATAACTGTAAAGGGAAAAACTATATTATGCTCCATATTGTTTATAGCGTCATGCTGTGCAGAGAGAACAGACAAGTCTCCAGCTCATTTGTTCAGCTGCTAAAACGTGTGTGTGTGTGTCTGTGTGTGTATGTGTATACTAGCAGGGGACATGCTGTGTGTCTGTATATCTGTTGCTGAATATGCACGCTGTTGTTAAAACAGAGGTGTGATCTTCTTTGCAACCAGCTCAGCACTTTTTAAGTGATTAGATTTGTTACTTGAACTTTTGCTCTATGAATTTAGCTTCTAAAATGTCATCAGAGTTGCGGTGGTGCTGCTTCATTAGAGTGTTTTGACAGTGTTAATCAGTGGAGTGTGTGTGGGTGTATGTTTGCGTGCAGGTTTGACAGCGAGCTGAGCGCAGCCCAGGAGGAGGTGCAGAGGGAGAGGAGCCTGAGGGAGAAACTGGCCCGAGAGAAAGACATGCTGTCCGGAGACGCTTTCAGCCTCCGACAGCAGCTGGAGGTTTGTGCCTGTGTGCTCCAGTTTGTGTGTTTTATTTTATTTATTTTCATTTGTGTAATTACAGCAAGATTTCCTCTGGTGATGGCAGGATTTTTCTCTCTGTGGTGTCTGTTCTTTGCTTATTTTTATGCCCAGTGGTGCCAAAAGTAGAAGCACTCACAGATTTATTCAACCAGCCGAATCCATAGTAGTAGTTACAAAAATAAGGACTTCTCTTATGCTTATACACTGCCCGGCCAAAAAAAAAGTCGCCACCTGGATTTAACTAAGCAAATAGGTACGAGCCTCCTATTGGATAATTACTGCATGGGCGATTATCTTTCAGCTGGCAACAAGTTATTTAACCCCAACTGGTGCAATGAGTTGCTTCTCATTTCCTAAACAACCATGTCGAAAGACACATCCCGTGGTCGTGGAAAAGATGTTAGTCTGTTTGAGAAGGGTCAAATCATTGGCATGCATCAAGCAGAGAAAACATCTAAGGAGATTGCAGAAACTACTAAAATTGGGTTAAGAACTGTCCAACGCATTATTAAAAACTGGAAGGATAGTGGGGACCCATCGTCTTCAAGGAAGAAATGTGGCCGGAAAAAAATCCTGAATGATCGTGATCGGCGATCACTTAAACGTTTGGTGAGATCAAATCAAAGAAAAACAACAGTAGAACTCAGGGCTATGTTTAATAGTGAAAGTAAGAGCATTTCCACACGCACAATGCGAAGGGAACTCAAGGGATTGGGACTGAACAGCTGTGTAGCCTTAAGAAAACCACTAATCAGAGGCTAACCGGAAAAAAATGATGAGTCTGATGAGTCCAGATTTACCCTGTTCCAGAGTGATGGGCGCATCAGGGTAAGAAGAGAGGCAGATGAAGTGATGCACCCATCATGCCTAGTGCCTACTGTACAAGCCTGTGGGGGCAGTGCTATGATCTGGGGTTGCTGCAGTTGGTCAGGTCTAGGTTCAGCAACAGTATATGCTCAAAGAATGAGGTCAGCTGACTACCTGAATATACTGAATGACCAGGTTATTCCATCAATGGATTTTTTCTTCCCTGATGGCACGGGCATATTCTAAGATGACAATGCCAGGATTCATCAGGCTCAAATTGTGAAAGACTGGTTCAGGGAGCATGAGACATCATTTTCACACATGGATTGGCCACCACAGAGTCCAGACCTTAACCCCATTGAGAATCTTTGGGATGTGCTGGAGAAGGCTTTGCGCAGCGGTCAGACTCTACCATCATCAATGCAAGATCTTGGTGAAAAATGGATGCAACACTGGATGGAAATAAATCTTGTGACATTGCAGAAGCTTATCGAAACAATGCCACAGCGAATGCGTGCCGTAATCAAAGCTAAAGGCGGTCCAACGAAATATTAGAGTGTATGACCTTTTTTTTTTTTTTGGTGGCGACTTTTTTTTTGGCCAGGCAGTGTATAAGCATTATGTAAAACAGCGGTTCCAGAACTTTTTAGGCATACACTTCCTTCTACCTCCTGACCAGGGTGATGCACCCCTATCTCCCACATCTTTGGAAAAAAAGCAACGCAGCCTATTTATGGGCATCACTATGGTGAAGGCACACACCTAGGCAGTGTTGGAAGATGTCACCGGATCACTGGAGGGACAGATGCAGACATAAAAAGCAGGATCAATAAGGCTAAGGTGGTGTTCAACATGCTCAGAAAGATCTAGATCTTAAAATACATCTCAATCATCAACAAAATGCACATCTTTAACTCAAACGTGAAGCAGGTGATGCTGTATGGATCAGAGATGTGAAGAACAACAAAACACACAACAAACAGGCTGCAAACATTTGTTAACACCTGCCTCAGGAGGATTCTAAACGTCTGGTGGGCAAAGTAAGCAATGTGCACCTGTGGAAAAGAACAAGGATCCCATTGACTTACAAATACGAAGGAGAATGTGGAGTTTGACTGGACACCCCCTCAGAAAACGTGCCACAAACATCACCTGACAAACCTTGAAATAGAACCCCCAAGGAACAGGGAAAAGAGGTCACCCCAGGAACAGCTGAAGAAGAAGTGTCCAGGCAGAAATGTCTGGGAGTGGGGTCAGCTGGGGAGATCTCGAAAGAAGTGTCAACAACTGAGTGAGATGGAAGACTCAGTGTCAGTGGTCTGTGCTCTCCAGAGGAGCAAAGGGCTTAAGTGTGGTGAAGGCAGCATATTCAGATGTTAATAAAGACTTTGCAACAATTTAAATTAATTTCCAGTAAAGTTACAAACAATCTGATACATGCACAGGCTCAGCAACATATACAGTGGGCTCTCCTACTGACTGACAGAGAGAGACATGTGAGTAGACCCAGGAATCTAGTAGTAATTATACGAATACCAAAATGACAACATGACATTTTTCCTCTCACACACGCCTGACAGGCAGCTGGCCCTCCCCACTTTGAGAAACCCTGATGTGAAAGGGCTTATAGTGGGGCAGCATAGCTACACAAACGTTCGTTTTAGGATAAAAGGACCAGATTTGGCACATGTATTGATCGACACATTGGCAACAATTCTGGATATTTGGCCATCACAAACTCGCACCCTGCTGGGCTTAACAGCCATTTTTCACAATGCCACTAGCCGGTGGCCAAATCTTCCTATTCCATTGGACCCACATGCAATAACAGACATTATCTAGATCCTAGTAACCCCGAGAACTAAATAAAATACTCACTCACAATTCTGTGGACTTCTACAAAATAATTGTTCATGTTATTATGATTTTGTTAGTTGTGAATCAGAAAAAAAACAGTTTACTGATGGATTCATTTGTGTCGAGTTATAGCAGCTCCATTTGCAACATCATAGACAAACATCAGGACAAGAAACAGAATACATACATTTAACATGACAATCACAAAAGTTAAGACAGGAGACAAACAATATACTACATTTACCAATTTAAACACAAGATGACTTTCAATGCCCTTTAACGTACATTTGATCTCAGATTGAGCTCCATATTTAATTCTAAGACTAATACAGGACCCTGTATCTCTGGTTGGATGGTGACAATTTGTATTCACCAGTCTTAGTGTGTTATTGTGGTCGGCTGATTCATAGAGTTTCTCCAAAGCTTGGCCTACAATCTTTGAGCAGATTTTCATTTGATGGAACACTTTTCATTTCAGAGCAGTGGACAAACACTTGTACCATGTAGTATTACAGTACTGTAGAACACTCAGAATCACAGAGGTAAAAAAAAAAGAATTTGTCTGCTCGCCCCAAAAGACCGAAAGTGGCGAAGAAAATAAATTCTTTGTTTTGACCTTTTGCAGACAAGCTCAGTGTGATCTTTCCATTGTAACTGATGGTCAATCATAACACCCAGGTATTTATATGAAAATACCTGCTGAATTTAATGGATAACAATAGGAACTTTATGAGAGTCAGATGGTGAGCCAAATACAACCTCTTGTGTTTCCTTTGCATTCATCTCAAGGGCATTATTACTGTATTACTCCACTTGCACGCTTTGTCCACACCAGTTTGGTGCAGTCCAGGGTTGTCTGAGTCACTGAACAAAGTTATTAAAACTGTATCATCAGGATACTTTAGAACAGTATTTCTTAAACGTTTTTCACTGTGTACCACTTCAGAAAATATTGAGCTCTTCAAGTACCACCTTACTCTGTTGCGCCGTTTTGTGCTAACAGGACACTTGTTAAATAGCCACTAGCACTTGTGCTCAGTTCACTGTCATATTCTGCTTCTGATTGTAATAGTTCCTGTTTGGAGCCGCAATTGCTGTGTTTTTGAAGCATTCATTTTCAGTGACTTCATTTTAGCTCTGCTTACTATCTTTCCATACCAGTTTAGCTCATGACTACCAGTAATTAGGTTGATATTGAAACAAAAAATTCAGCACATATGTAACGTCAGTAACACACCGATTATTGTGTTAGTGGGGAGGTGTACCTAACCTGTTGTTTATTTCATGATAAAGTGTTAAATGTGACACATATATAGCTTAATATGTTCGGAAGAAATCTGGATATTGGAATTCTGATTGCCATGCTTGAGGTTACTGGCGTAGAACACTTTGGCCACCCCCAAGCTGCTGTTTCCATAAGCGTGAAAAGGTAAAGGTCAGCTTTTGTTGACAAAGTACAGTGAGAATCCATCTGTCCATTATTGCATGTGCCAATGTATCGATCAACAAATCTGCCGAATTTAGTGCTTTAATCACAAAATGTATGATTGTCATGATATACTGAGCTATGCCACCCCACAATTATAGATGAAGTGACTGGAAAGAGGCTGGAAATTTCCTCTAGTGGTAAAATGAAGTGTGTTTTGGTTCTCATCACATAATTCCAGTTCCAGAAAAGTTTTTCAAACAACCCCCTCTCAAAGTGCACTCTCTGTGTCTTGAGGCTGTGTCTGAAACTACTCCCTCCTTCACTTGCTTCATTACTACTTCTATTCTGTTTCCAGTACCTGACTTAAATTTCACTGTAGTAGCTTCAAAATTGTATTGAACAATTTACAGTTATTTTAACACATTTTTCATAATGTAAAAACCTCTCATGTACTGAACTCTGAACTAACTTCACCATAATTGAACACACTAGTTCAAATGTGGGTAACAGTAGCATGAAATCATTTATAGTATCCATGATAAAGCTGCTCATGTAGATTACTATCTATTAGTTATTATATCATTACTTGACATGTGACTTTTTAGAGAAAAGTGACAGTGCTAAAAGTACATAGAAAAGAGCATATAGAGTTTGCAAAATGGAACAGAAGCATAATATGAGCCAGGGTTATAGCTGTGTTTGCAATGATGGTTAACTTTTAATTTCCATGAAATGTTGATGTTACTTTGGTGACCTAATGTTTATTTTAGATTAAGTAAACTATTCCCAGATGTCCTGATAGCTGCACCATTTTCATCAGTTTTAAAATTCTACATTCCTCATGCAATATTTTATACACATTCCCTTATAACTGAGGATCTCTTATTTGTTGTGGAGGAAGTTGTGGATCTTGATTAAATCTGTAATAAAGTTCTGCAGGGTTACGTGTTGGATGTCCACACAGCATTAGTTTGTAATTATGAACCCAAGTTGTGTGGAAATATTTCTGTGTGTGTGTGTACACGTTGTAGCCACCTGCTGAGCAGAGTAAATAATTGCTCAGCTTTCCCTCAACACATGTATATGTGTCTGTTCCTGTTCCCGTTCCTGTTCCACGTTCACTCTGTAATCTCCTGATTGTCCCTGCAGGACAAGGACCTGGAGGTGTGTGCAGTCAACCTGAAGCTGGACCAGCTGGAGGCCGAGCTGCAGGACCTCAACTCCCAGGAATCCAAGGATGAGGCTTCGCTGGCCAAGGTCCTCCTCTTTTCTTCTCTTTTATGATTCTTCTTTGTTCTGAGCTTTGCACTTTTGTTATGAAGCTTTTTTTTCCTGAAACTTTGTTTCTTTCACTGCTGTTAGCAATACAGTCAGTCAGGTACAAATACAAACTCACAGTTTTATAAAATAAAATTTTATTATACATAATATATATATATATAATGTATTATTTTCTGTTACTCAGGTGAGGAAGCAGCTTCGTGACATGGAGGCCAAGGTGAAGGACCAGGAGGAGGAGCTGGATGAGCAGGCCGGCACAATCCAGATGTTGGAGCAGGTACAGTCAAAGCACAGTGCTCTTATCGTAGGAATATATTCAATGCAATATTACAGCTACATTTCTTCATTTTTTAAGAATAGAACCTAATCCGACAGACAAAACCCCAACATTCCCCTAGAGTGATGTTCGTGTTCGCCCAATAGTCCCCGTGTTTCCTCATCTTTTTGTCTTGGGACCAACTTTTTAAAAACGACAAACCATCATGATAGCCAATTGACAATAGACCTTATCAGTAAATCTTGGGAAGTGTTAATTTGCGCATAAATGAATGTTGCTGACCATTTTTACTGCCATCACCTTATGCTATCTTGACGTATGTCATTGAAAACATGTACACATAAATCCTTTATAAATTAGAAATAAATGCATTGTTGAGACAACTCAACTTTTCAGGACAACTTACTGTGATATATTTTTGAGTTTTGAGACCAACTTAAACTCTTAAGTTTAAAAGTTTGAAACATTTTGCTGACCTATAATCACTTGGCCCTTGGCTCTTGTTTTTTTTTCTCTTATCAGTAAAAAAAAATATGCAGATTTTAAATGCTTTATAAAAGATGTACTGCAGATATAAATCTTAAATTTGCATAATTTTTTCCATAGTCTTTTATTTATTTGGTGACTCAAATAAAATCTTCTCTGACTCACCTGTGGGTTATGACCCAATCTTTGGGAATCACTGCAGTAGTCAATATCCTTTTGCTCTGTTTTGCTCTCCGCCAACGTCTGAGAAAAATGTCTGTCTCCTCAGCACCTAAATGCCAAAATGCTAACCAGTTAGTCTCTAACTGTGTCTGTCTGCTGTTTGGTGTTGTTCAGGCAGTGAGACTGAGCTGTACAGTAAATGTGTTGCTAAACCAAAGCAAAAAGCTTGAAGAGGCTAAAGAGTCAACAAAACTGAGAGGAGCTGCAAGGTTAAAATGATAATGGATTTGTCCATAATGCTCTTATGGAAAAAATCTGTTATTGCAGCTTTAAAGGAATAGTTTACCCCAAAAGTATGATATACTGATTATGTATTCTCCCTTGTGTCAGTTTTTAACACCATCCACATAAACTCCCTGTGGCCTCTATTGGTACCAGACTGACACACAGTGCTTTCAGTGCAGTGTTTTCTCAGAGTGATACACAGTTAGTGCGGGGAATTCAGCTATTACACCACTGTGCTGAGTGTGACGAGTGTGTGCTCTGAATATTTTGCTCGTACTTGTTTACTTGAGTTCAAGTTTGACAAAGTATTACTGCCCTTGCCGGCTCTTTCAAAGCAAAATAAAAAAAGAAAAAACAATATTGCAGCCCTGTGATGTAGAGAAGTGTTAACTGATAGAGGGCAGAGACCCTGTTGGTAAAATAAAATACAAACAAGATGGAGGATTGTCTCCTTTGCAAAACTCGTATATCTACACAAATATACTGATACCATAACCTCAGACAGGAGGCTGTTTTAAAGTACAATATAGTGGGATACTACAGGACTACTACTCACTGAATACTGCTGATAATACTTAAAATAACACAAAGGGTTAGCCTAGCTTAGCATAAAGACTGTAAGCAGGGGGAAACAGCTAACCTGGCTCTGTCCAAAGTTTAGAAATACAACTTTACCTTCCTGCTCGTCTCAGATGTTTTTCCTGACTTTTAATGGGTCACGACAGTTCCAGATCAGTGTATAATGACTGAATCAGCCAATCAAATACTTATTAAAGGGTAACTCATAGCAACAGATTAAAAAAGAATAAAAGAATTGTCAAAACTGAAGCAGCAGAGACTGAGATATCCTGACTTTTAGTTTCTAATATGGGTTGAACTCCAAAAACCTTCCAAATATGTATTTATTCTAGTTTTAAAAACAACCAAAAATCACAACCAATTATTTTTCTGACCCAAGGAGATCTTTTTTCACTCAATTACTGAAATTTTTGTTGAACTCAGATCAACATTTGACTATTTCCTCTTGGACTGCAACTAAGCATTATTTTCAAAGTTATTTTTTGTTGATTAATCATTTAGTTGTTTTGTCCATAAAATGTTAGAAAATTGCGAAAAATGTCTATCGGTGTTTCCCAAGGCCCAAAGCGACATCCTCAAATGTCTCATTTTGTCCAAACCCAAAATATTCACTTTTCAGAAGCTGAAATAAGAGAAATTTGACTTTTATTTCATAAAAAAAATTACTCAAACTGATTCTACAATTATCAAAATAGTTGGCAACTTATTTAATAATAGATTAATAATTGATTAATCAATTTAGAAATAGTTCAGTTCAGAAATAAGACTCCAACAACTGAAAAACTGGCCAGTTAACACATGTCTCATTTATTTGATCTGTGCACAAATCAAAATGTGAAAACAACAAATTATGTTTTTTAAGGAGAATAATGTTTGTAAAGAAATTGTCAAAGCACTCCCCCTAAAACCACAATTTTTTTAACACACACACATATAGATTTCTTTACATTCCTGCTTTGTAACATTAATCACACAAGGTATAAGATGTTTATTAGTGAGTTTTAGAGGTGCTGATTGTCTCTTTTTACTTTAGACACAGCCATGTTTTGCCCTGGATTCATGCTAAGCTAGGCTAACACAAATTGTAATCAGTAATTGTAATTGCATTTTGATTTGCTCCCATTTATAACTGGGATGGACCCATGATGAGCCCTCTCAGCTTTTAGTCTTCTTTGCATATTCTCGTTATTATTTATATTGTTTTGTTTATGTGCTTTAATGTGTGCTAAATAAATCAAATCAAAATAAGATTTTTTTTTTTTCAGATTTTTCAGATATATCATGATATGTCGGATATTTTGCTGAATCACATTAAATGATCAAACCACAGTATGCGTGGTTCAGACCTCTGCAAAACAAAAACTTTCATTATACTTTTCATTTGCAATTTCCTTGGAAAGACTGAATCAACACAACTTTGTAAACAACTAAACACAAACATGATCAAATTGTCAAAATACAGTTCCAGTGAAAATTAATAGGTGATATTAATAATTTCTCACCCAGCGCTGCTTTAGATGTGACTGTGGTGTGAATTACTGGGACTCAGTAGAGCAGCACAGGCTCAGAGACTCAGGATGTTTGTCTGTCTAACAAACATGCTGTAAGACATTCGGGTTGGGGAAACTAGTCACTTCCAGCTGGACGAGCAGGTTGTACTGACTGTGGTAGGACAGCAGCATGATCGGTGGCTACATTATACATACTGATTAACGTATGTCTTAGTTTTTTTGTGTCCTAACACCAGTTCTAACCTTCAGCAGCAGACTGAGCTGTAGTGCTGCTCCCAGAGAGAAAAAGAAGAAAGCAGAGGTTTTCTCGTCTAACTCCCTGTGAGCAGATGTCAGAGTTTATTAGCAGTATAGAGAACAATAGCAAGTACTGTGGAAGCACGCACGCCTATGAATAATATATGGAAATAAGGTTGGGAATCAGCAAAGTGTTCCTTTAAGCCATGATGAGAGCAGAGTTTAAAATAAAATGTGTTTTTTATTCAGGCCAAGCTGCGTCTGGAGATGGAGATGGAGCGTCTGCGTCAGACCCATTCCAAGGAGATCGAGAGCAAAGACGATGAGGTGGAAGAGATCAGACAGTCCTGCAGCAAGAAGGTAAGAAGGTTCTATACACGTATATGCACATATTTTAATACTGTTTTTTAAGTTTGCAATAGCTTCAGCTTTTTGTTCTACTTTTGTGATTTAATGAGTGGATGAATCAACAGGAACAGAAGCGGAAAAAAAGAGAAACAATAAGAGAAGAGAGAATGGAAACCTGACTTTTAATGGCTCCCGACAGGTCCAGATCAGTGTGTAATGACTGAATCAGCCAATCAAATACTTGTTAAAGGGCGATTCAATAGTGACAGATCGAAAAGAATAAAAGAATGGTCAAAATTGAAGCAGCAGAGACCGAGATATCCTGACTTTTATTTCTTAATATGGGTAGAGCTTCAAAAACCTTCCAAAAAGTACGTATGTATTCTAGTTTTCAGAACGACCAAAAATCACAACCAATTATTTTTCATGACTCATGGGGGTCTTTTTTATTTAATTGCTGATCTTTTCGTTGAACTCACATCAACATTTGACTATTTCCTCTAGGGCTACAACTAACAATTATTTTCATAGTCGATTAATCCGATTACTTTCTCAATTAATCAATAAGATATTTGGTCCAAAAAACGTTATAAAATTGCAGAAAATGTCGATCAGTGTTTCCCAAATCCCAGTGTGACGTCAAATGTCTTGTTTTGTCAACAGCCCAAAAAAAATTTACTGTCAGAGAGGAGTAAAGAAACCAGAAAATATTCACATTTAAGAAGCTGAAATCAGAGAATTTTGACCAACCAATTAATAATCGATAATCATTCAATCATTGCAGCTCTAATTTCCCTACATATAGCCGTCCTTGCATGAAAATTGCAGGTTTGCTTTTGGATTCATTCTTTCCAGACATTAGCAACACATGTCTTTAAAATCTTAGTTAGCTGCAGTTCAGACCAGTTTTATGGTCTATGTAGTTACAGTCGCTCTATAACCTCAACATTAGAGGGGCCTTTATTTGAAGTAAGCTTATGCTGGAGACAGGCTTTTATTTCTCAGCAGCCCTAATTATCATGTTTCACTGATTTGCTTTTGATGCTATTTGGTGTTAATACAAACTTAACACTTTGTCTTGTCTTGTTAAATTAATCCTAACTTACATTTCCACAGCACTAATCCCAACACTTTATCTTCTTTTAGAGAAATACAGTTTTCATTCACTTGTAATTTCTAATGCTTTCCACTTTGCCATGTAATTTGGGTTGCTGTTAAGCTATTACCAATGAAACTCAGCACGTCTGCAAATATATTTCACATTAAAAGCCTTCTGGCAGCTCAAAGGGCATGATCCTTTTCCTGAACTGCAGACTTTTAATTTGTAATATATATAGGAAGGGTTGAGTTAACAGATGGTAGCTCAAAAAAACCAAAAACAAAGGAGAACGATTGGAAATAATTAATGGATTAGATGTCCAGTGTGTATATTTAGGGAGATTTATTGGCAGAATATGTCAGAAATTGAAGATGTTATACAGTAGTGTATAATCAGCTGAAATATGTCTTTTTGTTACCTTAGAATTTGGGCTGGGTAATATATCAATGTTATCTTGATATTGTAATATTAGACTAGATATTGTCTTTTAAATATCTTTACATTGTGATATGGCATGTGTAATTGTTGTCTTCTCCTGTTTTTAAAGGCATCACAGAAAATTGATGTAATTTTCTATAATTTTCATTATATCCTAATTACTGATGATTACTGATGATTATTTATCAAAACTATTTGATTTTGTCCGTATCACCCAGCCCTACTTTATATTCTGCAGTTTAATCTGCAGCAAAATATCATATACTATAAGATTATTACTATTTGAGAATTTACAGTACTTTATGTGAGAGAAAATGTGTATATTAAAATGTATATAATGGCATAGCCAAAAAAAATCAAGCTATTATTTACAAGCCATCTTGTCCAGCCCAACTTAGAATGAGCCTTTTATATCTACAGAGGGCGCTGGTCCTCTTCCATGGTGGCCGCCATTTTGAACCACCATGTTTCTACAGTAACCCAGAACGGAAAAACCAAATACTGGCTCTGGATTCGGCCTTTCATGTTCTGCGCAGGTTTTGCGGCCACCGTAGGTTCTTCTTCACCAGGGGTCTGCAACCTGCGGCTCTCTTGCCCATCTCCAGTTGCTCCATGTAGCTTTTGACAGAAAATTACATGGAAATAAATAACAGTTATTAAACATTTTAATTTTCATTTATTATTGTTGTAGGTCTAAATTCATTCCAAGTTGTAAAAATGCGTAGCCCATTCATCATAATTATATTATTATATTAATTATTATTATTATTATTATTATTATTATTATTATCATTATCATTATTATTATGTTTGCCATATCAAAAAAAAAAAAAAAAAAAAAGAAAAGTCTCTGAGGAAAATATTAATAGTTGTGGCTCCAGACAGATTTTTAGTTTGTATCTTTGGCCAAAAATGGCTCTTTTGTGAGTAAAGGTTGCAGGTTGTCCCACACACATGAAAGGAAAGAGGGAGATGAGGTGTACTGTATGTGTACTGTATGTTATGTGTGGTTGGTTTTGTAATGAACCTTCTTCCTCTTAATTATTATTTTTCGCAAAAAGAATTAAATTAACACATGAATATACAGTGAATTTCCAGCTGTATATATAATTGCATTTGTTAGAATCAGATCCATCATGTAAATTATTTGACCTTTTCTTAATTCACTTTTGTTTACATATCAGCATAATGTCTCTCATTGGTGGCTTAACTGCCACATGATATCAGTGTGACGCAGTAGAGGAGTTTTTGTGTGTTCGTATATGTGTGGGTGTGTGGTTTGCTGTCTCAATCTGGGTGCATCTTTAGCCTTGTGCTATTAACTGCTAATGCTGTTTTGTATTTGTTTTGCTCTGCCAGTGCTGACTGCCCCATCACTGGCCTCCACCAGCGGAGCCCTCATTAGCCCACGCATAATTAGCTTTTTCTACACTTACACTAGCTGGGAGCGCTGCGTCTACACTGTCTCTCCCAGTGACATTTACATAGTGATGCATTATTTGATGATGAATTATGCTGATAAATAAGTGAAGGAAACTGCCCTACATTATTGTCTATTGTACTCATCATTAATATGTACAGGTCTTGTTAGCCTCAAAACAGAATGTTACTCATTTATATTTATTAAAGTTCACCTCCAGTTTTTTAAATTTTATTTTTATTATTTATTTTATATTTTAAACAATATAAAATGCTCTGCCAGAAGTAATAAATTGTGACTAACATGTTCTTTTTGTAAAGTAAGTTGAAATACCTTATTTAAAAGGCTTACATATAGCTCTACACCTCCACTTCATTTAGTATTCAAGGATTTATGAATATTCAAATAGTCCCCGCCCTCTCCACACTCCCAACCCCCACCCCTACCCCTAAGTAGCTGCACCTGGCTTCTACCTCGTTTTGCTAGATAATCACAGTAACTAGCTACATTTTGCTTCTCCTGTGGGCGGGGCATTGTCACTAATGATCGGGGTGGAAGTAACTAATTACAAATGTTCCACTTACTGTAATTAAGTGTTTTTTGTGTACGTGTACTTTTATGAGTAGATTTTCAAGTCTGTACTTTTACTTGTACTTAGGTATGTGACCATGTAATCTACTTAGTTACTTTCAAAATCATAGTTGAGTACTGAGTGCAATTTGAATTAATATCCAAACCTTTCATCTGCATTTTTGCAGATCACTAACAGGCCAATGAAAACAGTGACATGCAAAACAAACAAACAAACAGAAAACACTTCAGAAGCACAGGTTTGGAGTAAGGATATTAACGATTAATCATTAAACTGTTAAGAATTTAACTGATCAAATATGTATTATGGATATTCAGTCAATAGTCTGCCCCTCATTTGACATTTGTTAAATAAGGAAACCTAGGATTAGACTTAAAATAAGAAAGAATTACATGTGTTTTATATCTCATAAATTATTAGTGATTAATTGATTGTTGGCATTTTCAACTACTGGTGAAGGAAAATTCACAATATTTGCTTGTACTTGAGTTCAGAATTTCAATACTCTTTCCACCACTGCTTAATGATATATATAGCACCACTCCCTCGATTAATGGGATTGGTTCCTTGGGTTTATGACATCATATCTCCAGCCTGACTGAATCTATTTAGGCTGCCCTTGCTCACTGCAGTTCTAAACCAAGAATTGCTCAGACATGGTGTTTACTGCTTTTTTCACTCCTGATTCATCTTGTAACACATGAAAAACACACACACATGGACATGTGAAACAAGGTTAAAAACAGGATTTTCACTGGAGAGGGTCTTTAAGAATATGAAAATTTCAGCCACTGTAGACCAGACAGCATAAGAAATTGGTTTACTATTAAAGTAGATATATGTGTAGTTCTTGTCCTTCTGTCCAGTTTAAAAATGCTGATGTGAGTCAAACACAGCAAGGTCCACAGCAGTGTCTCTACAAGTGAGGCTTTCTTAACATTTAAGAAAAAAATAAGAAATAATCTAAATATAAATAATAAGATAATAACCCTTTAAGTTTATGACCCATTCTTAGTCTTTTGTCATGAAGTCAACAGTGCTGTATGTTAATAATTGTCATAGTTCAGCAGTCATATGTTCACTATTTTGTGTACTCCTGTGTACTCAGATAGAACTGTAAATTTACTAATTCCCCTGAATGTTTTTGTGTGTCTAGCTGAAGCAAATGGAAGTCCAGCTGGAAGAAGAGTATGATGAGAAGCAGAAGGTGCTGAAAGAGAAGAGAGAGCTGGAGTCAAAGCTTCTGTCAGCACAGGACAAGGTAACTACACTGTACACAGCAGTGGATGCCACTCCTGCTCAACCTATGACAGGACCTTAGGGCGTTTTCACAGCTGTAGTTTGCTTCATTTGCTGTGGACGAAAAGAAAAAATAAAAGAACATTGTTGCATTTTAGTTCTGGTGTGGTTCCTGTTAACATCAACTTTTTGCAAACAACTCAAAAAGAGGAAACATGCAGTTTTACAGACTGACAGGTGACTTGTTGATTGGACAGTTTTAGCGATTGTCATCCTGCACAGATGTAATGATCACCTGATGGATTTATTAGCAGTTTAGCCTTTGAAATCGTGCTAAAATCAAATCTTCTATCATAAAATCCTGTTGATTCGTTTGCTTTCACACCACAAACGAACTGCACCAGAGTGCGTTTAGAACCACACCGAGACCCACCTTTTCAGGTGGACTCAGTCCGTTTTTTTTTTTATTTGCACCAGGGTTCGATTGACAGCTGTCACACCAGCTCAAATGAACCACAATTAACAGACAAACGGACCATGATCCGTTTTAACCAGACCAAATGAGGCAGGTGTGAAAACGCCTTTAGATAGATGTGTTAAAAAAAAACAAAAAAAACCACCTCGGTGTGATTTCCTGCGGCGCCCTTCTAGACAGAAAAATTGTTCCAGATTAAAAGTTTCAACTGTACCAAAATTAGTGTGAAATAGTAAATAAAGAGACATTTATCTTCCTATTCTATTTATTTTCTGTAAATTTCCTCTGCGCTTTCATTCCCATTTAGTCTGTGCAGGGTTGAATTTTAACAGAATGTTAGTAATGTTATTTGGTCTAAAGCTACAGCACTACTGCTGCTGAGGTGTGTGGGTGGAGATGTGGGTGTTTTATATGATTGAAGTGAGTCATTTATACTGACTGAATCCTCCACAACATTTTATGTCTTATTTCCAAATAAATTTTCAGACTCACTATTATTCAACCAGACAATCATCTGATCTGTCCGAACAACTTCAACACTGGGAATATTGTTTTATATAAATTTGAGACGTTAGAAGTAGAGAAGTTATTAATATTTTCTGATGCTATTAAGTTTGTTTTCATCAGTATAATTAATACAGACACACAATACAACAGACGTGTTTGTAATAATGATTAGTTGTAGAATCCAAAACTTAACTCAGATGTATATAGCAGAATTGTAAGGATTTGGTGTTTAAATGGTTAAATTGATTGAGTCCATGACTATTATCTGATTCATCTGTTGAGTTGCTTCACCTCACTGTACCTGTTTCCCAGGTGAGAAGTGGTGACATAGAGACTGAAAAGCGTTTGAGGAAAGACCTGAAGAGAACCAAGGCTCTGCTCGCTGACGCCCAGATCATGTTAGACCACATAAAGAACAACGCACCCAGCAAGAGGGAGATCGCCCAGCTCAAGAACCAGGTACAGCCATCAACACACCATTGTGTGTGCACTCACTGTTCGACTTACAGTACAAAGATAAAGTAGAATTTAAAGTCTAGACAGATACAGTAGGACAGCTTTAAAGTTGGGAAAGGCCATGCTAGAGACATTTGACCAGCCGCATAACAGCGAACATTATACTCACATGTTACTATGGATGGATTACTGACACAAGTCTTGGGGCCCCAGGGCCAGATCCTCTTTCTGAAGAAACAGCTAAACTGACTAACTACTGTTGGAAAGTCAATCAAAAAACTAAAAACAGATGCAAAGGACTACAAAAAAACAAAAAACCACAAAGAGAAGCAGAACAAAAACAACAACAAAGATGACTACAAAGTGTATATAAACTACAGTCAGAAGCCAGATGACTACAAAGATGTAAAACAACTGCAAAGAGAGGTGAAATAACAAGAAAGAGAAGCAAAACAACCACAGAAAGGCAAGAGTACAAAGATGTAAAATAACTAAAAAACAGAAGCAACATGACTACAAAAACACCCAAATCATTTCCAAAAGAGGCAAAAATGATGCATCGACAATTACAAAGAAAAACAGAATGAGTACAAAGAGTGGCAGGATGACTATATAAATTAAACAACTTAAAAGAGTGACAATATGACTACAAAGAGGCACAAAACAACTACAAAGAGAGGCAAAATGACTAGAAAGAATTTTAAAACAACTGTAAAGAGAGGCAAGATGCCTATAAAGATGTGAAACAGCTAAAGAGAGAGGCCAGATGTAGAACAACTACAAAGAGGTGAAATGACCAGAAAAAGATGGAGAATAACTACAAAGAAGTGCAAGATGACTACAGAAAGACACAAATCAACTACAAAAAGGGGCAAGATGATTCTCAAGATGGAAAATAATTACAAAGTGGGGAAGATGACTACAAAGAGAAGCAAAATGACTAGAAATAGATGCAAAATAACGATAAAGAGAGGCAATATGACTACAGAGATGTAGAACATCTACAGACAGAGGGAACATGACTATAAAAAGACAAATCAACTACAAAACAGGCAATATGATTCTGAAGATGTAAAACATCTACAAAAAGTGTCTCATTGTGTCTCTTGTCTCTTTCAGTCGTGGTGTTTTGAATAAATTCTGGCTCCCAGCATTTTTGACTTGTGACCCCTCATAGCAGAGCAATTACTTCTCACAACTCTGCTCCACAGGTTGCAGCTGTGAGAAGTTAAACCAAGAAATGATGTTCTCTTCTCAGATTGCCTTTTTTGAAAAGGTTCAGTCTATAGAAAATAGTCATCGATCCTCCATGCATGTAAAGAGAACTATCACAGCATCACTTTGATCCTGAGCAAAAATGTTATAAGTTTTCTAGAGGTTAAAGGAGCATCTTTAGCCTTTAATTTTTGAGTGAATTTATTAACGTTTACTGCCAGTAGACATCACAATAATGATATGCTGAGAATTTGTGTGATTTATGAGTACAAATTTTGATGCAAAAGTCATTTATGCCTCTTGTGTCTTGTAAGGACGGCCTCAATTTGCAAAACTCTGGTCTAGAGTACAGAATAACTGTATATCCTTTGAAAAAAATCCAAGAACTACTGTTGCATTCAGCACTTTGGACTGGGACCAGAATGATCTGATAGTCCAGTGACTGTGTATGTAATTGACTGACTTTAAAAAGTACATTTGGTTACTCTGACGTTACTGAACTGATACATTTTCCTCATTATCGTGTTCCAGCTGGAGGAGTCCGAGTTCACCTGTGCGGCTGCAGTCAAAGCTCGTAAGTCCATGGAGGTGGAGATTGAAGATCTGCATGTTCAGATGGAGGACATCTCCAAAACAAAACAGGCGGTGAGTACGGCTCTCTGCATCCTCCTCTCCGCCTTTAAAAGCAGCATTTCTAACAAGTTTCCTGCAGTGAGACAAGCACAGGTGGCAGATTTGATCAAGTTGACGATTAAGTTTACTGCATATCGTTGTCGAATAGGAGGAAAAAGCTAAAGCTGTCACAACATTTGGCAATGTTAATCAGTGGTGATCACTTAGGTTGTGTTTTTTGAGGCTTTTATAAGGCTGCACCATCTGTGGTGGTAGCTGGGCAGCAGCAGATATGTCAAATCCTTGCCTTTAGCCAGAGATAAGGGGTTAGAGGACACAGCTGTTCCCTCAGAGCTCATCCTCCGTCCCTCTATTACTCCCTCTGTTCTACATTTTCTGCTTCTTTTACCATAGTTTCCAGTTCTATAGGGAAGATCTCTCTTATTTCTCTTCAAAAACACACACCTGTCTTTATTCCCGTCTGTACCTGTTTCTTTACATCTTTAGTTTTTATTTCTTTTTTCTTTTCTTCCTATCTCAGCCTCTCCTAATCTTTTTTGACCTTTATATTTTTCTGTCCTTTTGGCATGACTTTTCTCACTTTACGTCCTGTTCCCATGGCAATCTGGTTCCACGTGTCGGTCAGACTGCCTTTTCTCCTTATTTGCTCCCACAGTTCTCCTGCCACTCATTTGCCCTCAGTCTTTCTCTGTATCAGTAGGGTTTAATCTTCCTCCTGCGTTCTCTCCTGCCTGTTAAAGAGAAATGACTGACTGTTGAGACCGGTTTTAACACATTGTGGAACCTAATTTAAATACGACATGGCACCTTGAAAACTCTGACTGGGTATTTTAGAAAGGTGAGTATTATGTCCACAGTCAGTGAAGGGTAAAGATAATTGAGTTGACACAGCTGCAGGTCAGGAGCAGATGCTAGGAGAAGAGGAATGGATGGACAGATAGAGGAGGATGTCTGGATGACTTTTGTGTTCCCTCAACTTCATTTGTTTTTCTTTTTTTTTTTTCTTTTACCCTCTAAACAGAAAGAGGCAGGAATGAGGATGCATATGCTCACTGGAAATGTGAAAATGTTTCTGTCAGCTCTTTTCCTAAAGTATTTCTGTCTTTTAAATGAACTGCGGAACCTCTTTGGAATAGTAATAGTGAACTGATGAGCAGCACTGTGGAGGCTGCAGTGTACCAACAGGATTACAGTGAAATGCTGCATTCAAAATTCAAATATAAGAGAGAATAATAATGCCAATTATTATCTAGCTGGCAAATGTTTTGATACTGTTTTCTTATTCTATCTTTAAATAATGATGCAGTGTTTTTTTGATGTAATAGTAAAATTGACCTATCACATTGCTTTTCTCATCGACTTGTCAAGCTTTTCAGTCTGGCGTTGCACATATGTAGTTCACAGTGATCACAGATTTACCACTCAAAGTTAGCAGCAGTATGTTTTTTTAAACAGTTGGACCTTGATTTCATGCTAATGCAGCATCTTGTTTTTCACATGGCGACCAGGCTGAGGCTGTATTATGGTGTAGTTAGTCCCGATGTTATAATATTATAAGAAATAAAAATAGTACACAGTGAATGCTATTATTATAAGGAACAAGAAACATGTTACCTTTCAGCTGAAGGTAGAGCTGCCAGTCATTAATTTATTATTAAATGTATCACCAACTATTGATAATTAATTAATAAGTTCAAGTAACATTTTAAGAAAAAAAGTGAAAGTTCTCTGATTCCAGCTGCAAATACTTCCTGGTTTCTTTCCTCCTTTATAACAGTAAACTGAATATTTTTTAGGACATCATTTCCGGCTTTGGAAACTCTGACATTTTATGGATCAAGCAACTAACCAATGAATCGAGAAAATTATTGACAGATTTATTGATGATGAAAATAATCATTAGTTGCAGCCCTAGCTGAAGGAGTGAGGTTTGGAGGTAAATATGGATCTAAGTAAACTCAAGCTATACAGCCCAGCTCCTCATTTTAAATTTTAGGCTTCTCTGTTCATCAGCACCAGTATCAGCTGCTCTGTGGAGTGTCCCTGTCAACCAACAAAAGATGTTTACATTCTGTGTTACTCACCAACATTAACTCCAACAAAGGTGTTATATTTTTCCATCCTCCCAAAGATTTGCAAAGCTGTTTTTTGTAAATATTTCAAATGTAGAATTGTTTATCTTCATGTTTACTAGCCTGCAGCCCTCCTCCCTGCCCATGTTGGCACATTGCTGAACATCCTGATGTGTAACTGCCACCTGTTGATCAGTGTAATAGTGTGAAAACACTGTCTGTTGTATCATCTGCATGCACAGGTACATGTGCATCCTCATGCACACGCATGAAGCAAACAAAACAGGGACCAACTCATCAAAACACTGCTTCATAGTGTGACTAGAGGTCAAAAACTCCACAGGGATCATTGAAGTAGGCACTGGTCGCCCACTTCCATCCTAAGAAAGTGAAGCAGCATTTGGTCCTGTATTCTTGTGTTTGGCCCCCAAGTTTAGAGAAGTACTCCAGTATTCTACTGTAGAAAAATACAGACCTTGAAAAGTAAATGCAGCGTAGCTATCTGCAAAGCAGCATTCTTTGGAAAAATCTGTATTTTTACCTTGCAGAACACAGTAGTTGCTGGTCTACAGTTGCCTTGATCTGTTAGATTGTGTTATTACTTCTGCGTTTTATATGTTTGGTTCAGATTCACAGCCACACAATAACTCTCCTGTGTTCTGCAAGGTAAAATATTTATGTTATGTACTTGGAGGAGAATAACAGGTGAACTCTGCAGCAAGAGTCCTAGTGAAAACTAGAGGAGGTCTCTCAGTAGAGTGCAGATCCCCATCAAGCAACAGATGGTGGAGCACCTACTGCAATGCCACTACAACTGCCAGATGAAACCAGTGGAGATTTGCAAAGTTCTGTCAAATTTAACATGTCCTCCACATATGTTGTCCTGAGCTGAAACAAGATTTCAAACTGAAGCAGATGATCACTTGCGGCCTCTAGTGGTCGGTTAAGAAGAGTGAGAAGTCAGCTGTAAATGTTCGTATAAAACAGAGCAGTCAAAAAATAGAATTACTGTCTCACAGTTGTTTGTCTCCACCAACCAGTCAAGTTACAGTTTACATCCATGTCTGTCCACACTCATGTAATGTCTGTAGTGAAGACTGAAAGAATTTAATATGGAACTTACCACTATATTGACCTGTAACTGTGAAGGAGTTTAATAAAAGGTATTTGGTGTAGTTTTGGCAAAATCAAAGTTCTCACTATACATGTGTGATTCCAGTAAATAATGTCCAGGTAGAAACATGCTGTCTTCACTTAGAGACTATTTTACAGAGGAGGACAGAGGACTGATAGAGAGCTGAACATTATGATGTCACAGTGAAGTTGACCTTTGACCTTTTGGACATAAAATGTCATCACCTCCTCATTTTATCCTATCAGATGTATGTAATTTTGTCACAATTACCACATGAATTCTTGACTTATGGCCAAAAATGTGTTTCATGAGGTCACTGTGACCTTTAACCTCCAAAATCTAATCAGTTCATCTTTGAGTCCAAGTTGACATTTGTGCACATAAAGTTTGAAGAAATTCCCTCAAGCCATTCTTGAGATATTGCGTTCACAAGAATGGGATGACCTGAAACCAAAATATCTGTGGCCATGGCTGTTGCCGGTGTGGAGTCATAAAAAAAAAAGTTTTTCAAGAATTCTGAATCTTGGAGATCCTTCAGCATACAGTCATGAATGTGCACAAAAAAAAAATAGGCTACTCGGTCCCGTAGTATTTGAAATTAGCTCCAGAAAAGATATAGGGTTGTTGATCACACACGCACACAAACACTCACTCACACACACTCACACACACATAAAAGCAATGTCATGATTCCCTGGTGGGAATAATAATAACAGCACGGGTCAAATAGATATAAAAAAAGATGAAAAATAAATTTAAATAAAAAATAAATTAGTTGAATATAATATAAAACTATACTAACACAAAGCCTCTATAAAATGTGAAATGCAGCATGTGGAAAAGGAATCCAGTAGAGATAAGATGAATGTGTCAGCAGCTGTTTGTTTTGAAATGGTGTCTTTGAGGACGACCTCTGCAGCACACACACAGCCTGCTGGGAAAGTAAAAGACTCGGAGAACTGATGACAGAAATGGTTATTGCATAAATGGAGGGTTTTTTGATGCAGCCCCGGCCACATCATACACTGCAATTCAACAAAGATAAAATCATGCAAATAACATTTCTTTTCAGATGGCCCGGCGTTTTTGCCATTCTCCCGCCGTTCTATCGCCATAATTGCAGTGTTTTGAGAAAATTGTCTCGCATGTTTTCGACAGCTTTATTTTTCCACAGAGAGCTGTGGCAATCTCAGAGGGGAAAAAAAGGAAAAACAAAGAGCCAGGCCACGTAATTGGGTTGAGATTGCACCGACAGCCTATTGTTAAATGTGCTAAATGAAAGTTTGATGCTGTCGACTGTCGCGTCTTTTTTGTTGGGTTTTTTTTTTCCAAACATCCGTCACAATATTTCCTTTACTTTGCAGAGCTGGAGCTGCTTTCAAAGCTTTTATCAGCCCTCAGTGAGGCCAACGGTGCATCTAAAAAAGGAAAGTGTGATATGTAAATGAATTTGCCCCAGATTCCACATGGATATTTTTAGTTACTGAAGTACACCTTGGTACATCTCCGCAGCGGGTGGTATTAATAAAAATAGATGAGGAATAAATAAGTCTTAATCCAAATCCTCACTTTGAAGCCGTCTTTTGATTCAATGATTTGGCTTCATTGGACCGTTTCTGAAGAAGATGGATGCAACAGTGTCAGCTCAGCCTGTCCCTGACTCCTCTCATCTGCTTGCTACGTGCAAATGGATTCATTAGCCTTTTCACATAGTCACATTAGTCATAATTTATTAATCCATAGCCCTGCCCCAACCTCTCTGCCTCTTTTGTATATTATCGCAGTCATTACAGAAATAGGATTACTTCAGCGCAGTCCCTCCCCTCAACCGAAGGTATGAGGCACTCTCTGCTAGCTTTTAGCCTCTAATTGGATATCTTGGTTATGACTGGGACCTGAAATGACCCCTGTTGGTCCGTGTGATCAGAAATGGGCTGTGTAAGAGCTAATAAGGGCTCTTCTCAGAGGGAAACCTCCGCTGTGCACAGAGTGACACAAAGTCAAAGCACAGACTCAGACTTTGACCATTTAGTCACATTTTTTAACTGTTTATGCAGATGGTGCAAGGAAAACATATATGTGTTTAATATATTCTTGAGAAATGGCACAGAATTATATTTTGATATTTATTCTGGAAAATATATTTTTAAAGATCAAACTCTTGGCTCTTAAACCAATGGGCCAGCCTCCTTGAGATTACATTTTTTTATTAAATGTTGACAGTTCTGTCAGATGGGAAATCTGACTGAGCTGATGTCCTACGGGTTTACAAAATGTTCCATTTATTCCACTTCACGGTATAGTCATAATGAGCAGCCATTTTATTTTTTAAAGTGTCTCAGAGTTCTCTTAATGCTAATCAAAATACACATTTTTAAACCACAATTCTTATTTATCTTTGATTTAGAAGGACTACAGAGTTGACATGTGATGGTCGACCCTCCCTCATCCTCCCCTCACCCTGTGATCATCAAAATAATGGAAAATATACGCACATAGTCATAACCCAAAACTGACAAAGACTGGTTTGCAAGTTTAATTTTCTGCTTCATGAGCCACAGTTAACATATCAATTGATCTATCTGTTATAATAATGTAGTAATATCTTGTTAGATCTTCTATTCTATGTTATTACACTGCTTTGTGGATGACTCCATTCTTTTTTCGTTAATTCTGACATTACACAGTTATTTCTGGATAGGAGACACAGTTGGACACAGTTCGATCAGATTCAAAATCATTGTTAATCAGTATTTGACTTATTATTGTTTTTGATTCAGCCATGTAAAAAGCAGGAATATGTACAGTAAGCACATCAAGTTGTAATACTTTTATTAACCAAACTGAAACTGACATACACAACAACACATTAGTATTATTTATGTGCTTTGGTAATACATGCACAGATGTGTTCTATCATCTGTGACTTCAAACTGTACATGCAGCGTCACAACTGTAAATCAGAGCCACTTCCAGTCTGCTTTATTCTGAGCTGTAGATGTTGTGACTCTAGCAGCTCTTCTTTTCTAATCTGGTAGGCAGCGATCAATTCTGTAGTTTGTGTCTCTTCAGCAGACTGCTACCTGCCTGGCTACAAAAAGCTTTTGTGCTGCTGCATGATGAATACATATGTCACACTCACACACTCACATCTTCTACTTAAAGAGCACCTGCTTTATACTGTTGTATTCTACTACAACTTGGGCAACAATACAAAAGCATTTTATGGAAACAGTCGAGTGGAAGCACTGCTGGGTCTTTCTGTTGGTCACACACAGGTGCTCTTGGAATACTTCAGGTATTTTGTGCTTATTCCTCTAGTGAATGGCTCATTGCATCAGTGAAAGAGTCTCAGTAAAAAATCCAAAATGTATCTTTCAAAAGCAATCTGGGGCACACTGTAGGGTTTGTACAAAATTAAAATGCTTTTATTTTACATGGCAAAGAGTGACCAACACATATCAACCAAAACAGGTCTTCATCAGGGTCAGTCAGGAGTAACATGCACACATGTGCTGTGTCACACTAATGAGTTGAATGGGAGGGTGGTTCCATTTTTATTTTTTTATTTTTTTATTTTTTTCACCTTTTTCTCTTGAACTCTTTTCTATTTTGATGATGTTTCACTTCCTTGGTGTTTGACCAATAGGCTTGCACCTTGACAGGGAACTACCTTCCCATTCAACTCATTAGTGTAACACAGCATAGGCATGCAAGTTACTCCTGATTGACCCTAATGAGGCTTTGTGTTGGTTAATATGCACATTTTTAACACTTATTAAAAATGTGCAATATGTAATAAAAAATAAAATAAAATAAAGAAAAAAATTCTGTACAAACCCTACAGTGTACCTTAGATTGCTTGAAGAAGAATAAGCTCAAAAGCATTTTATTTGCTGAACAAAATGTTTTATTGTGGATTTTTTCCCTCCCTCTAAATAAAGTTTTTGGTGGGAGAGGCAGCTACTAGTCTTTGTCTCCTTTTGTCTGACACAGTGACAACACAGCTGCGTTTATCCAATTACAAATGTCCTGTATTTGCTTTCTGTCCATCAGCTGGAGGAGCAGTTGAGTCGTCTGCAGAGGGAGAAGAACGATCTGCAGTCCAGGATGGAGGAGGACCAGGAGGACCTCAATGAGCTGATGAAGAAACACAAGGCTGCTGTGGCTCAGGTCTGCTCCTCTCTTCTCTCTCTGTCTCATACAGACTCATACAGGAGTGTATCCACAATGCTGCTAGAGGTCAAAAACTCTGATACACAACTAGTGCAGGATTTATCAAAACTACGCCTAATGAATCATCCATCAGGTAACAGATGGATGACACTGGCTGGCATATGAGCAGAAGAGGTAAAAATACACACAGTAAAAGTATAGATACGTTATTAAAAAAATACTGATTCAATTTCTTTACTCAAGCAAAAGTGTAAAAGTATAGACTGTGAAATGTCCTCAAAGTATAAAAGTAAAAAGTTGTCCTCTGAAGGACATTTCTACTGACTGTCTCTGTGTAAAGCTAACTGAAGCTCATCTTGTCTCTACGGTTGAGTCTTCCTCTCTTTCTGTCTCATCTTTTTACGTTATTTTTTTCTTGTTACATTTTTGGTTTGTTATGTCTTTTATCACGTTTTGTCTTGTGTCTTTTACATCGTTTTCATCTAGTTATGTCTTTTTCATCGTTGTTTTCCTCATGTTACATCACTGGCCACTTTTTGTGTCTTTTACATCATCCTTGTCTTGTTACATGATGTCACTGTATGTTTTTGTGTTGTTGTCTTATGATGTCATTTTTGTCATTTTTTATGTATTGTTAAATTGTTTTCTTCTCATGTCTTTTACTTGATTTTCGTCTTATGTATTGTCATTTTTGTCTTCATACGTCTTAGTCGTTTTTGTCTGATGTCATTTCCATCTAACATATTTTACGCATTTTTAATATTTTAACATTGTTTTCTTCTTGCTATGTCTTTTACTTAATTTTCATCTCATTTATTGTCATGTCATTTTTGTCTTGTTACATCTTCAATGTCATTTTCATCGTCGTATGTCTTGTTATGTCGCTTTTGACTTGTTATGCCTTTAATGTTGTTTTTATCTTGTTGCATTTTTTTTATGTTGTTTTCATCTCGCATTAAAACTAAAGCAACAAACCTGTTTTGAAAATGTAAGGAGTAGAAAGTATAGATATTTGTGTAAAAATGTAGGGAGTAAAAGTAAAAGTTGTCAGAAGTATAATACTCAAGTAAAGTACAAATACCTGAAAAATCTTCTTTCCTATAGTATTTGTACTTACTATTTTCGCATATGAGAAACAAATGTGCTGAATATGTTGTTGTAATGTTCCACATTTCATGTCATGTCTCCCACCATATCATGTCAAAAGGCAATTACACGTTAATTTGTAAGCAGTAAAATCTCCAGCTTTAGCTTTACATTGAATTGTTTTAACGCCATCGTCCCCGCCAATTGAGTCATTTCTGCAGTGATATTCGACGAGCTCCGAGTGCCCCCCCATTAGTATTAATGTAGCTATATATGCAGATGAGCAGCAAGTGGAAATGAAAGTGGAGTAAAAGTGCTTCCTTTCCACCGTTGATGAATGATGAGTGATCTGCCTCCACTGGCTCCAAATGAATCCATCCTTCTTGTCTAAATTGAGGCAGCTGAATTCCCGGTGGGACTCGCTGTAGCAGAGTGCTTCATCTACTGTGAAAAAAGCACTCGTCTCAAATATTCCACACAGGTCACTTTGAAATGAGATTTATGGATATGCTTTCACCAGACTAAAAAAAAATCTTCCCATCAGATTTAGTTGTCTAGGTAATGTCACTGTGATGTCATCATGTTTCACTCAGTCTTGTCTGTATTTTGGATTGTTTTGGCGTTTGATGGATTCAGATTCAGTTTTTAGGATTTTGACTGTACACGCAGGTATGGTCTGCATGCTGCAGTATCATCTTGCGCACTTACTTCACTTCTCTCCTGTGTGTTTGTGCTTTCAGTCAGCCCAGAACCTGGCTCAGATCAGTGACCTCCAGGCCCAGCTGGAGGAGGCCCTCAAGGAGAAACAGGAGATTCAGGAAAAGGTAGATACTGACTTTAGAAAACAGCATTTTTTTTTAGTTCTACTAAAATATGTTACTGGTCATCCTTGTATTAGTGAGTAGCCATGCTCCCAGCCAAACCCAACTGATTTAGGTTTATTTCCAAATTAACATCAATTATAATTATTTCCATTCTTCTAACCTTTACCTTTGGTAAATGTCTCTTATAGGGCTGCAACTAACCATTATTTTCATTGTTGATTAATTTGTCAATCATTTTTTCAATTAATTGACTAATTAATCCTATCAATTGAAAAACAGGTCCAAACAACATGTTTTGACCTATTTTTCAAGCAGTTTCTGTAAAGATTATTTTCATTATCGATCAGTCTGTTCGATCATTTTCTGCATGTTTGGTCCATAAAATGGTGAAAAATGTTGATCAGTGTTTGTCAGAGTCCAAGATGACGTCCTCAAATGTCTTGTTTTGTCCATAACCCAAAGATATTCAGTTTACTGTCAGAGAGGAGTAAAGAAAGCAGAAAATATTCACATTTGAGAAGCTGAAATCAGATTTTTTTCTTAAAAAAATTACTCATGCCAGTTAATTGATTATCAAATAGTTGCATATTAATTTAGTAATTCATTAAAAATTGAATCATTGCAGCTCTAGTCTCCTATCTAATATGACCTCACCGTGTTTTCTCTCAACAACTCAACAGTGTGGGCTTTTTTCCAACAAATTCAATATTATTTCAGAACAAAAGACTCATAGTGTTACATATATCAGTCATGTGAAGACAATTATTAAAATCTGTTTTTTTGTTTGTTTGTTTTTTTTTTTGTAGCAGGGTTGTTAAACTTTTTAACTTTACTTCTACTTTAGTATCTTAGTACGTTTTACTTTACTCTTTTTACTTTAGTACTTTACTTTGTACTTTTACTTTACTTAGTACATTTTACGTCACTATTATGTTACTACCTTACTTAGCGCTTTTAACTTAAGTACTAAGGTAAAAGTAGTAATGTAATAATGCAGAAAACACTAACAGAAGATGCACCAGAATGTTTTGTTTACATGTTAAACTTACACCCCCAGAGCCCCCAGCAGGAGACTGGTTTTACGAACATGTCACCTTTTTCACCTCTTGTGAGTTTGCAGGTCTGAACATAATTATAACAGAAATTAAACAGTAACCATCTTTTTTCATAAAAGAAATTCCATTAATGCCAATCATCTGCTGTTCCCAGTGTCTTAAATGTGCAGAGTTACCAAATAATGTTTTGACTGACAATCTGAATATGTTTTTGGGGGAGATGGGCATCTTTTCATGGTTTTCTGCATATTAATTGATAATTAGATATAATAATAAACTTATTTTTGCCTAAAACCTAGATTAGAAATTAGAGACACGATGGCTGTGTGACAGCTTCAGTCTCCTCCGCTGACACACACGAGTTTCTAGAGTTTCCTCTCCTGCCGTGTCCACTGAAGAATTGCATTTGCAAACTTGCATGAATGTGCAGCGCTGCCTCAGCCCATCTCCTTTGCCTTCACACTGGTCTCTTGACAAATACAACCGCTGATGTAATTGATGTGTCATTCAAGTAGGATTGGCGCTGGCAATATGTGACACAGATGGCCAACTTGGTTTCCCAACTCAGCCAAGTAATAATGCTGAACATGTTAGTGCTGTCATCCTCGTAATGACTGCTGCTGCATGCATCTTTTTCTCCGTCAGACACAGCTGTACCTGACAAATCTAGAGGAGGGGGAGATGAGACCAGAATGAGAACAAGGGATATGTTGCCTTAGTATGACCTGAGTCCCGCAGTCTTCCATGCAATGATACCATCTGAGACCTCAGTTTCAGAGTTGTTATCTCCACTGTGAGACAGAGAAAGACACAATCCTGCAACTTCTTTTAAGCTAGAAAAACATCAACCACCCCTCCCCTAACATTTCTATTCCCTACCTGTCTCACAGGTTGCCTGTGTTTTATAATAGTACTTTGAGGAATATAAAAACTTCCTTTCTACAATATCAGGTTTTCTATTTTATAACCTTTGCTCCATTTCCTAATGCATCAGTTTTTGATTTTGTCTTAAATGATTGATTTTGGAAAAATAGTTTATTCTCTCTTTCCAAGTGAGACAGAAAGATCAACTAAGCTCTTATGTCTGTGTATTTAAAGACTACTTTGGATTATTTAATGTGTGGTTGTATGAGGTACTTTTCAGTGGTCAGAGTATTACCTACAGTAGATGGCGGTCGACATGCCCCCAGTTTATTGAAGCAACAGGCATACCCATGTAGAAAGCTAAGTAATGTACTGCTGTGGACAGTCAGCAGCAAAATGTATTTTAGACACCTAAAAAAATCAAAATCAGTTTATGTGTACGCTATATTTAGAATCTTGTCATCAGACAGCCTTTTCTGACTGGAAACTGCTGTTATATAAGCCCAACAAAAGCACCCAAACTCCATAGCAAAAATCAGTCATTTTCCCCCACACAGGAGTAGCTGTCCACTAACATGATCTGTTACTTTATTTGTGTTATTGTGTGACTTCTGTGTTTTAAATGGTCAGTTCGGTTTCACCAAAGTCACACAATAACACAAACAAACTAACCAACCGAGGCAGCAAAGCACCAGCAAACTCCCATGTCCTGGAGTTTGTAACAAAAGTTTCCTGTCGGAGAACGTAGTCTGTCAGCAAGCTTAAGTGGTGAGAATACTGCAAATATAAGATAGACATAAACTACTATAGATTTTTTTACTGTTTTATCATTCAACCAAACTGATCAAATGAATACTCAAGGACTCTTGTGCTGTAATATGCTGGGCAAGTGCAGTAAATACGTATGCATAATTTCATTTTCCTCTTTTGAAACAATAATTGTCTCAGTTTTTCCCTACTGTTGGAGGAAATTTTGGTTCACCAAAAATGAATGTCAGAGCTGTTGCTATATCAACAACTATATTTACAGTTGGGTGTCTTCTGCGTAGCGATGGAAATAGATGCAGAGCTTAGAAATGCTGACAGCTGTGACATAAAAAATGAAAAGTAGTGGACCCAGGACAAAGCCTTGCAGTACTCCATCTGGAATTTCTACTCTGATGAGAACCTTCAAATTGAGACACAGAAACTGAATTTTTTGTTGTTGTTGTGTGTTTGTGTCCTAGATGCAAGCCCTCCAAAGCCAGCTGGAGTTCCAGGAGCAGTCCATGGTGGACAAATCCCTTGTCAGCCGGCAGGAGGCTAAGATCCGTGAACTGGAGTCCAAGCTGGAGTTTGAGAAAACCCAGGTCAAACGCCTGGAGGTGAGAGCTACAGACAGGTGGTGGAGCGCTGGTGGTGCTGGTGGTGGTTGTAGGCTTCTGGGAGATGAAGCTCCAGTATGTATGTGGAAGACATAGACAGAGGTTGGTCGGAGGGTGGGGCTGTGATGATAACCGCATTACCGCAGTCATGTGGGTTGAGCTCATTACAGTCATCACCACAAATTTTATTTTGAAGAGTCAAAATAACAACATACTAACAACAGCTACTGTTCTCAACATGGGAAAATTGATAAAAAACTACACAAGACATTAACTGTCAGATTTATCATGGATTTATTTTACCACGTCTCCAAGAAGACTCAGCACTTCAAGGCTGTATCACAAAGCTTCTGAAAGGGATATGATTGCATCTGACCACTGCTCTCTAAGTTCAAGTTATTTGAACGTTGACCTCGTTTGCCACTGACCTTTCAAAACACAACCAATTACAGCTGTACGTGAGGATGCAGGAGAGAGCATAGATGTGTGGAAGTGACACAAGCAGAGCAGGGAGAAACTGATGGTTGAGTCTTTAAGGGAACCCCAGACCTGCAGAAGATCTTGCGAGAGTGAACATTTTAAAGTTTGTGCAATGTTGCAATGAAGGAACAACATACACAAATCAAGGGTTCCCTTCCAGACACAACCAAAGACAAGTGTTTCAGGGTTCCCCAAACTCTATAACACAACATTAAAAACAGAGCACAATCTCACTGGTAAACTTGATGCACGACAAAATGTAAATAGTCAGATTGGGCTATAAGATGTGTGAACCATATAGTTAATGAACTTAGCTAAAGGTGCCTAAAGGTAGCTCAGCTGTTTGTACACCATGCAGACAGGACATAGCAGCTGTAGCGCTGTGCTTTGCCTCTCTGCGCCCTGCTTCACGGGGAGCCTGGGACAAGTTTTTTATTATATAAGGGCCCCTTTAGTGTTAAGTTTAAGGTTCTGCTCCACTGTGAATAGCATTATCACTTGCCTGCTGCTTGCTCTCTGTGACTTGCACACCGCACACACTTACGTTACGTATTCCTTAAAGGAGCTATGCTACACTACGCTACTGACAGTACTCTTCAAAAAAGTCCAATTATTACGTAATTAAAAAAAATACCATCCTGCGGTAATATGTTGCTTTATCACCGTGGTAAGAAAAAATCTCACACCATCACAGCCCTTTGGGAGGGTGAAATGTGCTGCGGGAGTCAGAGATTAACTGCAGAAACAGAACAGAAAAACTCATGATGAACTGAACATGAACATTTACTGTAGCTCCATGAAACTTCGATCACTGCCAGTTAGACTGAACCATCCCTGCTTTACTTCGTCCTCTAGCTTGTGTTGCTCTGACTTGACAATATCATTTTTTTTCTGTCATTTTCAAATTACTTTCAGATTTTGCCTGAGACAAAAAGCGCAAGTGAAGGATAAAGGTTACCATCTGCATGCTCCCAGGGAGAAATTGAAATCCTCTCGCCCAATGATAAAATGACCCTGCGCTCAATTTTGCCGGCTTAGTTTAGTAATTACTAGCTGTGCATGTGCTCACCGCCAGGGACACTCCCTCTGCTCTTTCCCCTCCAAAGTCAAAATAAATCTATTTATTTAGTAGTGATTTTATGAAAGATAGCTGGATTTCTAGCCTGTGGTGAAATATGCATAGTTTGGAAAGTATACACAAGTGTTGACTCATTCTGCCTTTTGGATTGTTTTTTATGACTTCTCACCAGCATTGAAAAACTGCAGTGAGTGAATATTTCAGGTTAGCTGAGTATTACAACTCATCAAATCTGGAGGTAGCAGAGCTCAATCAATAGAGTTATGAGGAGGCAGAGTACAACACCCACTCACTATGTGAAATATGGACAGGGCCGGCTCCGGCTAATGCAGGAGCTCCCTCACTGATAAACTGTGCTGCTGGCACTGATGCACTGGCTGAATACAGAGTCGCTGCGCATTTAAGAGACTCATGCAGGAGTCACCTGTTAAAACACTGCTGATGACAGACATGTGATGAAAGTCTGCTGCACCACTCTAGTGCATTATTGATACAAGCAAGCTCATCAATAGTTAATATTGTTTTCTGACTGGGTTCTGTGGAGAAGTGTTAGACATATTCATACTTATTCCAGTGCCTTCTTAGAATGTATTGAGTTTTTTTAAAATGTGATCTGATTCTCATCAGCTGCAGTACTGAAGTTTGAACCAGGGATTGATCTTTGCACAGTTTTGAGGGCCAAAGTGATAGTGATACTGTATATTGATGGAGGGCTCAAGATAAGGCATTGTCAGTCAGCTGGACCACCACTTTTGATCAAAGCAGAGCCCTGCACAGGCAAAAAAATCCAACCTAGCCCAGCCCTGGCCCATGGTGTTCAAGCCTGACCATGGCCTGAGACCCACACCAATATTACTTTAAAGGAACAAGTCACCCCAAAATCAAAAATTCCATATTTTCCCCCTGGCCTGTAGTCTCTCTGCAGTAGAATCTACCAGAACTACTTTAGAATCTACCAGAATTACTTTAGAATCTACCAGAATTACTTTCTTTCTACTAGACAGAAAATAGTTCCTACATAAAACTGCAGGTCTGTGGATTATCTTGAGTAATTGGGTCATGATTTCTTTTTTTTCCTTCAAAACCCTGCAACTTGCATGGAGTTTCACTACTTCTGCTTAAGTAATGGACCTGACTTGCACACCACCCGCGCCTGTGTTACCAGGTGAGCCTTTAAGGAAGGTGGGATAACCTTTGTGACAGCGGTTAGAGGGGTTTGTTGTGAAATTGAACTTGCTAGCTAGCTGTTTAGAGTGAGGCTTAAGACAATTAAAACAGCCTGAACCTGAAGGATCCTCCAGATATGTTTCAGAGCTGGGAGCAGCAGGTAGAGACAGAGGCAAACATGATCAGATGGTTAATTGTGTTTTCTCATGTTTTTTTTCCCCCTGCCACAAAAGAAAAGATCACAATTACTCGTAGCTGCTAACTAGCAGCTCTGCCATGAAGAATACAAGAAGACGCTTTGGTAACATACATATACAGGGACTTTTGATTCATTTTCTGTGGCAGCAAACACAACACACAGATTTCCAGTAGCTATTATACTGTGATCTGAGCTGAACTACACACTTTATGTCTGATTGAAGGGAAGTAATTGCCCCTCAGCAGAGACCAGTGAAAACACTGAAAACTCATGGTGATGTGGTCATCTTCTATATCTGACATTAATTCACACTTGAATATAACAAATATAATCACTCTACTGTCCAGCTTTATCCGGGCTCTACAGTATCTCACATACAGCATGTATAATATATCTAAGGTATCAGTCTGACCATACCACAACCTTTTCTCTCTTTCTGTGCAGAGCCTTGTAGCTCGTCTTAAGGAGAACCTTGAGAAGCTGACGGAGGAACGAGACCAGCGCAGCAGCAGTGAGAATCGAGAGAAGGAGCAGAACAAGCGTCTGCAGAGACAGATTCGCGACATCAAAGAGGAGATGGGCGAACTGGCTAAAAAGGAGGCCGAGGCCAGCCGCAAAAAACACGAACTGGTAATAAGACAACTTGCTAACAATTTTCACCAAGCCAACAGTCCAGGCAGACACTCTTGACATTTTAGTAGAGTCTGCATAGCATCCATCAACAATAAATCAGCAACATTAAACTTGTGATCCTTTTGTCCCGGTCAGCTGACTCTTGTCTCATTAACAGGAGATGGACATTGAGAGCCTAGAGGCTGCTAATCAGAGCCTGCAGGCAGACCTCAAGCTGGCCTTCAAAAGGATCGGTGACCTGCAGGCCGCCATCGAGGACGAGATGGAGAGTGATGACAATGAAGACCTTATTAACAGGTACAGAAAAATAAAATTCTAAGGTTGGTGAAGGTGGAAGATGTGAAACAGAGTGTAAACAAAAAAAACATTTCTGATAGCCAGAGATGTTTGCACTTGCCTGAGAAATAACTGAGTCACAAGGCAGACACCATTTAGTCTTTATTCTATTAAAGGGCACAAAAATAATCTTAGCTCAAGGTCTATTTACTATTACTATTTTTGTCATGGTGACAACTTAGCAAACTCTCAGTTGTTATGGATGAGAGCAACCCATCTGTTTACTTTGCTCCTGTGTCATGACTCCACCCCTTTTTGTGTGAAAACAGTTGCTCTAATTTGACTGGTGGTCAATACAAATTCTGAGGTCTTTGCCAGTTTAAATACATCAAATAAGAAAATTGTATCTATTCCTAGCTTTTAGGAGCCCAAATCTTCTGGCCAGTCAGGTGAGCAATTATGCCGTCTTTACCAATCATACATAGAAATAAAATTAAAGAAATAGGGGTCCTGTCTCACTTCTTATATAATTAAGACACTTTATTTAGCTGTTTTGGTGCCTCTTTTCTGATTCATTTTGATCTACAGACACAATCGGTACACATGCCATTTACTGAATGACATTATTAACTAACCTGTGATGACATGTTTGCCACAGACACACATACTGACTGGCCCCTTTTACATTGCTTGTTTTCACCGTGAGGGGCGTGCGGTTGTGGGATTTGAGGCGTGGCTGCTCTCATTCTTTATGACAACGGTGCAAACTCCATTGGCTGATGACCATGAGATGCAGTTGAAATCTTTAGAAAAAGTCAGCAAATGGACTTTGATTTAAGATAAAGATTGTCAGTATTCTGCAATATTGTTTTTACCAATATGCTGTTGTTTACAGCTTCTTGTAGGATCCGTCACTATCTGTCTTTTCAGGTGACCATATACCTGGTACTATCCAAAAGTTGTGGGGCAGTTTTGGCCAGTTTTATAGCTCAGAATTTGAAGAGTTTCTTGCATTTCACTGTGCCTCGTGCAATTGACCCTTTGCAAAGCTCCGCCCTCTATGGTTACCGTTGCTACACCTGTCAAGCTTTTCATTCTTGCACTGAACACTTGGAGTTTACAGTGATAACGTTGGCAAATTTATCATTGAAATCGAAGTCTTTGATTCCACAGAGAAATAAACAAAAGCAGCTTCTCAGTCCAGCTGTCGACCGTGGATTTTGTTGGCTAAAATGATGTCTCCCCTGTGGAGTGTAGCTGGCTAATTCGAGCTAATGCTAATGCTTAAACTCCTTGAGTCAGCTGAGAAGTCCATCTCCAGACAACTTTTTAATGTTTCTACTTGACACATTTTGAAACAAGAACCCTGTTAAAGTGTCTTAAATATGTAAAGTTAGTGAACGGCTGTGTACATGATAGAATGTTAATGCTGAGCCTTAAACTACATCCCTGCAAACATTGGTCAGATGGTGAAATGTGACTCGTAACCCTATATCTGTAGGATGGATGACAGAAATACACCCATTAACGTGGGAAAAGGAAGTGCAGGGACTGGATTATTGCAGTGGACTTTGAGACGGGTCACCCAGCCAGACTACGATCAGCTATGGAAGAGATCCACAATAAGACCTAAGCTAACCCGAGTGAAGATGGCTTGTAAGCTAGCTGGACATGCTAATGTTTTCAGCTTTCACTTGAGGAGATAAAGACAAAGTTTAATCCATCTCCCAACTCTGCTCTTGTGTTTTAAGTTTTTGAAAGAAAAAGACACCACTGTCCAGACTCATTAGACACTGATACAAAGCTTGACAGGCCTGTGACGCCCTAGTTACTTTTGCTAACCTGTGATTTGACAGTTGCTGTTGTCAGAAGGGGCATAGCAAAGGGGCAATTGCACAAATTTTGAAAAAGCATTACCATGCCAGTAGTAGATAACATCGTAGCTGTCACTGTACTCTACTCTCTCAGGATCATCCATTGTAACCACTCCTCACTATAAATCCTCACTCTGCCATGAAGGTTTTTCTGAGTGAACTAGTTAATTTAAGTTAGTTTAAGTTGGGATTGATTTGTTTTCAGTTGTCATGTATCATACTGCCAATTTGACCAATGATTATTTCAACAATCCATCTGAAGCCATGCAGATGTTGAATGTTCTGGTACTTTACTGCACTTTAACGCCCATCCTCCTCCTACAGACAGCAGCTAACATCTGGTTCATCTCCACAGAGATCCTGTAAAGTAGAGAATATAAAACAGTGAGCGAGAGAGTTAGTTGTACTGAAATGATCACAGGTTTCATGATGAAGCAATCCAAAGGTAGTTCTTTTTCAGCTTAGTCAGACTGTCTTATTTACACCCAGTAAAAAGTCCTGTATTCTCTCTGTATGAAGATGTAGACACTGTGAGAAGCCTGCTGAGCCTTGCTGATTTTTCTTCTCCCTACAGTAGCAGTAAACAGCTCTGAGTCATTAGAATACACTCTGTAAGGCTTCTCCTCTCTGATGCAAGACACTGGATCAGGATGTGTACAGTGTATTTACTTTGCCAAAGGGGAAACTGGGTTATCACAGCATCTGCCATGACATCCATAGTTATTGAAATATTTTTAAGCTTCACTCCCATTTCATGTGTTATTTTTGACTTGATTCTTATTTCATGTTTTTCTTTTCTATTGTCTTTTTTTGTTTTCTTTTCTCGTCTGTCCCTCCACCCATCATCATCACGACTAGTTTGCAAGACATGGTGACAAAGTATCAGAAAAGACAGAACAGAACGTGAGGATTTTTTTTTTTTTTTTCTTTTTTGCTCCACTGGAAATGATGCAGCATTCTACAGTCTTTGAACATTTAGTCGAGACGTTGATAGCAGGGAGAGAAAAGCCAGAGTTTTTCTCTGGGTTTAGTTTCGGTCCAGTTGGTCTATCACTTCTGGCTGTTGCAGTCAGAGAAGAGCTGATATTTAAAGGAAAAATCCCCCCTGACCAAAAAAAAAAAAAAAAAATAGAAAAGATATTTGGGATGCACCTGGCAGTCTGGGCCAATTATGTCGTGTGGTGATTTTTCTCTGATTCCTACGATAATTTTCATCTATTTTAAGAGGCCCTCAGAATCAAAGAGCGATGATCCAGATCCACACATGTTGAGCAATTCAAACAGGAAGACATGGCTCTTGGAAGGGCAGAGATCCAGTAAATCCAAGGGGGGATTTTCCTTTGATGTGCGAAGGCTCGGGATAATGCATCATCAACAGTGCTCAGAGGTTCCCTCATAACCCCAGTTTACTGCACTCATCACTGCATGCCCTCACATGCTGAGATGCATGAATACCACTGACAATATGTTACTTGAGCCCCAGCATGAAGCAAGCCTCCCTCCCTGTACGGTTAACCACTTTGCAAAGCTTTGAATTGAAAGGAACAACAAGTGTGGTGATCTCTCTGGTCATCCCCCTCGAGGCCATCATCCTCCTCACGGTTCTCCCTTACGCTGCTGAGGGGGTGTATCCAGCTGTGTGTTTACCGCCTCAACTCGTCTTGAGCACGTCATGTCGGACACCGCCGCGCTGTGTCTGAACAGCAGTCGGCAGAGAGTCAGCCTCTCACTCCCCAGGCCCTCTTAATATTTCATTGGCCCGCTCGAGGGCTGGATGTGACCGTGGCTCGGCTGGTGACTGCCCTCCTGACAGCAGAGAGAAAAGGGTGTGTTCCTCATCAATCTTTGACTCGCACTTGCTTAATAATGCAGAACCCTCAAATGTCTTACAAAAAGCTGTCTTGCTCACCAGACACACGCAGTGTTAACCTCTGGCTCCCGGCCATTCCACTCCCCTGTCACTGTTTGCTTTTCTCCTAGTGTAAAGGATTATTCATCGGAGCTGCAAAGTGCAGCCTTTTGTCAAAGGGACCAAAGTGTTTTGATTTGTAATGAGCTGTTAGCTGCCACATTTGAATAAAAAACCACATGCATTACTATTTTCATTCAATATAAATGATGTAGCTAGACATTTTAATATATTAATATTAATATTGCATAATTCCATTTGTATGAAGCTGCAAAATACATAAAATCAAGAAATGCATATATTTAGAGCACTTCTAGCATAAAATATTACAGGAATTACATTGATGTTTCTTCTGCTACAGCATGCAGATCTGCTCTGTAAACAAAGCTAATGTTCTCTTTTGAGGACGCATCAGTGTTATCTTGCAAGGCAGCTGGATTTACGAGATCATGTGAGAATCCATCTTGCCAGGTTTCAAGTTATCTGTTTGTGTCTGCACCAAAAGGGGTGCAGCCAATCAGCGTCCTAGGAGGGACTACTGGCAGCTACAGGCGTGGTTTTAGGTGTGACAATGGCAAGAAGCAGCCATGGACATGAATAAAAAGGGCAGCTCCTGAAGAGGTTAGTGTAGATACTGTGATAGCATCAGTTATATCAGAACTGGAGAATATTTCTTCACTGAAAGAAGAGCAAAGAACGACACTCAAGCCTTTTCTCCGTGGAAAAGATGTTTTAGCTCTTCTCCCAACCAGCAAGAGTTTGATTTGATTGGTTGAAGTTAGCCCATGTTAGACATGATAGACAGATGGTTCATCCAATCACCTGCCAAGTGTTTTTTGAAAGTGTCTGCCCTTTTCCAAACAGTTTCTAAAGACAACTTCCCAGATGGTTCTGTGTAACAAGCCATCTACCGTGTCAGGTTAACATCAATGCCCACAAGGACAAAATTTAGATTTTATGTCATAACTTTGAAACAACCAGTATTTGCTTTTTATGCCTCTGTGCTGGCAACAGCTGTGGCTGGAGGCTTTTTCGCGATTTCAGGGTCTCCGTTCATCCATGCGGATGTTCATCCTTGAGGAAATTGTTCAAATTTGGCACAAATGTCCACTTAGTCTCAAGGATGAACTGATTAGAATTTGATGGTCTAAGGACACTGTGACTTCATAAAACACGTATTTTGGCCGAAGAATTCATAATAAATCTAATAATGACAAAAACACTTGAAGCTCTCTCTTGGTCCTCTGTACTGCTCTGTAAAATAGTGTCTAAGTGAAGACAGCATGTTCTGTAGAATCATACATGTCAATAAAGATATCTTCCATTTTGCCAAAAAATGGCAGCAATTTTAGATCTCGAACTGATATTTAATAGAAGGCTGTTCTACAGTGTATCACCAGTATAGAAAAAGAGCTTCTATGGTAGCTTAAAAATGTACCTTTAAATGTCAGTACTGGTCAGTTTAGAAATGTTGTGGTCATATAGTTACAAGGGTTCATTTGTGACTTGTGCCACTGCTGTCTTAGATCTCAAACATGTCCTCAGCTCATTCAGGGGAACAATTCTGATGTACTTCCAAAGACCATCTTTCTAACTCTGAAGTATTCTAAAATGTTAACCCGAAATCTGAGAATCACTTTAGGCCAGTTTTTTAGACTGCAAAAAGGGATGGTTTTTGTAACGTTAGTTGTTTTGTAATAAACAAATGACTATTTGAATATGTGCAGTTCATATTGCACGGAGCCAACTTCTCGTTTCACAGATGACAGTTACCTTTTCACATGATGCTGTGGAGGACAAGTTTTCTAAGTGTATGTTTCCTGATGCTCTTGGAAAGGATGCATATGTTTGTCTGTGCTCCAAAGCCACGGGGACTTCACTGGACCGACAGTTTCATATATCTGAAGCATAAACAGTGGCGTCTATAAGACCCAGGGACACAAAGGAGCAAAGCGGAGCAGAGCAGAGCAGGACGATCCATAGAAGCTAATGATGAATGTAATAGTGTGTAACAGAGATGTACAACCAATGGCGGCCGAATGTCACAGACAATTAATGTCTCCTCAGCGCTGTGTTTGTTTGCTTCCCCCAGGCTTTCGGCAGGGCTTAACTAATGGTATGGTGGTCAAGGACATAAATTGTGGTTGACACCATGTGTGAAGCGCTCAATTACATAGTGCCCACCATTGTGCTGTTGGCTGTAGACCTGAGAGGTCTCTCTGTGTGCGCCGAGTACATCATGAAACTGCACACAGATAAGAAAGTCCTGGAGAGTAATGATGGTCAAAGTTTTGCAGCAGGAGGATTAAAGTAACATTTACGCAGAGTCACTGTTACTGTTGAACTTATAGAGTATTTGGCCAACATGAGAAAAACAGTTTTTATACTGTAACACTGTTAAAAACTTATTCTTTGAATTATGTTGTTTGGATTTTTTGTTTTCTATATTAAAAGTGCAGCAAGAGATTCTAGAGAAAGATGGTGAGTCTCATTCCCAGGTTGTCAAAATACCGACACTCTGGGTTGGGGACTCAACAGTCCATGAATGAACAATAAATCAATTAAGGCTGGGTGATGAGTTAAAATTTTCCAACCGACCCTAGTCAGCTCATCAATCAGCGATTGGCAATATCTTCATCCCCCGCTCCCGTCTTCTCCCATCTTCTTAAGTCTCAGCCGGGTGATTTCCACAAGCTGCAGATTCATTGTGTTACATAAGTTGTGTATGTTCACTACGCCCAGTAAACAAAATAAACTCACAAAGTGTCATGAAATTAAATATTCTCACACCTATTTTCCCTTTTAAACAGAGAAATACAACGGTTCATCTTTTGAATTTAAGTTTCTCTCTTTTAGCGAACTAAGACAAGCTTAATTGGCTCGTTAAATCCTCGTATATTATTCTAACTCAACAGAAAAGCATGTAAAGCTCTTCCAACAATCACCAACTCTGGTTTAGTTGAATTAAATCCTTAATTCACTCTGTGAAAAGAGCGCAAAGAGTCTGACTCTGCAGGCTGTTTACCTCTCACTCCTCACCCAGCTCAGAGCATTCATGGTCCAGCTGACTGGGTGTGTCCTGTGCTGCTGGATGAGAGCGCAGCACAGAGCAGCAGCTGTCTCCCTGCAGACCATTACATTAGCAAAATAAAATGACTAATATCGCCCCAAAAATCAGCCAAAAAAAAAAAAAAGCAACCAGCAATGGATTCAGTCCACTTCAACTGCCCAACCCTAAAATCAATCAATCTCCAGAATCACTTACTGCACTGAACTGTGATTGGCTAAAGTCTCCCATCAGGGCTGGATCTTCTAGAGCCTGAAAGAAGAGCCAAGAGGCGGAGCAGAAGTCTAGTTTTCCCTCAGACCATTTGAATTACATTATCCTAAAGGTTAATTTGGAACTTTTGCCCAATGATGCCAAAAATAAACTGCCTACACCTGCCTTAAAAGAATACTTTATCATTCTGTTCAACATCCCACTATGGGTAGACTTTTTAGAAAGTTTTAGCTGCCGGTTTCGTGCATATATGCAGGTTTTTTAATAGACAGTTGGCCTGTAGTGCTAGTTATCCATTTATCGTGTTTTGGTGTGAGTTACAGAGTTTTGGAGATGTTGGCTATAAAGATGTCTGCCTTCTCTCCAGTATAATGGAACTAGATGGGATAAATTCTGTGGTGCTCAAAGCACCAAAAACTACATTTGAAAACCTCAGCAGCAATACGTATATCTCTTTCCAGAAAACATGACATAGTTGCTCAAAATGATCCACACACCTTGTTGCAAGCAGTTACGTGTAGGAACTACTTTTTTCTGCAGTAGAATCTACTGGAACTTCTTTCTTTATAATACAAAGAAAGTCCTTCTTTCTAATAGTAAGAATTGAAATAGAAAGAAAGTAGTTCCAACACGAAACTGCTCACAACAAGGTCTATGGATAATCTTGACTGGGTCATGGTGTTTGGAAAGACACTGGTTTTCAGTTTTTAAAACATGTTTCTTTTGGTGCTTCAAGCACCACAGAACTGGTGCCATCTAGTCCCATTATATTGGAGAGAAGGCAGATATCTCTACGCCTGATATCTCCAAAACTCTGCAACTCACACCAAAAAAATCTGAATGGATAAATAGCACTAGTACTACTTCCTCAGATAGGAAACAATGTCAGGATTTTTAGGTTCTGCATCCTCTCCCCTCATCAAGGGTCCACAGCACCAGAGACAAAGACACTTGGCTGCTCTGTCATCATAACAGTAGGCAGCAGCAAATCCCCAGATTGTCTAATAGTCGAGGCATGTTCTGCAAAGCTAATTACAGCTTAAGAGTCCGTCGCCCCCGTCCTTCCTCCCACCCTCCCCCCTCGTCTTTGGCGTGAATGCAGTCCCAGCATTGCTGTCCAAGGTTATTGTATTCCATAAAAGCTACTAGGCTATGCGTTTGGATCTCACTGGGCAAGCCATTATTTGAAATCTCCCCTTTGAAATCCAGGGAGCTTTTGTCTCTGACTGCTAATGATTTTAATTATAGGTGGTTCTGGGCCTTTCAGAGCCCTGTGTGCTGGAGAAAAGAATATTTTTCTCTCTCTTCCTCAACAAGATGGGAGGCTCTCTGAAACAGATGCAGAGATGTTGAGCCACCCCTCTGATGTCTCTATAGGACTATTAAGCTGTAACAACTTAATTTCACAGCGCCACACAAGCACTGGGCTTTGACGGCACTTAATGAGTGTTGCGCTCTTTTCATCCGTGTCAAATTTTATGACAAGCCCTCTATTTTACTCCATGGCTCGCAGTGGTTTGTGAACGTGTAATGATAATTGAGAGGAAAAACAGTGCAGTGCCCAGCTGCGTACCAAATCATTCTGTCAAGAACTGAAATTATGAGTGTATGCATATGACTGCGTGTGTGTGCAGGACTAGCGGTGAAAATAATTACCAGATGAAAGGTAAATCTGGAGATTTTCTGCCACTCTGCTGTGCAGTTCAAAGAAAATTCATCTTTTTTTTTTTTTTCAACATAACTTGAGTTTTCATAGTTTTTGCCATCTTACCACAATCACTGGTTGTGGTAACATTTACAGATAGGTCTAATCTTCATGAGGTATATGCAGGCAGGAAGGTATGAAAACCATGAAATAAACCAGCAATAAGAGCGACAGTGCGCAGGAGATTTTTTATTTTATTCAAGCCCTGCTGCCTCTGACTCACACTGAGCTACACAGTTATAAGGACACAGCTTTTAAATGTCAAAGTCCACTTACTAGTCAATTTGCTACACACATAAAAACAGTTGTACAGTGTCCAACGCAGGCCAGGCACACTTCCTCTGAGTGCATTGGTTGCTCTGATGAAGTTAGAATAACTACTACACTCCAATAAACAGAAGAAAATCTCAATACCCTGGTGTCAGGTAACATTTTATTCTCTTGTGCTGGTGTGTTTTGGCACTAGAGTAGTATCTCCGAAGATTGCACCATTACTGTACATCAAATCCCAGACTGAAACCACATTTTATAGATCAATTTTCTGAATGCAGCCTCAACACAGTTTAAAGCCCTAATTAATAATGACTTGTGAACCAAAACGTACTCAGAGCACAAGGTATGCTTGAGGGGAATCATAACAAAACAACACCAAACTGTGAAGAATGCTTTAATGTCTCTCAAACAGCCCAGTGGAAAGCTCTTAATAAGTATAAAAAGGATTTGATGTGGAGGTGAAATGCACCAACAGAAGTAAGTACCTCTGCTACACACCAGCAGGTGCTGATGGTTTATCTTCTGTAAAAGGAGGAGGAAGCCACTCTTGTGGTTTCTGATGAAGGCTTTTTGGCAGAAATGCATCAGCAATAGAACATGAAAAGAAAGAAAGAGCCGTGTACTGAGAACTACACCAATTTAGCATTGCATTCCTATAACAATGGTGGACTCGCAATGGACAGTTATCCAAATCGATGCTGCAGGATCAGATATATAATCTTTTTTTAGTCAATAATTTCTTCTTCCTTGTCAAAACCTGGTGCCACAATCCAACTCTACATGTGTCTTGGGTGATCTGATCACAAGAGGACAGCACTAAGTGTGTCAGTTCACATCTGGCATGAAGAAGTGTCTCTATATGCAACCAAATGTGTTATTGTCTTTAATCAGTGGCCCTACAGTATTAGCCAACACACTGGGACAAATGTTTTTTGCACTAAAAGAAAAATAATTTCATGAAGAACACTTGCTGAATTTACAAGAAAGCCCAAATATTTAAGAATGTGTCATTTATAAAGTTTCTCCTCAGTCAACAACTTAGTAAATTGGGTGATTTTTTTTTTGTTTTGTTTTGTTTTTTTTTGTTTTTTTGGAAGGAAGTCTGGAACTTTTTCTGATAATCTGAACATGTGGCTGTTTTTCTTAGTTCTTGAACAGTTGACATTTTGGCGGTAAGTGTGTGTCATTGGGCGGCAACACTATATTGGATACTGTTTTATCACCAATAAAATGTTGGCAGCCACCAGTACAGTGATGCTGCGACAAACATGTTCTTTACAAAGAAAAAACAACTTGGTGTGTTGCATGCCAAATTTACAAGAAGGTACGAATGATTAAGAAGTTGTTTTGCGAAGTTTATTAAGTTTCTCATCACGCAACAACTCTCCAAATTGTGTGGGGTCTATCAGAGGTTGATCAGACTTCCCACAGCTCCTTCTGGAGTCACAGAAGGCCACATACAACTTGACTGATAATATTGATGTTTAAAATTGTGGTGCTCTCTTTTAAGTTTGAGAGAATTATTTAACTTGAAGACTACACACTTATTACAGAAAGCCTGTGTCTCAAACTGCGTGGGTTTAGAAGATGTGGTAATTAACTGAACAGAGAATGACACTATTAAGTTGCATTTAAAGTTTAAGATCCTTTGAGTTTAAAGCTTGAGATGTCAAGATATCTTGAAGATATGCATCTGCGCCATCGATTTTGAACATTCTTCTCTAAATCTGTATCTCATAAGTCCCTCCCTGTTATGGAATTACAATGCTCGTTGTCGTAGGTTGTATCAGACAACCTGCAGGTGTTGGACACATCGTAACTTCAAATCATCAAACCACTTACTTGTTATCACCTAAACCACAACTCATGTTCACTTTCTTCTTCACTGAATAAGACTTTTGACTCTGAAACCAGTCACCTTGGGTAGTGATTGGTGTGCAGTGTCAAAGTGCCAAAGTGTTTGTGTGTAAAATGTGATCATACCTAAAAGGAGTGATGGCTAAAAGTGTGAAAATAACAGCCAGGTTGTAAAAAACATTAGGTTCCTATAATTTAAGCTCAATCTGCTGAATCAGTATTTGTTCCTGTCCTGCTCTGAATGGCTTTAAAGGTGGAATGTTTGTCGGAGGCCTCAGTGCCAGGTAACTGCCGGACCATGATAGCACTCATCTAACAGTGACACAGTGAGAAGTTGCTGTGTGATGCTCTACGACCTCTCACAGGCATGTGTGTGTTTACAGGGCCTCTTCGAGCTGACTGCATGTGCTGTCTTTCATCCAGAATAAATGCCACAAGCCCTCTCTGCTTCCACACTAACACTTACAGCCTGTTCTTCATTCTCTGGTTCCACAGCTACAGAGAATTACAGGAACTTTCCTACTGCTGTTGACTCTCCTTTCACACTAACATTTCTTTTGCCTTACCTTTGAATGGCTATATGTGGCTTCTTCTCTCTGTGCCGTGTCATCTCTCCTCTGCTTCCTCTGACTTCTTTTCCCTGTGTCTGACTCCTCACTAGTCAGGGGGATTCAGACACAGACTCTGAGGTGGAGGATCGTGTGGATGGGGTGAAGTCCTGGTTGTCCAAGAGCAAAGGTTCCGCCAAGAACCTCTCAGATGACGGCAGCCTCAAGAGCTCCAGGTCAGTACAAAGGCAGCTGCACTTACCATCACTTCAGCAGCAGTTTGTAAGCATTCTGCGCACACATTTGACTGCTTTTGGGCTGTCTTGATGAAATGGTTTGCATGATCTGACCCAGAGGAAATAAAACAGAGCAGAATACTTGGCTGAAATGAAGGGACTGCTTTTACTTCATGTATTTTCAGGCTGCTTCATCTTTATTGTCACCTGCTTGGTGAAGAGGGGACTTTCTTTTTTCCAAAAACAAACCACCTCCGCAGTAGATTTATCGACATGCCCAATGGCCAGCTGGCATAGTCTACCTGAGCCGCTCGCTGAGATAAATGAATGTGTCTGCGAGCTGACAGCTTCGATTGCCCCAGATTTGTCTCCTTACCAGAAGATTTAACTTCCCTCCCTCAGCTGAGCCACTCCCAACTTTAAAAACTTTTGGAGTTTTTAAATCTCTCTTAGCAGCATGTCCCCTGAAACATACAGTGACTGATTCATCGAGCTGGCCAACACTTCCACTTGTAGTAGTACTTTTTATGTTCAAGTGGCTTTAATTGCCATTTGCACAGGCATATGAGTACATTGAAATTCTTGCCCAGTTCCAGGGTAAAAAAGGTAGAGAGGAATAGTATGTAAAGCTTTATCAAGTTAAACATTTTGCTTTAATATTCAGAGTGTCTATTTGCACCCATGGTGAGAATAGTTACAGGGCAGCTATGTGGCTACTTGCACCCAGCCCCATAGTTTAGCCATAAAGAGCGATAAAGTCTTTGTAAATAGGGGGTTGTGGTGGATGAATGGGTTAAACAAACAACTACAAGTGAATGTTGACTGTTAATTTTTATATATGGTTTAGTTTTTTTTTGTTTGTTTTTTTGTTTTGTTTTGTTTTTTTTTTTGCTGTGTGGATGTAAATAGCCACATTTTACAACCTGGGTGCTAGTCTCCGCCATGCTAGGCTCTATACACCCAGGTGTAAATAGCCACATTGGCTATTCCTCCTCGAGTGCAAGTAGCATTGCTGGCTACGGACACCTGTGTGCAAATAGCATCTGCTGGAAACATTTTATCCAGAGTTTAACCAAATGGTGTAACTGAAGTCTTGTGTAATGCTCCGAGGGATATATTGTTTAGGATCAGTGTTAAACATACAGCAACTTAGTTCAACATTATACTCATTAGAAAAAAATACTGATTTTGAAAAAAGAAGTCACATATTAAATTTACTGGGTAATTTCCCATCAGTATGCAAAGTTTTTGTTTGCACAAATAGCATTTCTATGAAACTGCATATAGGTTGTGTTTTTACTCGTCCACAGCAATTATAGTTAATGTAACCCTGAATTTCAACCCTATAGCTATTGGTTTCTAGCAATATAAAGTCCCATTGAGGTCAGCATCACCTGAGTCCTAGCTCCACAGCTACCAGTGTTTGAGTCGAGCATTACTTCATGATTGCAATAAGTAGGATATATACTTTCTTCTTTCCAAATGTTTTAAATCCTTTTTTCCACCAAAGTCTGTTTACTGTAGATGTCAATGGCTTTTTAGCAGTAGAATGCTTGTCAGGTGCTATGATTTGGGCTCAAAAGCATTTTATTGGATCTGAATCCAGCAGCAAATAGGCCTGCCAAATTGAAATCCTTTATCGAATCTATTTAGATATAGATTTCAACAACTTTAATCAAGAGTAGGCAAAAGTAAGTGAATATTTAACAAGTGAGACTCAAACACTGCATTTAATATTCTCAATTCATTTTGATACTTCAGTTTTCCCAGATGTGTGTATATATGAATATGTATATGCTAAATATAGCTACATTATGTGAATGTTTTGTTGCAATTATTGTCTGATCATAATGCTTCTTAGAGAATTGAAGTAGAGATTTCTTATCATTACTGTGTCCTTCATTTATCCTTGGTGGGCAATAAGATAACGTTGATGTCTGTCTTGACATTTCAGTGCAGGGAAAGCCCTCTTTTTCCCTAGTCAGTTGTCCCCAGTTGCACTCTCCTGAATCTGTCTTCTTTTTTATTGCTGTACTCTCATTTTGCTAAATTTCAGCTGTTACGTTTCTCATCACATTTCTGTTTTCATGATTTGCCAAGTTTCATTCATTTGTTTCTTATTCTCCTCCTTCACTCACCTCCACTTGACCATGATCTCATCTTTGTCATTTTCTTTCCCACTGTCTTCATTCCTTCGTCTTTTCCGCTGTTGTTTCTTTTTAGATTTGCTGAAAATGTAGACGCAAAGGAAGGGAAAGAGTGGAAAGAGGGTAAGGAATGGAAAGAGGTAAATAAAGAGGGCAAAGAGGTAGAGTCGAGCAGGCCGATATCAGTGATGAGCTCCCTCAGCTACAGAAAACGAGCCACCCTCGATTCCAAAGGGGATGCCCTCTTCAGTGCCCTCAAGGAGAATGCCAAGTCAGAGGACGCTCTGTCCTTCCATAAGGCTAAACCCAAAACCTCAGATCGTGAGGATGACACTTACTCAGTAAGCTCCAGGAGGAAGTCTCTGGCAGGAGATGACATGAATGGCAGAGAATCCGTTGTGTCCCAGGCCTATTCAGAGGCCAACAGCCGAGCCAGGAAGGGCATGGACAGTCGCTGGGCTGACTTTGACAAAGAATCAACCATTTCATTCACTGCACCGAGTCGGGCCTCCACACGTCTTGGGTTAAGCCCAGAGAATGATGCCAAGTCTACCATTAGCTTAGGCCTGTCAAGTCCACTTGGACGCCGCCGAAGCACCTCACGCTTAGAAGAGAGCAGAGGTGGACGGTCAGTGTATCACAGCAGTCCCAGTAGCCCTTGCTTTAGCAGACGCTCTGGGGGTCGCAGTCCTGGAAGTGTTAGCCAAGCTGATTCCCATATGTCGCTGGCACGCAGCTGCCGCCTGAGCGAGTTTGACGTTGATATCGATGATAGTCGAAGTGTGGCCTTCACCGAGAGGTCAGCGTACAGTCCTCACTCGTCCACTGGCCGCAGTATGTCCATGCCACCACCACAAGACCGATCATCAACTGCTGATAATGACCCAGTTGACCACAGTGATATCAAAACAGTCAGTCATCGCAACTACCTCGACCCTGATCTGGAGAAAGCCATCAATGAGGTGCTGAGTTTCAAGCCAATCAAATTCAAGCGCACAAGCTTGGAAGACTCAGAAGTTGAAGAGGAAAAATCCAAGAATGATGATACCCGCTCTACCAGCAGTCTTAGACGCTCTGCTTCCGCTTTGGACTGCATGAGATCGTCCCGCAGTGCCAGCAGCTGCAGCAGTCGCCATCGTAGCAAGAGCAAAAACAAGAGCAAGAAAAAGAAGAGAAGCCACAGCTCCGAGTCTGACAGCTCAGGAGACGACCGTCGTCACCGGAGCAGCTCCAAGAGGAGGTCCAAGAAGTCCAAGAAAAAGTCCAAGAAGAGGGATGAATCATCCTCCTCTTCTTCCTCGTCCTCTTGCGTCCTCAGACTCTGAGTCGGACTCAGAGTCAAGTTCTGGTGCCTCCACCATTTCTTACCGAAGTTCCAACAGCGTGAAGAGGGCCCCAAGTCGAAAGGCATCCAGCCCAGAAGGAGAAGGAGATGCTCGGCCTCAAAGCGAGAGCCAGCCCCTGGACAAAAAGGGTGATAAGAAGAGGAAGAAGAAGGTGGACAGCCTGATGATGAAGTACCTGTACCGTCCAGACAGTGACTGAGGCAGGCAGTAGGTGGTTGCCTGCGGTTGGACTTAACCTTGAAGAGTGTTTTTGAAGCATGGTGTGACCTGACTAACCAAAGACCTTTTCACTGTTATCAATCAGTGCATTAAATGTTCTCCATTCAGTCTGTTTGGGATCAGACGTTCACAGTTTAGAATTCTGATTTGTGGGTTGTGTTTTTTTATGATGAGTCATCGCAGGCATGCTAACAGTTTGGATTGTTTACTATGACATGTTCACAACATTTGTTGCCGTCTTGTTAAGGCTTTTATTGACGACTCTTTGGGAGCAGAAAAGACTCGGGTGTGTTGTGAGATTTATCACACCAGGATTGGTGAGACGGTGCACTCAACATGGATGTTAACTCAGCCTTTAATTACTCCCGAGATGTCATATTGATTTATAGCCCCAGAAAGGTAAAAATAACGGGAGTCAATTAAGAGAGGCCATAATACATTTTTCCTTCCAGTCCCATAACTGCAGGCATAATTAGACCCCAAGCATTGATTTACACCAACTAGCAAATTCATTTGAGATGCACAGTTGACAGTAATTAACCCCCAGTTTGCAATATTTAAGCAGTTTGAATATTAAATAATGTGAAAAAGCCGGTCTAGACTCCATGCAGACTGGTGATGGGATTGGATTTTTCTTGCATCAGAATTCATTAGGAATATTTGAGATGATGTTTAAAAGACGACTTGAATAATATTTAGATATTGATGTTTTTTCAGTAGTCTTCTTTGTTTTCATTGCACTAATTCAGTTGACAGCTGTTACATTTTGGGATGATGGAATCACATCTGTCACAGTGTTTTGTTATTTATTTGAATGATATAGATTTAGTACCTTAGTAACGGTAATATCACTTTTGCATGCTAACATGGCACCATATTGCATGAGATTTTGTGACACTAGATGCTAGAGAAGAAGGCTCACCTCACAAAATGGTTAAATATGCAGCTACTCTGTGGTGAGGAGAGCTCAACATACTGTAACACAAGGACGCACAAGCAATTAGACAAAACACAAGCAAATGACGAAAACATCATGTCAAATTTAGAGAAATGCTGCAAATTTAAAAAACACAAGCGAAACATTCAAAATTAGACAAACACCATCAAATACAGAAACATTGCAAGAAGCAAACAATGAAAATGATACATAATACAACAGAGGATTACTGGGGACACCAAACAGATGAATTAGTGGATAGTAAAAGCTAATGCTAGCTGTGTTAATATCTCCAATAACATCAGAATCACACAATAAGATCATTTTCAACTTTTCCACTTAATGGAGAAGTGTTTGAATGTAGAAAATCGTGTTTGTCCACATTGTTACTGTGTCTCCTGGAAACTTCTGTGTTTCAGTGTAGTTCATTGACTTGCAGTGTATGTCTCTGTGTTTGCTGTTAGACCTGATCCAGGACCACCAAGTACCGCAGTCATGTTATTATGGATCCTACTGCTTTCTTTGGCATGACTCACCCTACTCTGCCACTGATTGGCTTACCCTGATATTCTTACCATAACCTTACCCAGTTTCACTCCTCACAACCTACACAACCCAACCAACGAAGGCAAGCCAGACAGAGGCAGAGTGTGGCAGGTCTTTCCAAGAAAAGCAGTGGGATCCATAATAACACATTGCGGTCTTGAATGGCCATCCCACAGTTACTTTAAGGGAAGACCAGAGAGAATGTTGACAATACAAACTCTCTGGATGGTGGGCAATTATCTCAGCAACCTTCTGGGTTGAAAAACAATGTTAGCAAAACAACAAAAGAAACCTTGATTCATTCTGATCAAGAAAGGGTCTCCTATTAGGTTCTCGGTCGGACTGAATCATTTTGTCATTTGTTATTCATTCAGAAGATTACCCGCCAGCCAGTGAGTTCATATTATGAAAATTTTTCCTATAACAGATTTTTTTAAATTATATTTTTTCCATGTTATTTCCTAAATTCAACATTTGTGTTGCGAAAGTGACAATGATTTCTGTATTTGCATGTGACAAGGGCTCTCTTAGACACCGTACGGTTCTTTGCTCATGTTTATTGGATACTAACATCAGCTTCTGCGTGTTCTCTCCTGCTCCAGCCCCACTGGCCGGAGACGCTACCTTTTCGACAGATCTGATGAAGAGGAAGAGGAAGAAGAAAAAGAAGAAGGCGGGGCGACCCCGGGCTCTTACTACTCTCGATACAGATACAGCAGCCATCTGAAAGACGACGACGACGAGGACAGGCTTTACGACGCCACATCGTAGTCCTCGCTGTCACCGCTCGCCATCTGAAACCCACCCTCACTCAACCGTGACAGTTTGTCTTGCATGCGAGGTTGACCCAAAGAGCGGTCAGTCCGACACAACTGTACACTTAAGCACTCACAACCCTGCAGGAAAACACAGACATTCAGATACTGTAGATGTTCCTAACACTCAGTCAGAGCTTCCTATGGCAGATCCTCGCAGGATTTGGTCATAGTTTGACAAACCCCACGGTCTGTTTGACCGTGCACTCATCAGTCTAACCTCACTGCGCACACTGCAGCGACTCCACTCTGCTGGTTGCATGGAAGCAGTAGTGTCTCGGCTTGAAGCAGCCATCCTGTTTAACTCCCATCATCATGGTTGTAACTGAGCCAAAGAACTTGAGGTTGATGATAATAGATTGTTTCTTTCTCTCTCTGTATCTCTGTCACTCTTCCTCTCTTCTTTACATATAGTACAACACAATAATATGTATTGCCATAGTACAATGTATTGCCAAAAAGCCTTTGTTCAAGTATGTGTGCAGACTGTTTTACTTAATGCCAATTGATGCTGAGTCTTGGGAAAAAGTCCCAGCCTTTTTTCTTCTTCCTCGATCCTTTTTGGGACAAGTGCCATTTGATTTAAGTGGCCTCCTCTACAGCTGGCTTCTCTGCAGCTGTCGCGTTTCATGAACTGCTGCGCTCTACACTGAAGACTCTCTCATCATCATCTGCTCGCTTTTTGTTTGCCTGAAAAGTTTTTCTGCCTTTTTGCTGGCAAATGATCTCTTCCTCCTTCCAGAGGAAGAGGATTGCATCACTAACCGCTCTGCCATGAAAGCGAAACATTTTTCTCCTTCAGATTTTTTTGTTTTGTTTTGTTTAGGATGTTTTTTTTTTTTGTTTTATTTTGTTTTGCAGAGGACCGCCGTCAAGCAAATTAATTTCCGAGAGGTTTGAGCTTACGTCTGTGAAATGCCTGGTCTTCTTTTTATTGCGACTTGATTTGACTCAGTACTTATTTAGTGGTGAAGACACTTTGGATTTGTCCTTGTGCTTGTCGTTCACATGCCGTCTGTGTTTTGTTTGACGTTTGATGTGCTTTCCTTCTCCAAAGGTAATGTACTTGACTTTGGGCACCAGTCATTTGTTGGTTTCTAACAAAAACCACTGAGCAGATGGGATCCTGAACCAGCATGTTAAAGGAAGAAGCTGGTGTTATTCTATATTTTTATTGTCAACTAATCACATGGAAAGACCAAAACAAATAGTGTTTTCTTGACCTTTGGGAATAGTACGTGTGACAAAATATTCCAAACTTGAGTTTTTTGGAACTTTCATCCTCGCCTCTGGGTCTTCTTCAGCTAATATATCCGGCTCAGGTGTCACCTAGGTTTGCTGTGGTAATTGTAAATGTTACCAGTGTTACACGGTGTTTGGACACACCGAATACATAACCTTCTCACTGCCCCAGCCATCTAAATGTGTCATCAATGGACGACAGATGCTACAATTAGAAAGTGAAAGTGTCTGCTCTGTGCAGCAGAAGATTAGCAGGAGTCACAGTTTTCACAGACTGACATGAGGCTGACTGATAGAGGTGTACAGACTGAAATCTGCTGAGTCCTACCATCGCCAAAGAGTCCAAACCAAGGCTAAACTGGCTAAACCAAGCTAGCCTTGACATGGAGCTAGTGTTACAACAGGCATGTACCTGTCCTTAATTTATAACTTGTCTGTCGGGGCAGCAGGTGGAAGGGGAAGCTCTAAAGAACTAACGTTAAAGATCAGAATAAGAGCTCTAACAGCATTAATATTTAGCATCATAATAATCAGTAATCAGTAACACTGGTGGTTTATTAACCACTTGGAAAGTTTCTTCACATCATCACAACTCTTAAGGATCTTTCACACCTCTGCATAGTAACCACCCTGACAACTACCTATCTGCAAGAGCATTCTCCCAAAAATAAGTGTTCATCGGTCACTGTGCTTTGGTGAACGGCATAACATTGGTACAACCCACCCAAAAGTCCTCAACATGTATAGGTTTAAAAATGTTGTCTCAGGCCCAGTTTTTCTCCTGCTTGTCCTTGTGGACATGGTTAGCGCCGTGTTCTCCATCTCCGGGTATTCAGACACCAGCATTATCAGCTCGCCTCTTTCTTACCCACAATACCTGCGGTTTCCACAAATCCTGCCCACTTCTATTTGACTGGCCAAAGCCAGGCAGGAACTGCCAGAAGTTCAGCACAGTGAACTCTGACCGGCAGAGCAAAATTGTGTATATTCATGTGGACGGCAACTGCTTCTTACCCCTAACGCACTGATCAAAACTGCTTCCTCTCTGCCACCATGCCCTCATTGGAATGACTGGAGGTGCCAAGTTACTCTGTGGCAGTGTGAAAAGGCCTTTAGCCTTCAACTCGTTGGTTCCTACTGATGTAAATCTTAAAAACAGCTTACAAATATATGAAGAAGCCCCAGTAAGTTCCTAAATTGCTGGAAACTGTAGTCCAGTCAAAGGTCAGCACTGTCTGATTTGCTGTTGGTCAGTGGTGCAAATTTGAGCATCAAAGTTGACCAGAGTCCTGCAGGTAGATCTGCTGATTGCAGTGATTCCGCTGAAATGAATTGATCTTTCCTTGGATTGATGGATTTTGATGAAAAGACATGTAGAATATCACCAGCCTTCTCGGGTACTTTAACTGTAACTTCATGAACTGGACACACTACAGTCTGCATAACCAATACTGTGAAATCATGTAAACACCAAGAAAATAGGAACCTGCATTGTCATTGTTGCTTCAGCATCACATCACACCCTTTGGTCATGTGTCTGTATTTACTGAGTAGCATTACGAGATCTTTGAAAGCCATTTAAAGTCCAGGAGAGCTTGACATGGCATTTTGGGGCTGAAATAAATGTGTGGATGTCCTTCATTGTGGGAGAAGTTGGGTGTGATTCTACTATACATGCTTTTTGTAGACTATTGTCTTCATTTTTATTCTCTATGCAGTCAACACAAGTGTGGAAATGTGTTTTTGATCTTTTTGACCCTGATAACAGTGTCTGGCTTCAACAGAAAGAAAAGAAAAAGAACAGACCTAATATTGCTGACTGCACACAGTATTTATATATAAATATGTGTATGATTCATGCTAGCTTTGAAAATAGTTAATGTTTATTTTCATTATTGAACAAATTGACCACTTGTTATAAATTTTGCATTACAGTTTAATATATTGTAAATAAATGATGGTGATTGTTTTAAATGCCGTGCAGAATGGTTTGTCTGAGTTAGTGTTTTGCTGCTGTGTGTTTTCCATTTAGACTTAAATATGGACTGTTGATTTGCTTTTGTTCTGAGATTTCCAGGGGGCAAGCAGGAAAACAAAAAAAGAGGAATCAGTGTTGCTTTCTGTTACATCCACTTTGGTGTTTTCATGTGTTTTAATAAATGTCACCAGCAGCGTTGACCCTGTGAAAGGCCTCGAGGGACAAAAACCCACTAATTTAGTTTTTTCTTTGGAATTTAAGGGGAAATAAATATTTCCTGCTCCAAAGCTGAGCTGTAAGGACTAATAACAATAATTAGCTCTCCAAATATTAACACATCTAGCTGGAGGCAGTAGGATTTCTCTTAGAGGAATCCAGTTTACATGACGATGAAGATGATTTAAAGTGTCAGAGTGATAAATGCAGGCTTTCATTTCAAAAGCACATCAAAATGTTGCTTAAAGGAGCAGTGTGTAAAATTTAGAGGGATTCGTTGTCAGAATATAGCAGAATTGGAATATAATAAATATTCACAAGTATGTTTTCATTAGTGTATGATCAGTTATTTTCATTATGTTAGAATAAACAGAGGGAGGCTGCCATGTTCCTACAATGGCCCAGAATGGACAAACCAAACACTGGCTACTCATTCCTACATGAAACTGCTCACAACAAGGTCTCTGGATTGTTATAACAGGGTCATGATTCTTGGAAAGACACACTGGATTTGAATTTCAAATGTATTTTTTGGTGCTTTCAGCAGCACAAGCCGAGTGCCACTTAGCCCCATTATAATGGAGAGAAGGCAGACATCTCTTACTCAGCTTGATAATATCTATAGATCTATAGATTTGGGGGCGAACCGCCCCTTTAAATTACATTCATGATGTTATTAATATGGTCAAAAATTTGATTTGTAGAAACCTGCAGAAACCCTGAGGAACAGCTCAGGGTTTGAGTTAACACAATAAGTCAATGTTGATTTAGGTCCCCACATGGACATGGGACACAAGCAGCATCTTTCTGGCAGAAAGGCCTGAAGGCAAACTTCTCCCATGTTCGAGCCACTTCAAAATATGAAGAAACAACACATATAAATCTTGCAAGAGTTTTGCAAATCTAGGGTTACCATCTAGACACGACTGTAGCATGCTCGTAGTGGCCTGCTGGTCGGTCCTGACTGAAAGATCTCAACAATGAAATAAATTGTGATCACATGGCTTTCCATGTATAGACAAAGCCAGTGAAGTATTGGAAGTTAGCAAGACGCCATTGCTGCGGCGTCGACTCCCTACAGTATGAACACAAATGAATGCGTCAACATTGACAGTTTTGACAGTTTTCTACTTTTACACTAACTTTTTATGTCACGTTACTTTTGACAACAATGTCTTGGAAGTCAGGAAGAAACTGTAAGGTTCGGCTGCTCCAACATTTGTGTCAAATTTAAACTTTGGACAAAAACGGAATGCAAAATAAACAAACCTTTATTTCATGAGGAGTGTTTCATGAGACCAAACACCACAGAGATTCACTGAGTGTACAGAGGACCACCATGTGTCAGAGTGGATCAAACATTTTGACAGAAAATCTTGAATACCTGATGAAAAATGTGAGCTCATACATATTTTTTTTAAATGTATTACACAATATTTCATCACTTAACTGTGGTGGAGGTGGTCGTGTTTTTCCTTTTCTCCATTGCAATCTCTGGCTGTTGTCACAACCAACATCCAACTACTACTGAGGGCTGCTGTCAATCCAATTATCTGTCCCATCACTATTGGCGAGTAACAACAACAACAACATCCGCAAGATCTCATTTTGACCGAAACCATGAAGAATCTCATGAGAGTCTTGCAAATTTGGGGTTCCTTTCTACACCCGACCTGCAGACACTGAGGGTGGAGAACACGACATGAAACTGCAGCAAAGGCGGCGCCGCTTGATGGTGGAACACACAAAGTGGTTGTCGGATTCGTCTATTAGAGCTCCAACAAGTAATTGATTATTAATCGCCTATTAAATTAATCGACAACTATTTTGATAATTGATTCCTTGTTTTGAGTCATTTTTTAAATAAAAATGTATAAATGGCTAAATATTTTCTGTTTTTTTACTCCTCTCTGACAGTAGAATGAATTTAGGTTTAAGTTGCGGACAAAACAAGACATTGGAGGACGTCATCTTGGACTTTGAGAAACACTGATCAACATTTTTCACCATTTTCAGACATTTTATGAATCAAAGAACTAATCGATTAATTGGGAGAATAACCAACACATTAATTGATAATTAAAATAATTGTTAGTTGCAGCCCTGCCATGTATATTATCTCAAATATAAGCAATAGCCTGACATTTTCATACTGACCAGTTCAAAATAAGTGATGTTTTTTTTTTTTTAAATGATGACGTTCTTCTATATTCTCTCAACAAGGAGAAAAAATAAATATGACAAATAATACAGAATAACATCTAAATATTGTGATATATAAAAATATATGACACACTGACTGAAGGACACACTGAGGACTAAATAACATTGACTCTGAATAACATCCTTCACTTCCTTCCTGAAGCCTGCAGTGTGTGTGTGTGTGTGTGTGTAACAGAATGTCTCAGTTGTGCAGTCGAAGGCCATGTCATGTGTTCTCTGTGAATCCTCAAACAGTCAGTGTCAAGCAGTGCTTTTGATAACACAATCATCTGCTGTGTGTGTGTGTAGAGACTTTCATTAAGTGCTCAAAGTGTTGTTGAAGGACATCAGAGTGAGAGCTGAGATGTAATCTTTCTCTGCAGATCAATATTCAATCTAATATTTTGATATGTGTGAGGAGTGTGCTCTGCATTCTGCCCTTCGTTTGACTTCTGACTCCAGAGAGCACAGAGTCCTTCATGTTGTTTCATCATGTGCATCACAAGGACCCCAAAAACTCATTTCATGTGGAGACACTGCAGCTGTGACACAGATGTCCAGGTCATCACAGTGAGAGACCATCGTGGAGGTCGACTGTGCTCAAATGTCCGTCGACCAGGTAAAACTAAAGGATCTCTCTAAAAAGTCTCATTTGAAGCCAGAGTGAAGGCTCTCCTGTAGTGTGCAACGTTTGTTGAAGCAGACTGAATCCAAACAGTCACATGTCCTTATGCAGACTTCATGAACTTAAAATGCAATGTCTTAAAGGGAAAATTCACCAGTTTTCATGTGGATGTCCAGTCAGTGTCGATGGTAAATGTAGTCAGTTCAAGCAATAAATTCCTCACTGCTGCTATTTTGACAGAGAAAGCTGAGTTCACCTGCTCTTCCTGCATGCAGTGATGTCACACTTATGTCACAGTGATATAGCTGGTCTTGAGGAACTTTAAAATTAGCATATAGAATCAGCCCAATAAATATGCGTAAGGGCAGCAGACTGTACCATGTGCAAACCACAGAGCAACAAGCCACTCACATTCGACAGGTGACGTTAATCTCAGAGAAAAGAAAAGAAATGAAAAAGAACAGAAATGACACTGAGGGACAGAAGGGGTGCAGCAGGTGCAGCCATGTCGTGCCTCCCACCCGCCACCCCCCAGGGCCAGCAGACCACAACTTACAGGATTCTGTGCATCACATGTTGTTTGGATGTTTATTGAGTGGATTTTTACCCTTTGAGACAGAACAACACATGTGGAGATGGAACCTTGATGTTCACGAGTACAGTGCAGATTTATCTGGTCTGGTAATACTTTGGTGTTAATTAGAGAAGTTTGGTTCAATTTCTAAAAGATTCACGTTTAACTGAAGATGAAAACTAAAGTATTCTGTCAACAAAAGATTACAGGTTGGAAAAACTTTTTAAAAAATGTTTATTTCAAAACTTCAGACTTTGAGTTTGATACAAATCATAAAAAATCATCATAAAATTCTAAGTTTCATCACCTTGCTTTTATCAGTATTCCTGACAAAACCCTCATGTGTGCTTCATTACATAAGAGGAAATCACTGATAGTAAGGCAGGTGCTGTCTATAAGTTAAGTTGAGATTTATGAACACAGGTGCTTAAGTTCAAAGTTGTTTTTTTATCATTATCTTTTATGAAATGATTGTAAGCACACCATCATAAACAATATTAAATCTAAGTTTAAGGAAAAATCTAAGTACATTTTTATAAATACGCCCTCAGATCCAGATCAGAGTCCAAATTCCCCCATTCATGAATAACTGGTGTAAATTCATAGTTAAAATCATCACATCTCTACATTAATAGAAACAGCAGTGAGCACAGGAGCTCTATGTCCTCGGTGACAGTTGCAGTGCTGTTTTTAGCTTGTTCCTCTGTCCCCAAGTGTCCAAAAAAATCACTTTATTCAGTTTTGATATTAATAGCACAGTAGTTTTAAAAAAAAAAAGCAAAACAGAACTCAGAAAATATACAGTCTGCAGTACAGCTCGGTTCAAACACAGCCTGTAGTTTATCACAAGTTTATTTTTCATCACACTGACACCACATCATATATTTTTTATTTTATATATATATATATATATTGTATGATATATATATATATATATATATATATATATATATATTTTATATATATTAATATTTTTTTTTTTTTTTTTTTTTTTTTACATTTATTCACTGAGCTACCTGTGAATAAATATACTACACCATCTGGTCATTAGCAGTAGCTGCAGCAGTGGGTGGCCTTGTACACAGTAACCTCTGCAGACGAGGTGCTAAGAATTAATGCACACAACTCAAAAATAACAAGAAAAAAACAACCAGGCCTCAGTTAGAAATAAGTTCATCTAAATGCACTGACATGTGGCTGATGAATTCAGTTATATATTCCAACCTTCCTTCATACGCACTTGTAGATACTTAGATATAATTAAGCATCACTAGCCTGACAATAGTAGAGGAGTTGTCCTCTCTAACAGTTCATATTTGGGAGGATGCTGGAAGGTTGGGAGGTTGCTCTCATGCAGCCTGCTCTTCACGGGTCAAATACGCTTTGCTCTTCATCTGCGGCTCCCTGCCTGCAGTGCAGTCCCACTGACAAGCAAAAGGCAGCAGGAAGCAACCTGAGGCGAGGTCAGATCATCTGTAGAGCTGGTAAGTGATAGTGAATTTTCCCTCACGGTGGCTCTTCTATAGGAGAACATCCCCAAACAGCAGGCAGGCGGGCAGGCGGGTGGCTGCTCAGCTCACAGGCTCCGGATGTCAAAAGTTGCTGTGCTGCCTCAGCATTTCCTGGACGGGGGAAATGGCAATTTCAGGCAATTCTCTCGGGTGTTAATACCTTATATTTCACTTCTGTCTGGAATGAAATGAGAAAACTCCACTCCCTTAAACAGCCACAGCCCTGCTCTGTTTGAAATCGTTTAAAAATGAAACATAAATTATTCCAATCCGTCTTCTTCCTCCTTTTCCTCTGGCCTGTTTTCCTGGAAATCCCTCTCCCACCGGTGAAAGATTGCAGATTACTGTCTGCAACCTTTGTACCTTCTTAATCAAAACTACTTGAGGCCATTCAGTATTCATGAGCTGAATGATGGAAATTGGCCATTCAGCCACTACAGCACATCTCCGCTGGCATGGAGGAGAGGTGAGGACAGACAGACGGGGATGATGGAAGGAGAGAGCATACCTTTTCCCCAGAGAGAGACAGTGACAAGAAGATGCTGTAAAAAACATGCAATGCCTTCAATGTTTTCTCCTGGCTGCCTCGCCACAGAGCTCATTACCCTTCCAAATGTGGTTGCTGTTTCCTTCTCTCCCTGCGGGCTCCTTGGCTGACAGTCCATCTTGTTTTTTGGCTGACTCGCAGTCATTGCCTCTGACCTTGTGTCAAGCGAACGGCTGACAGCCCCTCTGAACTGTCATCTGCTGCGGAGGGCGAGCTGCTCGGAATGGGTTCTTTTTCAATAAGAGCGAGGAGGCCATGGGAGAACAGGCCAACCTGCAGGCCTGAGGTCACACAGAGACCTGAATAATGGACTGGGCCCAGAGCTGCTCTCACCGGGCCTAAAACATCCAGAAGAACTCCTGCTGCCTATCAGAAGTTGGAAGGTTGTTGTTGTGATTCTTTTTCCTGCTGTGATTGAAAATCTTTTTTCATTGTTTATAACATGGATGGTTGGTTGCTGAGTCTTTTCAACAAGTACACTTTAGTTCCAGTTGCATGGAAGCTGAAAGTGGCCATGGTTGTATATTATTGTTATTATCCCTGCCAGGATGATGCAATAGCTTCTCTGTGTGTGAGTGAGTGTGTATGTATGTGCGTGATCAGCGACCTGCATCTTGTCCAGAGTGAATCTCAAGTACTACAGGACCAATCAGCCTTTTTTTTTTGTGCATATTCATGACTGTATGAAGGACCTCTGTGATTCAGAATCCTTGAAAAACCTTTTTTCAAATGACTTTAATGTTTGTAATATTTTTTAATGTTTTTATGGCTGCAGGTCATCCCATTCTTGTGAACGTGATATCTCAAGAACATCTCAAGGGAACTTCTTCAAATTTTGGCACAAATATTCACTTGGACTCAGAGATGCACTGATTATATTTTGGTGGTCAAAGGTCACAGTGACCCGATGGCCATCCTGTTCTCATGAAGGCGTTATTTCTGGAACGCTTGGAGGGAATGTCTTCAAACCTGGTACAAGCCAAGTAGACCATGTCTCCCAAGTATTATTCTATTGAATGATGATTCTGCTCATGCTTTACCAAGCCATCAAAAAACCCTTGTTCTGTGGAGTAACAGCACTGAAAGAAATGGCAGTAATGAGATGGAAACATCTGCATGATTTAAATATAAATTATTGGCTTTTGGCATTTTACAGCACACTTTCTATAGTCATGGAAAAAGTGAAATCACAACTATGATCAAGTTGTAGATGTTTTTCTTTTCTTTTTTCTGTCTTAAGTAAATAGAATTCTGTTTAAATGTGTTGACTTGCACACACCACACTGATATTCTTATTCAAGGTCTTATGCTGAGTATGCAGGTATAACGATTATTTTCATTAATGATTAATCTGCTGATTGTAATCTTGACTAACTGTGTTTGTGTACTTGTTTTTGAAATGCCCTTCAAAGACAAGTATTCAGTTTTGAGAAGGTGGAACCAGTGAACTTTTGTCATGTTTAAAAATGATTTCTGCAGGCACCCTGGTATCTCACTTAGTAGAGCGTGTGCTCCATGTACTGAGTCTATCAGTCCTCTGCAGCAGCCCTGGTTTGATTCCAGCCTGTGTCCCTTTGCTGTGTGTCATCCCTCTCTCTCTACACCCTTTCCTGTTTATATTTGGCTGTCTCTATATAATAAAGGCAAAAAACAGCACTACAGGCCAGAGGGAAATATGTATTTTAAAAATTTTGGAGTGAACTGTCCTTTAAAAGAATGGTTGGGATTTCACAGCTTTGTCATTTCCCTCTCCTCCCTCTCCTCCCTCCTCCTCCTCCTCCTCCTGTGTCTCCTGTCTGTCTTCATGTGTGTTTGTGTTGTGGGTGAGGTCTTCCCTCCCTGCTCTCCTGGCTCCGCCCGGCTCTGTTCACACATCTCGCAGCAATCAGCTCATCTGCACTCCCAGTCTGCACACCTGAGATCCATCCACCAATCAGCCTGCAGTACAAAATACCAGCGCTTCTCTCCAGTCCTCACCAGATCATTGTTTCTGCAGGGTGATAGTGTGATGCTTCAGCCCTTGAATTTTGGATTTACCTTGTACTCTTATGTTTTTTTCTGTCCTTGGAGACTAATCCCATGTTTTCCCTGAGCCACAGGATCACAGCCTGCCAACTGCCTGCTTGCCTGCTGACCTGCCAGCCACACTCCTTACCAGCCACCCCCCCCCCCAGCCTTGCCTCATTTCCCAGCCACCAGCCCACTCACCTCTGCCTTGGCCACCAGAGGGCTGTACTATGAAGGAAGCTCAACACAGCCAGGCTTTCTTTGCATGAGCTGGCTCGACAAAACATAAAACCCCAGTCAGAGATAACTGGTATCACAATGATGGTTATCAGCTTGCTTTGTTAACTCAGGCTTTCTTTTTTTCAGGCTCTGTGCACGTTAACAGAAAAAGGGGTGTTTGGTGCATCATTTGACTTGTCTAACGCATGTGAGCCACCCACTTCAGTCAAGACGAGCAAGTTCTTATAACGTAGGGCTAAGGAGATTAAAAAAATACACTGAACAGCCAAAACAAACACTGTTGCTGCAAATACCATGAGAGGAATGTTGGCAGAAAATTACCAATCGACTTAAGAGCTCGTAATGCTTTATTTCTAATGTGACGACTGCACATTAACTTTACAGAGCAGATTTAAAGAAGATGCTGCCGGTCTCATAAAACACATGGAAATGGCTCAAGTTCTTGGCCAAATTAAAGTAAAATGAATGTTAATGTTATTTTCTGTGATAAACGGGATTGACTAAGCAAATTTCTAATCTGTGTTCTGAACTGTAATATCGGATAATGGACTTCTGTCTGTAGCTGCTTCATTATTATTTCAGTGTGTGGATGATCTGCTGTGTGAAATTTTAAAGTGTTGTTATGGCCTGAAGCAAACGGGAGGAAAAAATACCTGCATTACCAAACTGAGGTTCCCATGACATGCGATGAGACAGTTTGCGCTGCTGTAATACGGTTTACAGCTCAGCAACTTGAGATATGTAGTGTCGTCCCTCAGTTTAGAATCTATAAAACTTACAAAGAACATCATCTGGAAAAGAGTCAGTGAAAGAGTGATGTTCTTACCGCCGATTTATCTGAAACTCTTAACATAAACTGCTCCTGACCAGGTTAAGAGTTTAGCATAAGTTACCTTACCTTGCGAGGCAGCTGGATTCGCAAGATCACATGATCACATGAGAATCCATCTTGCCAGGCTCCAACCTATCTGTTTGTGTCTGCACCAGAGGTGGTGTGAGCCAATCAGAGTCCTCAGAGGGACTATTGGCACCTATGGGCGTGGTTTTAGGTGTGACGACAGCGAGAAGCATCCATGGAAATGACTCATCTCAAGGCTTTTCTCCATGGAAAAGATGTTTTTGCTCTTCTTCCAGCTGGCTTTGATTCAGTGAGTTGATTGGTTGAAGTTAGCCTGTGTTAAATATGATAGACAGATGGCTCATCCAATCACCAGCCAGGGGTTTTCTCGAAAGGGCCCACCCTTTTCCATACAGTTTCTATTGACGGCTTCCCAGATGTTTCTGTGTAACAAACCATCTGGCGTGTCAGGTTATAAGTTACCATGGTGATCTAGCCAGGTTAAAAAAGAGACACCTTCATGACACTGAAAACTCTGATTCAACATACCTCACTAACACATTCATCTGGTAGTGCACCCTTCAGGATCCCTCCTCATCTTGTTATAGATATAAAACCCTTTTCTTAACACCACTTCCCTGCATTTTCCTGCATTTGGGTCCATCTGCAGTAGAGCCTCAACAAGCTCATAAAAAGTTCTGTGTTCTTGACCCTGTTGGTGGTGTATCCCAACACAGTTTTAGGCATTTTTCCTGTTGTCTGCTAGTGGACAGAAAGTGACAAGAAGCAGCTTCACACAACACAGAGTCAGTGGAGAGCGATGAATTGTTTTCCCCTCCGATGTGGGTGGGACTTACTGTAATTACATTCTGTCGCTTAAATAATATCTAGAAATATCTAATTATTAAGCTCTTTCATTTATGTGGCAAACTGTCCAGAGGTTGGTAATAAGAGACTGGAGACCTCTTGATGAAACAAAGACAAAGAAGTTTTATTTCTTGATAGGTGTTCCAAATCAGTTCCAAATCAGTGACATACACCAGGTGCAAAATAGCACTAAAGACAAACTGTACAAATGGCAAAATCAGTGTTTTTTAAAGGTACAATCAGCAGAATGTGCTACAGGTACGGACTCACACTGAGTTTTATTTAATTTAGGTGTTTTATTTCTGGGTTCACAGGTTTGCACGTTGCTGCAGGCCGTCACATGAACTCTGTTCAATATTTGTTCTCTGTGATTCTAACCTTTAACATGGGATATGTAACCATGCAGCTTTAAGTTTTTTTTCCTGTTTTAATGTAAATGTCAAACATGACATTCTTGCCCTGAGACAGTGCAAAGGTCAGTTCACTCAAATTCAACAAAAAAATAAATCACATAATTTCTCACTTTTCCCCGCTGGTGTCAGAACATGTGGATAGTTTTGGTTTTGTTTGCTGAAGTTTGGAGATCTGTTCTGCATTTTAAAACTGGCATTTGAAAAGCTGAACACGTACATATCTGTATATACAAGAAGATTGTTTTGGTAACTCTGGGTAATTTACTGACCTCGCTGCCAACAGTTTTCAATAAAGCTGTTGATAGAAAGGTCTGTGGACAATTCAGTAACCAGGACACAGTTTGTGGAGGTTTTAAAAAAGTAATTTCCCAAGAAAACTAAATTCTGTTCACCTCCATCACCCTCTGAAAATCTTCACCAGAAAACAGAGAGGTGATCCTAAAATGTCACATATTTAGTTATTTTGTTGAGTATTCAATTCTAAATTCATTTTCTAAATGTCGTTGCCGACATAATGGCCTAAATGGTTTTACAAGGCCCCCTTGACACTGAAGAAATAAAACTCCGGGGGAGAAATACTACAATTCATACATTTATTTATTTTACTTTGTTGGTTTAAAAGTATCATAATTTAGATGAGAAGTGCCAGAATTCCATAACTACTAGAAAAGTGGTCATTTTGACTTCTGACTTCTGAACTCTATTATCTCTCGTGATAAATACCAGACTAAGAGATTAATGCACTTATTCTGTCATTTATCGTTTTAGAAATGAAATAACTTGAAATGTAAATTTTGCAATTAATCTAGATTAAATACATTATTCTAGAATGTCAATTTAAAATATAATTTTTCGAGTCAAGAAAGTTGCAGTTTGCTGTAAAACTGCTGAAGAATCAGACTGTGAAGATTGTAATTAGAAGGAATAGTAGGTTTGGGGATTACGTAATGTAACGGGATTACATAATCTGGGTACAAAAAAAGGTAACTATTCCAGTGCAGTTACAGATTAAAAAAGACATGATCAGATTACAGATGCATTTAATAAAAGTGGGGATTATTAGTAGGATCACAATTTTAAAATAAAGAACAATATACTACTATATTCATTATCTTGGTCTCACTGGGTGGAAATTTCATCATCAACTATTAAATAAATCTGCATCTATTTTGAGAACCGATAATCATTTTGTAATTTTTTAATTAAAAAAAGTCCAAATATGTTATGTATGTTGTGTAAGATGAGGAATGTAGTTCACTGAGCGGTTTCACATAAAAGTAAAGTACAACAAACATTCTTGACTTGTAAAATTATGTCATCATATGCGTGATTCATGGCACACTTCAAACAGAATCAAAAAATAATTTCTCTCTCACCGTAGACTCCCTGTTCATATTTTTTCTAAAGTAAGGTCCTAAGGGGCACACCTGAAGGGGCGTGGCTTCAGCTCTCTGAGCTACAGTTCACCCCCATGATAAGGACTTTGTTGTGCAGTAGACCACATACTCATACCAACTGTGCAATATTATTTTCAGGTGTAATGCCACTTCATACTGTGCAATATCTCAAGCAGGTGGATCTCTGATTTTTAATTTCAGTGTGGAATATTCAGAATATTCAGTAGTCATTCAGTCATGTGTAATTTCATTCAGTGTATAATATCAATATTTCACACAGGTGAATTTTTAATTCCAGTGTGCAATAACCAGGTGTATTATTATCAATCTGTGTGCACTACGATTATCCCCTCAATGCAATGGTGGGAATTCAACTGCTGAGTCTCCTATACCTATTGTATATTGTTCCTATTTGTATATTTCCTCTGTTTAAATTGCTAGTTTTTTATATTTCCTCTTGCTTATGTTTTATATTTTATATTGTTTATTTTATATTGTTTTAGATTTTATTTTTTTATTGATGCTTCTTTATATTTTTGCTCTCCACTTTGCTGCTGCAACACCATAAATTTCCCCACTGTGGGACTAATAAAGGAATATCTTATCCTGTCTTATCTTAAAAACCAAGGAAAAAAATGATGATTTCAAAAAATGTCCCTCATTAAATAATAAATCTGATGTGTACAGCATTTTTGTTCCTTTAAAATGTATTTTTCCTTTTAACTTAAAGTACTTCTGCTTTCCAAATCATCAACCTAAAACACTGCACGCTGAACTGAGTTACTGTGATTTTATTAAGCCACGGGCAAAAAACGTTGTTCGCTCTTAATAAATCACAGTAACTCAGTGGTTTATGTTGATGATTTGATTTGAGATGTTCCTGCGGCCGACCAGCACCTGATTCTTGAGACTGGCTGTGCAGAGGGAGTTCTGTTCACTTTACTTCTGCTTTCCATTTTCAATCAAATAAAAGTAGCAGCCTTGACCTTAGCATTTAAGTTGGCATGAATTGTGTTTGGCAATGTTTGAATTCTGTTTTTACAATCACAAAACAAAAGCAATGTCAGTAGCAGTCCTTTTATACAATACAACCTTAAAATATGTCCTTGTAATTTGGGTGAACTGACCCTTTAGAAGTCAAAATGGCTGCCAGCCAACATGGCTGCTGACTGAGGCCTGCTCAGTGAATCCTGTTGAGTATCCAGTCTGAATCCAGACCATCTGAAGCTGCTGCTACAATGCTGTCAAAGACTTGAAACAAAGTTTGTACCAACAAGCACACATCCAAAGATTTCTGTGGAACATGAACTTTATCATGAGGATTTCAAGGACCTGTAGACTCCAGACTGACCTCAGGCCTGCTTCAGCCCTCTGAGGACACACAGGTACTCAAATCACTTGGATTTGCTCCTCACATGGTGTAGAGCAGCAGTTTACTGATGCTACAAATGTTGGCACAGGATTTCTTTTCTAATTTTGTTGCTGTGAAGTTGCCATAATGTCATTTTATCAACACTAGAACAGCCAAGGTTCTCATTTTGACCCTTTTCAAATGTATATGAGCAATAACTTTGTTGAACTGAAAAATACAATGCTGCTGGCACCTGACTTTTCCTAAAAGAATTAATATTTTTTTAAAAATTCAGAAAAGGCAAAGAAAATGTGATCATTCTTACTTATTCTGGCCATAGGCGGTTATGTTGACCACATGGAAATTGCAGCAGTTATATTGTTACTTCCTGGTCTTGATCTCGGTTGCTTAGCAACTATCATCGTCTCTGCCAATAAAACTTCACAAGTGGTCTCAATTTTCAATTTCCGGATATTAAAATACAAATAATTAATTAATTAGACTCAATTAAAAATAAAGTAGGAGTGATGAGAGACGGTTGTAACACTTTTTGTCTCAGCTCCTATAACTCACTGAATTTTTGTGTTAAAGGTCTCAGATTTAGAAACAAAGTCCTCTTACTTATTTCAAATAGCAATGTTTCCAACTTCTTTTGGTTTTATATTTGGTTTTTCCCACAGGCTGTGATTATTTGTTGTGATGTTCTAGTGAAATTAGTTATTATTAATGTTAAAATAACATGTTTATAATCTTATAAAATACATTTCACTGTTTGTCACTCAGTAATTCTAGATGAATCTAAGATTTGAATCAGATCACTGATGGTTATTATCTTACAGAAAAATCCTGCTGTGAATATATACAATGTTACAGTCTACTGCACATGATAGCATGCATATTGATAAATATATAAATACATTTGATAAAATTTACATTTTGGTGTTGTTTCATTTTTAAAAAGATAAACTAACAGAATAAATGCTTTAATCTCTTAGTCTGGTATTTATCATGAGAGATAATAGAGTTTGAAGGGTCAAAATGACGCTCATGGCTGTTCTAGTAGTTGTGGAATTCTGGGACTTCTCATGTTAATCTGCTCGGCTTGTGTGGGTTCAGGTTGTTTTGACATCTTCCTGCATTTCATTTGCTCATCTTTCATGAATCTGCCATTCATATGCCTCTGCTGGTTATGACCTCTCCTTGCTTTCAAGTGTTTGTGAGCGTTCGCTGACCTGTGGGCTCCTCGGGGGCCACAGCTGCAGGTCTGTGTGTTGTACAGAGGTGCGGTCAGCTGAGACTCGGTAACAGCAGCGTTCACACAGAGGCCTGCAGTGCGCGCTGCTGATCAGGAGGACAGGTGAAGCGCAGCCTGGAGGCCTGGTGGAGGCTGACCTCATGTCAAGGCTCATCTCTGGGGTTGTGTAGGAGTGTTTGGAAAAGGCCTGAGAGCTACAGCTGTGCCCTCGCAAGGTCACCACAGCAGCTCTGTACATCACTGCACGGATATTCACACATCTAACCTCCCGACCAGAGGTGCACATTTACCACTGTGCCTATACATCACCGCTGTGCTTAGAAGCATTTCACCAGGACGTATAGAACATTGAGGAACGCTTTACTGAGATAAAAAGCCTTGAAATAGTCTGGACACTGCACTAATGCTTCATCTTTTTAGCTGAAGTTTAAAGGTATAGTCAGTAGGATTTGTCAGTTTGTAAACACACCAGAAAGATAACTGATTGCTTGGGTCTCATTCCAAGGAAGTCAAATACTGACGCTTTGGGTTTGGACAGTGTCCCAAGTGGCAACAACACTTGTGGTGTGTCATGTGTGATGATTGAGAGGCAGTAGTTTTCTATGAATCTATGCATGTGTTGTGTTGTGTTTGAGAAGATCCTGCATATTATGGCTTTAATTAGCAGGGTTGGGGGGTAGTTTAAAAATATATTCTGATATAGTTACTAATTAACTGTTAAAAAAAGTAACCAGTAACAAATCCAAGTATCATAATCTTGAAGCAATGTAACTTGATTCCTTTCCATTACTTTTGGATCACCTCAGTATAAAATATGGTGAAATTGTTCATCTTAATAAAGTGGTTTTAGGGCTGCAACTAATGATTGTTTTCATCATTGATTAATTGGTTGATTATTTTCTTAATCAATTAGTTGTGTGGTCCATGAAGTGTCAGAAAATGGTGAAAAATGTTGATCAAAGTCAGCAGAGTTCGTTGCCATGGATCAGTTATCAGTGCATGTTAACACAACCCCAGGAGCCCAAAAAAGTTTCATGTTAAATGTTTTTTTTTTTTTTTGTAATGTGATCAAGTGCAAATTTGTTAGTGACTCAGTAGAATATCAAATGATGTGGGTCCTCCATTGTTACTTCAAGGATAAGTGTTTTATATTTTTGTTATCAGCAAAGGCAGCAAATCGCAATGGAAAACATTTTACTTAAAAAATAAAAAAGTATCAAAAAGAACTGATTGAAAACAAAATTTCATCACAAATATATAGTTTCAAAATGCTTAGTAAATTCCTAAAACAGCTAAAATGTTACTGAAACAGGAGGAAGTATTGAATTTGTTGGTATATTGATCCACATTTGGTGCCTAGTGAGTGTGTCTGGCAACAGTGGAGACACACACACACACACACACCACAGTACTTGTATTCCACACCTTTATTGTTAGTTTGGGTCTTTCCATGAGATTTGTTGAAAATACAATACATACCATTCCACTCTCTGCACCACAGTTTTCTACAGGTTTACAGGTTTTGCAGTTTTACCCACCTGATTATTTGACTCACTCAGATTTTGTTGATTTGTTCCTCTTTCATTGCTTTTTGTGTTTCTACCATGCATTAGTAGTCCATGTAGTTGAATGGTTTCCTTTTTTGTTTGCTTTTATGATCGCAAATCTGCACGTGTCTCTTATTTTGAAAAACTGACCGGATTCTCTCAGCTTTTTCTGTATCTGACCTCCAGCATCTGTCAAAAATAGACTCGGCAGCATGTATTTGAAGCAGAGCAGAGCTGCTGCTGGTGGAATCACAGGCACTGTGAAGAATGGCAGTTGATCAGCTCCGTCGATGTGGTCCGGCCGTAATGCGACGCAGCTGTGCCTGATGGCATTGAGCCGTAACAGATAAAGGCGGCAGTAGACCAGCAACTCCTGTGTTCTGTAAAGTAAAATCACTGATTTTGCCAAAGGAGTCTGATGGCTTTGGAGAGAGTGGTATTTAGCTTCTGTAACAGCAGTTTCTCATCAGAAAAGTCTGTCTGACAGCAAGGTAAAGTGGTGAAAATACTCCAAATATAGCATACACTGAAACTGATATTGATTTTTTTAGGTGTCTAAAATATGTTTTGCTGCTGACCCTGTCCACAGCAGTACATTGCACTAGTTGGTAGTACACTAGGGATTAATATTTTTTCCCCCAAATTAGACATTTTCTAAAATGTGCTTCTTTTCACGGGAATCCCAGGAAATTAACTTGTTTTAAATGTGGTATTTATGAATTGAATTTATGAAATAGGTGAGAAATACTGACCTGACCTGATCCAAACCCGTCAGGTTCGGGCACAGAGCTCAAGCTCTAGTGTCTTGTAGACAGTGTTTTGGCTCTCAGGGGTGAGTTTACTGGCCACTCCCCTCAGTGCTCCCTGTTTCTGACCGGCCCTGATGGAGAACGACATTCAGGTGTTTTGACCGTGACAATCTGTGCCTCCCAGGATGTCGAGCTCGTTTGCAGTGGTTAGCTGTTGACCATCAAAGTGCAGGTCCAGCTTTGATGGAATCTTCTTTTTCAGAGTGTCATGAACTTGCATGTTGATGTTTGAACCTTCAGGTGAAGTCAGAGTAAACTGTGTGATTTTGTTTTTGCTCAGTCCTGAGATGTCCAGCCTCTGACTGAATGAGAATGTGAAGTTCACCTCAATTTGACCTTGACTGTTGTAAATCTGAAGTGAGATTCAAACTCAACCTTGTGTTTAAATCTGAACATGGAATACAAATTTTGATTAGAAGTTCAGCTTTAAAAATGTACAATTTTTATTTTCTTAAAGTCATACTAAGGTTTATTGAAATCATATTACTCCAGTCTGACTCACCAGATGCACTCTGGGGGTATAAGACTGCCTTTGGACAACTTGTTTCAGTCAGCATTGCAGCATCCACTATCTGTGTTTTCAAAGTCCCCTGGACACAACAACAACCTCCAAGCTTACATGCAACCTACACACTGAAAATGCCAAATTAGCACCTGGGATCCTACTGGTACTAACATGAACAAGCTAGCAGCTGTAACCTTTTCCTTTGCAGCGATGTAGTCATTTTAAAACTGCGGCTCTTCTTCTGACGTGCAAATTTTCCACCAAAACAAGCCGCCTTCTGACACTATTTTACAGGAGCACCATTGCTGCATCCTGGGCTTAGAATCAGAATTATAAACAGTTTTATTGCCAAATAGGTTTTCACTTACAAGGAATGTGCTGTGGCATGTTGGTGCATAACAACAAACATAGTGCTAGAAATATAAATAAAGATTGAGGCAGGTACTGTCAGCTAAAACAGCATGAATAGGAAAGCAGAGAATGCACACAAAACACATGAAAAAACCTAAAAATGTTCAAAACAGAAACAATATTATGCATGTTCACAGTATAGAGGGATACTGCAATGTGCAAAATAGAGTCAGGTGACCGAAGATTGGAGTGAGGGCAGTGCCAGCAGAAGTCATGGGCCTTGTTGATGAGGACAGCTGCAGATTGAAAGATGGAAACAAACTGTTCTTTTTTTTTAAGTTATTTTTTTGGCATTTTTGCCTTTATTTGATAGGACAGCCAGAGAGTGGACAGGAAACAGGTCAGAGAGAGAGGGGATGACACGCAACAAAGGGCTGCAGGCGGGAGTCGAACCAGCGGCAGAGGACTAACAGCCTCCATACATGGGTCGGACGCTCTACCAACTGAGCTAAACGTCCGCCCGGAAACAAACTGTTCTTATGGCCGACCAACACAATTGTGATTTGTTAAAAAAATATAAAACAAGGCAGGACATTTTTCCCACTATAACAGAATGATGATGTGTTGAGCCAGACCTTTCTTCAGCACTGACTGCTGTTAAATTCTCAAATTAACCATCATAACGTTATACTGGAAAATGTAACAATATCAGCAGTTTAATGGTAGATACAGAGGTGCACAGATTGTAGTTTAAACTGTGGTTTCCCCTCACTGAGTGATGCAGTTGATTTGAAAATAGGTGAGAAAACTCTCAGCCTCATTTCAAAGAGGTGGATAAACTGACTTTAGCCTGGGTTTACCCTCCACTACATCCCTGAACTAAATAGTGCTAAAATGTATTAACAGGATGCACTGAATTATGTCCAACAACAACAGTATACTAAGACGTGGGCTCTGTACTCTGATATCAGTGTTCATATGTTGCCTAAACCGGCTTACTAACGTCAAATAAACTGATCTCATGTTGTATGTGTGTATTATTCAGTCTAGTTGCCTAATTTTCTAGCTCTAGATATAAATCTAGCCTTTATTTTGTCACTCTGTCCACTTATTTTTCATGTACTCAGAGAACAGACTGGGACAGTCGTGGAGCCAAAGCATGTAGTGCAACGTCCTGCAAAACCACAGGCCGTCCGGGCGAAATACTAAGTTTTTAGGGAGACCCCTCTGTACTGACAATACCCAGCAAGCTGCTACTTATAGGTAACTGCAGAACCACACTTGGTGGTGTGTGATGAAGTTCTGTAAAGTGTCACACATGTACCTGCTCAATTCAAGTTACACAGTGCAAGAACAGGTGTTCAGGGTGTGGATGGAAATGAAAGAGGCAACATTCTCCACATTATAAATAACTGGTTTTATTTTATTTTTAAATTTTATCCTGTTTTATTCTGATTTTAATTATCTGCATATATGTTATCTGTCCATCTATCCATCTATCTGTCACGAAGGGACTGCAAGTCTCTCTTTTCCCTTGTGCAACCCTGATATTTAATAATAATTTTGCTTGTAAGTCAGTGTATCATCAAAATGATTTGACGTTGTTATTTCAAGATAAAATAGTTGCATAATGTTGCTTAAAATCAGTGATTAATTGAGGTAGATGCAACCGTTTTTATACCAACATACAACAGTGCAAACCTTTGGATAAAAGCTGTATAAATGTAGGCATTGATATATATAATGTTGTCATCCTTCATTTAACCTGATTGTTGTGTAGTTATGTGCTGTTCACTGACTGATAGTCCTGGCGTGGGTGTGATTCCACTCCTCCATGCCCCGCTGATACTCAGCCACTGAATGTAAACATGTGGAGGAACTTGTGTGTTTTTCAGAGTGTCAGCTGAGCGCAGAGTGTCTCCTCTGAGGACATGGAGCTCTTTGGAGCTCTGCTCTACCGCACGCACGCACGCACGCACGCACACATGCACACACACACCAGCAACTTCGTCTCTGCTGCAGCTGCTCATTTAACATCTTCTCTTCCATTTCCACACAGTTTATCAGGACTTTTTTTAATGAGGCTTTTGTTTTTGTCCTGTAACAGATGCCACTTGAAATGTAGTGAAGTACGATACTTGTGAGAAAAAGTACAGTTACACTTCATTGTACACGTCCGCAATTTCAGTTTCATGGTAGTAGGTGGTAATTAGCAAGTAACTGACTGGAAATTTATTTACCTCCAAATTTCTATATATTCTATACATCAGAGATCAGATCGGTAGTGTTACCACTTACTGGGGAGATACATAACAGAAAAAATACGGGAGATTGTAAAAACAATTGTGTGCATGTTGTGCCTGTTTTTAGAGATTTTGTTGTTTCCTGCAGAGTTAGACAGAAATTTGTTGGAAATTAAGCTGTAACAACTCAGTCACCTGTCATGTAGAAGTTACATATAAGATAAATATTACTGTATTGGACAGAATATTAGAAAGTAAATGGTCTCACTACAGGCGTGATCTCTATACAATATGTAGAAATTTTAGGTGAAATGTTAAGGTAATTTGGGGGTGATTTCAAAGAAATTCCAATACATTACTTGCTAAGTACCACCTACTTCACCTGAAATCAGGGCACCTGTAAAACTAAATGTTACAAAAAGTACTTAAAGCTGCCATAAGGAAAACCTGTGAAAAAGGCTCTGCCTCTCACACTGCTGCTTCATATCCCTCCTTTCAGTCCCTCCCACCAAACCAACAACTCAGCCAAAGTCTCAAAGTCATGGGCTCTTTTCTAAAGCAGAGGAGCAGAAGTCTAGTCTTCTCTCAGACCACTTCAGTTACATTATGCTGAATAGCTATTATTGAATTTTTGCCCAATGATTGCAAAAATAAAATGCTTACCCCAGCTTTAAATAAACGTAAAATTCCACATTTTAAAAAATACTTGAAAAAGTACAAATATACCATAACAAAACAACTTTGTTCCTGTAACAAGAGTGAATGTAATTTGTTACTTCCATGCAAGGGTTGGGAGAGTACTTTAAAAATGTAATCCAGTACAGTTAATTATTTTCCGTTAATGTTGGATTTCCTCAATATAAAATATGGTGATAATTATTAAGCCTAATATAGTGTTTTTAGGGCGGCAACTAACTATTATTTTCATCATCATTTAATCTGATTATTTTCTCCATTAATTGATTAGTTGTTTGATCCATGAAATGTCATAAAATGTCATAAAATGGTGAACAATGTTGATCAAAGCTCAAGATGACGTCCTCAAATGTCTTGTTTGTCCACAACGCAAAAATATTCAGTTTACTGTCAGAGAGGAATAAAGAATTTTAATTTTTTTTAATTTAAAAAAAATTACTCAAAATGATTAATCAATTATCAAAATAGATGCAGATTCATTTTGCAGCTGTTTAATAACAGCTGCAGCTCGAAGTGTTTTATGTTTGCTGTTAGGTTTACTAGTTTGTCCAGCTGCTCCTTCCTTTGTTGTGCATGATTGATTGATTTGATGAGAAAAAAGGTGGAATTTCCACCCAATGAAGCATTTTTTCACTACAGGTCATGATAATGAATTGTCAGCTGTGTGTGCACTGTGCATGGTAGGATATCGTTCTTTATTTTAAAATTATAATCCTGACTAATGATCCACATTTTTTACTAAATTATCTGTATTCTGATTACATCTTTTTACCTGTAACTGTTATGGAATACAGTTACCTTTTTTTGTATCCAGATTAGGTAATCCCATTGCATGTAATCTGTTACTCTCCAAGCCTGATAGATGCCTGAAATTTTCACACATATACTATGAGATCAAATAAAGAGTCTAAACTGTTCTGTTTTTTCTTTAACTTGTCTAATTTGTTGAGGATAAAACCTTTCAAAGATATTTTTGTCCTTTTGTTGTGTATTTTTTTGTCCTTTCTCATGTAAAGCATTATGTTTTTCTGCCTTCAGTGGTCTTTAATATCAGCAGCTCAAATACTACATCAGAGCAGAGCGTTTAACCCTTTCCCATGAAACACAGCTGCTTTTTAACCTCACAGACAGAGCAAACATGGCCTCCTTGAGCTAACACATCATGGAGCACTTCAGGGAGCAAAGCTCACTCCTCTGCAATGCATCATTGTACATATATTTATGCATGCATCTCCCAGTATACTCCCAGTGACCAGTGGCAGCTGCCCAGTTCCAACCTGTTCCACTGTGAGCGTCTCGGAGCTGTCTCATCCAACTCCTCTGGGCTCCGTGCCTCGCTCAGGTTACCACCGACCCCGTAAATATTCATCACTGCATCAAGTCTCTTTGCATTCTGGGAAAATGTCACTTATGATGTCAGGCTTGTGTCTGCCAGAGACCTCCATGACAGCAGTGGCAGATTTCCTGCACAACAGTGAGAGAGAGAACAGTCGTGACACGACGCTGTAAGCTTGGCCAAGTGGAAAATACTTCTGCTGTCATCCTCAGACTCACTGTGTGTGTGTGTTTTTTTTTCATTCTGTCTTTCCAGTGTCACAGCAGTGATGTGAGAGATGGTTTGAACAGTTGGCTTCAGCCCCTCTGGGACAATCTTTAGCTAACCGCTGGTGCTCCTGTTCAGCCTCTTTGCTCTGATATTCACAGGCTTTGATAGAAGAAAGGCTCGTGTGGGCAGCTGCAGCACCTGGTCTCTGCAGAACATGTGGGTTTCAATGATTCTTCAATCATGATATGAAGCAGTGCTTCTAAAACTTGCTGTCGTGTTTTGCTTTAGTAGGATACATGATTCTCACCTCCCTGTAAACCAGTCATTTTTAAAACATGGTGAAAGTATGTACCCACGCTTGAGAACTGGGACAAATCATGTCCTACCAAAAAACCCTAAAAATGATTAATACCAACACTCTAATTCCAGTTTTATGGTGGATTAGGGATTTATTCATTAAGGCAGTGGTACCCAAAGTGGGGAGCGCAGAGCTATTGCGGGGGGTGGGGGTGGGGGGGTTATGCGGATGACCAGGCTTTCGGATTCTGAAGGGCAGCATGTCAGAAAAAGTTTGGGAACCACTACATTAAGGACTTATTCATATGCAGGGTTGGGCAGTAATGGATTACATGTAATCAGGATTACATGATCAGATTACAAAAATAAGTATAATCAGCACAGATTACATTTGAAAAATGTATAATTAGATTATAGTTACATTGTCAATAAATACTTGATGACATTTTTGATTACATATTTAAAATATGGCAATATTTCAATTATGAAACCTTTTCATGATAACCAATGTTTAACTCATAAAAAGTGCATCTGACGTGCAGGGTTTCTTAGACAACAGCTCCACAAAAAAGAACCCTGTGCAACAACGCATTTCATTTTTTGAGATGTTTAAAAAGCATCAGATTTTTTTTTAATGTAATGCAAAATATTTCCTTTGTTAGATTTTAAAGTAATCCAAAAGTATTCAGATAAGGTTTTTGTAATCCAATGGATTAAGTTACTAATTACAAAAATTGCAGTGTAATTGGTATTCAGTTATTGACTACCTTTCAAAGTAATCTGACCCAACTCTGAATAAATGAAATATACGTAATTTCCGAAATTGTGTTTGCTTTATTTTTTTTTTTAATTTCTAAACTTGCTCTTTGTCAGAAAACATCCTTGTCCCAGACAAGAATTCACAACTTCAGAAAGTTAAAAAATGTATTAAAAGCCTTAAAATCTAAAACTAACTATACCTGCTGCCATCTGTGTGTCTGTTTGTGTGTCCGTTTGTGGGGTTTATACAGTGTTAGGGGACCATGGCTCTGGCACGTCACAGAGCCATGTTTAAGGTCCCCCCATAAAATCCTGAATACTGAAATTGTGAACAACAGTTTAACTCCACAATTCAGTACTACACAATTCTGTCTTTTCACGTTTCAACATATAAAATGTGTTTAGAAGAACAACCCGCCTTCACACAGACTCTAAGTTTGCTGTTTTATGTTCCAAAATGAAAATGTTACCTTTTGTTAGAGTTTGTAATGTGTCTGTTCAGAACATTTAGGTTGGTAGCCTAATTGTCATTTTTGTTCTGGTCCATAGTTCTATGGTTTTACATTAATGAGGCGGTTTTTATATTTATTTCAAAATTCTTGTCTCCTTTGTTACATTTAAGTGCATGTATTTTTGTACTTTTGACTTGGAAAATCAGATTTAGGGCTTGGTAACACATTATTTTGACTATATAATACTGGTAGTTTTATTTTGGTTGTAACATTTATATCAAGTCATCTATTGTACTTTTCCTGTCATCAGTGGGATTCCATACAGTATAAAAAGAGGGGGTTGAATTATTCTTAACATGAAGAACTATACTATCATTCAAAAGTTCAGAAGCACCTGTTATATTGATGCTCCTCATTGATTCTTTCCTTCAACAGATAAAAACAGTATAATTCAGATACCAAATGTATAATTTACATTTGAAATTGATTTGAATTAAATGATTAAAGCTTTCATTTAGTAGATGCATGACTGGAGAAAACTGTTGTATCAATTCGTCCCCTAAATGCAGCTCGATTTTGAATTTGTTTTCCAGTCCAGAGAAGCGTAGTGACCCCAGATCATTATTGAACCACAATGGTGCAGTCGGAGTTATTTTGTGAATCTGTTTTTTCTTCAGGCACTCTGCAGTTCACTCAGTGGTTAGACTGAACAGCTTTAAACTGCGACTTGTCACTTCACAGTTGATATTCTTGGCTTTGTTTAACAGCAACAAGGCTGTTAATTCCAGTTTGTTGTTAATTCCAACCTGCTCCTGTTTAAATCTGCACAGATTTTGATGCTAAGCTTCCATTGTCTTGTTTCCTTAGGCATCTTTGCAGTCAGTCAGTCTGGTTGAACCATTGCACAGCATTTCTCTCTCCTTGTTTAACACATACCTTTTCTTTTGCAAACACTTCACACAAAATGACATCTATTTGTAAAGAGGACTTTCTACGACCTGAAAGCATGAATGACCGCTCAGAAATATAGAGTCAGACATCTGACTGCACTCAATCAAGTTTTCATGGTGGGAGATTCCAAACTTTTGAAATATGGTGTTTACTCATATACAAATGATAAAACAAGGTAAACTTAAAGTGTAACTGTGTAACCTTGGAAAAAAGAAATAATGCAAACTTGAAAAAAATAAGAAAATTTTTCCAGTCAAACCTTTCTTGGCCTGGTATGCTCAGTTATGTAGTGGCTGTTAAAAATGACTTAGTAATGTAACAGTTTCAATAACTTTATCAAAGTAGAGTAACTTATCACATTTTGATATGCTTTTCTAATAAAAGTTTTAAACTGGGCAGAAATTTGAATCCCTGGTTACTCAAGATAATCCACAGATTTTGTTGTGAGCAGTTTAATGTAGGAACTACTGGTAGAAAGAGATTCTACATTTTTCCCATGAACAATCATATTATCTGGCTTTTAGTTTATATGTGCTTTTTCCCCCCCTCATTTTGTTAATTGTATCCTCTTTTTGACAATCAGCTGAGGAAGCACATTCCTGCCAGTGAAAGAAAAAATTTCCCTAGAGATAAAAAATTAAAATTATGGGGGGAAAAAAGTCATAATTGTGACAGTCATAATTATGACATTAAAAAGTCAGAATTATAATATAAATAGTCAGAACTATGAGTAAACTCATATTTCTGAGATTTAAAAAAAATCAAAATTATGAGATAAAAAGTTGAGATTATGAGATAAAAAGGCCAAATTTTCATTTTATTATTGTGACTTTTTTTTCCTCATAATTATGACTTACCGTGGGGATATTTTTTCTTTCACTGGCAGAAATAGGCCTCCACAGTCAGCTGTTTTGGACTGCTTATGTTTTCCATCCATGCCCACAATGCAAGCTTATTTAAGCCTGGCTTGAGCATTTACTAGAGCAGGAGGTAGAATGGCTTCAGCCTAACATGGAAGTTTAAGTTGATTTTAAGCCAGGGTTTTTCACTTTAGCTGAGATTTCATTATCAGCTTTTTAGAACACCCCCCGAACACATTACTGTTGATTGTTCCCACATTTTTCTCCCCTCTGCAATACTTCTACCTCCTGATGTACAGTATAAACTCTGGTACCATAACACAATATGCAGACTGGATGCCATTACTACTTACTAAACCTCAGAGAAAAAGCTGAGCTCCAGTCAGGTGTCTGGCGCTCGTACCCCAAGTACCGCTCACACGCAGCAGAAAGAAGTTGTCTTTTTTTCAAAGCTTTGTGGGATTTTACAAGCTTGACATTGTTCCACAGAGGTGTTTCAGTTGGCCCTGCTTGATGATTATTGGTGGTTGAATATTTGCATTTGCATGTTTAATGTACTTCTAATTCTCGTAATTTGCATAATGGCCCTTTGCTATCCATCTGAAGTCACTTAGAGGCAAGGGAGCAAATGGCTCGCTGATCTCTGCCGTTTCGCTGCATAATTTTCCCATTCCCGCTGATGGCCTTGGTTGGCATCCATTGTAATAGGCCGTCTGATTAGTGATTAAAATGTTTACCGGTACACTGGGAAATAGATCCAGGCAATAGGCCACCTCTGAAGCCTAAGCACGCAGCTGGCTTCACATAGACAAATGGCTCGATGGCTGATGTCTTTTTAACCATGTACTTAGCTGGCAAAATGGTGAATGCTGGGAAGACAGTGAGAGAGAGAGATTTGCTGATGCGTGAAATCATACAAGCCAATAAGATTGTAGCTTTTTTATTCCTATTTGTCACAGATGGGTGAATTTACAATTGCACAACACTGTTAGAATCCAGTTGTCGATGTTAATTCTCTGGTCAAAATCAAAGCAACATTAGTTTATTCCCAGTTCATTACGTACAGTGAGGTTCTTGTTGCTTTGGAGAACAACTAGATTTCTTAATCTGCAGGTTGTTTCTGCTTCATTCATTCATGCACATCTGTATAATGTGGGTGAGATGTCACACAGCTCTGTGGACTAAACATACATAACATGGTGAACTGTGCAGGATTAAAAAATGGTGACGTTTCACCACTCTTTGCTGCAGTCACATGGACTCAGACAGGCATAGAGGGACAACACCTTCTGTATGGTGGAAAAACAAAAACAGTCCGATAGAATGGCAGGATGGCAAAACACTTTGTATTTTCTTTTTACAAAGAATGGAATTAAATATATTTGATATTATTTTGTGTCTATTTTAACTAATTACTCTTGTAATGCATGTAGCGATATGAAATGTGAATTCCCTCCAAAATGTAGGTCATTCATTCATTTCCAACATGGATACTGAAAGGAGAACAGCACTTGGTGTGTTCCTTGTTTGTCTGAAAAAGACAAAACAACAACAACAACAACAACAAAAAAGCTAAATTAGCTTCTTGTTGTCCACATCACCCATGTTTTCTCCTTGTGCGAGGAGGCTACGCAACATCTGGTTGGAGATTCTGACCCGCAGGAAGGATTGGAAGAAATAATGCAACATTTTGGGAAAAGCGATTCTTTGCTTTCTTGCTCCAGGTTAGATGAGAAGATTTATACCTCTCATGTCTGTATGGTGAACATGAAGCAGGAGCCACCAGAGGGCTGCACTATGAAGCTAGATTAATGGGGTAGTGAGGTATGTTGAGTCTGAAGCCAGAGTTCTCAAAGTCACAGAAGTGGCTCTCTTTTAACCTGGTAACTAATGCTGAACTCATACCCTTATAATCAGGAGCAGGTTATGTTCTGAGTTTCAGATTAAATCATCTGTAAAAGCATCGCTCTTTCACTGATTCTTTTCCTGATGATGTTTTTTATGAGTAATATAGATTGTAAACATAAGGAAGACGTTATATAAAAAGTTGCACAGAAGAAAACCAGTACAAACTATATGCATTGCATTGTCACAGGAAGCTCAGTTTGGTGATGCAGAGTCATTTTTCTACATTTCCACACACTGAAATAATAATGAAGCAGCTACAGACATGTTTTTAGCTTGATCCTGATTTGCTGCCAAGTCCGTTTTGCATTGCTGATATTACAGCTCAGAACACCGATTAGAGAATTAATTAGTCAATCCTATTTATCATGGAAAATATTCTATCAGTAGCATTCATTTTACTTTGATGTGGCCAAAAACTTGAGCAATTTCCACGTCTCCTTCATAATGGGACAGTGTGAGACCCACAGCATCATGTTTAAATCTGCTCTATAAAGTTTAATTCCCTAACGTGCAGCTGTCACGTTAGAAATAAACAGCAGCATTAAGAGCTCATTAAGTTCATTAAGTCGATCAGTAATTTTCTGCAAACATTCCTCTCTTGTCTTACTTGCAACAACATTGTTTTTAGCCGTAATATATGTATTATATTCTCCATACAGTAGCTTCCCATGATAAAAACCTGTTCATCATATTATTTTCCTCATCGATTGGTCCATTATTTTCTCAATCAATCAATTAGTTTCATGAAATGTCAGAAAATGGTGAAAAATGTTCATCAGAGCTCAAGATGATGTCCTCAAATGTCTTGTTTTGTCCACAACTCAAAAATGTTCAGTTTACTGTCAGAGAGGAGTAAAGAAACCAGAAAATATTCACATTTAAGAAGCTGAAATCAGAGAATTTGACTTTTTATGTTGAAAAATGACTCAAAACAATTAGCAAAACAGATTAAGATTAATTTAATAGTCAGTGGTTTAGATTTTGTCTTGCATCTGTTTGGCCTCATTGTTTTTGCTTTGCACTGTCACATAGCCTTCTGGGTATCCTGCTCTTTTGCTTTGTAATAGTTGTTACAATTCTAAGTGTTTTATGTTGGTTGTTAGGTTTATTAGTTTGTCCAGCTGTTCCTTCCTTTGTTGTGTGCAATTTATTGATTGATTGATTTAAAGACAAAGAAATTTCCACCCAGTGAAGCATTTTTCTCACTAGAGGTCATGATAATGAATTGTCAGCTGTGTGTGCACTGCACATGGTAGGATATCGTTCTTTATTTTAAAATTATAATCCTACTAATAATCCCCAATTTTACTAAATGTATCTATAATCTGATAGATTTTTTTAAATCTGTAACTGTAATGGAATACAGTTACCTTTTTTGGCATCCAGATTGTGTAATCCTGTTACATGTAATCCGTTACTCCCCAAACCTGTCTTTAAAGTACCGAGTTTGGTCGCAGCCCTACCAGTAGGTAGAATTTTTTTTTAAGACTTAACACACAGCCAAGCTGGCTGTGTCCTCATGCTTCCAGCCTTTCTGCGAAGCTAAGCCTCCATGCTAAGCTAAGCCTCCAGCTTCGTATTTAACATACAAACATAAAAGTGGTTTCCATCTCTTAAAGAGAGAGTTCACCCAAAAATGAAAATTCAGTCATTATCTACTCCCCTCATGCCAATTGAGGGTCAGGTTTAGTTTTTTAGTCCACAAAACACTGCTGGAGTTTCACAGGAAAACAGTTGCAGAATCTCCCAAACAATGGAAGTAAATGGTGACCAGTTTTTAAATGTAAAAAAACAACATAAAATGCCTCCATACTGCTTGTCCAGTGTAAGTTCAAGTCCCCTAAAGCCCCAACATGCCAAGCTGGCTAAAAAAATGTCATTTAAACCATATTTTTAGCCTGAATCTTCACTGTAGATCCTTAACTTGGAGCCACGTTCACATGCACACTGTCTGAACTGGGTGTGTGTATTGAGGGCAGTGTGCAAACAGCATGTTGGAGCTTTAGGAGACTTGGATTATGCCAGTCAAGCAGTATGGAGGCATTTTGTGTTTACTTTTTCAGTTGTTTTATACATCTGAAAACTGGTCTTCATTCACTTAAATTGTTTGGGAGATTCTGCAGTGCTGTTTTCCTGTGAAACTCCAGCAGTGTTTTGTGGACTAAAAAAATAACCTGACCCTCAATCAGCATGAGGGTGAGTAGGTAGTGACTGAATTTTCATTTTTGGGTGAACTATCCCTTTAATCACACTCTCAGCAAGCAAATGAAGCTTTCCCTAAATGTCAAACCATTCATTTAAGAAATCATCTTACTGCAGAAAGCTGAGTGTAACCTGGTTACATAATTAAATGTAAACATGCTGAATGGTTTCATGAAACTTGATGGCAACTTGGGATGAAATTATCATGAAATCATACTGCAGTTACAGTGAATTAAAATGATCTGCTGAGAATCCACTCCAGCTCTATAAAGCTGATTTTGTCTTTCCGTGGAAGCGCCTGATTCGGAAAGGTGTAAGGTCATAGGAGGGCACTTCTCCCAGGCTGAGTTCACTCAGGAGCTTGCCGATGATTGGTCCAAACTTGAAGCCTGACCTAGAGAGGAGAAGGCATCACAGTGAGGAAAGTACGTACGTAGGTCATCAAATGAATCAATGTCCTGATGTGAGCAGATCCATGCCCTGCACCCTGACGTTAGCCTATAAATAGCCTGCGTCTCTGGGCCTTTGTGTGAGTCAGGCGATGGGTTCGAGCCCCACGTGAGTGAATACATAAAAGAGGAGCCAAGCTGTCGCTAAGCATCTCTTCACTTTAGTGAACCGGGACCAAATGCTAAATTAAGGGAGATTTGTCCTTTCTCTGTGTAATGGCTTCATGTGCTCGAGCCCAGCAGTGAGATGAGAGAGCATCTATTTTCAAAATGCACCATCCTTGTTGCTAAGGTCTGAGAGGCAAATTGTGAATGTCAACAGGGCTTGAGGAATGCAACACATTGCCATCTGACAAAGGTCTCGGAGCTCCCGTGGATCCTGCCTGGCTTTGAAGTCGTAAAAGCTTGGCTCTGACAGTTTGGCCACGTGGATTTTCATCTCGCCAGAGAAGGAGAATGGAAAACCTCAATAGAAGGCCAAGCCCACAGGGTGACTTTGTAGCCATGGCAACCCCCCAGTACTTGCTTTAAAGCACTTGTGTCGGGCTTTGATGACAAATGCACGTAGTGAAGGAGGGGGAGGAAGGCAACACATTTTTTTTTTTTTTTTCTGTGGTAGGGAGAGGCCCTGTGAACTTGTCCAATATGGCTGTGAGCTTCTCCAGTGCTGCTGCAGAGAAGCTGGAGATGAGCACAAACAGCACAGATAATAATTAACACTGACTAACAAACAGAATGAGCAGAGCCTCAAGTTGTTCTCTGGAGACATTCTGATCTGAGTGGCCTGTAATGCCACAGTGAAGCTGTGTAAGAGTTACCATAATTACCAGTTTCAGACTTGTAAATGGTGCTCATGGCAACTTCCAAGTTATAATTACGACTGGAAAACTTACTTTTCTGAAAGCTCCAATATATCGACTGAGAGCTTAAAGGGATAGTTCACCCAAAAATGAAAATTCAGTCATTATCTACTCACCCTCATGCTGATTGAAGGTCGGGTTTATTTTGTTCATCCGTAAAACACTGCTGGAGTTTCACAGGAAAACAGTGTTGCGGAATGTCCCAAACAATGGACGTGAATGGTGACCAGTTTTTAAAGTGTAAAAAACAGAATAAAAACATAAAATGCCTCCATACTGCTCGCCTGGTGTAATCCAAATATCCAAAAGCCCAAACATACTGTTCACACACCATCACACACCCAGTTCAGACAGTGTGCATGTGAACATGGCTCCAATCTAAAGATCTACAGTGAAGATTCAGGCTAAAAACATGGTTTAATGGCATGTTGGTACATTAGGAGACTTCGATTACACCAGATGAGCAGCATGAAGGCATTTCATGTTTTTATTCAGTTGTTTTTTTTTGTTTGAAAACTGGTCACTGTTCACTTCCATTGTTAAGGAAATTCTGTTTTGTCAAACTCCAATTTCTCCCCTGGCCTGCAGTACTTGTTATCCATTATTTTTTTGGTGTGAGTTGCAGAATCTTGGAGATATTGGCTGTAGAGATGTTTGCCTTCTCTCCAATATGATGTGACAATTTAGTCCCTTTAAAAAATACATTTGAAAAATTCAAAACCCGTGTCCCATATTCCAAAAATCATGACCTAGTTACTCAAGATAATCCACAGATCTTGTTGTGAGCAGTTTCATATAGGAACTACTTTATTTCTGACAGTAGAATCTATTGGAACTACTTTAGAATCTACCAGAACTACCTTCGCTCTACAGAAAGACGGACTTTCTTTAGCTAACAAACATGGATGCCTAACCCTAATCCTAAATTAGCCAAAGTCAGCCGTTTCAGGTAGTAGACACTTGATAGATATAGTGCTATATTTACTTTGGGAGTATCATCATGAAGTTAACATTTCATTTTGTTTAAAACTTTGCTTTATGTCTAAATCCCTGCAAAACTGACACTGTCAGTAGGGTTAGCCCCCTATGTGTGGGAAAATAAGGGTCACATTCCAGTGGCCTCATTCCCAGGGGACACAAATCAAACAGGGGGACTGAGGGTCCGCCACCATAAGATTTTGAGTGTAAAGGCTATTTTATACTGCATGCAGCACATTTGAACTAGCATGTCAAGCTCATTTTACACCGACTCCATTCAGGCACCACAGAACCGATCTTGTGTGTCCACAACCCGCCGTACAACAAGTAGAACAGAGGAAGCCTTTGCCCACCTGAGCCAAGTTCTGATGTTAGTTTGGAAAATGTTCAACAAAATAGGTATCAGAAGATCAAATAGCGACAGCAGAGCACACCAAATGACATCTTTTCATGGTTCTCCTTACAAAGCTGGTTCCAGGGGTCATAGAGCTCTTAATGTTTCTCTGCCTAAACAATTAGTCTTTCCTTGTCGATTTCTCAACTGAATTAACTCAACAACGGGATGACAACTAACGGGATGTGCTGTGAGTAGGGCGCACTTTGTTGCTAGGATGTTTGTGGGTGGTTGCTAAGCAGCGTGAAGGGGGGGACAACCTGAACAGGGAATCCCAAAGTCAACAAGCGCCTCCACAAAATAAAACAGAAACGTCCATCATCATTTCAAAGCAGTTTCATATGTGTTTAGCACTATTTTGTGGCTGCAGCAAGGTAGACTCAAGCAGCAAAAATAGTTATATTCAATATTTGCTGCAAACCTGCTGCAGCTGCAACGTGCTGCATCACATCTGGTGTAAATACACACAATCCACTACCATTCTAATTAACATACTTTGGCTGCTGTGGATGCTGCACAGCAGACGTACGACAGTTGTGCTGCATATGTAGGTGTGCAGTGTAAAATAGCATTCATTCTCTGCATTCTGGTCAATTTTTACACACCAACTTGTAGTTTTTGTGCATCAATTTCAAAGTCCTCTGAAGTAATCTCAGCATGAATGTACAGGAAATAGAGTATTTGGAGGTATTATGAAATAAATCTCATTTTAACCTTCAGTCCAACACCTTGCAAGATGAATGGGCCTTTAAAAGAGAAAGCTTCTCCACCAAGTAGGTTGTTTGTTAAATTTCTCTCTCACTCACACATGCTTGAGTATGGAGGGAGCGCTTCTGCTTACATCCTCAGAACTGTCAGCTTGTGTATCTGGTGAAGCTAACCATCACACGATGAATCTAAACACAGTATCATCATAACTAACAGTACACACAGCTGACAACAAATGATGGTATCTGCCTCCTGAAGGCCGGGGGTGACATCCATGGAGCAATTTCACTCTACATCCTCTTCCTTTGTGTTGCTCTGATGTGATCGTCCCCTCCTGAATGTTGCTTCAGGTTGGACAGTCCACCATGGGTGGCAGAAAATACTCGATAACAAACTGCACAAATTGCTGAAAAAAAAAGTCATACTGCAATTATTTAGCTTGTGCAATATGATTAGAGCAAATGATTACAGCATTGCAGTTTTCTTGTTCACTGGAAAAAAAAAAACTATTGAAATTGTGATAATGTGATCTGTTGAGGTCTGTACCAGGCAAACATGTTTGCTTTCATCTGTAGAACAAGATTTTTAGGCCTGTTCATCAGTGCAGCACTACAGTCCCTCATAACACTGTCTACTGACACATTTTTCCTTGTTCAAAAAATTTTGCGATTTGGTTCTGGCTCTGCCAGTTGAATATTGCACTTGGTCATATTGCGATTTTATTGCAATTACGATTAATTGTGCAGACCTATAATAACCTTTACAGTTTGACTTGTACATCTACTGACAGGACTGATCCACTCTCTGTCTTTTAGATCTGTATCCGGACAGTCTCTTTCTTTTTACTGACAGACTTGAGCTGGAGGTATTTGCCAACATAAAAAAAATACACAAAAAACAACACGCATCTGAGTCTTGTTGAGTGAGTGACAGACAACTTGCTTGTCATTCGCTATGTTATTCTCTGCAAATTCTCTTTGAATACTTCTCCACTATGTCTTTTGAAAAGGTGGCATTTCTCATGTCATTCCAAGCATGCAAAAACATTACGTATGCATTACAGTCGTGTGTGCATGATTGACTCTTGGCTAAGCCCCACCCTCCTTAGTTACTGTTTCTATGCTTGTCAAGCTTTCCAGAGTGATAACAGTGGCAGATTTACCATCAAAATTGGGAGTAATTGTTGAAACATGAGGTCTTTGATTCCACGGAGAAGTAAACTGAAGCAGCCTCTCATTTCTAGAGGGTGACTGTGGATTTTGCCGACTCTTTGGCTAATGTAAGTTAATGCTAATGCTTAAAGTTAGCTGAGAAGTCAGAGAAGGGTTGCAACTAGTTGAGGTTAATCCTATTAAAACATCTCCCTCCTGTGCTTCCACTTTCTTTGACTTTTTTCTCCATGTTTTAAGATGTATGTCTTTCTGCTCACAGTGAACATGTGGTGTTTGTTTGCTTTTCTCTTCTGTGACGTTTTATGGCAGTTGAAAGTTTACAACAGATAACAGTTGCACTGAAGATTAGAATATTGAATATAAAACGTTACTTAATTAAACTTACATTTGCATCTTTTATTAAACTTAATTATAAGATGATTATATTATGAATTATGCATGATTGATATTTATTAAATTAACATTTGTAAAAATCTCACGTACTCGTCCACTCAAACTCCCATTTGAGAGACACTGGTTTAGAGTCAGATATCTTGAAAACATCTTGTACAATTTCTATGACATTCACAGAGGATGATCTGCTGATCTGTCCTCTAGGAGAAAGGTTGGCATTTAATTCTGAGAGTGTGATTGCCAGGAGGTGAACCCTTTCCTTTTGGGATTGTCAAAAATGTAACCTTTTTATTCTTTAATGTCACCTTCATCTGTCTTTAACACAAATTAACTAGTGAGGTCAATAATAACCCATAATGGCAAAATATCCTGACAGAAAATCATGGCAGTGAATGCAACAACTAAGTGGAGAGCTGCTGCATCCTCCTTCGAACAAAATAACCTTAATTTTTACAATGTTGCTCTTGGAGTGAAACCAGGGTCACACAAGCATGTTTAGCTTCACTCATTATAAGGCTCTAGGAATAGCTAAATAATTAGCAGAGGTGGAAAGAGTACTGAAAGTCTGTATTCAAGTATAAGTACGTTTACATCACTGTAATATTACTCAATTACAAGTGAAAGTACTGATGTTAGAAAAATACTTAAGTAAAAGTACAAAGTATTCTTCTACTCAGAGTACTAGGTATTTGTTACTTTTTAACTGTTGATGTTTAATCAGTCTCTCCAGGAAGCTGCAACGTTGATGATTCATGCAAAATCAGCCAATCTCATGAAATCTGCACAGCCTTGCAATTTTTGTCCAATCACTGCAATTTTTCTGCAAATTTGACCAATCATTGTAGCTTCTGAGTTCCACCAATTATAGAAGCTGCCCACATTGTTATTGACATCAATGCTCTGTGCACTTGTATATTTTATAATTTTGCTCTTTCTTCCTTCTTGCTTAGAACACTGAGAATAGAATGTGGCTTTATTCTCCCTTACACAAGTTAATTTTTGAATTATACAAAAAAGCATCTTTTTGTTGCAATTTTTGCTATTTCCTTGCAAAAAAATACGCCCCCAAAAAACCCTAAAAATATTGCAACATGCATCACAAATCCCTCCCAAATCCTGGAGGGACTGATTAACGAATTATCAGTAGCAGTCATTTAATCAAAGGAGTTTCCGTTTCTACAAGTCTGTCAGTCAATTCCTGCTCTGTTCTGGTGCGTGGTCACTGTCACCACTACACACCTGAACCTGTTGCAGGGTTTTGGGTTTTCATTGGCCTGTTTGTGATGAAACAGCATTAATGGCTAAAAATGCAGATGAAAGGTTTGGATGTTAATTCAGTACAAGTAAAAGTACATACTTGAAAAAATACTCATAAAAGTACAAGTACCCCAAAAAACTACTTAATTACAGTAACTTGAGTATTTGTAATTGGTTACTTCCACCCTTGATAATTAGTATATAATTCATTTGCCAACATTTTTAGACTTTTAGTCCATTCATCCCAGCTAGTTCCTCTGCACACAGAGCTTTGTGTGCAGGATATTAATTACAGATATAATTAGGTAAAGGACATGACTGCATGAGGAGATGGAAAAGTGCCAGGAGACGGTGAAGGTAACTGCAGGAGAGGAGGAGCTGAGCCGGCCTTCTGGGTGCCTCCACCATGTTAATTAGAGAAGAACACGAGTGTCAACCCAAAGCACAGGCGCTTTCACCTTTCACAATGGACAAGAACATCTCATTAAAAGTTAAGGATCTATGTCTCGAGAATACGTGGGAGGTTTAGTGTGTCCAGTAAGACTCTGAGGATATTCTGCAGCTCTGAACACTGTGAGCACATGCAATACCCTCTTCTACACTGTTTCATTTCTAATAGGTTTGAAAAATTCAGCTTTCAAACGGTCCATTCAGTGATTAAAATGATTTGCATTTGTGACTTCATCTTGATTTGACTTTTATCAGCACTGAAAGCTTGCAAGGGACTGTTGGTGGTGGAGGATATTTAAAAAATAGGACAAGAAAAAACTTATTGTTTTGAAACTAGGAGAAATTCAACCCATAAAAGATTAGATACCACACTTAGCCTCTGAGTTGAAGCATGGCTGGTAGCCAGTCATTATATTAAAGATCCTGTAAAGCAACAATAAATGTTGTCACACCACAGAAACATGTGTTATTACCCACCCAGCCAAATTTGAAAGATTAAAGAAATCACTAAGTATAGAAATTTAGGTCTTAAAATCCTGAAAAAAAATCCTGAATTTTTTCTGAAAAAAAAACCAAAAAAAAAACCCTGATCCTCTGAGATGTCCTCCACATGGAGCTGCTCTACTCTCATATAGACAGTAGTGATTATGGAGTGCTTGGGGACAATGGTTACATGGGAGAAGTACTACATTTGTAGCATTGCCTCAATTGTTCTCAAACTAACATGTAGCTATGGCAATGTAAATACTCATATCATGCAACTAATTATACTCTTATATTTATATCCAAATGTGGACTGTCTGCAATAAACCCCACAAGAGATATTAAGGAAATATTTTTGAACTTGCGTGAACAAGAAGTAATACTGATTGTGAAGTCTGCACTTGCAGATCATAGAAGAAGAGTGGACTATCGGCCTCTGCGGAGGTCTGCACTCTGAGTGCCCTTCTAGTTTTCATATGTTTCATAAATAGTTCACAGTAATCAAATCTGCTTCAGGAACAGTCCGACATTGCCATCTTAGATAAGATGATAATATCAGTTTCAGCTTTGTGCATCCAGTACAGAGGTCAGGGTCACTTTTGGTTTAGTTTAGCAAGAACAAAAGGAGGAAAAACACTGCACTAATTCCATCAGTACAACAGGTGAACTCGGAGTAAGTATTAAAGGATGTGTCATCAGAGATCAAGGAAACATGATTAAGTTGAAATACTTGCTTCACTTGACATGAATGCTCCTGCCGTGGTATCTCCCTTTGAATTTTCCATTCTGGACCAGAATAATTGTTTTGTATGTCTGTTTCAAATGAATTTGTTCAAATTCATGTAGAATTTTCACAGAATGAGTAAGTGTCTGTTTATGAGTTGTAAGAAATCATTCATAATCTTGTAGAAGGCGTAGGTGTTTATAACTGTTAAATTGAGCAAAATGTTAATGGAGTTTGACAGACAGTGAATCCAGAGTGTGTATTTTCAGAGCAGTGGGCTTTTGTTTTCAGGATAAGAGGCTTAACTTTACACTGACAGACAAGTGACAGTTATAAACAGCTGATCAACTTATGCCGGAGGACTCGTCCTCACTTGTTATTGTAAATTTACAAGATTGCGTGCATCCTGCACTCCTGCAGAGCGCCTGCAGAGCTCCTGCAGCCTGCCTGTCTCTGCCGTGTCTGAGGAGGAGGGAGCAGGGGGAAATGATTCACTTCAGCCAATCTTAAACAGGATTACAACTTATTTGATATGCAGTATATAGCGCCAACTTGCTATTTGGACTGCAGGACTCCTTTTTGCATGTGCAATGTCTACGTTACTCCTACATTTACTCCTTAAACAGTGAAAAGCACCAACAGCAAATTAAAAGTGGAGCGGTTCAGGAAATGGGTTCTTACTAAAACGTGATAAAATATACTAATACAACAGGAACACTTAAAGGACCAGTCTGTAGGATTTAGGGGCATCTAGTGGTGAGCTTGCAGATTGAAAACACCTCACCTCACCCTCCCCTTTCAAGTGTGTAGAGAACCTATGATAGCTGCGAAACTTCCATAAAATGTGAAAGGCTGGATCCAGAGATGGTGTTTGGTTTGTTCAGTCTGGGCTACTGTAGAAACATGGCTGTGCAACATGACAGCCTCCACTTTTAGGACATATTCTGCCAATAGATCTCCTAAACCTTCCACACTGGACTTTAAAGGCCTCTCTAATTCAAGCCTGTTTCAAATAAAGGTCTGGTTCTCTCTGCAGCTGATGTTAACAGCTACTGTTCTCCATTTCTTTTGTCCTCTTAATGTCCAATAAATCCTTCTTAGACTGATCTTGTTCCTCTGACCCACAGAAACGTGTACCTCTGGAGCTTTTTATGTCTGGGCTACACACACACACACACACACACACACACACACACACACACACACACACACACACACAACACTCTCTCTCTCTCCTCTGTACTGCTCAGCGAGCGTCGGGCCGCTTGGCTCCGAGCTCTTCCTGGGTGAGGAGGGAACAAGTGATGCTGATTCATTTGGCTGCTGAAGCTGCTGCTGCTTTTGTGCTGGCACTCATCAGCACACATCTGGTGTAGCCGGTGCCAGATACACTACTTTGTGCTCTCCGTCTTGTCGAGCTGTTGACATTTTCATTTTGACATCGACATTTTCTACTTGACTCCATCGGCTTCAAAACACAGACACCGTTTTGTTTTCTTTTTTAAGGATATCTTCATGGCATTTTGCTTTTTAATAAATGATGGGAAGATAAGAGTGACGTACAATACACGTGTCAGCAGTCACTGAGTGGATCTGAACACACAAATTGTTGTCTCTCTCATTTCTCTGATTGTAGAGGTGAACCCACCACTTTAGTCCAGACTGAAATATCTCCACAACTATTAAATGGATTGCCATGATATTTTGTCCAGACATTTGTGGTGTCCAGAGAATGAACTGCAATCATTAAATCCTAATGATCAAGGCCGACAAATATCTCTTTTCACCACCTGGGGCTATTTCTCAAGTCACAAATTTGATGACTTTAGACAAAATCAAACAAGACTTGCAATTCTACTTGGATTTTAACACCAGTGACTCAGGACTTCAGTTGGACTTGAGCTTTTTGACTTGAAAATAATTGATACCTTCCCCCAAGCCCAAAGATTAAAGATTCTGTAATTTAGAAAGTGTGAATCCACAAATCAGCTTCATTTCCCTTCATTTCCTGAACCAACTAACGTTAACACTATTCATTCTCAGCAAGTCGGCACAAAATTCCCAAGATCCACTTTGTTTGAACCACTCCAGCAGCATCCAATCAAGTTGCAGGAGAAAACGATAAAGAACTAATGTTGCATTACTGAGCTCCAGGTGGAAAAAGGATGCTAAAGATCATTTTGTTTGTGTACAAAAACTACTTGGTGATCAACAAAAAATTAAAAAACATGCAGTTCGAAAATTACAGAGAGACACAATTACTTCCAACTTTGTTCAAGGTTCCTTAATTATCTTTGATAATTAAGGACCCTACTAGGCTTGGGCGGTATCTATCTTTTTCATACCTTCATACCCTCTTGACATTTTACTGGTATATATGGTATTATGTGGTATTTGTGTAAAACTGTGTAACACCTCAACTCTACTCTACTGCAGATAGTACAAAGTGGGCAGAGCTGATCATCAATGCTATTCCTGCAGTTGGGGAAACAACAGTCACAGGAGCTTTGCTTTGGTGTCTAGAAGCTGCATTTATTCACTAACAAACTGAAACCTACACTGTACATTTACTGCCAGACCGACAACTTCACTGCTCATCTTTCCTTCTGCTCAGCTCACATTCACCATCACTCTCTACCACCATGGACAGTAATCAGACTGACACTCACCATCTCTCACACTTGCTAAAGTTACACAATCACAACGATATGCTTATCTGACGAATCAGCCATCCTTTAAACTAGTTAGTTCTGTAATTTTATCTCCCAGACGCTAGGTTTCTCAGCTCAGCTGTGCTGCCTTGTCCACCAGTGGAGAGACTGGCCCCTGCTGGAGCGTGCTGCAGACTACAATACATCACCTTAATACGCATCTCCTTTGAGTTTAATTAAAAGAGCAGCATCTGTATTTGGTACACTGTCATACCTTTATACTGCGCAAGCCAAGATCCTACATATTTATTTTAAAACCAGTTTTCGCATTTTGTTTTGCGAGGCCAACTTTGGCCCACGGGTGCCACTCTGGACAGATGGAAGGCTGCTGGTTTCAGCTGTTGCAAGGCCACAGCTTCTGCTGATAGTTGTTATGTTTTGTTATCTGAGAAACTAAGTTGGACAATCCATCTTAACACACATGGTTTGACATAGAAAATCCCTCACAGAGATTTTCTTTGATTTGGGTCCACTTGTCTTGTGTTGTGTTGTGTTGTTACCTGAGAATCCGGCTCCAATCACAATGTTGTTGTAGGCGGGGTGGCAGTCCAGCACAAAATGACGGTCAGGAGTTAGCTGCAAAAAACAACACACCATCAAGAGCGGCAAATCAAAACATTAAAATCAGAGGCTCCAGATTGCTGGAGAAACTGATTCACTGTGAACATATGAACTGTTCAGGTTCAAAACTACAGAGCTGAGTTACAGTAGGATCTGACAGATTCTGACTATTTGGCCAAATTATCTTATCTGATAAAGCATCCATTCTTGAGAATTGGGATAAATGTTCTTCAGAAAAACTTTAAAAAATATTAATATCAATACCAACACTTTAATTCCAATTTTTTGGCAAAAATATATTCTTTAAGGATATGAAGTATATGCAGTTTATGAAATGTTTTTGTTTGGTTTAATTTTTTTTTAAATTTCTAAACTTGCTCTGTGCTCTGTCCCTGACAAGAACTGATAACCTCAAACAATTTAAAAATGTGTTAAAAGCCTCAATCTAAAACTAATAATACCAAATGATAACACAGATGTACAAATATGCTATTATAATCATCTTTGTTTTAAAATAGATTCTTTTATGAAAATGTTGGCCCTTTAAAGTTGTGTCCCAGATTTGTCAGCTCTGTCAGATTTTACAAAAACATGATTTTATCAGGCATAGGAAGGGTTAACTATACCCTAAGGACCCCTGTCTCACTTCCTGGTTTAAAAAAAGACAGGAATACTGCTCAAGCACTGGTAAACTTTCTATTTTTCGACAAATTCATCAAGGTCATCAAGTTTAATTGTTGATTTGTTCAATGCAATTACTGAGCACTAGTATGAGATTATAGTCCCTGGTGACATTATTATGTAAATTTGTGTCATCTGTATGGTTATGGTAACATATTTTGTTGTGTTCCATAATGAAGAACAGTGGGAGCATGTAGATATTGAAAAAAGGGGCCCCAGAATGGAACCTTGAGGAACTCCACAGGTTATTTTTGTCTGCTCAGATCTGTAATTACTCATAGACACAAAGTAGTCCCTGTCCTTTAAGTAGAATAAAAACAAAAAAACAGTTTAGTACTGTGCCAGAAAGTCCCACCCAGCTTTCCAGTTGGTCTAGTACTATGTAGTGTCAAAAGCAGAACTGAGATCCAATAATAAATCAGATGCGTCTCAACCATAACATGTCAACTTTGTAGCCCTACTGAATCAAAGCTAAATAAGAATTATGGTTTAAAATTGTGTGTTTTGATTAGCATTAAGAGAACTCTGAGCAACTTTAAAAAATAAAATAGCTGCTCACTATGACTATGCTGTGAGATGAAAAAATGTAAAAATTTTTTCAACTCTGTAAGACGTCAACGCTGACAGATGGAAAATCTTAATAAAAAATGTAATCACTAGGAGGGTGGCCCGTTACAAGGTTTAATAGCCATACGTTTTTGTCCCAGTTCTTGAGAATGAGTGAAGAAAGGCAGCTTGTATATGTGTTTCTTCTGTCTCTTCATTCCACTATGGAAACATGAATATTGAACGGAGCGGCTACAGATTGTCCTGGGAAACATTTGACAATAACACACACACTCCCTCTCCATTAGGCCATATGGTCTTCAGAGCTGTTCCTATCAAAGTCTTTGTGGAAAATATGTTTAAAAAATGTGTTTAACTGAATGAAAGAGTCTACCTTTGAATACATAATGACCTTTGGAAAAAAAAAAAGCCAATTTTTACTGCAACCGTAGAGACACGTGTAATTTAACTCTGTGTCCTCTTTTAAGAATCACTGGTGCTGGAACAAAACACTTGCTGTTAAGTGAGAGAAGCGTGACTGTCAGGATTTTCAGGGGCATTGGACAAGGTCACAGAAATTATGTTTTCCTACAGCTTCAGTATGAGATTGTGGTAAAAGCAGCTTGCTGTGCTGCTGGAGGGCAGAGCGCCCCCCCAACCCTCACCACCACCACCACCACCACACACACACACACACACAAACAGTTGAGCATAGCCTAAACAAAATCTAACATCTGAGAGTGGCGATGGAGAGACACATCCAGCAGTAAATTAAATCCAGACAGCCAGCAGTTTATACACTTCATATAAACAGTTTAACCACCCAGTAATAAACTTGAACACATAATTAACTAAAAGTCTAAAGCCATGTGAGTGATTTCAACAGGCTGCAGTGTCCAATATAATGAGACCATGTTGGACAGAACCAACAATATCTAATTAAATTAACTAACTTATATCGAACTATAATTGAAGGAATCTCAGTCTTTCTCTATGTATGTCCTTTGATTTTGTTGACAACTGTTCATCTCATCAACGTGGTCGGTGTATTGCTGTCTAATTTGGTCAGATGATGGCGCTACAACAATGACCTTTACATTTTGCCATGTAACCTTTGAATTTTAAAGGTGAAATCTGTGATATATTTACTGAAGTAAATCAAAAAATGACCATGATATGTCATCAGAGATCAAGGAAACATGATAAGTTGAAATACTCCACTTGATATGAACGCTACAGCCCTGGTATGCCCCTTTGAAATTTTCATTCTAGACCAGAAAAACTGTTTTGTATGTCTATTTCACATTAATCAGAGTTCAAACTAATGCTGAATTTTCACAGAATGAGTGAGTGTCTGTTTATGAGTTGTAAGAAATAATTCATAATCTTGTCAGAGGCATAGATGTTTGTAATTGTTAAATTGAACAAAATGTTAATGGGGTTTGGCAGCAGTGACACAAGCAGCGACCTAACTCATCATCCAGAGTGTGTATTTTCAGAGCAGTGGGCTTTTGCAGGCTGACCTTTACATTGACACACAACTGACAGGTATAAACAGTTGAGTAGAGGACTTGTCCTCGCTTGATATTGTCAATTTACGAGGTTGGATGCATCCTGCACTCCTGCGGCGCTCCTGCAGCCTGCCTACCTCTGCCTTGTCTAGGGAGGGAGGAGCAGGGGGAAACAACTCGCTTCAACCATAAATCATATATTAAACAGGATTACAACCTCTTCATTACACAGTCTATGGCTCAAACTCACTGTTTGGACTGCTGCACTAATTAACTAGCCAACTGCACTAACTGAAGCAGAAACAAAAACATTTTTTTTGGATTCTGTGGGTCCAGATGAATCTATCCATGTAAGCCATGCACTTTTTTTTGCCCAGATTGATTTCCCATAATTTTGAATTTACTTTTGCTACATCTACTACAAATTTAATTTTGAGCTACTGTCACCAAATCTGGTGCAGAACATCTCTGGATCAAACCGGAAAGAGTTAATTTATTGGACTGTTGATATCCCATACAGTTTTGTTATAGCATAGTTTTGGATATTACAGTGTCATATCCTGAGCTCTGAAAGCTTTGTGCTGCTGCAGCCACATTTGATGGACATGACATGAACCCTTCCATTTTGAACAGGCACTCATTCAAAACGGGAACTGCACTAATTTTGATTTATGAATGTTTTTTTTATTTTCTTTTTTTTATTTACTGCATTTCCACCCAGAACCCTTAGTCCAAGGAACTACTGCTCTAGGAATTATGACATTCCTTTGGCCCTCGTTGTCTGTGTTTCCATTACAGTCTAAAGACCCATGAAGATTAGTAAAAAATAACAAAATGACTGGTTTGCAGTCGCAGTTTTTTAATTAGAAGTTCCTGTACTATTCGAAAGAACTACCCCCATGAGCAGAGACTTTTAGGGAGTAAATAATGCCCTCTGAACTTAATTTAAATCCTGGGATCTCGATCTAGGAATCTAGCAATCTAGGTCCCTGGTCCCTGCAGTTTCAACTGCAATGTTCATAATGCACAGCATAAAGTGCCACGTATTTCAGCAGCATTTATAATACGATTTGATCATTGAAGAAAGTGATTAAGGCTTCAAATGGCTCTTAATACATGTAGTATTTTTTCAGACGAAGTCTAGTCTAAATTAAAATTTGCCTTTAATTGACAGGGAAATTAGTTGCCAGGAACATCCCTAGATTTTAATTCAAACAAGCAAGTAAAAAAAAAACAAAAAAAAAACAAAAACCAAGCAATAAATAATGTGGAAAAACCTTCAGATATGTGGCTCTAAGTATTGATTTTTAAATTAAATTAGTTTTGTTTTATATTATTTTTGAATTTCCAAGCTCTCAGTGCTTACTATGTGATGAGTTTATTTAATAAGACAGAAGAGTCTGAAGCAGAGTTTCTGCTCTCCAGTAAAATTCGGTCCCTTTGTTTCTTTATTAGCTCTTGCCTTTAAACACGTGTCTCATTAAATGTGCTGCCAGTGACCTGTTTAGTTGAATGTTGTGATATGACCTGATGACCCACTGATATCATCAAACTGCTTCCTCCTCTGAGGCTTAAATCTCCACACTTTGATGGATTAGGATTAGGATGAGCGTGATGACCAGTGTGATGAGGATGTGATGTGATGTGATGTGCGGCGCTGATACAGACCGTATACAGGCAGCTCTCCACCACAGCAGGCTCAGGGTCCAGGCCAGGTAAACAGCGGACCACATAACGCTGCAGGATGTCAACATCAGACCTGTCTGTCTGCTTGTCTCTCTGGTCTGGGTCTGTCGGACTGCCCATGTGGTAGCATATCTGCACACAGAATGACATCACCAATATTATTTCTATATCAAGTGCTAAATGTATGCACCCCTGCACACTTTCAATGAATAGCAGCAGCAGTTGTTCACAGTATAACACCATCCAACTCTGACTGTACTTTGTACGGTGTATTTATTTAATTTCCATAATTTATTTTTTATGCATATATTTACTTCTAGCATAAATTCAGCATTTTTCAAAGTTCGAGTGAAGCAACAACAAATGTGTTCTGAGTGCGTCATGTTAGTAACCACCCAGCCAAATCTGAATGTGTCAGAAAACACCTTTGTCCCAGACAAGAATTCACAACTTCAAACAATTTAAAAATGTGTTAAAAGCCTTCAAAATCTGAGTGTGTCAGTTTGTGGGGCTTATTTAGTGTTGGGGGACCATGGCTCTGGCACGTCACTGAGCCATGTTTCACGTCCGCCCAAAAAATCCTGAACACAGAAATTGTGAACAACACTCAATGGTCTAACTCCACAATTCACTTCTACATAGTTCTTAGTCTTGTCACATGTTTTCAGCAACTATTTTCTCACATGTATAATGTGTTTGAAAAAAAAAAGTCTGGTCTATTGATGTTGACAGTATATTATTTCAGCACTGTCACCTTTTTAATACCTTTTAATGCAGTTTATAGTTTCTATTACCCAACCCAACTTGGCAGGTGCTTATTATATGACTTTTAGTACAAAAACATGTGACTGACGCCTGTACTACATAGTTTTCAGTCTTCTCACGTTTTCAGTCACTATTTTCTAACATGTGTAATATGTTAAGAGGAAAAAGTCCCTTTTTTCCTTTACAGACCCTTTAATTTAGTATTCAGTAATCCAGAATCTTGATGTAATTTCTGCCCTGTTTCTTGCCATCACCACCAAATGACACCTCCATGATGTAGCCTGGACCTCCTCAAGCACATGTCCACTGTAAACCCACTTCTGTTCAAAGGAGCAGGTGCACCATGACCTCTTTACTTTGTAGGATTTATATCATGTTGCAGGGAAGCAGGAAATAGCTGCCCTAAATAATTCCACAAATCTATGATCTTTCTTTTTAATGATAGAAATTATTGTTTAATGACAGAAAGAAGAAGACCAACACCAAGAAAACTCCTTTGGGTCCAGGGGCCTGTTTCAGAAAGCAGACTGTAATCCTGAACCCTGAGTTGTCTCAGCCTGAGATGGGAAACTCTGAGTTTTCACTTTCAGAACAGCTGATCAGAATTAGTTCAGTCAACTAGAGTTGCTAAGCGCGTGCATGAAAGCCGCAATCAATGGAGCTCCGATACTATGATTCACCATGGCAACAGGTAAATAAATGTAAACCAGAGGAGTTGGACATATGAATGTGTAAAACCATGGCATTTCCCTTAAAAAACAGGAGCAGAGAAATGAGTCAAGAAATAAAGACTGTTACAGTTTATTCAGCAAAGTTCACTCATTCATCATTTACCAGACATGAATTTCAACAGATGATAAAGTGCCGGAATCCAACCAACGTTACATTTGATTTTTAAATACATTTATCAGCTGTAACCTGACAGGGACAGAATGCAGATGATAGCAAGTGAAGATGAAATATGGATCAAACAGATAAGATATAAATTACTGATGGACCTCAGACTAAAGTCAGAGTCCGACCCAGTAAAAGTGAATTTGCAGGTGTTCAAACTGACTATATTTTCTTAGACATCAATTTTATTTGTCTAATATAAATTTTATTTGATAATTTTGCTTGACAGCATTCTATATTTCAAATGTAGAAATATTTCAACATAAAATGCTGTCAAAGCACATGAAGACAAATGCAGCTTGTATCACAATTCTCATTTTTAAACCACATTTAGTCCAGTTTCAGAATCTTGAAGTGGTTTCAGCTGCACCACAACCATCCTCACTCAGAGAAATTCACATCATTTCTAACAATTACAACAAGAACGTTCCATCAGTGTGATCAAACACAATATGACAAGTGATTGTTTATTGATTACTGTATTAAACAGATTTGTCGATTTAAACTGATTGCTACAGCAATGAGAGGTAAACATTGTGTAGGGGGGGCTGGTGGACAATCTGGCAGCTGTTCACAGAGTTACAGTTTTATTAAAAAGGACGATGTATAGATTTAGATTATAGATTCTGAGCTGAGGATGAATCCATTGTGTCACAGATCACTGTCTCTGTCTTTACATTGATGACAGATTGATCATAAAAGTGTTTAAGTCCTTGGGTAACAAACTATTATCTTGCGAGGCAGCTGGATTCGCAAGATCACACGAGAATCCATCTCATCAGGCTTTAAATTATCTGTGTCCGCACCAAAAGTGGTACAATGGAAGTGAATGGTGACCAGTTTTCAAATGTAAAAAACAACTGTAAAGAAACCATAAACTGCCTCCATACTGCTAGTCTGGTGTAATCCAAGTCTCCTGAAGCCCTGACATGCCATTTGCACTCCATCATACCACACACACACAGTTCAGACAGTGTGCACGTGCACGTGAACGTGGCTCCAAGCTAAGAATCTACAGTGAAGATTCAGGATAAAAACATGGTGTAAATAACATTTTTCTAGTCAATTTGGCATGTTGGGGCTTTAGGAGACTTGGATTACACCAGAGGAGGAGAATGGAGGATTTTATGTTTTTATTATGTTGTTTGTTCTGCTTGAAAACTGGTCACCATTCACTTCCATTGTTTGGGAGATTCTGCAATACTGTTTTCCTGTGAAACTCCAGCAGTGTTTTGTGGACTAAAAAACTAAACCTGACCTTCAATCAGCAGGAGGGTGAGTAGATGATGACTGAATTTTCATGTTTGGGTGAACTACCCCTTTAAGTTATCTCTCTTTTTGAAAAGGAAAACCCAGATTTTCCCTCATCTCAGGCTTAACAAACTGAGTTTTCATGAAACTTGCTTTCTGAGACAGAGCTACAATGTAGAGTGCTGGGCAGTAATACATTACTCAGTACTGTATCACTGTAATATTATTACTTTTTCCAGTAACAAATAGTGTGTGAGATTCAAATTTCCAACACAGTAATTATATTACAGTTACTATTTCAAGTAACTCTGTTACTGAGTAACTTTGACCTCGGCTGTCCTCATGCAGCCAATCTGGGTGAGTCACGTCAGCTGCACCCAAAAAGCTAAATGAAGGATGAAATGAGGGAGATCAGGTGGAAGTGTTGACATTATTTTGAGTTTGTTTGGCTTCTCCAGAGTAGAATATGATGGAATATGATGGAATCTAAGAAGGCTACAGTTAGAGAGGTCGACTTTGTTTCCACCACAGCTGACATCTGGACAGCTAACAACAGTTTATTGGATCAGCTGTTCAACTTGAGAGTGCCACAGGGTTGCCAACATGGTGTTCTGCTTTTACTGTAATTAGCATGGCTTTTAGAATCGTTGTTATAACATGTTTCTTAATTCTCACTTTTCATATTGATTTTGATTGCTAGCTTTACATCTGGTCAGGGACTATGGATGAAAAATAGCCTTTTGGCTAATTCTGGCATATTTACAGTAATGTTTATTAATATGCACTGTCCTGGAGTAACTTGCCCAACACTGCAGATGTATAAACAATGTGTGGGCACAACATGCATACACAATTTTCCCACACATAAACTATTATTTATAAAAAAAAAAAAAGAATACCTCAGAACACCTCAGACACACTTCAGACCAGCCGTACACACAGTTTACCAGAGAGAGGAGGAGGACAGAGGGGCGATGATGTTCGGTTGTTTTCCCAGTTTCATGGATTGTGTTCTTATTTTTTGTAGTCAACACTGAGTTCTGTAAAATGTGACTCAAAGGTGTATTTAACAACTTAAATTAAATTGAGTGATGAGTTTTATCACTTTTTATTTACACTCGAGGCACTACTTCCCCGTGTTAATTATCTTTTTGTTTTATCCTGAATTGTGAAGCACTTTGTAAAATCTGTTTCAATAGACCTTTTTCACAGCAGCCATTTTGACATGAAATAGTAAACACAGGTGTTACCAATGATACTAATTATGATTTTGTGAAAAAAGGTCTGTATGAGCCCTCTTAAATCTCTCTAAACAAATCAGTGATCATCCCTCTGATGTTTAATAATGAAGACTGAGGATACGACCACAATGACTGTTTGCAGGCACATGTGATGAATTAGTGGGGCGGATGCTATACAGCCACAGTTGTGCATAATGACAGCTGATGCAACACAATTAAGTTAAATTGCATTGCTTCTTTGCCGTCTAATGAGTGGTAAAGCAGGAACATATATTTATATGCAAACGGGTGATCAAGGGCATTTCTATGTATATTTATGGCTGACTGTGGGAGTGGAAATGAGGCTGGTGCATGTGCATCTGATTCCACAATGATTAAGATTTATACAACAGAATCAGGTGTACACACAGCTTTATAAATTTGATGACAAGAATGCATATGCAAGTTTCTGTCTTTATGTATACACACACTTTTAGTTGTGTTTATTACACATGACAGAGTGGAGCACAGCCACTTTTGGGTAGAAACATGAAGTGTTCAGATATACTCTGAAATGATACATTCAATAATGAACTCATGTTAAAGTGATATTCCACCCCAGAATGATAGTCCAGTCAATATGTATTCACCCCTATGGGTGAAGAGCTCCCAGGTAGCATGTAAACATGGCGTCGATCTCGCGATATTTTCACACGTGCGTCCATTAAGAGATATACGAAGTCTCACGAGATCAAAGCCATGTTTACATCCTACCTGCTACATGCTACAGTTGACATTTTGGCTAAAAACATGGTGTAAATGGCGTCTTTTGTCGTTAAATTTTAATGTCGTGGCTCACGGACACTTGGATTACACCACACAAGCAGGATGGAGACATTTTGTGTTCTTTTTTTTTTTTTTTTTTATATTTTATCCGTGGTCACCATTCACTGCCATTGTACTGGATTTGGCTGCAACCCTGTTTTCTGCTGAAACTCCAGGATTGTTTTGTGAACTGAAGATCTTCACCCATCCTCACATCGGCATAGGGGTGAGTACATATTGACTGGACTATTATTCTGGGGTGGAATATCACTTTAAAAGTGAATGTAGTCAACTGAAGCAATAAATATTTGCTGTTCTACTGACCGAGATTATTTGTTCTGTTATTTATAATTATTAAACACCCATTCACCACTTCCCATAAACTGGAACAAATCATGTCCTACCAAAAAAAAAAAAAAAAAATTAATACTAACACTTCCAATTATTTTTGGGTGAAAATGTATTCTTTAAGGGTTTATATATATCAAATATATGTAATTTATGAAATGTTCTGGTTTGCTTTAATTCTTTTGATTTCTAAACTTGCTCTGTGCCAGAAAACGGCCTTGTCCCAGATAAGAATTCATAACTTCAAACAATTTAAAAATGTGTTAAAAGCCTTCAAATCTAAAACTAACAATTTAATTTTTTTTAATATTAATATTGGCCCTTTAAAGTTGTGCTCCAGATTTCCATCAACTCTGTCAGATTTTTACAAGAACATGATTTAATCAGGCATAAAAGGGTTAGCCCAACGGACCCCTGGCTCACTTCCTGGTTTAAAAAGGTGGAAATACTGCTCAAGCACTGGTAAACTTTCTATTTTTAGACAAATTCATTAAATAATATTGCTATCACATGTGTCTCAACCATAACATGTCAACTCTGTAGCCCTTCTAAATCAAAGCTAAATAAGAATTATGGTTTAAAAATGTGTTTTGATCAGCATAAAGAGAACTCTAGCTGTGTCCCAATTCAGGGTCTGCATCCTTCGAAGGCTGTATTTGAAGGCCAGTTACGTCACAACACTGCGCGAAGGCCTGTCCCAATTCATCCAAATTCGAAGGATCCTTCAAATTCGCGCTTCAAATGTGTCCTCCTTCTCAGCCGTTGGGTGCCGCTTCGGAGGATGCACCGCTACTATCCTTCGCGGGCTCCCTTATCCCAAAATGCTTTGCGTGCTGCTGCTGCGCAGTCAAAAAAAGTGAACTGAAATGGCAACGGCGGCATCTAGTGGGGATTGAACGTATAAATGTAAGTATTCAGATTTCACATTATAAAATATTCGGTTTTTACTCACACCCATCCATTGAACATCCAACGCCATATATGTTAAACCAAAACCCCAAATTCAGTTAAAATATGTGACTATTAATGCTGAGTAATGGTTAGCTTGATGCTATAAAAACTTCACTTTCAAATGTTTGAGGTTCAGAGGTTGCTTCATATAATGTCATAAAAAACAATAAATTTATATTATTTTATGTTGATTTAAAATAAAATTAATTTATTTTTACAGACTGTAAATTCTAAAGTCTAGTAAAACGTTTGGAGTGAGTAAATAAATAAATAAATAAATAGATAGATAAATCATTTCTTTCTGTCTGTCTGTCTCTCTCCTCTGTTCATTGTCTTTCACGGGCTGGGCCAGCAGTAATGGTGACATGAGGGGAACGGCGATGACGCACCAGGAAATACTCCGAAGGCTAGACCGTCCCATTTGGTTAATGGGGAGTCCGCGTCCTTTCGAAGGATGTGTCCTCCGAAGGACGCGGACTTCGGAGGACACATCCTTCGAAGGATGCAGACCCTGAATTGGGACACAGCTTCTGAGTCACTTTAAAAAATAAAATGGCTGCTCACTACGACTATGCTGTGAAATGAAAAAATGTAACATTTTGTCAATTCTGTGAGATGTCAACTCCATCAGATCTGACTGTGTAGCTAACATTAGCATTTGGTCTTTGTAGCTAACATTAGCAGTTGATCTGTGTAGCTAACATTAGCAGTTGATCTGTGTAGCTAACATTAGCAGTTGATCTGTGTAGCTAACATTAGCAGTTGGTCTGTCTAGCTAACATTAGCATTTGGTCTGTGAATCCAACATTTGCGGTTGTGTAGCTGTGTGTAGCTAATGTTAGTGGTTGTTCTTTCCTGTAAATGTTCCTCTAAATTAGATGTTGAGTTTTGAGATGATGACATTGTGTTCATAGATGAAGAACTGTCACTGTTCTGTGATGTTGTTCCTCTTTTTTGATTTAAGGACAAAAGCATTTTTTCAGTTGAAGCCATGAAATGACAACTGTCACATTAGCTGGTTTCACTCCAGACCAGTTCTTTGTTAAAATGTATTATAAAATTGTAATCCTGCTAACAATCCCCATTTTTACTACATGTATCTGTAATCAGATTACATCTTTTCTTCTGTAACTGTAATAGAATAGTTACTTCTTTTTGTATCCTAATTACATAATCCCATTACATGTAATCCATTACTCCCCAAGCCTGGTAATAAGGCAGAAAATGATTTGTCTCACAGTCTCTTATTGCAGCTTCAAAGATAATGACAAAGGTGGGAGTGACTGTCATACACACACTCCAAACTTACAAAGCTGCTTTTGTGTGCTGCTCCTGTCAGCCACGTCTGACACATCCAGTCTCACCCAGAGACTACAGGCGCAGTGAGGAGGCTCAGGGATTAAAGCAACTGCAGGTTTTTAGTTTTTTCTTCTGCAAGATTTTCTGCTTAAGAAAACTTTGTGACAGCTCCATGCAAAGAAAAACAAACAAACAAAAAAATGACAGAGTAATTACAATATTCCTCTCTGCTTCATTTGGGGATTTTTTTCAGGCTATGTTAAATGGTCCAAACATGGGACCTATAGCAGCTCCAGTGACTGTGTCTCAGAGTGAATAATGCGACGTGGCATCACCATCTGTTCCCCCCACTCTCTGCGATGCATGTGGTCTGCTATTAGGCTGTGAGCTCCTGCTGGCCCACCATAATGCCCAAAATAGAGATGTGCCATGAGATGACATCAAACCCGGCACAACTCCAGAACTAATCTGAAGCTGAGGAGGACAAATTTTACATTTTACAGTTGACTCTGTGGCCACACTGTTTGTGTGTCACAGTGGACAGAGATCGATCATACCCAGGGGTGGAAGTAACTCATTACAAATACTCAAGTTACTGTAATTAAGTAGTTTTTTTTGGATACATGAGTAGATTTTCAAGTCTGTACTTTTACTTAGGTTTGCATTACACTGTGATCTACTTAGTTACTTTTAAAATCATAATCGAGTACAATTCGAATTAATATCCAAACCATTTATCTGCATTGTTGTAGCCAACAAGGTGATCTGATCACAAGCTAGTCAATGAAAACTAGGCCTATGCGATATAGCTGAAAAAGTTTTATAATGGTCGATATCCATAATTACTGATCATGTAGGTTGTAACCTGAAGATGTGTTGTGTATTCCAAGGGGTGGAGGCAGCGTGACAAAATGAGTTTGTTGTATTATTGCTGGGCGATATAGACAAAATAAAATATCACAATATTTTTGACCAGATACCTCAATATCAATATTGTGACAATATTGTGAGGATGACTTTCACAAAATATAATATCAAGACATAACAATATTCAAAATCTGTCACGATATCTAGTCTCATATTGCGATACGATATATCAATATATTACCCAGCCCCAATAAAAACCAGGACATATAGATTAATATAAACAAACTAGACACTGCAGCAGCACAGTTTGGAGTTAGGATGTTAACATTTAATCTGAAAATCTGAAAAAGAAACCCCTTTGATTGAATGCTGCTATTGATAATGTATTACACATCAATGGCTAAAAAGTAACACCAACACCAGTACTTTTAATAGTTCAATTGAATAATATTTTAGTAATGTAACAATACTTGTACTTGAGTACAGATTTTCAGTACTCTGTCCACCACTGGCCACTTTTTGCTCAAATCCCTCTGTTTTTTTTACTCAGCAGTTTATAAAGGATGAATTTCAGTGTTTCCCCTGGAGGTAGTGACACAACACGTTATCATTAAGTGTCTAAATCAGCAAGACTAGGTGACCTAGTATATGGCTGGGTTGACATATAAATGTGACATTTATTATTATTACTTTTTTGTGTCTTCCTGTGATTATTTACTCAGTCTCTCCGGGAAGCAATTGCAACAAATAACACAAATTCAACCAATCTCCTTGAATTCTGCACAACATTTTGTCCATACTTTTCTGAAAATTTGACCAATCATTGTTGGTTCCCACAACTGCTACCAATTATAGTGGTCGTCTGCACAAATATCTCCCATGTACATCTCAATGAAATGCCTCAATGTTTGGTTATTTACTATATTTTTGTGTTTATAGTTTTTAATTTTCTCACTCATACTGAACAGAACACAAGGTTTATCATTGTTATTGACATTTATCAGTGCTCTGTGCATGTTTATATTTTATCATTTAATGCTGTTTTGACTGAGTTTGAGCTCCAAAAAGATTTTGCTTCTTTGTGGAATACCCCCCAGGTGCACTTCTTCATCTACAAATAAAGCAGATTTTGTTAGAATTTTTTGTAATCCTGAGGCTTTTTGGCAAGGTTACTCAGGACACTCAAAACAGTGTGTTTTTTGTTCTCCCTGGAATAAGCTGCTTTTGATTTTTAATTAATTATAGAAAAAAAAATCGCAACTTCTTTTTGCAATTTTCACTTTGTCCCACAATTTCATTGCAAAAAATGCAAAAAACATTGCAACATGCATCACATTTAAAAAAAAAAAGTTGCCATGAAGTCAGGTATTTTAGGATACAACAATCCGAAATAAGGCCTGTGAAATCCTCGAGGGACTGGCTAGGGGCACAACCTGATTTTAAACCTTAAGAAAACCAATGAAATAGGTTTAGATTCTAGGTCCACTGGTGATCACAGACCAGTTTTTATCAATGACGAGAAAGCTGAGCAGTTAACAGCATACAAGTACTCAGGTATTCATTTTGATTGTCAGTTGCAGTGGGCTCATCATGTTGAGTATGTCTGTTCAACAGTTAGTCAGCGTCTTCATTTTGTGTGAAGGCTCAGGGTCCATGGAGCTGATAATAATATCATGTTGATTCATAGAGCAGCTACTGAATCCATTATTCCTTGTGGCATTACAACATGGTTTGGTAACCTGACCGTCAAACTCATCACAACTCCAAAACCTGATCAGAGAGGCAGGAAAAATAATTGGCATGCTCCCCCATCCTCTCTCCAGGAGACATTTGAGTAGACAGGACCTTAAAATCACTACTGACCCAAAACACATCCTTCAAAAAGAGTAGAGCTGCTGCCTTCAGGCAGAAGGTACAGGTTACCAAACTGTAAGCTGAACAGGTATAAATTTTCATTAGTCCCACTATCAATCAAACTACTTAACAGCAGAAGATGAAATGTGTGTGTGTGTGTGTGGGTGTGAGGGAAGGGAAATGTGCAATATTCTGGTGTAGGGCATATGTGCTATATTTTGATGTAGGGCATTTGCTGAGAAATAACCTTGTGTAGGTCATTTGTGCAATCATTTTGTACAGGACTTTATTGCAACTACTTTGAGTAGGGCATCTGTGCAACACTTGGATTTAGGGCATTGTGTAATACTCCTGGGTGTCTAGTTTTTTGGGTGTATGGATCTGGGGGTGAAAATTGGCATGTTGATTGTAGTTTGATTGTACATGTGTGTGGTTGTGTCGCCTGTGTTCTCTCGAATGTCTGAGACAAATTTGTTCTAAGGGAGACAATAAAAGTTTATCTTACCTTCTCTTACATGGTCTTTAAAGTAAAAACATAACTAAACTAACTCATTAGTTTGAGAAGGTTGTGCATCATTTTAAAAGGATATTCCACTTTACATGATAACCCACTCATATGTACTCACCCCTATGCCGATGTGAGGATGGGTGAAGATCTTCAGTTCACAAAACAATCCTGGAGTTTCAGCAGAAAACAGGGTTGCAGCTAAATCCAGTACAATGCAGTGAATGGGACCACGGATAAAATGTTGTGGCCCACCTTGGTGGTTACATCCAAATGCACGATGGACGACATTATTTGTGTTTGTTTTGTGTTCTTTTTTTATACGTTATTAACTGGGTCACCATTCACTGCATTTACTGGATTTAGCTGCAACCCTGTTTTCTGCTGAAACTCCAGGATTGTTTTGTGAACTGAAGATCTTCACCCATCCTCACATCGGCATAGGGGTGAGTACATACTGAGTGGGTTATCATGTAAAGTGGAATATCGCTTTAAGAGAAAAAAAGTCTTTTTGTTTTGTTTTGTTTTTGAGATACTAACTCATTATTTTGAGATTGTAAGTCTTATTTTTGAAATATTAAGTTATTATTTTGAAAAAGTTTCTCATTATTTTGAGAAATGTTCTTATTATAATGACTTACAGGATCCGGTTTGTCCCTGTTAACAGACTCCAGTCTGCAGCCACAGAATTGCAGAGTAACATCAGGCCTCATGATCAAACAAAGTTTATATCACATCAACACTTCTGTCCATATTGGCACGCTGCCTCTCCTGCACTCCGGGCAGAATCGAACTGAATGGGCACAGGCACCATGAATTCCTGGTCTGATAATGTCCAATGTGAGGTGCTTATAAAGACCCACATTGTGTTGAAAACAAAAAACCTTTTTATGTTCGTGAACTGTTTGGAAGATGAGATCACAGCGATGGTAGAGGAGACTGAAGTCAGGCAACATGTTTTATTCAGTGGACTAAATAGTGGGGTGACAAACAAAGCCAAACACATAGCTTGGGAGTGTGTTGCTATTAGTTTGTCACACCTTTAATAGATAAATAGGTACATTAGGTACAATTCCTCCCAACCTGCAATACTCTGACATAACCAGCAGAAAAATCACTTAAGTCAAGATTTTTTCTTAGAGATCAGATCATTTCCATTGCAAAGTAAGGTTTTATAAATAACTACTTATACTTGGTTTTCTACTTAACTCAAACTTAAGTTCAAAATTGATCATAAGTCCATTTTACAAATGAGGCCTGAGGTGTTTACAATCTTTATCTTCTGCAATCATCACTGCTAGATGCCACTAAATCCTTCACTCTGCTCCTTTTTAATACTGGTCTGCAAATATTCACTGTCTCCAGGTCAGCATATAGATTCACCTTTAGCAGCAGTTTGTCCCGCCTCTTCTCTACAGAGCTGTTCAGGCTCTGTCAGGCTGTATGGGGGAGTGAGAAAAGCCTTTTTCAAGGTAGCCTCTAACTTTGGGTTGGATTGAGATGTACCCCTCTCTGCCACTCCATTAGCACTACTCCTGTATAGTTTTGGTTTTATGCTTGAGCTCTCACATGTAGCTTTATTTACTTTTGTATTATATTTGTAATTAATTCTGATCACTTTGTACAGATGTTTTTTCACTTTGGCATTAAACTTGGCTTATTTTGATTTTTTTTTTTTGTAGACACTGTAGTTAAATTAACAGTTAAAGGATTTCATTCTCTACAAATGCTAAAGTGATGTTAACATGGAAAAAACAGTGGTGGTTCTATGTTGACAGAGAAAGCGGAGTTCTCTGTTGTTCTTCCTGCACCAGATAAGTTACAGTGATGTAGCAACAAACCACTTGAACTGAGCTTGGAAGCTTTTTATTGTTTAGCAATTCAACTTTTCATATTGTGATATTTTCTAGTCAAAAGCTGCATAAGGTCACTTTACAAAGTATATAAAATGCATACCTACATTTGAAATATGTTACTACTAAATATGCTGGATAGCAAAATCATTTTATTGTTCATGATTAGAACACATGCTTTGGTATTCTATAGTAAGTCACATCACTGAATAATGTGTGCATTTACATTAATTTGATAAAAAGCTGCATTTGCCTCAGTGCACACACAGCACTGGTTTAGATAATACTGTTGAATAATCATCAACTAGAAAATCAGATCAGAAAATAAATGATCATTAATAAAGTGTACTTCATGAGTATTTGAATGATCTGTACAGAATGTAGAGTTTCTCTGCCGTAGTGTGACTACCTTCACCAGGCCTGGGTACTCGTTGGACGGGAGGCCGTAGATGTGCTCGTTGGTCTCCTCGCCCTCAGTCAGGAGGAAGCAGGGAAAGCGCTTCTTCACGTCGTATGTTCCCGGAACCTTCTCTCTCCAGTAGCACACGTTGATCTTCACCACCTGCAGTAGTGAAACCAGGAGAACTATTAGGACCAGCCAAGTTCCAAGCAATTAGCTACTGTCGCAACAGCCTATATCTCCATGTCCTACAAACAAACAAACAAAAACAGTGCACAAAAAGTCGTGATGTGTTTATGGTGAAACGGTTTCAGACCTTGGTTAAGATCAAATAGTTTTATTATGTGACACAGATTTAATGTATAAGCACCACACCTCTGTAATAAAAACACAGGGAACTATTAACCATTTGGAGGCATGTCAAGGCCAGACTATATGGCACCACCAGTTGAAGGGCACCACATCACATTTTCTTCAATGGGAGGAAAGACTAGAGGGCACTGCATATTTCCCCCTGGCATGTAGTGCTATTTACAGTTGTGCTCATAAGTTTACATACCCTGGCAGAATTTGTGATTTTTTTGGCCATTTTTCAGAGAATATGAATGATAAGAGAAAAACTTTTCTTTCACTCATGGTTAGTGTTGGGTGAAGCCATTTATTGTCAAACAACTGTGTTTACTCTTTTTAAATCATAATGACAACAGAAACACCCAAATGACCCTGATCTAAAGTTTACATACCCTAGTTCTTAATACCGTGTATTGTCCCCTTTAACATCAATGACAGCTTGAAGTCTTTTGTGGTTGTTGTGGATGAGGCTCTTTATTTTCTCAGATGGTAAAGCGCCCATTCTTCTTGGCAAAAAGCCTCCAGTTCCTGTAAATTCTTGGGCTGTCTTGCATGAACTGCACGTTTGAGATCTCCCCAGAGTGGCTCAATGATACTGAGGTCAGGAGACTGAGATGGCCACTCCAGAACCTTCACTTTATTCTGCTGTAGCCAATGACAGGTCGACTTGGCCTTGTGTTTTGGATCATTGTCATGTTGGAACGTCCAAGTACGTCCCATGCGCAGCTTCCGGGCTGATGAGTGCAAATTTTCCTCCAGTATTTTCTGATAACATGCTGCATTCATCTTGCCATCAATTTTGACCACGTTTCCTGTGCCTTGTAGCTCACACATCCCCAAAACATCAGCGATCCACCTCTGTGTTTCACAGTAGGAATGGTGTACCTTTCATCATAGGCCTTGTTGACTCCTCTCCAAATGTAACGTTTATGGTTGTGGCCAAAAAGTTCAATTTTGGTCTCATCAGTCCAAAAGACTTTGTTCCAGAAGTTTTGAGGCTTGTCTCTGTGCTGTTTGGCGTATTGTAAGCGGGATGCTTTGTGGCATTTGCGTAGTAATGGCTTTCTTCTGGCGACTCGACCATTGCAGCCCATTTTTCTTCAAGTGCCTCCGTATTGTGCATCTTGAAACAGCCACAGCCACTTTTTTTTAGAGAGTCCTGTATTTCAGCTGAAGTTATTTGTGGGTTTTTCTTTGCATCACGAACAATTTTCCTGGCAGTTGTGGCTGAAAGTTTTGTTGGTCTACCTGACTGTGGTTTGGTTTCAACAGAATCCCTCATTTTCCACTTCTTAATTAGAGTTTGAACACTGCTGATTGGCATTCTCAATTCCTTGGATATCTTTTTTATATCCCTTTCCTGTTTTATACAGTTCATTTTCCTTTTCCCACAGATCCTTTGACAATTCTTTTGCTTTCCTCATGACTCAGAATCCAGAAATGTCAGTGCAGCACTGGATGAAAGATGCAAGGGTCTGTCAGGAGTCCAGAAACACACTGACCTTTTATACACACACACTGATTACAAGCAAACAGATCACAGGTGAGGATGGTTATCTTTAGTAGCCATTCAAACCCGTTTGTGTCAACTTGTGTGCATGTTATCAGGCCAAAATCTCCAGGGTATGTAAACTTTTGATCAGGGTCATTTGGGTAGTTTCTGTTGTCATTATGATTTAAAAAGAGTAAACACAGTTGTTTGATAATAAATGGCTTCACCCAACCACTAACCATGAGTGAAAAAAAGTTTTTCTCTTATCATTCATATTCTCTGAAAAATGGCCAAAAAATCACAAATTCTGCCAGGGTATGTAAACTTATGAGCACAGCTGTATTTATTTAGGTTTCCTTGGTTTGAGTTGCAGAGTTTTGGAGATATCAGCTGTAGTGATGTCTGCCTTCCCTCCAATATAATGGGAATGGATGGCACACGGCTCGTGATTCTCAAAGCACAAACACCCCCCCCAAAAAAAAAAACAAAAAAAAAAACAATACTGCAGTAGGATCTATCGGAACTACTTTCTTTTCTGCAAGAAAGAAAACAGTTCCTGCATGAAACTGCTCACAACAAATTCTGTGGATTATCTTGATTAACCAGGTCATAATTTTTGGAAAGAGACACTGGTTTTGAATTTTTCAAATGTATTTATTTGGTGCTTTGAGCACCAAAAGCCAAGTGCCAATTAGTCCCATTATATTGGAGGGAAGGCAGACGTCTCTACAGCTGATAGCTCTAAAACTCTGCAACTCACACCAAAACTATCTAGATGGACAAATAGCACTACAGACTGGGGGAAAAATATGTATTTTTGATTTTGGGGTGAACTGCCCCGTTTAATGGCCCCACCTGCACTGTTGCTAAGGCAGTACTTGGCATAGTAAATGTAGAAGTATTAGGGCTGTACCTAATGATTATTTTTTAAACAATTAATCTAAACGTTTATTTTTTTGATTAATTGATTCATCTATCAATTAACTTATCAATAAATCTAACAATTAATTTTAAATTAATAAATTAATATAACTAATTTATTTACCTAAAATAAATATCAAAAACTTTTCCCACTAATATCTCAATATTTAATCTAATCATAATCCTGAAAAATAGACGCAAAGCACTTAAGAATAATAATAATAGTGTCATATTTTAAAATTAGTCTAATTTCCACCCTATTTAAGACTCCATGTCAGATGCCTGATCAGAAAAATGATGGACCTCAAATTCAAAAGTAGCTGTGATGCATATTAATTTAACAACTTATCACTGTCAACCCTTCACTGAACTGGACAATCAGTATTTTGACTTCAAACTTAAACAGGTTATGATATGAAGTTATTTCATCACTGGAGTCATATGCAGGTCAGATATTTTTGCATCAGTATGGAGCAAAGAAAATAACTGAAAAGAATTACAGACAGTCTTTAACATTAGTTTTAACAATTTCTCACTCATGTGGCTGATAAAGTGAGCAAAAAGTACAAAACAGCGAAATAACTCTGTTAGATGACTCATGGTGTGAAGTTAACAGCAGCAGTGCAGACATCACTTTTAACACGGGGGTGGTGAAGAAACATCTGGAAAATCTATCTTAAGTGACTTCTACTAACAGAAAACATGTTTGGGGTGCTGACAGAAAGTAAAAGGACGATGCTGCTGCTGCAGCTGCAGGAGGAGGACAGGTCACTCAGTGCTTCACTTCCAGCACTCGTGGAGCAGTTTGCCCTGCTGTGATAAGACATGTCCAATTTGTGGAGCTTAAAGAGAGTCAAACTGCTGCATCTCTGTCTAAAATACTCCCACACTTTAGACGATCGCAGCGAGGCTCTCTGCAGCTTGTTCTGCAGGTGAATCCATGCTCTGATCGCGTGCAGCGGTGCATAGGATGTGCGCGATTAATCAACTACAAGATTAAACGTGGCCAGTCGGCACCAGAAATACGGTCGGTTAAACTGTTCATCAATATTTTATTCATGCACAATGCCAGTTAACTTTTGCCACTTAGATGTTATGTAGCCGCTCATCATATCAGGCTGGGCCTCAGTGCAGCCCTTCTTCCCGTACGCCAAAAGACTTGATGGCCATTGTTGCATGTTGTTGGATGTTTTTATCAGTGAAGTTGGACAGATGACAGCTTGTAAAACCAGCACGGTTTGGCAGTGTTTTAGTCTAGAAAATGGAAATAACATTGAACGTAGGGTTAAAACTGGTATATAACCACTCCCCCTGGAGCAACATGTGGCCACATTCAGCACAATAACGAACATTAACCTGCAAGCAGAGGAGCTGCTGCTGCTAGCTCTGCTAACATTAGCCCCCTACTGTGGTAGCAGGCTGGCAGCTAACATCAGCTCTGGGTCATTTACTCCCAGGCACTGTGATCCTCTTCAGTAATGTGCAGTTTGTTTTGCACAGGGCAAAGTGTCACACATTTCAGTGACATTTAAAATACAATTTGGTGATTGTAGACTGTGATTAACGCCTTCAAATGGCTCTTCATACACACAGTAGTTTTTTGGACAGTGTTTAACATTAACAATTCATCAATTCTGTTCAATTTTAACTGCTTTCTAAGTGTTTTCTTATGACTAGTCGGCTAGTCTAAATAAAATTTTGCATTTAATCGACAGAGAAATTAGTTGTCAGGAACGTCCCTAGCGTTGACGCACATTACGCAAATCAATGTATTTTCGTAATCAATCACAACAAATCGCCCCAGCCCACAGTAGTGTAACTGTAATTACTGCACATTGTATTTTTTGGGGTTATTTTTATATTAAGTTATTGTGTAATTTTGTGTTTCTTATTACTGGGTACATTATTTATATTTTTGCATCGTTTTTGAGTTACTTAGATTAGATTATTATTTTATTGCCACTTATAGTACTGTATTTTGTTTCATTTGTATGTTCATGTGCAGCCTAAGTAGAGTTATTGTATTCCTTTGGTTGAGTTAATTGGTTCCTACCTGCCCTTGTTTTGTGGGGACAGGTATGAGTGACGCACACAGTGAGTGCCTCGTGCTTGACGTGAGATGAGAAGTTGCCTGTACCCCGAAGTTGGAGTGTATTGTGCTGTTTGCTGTGTTGGTGCAAATTAAAAGAGAGAAAACCGATATATTGCAGCCCGCTCATTACCCACAGCCCAGAAGAACTGGGGAACATCCACATCCAAGAAAAGAGGGTTACAATAGTATTACCAATCCTATTAATAATGTGTTTTATTACTTTTTTACTTTTTACTATTACTGCTAGAGGTAATATATTACTGTACTGCGTTATTTTTCATGTGTCACCCCCAGCACTGTTAATACTAAACTTGGTATGAGCAATAAAACTCCATACTGCTTAAACCTTAAAATACAAACATACACAACACCACCCTCTCCATCCTCCTCATCGTCTAATAGAATTGCAATTACAAAAGTAGCTCTGCAGTGGTGAAGTGAGAATTAGGATTTAATGAAATGTACACATGGTTGTACAAATGACGTCCGTCTGAGTGTGGCAATAATAAGGACACATTGTTCAGGAGCTTTCAATGTAATGAACTAACCGGCCGTGCACTCATTCCCAGAGACCATAAAAATTCAGACAGAAGAGCTCTGGCGAGTCAACGAGCTCAGAGCCTGCGCTTTTCTACCAGCTCACTCAGGCATGGCGTTCCCCAGGCCCCCCAGCCTGCTGCTCGCCTGAAAAATGCAATTCCAATATCAACTCCAATTCTCCACTCTAACAGCTGTCTGCTTGTTTTCCCATCACCTCCTCTTTTCAGGCTGTGTGGCGTTTTCACGAGATGGAAAAGACGGCCTTGCTGACTAAGGCCTCTAAGCTTTTAAATATGGAGGAGTGATGCTTTTGTTTCTGTGGCACCTTCAGGTGGGCATTTAAAGGGGAGGCAGGCCAAGATCCCAGCGGTGAACAGAGAGTGGAACTGGATTAGAGATGGACCTGCTGAAGTTGTGAGACAGCGTGTGATATCATACAGCACAGGGTCTGACGTGAACTGTGTGGCTGATTCCAGTGAGAATCTGGAGCCTGATTTGTAAATGTTGCACAGAAAAAAATACCCTTGCATTCAATGTTTCCCAACAAAAATTAGTATTTATAAAAAACAGACACACACATACTTCAGACCGTGCATACACAGAGCGAGCTGAATGTGATATAGTGAAGTGGAAATTAAATATAGAGTATGTGAGCGATGGAATCTAGTTATAAAACCATATCTCTTTACAGCTGAGCCAATTTCACAAACTGTTTCATGAACTGTATATAATATTTTGTGGTTATACAGGGATCTATAATTTGATGAAATGATGCTTCTATTTTGGTGGAATTGTTTTATTTCCAATCATTTCATTCCCAGTTTATACTCTTCATTTCAACCTTTACTGCGGAGTACTTGGAAAGTGTGATCCAATATGAGTGCTATAAACTAAATCTTTTCGAGTCCATAGCAATCTCAAATGTGGTTCTGATGGGCTGTGTTCTGCCAGGTCTTCTGGGCTACACTGGGGGCATCGGCTTTAGGTGGGACATGGTCTGCACTGATCCACAAATGCATGTGTCTTCTGTTGTGTAGTTCCAGGCTTTCATCAGTACTTTGTTTCAAGACTTCCAGGTTGTCCACTCAAAGTCTTGACCACCAGCAAGGCATTAAAATGGTGCAGTTCCTCTGTCCAGCCATTCAAGAGCTCAGGTGTCATATTTATTCCATTCCTCTTTCCAATGTGGGGATGGGAGGGACGGGATTTCACTTTTTATTGTTGTATGTTTTATCTTTCATTTTTCTTTCTGTTTTTTCTTGTGAAGCACTTTGGGTTGCATTTTAAGATGTATGAAAAGTGCTATATAAATAAAGTTTGATTTGATTTGATTTGATTTAGATGTTGGTGCTTGTGTCTTGTTGGCTCATCTTGAGAGGCAGGGCCGTCTGATAAAAGCTGGTTCTAGATCTCAGCGTACCTCTCAGTGGAGGTGCTGCATGGCCTTTCAAGGGGTGCCTGCTTTGAGCTCCTGTGTTCTTCGATCATCTTGGGCCATAATGCAACAGGTGTCATTTAAAGCTGCATTGAGCAGTTTGGCGTGACGTGATCGGCTCCAGCTCGAGCAACCCCGCTCAGTGTTTGTGCATATTGCGGGTGTTTACCTTGGCTTTGGTCTTTCAGTTCTTTCTCGTGTCTCACTTTCTCAGGTGGAAGCTGCATAATTAAGTCCTAAGCATAAACTAAATGACGTCTAATTATCATAATTTCAGATATAGCTGCCAGCGACAGTTTCAAGGTGCATGTGATGAATTATAGCCTGGCATCACCGGGCTGATTTGCACTGCAGACTATTCAGAGCTTTTCACAGGGTCTACTAATGACTGGATATAACTTTGATTGTTGTTGAACATAGATTTGTTTGAAACAAGCAGCATTCTCTGGGGCTGGAAAATGAAGCCAATTGCAGTTCCTCCAGTTGTCACTTGAGGCCATCATATAGCCTGGTGCAAAAATGCTTTTGGTGTCTAAAGCTAATATGACAACTGTACAGGGGTTGAAGTTTTATAAAACTCACCTGTTTAAATTATATTAAAGATCTCCTCCAGTGGAAATCCTGTTTTTAACCTTGCTAACATGTCCATGTGGTGTTTTTCATGTGTTACATGACATATCAGGAGTGAAATACACAGTAAACACCATGTCTGAGCATTTCTTGGTTTGGAACTGCAGTGAGCAAGGGCAGCCTCAACAAAACAGATTCAGTTCAGTCAGTCAGTTTTTTTTTGTTTGTTTTTTTTTTTTGACGATTCCTGAATAGATTTTTTGAGTGCTGAATCAATTTTTATATTTAGAAACAAAAAGCGCAGGGTCCATTAGCTCGATGCTAACGCATGATGGGAATTCCCATTGATGCACTAATGGAAATTAGCATCACAATCGCAGTAGTAGTATCATAACAAACTGATCCATTTAACTTCACATGCTTAACATAAATGACGTGTGCTCATAGTTGGACATATATTTCCTCTGCTCTGTGGAAACAAAGTGATAGCTGCTGATTTAACATGGCTAATCTAATCCATCACTCTGGCTTCAACTCTCCACACTGAGCAGCTACAGCAACCTCAGGGTCAAACTGTACCGATCAAAGAAAGTAAACATATTGCTCAACTCAAAAGACAGTTTAAAATTCTCACATTAGAAAACTATAACAATTGAGGGGAAGGCGGGACAAATGTTTCATTTCCACTTTAAGAGGTTGTACTGAATCGTTTAGCCATAAAGTCTGCATTTTTTTTTTCCTTTTTTCAATATTTTCTTGTATTATATTTCCAGTATATAGTGTTTTTTATTTCCAGAACTAACTACCTCCGATGAATTAAGAGTTTCTCATTTGGAGAAATGGCGGTACTTTGATAAAATAAACAGTAGCCGTGTTAGAAAATTAAGATGTATAAAAGGGGAAGGTAAACATAAGTTAGCTTCTTCCTTCTCCTTTTTTGAACATATAGAGACCTTTAATTTATTTGATTTTCTGTGAGAAATGTCATGTGAAAAATGCTTCCTTGTTGATTCTCATGTTCAAAAATAAATTTCATTTCATTCATTCATTCAAACTCAGAATTCACAGTTTCAAAGTTCAATTTCATGTGAATAATGTTACTCTAAAGCCTCTTTGTGCTGTGTGCAGTTTTTCAGGGGCTCAATTCATTTTGGCCCAACATTTAGTTTTATTCATTATTTTCTCACGGCACCAGCTTGATGAGCAGGAACAGCTAAAGATTACTTCAGAAAGTATTTTATTTATTACTTTTATAAGCAGCATAGCAGTGATGCTGCTGAAAAAAACCTCAGAAAGACTGACTGACATGTGATATGCAGTGTTTTTGGAAATATGAATTATGTTATACAGTCTCCAGAAGTATATGATTCAACTTTTTCACATGTTCTAGTGTTGAAAATGCAAACAAAAATCTTAATAGATCGTAATATTGAATCACATTACTTGAAGAATCAGCACCCAAGTATCGTGATGATATCAAATTGCGAGATTAGTGCATCGTCCCAGCTCTGTTCATTATACAGCTTTATGAACATTATGACCATGTTTGAATACCTCCAGTGGCAGCTGTAAGCCAGTATGGGCCAGCAATCTATTAGCCCAGGGTCCAGCGGTGATCACCACACTCTTGGCTCGATAAACTCCAGCAGAGGTGGACACTGTGACGATAGGACCAGGCTTGATGTCTGTTACCGTCTCGTTGTCTCTTAGGACCCCACCCAACTTCTGAAACTGCCCCTGGAAAAGACAGGACAGAACATGTGTTCATGTACTATTATAAAAATAGAGAAAATAAAAAAAAGTAGAAAAAATTCAAATGTTACAGATATCAGTGTTGATAAATTAGATAATGATTTATTTATCCCAACTTTAAAAAATGGACACTCTTTGTAAACGCTTTTCAGAATATTTGAATGTTTCAGGCTATAAAACAATAAGGTCAGAATATCAGGTATGAGTTACTGAAAGTGACAACAAATAGTAATGTAATTAACAACAAATATATAGTTTCTTTTCTTTTTTTCGCCCTTATCTTCCTTTTGTTAACTTTCACCTGCTGTGTAGTCCTTAACATTGCATTGTTTACTAGCTAGCGAAAAGCTAGCTAAAATGTTAAAAAAAACACATTATATTGTCACCTAGCTATCTAAAAAAGTTATTGTTAGCTAACTAGTAAAAAAACAAACAAACAAAAAACGAATATTGTTTGCTAGGTAACTAAAAAAGTTTACTAAACATTATATTGTTAGCCTAATCATGATGGCTCAGCAGAGAAGCTCTGATTTCTCCTCCTTTTAGAAACACTTGTTGGCCAAATTATCAACTGGAGTCAAAGAAAGAAGAGACTTATCAGAAAACTCAAATGGGTTGAGGTGTTCCCAAACTTTCTTTAAGGAACTTGATTATTTTGCTCAATCCATCTCAAAAAGGCAGCCATTTTTACAGCTGAACTTCAGCAAGTGTTAGTTGGACTGAATCACATTTTAAAATTCTGGTGCAACAGAATTAAATTTAATCTACTGTAGGTTTAGAGTAAATTGAATCTTTCTTACTTTTAAGCTAGTTTAAACAATTGGTGCAACATAATTTAAACCATGATTTAATCGGGTTACAAAATCAACTCTTTCCCTGCTGGTGTTTTTTAAAAAAGTTGCCTGCCCGCACCAGCATTTTTGACAAAATTCACTGACTTTTCAACACCAACAGAATATTCAGTTCTATGAATACGTTAACATCGAATATATATAAAGAAAGAACCGTTCCTATAGTTTCAAGCACAAAAAACATTTTGTTCCAGCTTCATTCATTCTTCATTTTATAAGCACTTGAATGTTGGTTGGTTGCACCAAAAAATACACTTTTCAGACAAAAAACTGAGAAAACTGTTTTTGTGAAAGAGACATTTTTAAGCAGAATATTGACTCTACATTTTTATTTTTGGACTTTCATCACTTCATATTATTTGTGACATCACTGTGACCAGTGTGGCTAACGTTAGCTGTGTGTGTCCCCCCACCCCGTGGCTGAAACACTGTCCGAGAGGCCCGGAACTGGAGCCACAGGTCCAGCAGCCTTGCCATGTCCTGGCTGCCACAGATTTCGGGCACTGCAGCACGACCAGCCTCACTCTGTGGTTGCAGTGCTCTCTGACCCGTGGATCTGCAGCTGAGCACCAGTGTTTTCATCATCTCTTCTTCTGCAGTTCAGTTCTGGTGGTTCTCTTCTACTTAGCGATAATTTTTATCAAACGGCAATTAACGGAATATCTCATCAATGGCAGGGAAAGAATTAATACTTGTTGGGGCAACCCAGCCTTTGTCTTGTCTTTTCTTGTTCTGTTGTGCTCCTTGTCAAGTCAGCACAATTCTGATGCCACCAATATTCTGCCAGTAGTTTGTGGTAAAATCTATGAATGCACTGATTTATAGTTCCCCCTAAGTTTTATCCGGAGGTGAATTGGCTTTTATATAGCACAGTTTATCTAGCCTATGTCACTGCAGTGGCTTGATCAAGAATGCTCGGGTATGGTCGCCCTGCAGAGACCTGAGCTGACCCTGCGTACAGTCATGCAGGGTTTGTTTTAAAAGAGAGAGAAAAATAAGACATTCAGAGGTGTGCCACTCAGTCATAATGTTACAAGACAGATCAATTGCAACTTATATTAAGACATTATACAAAAGGCAGGAGGCTATTAAAGAGCAACGGCACGAAAATGCACAAAGCAATAATCTACTGATTTATTACACATCTATCACTACCAGCTTTAATTTATAATTGACTGCTGCTTCACCAAAGAACAGCTGAACAATCTGTCCAGTCAATTGAAAATGGCACCTCACTGAAATAACAAAGCAGTGTTTTGTGCTTGACCTGGCAGCCATGGATGAGTTTGTTCTCCTCCAGTGCTTTTTCTCACTGCTGACAGAGTCCAGTAATGTGAATTTATTGCTCAAAGATATTCCTGGTGTGAGCTATTATTAGATTAAAACAATGGGCATGAAATATGTTCAATTATCCAGATCTTGGTATTTTTCAGCCCAGTTCTCTATCTAGCCTTGTACAAATCACAAAATGTTTTGCTTCTTTAATCTCTAATCATTTCCACATGCTCTCAGAGGTTTTTGTTACAGCACCGGTGCCCACAGTTCACTTTGGTGCTAAATGTTGTATGCTACAGATTTCTTAAATAAAAACACAGCTTTCTGCCATTAACCCTGGAGCAGACCTGGAGAACAATTTATGTTTCATTAAAAATTACTTTTTGAATAACACACTGGTAATTGCGACTGATGCATTAAATAATGCTGTAAATTCCTACAAAATGCATCTCAAAGGACCAGGTCTTTAGAATATGAGGGATGTAGACAAGGTCTTTCATATTCAAGGCAGAAAGACCTTGAAAATCTTTGAAAAACTTAAGATACGGATCATTTAACGTGAATGAACTTTATAGACCTCCATGATTAGTCTTGATTAGACTTCAGTCAATGCATTAAGTCATGTACGAGCAATTTAAAGGTCCAGTGTGTAAGATTTAGGGGATGCCATCAGATAGTTAGGTCAGTTCTGTCCGCCCAAATGTAGCCACATCTTTTTTGTGTTTTATGTGATTAGGAGTTGGAGGAGGCTTGAGAAGTAAACCCATACTTCAGTAGCCCCCACATATTGTTAGCTAGCTGGCGACAAGTACCCTTCGTTCATAGATCAGGACATTTGTGGAACTGTAATGTTGAGTTGGTGAAGGCTCGCAGTCCCCAGAAAGGTGACCCTCTGAGTTTTCCTCCAGTAACACAATGACGTTGACATTTGTGGTAGTGAAATGTCTCAGAGAAAGGAAGAACTTACGTGAACTTTGGTACAGACATCCATGGTATCCATGATGCATCTTAATAACTTTAATGATCTCCTGACTTTTCATTTAGCGCCATCATCAGGCCAAATTTCCAATTTGTGCAGCACTTTGGTTTATGACTAAACTAATGACCTTCCTCCATCACCCTCACATGTTCTTTGTTTAGTGACAAGTGGTAAATGTTAGCATGCTAATGTGCTAAATCAAGATGGTGACCATGGACGAATCAAGCTGATACCTGCTAACATAAGTTTGTTAGTGCTGTTATTGGGCATATATTAGCATGCTGACTTTAGCATTTACAACACACCTGTGCTCACACAGTTAGCATGGCTATAGACTCTTAGACCGATTTGCACCAGTCAGTTTTTAGAACATTGCAACATTATTAAGAATGGTCTCACAGGACAAGAAACCTGAGCGGTCAGACGTTCAGATAGGTTGGAACCAAGCAGACAATTTTTTAATTTCATCTATACCAGTTTTTATGGAGGTGAAACTTGTGGCACACCTGAAATGTCTGTAGTGATCCTTCACTGCACTGGAACACTGTGAGAGCACTAGGGCTGCTACTAATGATTATTTTCATTATCGATTAATCTGTCGATCAATTTCTTTTTTGATCAATGAGTTGTATTATTAGTATTTGTACTTTGATATGTTTTTAATTAGAAAAATGACTAAAAACGATTCATCAATGAATTAATCCTGTCACAATCTTGTCAGTTGAAAAATAGGACCTATTTTTCAAGTCTTTTTTCATTATCGATTAATTTGCCGCTCCTTTTCTCCATTAATCAAGAAGATGTTTGGTCCATAAAATGTCAGAAAATGGTGAAAAATGTTGATAAATGTTTCCCAATGTCCAAGACGACGTCCTCAAATGTGTCATTTTGTCTATAACCCAAAGATAAGATACAGTTTACTCTCAGAGAGGAGTAAAGAAACCAGAAAATTTTCACATTTGAGAAGCTGAAGTCAGAGGGCATTTTTTTAAATTAAAAATATGCAAAAATGTAATAATCATTGCAGAGTGCACAACAATGGTAAATGTGAAGCTGGAAGTGGGTCTGTAAACTGTGGTAGATGTTTACAACAAACATTTTGGGTAATAATAGTTATTCTTATTCTACCCATCTTCTTATTCTCATTCATTAGGCTAACCTCAAATACAGCAAAGACCTACAAATAGATATATTAGTAGAAATGATTAGATTTGCTGCATTTTTTGCAAATAACCCTTTAACACATTCACCGAACACCTGTGCAAAATCCTCAGTCAGAGCAGCTGTTGCCGTGTGCACTCGGTACAAGAACATTAAGTCAAGTCAATTTTATTTATATAGCACCAATTCACAACAAAGTTGTCTCAAAACACTTTATATATAGAGTAGATCTAGACCACACTCAATAATTAATTTACATCCAACAATTGAAACAATTCCCCCATGAGCAAGCCCTTTGGCGACAGAGGCGAGGAAAAACTTCCTTTTAACAGCCTGAAGGTGTGTTAAAATGCTAATTTTCACCTAGCATAATGCCAATGCATTTGACTGTGGAGTTGTTTTTGTAGTCTTTGTAGTTTTTATTCACACATAAAAGCAAATGTAATGACTATAAATATGTTAACTGTAGCTAGAGACATGCAAACAAATGTTTCACTTAAGATGAAACCTTTTTAACTCATGAGGACGTACCTTTGTCTCAGTTTGCGCTGACCTAAATGTCCACATCATATCCTAAGTGGCCCACATGATTGGCCTTGACTCATGACATTACTTCCTGAAGCTAATGTACCTAATGCTCCATCACCAGTCTCCACACCGTACCTGTACAGTCTTGAGTGCACGGTCAGCAAACAAAACTCCAGCAGTCACATCCACTACCCCTTCATCTCCCTGGGCCAGTCTGACATTGGGGATGTGCTGGCTGAAGTTGTCACGGGTCAGGACCACCATGGGAACCTTGTTCCTCTGCAGGGTGGTTTTAAACATCTGGTAGTTTTGACTGTTCTCTGGTCCCATCACCAGGAGTCCTGTTTGTCTGAGAGGGGAGATCAGAGGAAATGGAGGTGACACCTTGAGTAAGAAATGGTCAAAACACATGGACACCTTTAGAAATGACTACATCTTTGGTAAAAGTGTTAAAAAGAAATTTAAATCCAGGGGGAGCAGTCAGACAGGACAAGAGGTCAACATCACACAGGTTGGATACAAAAGAGTGAGCACAGCCAAAATATTAGTCAAACCATCACTGCTTCAAATGAACTGTGTGCATGCATAACCATGGTATGTCTGATAGGTCAAAGTTAAACTAGGAAGTCAGTCTGCAAAATCTAGTAGACTTTAACAACATGGGTAATAAGTTAAATATTTACTTTTGTTTTCTCTTCCAAATAAGCTTGGCAATATTACTGATTTCAGCTTCTTAAATCTGAATATTTTCTGGTCTCCTCTCTCACAGTAAACCAAATAGCTTTGAGTTGTGGACAAAACGAGACATTTACGGACGTCATCTTGGACTTTGGGAAACACTGATCAACATTTTCCACCATTTAATCAATTAATCAAGAAAACAATTGACAGATTAATCAGTAATGAAAATAACTGTTACAGGAAAGACTTGAAAAATTAATTGATTAATAGTTTTGAGTCTAGTTTTTTTTTAAAGTCGAAATTCACTGATTTCATCTTTTTAAATGTGAATATTTTCAGGTTTCTTTACTCCTCTCTGACAATAAACTAAATATCATTTTCTGACATTTTATGGACCAAAGAACTAATTGTTTAATCAAGAAAATAACTGTCACATTAATCAGCAATGAAAATAATTATTTGTTGCAGCCCTACAGCCTATATAACCTGTCTGAGCCAGTATAAAACGATCACACACACAATAAAATCATTTTCTTTTTTTTATTTTCAAGGCATCACTTCATTTTTACGGAGTCCCTAAAGTTCCATGAAGAAAAAAAAACAATATTGTGCACACAAGATACTAAAACGTGCGCACAAGATACTAAAACATGCGCACGAGATACTAAATCGAGCACACAAGATACTAAAACGTGCACTTGAGATACAATGATTTCCCACACTTTGATGTGTCCGTGCATACAGCTCTCCATACTGACCACTTCAGATGTTCACAGCCATACCTGCGATACAATGGAGAGAAGAACTCAGCTCATAAACTTTTATTTTCACCTCAGGAATGTCATATAATCAGGGTTTGAATTACACAGTGGCTTTCGGGGAGCTTTTTTCGGTGCGCACAGCTTCTTAAACATACCATACAAGTGCACATCAGCGTGGCCAAGTTCAGATGTTACTGTTACTATTACAGATAGTTAATACTGTCAATAACATTTCATAGAGTCTAAATAACAATAATATAAGGCAACTGTTTCAAAATCAAAGAATGCATTTATCAATCAGTGCAAAAACGAGAAATGAAACCTCAACTGACGCGCGTCAATTAAAGTTTCAATGGCGTACTGCAGGCTTCAGATTTAAAATTCCAACACCACAGAATCAGCAATATTTTAGGAAAAGGTTGCTATTCATATTAATTTCTGTAGAATTAATATAAAGAAAAGGAGGAAGCAGAGAAAGCGGGTGAGGAAGAGGAAGACAACGATGAGGATCCCTGTCTCAGTGCAAGAGCAACAAGAATGTCATTATATGCATGGTTTCGAATTACAGGGGAGCTAGGGAGAGCTGGGCTCACCTGAAAAGGGCACGAGCTTTCCAGAAAGCCTCATTTTGGACAATTGAGGGGAGCTCTAAAACATGATGGTCCTGATATAAATAATAATAGTGAAAATATGCCAATATTATTTGTGTATTCGCACATTATATTATAATTTCCGAACATGTATCTTCACTAATTGACACCACGCTGTGTGCGCTGTTGTGTTTGGCGACCTGACTGGCGCGCTGTCCATGGTTCTGACACAGGGCAGAGGTGATTGATGAATAGACAGAAGGACAGACAGACAGAACGTGTTAGTTCAGTTCCTGTTTGCTTTTCATTGTTGCAAATTGAACTTTCGTCCCTAATTCACTTTCTCCTGACTATAGCAATCCACAGACAGAAGGGAAACGACAAGGAAATGAAGGGACAGTCAATGAGGAAAGACTGAGAGAGCAGCAGAACAGCTCTGTCTATGTGCCTATGATACTTAATGAAGTCCTCCCATGTAAAAACAAATGTGAATTCATTTTGATTTGAGAACTCTACACATTAGTTAACATTCGTTTTAGTATCTCGTGCACTCAATTTAGTATCTTGTGCTCTCGATTTAGTATCTTGTGCGCACGATATAGTTTTTTTTCCTTTGTGGAACTTTAGGGGGTCCGTACATTTTAACAGTGACCTCCCTGTATGTTAGATTGTTGAGTAGCAGCGGGCTCAAGTGTCTTCATTTTGCGCAAAAGGCTCTCTGACTTATTTTATTTCTTTATCTAAAAAGCGAACTATTCAGTCAGACAGCAATTTAATGTGAAAGCAATGCAATTACAATTTCAAGCACTTTCTCCAAAATCTAATCCACTTTTCAAACCCTGAACCTCCCACCCCCTTGGTAATAATCAATAGTCAGGGCTGGGGCGAATCGTCGATGTCATCGATTCCGAAAATAAATCGATTTGCATATTGTGCGTCCATGTGTAGCTATGAACTGCTGTGCTGGGTCTGAGCATTCACCTGGAGAACAAGCTGCAGAGACCAAGCCTTGATCGAGATCAAGTTGTCTAAAGATCGTCTGTGTGGGAGTATTTTAGACAGAGATGCAACAGTTTGGCTCTCTGTGGCTCCACAAACTGGACATGTCTGGACATGTCCTGCTCAATGTCACAGCAAGACAAACCGTTCCGCACGGGTGCTGGAAGTGAACCTGACCTCCTCCTGCAGCTGCAGGAATAGAATCATCCTGTTTACTTTCTGTCAGCACCCAAACACCATACATGAGGATTATTAACACATGGAACATGTTTCTGTTAGTAGAAGTCACTTAAGGTAGATGTTTTAGAAGTTTCTTCATCACCCCATGATGTCCATTAAAGGTGATGTCTGCAACCGATGTCGTTTACGCCATGAGTCATCTAACTGTGTCACGCTGTTTTGTACTTTCTGTTCTCTTTATCAGCCACATATGAGACAGAAATGGCTGAAACTAATGTTACAAACTGCCTGTAATTCTTTTCAGTTATTTTCTTTGTTCTACACTGATGCAAAAATACACTGCAGGTCATCATCTGACATGCATATGACTCCAGTGATGAAATAACTTCGTGTCATAACCAGTTTAAGTTTGAAGTCAAAATACTGTTTGTCCAGTTCAGTGATGAGTTCAGTTGACAGTGATCAGTTATTAAAATGGGTCCTTTTTTAATTTGAGGCCCAATATTTTTCTGATCAGGCATCTGACATGGAGTCTATTAAATATGGTGGAAATCAGACTTTAAAATATGCCACTATTATCATTATTCTAATGTGCTTTATGTGTCTGTTTTTCTGGATTATAATGGAATAAAATATTCAAATATTAATGAGACAAGTTTTTGATATTTATTTCAGGTAAATTAATTGTTACATGATTGAATGAAAAAAAAAGTTTGATTAATTGAAAAATTAATTGATAGATTAATCGATTAATCAAAAAAAAAAGATAGATCAATCATATAAAAAATAATCTTTAGGTGCAGCCCTAAAACAAACCCAACCAAACAGTGGCTCTATATAGGATAACCATGGGTTCTTCGTAAAACTTTCCTCGAACCGAAAAAAGCTATTTAAAAATCTGTGACATCATCTCAATGTAAAGTCTGTTGGCTGAGTGGGAACGCCTTCCCCCCTGCCCCTGTCCCAGAAGCACTACTGCGCATATTCAGTGGGCCATATGACCAGAAAGCATACCCAGAAGCTACAATACTTTTTCAGCTTATGTGCCAGGCGAGCAACTCTGATTGGACTGAATGGGCGCCATCTTTGCATTCACTAGTTCATTCACAGATGATGTGCTGTCAGGCTCATGTTGCACAATGACTCCACTCTCTCTAAGTTGTTCATGATGTTGTTCTGTCTCCTCGATGTTAAGCATGTTTATTATAGTCATTTCAGTAGTTATCCCATTAAGAAATCTGCCTCATCAAGTGATAAGCTAACCAGCTACTCCAGCTAGCATGCCCTGTATTACTGTTAACACACAGTTAACATGTTTACTCAAACAGTTGTTTAGTATTCACACAGTCACACAGACAGTAAACTGCTCTACAGTCCTTAAATGCTAGATGTCAGTAACACGTCACATATATGCAGAATAGATTGCATATATACAGAGCTGAAATCAAACTGATGATCAGGGTGGAAGTAACTGATTACAAATACTCAAAATACTCTAATTAAGTAGTTTTTTGGATACTTGTACTAGCCAATAGAGATGCGCGCAAGTAGTTGACTGCATGATTAAACGTCACCACCCTCACTAGTCGGCACCTGAAATACTAGTTGTTTAAACTATTTATCAATATTTCATTCATGCACAACGAATGAAACAGTTAACTGTTGCCTCTAAGACTTAAGCAGCTGCCCGCCACTAGTCGGGGCTGCAGCACCGTCAGATGGCAGCCCCTCTCTCCGTATGCTGTAAGTGCGTATGCCCCGATGGGCCATGTTGCATGTTGTGGGATGTTTTTATCAGCAAAGTTGGACAGATAATGGCTTGTAAAACCAGCATGATTTGGCAGTGTTTTAATCTAGAAAATGGAAATAATGTTGACTGTAGGCTGTGTCAGAATTAACTGGTATATAAACACTTGACACATGTGGCAACATGTGACCACATTTAGCACAGAAACAGACATTAACCTGCAAGGAGAGCAGCTGCTGCTGCTGCTAGCACTGCTAACATTAGCCACACTGTGTGTCAGGCTGACAGCTAACATCAGCTCTGGGTCGTTTACCCGCAGACACTGTGATCCTCTTCAGTCTGAAAAGAAGGATTTAGTGAGCTGTTGTCATGCTTTATGGGTTAATGTGTAATGTTTGTGTTGCACCGTGCAAAGTAGCGCACATTTCAGCAGCATTTAAAGTACAATTTGGTGATTGGAAACTGTGATTAAGGCTTCAAATGTCAAATCAGAACAAAGACATAATGAAAACAAAACAAAACAAACCGCTGCACAGCACACATTTAGAATGTTAATGATCAATCATTAATTGATTAAATGATAAGAATTTCACCAATTCAAAATATATTTGTGGATATTTAATCAGTAGTCATGGCAGTAATTTGCACCTCATCTGACATTGTTTTATTTGGTGGAGCCATTTGTTGAATATGGAAACTTAACTTCGACTTAAAATGAGAAAAAATGACAGGAAAAATTTGGAAATGAGGGTTTGAAAATGTGTTTGGTATCTCATAAATTCTTATTGATTGATCAATTGTTAGAGTTTTCAACTACTGGTTCAGGAAAACACCAAATTCGCAACCCTAGTTTGGAGAGCTGACTGTAGCATCAGCGGTTAAAAGTAACAAAACTCTGAGTAGTTTTTGCAACGAATACTCTGTACTTTTACTTAAGTATATTTCTAATACCAGTACTTTTACTTGTAATTGACAAATATTTTAGCAATGTAACGGGACTTGTACTTGAGTACAAATTTTCAGTACTCTTTCCACCACTGCTTATGACTGTGTTCTCTGACCGGAGCCATGTAGTGGTCATCCCCCTCCCACCACCTCGCAGCGCATCACCTCCTCCCCTCCCGCAACCCTGCCGCCCTCCCATAGCAGTCGCCCTGGAGGAAACACTGACTATGATTTGGTCTTAAACAGGTTGAAATATCAAAGAAAAGTAAATAACTGAACATTGACTTAAGACTATTTCATCACAGGAGTTGAACCTTTTTGTTTGTCAATCCACCTGTGTCTGTTTCCTGTTCAGCACTAAGGTTTGCCTCACAGACCCCCACACTCTCACCACGCACCCTTGAAAAAACTATTAAATTTGAGCGAGGCGCTGGTGTCACTGAAGAAAAAACGTCCTTCTCCTCTGAGACAGCCGTTCAAATATTCAGCGAGAGTTATTACAGCTCAGGGTTCAGAGTATGGATAACATATGCTTTGCTGTCGCTTTAGTAATATTGCACAGTCTAGTTTCTTTTAACTATCTCCTGTCTTAATCTACATCTACTTTTGTCTAGTAGTTTTGTTTAGTAGTTAGTCAATGAGGACTCACAACCCTCTCATGTCTTCACTTGGTCAAATGGAAGCAAAGAGGAAGTACTTTTCAATATGTACAACACTCAACCTTCTCTTATTTTGCCTGAGTGCAGGCAGACATTCTTCTGTCAGCGTCAAGGGCTGAATAATACAATATTAACAAATAAATATCTTTGGAGAAGTTTAGACAAAGCTTAGAGCAACAAGAGCATGTCTAATTCAATGTTGTGAGACTGTCCTTGTGGTGTTGTTATGGCAACAGACGATCTTTAATGGAGGAGGTCAGGTCAACAAAGCACTGGAGTCTATCATGGAAGACTGTGGTTCTCATCCTATCTGGTACCCTTCCCACTTCACAACTTGCCTTCTACACAGTCGCTTTTTACATGACGGAAGTCTTTACCTTAACGAAGCAGAGCTGTTTGCCTAAACTTAAGGAAAACCATGTTTGTTTGTTTTTGTTTTCTTGCCCTGGCTATTAGTTCTATCAATAATACTAACACAGATGGGAAGTAACTAAGTACTTTGTTACTGTGCTTAACTACAAGGTCAACTGGTTAGACGTTCAGACAGGTTGTAAACAGATCCACAGGTCATGCGTATACAGTATGACAGATGAAGTAGGTTTAACTTGATCTTCTGCACTTACTATAGCTGTTCACACTCATAGTTTTCTTGTGTAATGATGGATTATTGGTGACAATACTTTGTACCCAGCTGTGGATATGGATGAATCAGACCACTGGTGTGTGGAAACTGAAGGACTACAACAAAATTATTTTATCACCTTAGCTGCTTCAACCTTTTGGAATACACAACATGTTGTAAGTCATGACCCACAAGATCAATAATTACTGAAATCTGCCGATATGACACTTCACTATCGTGATAAACTTTTCAGCTATACCACTCAGGTCTGTAGTGAAACTATTTTTAGACAAGTGTCTGCGTTCAGAGATCTCAACAATTACTTTGTTGTTATCATAACTAATAGAAATTTTGAAATGTAACCCAAATTGTAAGGCAGTAGTTTCCCCAGGTTGGACGATAACTCATGGATTGGTTGACATGTAATTTGAAAGTTAATGAATTGACTTATCCAGTGAAATATCAACATCTACAATATGGATTGGCACAAATTTTCTACAAACATTTGTGTTTCCTTAATGATGAATCATAATGACGTGAACATCTTCTGGCTTCTCCTCCAACACCAGCAGGTTGTCCATTATAGTTCAGAGTGAAATATCTCGACATCTGGATTACCATGCAATTTGGTTCAGGCATTCATGGTCTTTCTAAAATTTTGCCCTGACTTTATCTCCTGCCATCATCTGGTCAAACTCCACTGGCTGAAGGCTTGTAGTCTCTCTGTAACCTTGTTTAAGGTGTGACAACTTGGTTCTGTCAAACTGTTGGGGGATTCCACAACAGACTTGTTTTTGAAGTCAATAACTTACAACAAATTGTGTTGTTTAGGTATGAGGTGTTGTTGTAAGAGGCCAATTGCTATTTCTTACAATAAAATCCAAACTCCTGTTTTCTCATGCTGATGTTACAGCATCAGTCAGATCAATCCTTGACAGATTTGTTCAGGTAAGTTAGCAGAGTGCCACTTCCAAATAACGGCAAGATTATTAAACAAATTTTAACTTCTCAACCCAGAAATCTGCCAGTAAAGTGAACTCAAGGTGCAGGGAAAGGACAGGTGGGTGCTGATCCAGAGGGTGGTGCATGAATCAGGTGATGAGGAGTGAGCCAATAGAAAGTGTGGCAACAGGGAGCCTGGACAGGATGGGAGCAAGCAGTGGAACTCAATTTCTTCAATCTCTGGAAAGCTGAGCCCCATCAACTCAGATTCTTGACGTTCTATCACATGACTGGTTCTGCTGGAGGAAAGCAGTGTTACCCTGTGCCTGAAGAGGAACTGAAGGTTGACTTGGGGATGGAATGTGGCCAGATATGATGCTCATCCTCCTAGCTGGAGGATCGCCTTGAGGAGACCATTGAGAAGAAGAGGGAAAATATGCTGAGCTTGTGAAGCAATGCCACAGCAATGGTGAGCAAGATGCAAGTCCATAGAGCTGGAATGACAAGGGTTTGTAGTGAGCCAGTCCCTCTGCAGGACATACAACTCATGAGACATCAGAAGGGCCAGCAAGCGAAGAGCCTTCAACTTTGTCACTGAGTCAGATGAAATGATCTCAAGGTGACTGTGGATTAGGAGAGAACATAGGTGTGGTAGCGCTACCTGGACATAAACCGGGCTTGACCAACCCCAGCCTGGTCGCCTGAATAAGGGTGTCTGATTCCTGAAAAATCCAAAACATCCAATAACTACAAGAAACACTAATTTTGTGTCCAGGTCCATCATAAGATGCATTCTGGATTGTGCAGACATTTGTCTGACATGCACAACACACCACGAGTTAAAATGTTCAACAACTCGGCTACATTGTAAATGAGGTCTCCACCTCAATGTATTTCCGAGTTTAAATAAAGGTTGAATGAATGAATGAATTACTTCACTTGTATTTCAAAAACACACAACTGTCCTTTTGTTACAGGGTGGGTCATGATTGACTGCCCCATTGCTGCAATACAACAAAGTAGAAAATTAGACATGGTTTTATTTATTTTTCATGCTCGGCATGTTAGATCAATGACGACTGATTCTGCTTTTAAGTGCTGTCATACTGACAACAGAGTCCATCTAACCTGGTCTGAATGTTACCTTTACTTGGATCCAAAACCTCTGTTTCTCTTTAAAACTCCCTTCAGTCAAGGCTAATGGCTATAAACAGCCTTTCACTCACCCAGACGTAGCCCTGAAGGAAAAAGAAAAAGGAGGCTCAGAACTGTTCAGCCCTTTGAAGACGCCTGTGAAGAGATTGATGTAATGATGTAAGTGCTTCGGCAAGAGTTTCTATATGGCTGGTAGCAGTGGGGTCTATGATGGCGATGTTTGTGAGTTGGTCTTCTATAAAGTAGGTCTGAGGATATTTATTTAAAAGATTAGGTCTTTTTTGTTTTGTTATTTTTACAAGTTTGTGGTGTTGCACATTTCTCTTACTTGTGATCACAACTTCTAACATGTACTCAAAGTGACTGTAGAGATCTGGGAACACAGTGACATTACTACACAACAAGACTAACAGGGCAGAGACACAAGCAGACTATCAGACAGGATACAAACAAGTTTCTCCAGATTGTTTAAACCCCTTTATTTGTAGATAAAGATGGTACAGTAGGTCAAAGTTTGAAGTGGGAAGTCAGTCTGTAAACTGTGATGGATTATAAGAATAATGGTTAGGCTGTTAGTCTCAATTTTCTGTCACAAATTATTTTGGCTAACCTGGCACTATTACATTACCCTTTTGTTTTCTTTTATCATGAAATAAAAGAACGACAGAAATAGTAACAATCACAAAAATAACCCTGAATTAACCAACACAGACAAAAATACAAAATAAAACCTAATGAGCAAATACGACCAAACATATCACATCACCACCTAACAACAGAAGATAATTAGAGGGCCAGTAGTCTAGTCTTCTCCAAGTGCAACCACAGTTTTTTTTAAATCAAACACTTGTATGCTGGATCAATTCTCCAGTCAGCACCCCTGACCATGCTGCTGGCTTACAACTGGAGTTGGTCCCTGCACTGTTGCTGCCCACTGCTTCTAATACTGGGATGGGTCACATGCAGAGACTTTATCTGACTGTATAGTTGTTTTTTGTATGGTACTAGGAAAGAGACATTTACCAAAGGTAAAGGTTCTAAGTATGGAAACAATTAAAATTGATGTTAATTCCTGTGTATGCATGTGTGTAGGCGGGGGGTGGAGGGTGGGGGGTGGGCTCCAAGGAAAAATCCACTGTTCTAAGGTAACAAAAACACATTATACACTAATGAAAACATACGTATCAATATTATATTACATTTCTGCCATATTCTGCCAAGAGGAGCTTTGGCAACTTCTGTTAAATAGAGATTATTAATTAATGTAATTATTCACCTTTCCACATAATAATGATATTAATTTGTATATGAGAATGAGGATTTTTTTTAGATCTTTATTTGCAATTACCTCTGCCAAGGGGGTTATGTTTTCGTTTGGTTTTGTTTGTGTGTCTGTATGTCAGCAGGGTTATGGAAAAACTACTGACCCAATTTTTATGAAATTTGGTCGGAGGGTGTAGTATGTGCCAAGGAAGAACCCATTATTTTTTGAAGCAGATCCAGATCACAGGGCGGATGCAAAAATTATTCTTCTCTTTTATTAATATTGTGAAATAGGTAAATTGTAACACGTGTCTACAAAAAAAAACTGACTTTGTTATAACTAAAGTCAATAATGTGCCACAACAAAACATAACAGCGGCCTCAAACATCACTGTGGAAAAAACTGTAGCAGATATCTAAGACAGTGTCTAAATTATCCTCACTGCATCCTCCAAGTTGATATAACCAAGCCTATTTCCATATATCCAGACGTATATAAAAGTCAACTTTACGACATATACAGCCATATAACCCTAATGCTAACCCTAACCTTTAGTCTTTTAACAATCTAACAGAGTAGGCTTATACACTCTTATCCTTACCAAAAAAATAATAGCAAGTATTTTTGAGTGAGGACCAACAAGTATCTTCATTTTTTAAGTTTTTTATAGTAGAAGTATAGTGTGTATAGTTTTGTGTACAGACTTTAGTATAAATTGAGATTTTAGTTAATGTATGCAAATCTAATTTTGACAACCTCAGAACAGACAAAGTTTTGGAGACCCCCTGTGATCTTTGCCGCCTCCCTAAGGGTTTGGAAACCATTTCCTCAGAATGAGTCTTTGATCTCTACAGAGGGCTAAGGTCCTCTTTCATGGAGGCTGCCATGTTGCACTACGATGTTTCTACAGTAGTCCAGAACAGACAAACCAAAAACTAGGTCTGGTTATGGCCTGTTGCGTTTTTCGCAAGTTTCATGGACAATGGTTTTTCTACACCAAGGGTGTAGAACTTGGTAGTGACGGTACATGGACATGTCCCTACCAATACCCAGGGACTACTGAAGTGCCCCTAGTAGGACTTGGCAATATATCAATATTATCCTGATATGAGACAAGATATCACAATAGATTTTGAATACCGTTATATCGTATATCATATATATATTTTTTTTTTTGGTTTTGAAGGGTGCACTACAGTAAAATGAGTAATTTTGTTTTGTTTTGTTTTTTTAAATTTATTCTATATTTTTATATTTCTATATTCTATATTTCTACATGTTTGCGTTAACCTTGGGTTGCGAGAAATGAAATCACATTCCCATATACTCTATATCCGGAAATGACAAAAAAAAGCCAACTTCAATCTTGAATTTTCTCAACTTACCAGAGTGTTCCAGCTGTTCTATTATTTCCCTTTACACACTTGATAATTTAACAAACAATTTCATTGTTAATATTTTGTGAAAGCCCCAATAGTCAACTATACAATAGCATCACAATACTGATAATGAGGTATTTGGTCAAAAATATGATGATATTTGATTTTGTCCATATCGCTCAGCGATAATACAACAAACTTACTTTATCACCTTAGTCACTTCCACACTTTGGAATATACAACATGTTGTCAGTCATGACCCAAATTATCAGTAATTATCGGTATCAACCAATATGCAACCTCACTATCGTGATAGGATTTTCAGCTATATTGTCCAGGCCTTGTCCCTTTAATTGAAAAAAATATATATACATAACCAATGTTGTCTATCAGTCTGTAGTCGAGGCGAGTTTTATTGCCATCATAGGTTCTCCTTCATACTCTTAGGGAAGAGTTAGGTGAGGTATTTGCAATCTACAAGCTCACTGCTAGATGCAACTTCAACCTACACACTGGTCCTTTAAATTCATCACTGAACTTGATGAGTACTGGTAGGAATGATGGGCAAAACTTGAAACCAAGACCCCAGCTGTAATAAACGGGAATGAACCTGGCTTGAACAGTGACATTAGACTGGACATGATCTGACCAGGGGACAGTAATACAGCAGCTTACAGCAGCTCCAATGTGGAGTTATTGAGTCCCAGAGTGAGAGGTGGTGAAACACAGGCTCTAATTCAGTAATCTGCCTGATATATGGCTGCCTCGCCCTCTGCCAGCAGTGTTTTCTAAAGGCTGCTCTGACATCTGTCAGCAGCCATAAGGCACACACAACCCCAGCTAAAGGCTTCAGCCATTCATCAGAAAATTTTATGACTATGTCTCCCCGTGTGCTTGTGTGTTTACGAGCGTGTGACGGAGGAAGGAAAAGCCACGCGAGTGTGTGTAGGATCATAAATATGATACCTCATCTAGTCCAACCTGTCAGACTGGGTGATCAGTGCCACTAGTTCGGCTGGTGGATGTGCACGCGTGTTGTCACGTATGTGGAGAAAATAAAAAGGTGGGTGCCAGATTTTAGCTTCGCTCCGGCCCTTTTTCCGATGGCTCCATCTGTCCTGGAGGCAGCGGCGGAAGCGGGAGGCATTGCTCACACCAGCCTCGCCTGAACATTTCTCATCGTGATGCAGACGTTTTTCACCAGCCCAAGGGCACAGGTGGCCTTCAGATGTGGACCCATCAGTCATGAGCTGCGGACGGGTGCACAGGGGACGGGGAGGAACACTGTTTCTAGGGAACATAACGTGGGTGTGGCTTGGTATCATGAACTATTACCCTGAGACATGAATAATGAGGCGGCGTGTTATTTGGCTCTGTGGTACAGAGAACAAACAGGGCTGCTCAAGGGTAATACAACCAGGAAAGTTAAAGTGCTGGAAGGTTGCTCACAGTTTGAAGCCACTGTCATATTTATAAACACACAAATTCCTCGCCGCTCTGCGAATGAAAAGCAGAGCTTTAGCGAGATGAAAAAAGCCCGTTCCACATTTGAAGGCATGGGAGGTGTCAACGGGTGATTCAGTGACGCCGGAGGTAATGAGAAAGTCATGCATTTATGGCTCCCGTAGATTGAGTTGCTGCTCTTGTGCGTACATAGCACCTTGAATGTGACAAATCTCTGTGTTCTGGCGAAGCTTTTGTTATGTTCCGTTTAATGGCTTTTCTCTCTCCGTGTTTCTGCTGACTGCTTACCTGTACAGCTTGACACCCGCCTCCCTCTCCAGCTGAGCCCACAGCTCGTAGCACTCCTCCATCATGTGGGTGTAGAAATCCTGCTCGTAGGCCTTGCGGATGATGCGGGTCTGGCCATGGGAGCTCCCTCGGGTGTGGGGCAGGACGAACTAGAAGACATGAATATAGTATTGCTCAGTTTAAATTAAATAACTTTGATTTGGAAATAACATACACCAAATGGCCAAAAGTATGTGGACATCCAAGCAAACCAAACATTTTTACAAGTATACAAGGCAATTTTATTATGCAATGATTCCAATTTTCAGTCTTTCTATGAACTATAATTGACAGCATTCACAAACATTTTTGCAACTTTTCTTGTAAAATTAAATTGGATGTTCATAATAAAACACTGACTATTAAACAACTTTTACATTTTCTCCAAAAGCACTCCAGGTTACAGTCAGGCCTTATTATATTATTATATTTTATTATATTAAGATTATGTAGTAGAGGGAACACAATCTCATGAAATTTCACAGGATCTCGCAGGACACTGTTTTCACGTGATCTAGTGTGGAAGCAGATAAACAAACTGGTGATCGCTGTAGTAAAACTTTGCAGTGAGAAAAAACAGAAGCAGAAGTTAAAGGAGTCTGGATGAGAAAATGTTTGAGGAGACGCATCAACACAGGTTGTTTATTCTTCAACCAGAGCAGGAGGTGAGATTTTAACTGTCAGTCTGTGAACAGCAGTCTGCTGCTGGCTAACATTAGCTTGAAGAGCTAGAAAGTTTAGTACTGTTTGGCAACACCGCCAGCTACTCTGTCTCATTGTAAACTGTCTGTCTTCTATTATGTCTGTCTTCTATTTATCCTGTTCTTGGAATGTATTGCTAACTCCAACTTCATGCAAGCATGTGTCTGAGTGGTGCTAAGTGTGTGGTGTTGTGATCAGCGCTGTTGTGGGTGTGACGTTATGGTCAGTGTGTGTGCTGTGCGCATGACGTGACCATCATGCAGAGCATGTGTGCGGATATGACGGGCACAAAATTAGATATGTGACACTGACCAGCTGGTCACCGGTCAGGGCTGGTCATGCATAAAACCAGTCAGTTTCGGTGTCTGGCCGGTCAATCGGTGCATCCTTAATTATTACCATCAATGTTATCATGTTATATCAATGTAATTAGATTTTGATGTAGTTCCCTCTTTGATCGATTGGTTGGAACTGGTTGAAGAGATAAATAAAATATAGAACAAACTAATTCTGAAGGTGCAGTGCTGAGGATGAATTGAGCAGTCTCACAGTCTGAGGGAAGAAGCTGTTCTTCAGTCAGGTGATACGGTAGTGGATACTTCTGTATCTCTTGCCAGACTGTAGCAGGAGGAACAGGCTGTGGCTGGAGTGGGTGTTGTCTTTTAGTATTCTTTGGGCTCTGTGGGAAACTCACCTCCCTGATGCTCAGCAGATGGGTACCAATGATGTCCTGGGCAGTTTTATTCACCCTTGGCTGTGCACATCCCATTATGTCTAGTTTCCAGTCAGGATGCTTTCTATTGCTCCTCTGTAGAAGGAGTACAAGAAGTCTGCACAGGAATTTTGCCATCTTAAGTTTCCATATGAAAAGCTTGACCAGGGTGGAGGTTTTATGATGTCCATGACAGGTTCTCTGCGATGTTGATGCACATAACCAAAATCTGTTCAGCTGCTCCACCTCAGCTCTACTGATGTAGACAGGGGTGTGTGGTTTTGCCTCCTTTTTTCCAAAAAACAATGCTCCTTGGTTTCTCTGACATTGAGCAGCAGGTTGTTTTCTGTGCACCACTCTGTGAGACTGTTCATTTCTTCCGATATGAAATGTCATCATTGTTCGAAACCCAGCCAGTGATGGTGGTGACATCCGCAAATTAACAACTGCCAGCTTCAGCACATATTTCACACCTGCCATAGCCAGGCCTGATAACATTACTACTTCCACCAGTACAGCAAGCATTGGTATAGCTGCAAGAACACTTCAACCAATGCTCGACCAATCCTTTGCCTAGAAGAAGTCATATAGCTTGTGTGCTAACACAGCTTAAACTTTTCAGAGCTATCTTTCCCAACATCAGAATAGCAGCCAAATTTACTTGTGGGGAAACAAAATGGTATGTTCCACAGAACCATCTGGGAAGTTGTCCTTAGAAACTGTTTAGAAAAGGGCAGGCACTTTCAACAACAATAACAAAAAAAAAAAAAAAACACCTGGCAGGTTATTGGATGAACCATCTGTCTATCATGTTTAACACAGGCTAACTTCAACCAATCAGATCAAACTCTTGCCGAAGCCGGTCGGGAGAAGAATGAAAACATCTTTTCCATGGAGAAAAAAACAGTGTTGTTCTTTGCTCTTCTTTAAATGAAGAAATACTCTCCAGTTCTGATAAAACTGATGCTATCACAGTATCTATGCTAACCTCTTCAGGAGCCACCATTGTTTGTTCCAGATGAGGCGCTTCCATGGACGCTTCTCGCTGTTGTCACGACTCTCACCACACCACACCACACCGATGCTGATTGGCTGCACCACTTTTGGTGCGGACTCAAACGGATAACTTAAAGCCTGGCAAGATAGATTCTTGTGTGATTTTGCAAATCCAGCTCGTTCACAAGATAAGCTTACATAATGATGTTCAGTGAAAGCCCGAACAAGCATGGTGTGAAACGTCCTGATGCCGGCAGGCTGTGAATTGGCGTTTTGGTTGTCTTGTTGCTTTTCTCTTTTGCATGGCTGACCAGGGTCGCTTCCCCCTTGCCGCCCACTTCAAGTGAGCTGGTACAGAGCCTCCAATCAGGGCCCCTCTCTTGAGCCATGTATTATATTTCTCATTTGAAAGCCACATATTATAAAACATGCACTTCCCTGGCTTTTTGATAAATAAGCAAACTGCTAACTGCTGCTTGTTAACTTTACTTGCTTGTTAGACATTTCTGCCACCAACTAGATATACACCAATGTGTATCACATAGTATTAGTGATGTTTCAAAAGCCATGCATTGCAGAACTATATTTTAAATCAGTATTATAAGGAATTAGGGCTGCAACGAATGATTATTTACACAGTTGATTATTTTCAATTAATCAGTTAATAGTTACTTGTTTTAAAATGTCAGAAAATGGTGAAAAATTTCGATCAGTGTTTCCCAAAGCCTAAGGTGGCATCCTCAAATGTCTAGTTTTACTCACAGCCCAAAGATATTCAGTTTACTGTCAGACAGGAGTAAAGAAACCAGAGAATGATCACATTTAAGAAGCTGGAATCAGAGAATTTGGACTTTTTGTCTTTAAAAATGACTCAAACCGATTAATCAATTATCAAAATAGTTTTTGATTAATTTAATAATTGATTAATCGTTGTAGCTCTACAAGGAATGTATTTCACAGGACGTCACGTGAAACAACATTTTTTCAAATTTTTCTGAACATACTTTAAACAATAGCCAAAACAATGTTAATGCGTTTTGTTAATCCCAAACCATTTTCCATTTTTCTGGAAATCGCATTTACAGTGACTTTTCTATTATATTCATACTACATACATACATACATACATATATTACACAAGTCTACAACTTGTTGGTGATCTACTTGGTAACAGATACTTTGTGGCTGTATTTTACTCATTTTAATGACTGTACTACAGCATGCCATCTGATTTTTAGTTTATATCTATATTTACTGAATAGGGTTTATTAGCAGAAGAAAGCTTTTTCTCCAGCTTCACAGACTTCAGAGGTGAAGTGACAGAAACAAATTAGTTTTGCTATATGTAACGACAAAGTAAATAAATTAAATGCATCAGTAAGTATTCGTTTCTATAAAGTGGCATTATATACATAGAGAATTTCACACCTCAGAGATGCAAGCTGCTCGGGCAAAAATAGACCTGATGTGTAAACAGAAAGAAAAAAGCCACGAGTGATATTCAGTGCTCACACATCCTATGGACGTGTGCACACTGGTGGAATGGCAGCGGATCATCTCTGGTAGCCAGAAAGCGATGCAGCTGCGTCTGATGGACATTAGAGGTTAGTGAGGTCAGCTGCTGATGCTGGGCGATGAGGTCTGGCTCACAGTCGGCGTTCTGGTTCATCCCAAGGGTGTTGGATGGGGGTTGAGGTCAGGGCTCTGTGCAGCTGGTCAACCTCTCCCACACCAAACTGGGAAAGCGTTTCTGTACTGAGCCTGCTTTATGCACAGGGGCATTGACATACTGAACCAGAAAAGGACCAAACAAACTATGGAAGAACTAAAATAGCATGTATTCTGTAGCTTAATGGAAATTAACCCAGACCATAGGAAGGTGTGGGGATGTGGGTGTCTGCAACCTTTTGACTGTGAGATAAGAGAGGAGAAAGGACAAAGAGCAGCAGAAAGGTGGGACTTGAGCCAGATATATGCAGTGCACCAAAGCTCAGCAGCTCACGCACACATTCAGAACAGACAGCCTGAAGGCAGGTACATGCCATTTTGCAGCATTCGATCAAATGTAAGTCCATTATCTTAATTGCGGGAGCACACCAGTGGTTAGGTGAGGTTATATAAAGGCATACAGAGGTCAGCTACACACTACTGTATTACAACATACACAACAAGGTCAGGAAAATACGAAAGGAAGCAGTTGATTGGTTTGTGCTGCTACTGCTGTGTATTTACCCAACCTCTGTGTCACAGTTCAACACATCATAAAATATATATCAATTCTAGAATTACTGCCTTGCAGTTGTATGCCTCTACCAGCCAGTCAAGTTGCAGTTTACGTCCATGTCTGCTCACACTCATATGATATATGTTGATATATGTAGTGTGTCAAATATTGAGGTTGCTGCAACAAAGCTATAAATTCTAAAACATGGATGTTGCGCACACACTGAGAAGAAAGGAAAGGTTCAAGATAAGATCTCGTGTTTGTCTAGCCCAGTGGTTCCCAAACTTTTTCTGGCATGCCCCTGTTCAAAGTAAAAAAAAAAAAAAAAAGAAAGTTCACACCCATCCCACCCCAATTTTTTTTCTCAATCATTATAGGGTTGCAACAATGAATTGATTATTAATCAACTATTAAATTAATCAACTATTTTGATTAGCGATTAATCGTTTTGTGTAACTTTTTTGAAGAAAAAAATGTCAAAATATCTTGAATATCTTTGAGTTGTGGACAACATTTTTCAACATTTTATGACATTCTGTGTTATTGATCACTAGCCGAAAAATACGTAGCGTGTACGTCTGTGCACTCCACCCGTTTTCACATGTTTGGACCTAAACTACACAGTGTGGGATCAGTGCATAGACTTGTCTAGGCCTGCAACTAACAATTAAGTTCAGAGTCAATTAATCTAACGACGATTTTCTCCATTAGCTGTTTGGTCTATAAAATGGTGAAAAATATTGATTAGTGTTTCTTAAAGCCCACACTGGCGTCCTAAAATGTCTTGTTTTATCCACAAGCCAAAGATATTCAGTTTACTGTCAGAGAGAGTAAAAAAAAAAACTAGAAAATATGCACATTTAAGAAGCTGAAATCAGAGAATTTTGACTTTTTTTCTTTAAAAAAATTACTCAAACCAATTAATCAATTAATAAATCGTCACATATTTTGATAATCGATTAATAATCAGTTGTTGATTAAGTGTTACAGCTCCAGACATGTCTACTCACTGATACAGATACCAGCATTTAACAGAGGCCAATACAATATTGTACTTTGTATAAACATTCATTCATCATTTTATCCTATTAGACATTTGAGTGTCATTTTGCCACGATACTTTAAGTGTGTGAATTCTTGTTGACTTGTGGCCAAAAAGTGGGCCTTGACACATAGCTTTGATCACCAAATTCTAGTCTGATTATTGTGTTTGCAACAGATGTAATGAAATTCTCTCCAGGTGCTCCTGGAGGATGGACAACCCAAAAACATAATGCCTCAGGCTACGGCCATTGTCGGTGCGGAGCCATAAAAACCTGGTAAAATGTTTTGCCAATGATGAATATTGTTTACAATATACATCTACATCTCTCCTGTCCCTTTCCACATTAAAGAAAAAATTCCCAGCTGTAACCAGTTTTATTATATCTACTGAGACAGCGGGGATGCCCTGATACCACTTTTTTTCAAGTGGTACAAGTACTTACATTTGGGTATTTGACAATACCAAGTACCGATACGAGTACTTAAAAATGCCATTAAAGTTCTTACAGGTAACTTTAAAAACTTTTTTATTTTCATTAGATGCTCACTTTCTAATTTTTGGGTTATTTGTAGTAAGTTAATTCACTGATTTTGTTCCTTATTAAGCTGTGCAGTTTACTGTGAACGTGATATGTTTCAGTATAATAATTTCACAACATGATTATGGACTTGAAATAGTTAAGTTTACTGTTACAAATGGTGTTACATATGATGATTATTTCATTATCATTTACAGCAGTTTAACTAGTAATTTACTGACACACATGTGTAGTATTTAAGTTTTTTCTTCATGTCCCTCTTGTCTAAGAGCTAATTAGTTCCTACCTGCCATTGTTTAGGGGGACAAATGAGTGGGCCAAAGAACCACAGCCTCAGACACTCACCTCGCCCACTGCGTGTGTGCCTCTTGTGACATAAGCTAAACATCTAGCTAGGTAGCTCAACATAGTATAAGGTTAGAAACTAAACCAAACTTAAGAAAACTAATTATTATAACAACAAACAATAAATCAAAGTATTAGAAACCAAAGACAAAAACAAAAAAAAAAACAAAAAACAAGAATAACAGAAGAAACATACAAACAACAAGGAACCAAACATTACACCAAACAATACATAAACAACTTAAGTAATACTGCCAATAGTGTCTCGCCTTTTTGGTTCACCCATTGCTCGTCCCAAACCGGATAAAGGAGGAGGGTTGGACAAAAGCTAGCAATTCCACTCCACATGACAGTCTTTTGATTAAATTTGATATTCTAACATTTAACAATACAGGACAAAATTGATTTATGTAATGTGGGTCTAGACAAAACATTTAAGTCATGAAGTTATTTTGAGAAGTGATGGCCTATTTCAAAGACAAAACAAAAAACAAAAACAAAAAAACAAGAATCAACAGAAGAAAGTTCATTTGTAGTTCTAAAACACATTTAGGTGTTTTTTACTCGCTTTTTGTCTCTCCCACAACGTTATTCCTCTCTTACAGCGTCCAATACAATTACATGTAAATGGACAATTATGCAAATTAGGCGATGGCGTCATTTAGCGTCTTCTAGCGACTTTTACTGTTCAGGACAGCATAGCTACTTTCCTGACGAGTTGACAAAGTCGGATGTTCTGTGCTTTCAGGCTATTTTGGTGAAGATTAAGTACATAAAGAGAAGTTGTAGCAGCTTATTACCAAGAAAAAAGGGGTTAAAAAGGCGTGTGTTCGGATTAATTAGTCGATGCATTTAACTAGTTTACTCCCGCCGGGACTTGATTGCACAGCTGGCTGCGGTCTACAGGTGCACTCTGTGCATTTATTTCAGTTTTACATGGACTTGCATGGAATTTTACGGACAGTTTCCAAAGTCGCTGCAGTTAATGGATGATGATGATGAGGAAGGCGAGTCCCTCACTGCTGCTGATGATGAGTCGACTAAAAAAACAAGAGGGTAAGCATTAGCAAATGTCTTGAACTCTGCGTTGGTTGGTTCTCTGAATATTTGCTTGTGTCGAGCGGCTACTTTTCGTGACGTGGTATCGGAGTAAGGCTGCACAGTAAGGTAAAAAAAAAAAAAAAAGTTTTATTGCAATTTTTAGACTGAAATTGCAATTTCAATTTATCTTTTTACTGAAAAAAAGATCAAACTCATTATGATATGACATTTATTGAGGCCTGAACCAAACATGCGTGTTTTCTTACATCTGGAGAACAAGATCTTTAGCCCAGGGCATCTCTGCAGCGCCACAGTACTTCATGATAATGCTGTTTTCTCACACATTTTTGTTTCTTCCAAAATCGCGATTTGGCTCTGCTTGTTTGAATTCTGCACTTTGTCATATTGCAATATCGATAATAATGTGATTAACTGTGCAGCCCAAGTAAGTAGTTATTAATTTATAATGTTTGTAGCAAGAACACACTCCAAAAGTAGTATGTTAATAGGACCTATTTTGTGCAGTGTGTCTAGGGCTACAACTCACGTTTATCTTCACTGATTCATTATTAATTAATCTGCTGATCATTTCTTAATTAGTTCATTAATTAGTCGGAGAATGGGAAAAAAAAATTGATCAGTGTTTCCTCAAATGTCTTGTTTTATCCACAAGTCAAAGATATCCAGTTTCTTGTCAGAGAGGAGTAAAGAAACCAGAAAATATTCACGTTTAAGAAAGTAAAATCACAGAATTTTTCTTCTCAAAATAATGGCACAAAATGATCAATTGATTGTTTAAATAGTTGATGACTGACTTAAAAGCCCATCAGTAATCGATTAATTGATAAATCGTTGCAGCTCTGAATGTGTCTATTAACGTCGAGTTGCTAAATGAGTAATCCAAGTTTGATCAAAGCAGAGCCGTGTGCAGTGTTAGGTAACAGTGTCATGTTTGGCCACACAGCAGGAGCAGAGAGCTGCCAGGCAACATATGAATGCCAAATAATAGCAAACTGCTGCAGCAGTTCTCTGACTTTCACAGGTCACACTACTTATTATGTCTCTGATCACTTACTCTGAGTAAGGCTTCAGTAAAGCAACCTGATCCCACACACACCACGTCTGAACCCTGGAGAATCTCCTGCGCTCTCTTCACGGTGCTTAATGTTCATAACAAGTCTTGTGGGACAAAGTTTAGTGTGAGACACACACCTGCTCCAGCAGCAGAGTCTTCTTCTTCTTCTTGGCCAGCTGATAGGCCGCGCAGGAGCCCTGGATGCCGGCCCCGATCACTATGCAATCATATTCTCCTGCAGACGACATTCCCGCATATTTAGCAAAAACACAGAGTATAAAACTACATGCAGGTCACTACTTATTGAGTGTGCTCACACAGACACGCCCACTGAGAGGAGGAACCGACAAGCTGTACCGATAAATTTATCTTTATTTTTCCCTGAGTTATGGTCTGCCAGGGGACGAAGACTATGGGCCTCGTACACAGAGCAAGCTTTATCTGTTAATGTCTCTGTTAAAGTTTCGACCAGACATGTTCGAGTCAGTGTTGGAAGCACCGCTGGGGAGTGGGTCTGTGCCAGTTTTACAGGTAAATGGGATTTGTAAGGAGCATGACAGGACACGAGTGCCTGACAGTCATATTATAGGGCAAAGAGTGCACAGGGACTCCACCATTTTAAAGAGAGCCACTAGAAAACTTTATAGTATGAAAAAAAAGAATTGTGTTGTCGTTTCTTTAGAAAAAAAAAAAAAATCCAGTTTCTTGAAGTAAGCATCTAGCAGTGAAATAAATTAAATTAAATTTTATTTTAGTTTATTTTATTTAATTCAATTTTAATTTAATGCTGTCCGTGAATGTTCTCATTTGTCCAGGTTATTGTAATCTCAAGAAAGTATTAAATCAAATGCAACTGGACTTGTTTATATGTCATAAAAGATGTTTCACCTCTCATCCAAGAAGCCTCATCATTTCATGTGTGTCAGACTAGTCAGAGCGAGTCAGACTAGCTCAGACTAGTATATGTCCGAGCTGTTCCTAAACTCATCAGGACATCAAATACCACCATTCTGGTTTGGTGAAATGTCTCAAGCGCAACAAAATAAGAAAAAACTAAGGAAATACAGGCAGAGAACAGAGTCTTTGTATACAGACACTAACACACACTTCTAGCAGGTCATGAGTGATGATTGAAAGAGATTATGGTTATATGTACATTGTATTTTAGGGAAAATGTTGCAGATAACTTACCATTAATAAGTTGTCACCAGCTTGTGCCACTCAGCAACTAGTTCACATCAAAAGTGACTCATGAAAAAAGGTGGTCAGTTAAGTCGACAGATATTTATGAACTAATCATTGTCTATTCATTCATCTATATAGATCCCAGCCTGTTATCTTGTAACTCATCATTATCTATATTATCCTCAAATCAAAGTTATTCAGTGATTATTCATTGATGACTCATTAGTCATCAGGATGTTCCTGATTCATCCTCATTCGTTCTTCAGCCACCACTCCCTCCAGGATGTTGTGGGCCTTTTTTAGGATCGCTGTAGCCTGTACCTGATTTCACAGCAGCTTTTCTAATAAATTGCAACGCATGTTGCAATGTTTTTAGGCATTTTTTGCAATGAAATTGCAGGACCAGGAGAAAATTGCAAAAAAGAAGGTGTGATTTTTCTTTTTATAATTCAACAATTAATTAGAAATCAAAAACAACTTATTCCAGGGAGAACAAAAACACACTCTGTTCTGAGTGGTGTGAGTAAACAAAAAACCTCGGGATTACAAAAATTCTAACAAAATCTGCTTTATTTGTAGATGAAGAAGTGCACCTGGGGGGTATTCCACAAAGAAGCAAAATCTTTTCAGAGCTCAAACTCAGTCAAAACAGCACCAAATGATAAAATATAAACATGCACAGAGCATTGATAAATATCAATAACAATGACAGACCTTGTGTTCTTTTCAGTATGAGTGAGAAATTAAACAACAAATATATATATATATATATATATATATATATAAATACAAAAAATAGTAAATAATTAAACACTGAGTCATTTCATTGGGATGTACATGAAAGATATTTGTGCAAGCAGCTGCTATAATTGGTAGCAGCTGAGGGAAGCAACAATGATTGGTCAAATTTGCAGGGAAGTAGTGGAGTTTGAACAAAATTGTAAGGTCAAACACAATTCACAGAGACTGGTTGAATTTACATTAATTGTTGTGATTGCAACATTGCACTGGAGGGACTGAGTAACTAATCACATTTTTGTGTACTGTTGGAAAGTGTAAGGGATAATTTAGCATTACACAGCACTGACAGACTTTTTAAATAGAATTGGAGGCTACTAAAGCAAAAAGGTAGCAATATTTGGGGACGAGTCAACAGTGACTGAAAGGAAGAATAAAAGTTGAGGATCTTTTCATATAAGCTGTGACAGCTGGGTTGAATTTAATTTTCCAAACCTGACAAAGAACAAAACAAAAAAACAAAACAAAGTAAAAAATCATTCAAGCATGGAAAATGACATAATTTTAGGAAAAGCAGCTTTATCAGTTTATCAATACTGTAGTTTACTGTCAACGCTAACAGATAGGTCTAGTTATGTGACGAGCAATAACCGAATGACAAAGTGTAATTTTACAAGAGAAAACAGATGGATGAGTAGCTCTTAAAAGTTGAAAAAAAAACCACATTTTTTTGTTTACAAGCTTCTTCAGTAATACATGCATGGTATCAGTCATATTGGAAGCAGGCCTGTTGTTCTGGTGCTGAGTGTGCGGTCCCTCCAGTTACATCTGGCCATTTCCAGCACTGCTAATATTCTACTCGCTAAACAGAGCAAAGTGCACCTGTTACACTTATATAACCATGAGTGGCCAGCTCAGTCCAGAGGTCACTCCTCTGCAGCCTCTGATACACTGACTGTATTTTTACAATCTAATATTTTGGCACAGTAAAAATGTACATTCATTAACTTTTTAAAGTGCTCCCTGCCAGCTGGAGGTTTGTAAAGCTCCACACTGCCTGATAATAAATATCTAGATGATAAACTTGCAGGCGAAAAAATAGGTTTCCATGCTGTGACCGCTATCAGCCAGGGTTGTTTCCAGACTTTTTTTGAAGGGGGTGGCTCAAATTGGGGCACTGACTTATGCAGGGGTGGTATGAAGCGTGCACTCACACATGCACACATTAATGTACCATTTTTCATATCAATTTTAAAAATGTGTTTTTCAAGGCTACGAATCACAGCAGACAACAACAGAGTGACACCATACAAATGTAATTAATATAAAGCTTAAATGCTTTATTCCTTAAGTCCTCAAAAGAAAATTGTACCTCCATTCTGCATCTTTCCCCAGGCTATGAGACTCCTAAATTCATCCTCCATACTCCAACATTAAAAATAATTTATTTTTATAATTTATTATTTCCTTTTTTCAGATTCTATAGCAGATATCTACTTATCCAGACACTTTTTAAAAGAAAATTCCTGAAGGAAGGCATACACAGTGGGAAATGGTAAATGGACTGGACACTTACATAGTGCTTTTCTACCTTCATGGACAAAGCACTTCACAATTTGCCTCTCATTCACCCATTGAGACACTCTGTGACTAATGGGGACAACAATTTTGAAATTGCTCCAGTATTGAGGGAGAGTACCACTGACAGAAGTGAAACTGAGCTGCTACATAATCCCCTCCAGCCAACTGCACACCATCAAAGTGTGTCCAGTAAAAGTGCTTGTTTTTTCCACTGACAGACTCAGATTGTTGTTCTGAATGTCTGACAACATTATGCAAAAGATATAGAGCTTTATTTAAAGAGTGAGATTTTCTTTTACTATCACTCAGTTCAAAGCGACCAGACTCCATTTACAGACAGTCATTTTACTCTCTGGTCTAACACTGGCTTTGTGTTATTATGTAACTTTTGTTGTTTTAGAGGGTTAAAAGCTGATCAAGGCAGCGGTAGAACAGAGGGAATATTACTTTTTTTGTCAATGGAGTCTGGTCACGATAACACATGTTTCTGGTTAAACAAAAAGGAGCTTACTCCTTAACAAAAAGCACTGTTTCTATAGGGATCTTTTCCGTAACACTTAACAATCTGAGCCTGTCAGTGACAAAAAACAAGCACTTTTTGTAGATGGAGCTTGATGGTGTGTAGTTGTCCATAAGGATTATGTTGCAGCTCAGATATTCTTCTGACAGCTGCAGCGTTCTCCCTCAATTCTGGAGCAATTTCAAAAATTGTTGTCCCACTTAGACAGAAAAACACTGGAGGTAACACGGTGGATGACCTGTATGTGAAGGAGACTTTTGCTTCCTTCCAAGAGTTGTGGGAATAATATAAAAAAAATCTGAACACTAATATTTTTTTTAAGATTTCGTCAAGGGATTATGTTTAATCACTTATGCAGGACTAAAGTAGTGCACATCCAGATGAACTTGGTGACCGATTAAAAAGGCAGGCAGATACAGAGAAGCTGATAAAATATATTTACAATGTTTTATTAGGAAATAAACCCAGACGGGGTGATGAATTACCCTGAATGGTTTATTTCACAATAATCTTCTGCTCACTGTACATTATCCCACTTGTTACATAGTTACCTACCAAAGTCCCCCCCCTCCCCAAAAAAAAAAAAAAAAAATTCTTTGGTACACAATTATATGACAAACAATATCAATTTTAAAATGACTTTATGGCTTTATTTCGCAATAGTGACCTGCTCAGTGCATACTATCCTATGTGTTACATTGATATATACTAAAAAGAAATAAGTAATTTAACACAAAATATTAATTTCAAAATGATTTTAGCAATTTTACAATGATTTTATTGTTCCTCCAGAGTCTATGATCAGAACTGTGTCCATAGCAATGGTCTGTTCATCATAGCAACGGTCTATTATGCATAGCAACGGCCTCTTCTTCATTGCACCGGTCTGCTATACAGAAATAACAGCACTTAGAATGCTGTAATTGACCAATCAGAATCCAGTATTAAACAAAGCCATGTAATAAATTGGGATTATAAGAGGCTTTTAGAAAACAGACTACCTCTCAACAACGCTTTCTCTCCTATAGGTTAATAGTGTCTAAAAACGTTTTTGGAAAAAAGCTGAAGCCCCCCAGTGAAGTTGTGGACCGTAGAGCGGACTGGTACGCTCCACCGAGAGCGAATTAAGTTGATCTTAAATGATAAACTGAGGCAATTTTTAAAGGTTTGGTCACCATTTATCTCTTTTGTCAAACAAGACACAAAATCTCTCAAAACTGAACAATCACTAGTTGTACTGGGCAGGTGGGCAAACGGGCAGTTAGATGTGGTCTTCCTTCTCTTTTTTGTTCTTCCTTCTCTTTCCTTTATGTTCTGTCATGTCTGTGAATTCTTATAAAACCTGAAGCTGTTTCTTATTCTGTATGAATATCAAGCTTTTTGCACTAATGCTTCCAATAAAAATACTTCAAACTGAAAAACATGTGAAAATAGGGTCCAGGTTTAAAAATACTTAAGTTACCCTTTAACTCCTGACCCCCCAAAATCAGCATTTTTCAACTGGGGAGATGGCTGTTGTCCCCAATTGCACCAGCTGTCCCCAAATAACTGGTGCTGAGCCTGAAATGTGTCCCTGAAGATAGCTTCCCACCGAGCACCCAACATCATTTCAACATGTTTTTTTTGGAATAAATCTGGTTGGTCTGTCTGATTTGGTCCAAATTTAGCCCAAAAATAGATGTTGAAAACTGGTCCTTGTTTGGTCTGTCCAAATTTTGGTCCAAATCTATGCCCAAAACAGACGTTAAAAACTGGACCTTGTTTGGTCCAACCAATTTTGTCCAAATCTAGACGAAAAATAGTCATTGAAAAGTGTTCCTTAGCAACCTATTTTTTGATCATTTGCATATGAGGTTATATACTACAGGTTTTGTTTTTAGCTTTCTGCATACAGTTAAATTACTTTTTCTTTTTTTGAATATGAATCCAAACTGATTCTTCCCCGGCACAAGAGTTTTCTCTGATCCGGGGTGAGAGATTCAAGCATTCATTCATTGATTTTTTTTTTCTGCTCTCATTCTGTGGACAGCTGGAGCTTCAGTCTGAACAGTTCTCATTTGCAATCGATCAGCGCTGAGATAGCTCATCCCCATCGACCTCTGCAACACAAGAATACAGAGGTAAGGCACAGTCTCCTCTGAAACACAACTTGAACTAAACTGTGACACATGCTGTACACTCACTCTGCAGTAAAGTATAAAAAGTATTTGTGTTTGTTAGACTGTGATCATTCAGTTATTCAGTGTGATTTTTTTTTTTTTTTTTATGAGGGAACATGAACATAATTAAATCCTGCTTAGTTAATATGGCCTAAACTTGATTTGATGAAATAGTCAATGTTACCTTAATTTTTAGAGTCTAATCCTGAAATGATGGCAATAAAATGGAGGGTTTGAGAATATTAAAGTGAAGAATGTAGTGGTAATCAGGGCTGGACGTCACTTAAAAAAAGTGATACCAATACCAATATAGTGCTCCATTTTTTCAAAGGTTCTTCTGTGAAGAATGTTTGCAGTGTTAGGTGGCGGGCTAAGCCATTTTTTTTCTAGATTTGTGTAATAAAAGGATTGGTTGAAGGTAAGGTTTGACTGGAGAAGTTTCACCATATCAGTCATCAGCAGCTGCAACCTGACAAAATTATAAAGTAGCCTTTACATGCCGGAATATTCATTACCTCCTAAAAGTGCATCCACAAGGAGGGGAATCAATGTTGAATCATTACTGGTCAACACCAGAATATCTACCGTTACAACTTAACATTTCAACAGTGTAAAAATACTCAAACATTGTGACATTCATGGAGGTTGCTATATTGTTAAATCTATTTTATGTAATGTTTTCTCATTAAAATGTCTAAAAACATGATACATTTTGTTCAATTGTAGATTTATATTATCCCAAATGTTTCCAAATCCAGAGAAATCCATAATTTGTGAAAGGTAATAATTTATTCAAGGTGCGTGCCTTATGGGGCACCCCTGTGGCTCAGTTGGTAGAGCGGCTGCTGGTTCGACTCCTGCCTGGGGCCCTTTACTGTGTGTCATCCCCTCTCTTTCACCTGTCACTGTCAATAAAGGCAAAAAGCCCCTCCCCAAAAAATCTTTTTTTTAAAAAAGGTGTTTCCTACTAGCTGGTAGTTGGTATAACTTCTGGATTTTTCAGTCTTTTCAATTTCACTTTATTTATTTAAAAAGACAGTGTAAATTAATCAACATTCAAACAAATGTAAAAGTAACTAAGTTAAGAAGGTTAGTTTTCATTGGCAGGCCGTTTGCCTGATGTTGTTATGCATCCTAGAATAAAAATAATACAATATGTACAACAGTAAAAAAACAAAACATATACAGTACATTTAAACAACAAGAGCAGATAATATCCAATAGCAGATGTTACAGAATGAATAGTAGAATGGAGACTACTTGATTTTTGTACTAAATTCCATTGATGTGATGCTTTAAAGGAAAAGAGTGACTGGCTAGGGATTGTGCAGCCCCCCCACCTCTTGTAGTTTGGTGTGTGGTAGATTTAAAGGGATAGTTCACTCAAAAATGAAAATTCAATCATTGTCTACTCACCCTCATGCTAATTGAAGGTCAGGTTTAGTTTTTTAGTCCACTGGAGTTTTACAGAAAAATAGCATTACAGAGACAATCAAGACAATGGAAGTGAATGGTGACCAGTTTTCAAACTGAAAAAAAACAAAACACAAAAGATGTCTTTCAGGTCAACTTGGCCTGTTGGGGCTTTAGGAGACTTGGATTACACCAGACGAGCAGCACTTGTGGACTGAAAATCTAAACCCAACCTTTGATTGGCACGAGGGAGTAGATAATGACTGAATTTTCATTTCTGGGTGAACTATCCCTTTAAAGTTGATGAAACCAGACAGAGGAGGAGGAGCTAAGCCATGCATTATCCTATAAACTAGACATTTTTGTATTTAATGAGGTTTTCCCAGCTGGCTTGTTTATATAATGATTCCAGTGGATAAACACTGGCTACGTCGGATGTGTCAGAGAGTGAGGAGGGAATCTTAACGTAACATGAATAAAACTTTAATAAATTACCTGGTCCATGAACAGATAGACACGACTTTCATTGAGCAATGGTGTTTTTCATTGAGCTTCCATCCTACTTCACAATGTCTTTTGTTATTGTTTTAATGTTGTTTAATGTTAGAGACGCCGAGCAGCACAACTTACATGTTGTGTGTTTAATGTTGAGATCACAATAGAAAAATTGGCAGTGTTGATAGATATGATATAGAAGTGGGCAACTGCAAACACGTTGTATTCAGTTCTTTTAAAAACTCTCCACTGTTGTTGGTGGGGGACACATCCTAACATACTGTCCACCAATCATATTGTGGATGTCCAACATTCATTTCAGATGAAGAGCCTCCAGAACAGACTAGGCCTACATCGTCAATCCAAGAAGATATTTAACAGAAAAATGAAAAAAAAAAGTTCTGTTTAAAAATGTGAAAACCTTTTCTGAAATTATCTGCTGACTAAGCAGGAGTGCAGTCCACTGTTGTTGGTCTGCAGCAAAGACAGCCCTACAAACACTGAGGTCTGTCCCTGACTGACTGGACAACTGAGTCAAGAATGTCGCAACTGGTTATCCAAGTGTTACAGTTTCCCCATTGGCTGTTGCTATTTCAAAATGAATCAGCGTATTGTTACTCCAATCTCTATAGAGTATATAGTGCAGCCCTCAGAGGTGGCAAAAGTAGACACATTCTTTACTCAAATACAATACGAATACGAATACGAATACGAAATACTTTATTGATCCCCAAGGGGAAATTCATTTGTCTGTGGTCTCATCTATTTGTATAAGAATTATAGAGTCTGATGGCAGTTGGTATGAAAGATCTTCTGTATCTCTCTGTCCTACAACGAAGAGAGAGAAGCCTTCCACCACCATTATTTCTTTGGTCCATCAAGGTGTTATGCAGTGGATGATCCATGTTGTTTAGGATGGCCTCCACCGTCCTCATTGTGTCTCTCTCCACAACTTCCTCCAGAGAGTCCATCCTTACTCCGATCACAGAGCCAGCCTTTTTCACAAGCTTATCCAGCCTCCTTGCTTGCTTTTTTCCCAAACTTCCTCCCCAGCAGACTGCAGCATAAAATAAAACACTTGCCACAATAGACTGATAAAACATCTGCAGCATCTTACTGCAGATGTTTAGAGATCTGAGCTTCCTTAGGAAAAAGAGGCGGCTCTGCCCCTTTTTGTAGAGTGCATCTGTGTTAAGGGACCAGTCCAGCTTGTTATCCAGGTGTACACCAAGATATTTATAGTTTGTTACCACCTCGATGTCCACTCCACAAGTGTTCACAGGCTGAAGAGGGGGCTTGGATCTACGGAAATCAATGACCATTTCCTTTGTCTTTGAGGTGTTTAGTATGAGGCAGTTTTTATGACTCCAGTCACTGAAGGATTTTATCAAATCCCTATATTCAGATTCCTGTCCATTCCTTATACAAGCTACAATAGCAGTATCATCTGAGTATTTCTGGATGTGGCAGGACTCAGAGTTATATTTAAAGTCTGCTGTATACAATGTGAACAGGAATGGAGCCAGGACAGTCCCTTGTGGAGCCCCTGTGCTGCTCATTAATGTCCCAGAAAAACAGTTCCCCAACCTGACAAACTGTGGCCTTTCTGTCAGGTAATCCGTGATCCAGGAGACAAAGGAAGAAACCACTCCCATCTCTATGAGCTTGTTTTTGAGTATGTTGGGTTGGATGGTATTAAATGCGCTTGAAAAGTCAAAAAAACATAGTTCTTACATAAGCGCCAGATTCTTCCAAATGAGAGAGGGAACGGTGGAGCATGTAGAGTACTGCATCATTCACTCCAATGTGTTCTTTGTAGGCAAACTGCAGGGGATCAAGTTTGTCTTTGACCTCAGGCCTCAGAAGACGTAGAATCAGCCGCTCCAGGGTTTTCATGATGTGTGAAGTAAGGGCCACCGGTCTGTAGTCATTTAGTTCAGCTGGACATTTTCTTTTTGGTACCGGGACAATACAAGATGTTTTCCACAGAGCCGGCACCCGCCCCAGCTGTAGACTCAGGTTGAAGATTTTGTGAAGAGGTTGGCACAGTTGGGCAGCACAGTCTTTAAGCAGCCTTGGACACACACCATCAGGGCCAGCTGCCTTCCCAGAGCAAAGTCTCCCGAGCTCCAACCTCACCCCTGTCTCAGTGACAAACAAGGGTGTAGGAACAGGTGTGTGAAGAGGAGTAGCTGCAGTCGCGGAAATGTACCCATGTGGAGGAGGAGGTGGAGGCGGAGTCATGATGGAGATGCCCAGATGTTGTTGAAGAGGAGCCATGGTGGAGGAACACACTTGTGGAGGAGGAGGAGGAGGAGGAGCCATGATGGAGATGCCCAGATGTTGTTGAAGAGGAGGCATGGTGGAGGAACACACTTGTGGAGGAGGAGGAGGAGGAGGAGAAGCCATGGTGGAGATGCCCAGATGTTGTTGAAGAGGAGCCATGGTGGAGGAACACACTTGTGGTGGAGGAGGAGGAGGAGCCATGATGGAGATGCCCGGATGTTGTTGAAGAGGAGGCATGGTGGAGGAACACACTTGTGGAGAAGGAGGGGGAGGAGGAGGAGGAGGAGCCATGATGGAGATGTCCAGATGTTGTTGAAGAGGAGCCATGGTGGAGATGCCCACATGTTGAAGAGGAGGAGGAGGAGGAGGAGGAGCGGCAGTGGAATGGGATGTGACCTCAGTGTCAAACCTGTTGAAGAACTGATTGAGTTCATCAGCTCTTTCCACATCACCCACGATTGGCTGTCTTTTCTTTTTGTTGTAGCCAGAGATGGTATTTATTTCTCTCCACACCTCACGGATGTTGTTATGATGTAAATTCTTCTCTATCTTCTTTTTGTATTCCACCTTTGCCATCGTCAATCTCTTCTTCAGCTCATGTTGCACCTGTTTGAGCTGTTCTTTGTCACCCTCTCTAAAAGCTTCCTTTTTCTGATTGAGGATTGCCTTTATGTCACTTGTGATCCAGGGTTTGTTATTGGGGAAACAGCGTACAGTCTTTGTAGGTATGACTGTGTCTCTACAGAAGTTGATGTACTCAGTGAAACAATCAGCCTGTCTATCAATGTCCATACTGTTCTCATCTGTTTCCAGAAGCACATCCCAATCAGTGCGTTCAAAGCAGTCCTTTAGAGCCTCACTAGCCTCAGGTGTCCATTTCCTTACAGTGAGTGTAGTTGTAGGTTCCCTTTGCACACAGGGTTTGTAACAGGTCTGCAGAAGAACCAAGTTGTGATCTGACCTGCCCAGTGGTGGTAAGGCAGTATCTCTGTAAGCTTCTTTGACATTGGCATACAGCAGATCAAGGGTTTTGTTTTCTCTTGTAGCACAGTTAACAAATTGTGTAAATCCAGTCAGGTGGGAGGAGAGGGTAACATGGTTGAAGTCTCCAGATATTATTATAAGTGCCTCAGGGTGTTTAGTCTGTATCCTAGCAACAAATTCATGCAGAATTTCACATGGAACATCAGCCGTTGCCTTGGGAGGGATGTACACAAGTATTGTTATTATATGACCAAATTCTCTTGGTACATAATATGGCCGCATTCCAACTGCCAATAACTCAATATCTGGACAGCATATCTTCTCCTTGACAGTAATATGTGCAGGATTACACCATCTCTGGTTCACAAATAAGGCCAGTCCTCCTCCTTTTTTCTTGCCACTAGCCTTTGCATCTCTGTCTGACCGTATGAGAGTGAAGCCAGGTATATCCACAATGGAATCCGAGATGTTATTATTCAACCAGGTCTCAGTAAAACACATCAGGCTGCACTCACGGTACACTTTCTGAGTCTTCACCAATATCTCCAACTCCTCACTTTTGTTGGGCAGAGAGTTGACATTCCCCATGATGACTGATGGCAGAACGGGCTTGTATCTCCATTTCCTTGCCTTTAACTTTGCACCAGCACGGCAACCACGAAAGCTCCTCCTTATCTCAGCTGGAATAGGGTAATATACTCCAGATTTGCTCCATTTCAATGAAAAAAGCTCTTCTTTCGAATAAACTCTTCTCTCCACAGAAATATCCATCAGTAGATGTAAAAAAATCAGATAAAAAGCGACAAAAATAACAAAAATAACAAAGATTTTGAGAGCTACCAGACTTTGCTGCAACCTGTAAGTGCGCAGATACTTGTGTAAAAAGTACTGATGCAACTTTTTTATCCAGGTAAAAGGAAAAAAGTACAAGCTCTGAAACATAAAAAGTCATCTTCTGAAGGACATTTCTCAGAGATGGGAATATGTGTGATATTAACTGATGGATATGTCAATGAATCATCTTTTCTATGCGTTATTGTCCCATCAGTTGAAATCAGTCTTGATGCTGGGACTGACCCTTACAGGCACAGAACCTATAATACCATCCTAAGGATATCACTAGTGGGTCCATCCTTATCTCATACTCAGTCTATGCCATGAATTATGGGCCCCACCGCAGTCTCACCTTGTGTATAAGTTGAGCAGAGGCTGGACACTTGTCTCCTAGAAACAGCTGTTTCTTCAGCTAGGTAAAAGAATCAGTGTGTCCCACAGCATATTTTTCATTATTTTGAGACCTGGCTAAAATTTGATTTTGAGGGTTTCAGAGGATCCTCAAGATTAAACTAACTGGTCCAAGACTAAGAGATCTCCTGTATCTCACTGGAACCATTATACATACTTGAATGCTTAGTTAAAGGCAGGTGTACAAGACAAACAGGGCTGGGTGGGAGACGGCCTCCTTCTTCCACAGGGGTCTGAGGACAGCAGGCAGAGCAGATGGATGTTGAGGCAGGACAGACCTGCAGAGGGTCAGCTGGTCAAACACCCCACTGTTCCACCATGTCACACACACTAAGTGTGAACCCCCCCTCACAGCCTCCATCCTGCTACATCACGCCACAGAACATTAACCTCACACACCATATTCATCCCCTCCGTGTACAGCTCTACCGTAAAGGACCACATCAGTAATGTTGCATGTTTCAGCACATTTAGTTCAAATTGCATATGCTTCTTTACTGCTAACCTGTTTCCACAAGATGCTGTAGTGTTTTAGATTTGTCGATGTTTTTCAATACCTTCCAAACAGCCACTGGTTTCCATTTATCCCTCTACAGTGTGAAACTCAAAATGCATTAATGTGGCAAGAAAAATTACCTCAACCTAACACAGGATCTTTCATTCTAATGTTTTTTTTCAGGCAAGTCATTCAACCAGTCTCCAGTCAGTGTGTAAGTGCTTCCTGAAGTGTTTTAATATAGTTAATGTGCGTAAAGCATCTCTTTGGTTCAGGACGGTTCAGCTCTGTGAAAAAAGAAGTTAAGGAAAGAAAGAAATGTAAGGTATCACGGAACAGATTTGCAGTGTATATGGATGAAAACCATTAGAACTCAGGTGAAGAGATGAGCTCTGCCAATTTCCGACATCCTTTTTAAAAAGACATCCTGCAATACTGCTGTAAGAGGAGCTGTCATTACTAGGGATGTCCGCAATTAGTCGACTATACGATGAAACGTTGCCATCCTCGCTAGGCGGCACCAGAAATACTAGTCGTTGAAACTATTTATCAATATTTCATTCATGCTCAATGTCAGTTATCTGTTGCCTCTAAGATGTTATGCAGCCGCTCACCACTAGTCGGGGCTGTGGCACCATCAGACAGCAGCCCCTCTTGCCCATAGACTGTATAAAACATGGACGTAGCACCCGTGACGTCACCCATTGGTTTCGGGGAGGTTTTGTGACCAAACCATGGGCATTTGAGCTGCGCCATCTTGGATTTTAGTGGGAGTGTACTTTCCATATTTGGCGGAGAGGCGGTTACTCTACGGCTCAGCCAGGGTCAGCAGCCGAGAACCCGCCCACTTAGCTCGGAGCAACTGAGCTAGCCTAAGGCTAATCAGCTAATCAGCTAGGCTAACAAGCTAAGTGGCAGCTACATGCAGCTATATCCACCACACTAACTCCTCTTAAAAACAGAGATCATAATGTTGCTGCTGTGTTTTAAACATGACTGTTTCAGATAGAGAGGTTTTAGGTGGAGCTGCAGGGTTTGGTGGAGTTGTGGGGGGAAATTTATTTAACTGTGAAACAATCATTATTATTTCATATTAATAAAATATATTAAAACGTTAAAAAACATTATTATTATTGTCATTATTATTAATGATAACAATAAAAATAATGATAATAATAATAATATATTAAAATGTTTAATATTTAATATTTACCGGCTTTCACCGCTGCCTCCATCCACTATCCACTTACAGTTACAGCAGCACGCAAACAACAGCAGCCGCTTACTGACAGAGCCGCTCTGTCCATGCAATGTCGGACTTTTTAAACAGAAAAATGAGACGAAATAAAATTGTAGCCTAGCATTCCCGCAATAAACAGGACTCTGAGAGCACGGAACACCCCGCAACAGCATTCCTAACATTAACTGCTCCGGTCCTCTTTCTGTATCAGCAGCGACCATAAATCGGCAATTAAGTCATAAGCCAGCGGCAAAATATGCTAATACATGCTAATTAGTGCAAACATTCAGGTAAAATAGTGAGAAATTTATTGTCACAAAAACCTATCCGAACATTGGCAAACAAACACGGACACTCAGCCCCTGTCAACTGCTGGAGGTAGCCGGAGGCCTCTGGATGTAGCCGCCTAGCCCAGCCGATGCTTTAGCAAAGAGCTAACTGCCAGTGCCTGTTTATGGGGCTGTCACTCAACGTAACCACGCCCTAATTTATGTAAGAATTTTAAGCCTAAATAACACTAAAACGGTTGTGGTACAAAAAAATTCACTCCCCCTCCACAGTGTTCACGGAGGTGGAAACTATCAATAGAGACCAAAAACAAGAAATGTACCAGGCTGTAAATAGGGTTTTTTTAGGCTGTAAAGTTGGCTATTTTAACATGGGGGTCAATGGAGAATTGCTCACTTCTGGAGCCAGCCCCCAGCGGCAGCCGAGGAACTGCAGCTTTTTGAACGCGGAAGTGATCCTCACTGCTGAAACCTACAACTCCCCCCTTGCTCTTGCCGTACACTGTAAGCGTGTATGCCCCGATAGCCCAGGTAACCCCAGATGTTTATATCAGCAGAGTTGGACAGATGACAGCTCGTAAAACCTGTGCAGTTTGGCAGTGTTTAGAATTAGAAAATGGAAATGACATTGAAAGTAGAGAGAATAAACTGGTATATAATCACTTGACTGGAGCAACATGTGACCACATTCAGCACAGACATGAATATTAACCTGCAGGCAGAGCAGCGGCTGCTAGTAGCACTGCTAATGTTAGCCACACTGTGTGTCAGGCTGGCAGCTAACGTCAGCTCGGGGTCATTTATACACAGACACTGTCGTCCTCTTCAGTCTGAAATGTTGAAGCATTTAGTGAGTTGTTGTCATGTTTTGTAGGTTAAAGGTTTGTATTGCACAGCGCAAAGTGTCACACATTTCAGCAGCATTTAAAGTATGATTTTGTGTTTGCAGACTGTGATTAACAGCTTTAAATGGCTCTTAATACACATAGTTTTTTTTTCAGACAGTGTTTAACATTATAAATTAATAAATTCTGCTAAATTCTGAGTGTTTTCTTACTGTTAGACTGGTCAACTAGTCTAAATTAAAATTTGCGTTTAATCGACAGGTAAATTAGTCACCAGGAACATCCCTAGTCATTATACCAGCTTTGCTTTTTCACACTGAAGGTGAAAAATAATGGAAAAATAAATATCTGATAATATAGAAAATACATACAAGAATAAACAATACTGAAATGTTCAAATATACAAGAGTAATATACAAGGATCCACAACACCAAATATAAAATACAAGTAGTATGCCAAACACTGCAAAAATGCAGAAATAGAATAAGACATTGAGCAATTAGGTAGAGTGGGATTTGAAAGATAGATAGATAGATAGATAGATAGATAGACAGACAGACAGCAGACAGACAGACAGACAGACAGACAGAGCTACAAGCAACAAACAGGTGTTTCTATGATCCTCCTGCTGATTTTGAAAGAGAATTGTTCTGAAATTATAATCATAGTCCATATAATTTTTTTCCTCTTCCTGCACCAGCATTTCAGTCCAGTGCTCTGCAAGGGTATACAGACACACACCCTCATGTTGTTGGTTTTTAGCCTTCTGAGACTATTGTATGTTTCAATCAATCAGTTTTATTTCCTTCGTCACTTTATCTTGCCACCAGTATTGTACCAAATCTGAGACCAAACCTGTGGCCTTGGCATAGTGGCTTTTTTAATAGATTTTTTTTTCTTTTAATACAAGGCAAACTGACTTATGAACAACTCTTTTTGCTCTTTTTTTTTTTCTTGCACCACCCTACTCCACACACACAACCCACTGCACGTAAGACAACAGTGTCAGCATCTCATCCTGCCAGCTCCACCATTTTACACAGTCATTGACTCGGCCATGTTACTACCTTGGCTGCCGGCTTGACAGTGGAACAAGAATGCCCCCCCATTACATGTGCACGCTGTGTAAAATGTGAAGCTGAAGTGGACAATCAGGATATCTTGGAGGTGGGAGGCTGTGAATTTAGTGGTGCATGGTGGGTGATTTTTAGCTAATAAGAGTATTTGCCTAGAGCACGTGTTTACTAATTGCTCTTTTATCCTGTTGTGTTTTAGCGTCATTCAGTGAGCTTGTCTTTGCAGCAGTATCTCATCAGATTTTATATCTGAGGGGAAATTTACATGAAACCAAAGCAACTTTTCTCAGTTTTCTCAAACCTACTGGTCACGAGGAACACAAATGAAATACAGTAGTTTGAGATGAACATGTTGCTGGACCTGACAGGACATGTCATGTGATCAGTGTTGAGCTAGTTACTGAAATTGAGTAATTAATTAAAGATACCAGTTATTTCCTTTAAAAGTAATTTAATTACTTTGCCAATTACTGGACATAAAAGTAATTAGTTACTAAGGAAACTAATTTTTACTTTACTTTATTATTTAGTGTAGCTATATTCTTTCAGTGACAACTGCCAAATTGTTATTTATCATTGTGCCCTTTATCACTGATAGGAGTTATTACTGTAATACTCCCGACTGCAGGAGGGCAGCAGTGACTATTGTTCCTACTTGTAAGTTAAACTTTTATTGCCTATTGGTGTGTTGCTTAGAAGTTCACTGTGATTCCAAACTGTAGGGGGCAAAACATGCTTAGTTCAATGACTACCCATAAGTCATTGCACCAAAATCAAACAATGGAGCTCACAGAGGAGTTGTAGGAGTGTGTTTTTAAATTTTATATCCCATAAATATTTTTATATTTCATATTGGTTTTTGTTTTTTAAAATATTGTTAATTTAAAATGAATAATTAAACTAATCAATAATCTAAAATAATGTTTAATTTAATTAAATGATTAAATATTGTTGTATGTAGATTTTATATTTTTATACAGTTTACATGTAACTATTGTCATTGTAACTAACATTTATCATAATACTCATAATTATCAAGGATGACATAATAGAAATATGACATAATAATAGTCTGTATATAATCAACAATACAATAATCTGTAAATAACCAACTCATATCTACCGTAATAACTCGTTTTGGGGCTGCTGGTTGCATCCACCTCCCTCAATACTGAACCAATTTTAAAACGAGTTGTACTATCAATCATACACACACATACATACATTCCCCATACATGGGGAAATAGGGCCCAGGTTGAAAATACCAAAGTTATTCTTTAAGTGACATTCCCGGAGCAGGTAGCAGGTAGTGTTGCATGGAGAGGTCTGATCCATGCATACACATTCTACTGTAGGGGAAAAAACGCCCTGCCTTGTAAGTGTTTCTTTAAACCAATCGCTAACATCTTGGGTGGAGCTTATCCTCAGATACAGCGATGGTGCTGCTACAATTTAGTGTCAAGGGGGAACTTGTTTTGGTGGAACATTTGCACATTTGTCAGGAGGTGAGCTCTGGTATTAAAATGACTACATCGCTGCAAAAGAAAAGGTAGCAGCTTTTAGCTTGTTTATATTTGTACCATTAGCGTCCCAGGTGCTAATTTGCCATTTTCAGTTGTAGATTGCAACTAGGAGGTTGTTCTAGTTCTGGGGACTTTGAAAACATGGATAGCGGATACAGTGATGCCGCTTGAAGCAAGCACTAGGGAGCAGGGAGTTCAATCTATGTACAGAACACGGCTTATGGTTTAGACAGTAGAATTTGGTATAAGACCACAGACTGTGTTGTATATACATGTAAACCACCCAGTAAATAATAATTAATTATATGATGAACAGTTTATATTATATTTATATACTATTAAAAAAAGCAAGCTCTAATTGCTAGAATTGTGCTGCATCACCGTAAAGTCAAATGACGTTCAATCATAGATTGGAGAATGGGTTTGTCTGCTATATCTGCTATCGTCTGCATGTGTCTCCTGCTAATGTAACCAAACTCAGTTAGGCCTCGCTGTAACTGCCCATAAGCAACCCTTGGAATGTGTGTTGTGTGGATAATAATGAGGAGGCTCGTTGTCCTTTTTACACCATCATTTATTATCTGAACAGGAACAGAATATGTACTGGTCAGTCATACAGTTGGCTCGTTATAGGCAGCTCACACACAGCACGCTCAGGCACGTCTCTCATGAACTGGCAATGGTTTTTAAAGCCTGGCTCCTGACACAAGAGCTTATTAATACAATTACAATAATACAAAAATATATACCTGAACAGGAACAGAATATGTACTGGTCAGTCATACAGTTGGCTCATTATAGGCAGCTCACACACAGCACGCTACAAAAGAACAGCATGTTATTTTAGCACAGAGGCCAGCTAGCTAGTTCATAAAGTGCAGTGTCCATTGTGTGTGTGCATTTTATCACTTAAAAAGTACAGCAACCCACAACTCTTTCCAGTAACATTTCCATAACTCACAGTACACATACACTATATTGCCAAAAGGGACATCTGGACATCTGCCTTTACACACACATGAACTTTAATGACATCCCATTCTTAATGACATCCGTAGGGTTTAATATGGAGTTGGCCCACCCTTTGCAGCTTCAACTCTTCTGGGAAGGCTTTTCACAAGGTTTAGGAGTGTGTTTATGGGAATTTTTGACCATTCTTCCAGAAGCACATTTGTGAGGTCAGGCACTGATGTAAGACGAGAAGGCCTGGCTCGCAGTCTCCGCTCTAATTCATCCCAAAGGTGTTCTATCGGGTTGAGGTCAGGACTCTGTGCAGGCTAGTCAAGTTCCTCCACACCAAACTCACTCATCCATGTCTTTATGGACCTTCTTTTGTGCACTCGTGCACAGTCATGTTGGAACAGGAAGGGGCCATCCCCAAACTGTTCCCACAAAGTTGGGAGCATGAAATTGTCCAAAATGTCTTGGTATGCTGAAGCATTAAGAGTTCCTTTCACTGGAACTAAGGGGCCAAGCCCAGCCCTGAAAAACAACCCCACACCATAAACCCCCTCCACCAAACTTTACACTTGGCACAATGCAGTCAGGCAAGTACTGGCGGTTGCCAGGAGAACCTGGCAACCGCCAGGATAGACTCGTCTATCGGATTGCCAGACAGAGAAGCGTGATTCGTCACTCCAGAGAACACGTCTCCACCGCCGAGTTCAGTGGCGGTGTGCTTTACACCACTGCAGCCGACGCTTTGCATTGCACTTGGTGATGTAAGGCTTGGATGCAGCTGCACGGCCATGGAAACCCAATCCATGAAGCTCTCTACGCACTGTTCTTGAGCTAATTTGAAGGCCAAAAGAAGTTTGGAGGTCTGTAGCTATTGACTCTGCAGAAAGTTGGTGACTTCTGTGCACTGTGCGCCTCAGCATACGCTGACCCTGCTCTGTGATTTTACGTGGCCTACCACTTTGTGGCTGAGTTGCTGTTGTTCGCAATCGCTTCCACTTTGTTGTAATACCACAACAACAACACACAACAGTTGACCATGGAATATTTAGTAGCGAGGAAATTTCACTAATGGACTTATTGCACAGGTGGCAACCTATCACGGTACCACGCTTGAATTCTGTGAGCTCCTGAGAGCGACCCATTTTTTGACAAATGTTTGTAGAAGCAGTCTGCATGCCTAGGTGCTTGATTTTATACACCTGTGCCCATGAAAGTGATTGGAACACCTGAATTCAGTGATTTGGAGGGGTGTCCTGATACTTTTGTCAATATAGTGTATAAAGGGCTCATTACAAGACAGACAATGATTATTATTTTCAGGTGATTATACACTAGTGAACACATCTTAACAATATTATATTCCAACAGATCTGTCAACAGATCCCCCAAAATCTTGATCCTTTAAATTATGTATTTTAAATATCTCAAGTATTTTGCTACAAATGCAAATTACAAATGACAAGATGATTCAAATTAATTTAATCAATTTTCTAAATAAATTTATTTGAAATAGTGCCCATTTCTTCATGTTAAGAATTTTGCTCAGTTACAGTACAATGTCAGTTTCATGGTTCATTTTTTAACCTGGTTTGCAGAAAGGAATGAGACAAGCCTTTTCAGTGACTCCACAGCTCCACAGAGAGATAAAAAGAGACATCAGTGTGCTGTTTATGATCTGGGAGTCTTACTGGGACACTGAAATCACCATCTGCTGGTAGTGAAAGTTTATTCCCTCCGTGCACATGGCGCAGGCTTGCCGCTGAGGCCCCAGAAGCCCACGTCCCTCAGCTGCGTGTAATATGATGAACGGTGTGCCTCCTTTCTCTCTAAAACAACCCTGTGCTCTGCAGCAGGGGAGAAAATGCAGCGTCAGGGCATTTCCACTAAGCACTGCCACCGTCCCTGACATCAGGCATCCTGGAAGCAGCCTGAAAAAATTATGTTTCTCCTATCAGAAAATGCCCTCATCACCCTGTGTTAGATCGACTTTAAGGATTTATAAAACAAGGGCATACGTTCACATGTTGGTGTTTCAGGCTGATCGCTGTGTTTTTAGGAATATTTCAAATTTTAATAAACAAGATTTTTAAACAAAATTCTTTATTAGTATGAATCAGAGAGCTGTCACACTCAATTCAGTTTTCAATTCAGCTAAGTGCTTAAGTGTGTGCACGAGTCAGTGGATTTTACTTATGTTATTGCTGGCTAATTAAGGTGCATCTGCCAACTGATGAGGTTTTAGGTTTTGTCTTGTGTTGTAAATGTAGCGCACCCTTCCTCTCCAGCCAGTTTTGATTTCAAGTCTTGTTGATTGAATTTAAACTAAGTCGGCACGATGGGACAGGACACTGAGTTACATGTATGCTGTTCATGTTAAATTATGAACTCATTCCACATATTTGTCAGCTGTTTTTAACAGTGAGGGAGGGAGATGAGCGGACACCTTTTACAGCGCTGACACAGAGCTGCATGTAACAGACACACACAGACAGGCAGGAGGAGAGAAATCCTCCCACAGATCTTTCGTCTCACAGGGCATTGATCTTATTTGTGCCAGAGGAAGTGACGTCCCATTTATCCAGGAACACATATATGTTATAAATCTATGAAGTTATGAGGTCTGTGTATGATTATAAACAAACAGAAACATGGTTGGTTGTCATGGTGGCGCATTTGGACGCAGCGGCCCAGAGATCTCGGCTTTTTACCCTTTTTATTCTATTGTATTTGTTGTTAGTCTTGTCTCTACCACTTGAAGCCTTAACCCAATACAGAAGGGCTGAATTGTGGAGTATTGGGAAACAGTTTGCTCTTTCTGCGTCCCAAGCTGGAGTTTATTCCACCAGAAGTACAGCGAACCACTGCGGCTTCCTCCATCCCCCCACTGTGGCCTAGGAGACGGAGGAGGCATCATAAACAAAAGCAGGGCAAGAGGAGCGGCTTACATGCTAGGCTACATGCTAACCCATACAGACCGGCTCTTCCCAGTCTCTTCCTTGCTAACGCCAGGTCACTTGCCAACAAGATGGATGAGATTTGGCTGAGGATCGTCTCACGGAGGATGGATAGCTGTGTAGCGATCGTTACCCAGACCTGGCTGGATGACAACACACCAGACTCAGCGGTGCAGCTAGAGGGGCGTTCTTTGATCGGAGCAGACAGGACTGCGGCTTCTGCTAAAAGCAAAGGCGGAGGTTTGGTGCTGTACATTAATAACTCCTGGTGCACAGCTACGAACACCATCGGAACGTACTGCTCCCCTGACCTGGAATATCTGGCAGTGAAATGCAGACCATTCAAAATGGTTACAGAGTCCATCCTGATCGTGGCTGCCTACGTACCACACAGGCTAATGCTAAATTTGCACTGGAGGAGCTGTACTGCCTTATTAGCAGGGAGATGAACGCTAACCCAGTGGCGGCTGTGATCGTGGCTGAGAGACTTTAACCATGTGGAACTTAAAGCAGTGCTTCCCAAATTCCACAAATTCATAAACTTCCCAACTAGAGTCAACAATATTCTGGATCAGGTTTACTGCAACATTCCGGGAGCATTCAAGGCTGTAGCAGCTCCACACCTGGGCACGTCGGACCACATCTTGGTAGAGCTGATTCCTGCCTACAGACCTCTGATCTGCAGGTCAAAACCAACTATAAGAACAGTACAGGTTTGGACTGATGAGGCTACCTCAGCACTACAGGACTGTTTTGAGCTCACCGACTGGGAAGTGTTCAAAGAGGGCACAGATCTGGAGGGATACACAACATCAGTCCTGTCCTATGTGCAGTTCTGCTCTGATGCTGTCCTTCCAACAAAGACCATCAGGGTTTTCCCAAATCAGAAACCTTGGATGGACAGCACAGTGGTATCCCTGCTCAAAGCCTGGGATGCTGCGTACAGGTCTGGGGACATGCTGGCTTACAGTGGGGCCCGGCAAGAACTGAAAAAGGGAATCCAGCAGGCTAAACATAGGCACAAACTGCGCATTGAGGAGAACTTCAAGAACAACAACCCACAAAACATGTGGAGAGGCATCAGGAGCATAACGACTACAAGCGCAGCGACCAGCAGGTTAGCCATGACCCCACTCTCCCCGATACCCTGAACATTTTCTTTGCTCGCTTTGACTCATTCAGTAGCAGAGAGACTGTACATCTAATCCAGCTGGAGGAGCAGCACCTGCCTTTTGTCCTGCAGCCACACCAAGTGTTGTTGATCTCCTTAGAGTGGAACCACTCTAAGGAGGATCAACACCAGTAGAGCTACAGGACCGGATAGGGTGTCAGGCAGGACTCTGAAGTCATGTGCTGTCCAACTGGCAGTAGTGTTCTTGGACATTTTTAACCTGTCCCTGCAGCTTGCCACGGTCCCTGTCTGCCTTAAATCCTTGATAATTGTGCTTGTGCCCAAAAAAATCAGCTATCTCCTGCCTTAACAACTACCGCCCTGTTGCTCTGACTCCTGTGATCATGAAGTGCTTTGAGAGGGTTCTCCTGAAGCACATCAAGGAGGTAATCCCTGCTGGTCTGGACAGCCATCAGTTCGCCTACAAGGAGAACAGATCAACAGAGGATGCTATCTCATTAGCACTTCACACAGCCCTGACCCACCTGGAGCATCCCAACACCTATGTTAGGATGTTATTTGTTGACTTCAGTTCAGCTTTTAATACAGTGGTCCCGGATAAGCTGGTACTGAAGCTTCTTAACCTTGGGCTGTCCCCATCGCTGTGTCTCTGAATCAGGAACTTTCTCACCAACAGACCTCAGGTGGTGAGAATACGAAACTGTACATCGTCCACTCTGGTCCTGAACACAGGCACACCGCAGGTTTGTGTGCTCAGCCGGGCCCTCTTCATTCTCTTCACCCACGACTGTTCCGCCATCCACTCCTCAAACACGGTCGTGAGGTTCACGGACAACACCACTGTGGTGGGTCTCATTTCGAGCAATGATGGACTCACTACAGAGGGGACATCCAGCACCTGACACAGTGGTGTTCAGCCAATAACCTCATCCTGAACACCAGCAAGACCATGGAGGTCATCGTGGACTACAGGAGGACCAGAAAGATGGTGCACGCTCCTCTCCACATTCACGAGGAGGCAGTGGAGTGTGTAGACAACATCAAGTTCCTGGGTGTCCACATTACATCTGATCTGACCTGGTCCTTGAACACCTCACACCTGGTGAAGAAAGCCCAAAAAAGGCTCTTCTTCCTTAAGAAGCTGAAACGGGCTGGACTCTCCCCTCGGCTGCTCGCTAACTTTTATAGAGCCACAATCGAGAGCATCCTCTGTCTCAGTGCAACAGTGTGGTACGGCATCTGCGCAGCACAGGATAGAAAGAACTTGGCCCGAGTGGTAAGAACGGCCCAGGGAATTGTCGGAAGTCCTCTCCCACATCTGGACTCAGTCTATGTGGGACGGATACAGAAGAGGGCCAGATGCATTGCTTCAGACCCCTCCCACCCGGGCAACAGACTGTTTGTACCGCTTCCTTCAGGAAAGAGGTACAGAAAACATAAACTCACGAGCCACCAGATTGAAGGACAGCTTCTTCCCCAGAGCTGTGAAATCCATCCATCCCCCTTACGCACACGCACCACTCCCCTGCAGACAAACATACAAACACACAGACCCCGCCCCCTCCACAGATACACACACTCAGACCACCTGACTCATGCAGGCACACACTCACCTACCACGCCTAAAGACTGGGTCTTACACTGTTTGCACTTTACATATCTCCACATATCATCCCCCTTGTGGTTGTGGACTCTTTTGCACATATTTTTGTGTATCTATTATTAGGGGCCGGGCAGCCTAAGCTGCCAGGACCCTATTGTAATCCTGCATGTTCTTCTTTCTTTCTTCTTCTTCCGAGCAAATCCTACTTCCCATGCATGAAAAATGACCAAACTTTGCACAAGGTCCAATTCCATGTCAGTTTGCCTCAGCTGCAAAAACAGGCCAATAGTCCTGATGGTGGCGCTACAGCAAGCCTCTAAAGTTCAAAATTTTGAAAATTCATAACAAATCAACCATATGTGCTACAGATTTACAACTTTCACCAAAATGTAGCCCCAATACTGAAGAAACTTTTGTACATTTAAACCTATTGCAAATTATGAAGTCCATCACTCTGTTTTTTTTCAAAAAACTGTAAAACCTATTAAACCTGTCTCCTCCCACAATTTTTGCTCAATTGGCACCAAACTTGCTACAGGGCATCTTCAGACTGTCCTACACAAATGATCCACACAGATTTTTGAAAATTGAGAATTGAAAATTGAGCCTACAGTGCATCAAAATGTCTGACTGTAAACGGTATTATAAACATATACTTGCAAATTCTTGCTAAATACATTTTCAATGTTCATGAAAAAATGACAAAATTTTGGAGTCATGGTAGATGATGTTTGGAAAATATCAGAATTTTATCTCAAAAACTGAATTTTTTACAGCATTTTGAATTTCACTCTCATGCGAACAATTGGAGTCAATGCAAAAATGGCATTTTTAAACATCAGTTTTTCACTTTTGGAGCCAATAAATCATTGTTAAAAACTAATGACCAACATCTCCATGCTGTCTAGATGCAATTTGTGTATTTTGGGATTTTTGTCTCAATAACTGAATTTTTGACAGCCCTTTGAAATCTGCCTTTACACGCTAACAGCTGCTGTCTTGCACACAGTTGACTGACTTAGTCAATTTGTGAAGCTACAAGTGGTGTTTCCATTTGCCAATTAGCTCAGTGAGATAGAGGATGGTTCTTGGTGTTGAAGGTTGTGAGTTCAAGCCTCAGCTTGTACAACATTTCCATATGAGAAATCTACCCAAACTTTTCACAAAGGTCCAGTCCCATGCCAGATGTCCTCAACTGGAAACACAAGACAATAGTCCTGATGGTGGCGCTACAGCAAGCCTCTAAATTTCAAAACTTTGAAAATTCACAACAAATCAACCATATGTGCTACAGCTTTGGAACTTTCACTTTGAAATTTGCTTTTCCATGGCATGGATGGCTACTGTCTGGCACCCTGATCCTTGGCTTAGTCAATTTGTGAAGCCACACATGAACTGTCACTTGCCAATTAGATCAGTGAGATAAAAGACGGACTTCAGTGTCAGAAGTTGTGAGTTCGAGCCTCAGCTAAGGCAGGATGGACTTTCAAATGTGAAAGCCTTATGTTCAGGTATCATGCTATGTGGATTAGAGAATACTAAGGTTAAAATAATTATGATTCAGGGAGTTTTGGGAAGAGACAAATACTCTTTATCAACACGTTTCCCTGTTATCCCTTGTCTCTTTTCCCTGTTTATTTGGCTTAGCTATCAGTCAATATGCAGAGTCTCTTGTGCCAGAAATTGTGAGTTCAAGCCTCAACTGATGTAAAATGCACATTAGAATGCCACCTTTTTTTCATCTTCCTACACTCTGCTTGTTGCTCAGAATTGCCTAATTTTGCCTAAAATTGCCCGGCCCCAACCATTGCTGCGCAGCAGCTATAATTATTACTTGTTTTGTGTGTTTTATTTTAACTATATGCTGAGAGCTACCAAACGAAATTTCATTATGTGTAAGCATAAGGACAGTAAAGACTCTTGAATTTTGACTCTTGAATCTTGAATAATCAACTGGTGACCAGTGCGCTGGTTTGTTGTGTCACTGCTCCCTGTGTAAAAGGACAAACTGTACAATACGGTTTGTGATGTTTATTTATTTTAAATTAGGTTTTTTTTTTTTTTTTTTTACATATTATTTGTTTTATTTATTTATATATTTTTCACCTTATTATTGATTTTTATTTATTTCTTTTTTTTTTTCAGTTCAATCACATTGAAAATTCAGAGTCATCATGTTAAAAAGTCCAATAAGCACATAATGTTCTCAAAATAATGACTAATCCTGTTTAATAATTATGGTTTCATTATCAATCAAAATAATTAGGATTATGATTTTTACAATAATTGAACAGACCTAAAACAGTCCAAATTTCAATGGCTATTTTTGGGTTACATTTTGACCAAATTGGACTGGCTAACAAATATGATCCAATTTTCAGTGTCTATTTTTGGGCTAAATAAAGGCCATAATGGACCGAAAAGATTTAGCCCAAAAAACAATGCTGAAATGACAACAGGTTCTCAATGGGATATTTCTGCAGTAGCCCAGGATGGAAAATCCAGGCACTGGCTCTAGATACAACTTGTCTCATTTTTCTTGAGTTCTGCGGAACTGTCCTGTAGACCCTCAAAAGAGTAAAGAAAAACTCCCCAAAAATGACCTTTTAACAAGGGAACTGAATGGTGGAAACCTCAGAGCCATGGAGGAAGGAATCCCCTCCCAGGATGGACAGATGTACAATAGATGTTGCGTTTACAGAATAGAACAGCAAAATCACAAAACAACAAGACAGAATTTGTAATACATAGAGTAATATTATATATGTGAAGAATGTGAGTATAGGAGGATGTCAAACAAAATCTTGTGTCTTGTGGGTTATTCAGACCATCTGGGGCAAAGTGAGAAATATACACAAACTTGTTATACTTCAGTTTATTCCCATGCACATTGTAATATTAGTCAGCACTCCTCTGGCAGCAGCACGGAGTCTCTCCTCCCGCTTCCCTCACCCCCCTCCCATTCTTGGACCAGCTGGAAGATGTTTATTGTCCTCCACGCTTGGAGGGGGAGGATGACACAAGCGGCAGCAAACTCATTGCTAGATGACACCAAATCCTACACACTGGTTCTTTAATGATTCTTAGTTTTTCAAGTGTATTTTAATACAATGCTCACATTCCCAAATGTATATAGGAAGGATTATTTGTCACTGTAAAAGTTCTCCTGTCCTTTCTGGCCATGAGAAGATCCCTTTCTAATGCTGCTCCAGTGTTAGTGACGGAGTTAGAAATGGACAGTCTGTGTTCTGTGAGAAGATACATTCCAAAGTTGGTGTGAAGCTAATATTAGGCTTCAGCAGTCAGAGTTAGACAAATAAAGTGAGTGTCCTCCAAACTTATAGTCCTTTTAGTGAGAAATTTCCTCTTTGTGTTACTATCCTGCACCACAGCTCAGCGTGGAAACACTGTCTGGGGAACTACAAAGAGGAGAATTTGCACTATAAAGACTGTAACTTTGGAATATATCCATTTGATTTGTCTTAACTCAGACTGCTGAAGCCTCATATTAGCTTCACATGAACTTGTGCTTTTATTACAAACTTTGTTGCATGAAAAGAACTCTCAGACCATGAAAAAACTTTTCAAAATGTATCTAATCTCAGGGCAAAATTCAGGCCCCTACATAGTGTAGGGCAGTTTCATATTCTGGGAATAAGGTAGTGTGGGTGTGTGATATTATGTTTTGAATTGTCTTTGGTTTTTTCTTACCCTACCAGAACTTCTTTTTCTAAGCTGGGGGCCGTTCCCCACCTGACTGCCCCTCTTCTCCTTCCTCTACCTTTGCTTAAATAAGTAGGGAATGTTGCTCATCAGCTTTGTCTGATTGGCTGTCCAGTGATGATGCGCTGGACGCAGGTTGTCTGGAGGGATTCCCTCTTACTTTGGATTGGGGATCCCATTTATTCTTTATATGACTTTTCCTGCTGTGCCAGGGGTAGACTTTATGTAATTTGCACTCATCCAAGTCCCTCTTAAAGAAGACATATTATGCTCATTGTTGGGTTCATATTTTTATTTGGGGGTTCTAATAGAATAGGCTTTAATGTTCATAAAACACTTTTTTTTCTTATACTGGTCATTTTGCAGCTTCTTTATTCACCCTCTGTCTGAAACACTCTGTTTTAGCTCCTGCCCCCCTTCCCAAACAGCTCAGTCTGCTCTGATTGGTCAGCTCCCTGCTCAGGGGAGTGAGCACCACCCACTAGGTATTAAGTGGATGGGACGGCCACCTATCTAGAGCCCTTTGTGACATCATAATGGGAGGCAAATCCGACTGCTGCTTTGGAACACACATTTTCTGAAAGGGGGAGCAAGCAAAAAAGAGAGATCTTCTCACTTTTTTGCTTTTCCTTATATCTTAGGGGTCTTTAGAGACACCATGGACACATTTTTGTTGAAAAAGCATGGAAAACTTTATTTAGCATAATATACAACCTTTTATATATGATAGATATGCAATATTTTAATTTTGTTGGGTTTTATCTCCTTTTCCAGGTCTGCTTTGTATCTAAAAATTGCTTTCAGTAGCTGAGAGTCTTTCGTATCTGAGGTTTCAGCTGCCAGCTCAGTTTTCACAGTTCCTTTATCTTCATGTATCTTGGAGCAGTGGTTCCTAAACTTTTTTTGGTATGCCCCCCTTTCAAGGCTGAAAGAAGTTCAGCGCCCCCCCACCCCACAATTTTTATGCAATAATTGTGGAGACAACTGATAAAAATGCATTCTAAAGTTGATTGTTAGTGAAGTAAAGACCAGCATGGTGACATCAGCAAACTCTTGTTTGTTTATTTTCCCTCATAAATCATATTTATTCAACTTTGTTTAATTCTATATTTCCACACCTTGTGCCCCCCCCAGGGGGGCCCGCCCCCCAATTTGGGAACCATAGTCTTAGACAATTGATCAGTAGCTTCTTGGATTGTTTATGCCATTAGGATAAGTGAACACTTAAGACTTGGTAATAGTGGGTAAAAGCTTTGCAACTCTTAGGCCCCTTGGGATCTGTTTTGTTCCATCATGTGATGGCATGTAGATTAATGTGAGCTCTAAAGATGCTGATGTTTTTTCTATAGGCCATCTATTGATTCATCCTGCTGTCAGACAAAGACTGTTGCAATAATGCGTTGACAGTCATCCTCTGTGAATTCAGGAGAGTTTCAGAGGAATCCAGCACCTCTTTGTTCCTGGGGAATAAAAATGAGAGACTTTTTTTCTGCAGCAGTCTGACAAACATTGACAGCTGTTTACATACTGCTGATTAGATCAGTTTCTCCCACACAGTGTCAGGATCAGCTGGTCATATGAGTCATGGAAAAGCAATATAGAGAAACAATGACAACAATCAAAAATAAGGAAAACATAAATACAGATAAGCTGAAGTAATGAAGTAATTATCAGGAGGAACCTGAGTAGATTTGAGATTTCAAATTTAGATTTTTGGGTAATATTTCATAGTAAGGGTAACTGAGTTATCATGAATTCATACATGTAGTACTTCATGAACTCTCAGGAATATACAAGAATGAACAGAGGCTCATGCATGACTTAATGCAGTGGTTCCCAAACAATAATTGTCTATTTGCCATCCAGTAGAGCCCAACCCGGAAATGTGGAGTACCTCAAACCTTTATGTCAGCAATGTAAAGTGTAGGTCCCAACATTATGAAACTGCTGGATGCTAACTTGCATATGTCAGGCAATTAGCATTATCACCTATGTGGACAATATTTCAACAACTGCTTGGCTGATTTTGACAATATTGGAGTGATTTTGGGGGGTTATTGAGGAAGCTGAATTCATTTAACAAATTCAAAATGGCCATTTAAACTGGAAGGAGCCTTATTCCAACTCTCAGTGAGCCAATTTTGATGACGTTCCAGTCAGTTTGAAGCTTTAGTGCACACTGAATCGATTGGATTGCACAGATAACTTGTTGAAATAACCTCAGAAATCAAAATGGCAGTTTTAATCTAAAGTAGCCCTATTTCAACTCCTGGTGGGCTAATGTTGATGAAGATTCAGTCAATTTTGACATTTTGGAGGATGCTGAGAACTGACTGATACTGACTGAATTGTAGGTTGTTTATAAACACAATTATCTAAATGATGCATAACGTCCATTTTAATGCACAGCTCATTAGACTCTGAGGTGTATTGGAAGTAATAACGGGCACTACTATTCTATACTAGAATAATATCTCTAGGGCTAAATAAAATCCTCAGAAAAAGAGAAAAGTGATTATAATACAAGTAATATTATATGTCCAACAAGTAGAACACACAAGTACTGGAACAGGTTTTAAACAGAAGAACCTTTGGGTTCAGTGTGTTTTAAAGCCTTTAAACTGACTGGAACTGGAACCAAAATCAGCCTGCCGAGAGTAGGAATTGGGCTACTTCCAGTCTAGACTGCCATTTTCGATTTTGAAAATGTCAGAAATTGATTCAGCATCCTCAATAACCCCAGACCACTCCAATATTGTCCAAATCGGCCAGTCACTGAAATATTATAAATATGTCCCGAAAATCAGGTGATTGATGTTCTAATCAATACTTAGTTAGTTAAATGTGCCAAAGGCGCAGTGGGCTTTTTCCACCATACCCCTCAGCCAAGGGGGCTCGCCCCCCAGTTTGGGAACCACTGACTTGATGCAAGAACAATACATTAATTATTGCAACACTAAAACTATTCAATCACAATTTCTGAGTTGTTAATGATGTTCATGTCTTCTGTATGGGTAAGTCGGCAGTTAAAGGCACAGGGGAAAAACCTGACCAGTTACATCAGTGCCCATAATTCCAAATGTTGTAATCATGATTAACTAAGCATTATTTTTTCATGACTTCATCATGTTTGTGGACATTCAAGCAAAATCACCCCTGCAGTCTATTTAGGCATTATGTACTTGGGAAAAATGCAGATTAGATCATAATTTTTGACTATTTCAATCAATTATTTAGTCAGGGAAAGAAAATGTGAATGTATCACGTAATACATAAGCAACAAATGGTGAATCATTTTTTTCAGATTTATGCCACCATTAATCATATGTTATTCATCAGTGTTAAAAACAGATGAAGTCACCACTTAATGTGAAAGGCTGATGAAAATCACACCTTTCCTGTAGTGTGAAATACTTAAGTTGTTGCATTAATGACATGTTTTTTTAATTGCATTGAGTCATGCATGAGATACTGTTATTCTTGCATATTCCCTGATATTTCATGATGTACTGAATGAATGAAATCATGCTTTTTCAAGTGTTAAGCCAAGAATCAGTACCCTTACTATTAGGGCTGGGTGTCGTTTAAAAAATGATACCAGTGCCAATATGAGTATCTTTAAAGTGTTTCAATACCAACAGAGTACCTCATTTAATGTAATACTTTTTTCAAATTCATTCGATTCCCATCATGTTAATGGAAGTGTTTCTTAAATAATCCTTAAGCATTTATTTTTATCACATGCTTCATGTATTAGTATAGCCATATTTTCATGTGTTTTGGTGGCATCTATTTCCACATCTAACTTGGTGAATTATGGTTTTATTTCGACCATAACAGGGTTGTTGAGATGAGCAGAGATGGTTTTGCTGAGTTTTATTTTGTATTTTACAGAGCTGAGGCAATTAAACCTTGTTTTAATTCAGTAAGAAGCATAGCATAGCATATGCAACGTAGCAAACTTGTGACTTACCTGTTAAAAAATGTAGTCAGTAATGTAATCCAAGTATCACAATGTCAAAGTAATTTAACCAGATTACTTTCTGTTACTTTTGGATTACCTTAATATAAGATATAGTGAAATTGTTTGGCCTAATATAGTGTATAGTGTGTTTTCATCATTGATTAATCAGCAGATTATTTTCTCAATTAATCAATTAGTTGTTTGGTCTATAAAATGTCAGAAAAGGGTGAAAAATGTTGATCAAAGCTCAAGATGACGTCCTCAAATGTCTTGTTTTGTCCACAACTCAAAGATATTCAGTTTACTGTCAGAGAGGAGTAAAGAAACCAGAAAATATTCACATTTGAGAAGCTGAAATCAGTTTATTTGTTTGATTGTTCTTTATTTTAAAATTATAATCCTACTAATCTCCATTTTTACTAAATGTAATTGTAATCTGATTACGTCTTCTTCATCTATAACATACAGTTACAGTTAGTTTTTTGTATCCAGATTATGTAATCCATTTACGTGTAATCTGTTACTCCCCAAGCCAGTTTATTTTCACTTTATTTTTTCCAGCCACATTACAGCCTTCATGAAGGGAGGCTTTATCACAGGACTGCTGTATTAGACTGCATTAATTTTAGCTAAGCGTTACCTAATAAACATAGGCAAATCTGGAGTGTTATTTCTGGCGCGATCTTTGTGTGTTCTTTGATGCCTTCTGATCCTGGTATCTTTATTAGAGACAACTTGTTCTTTTATTACAGATGCTGCTTTTATGTAGCAGGGGCAACTTGTCAGTAAAACAATGCGCTGTGTGTGGCCTTTACTGCTGCTTTTACAAACTAATTTCTTGGAAATATGTGCTCAGAACAGAAGTCACGTTCTTTATTAGTTGCGATAGGTTGAATCACTTCCATTTTTTAAAAATCATTTACTGATATGGAAATATCCTGGATTATTACTTAAAGTCTAGCAGGGATTTAGAGTTTTGAGATGTTTGACATATGTTAATGTCACACTCACTGACTGCCAGCTTTTTCTGCCATTTGGCTGCCTGAATAGATTATTTGGCAGTAAATACAACCCAGTGACATAAGCTTCATTTGAGAAAAGGTCATGCACAAAAAGACAGCACTCCCTGAGACTGGAGTACTACTCCACTGCTATTTACCTGGCATTTACTGCTGGCAATGTATTCTGAGTCATGTTTAAATATCAAGCACCTCTTGTAAATATTCATGACGATTGCCCATACCAACAGGACAAGAGTATGCCGAGGAACATCTAATGAATAACGAAGCCTCATGAATAATGAAGAGCTGCTTCAGTTTCAGGTAGACTGTGCAGGCGGCGGGCGGTGTCGTCCTCTTTGTTGCCCGTGATAATGCATAGTTCCAGTGGCCGCGGCAGAGAGACGCCTCTGACCTGAAGAATGGTCTCTCCACTTTGCCTCTGCTGTGTTAATGACTCTGTTTGACCGCTCTCTCCTGTACATGAATTGCTGGAGGATTAGCTGCCTCATTCTCCCTCTGTGGCCCCTATTGCTGCCAATTTTAATGGCTGCTCTTTGCTCGTCAGATAGATGTGGGCTCACTGAGGGGGAACAGGATTACCTTTGCTTCAGGAGGGTGTTTATGGAAAAAAAAAAGCTCACACTGTCACTTCACTCCCTTTATCTGTGTGGACAGTAGATGCTGGACACATTTCTCTGGCTGTAAGGTCTACCTCCTGCTTTAAATCTACCTGCTTATCCTTTAAAGTGTGTGTTATCAGTCCCATCTGTACATGTCCCTGAACACTGAGTGCCAGAATTCCATAACTGCTAAAAGAGTCATAAGTGGTCAGTTTGACCTCTGACCCCCAAACTCTATTATCTCTCATGATAAATACCAGACATAGATAGATAGATAAATGCATTTATTCTGTTGGTTTATCTTTTTTAAAAATGAAATAACACCAAAATGTCAATTTTGTAAAATGCATTTCCATATTTCTCAACATGCATTCCAAACTGTAATGATTGCATATATTCACAGCAGTATATCTCTGTAGAATAATTACCATCAGTGATCAGATTAAAATTGGTCATTAGAATTACTCAGAACGAAAAACAGTTAATGATGTTGTATAAGATTATAAACATGTTATTTTAACATTAATAATAACTAATTTCACTTAGAACCATCACAAAAAATAATCACAGTCTATGGGAAAAAGCTGGAAACGAGTACAAAACTAAAAAAAAGTTTGAAACATTGCTATTTGTAATAAGTAAGGCTACTTTGTTCCAACATTTGAGAGCTTTAACACAAAAATTCAGTGAATTATAGGAGCTGAGACAAAAAGTATTACAACCGTCCCTGGTCTCCCCTACTTTATTTTTAATTGAGTCTAATTAATTAATTATATGTATTTTGATGTCAGAAAATTGGAAATTGAGACCACTTGTGAAGTTTTATTGACAGAGACAATGGTAGTTGCTAAGCAACCAAGATGCGTCTCAAACTGTGCAGAAAGTAACAATATAACAGTGGCAATTTCCATGTAGTCAATATGACTGTCTGTGGCTGAAATAGGTAAAAATGATTATATTTTCGTTGCCTTTTGTGTAATTTATATGTTAAAAAAACATTTGAAATGAAAATACAGACACTTTTAGGAAAAGTCAGGTACCAGCAGCATTGTATTTTTTAATTCAACAAAGTTTTTGCACTTATACATTTGAAAACGGTCAAAATAACCACCTTCTCTGTTCTACTTTGTTTTGTTCTTTTAAAATCTGAATAGCAAACATTCAAAACCATTTGTTTTGTTTTTCTAGACCAAATCCGACTGGATACTGTAGCAGATCTAAAGTGTCTGTTGGGGGATGGTGAGACAGCTGTCGATATCCCTCCCTCTGGAGCTGGCAGACAGGCGAAGTCTCTCTAATGAAAAAGACATGGCTGCTCTCCCATCAGCTTTCAAATGGCTGTTAGAACCCAGACAGTCATATGAACAGCATCTCTTCACAGTTTTCACAATCAGAACCATTACGTGTTTATAACTTCATCACTTTATTTAATTTATGCACTTTTGTATCATTTTTCATGATTACCACCAAAAACCTTTAAGAATGCACAAATTCAAGACAAAAGACAAAATAAGATAGAAAGGAGCATCAATAAAAAAAACAATAAATAATGAGTAAACAAGCAATATAAACAATAGGAAATTTAAAAAATTGGAACAGTTTAAAAGAGAGAAAATAGAAAAATAGAACAATAAAAACAGGAAGTATAAAAATAGAACAATGTATGTAATATGAACATGTAACAGACTCAACAGTAGAGTTTACACCATTTGTCAGAGGAATACTGATGTTGCACAGTCAAAAATGATAATATACCTGAGTGAAATATTGATGTTGCATAGTTGAAGTAGAAAATTACACCTGAAACACTGATATTGCACAGTAGGTATACATTACAAGTGCAGTCATTGTCAGTTTTGGTGTGTGTGGTCTACTTGGAGCAGTGCTGGTTGTAAAGCTGCAGGAACGAAGGACCTGTGCTATTGTTCCTTCACACACTTCAGGTGAAGCACTCTGTTGCTGAAGGAGCTCTCCTGTGCTGTTATAGTGTCCTCGAAGGGGTGGGAGTCATTCTCCTTCATGAATGAAAGCTTGGCCATCATCCTCCTTTCTCCCACCACCTCCACCGGGTCGAGGGGGCACCCCAGGACAGAGCTGGCCTTCCAGGTCAGGTTATTAAGATGCCGTTGCCCTAGCAGACCACTCCATAGAGGATGGCCGATGTCACCACGGTGTCAAAAAAGGTTCTCATGAGTGCCACCTGCACTCTAAAAGACCTCAGTCTCCTGAGCAGGTAGAGTCTGCTCTGGCCTGGCGTTGGTAAAATTAACAATCAATTAATCATACAAATTTTGCATTTACCAAACAATACCAAATGTATTTTTCCCCTCAATCAAAGTTTTATTTCCTCAGCAACATGTTCCACGTTCTCTGACAGCGTTACATACACCCTTAGAAATAAAGCTGCTAACTAGAACCATATAGGGTTTTTTAGCTTGTCCCCTAGGAGAACCATTTTGGCTTCTGTTAGAACTTTTTATAAAAGTTCACTTGGAACCCTTTCAAAGAGTTCTGCCTAGAACTCAACATAAAGGGTTCTACCTAAAACCATTTGTGACAGATTTCACCTTGAAGAGAATGAAGAGAACCCTTTTATGGTGTACCTAGAACCCTCTCTAGAGGTTCTATCCAGAACCTTTTTACCTTCTAATAAGAATCAAACCAGGGAGTTCTACCAAGAATTTTTTGTGTTTTATGTATTTTATGTAGAACTCATACAGGGGGTTCTACTGAGAACCTTTGTGTATTCCAAGGGTTTTTATCTATAATCAACCCAGGGGGTTCTACCGGGAACTGTTTTATATTATGGCACAAAGAAGCCTTAGAAGAGTTATTCAAGGGTTTCAGCAATCCTTCAACATGCTGTTTACTTCAATATTTACACCACAGTCCTGTGTGGGAAAAACTTAACATAAATGAAGGTGTTTTGTGATTGTGAAGATGTGTGTGTGCGCCTGAGCCAAACGTGCTGTTTGCCTCTGTTGTCTGTCTTTACCAGAGGATGTGTGTGGTGGAATGCCGTCTCGATCGATCCAACTGTGTATAATTAAACAGAGAAAAGTCTGAGCTGAACCAGTATCGATGGATGAGAATTTGGGGGGTTGAATTTTCCTCTTTATACATTGGGTGGATTTGTCATTCATAGCAATGGCACACATGATCTATTGTCAGAACTGCACATCAGTGATAAAGCCATATGATAAATATAAGCCTGAATGTTAATGTACCCTGTCAGTGTTGATAACAGCTAGATATCAAAGCACAATGGGTTAGCATATGCATTAAAATGACAGATTCAGATCAGGTTTCCTTTTCTCATATCTGCATAAACAATGTCACAGATTTCTTCTACCTAGACTGTCTAAGAGTATGAGGCCTAAAGGAAGCAGCATCTTTCCATTTCTCCTCTTTTCTCTCTCTGTCAAAACCATTTCATGACCTGATATAGATTCTATGAATGGATGTGGCACAAGAATGCTGCTGGAGATGTTTCAAAGCATCAGACAAACTCAATGTTTCTGTGAGCAGCACCTGAGCAGCAAACTGCTGACCTGGTGAAATGAACAGACATCTCCAACATGACTGTATTTGTGTAAAACAAAGAGGTTTGGGCTGAGAAGCTGCAGGTTCAGTAGTTTTCATTCCGTGTGGACATGAAAAAGCCACGTGAAATATTTATTTTCTTCTTGCAGAGCATTTAGAATTGTTCCTGCGGCCAGGTGTGATTATATTCTCCATGTCTGGAGATGCAGGGAGGATTTAAAGCTTTGGTGTCTTTCTCTTGTCACCTTTTAAAGCAGAGGCTCTCATAACACCAGTCTGTTGTCTAAAAGCAGTGATAGGCTCTGGCCATCATGCTCACTTCTCTTTTGCTTGTTTTGATTTTAAAAGCTTTACAGTCCAAACCATTTATATTGTCCACCACCTTCACAACATTGTCCATTTTATTTTTTCCAGCATATTTTTATTATCCTGACCCAGTTGTCTGAGATGGTGCAAACCTTTCCCTTAGCATAGTGTCTAAATCTTCTCCAGAAATGTGTCGCACATTGAGAAATCACCATCAAAAGTGATCTGCCACACCTGCAGAGGATGGAGAAACGTATAAACGCAAAATGAGCTGTTTTTTGAACAAGAATTTCCAATAGTTCTGATTATGAATGTTTATTTTCACTCAGATCTTTGTGGATTCTTAATAAGAAAGTAAAATTACATGTGCCTTTCTATGGACATGCCATCTTTTCGCTTTTATCCGTGCTTACGTGCTTTTGTACTTCTGTACACCTGTACGCTATTTTAATGCCTGTTCATATATATATGTATATAACCATCAACCTGCCAGGGACTGCAGATGAAAATTAGGCTGTATGGCTAAATCTGGCACATTTTACGTGACTTAAGTGATCATGTTAATTAATGTGCACTGTCCCTTCTTAAATAAAATAAACATAAACATGCCCTTTTACTATTTTAAGCCACGTCTCCAGAGGCTTTAAAATTGATTTTCTAAATGTTTCTTAATTGCCCCCCTGTCCAAAGTAATGTCAGCACTGGGATGTTATGGTATCGCATCCTTACACATTGGCCAACGCTATTATTCAGCGGATTTATATTTTCTGTTTACTTTAAGATTGTAATTTTTTATTTCCTTGCCCCATACTGATGCAAAAATACCCAGAAATGAAATTTGTCAGTGATTGTCTTAATTGCATCTTAGTCCAGTGAATTTCCCCCTGAGAATCAACAAAGTATTTCTGATTCTGATTTGTGAGTGAATAAATCCATATCATGACCATTTCAAGTTTTAAATCAAGTGATTCTCCAGTTCAGAGAAAGAGTTCGTATGACATACAGTGATTCATGATCTACGTGCTGGCGCCTGGTAGCTCATTGTAGAGTGTCTCGCTCCCCTTTTTGTGCCTTTGGCTGCTCTATAAAATAAAGGGACAAAAAAAAATCCAAAGATATAGAAATAAAAAACATCTTTTGAATTTTAAGTCCAGTAATTTTCTGATCAGGCATCTGATAAATGGGTATGGGTGTATTATTATCATTATTAATATTATAACACAGCAGTGACTTGAAAATCAGATTATGATGATTAAATGATTGAATAAATTATTGAAATATTAGCATTTATTTTGGGTTAATTCATTGTTTGCCTATATTAATTCAGTAATAAAAAATTATCTCTAGAATAATCAATAAATAAGTCAAAGGATTAATTGACCAATCGAAAAAAGAATTGTTTGCTTCATGAAAAAGTTAGGTGCAGCCCGAGATGTTATTTCCAGAGCCCTGTAGAGAGAGGGTTTGGTTTTGATAACCCTCCACACTAAGTGTCGAGGTGAAGGGTTTGGATGAGTGATTCTCCCGAAAGCTGCAAACAGCAACACCGGAGGCCAAGAAAGCATCCCATTCTGAACCGACACAGGCACTACAGTAGTTTAAAAAAACCTCTGTAGCTTCTGTAGACCGAGGAAAGTCATGTCTGTTAATTCTCAACTTCTGGAGAAGTGAAGGGGGTTAGCTCCAGAGAAAGCTGAGCAGGGGAGGCTGACGAACTTAAGCTCCAGTACGATGGTAACGATAAATCCAACACTGAATGTCTTGGAATTACTTGTTTATTTGTCTTGTAAACGGTTGTTGTTGTTAGCTTGTTGTTATCCATCCACTGGCAATCCCATGATGCCTTGGTTTGAGTCTGAAGACCAATCAGAGGCTGCATTCTTGACTTGGGTTATGCTGATCTGTGCGCTGATCTTAAACACATTGCACAATCGAATAACATGAGCTTGACCCTTTAAAATAAACTTTGCAGTCACTCTGCCTGTGTTATTAGAACTAGGGTTACCATATCATAACCTCTATTCTATCTCACACAGGCTCCGCGTTCATCTGGACTCTCTGGGTACCGTGTGTCGAGCCAGTTAAATGAATGCCCTGCTATGACAAGTCATCAGACCCAGACCCACTGATCTCCACCGGCTACACGTGAGTATTATTATTTTGCAGTGGTGGGATCTAAAAAAAATCAATTTAATTTGCTTTAGTGTCCAAAGTCTGATATTTCTTCCTCTTCTGTGCTGACGAGCTCCACTGTTGTCCAAAAGCAAAGGTTATGATCTGGTAACCTTAGTTCTATTAGCACAGGCGTAGCCTCTACTAGACTGGACTGGAATGTGTAATAACTCTCTCCAGTCTTAAATCAGTGTGGGCTGCTGTTAGCAGGCCTTACTGCAGCAAAGAAAACCATACTGTCAATGTGGTTTTGTCCCAACCTTTCAATGTTTGCATGCTGGTTGGTGTTTTATCAGTGTATAGTCTCTCTTGAGTGTACAACAGCATAACTTAAAAGGGCCAAGCTGGCCACTGTACAGGCACGGTCCCATCAGGGACCACCTTAAAAAAGGGGCTTTCTCAGCCCCCCACACTCCTCCACATCTGGTGATACTGGACCCAGAATGTTCCAGCTGTAAAATCCAGTCTATAATAATTTGTATTTTGCTGTAGTATGTCTGCCTCTTGCTTTCAGTTCTCACTGCCACAATTTATTTCAATATTTTTATTTTTCCTTTTTTCCCTGTTTAAAGGCTGTTGTTGTTGTTGTCTGTTGGTTTGTATTGTCTTGTCTGTTCTAAAATTGAAACAAAAAATGCACACTGAAAATTTGCATGTGCATGGCTGACCAATCAGAACATACAGTACTGATCAATATGTGTTTGGGGGTGGATGTTACTGCAAAATTTGGTTTTGATATGACACCAAATAATTTAGGGCCAGAATCACTGATACCAATACTACTGATACTTTAAAATGATTAACAATATTGTTTTATCATTTATAATAAATACTAATATTATTAAGTGGCTTATGTACTTTCATGTAAGGCAGAACAGTGTGTCATTATTTATGAGGTGAATGCATCATCAACAGGCCAAATCTACTAAAACAAAGGAATCCTATACACTAAAAGGTTACTATATTTTCATTTCCATTTTCATATTTCAGCCTTGAGGTATAATATATTTTTTAATTCCATTAAAAAAATATTTAGATGACAAGTTTAAATTGTCTGAATGTGTTATTTAAATGTCAGAATTACTTGATACATATTCAGTTGGTTAACAGTTATTGATGAGCAATTACAGTTTGAAAATGTAACATTACCTGATGTTGTAGATCCGAGTTGACTAAAATATTAATTTAACTACTATATACCTGTATATTCCTGCCTGAGCATCTGTAGAGCCTCCTCTAACTCTGTGTCGGGGTCTGGATGCTGAAGCACTGCCCTTCCTCCTCCTCATCCCTTCTTTTCCGTTGCAGCTCCAAGTCCTCTTTCTCCAGGTGTTTTGTTGAGTGTTTGAACAAATTTGCAGCTGTAACAGCTTTCCTACCACACGTTTTCACTCACAGCTGTGAAATATCTCCAAACGGAGCTCCTCTCTTTCATTCAATCATCACTATGTGTCAGATTAAACTTGTGGCAGAGTGCACTGCAGCGCGCTGCGCGGCCAGAACGGGTGTGTTGTTTGTGTGCGCACACACGCAGACAGCAGTGTGTGCTGTCAAGAGCACATGAACTACACATCTGAACTGTGTTTACACAAACACTTCTGCTTATTGATGAAATAAAAATGGATCAGTGAAGAAGAGAGAAACTGATACTTGGTATTGATTTACTTTATAGGTACTTTATAGTGAAAAATAAATATAAATAAATACATAACATATGTAATAATTTCTTACATTTATGATAAAATAATGATATAAATGTATAATATATATAAATAGAAATAATTTGAAGTAAAAATAATTTGTAATAAAATAATTTGCAAAATAATAACATATAATTTGTTGCATTTATAATAATACTAAAAAAATAAATATTTATATATGAATAGTTTAATTAATACATATATTTGTAATTATCTGTATGCATATATAATTTGTTACGTTACATTACAATAAATGATATATGTATATATAATATTTTTTACATTAATAATCAAATAGTAATAAAAAATAAATATATATAAATTAACTGATTAAATAAATAAATAAATATCTAATCTAACTCCTAAACACTTCCATATAAAGATAAAGCATTATGGTAAAGGCTGCTATAAGACCTTTATTCACACACCATCAGGCCAGTTATTACATTTACTTCACCACCACTGCTAAAGATCAAAAACCAGTTCTGGACCTCAGCTTTTCTCAGTCTGGTTTTGTTTAGATGGAGCAGCGCAGCCTCTCAGAGCGTCAGTGTGGGTGTAGATTCTCTCTGTGTGTCCAGACTGATACAAGGCCAATTTCAGAGGTGATGGGATTGCATACAAAGTCAATGGGAAGACGTGAGTGGGCAAAATTAGACGCTAATTTAGCGCTCATCATGCTGGTCACTCGTCACAAACATCAGATCTGCCTTACATGAGGGAAAAAACAACAGATTCACTGGGACTTTATTTGCTGCGGTGTGAACACGGCCGGAGAGAGCCTCGGCTATGCAGGTCACAGCCGGTCACGGCGCAGAGAGGGAGGAAAATTAGCTGACCTCTCTTCTCTGAGCAGTGGCACGGCTGGACTGTTCAGCAGGATACATGAGGTGGATGCATGCAGCGGCATACCGAATGAGCCCATTTGTTAAAATAACTTATTGCTCCGTCTTTGAAATCACTCGGCTACATGAAACTCAAACTAATTCAGTGTCACTCTGATGGTACGTTAGCGGATAAATAAGTCACACAGGAAAGAAAGTGTTTTGACATTAAGTATTAATACCTTTACATGTGATTACCATAAATTTATAGTGGTGTGTTGTCACATACAAGCCTTGTGTTCTATATAACAAGACAACCATGTCTACTGAGGCAGAACAAGAGTAAACTAGCAATGTGGTACCTATTTATACCCAGAGCATATAGTGAAAAATAAAACCTTGATTAGATGTTTTTCTCTAATTCCCCTGTCCTGCCAGACAGGTCTGCACTGCCAGAATAACTTCAGGAGGAGCCACTGGGGCAATCTATCCTCGGTTCTGAAGGGAAATGCATTCAGGCCGAGCGCATGTCTAATAGAAGCAGCCCCGACACTATTGCTTATTAAGACAAATAAGCCCCAGTGCCAGAGCAAAGGTGCAGAGGAGCCTTAATGTGATGCTGTTATTAGGAGGCAAGAGAACTGAGCCACTTGCTCCACTCCACACCACATCCAATAAAGTTGCTCTGCTCTGATCTGAAGGGAATGGATATATCTGTCACCATGCTGTGTACTGCTTGTTCTAAATCCTGCTAATTACTGTCTCACACACTCCTCGCTGCCTGAAAAAAAGGGAATGAACAAGAGAAGAATACAGCAACTTTTGTGAAGCAGGTCTATTGTTAGTCTAAAGCCCTGCTAGACGCCTCTGGAGGTTGAAACATATACTTTAGTACAAAGAGTTGGACAGAGCAAACAACATCTTGACAGTTTTGTTATATTTAGAGAATTAAAGGTCCAGTGAGTAAGATTTAGGGGGATATATTGGCAGAAATGGAATATAATATGCATAAGTATTATAAATCTGGTCATGCCCAATGTTGGCGTAATTTTAGTCCTCTATTTTTGAGACATTTTCCTCCATTTGTGGCAAAGAATGCAGCCCTAAACCTTCAACTCCAGTCTTTGCTGTGGTCCCTGGCAAGGTGGTTGTATCCGTTGCCCAGTCCATCGCTGTTGGCTCGACGCCTTATTTCATTTTATTGGAAATCAGCCTCCCTTCCTACACACAGGTGCTCGGTTGGAGATGTGATGGCGCATTTAAAAGTTGAGAAACTTAAAGGAGCAATATGTAGCCATTGTGCATGCAAAAATCACTACAGCAGTCCAAAGAGGGAGTTGGAGTCATAGACTACATATTAAATGGGTTGTAATCCTGTTTTATATATGATCTATGGTTGTAGAGAGTTGCCCCAATTTATATACACATGTGTATATATTTATGTATATGCCACTGATAGCAACCAAAGGCCACTTGGTTGCCATTTTATCCAAATGGTTGTCAGTGGCAACCTGGCAACAGTTACCGTCAAGCCCTCATTAGTCAAATATTCTTTTATATAAATATCAGCCATTTCTTAGCCTGAGTTGCAAGTATTCTCACTAATTAATCTTATGTGTTTTTGACATAATCCGTATTGTCAGTATAGTCAGTGGTGACTCAGCCATATACATTAAATGATGACTTGAAACTAAACTTAGTTCTAGATGTCTTCCCACACATCACATATCAAGAAGAAGGAATTCAATTTACTGTCACTTCTTGGTAGTTTTCTAAACTGACTTCTCTTTTTGAGACCCACCTGTGTGTCAAGAAACATGGTCAAGCAAGAAAGTGGGTTTGAATCCCGTCTGAGGCAGAACCTTGCTGTGTAGAGTTTGCATGTTCTCTCTGTGTTTGTGTGGGTTTCCATTGCCATCAAAAACATGTATATTAGCCCCATAATGCCATTTGCATCATATTTGATGCACGAGTTTGTGAGACCTCTGCAACATCAATATGATCAGTGCTTTCCTGAAAAACCTGTTGTATCAATCTGAGACATGTCTTCAGCCCTCTGCATCAGTGCACTGCAGGCAGCAGCCTGCGTCTGAGTGCAAAATCCAACATGGCCGCCCTCATGTAGTTAGCTGCACATTTTTGGCAGGAAGATCTTTTTAATTTGGAAAAAAGTTACTGTAAGAATAACTTTGATATTGTTACTAATATTTAGTGAAACAACTCATAATTACTACATATTTTATACCTTATTTTATGGTAAAATCATGTTGATGTATCACATATGATGCAGCTGGTACATAAAAATAATTTCATTGTTAATTCCTCAGTCATTATTCTGTTGAATTTCATGATGCATGATTTCATGATCTGCATTATTCCACCACAATCACACATACACTGTAAAACAAACTAATTTAAGGCTTAAATGTCATCTGAAGATAAAATTTAGAGTGGAAATTTAGACATTTATATGAATTTTTATTTATGAAACCTGCTGTTATCATCACTTGTATGTTGCAAAGAATTATTAGCATGTGAGCACTTTCTAATAATTGTCTTTTTTAATTGATTTTCACAATTGCTTGCCTATCATAATTCTGTTATATTGATCAATTCAGTTTACACTGAAAAAAGAGCAAACCGATAAAAATGTGCCAGATTTTCCAAAAGCAATGAACAATTCTTGTTAATGTTTCTAAAATCAAAATGATTGAGATCAGTCAATTTTTAAAAATGACAGATTTGATACATAATACAAACAAATGATCATATATGTAAATGATATGGAATTTTTTTGATTTTGTGAAGAGGTCCAATAAAGACTTTAATTTAGGGTTAAGATAGGTTAATTCTCCTGTCAGTCTCTCTGATCAAGGCACTGGCTTAGAACTGCAGCTGCTCCCCGGGCGTTGCCCACTGCTCCTAACACTCAGGATAGGTTAAATGCAGAGAACAAATTTCCCTGCCGGGATCAATAAAGGAGATTTTAACTTGAATAGAAATGTCATTGGATTTGTATGTCATGGCATTCAAAAATGGTTTGTTCAGCTGCAGTGAGAAGTAATATTCTCCTGAATATTATAATATGACTTCTGTCTGTATCTAAATTTCTTCTTTCTCTCTTTCTGCTAGATGAAGGTGCATTTCAATAGGAAATGAAGTGTGTCTGTATTTGACTGGGCTGTTTGAAAAGCTCAGACAGTGACTGACTCTGTGACTGGCAGACTCTACAGTAGGGAGGAAATTAAACCGTAGGTAGCATAGGTGAGTCTAAGCTAAGAGAGTGTTTGAAGAAGTGAAGCCTGAAGCCCCAGTTACTATCCCACTGACCCATATCCTGGAAGACAGGAACTGACGGTCCCAGTTTCTCCTGCATATTAAGTGAGGTTCTGTGTTGCCTATCACACTCATTAAACTCATTATTACAGATAAAAATTATTCCTGGGCACAATCTGAAAAAGAGGTCATATGTATGAGGTCTAATGAGCTAACACTATAAAAGTTAAGTTGCTAAATAAGGGATAATGTAAAGTGAGCAGGTCATTCTTGTGAAATAAATCGTGACAGGATGATGCAGGAATCATCCTGAATGGAGTTTATTTCACAATAACGACCTGCTCACTGTACATTATCCTGCTTATTACACGGTTACTTACCTCCCAAAAAATATTTGGCACACATTTCTGAGTTAAAATATTAATTTTAAAATGATTAGATGACTTTATTTCACAATAGTGACCTGCTCACTTTACATTATCCTGCTTGTTACATAGTTATGTACCAAGAAAATCAATAATTTGATGATTTAACAGAACTGTGTCCATCGCAACGGTCTGCTATAAAGAAGTAACAGACCTTAGAATGCTGTAACTGACCAATCAGAATCGAGTATTTAACAAAGCCATGTAATAATGTTTTCTAATGATTATTTGTAATCCTTAAAGATGTTTTGTGGAGTTTTCTTGTCAACAAATATGTCTATGATTTCTCAGGGTTTCTGATCTAAAATGTCTTGTGTGTAGCTTTGATGCCTTAAAAAAAGCGTTGAATCCATTTCCATCCTCATAACATATTTAAAGAGTCAATTTAATAGCAGCAAAATGTTATATTTCTTGGTGCTCTAGCACCAGCAACTGTTAACCAGTGGAATAGTGTTAGTTAAAAGTTTTATGTTGCATTACGTTATGTAGACATGATAGACAGATGTAATCATCTGCCAAGTTTTCTTTTTAGAAGTGCCTGCCCTTTTCCAAACAGTTTCTAAGGATGCCTTCCCATATGGTATAAAACAAACCATCTGGTGTGTCGGTTGATCCCAGACCACCAAAAATCTCAAATAATCCAATAATTTCCATGTTTGACATGCCATGTATTTAAAGACCAAAGTTTTCAGTCTTTGCGGAAACTGAAGATTTGTTCACATTAGTTCTCAACAGGCTGATTTATCATTTGTGAGGGAATCTATCAAATTTGTGACATTTGATGTCTAACTCATACTCCTCAGTTACTGTATGTGAACAGAACTTACATGTAAGCTTGCAGACCGGGTCTTTAAAGATATCAGTAATGTGTGAGAAATGATTCGCCTTTTCTGTACAGAGCGTCAAATCCATGAATAGCTTCTCTGCCGTGAGGCGGCGGTGCGTAAATCACAGCAAATACGTTGAGGAGATTCAGCGCTACGTTTCTGTGTCCGCTTTGACGTAGTGAGTCATCTCTCAGTGAGGTGAGCAGCAGCTGCGAGGCTGGACACACACTGGAGGGATGTGCAGAACCTTGGCTGCAAAAGCATCAGAACTCAGAGCTGAGAGCAGCCGCCCGGATGCCTCCGTTGAGTTTTAAGTAGCCAGAGGTGCGGCAGTAGGATGACTCAAAACCAACAGACTGAGCTGACGGAACACTGTCACATCAAAGCAGGGAGGGAGACACATCAATAGCAGCGAGTATGTAGAGGAGGAAGCTTACAGTTCACACATCATCATTCAGCGGAAAACAGTTTTGACACAGCACAGCAATACATTCAACAATTCTGCATTAATCACTGAAAGAGCACAGTGTATACTCATGTATGCTTCATTAGTGTTGCTTCTTTTTATGCAGATTTATCTATTTCCAGAGAGCAAACATGTTGATGAGCAGGTCATTATGGTTAATCTCTGTAAAAGACTGATTTAAGCACTTCATTTCCATTGTGCCGCCTTCTTATTCTTTTTTTTTCCCTCTGACTAGAATTCAAGCCAACACATAATACATATGTGATGTTAGAGATAAAATACAGTGTGTGCATCATTTGTTTAATGACCTCTTAATAATGCCAATCCTTATAAATAGAGGGCTTTTAATCGTTAGTAGGCATTTGAATCATTCACACATTGGATTTTACACATCATGTGCAAGAATCATTTCTAATTGATTAAAGCCAGCAAGGCGAACAAAAGCATAGATTACGTGTGTCTAAATGAAGGCCTAGGGGCCGAATCCGGCCCGCCACCTCATTTTATGTGGCCCTTCAAGAGTGTGAAAATGATCTATTTTGAGATTGAGATACAATTCTATGCTGTGGTACAAAAGTACAGTGTCCATCTACTACATGACTTTGAATACATCATGATTTTGTTATCCGCCCACTTAAAGTGTCTAGCAGCAGAATGTCAGTACATGTCAGATAGTGTGTCAGTGTCATATAGCCAGCAGTGGCACTCTGGCTGAGTGTATAATACATGTAAACACCCAGGAGATAACTCTGTAGGTCATTTTTTGAATTTGCATCAGTTTGAATGTAAACTGCAGCAACAAGATGATGATGATAATATGGTCCATATCCCCACATAAAAAGTTTAACATCTTGGAAACAGTGTCCATCAACTTTGACTTTGTTTGACCACAAAGCATCATTGATTTAACTAGTCCTCATCCCCTCATCCCGCCGGTATTGTGTGAACAGCCCCATCCCGGATGCTGTGGAGCAGGTCTCTCTGTGCCAGATTTGCAGTTTGTATAAGCAAATACACAGCTGTAATCATATATTTAACTCTAGACTCAGATTCAGAATCTTCATATCATTTAATATTTTGCACTTTGTGGAAACGCATTTTTTTTACCTTGCGAGGCAGCTGGATTTGTGAGTTCTTGCAAGAATCCAACTTGTCAGGCTTCAAGTTATCTGTTTCGGTGCAGCCAGCAAGCATCCTAGGAGGGACTACAGGCAGCTACACGTACAGTTTTAGGTGTGGCAACAGCAAGAAGCGTCCATGGAAGTGTTGATCTGATTTATTGAAGTTCAACAGAGTTAGACGTCAGAAACAGATGGTTCATCCAATCACCTACCAGGTGTTTTTTGAAAGTGCCTGACCTTTTCCAAACAGTTTCTACAGTTTCCCAGATGGTTCTGTGTAACAAACTACCTGGTGTGTCAGGTAAAATGAGTGTTTTGGCTGTTTGCATTAGTTCTTGCATATTTAATAGTGATAAGCATTACAGCTCTTGGGGAGCCATTGTTCTTTTTTCTCTCTGTGCTTCTGTGAAAGTATTCCACTGCCTCTTTTCACTTTATCCAGAATGAGTTTTAGGTATTTGAGCGCATCTCTGACTCATCAGATTGATGGTATGCAGAAGGCATGGAAGGTGGGTCCATTTTATGATTTGTACAGCCTTCATAATGTTCGCAGCATTGTCAATTATGCAGCAAACCACTTTATCCTCCACTTTCCAGTCTTTTGCAGCATTGAGAAGGTTTTCAGCCAGGTTTTCTGCCAGGTCACTAAATCCAAAACAGTCCAGTAGGCAGGAGGAATGGCATGTCACTGCCATAAATGAGGTTATAGCCCTTGATGTCCAACAATCTGCAGTTAGGCAAACTGCTGACACTTCAGACATGCAGCCTCTCCTTCAGTGATGCTGCTCGTCTCTAATAAATGTTTGAAACTGTCCTCCTTGATGGAAGAGTGTAGAAAGGGTTGAGAGTGTTGCTGCATTGCTTCAGTCCTTTGTTTTCCACTATTTTAAATGGCTGGATGTCAGTAGAAATCATTTTAGCAAGGTCTCCATCTATCTCCCCCTGGTTCAATGGTGTTATGACAGGTACTGCATAATCGTGGAGAGATGTCTGTCTTGATTTAGGTCTTGTGGCAGTGGTTAGAGCCTGGTGCCAGTTAATGATGTAGGCATAGTGTTAGTTTCAGAGTTAGATGCATGGGTGAGGTGGTAGTGGTTTTAGCAGAAGCGCTAAACCATCGTTATCTTGGTCATTGTTAGCCGATCGCTGGAACACTGTTGTCTCACCTCAACCACATGCACCACTGGATGCTGTGTTTTATAGTGGCGGTGAAGATTTATGGTTGATCTTTCTTTAAATGATATATTTGATTTGTAAATAGCGCCCTCCACTTTATTGTTGCTTTTATTGCTTAAGTGCATCCGTATTCTGCTGCATTTTTGAGTATGGCTCATCTTTTCCCTCCCAAACACATCTTCCTCTTGTGACTGGCTGGTTCTCACTGTTCATGTTAAGTTGAGACTCATGGCATTTGGTATTTGTGCTACCAGCTATCATATTTAATGTACTGTACAGCACTGTTATTTCACTGAGTACCAAGATCATTCTAGCCTCCTGGCTCTTACAGTTATTCTTAACAGAACCCTTCTTAAAGGGATTGTTCACCTAAAAATGAAAATTCGGTCATTATCTACTCACCTTCATGCTGATTGAAGGTCAAGTTTAGTTTTTAAGTCCACAAACACTGCTGGAGTTTCACAGGAAAACATTGTTGCAGAATATCCCAAACAATGGAAGTGAATGATGACCAGTTTTCAAGTGTAAAAACAATAAAACATCATAAAATGCCTCCATACTGCTCATCTGGTGTAATCCAAGTCTCCTAAAGCCCCAACATGCCAAGTTGACTAAATAAATGTTATTTACACCATGTTTTTAGCCTGAATCTTCACTGTAGATCCTTAAGCTTGGAGCCACGTTCACATGCACACTGTCTGAACTGGGCGTGTGTTGTAACGGCGTGCAAACAGCTTGTTGGGGCTTTAGGAGACTTGGATTATGCCAGACAAGCAGTATGGAGGCTCTTTATATTTTTTTTTTTTCAGTTATTTTTTACATTTGAAAACTTCCATTGTTTGGGAGATTCTACGACACTGTTTACCTGTGAGACTCCAGCAATGTTTTGTGGGCAAACAAAAATAAACCCCACCCTCAACCGTCATTAGGATGACTAGATAATGACTATAATTATCACTTTAAACAGACTTAAAAGGACTATTCACCCCAAAAATCAAAAATACATATTTCCCCCCTGGCACACAGTTCTATTTATCCATCTGGATAGTTTTAGTGTGAGTTGCAGAGTTTTAGAAATACCGATGTAGAGATGTCTGCCTTCTCTCCAATATAATGAGGACTAAATGCCACTTGGACTGTGGTGCTCAAAGTACCAAAAAAATACATCTGAAAAATTCAAAACTGATACCTATTTCCAAAAAACATAACCTGGTTACTAAAAATACTCCACATACCTTGATGTGAGCAGTTTCATAGAGACACTACTTTCTTTCTGCAGTAGAATCTATTTTCTTTCTACTAGAAAGTAAGTAGTTCCTATATTAATCTGCTCACAATCCAGTGCCATTATAGTGGAGAGAAGGCTGATATCTCTGCTGTGGCTGAACTCTGCAACTCACACCAAAAAATGATCTAGGTGGATAAACAGCGCTACAGGCCAGGGCAAAAATATGCATTCTTGATTTTGGGGTGAACTGTCCCTTTAAATTGTGTACTGTAGTCTCCATGTAGTGCCTCACATTGAGAGATCTAAACATTACATCTACCTTTATCCACACAAACAATGTATACACACGTGTAAATACAAAGCTAGTAGATTGCAGCAGTTGGAAAGGAATTATGGAAAGTTCAGACACCATACTGTCATTTTTAAGCTTTGTAAGAAACTTGAATTTTTGTAACAGTCCACTGAGAGAGTTAAAGAGCTACCCTGGGGATTTATTATTGCACTTTCATAAAGTTGGGGGATTTGCAAAAGACAGATTAAAAAAGAATGGAGGCTGAGATATCTCAACTTTTAGCCCCAAACACGCGTCAGGCTGAAGAAAAGAGGTGTGGGTTCAGCTGTATAATCATCTTGGAGGCTGCAGTTCATGGCGATGATGTGTTGAACTGTACTGGTTCATACTGAAAGGTGTTTCTGCTATTTTGTCCACATCATTTATATCAGTCAGGGCAGGCTAAATGATAGAGACACCTCTCTGTGTAATGTAATTCAGTTCAGTAGCACAAACTGCAGCTTTCAGAATAACCACAGTGGAATTCAGCACTTTGAACAAAAACTGAAAGTCTGTTAGGGATGCACAATTTTGGATTTTTGCCTATGTCTCATATGCTGATATGTTCCAACTCATGATGGCCAATTGCCGATATATGCACATATTTTTCCCACCTATTTGCAGAGAACATCAAGTCTCTCTTGTAATAGAATTAACATAATTATGCCTACTCCTATCATGATGCACACTGGCAGGATACAGTGCTTTATATAGTATTCACATTCACTGGGTAACATAAGAAAACTACTGCTGACAGTTTTCATTTTTCATTAATTCATCATAGTGATACTGTACCGTTGTATTAAACTGATTTAGTTTTAATTAGATGCACCTAATAATGTAAAACTGAAAGGGATCATTATGGATAATGAGCACTTTTATTTACGCACAAATACAGAATCACCTAAATATACTGAAGTACAGAGTTTTTTTTTTACAGTTTGGTGTTAATACTTTTACTTAAGTTAAAGCATCAGAATACTTCACCGGTGTAATGCAACAAAGAATATTTGCCCAGTTACTGTACTTTTGTATGAAGCACAAATTTGACATATTTTACTTGAGTATTTCTAATTTAAGCAACTTTCTACCTCTACTCCACCACATCTCAGAGACAAATATTCTACTTTTTTTTACTGCACTGCACTGCTATATATATGACAGCTTTAGTTACAAGTTACTTTTCAGATGACAATGTTTCATCTCCTTTCTGTCCAGTGAAAAGCACGTATCTGCAGATGCCTGCAGATGATTTTGAGTTTAATCAACTGAAGGATGAAGTTTCCTTTATGGGTTGAGAAAATTCTTCTCCTGAATCTTGGCAGAAGTTTTCAACAAAAAAAACCAAATAAAAAAACAAAAAACAAAAATAAAACAAAACAAAAAAACAAACAAACACCTTTAAGCAGTTTATATTTGAGTATGTCCCAAGCTCAGAGCTTGTTTGTTCTGTGTGTTCCACTGGCTGATGCTAGGAAAATTACTTTAAACTTAATTCAAATGGTTACATTATTAGACATTATGATTGCATATTAATCATTATTAGACACTACAGCAGTAATGTGATCACTTTGAGATATACTTTTATTTTAGATACAGTGTGTTAATATGACTTTTTTTTTTCAGTTTTACAATTGCCTCCAGCCACTGTTACAGCTGCCCCCACAATTGTAAAAATCTGACTTCTTGCATTAAATTTCATATTATGAACATTTCACTTGTGTTATTACTTAGTATTATTATAGCGCTAATACTAATTTTATGAGTATTATTATTATTATTATCATTATTATTTCATTATATAATTATTATTCCATATTAAACATCATTAGATACTACAGCAGTAATGTTACTTTGAGATTTACAATTGCTGCCAATCACTGTTACAACTGCCCCCACCAATTGTAAAACTCTGACTTCTTGCATTAAATTTAATATTATAGGCTTGTCCTGGTGAAAACATATGAGTTGTATTATTAATTAGTGCACATATACATGTTTGTTATATTAGAAGAGAACTAGTGTAGTTCAAGTGCTCTGTGAGTTATAAATGAAAATGTAAAAAATGTTACAACGGCCCCTGGTATCCCCTAAAATAAAGTGTTACCACACCTTCAAAACACACTTCAAACACACTTCTAGCACTTAAAAAGCAATTCTGATGTAATGAAGGAGTTTACTGTTGACTGTGTCCCAAACTCTGAGCTTCGTCTGCGCGCTGTGTTCCACTGGCCGCTGTTAGGAGCTGTCCGTGGCGCTGATGATGACCATGGTGGTGCTTCTGGGAGGAGGAAACTGTTAGAAAATAAACTTATTTCACTAAATTTAAAAATTACTTCTAACTCAATATAAACAATTACATTATTAGACATTATTATTACATATTAACTATTATTAGTTACTACAGGAGTAATGTGATTACTATGAGATACACTTTTATTTGAGATACAGTGGGTTAATATAACTTTTTTTCAGTGTTACAATTGCCCCCAACCACCCTTACAACTGCCCCCACCAATTATAAAACTGTCTTCCTGCATTAAACTTAGTATTATAGGTTTGCCCGAGTGAAAACATAATAATTGTGTTATTAATTAATGCACATATATATGTTTGTTACATCAGAAGAGTATTCAAGAGTTATGAATGAAAATGTTACAAAATGTTACAATGGCCCCTGGTATCCCCTATTATAAAGTGTTACCACACCTTCAAAACACACTTCTAACACTTTAAAGCCAATTCTGCTGTAATTTAGCAGTTTATAGTTGAGTGTGTCCCAAACTCGGAGCTTGTCTGCTCTCCGTGTGTTCCATTGGCCGACGCTAGGAGCTGTCCGTGGTGCTGAAAGCACGGCGGCGGCGCTGCCCGGAGGAGGAGGCTCCCAGCACACAGCACGGAGCAGCACGGAGCAGCTCTACCACAGTCTCTTCTGTCTCCACACAGACTCCAGCCCTCAGTCAGGGGACTCACCACAGTCTGTAGTCTGTAGTGACGGAGCGAAACTAGCCGTCCGTCGTCTCTGTCAGTGAGTCCATTCAGACAGCGAACCCGGGCTGAAGTCACGAGAGGAGCGCTCAGTGTGTGCTTGTGTGCGTGCGTGTGTGTGTAAGTGGGTGTTCGGCGGAGCTCTCAGTGTGTTCAGAGGAAAAGTGTTGATCCCAAGGACGTTGACTACGAGAAGCTTTCGGAGCGCAAACCGGGAACGGAACGTGATGAACGCGATCAGAGATTATTTTGCTCTCCTGCTGGTTCTGCTGGCGGTGGGGACGGACGCGGGCGCTGGAGGTAAGAAATGTCACAAATATTTACTCCCCGTGTTTGAAAACGGAGAGTGTTCGCAAGAGCTCTCCAGCATCCACCTCGTTACCCCCCAAAGATGAGATGTTCTTGTTGTGGATTGTGTCTGATTTTCGCTTTGCGTTTTCACGGTTTTTTCTTTTGTCGGTCCTTTCCATGTGCTCACACGGCTCCGTGGCTTTCTTTCCGCGGAAAAAAACACACTCCATGGATGTGCTATTTGTTACATTTTCGCCTGGATTTTTCCCCTCATTCTAGTTGGATAACACATGCATACATGCATCATCAAAGCCTATTAAAGTTATCAGTCAGAACACATTGTATTTAATAGAAATCACAGTCTAATTACAGTTCAAACTTCCTCTATCAATCCTCTGTTTCGTTATCCTGGCCTCAAGTTTTCAATTTTCAAGAAGAAGAAAAAAGAGAAAAGTCAAGTAGGCAAACAGGCTGATAAAAATGTCATTTCCCAGGCTTGGAAAAAAAACTCTTAGTGCTCCAAATGAATGCAGCCTATCTCCTGGTGCTCTTGTCACAATAGTGGAATGGCTGATAGTGTTTTTTTTTTTTTTTTTTTTTTTTGCAGCCCTCCTGCATTATTCATACCCCCTGACAAAATAGAGAAGGCTACAAAACATGGGTGATGTTAGAGAGTTGTCTCACAGCAATTTGAACAATCACTCAATGTTTGCTTCTTCCTTCCTCTTGAGGCTTTTTATTAAATCAGTGTTGTTGCATTAAAAAACTATTGTCCCAATATCACACACACACACCACCTCTCTGACAAGAAATGAACTTGTCAAAGGCAGAAGAAGTTCTGTGCAGACAAACTCAGCTCAGTCATCAGTCAGTCATCTGTTAATTGGATGTGTGTGTGTGTGTAGACAAAGCTGACACTGGCTGACTCCACAACCTTGCTAATTCAGGTTGTGATGGATGCTTACGCCTGTGTTTGTGTTTGCATAATCACCCCGTGAAGCCAAGGCATCACACAAAATGTGTCGGCTGGCTCTGTGCAGTCAGCTCTGGCTGCTCACATGATGGAGAGTGTGTGTGTATGTGTGTGTGTGTGTGTAAAAGGCAGGTGTGACAGACTGAGCTGCTTACTGGATTTGGTCCAAATATTTTAAGGTTTGATGATATTTTTGTAAGTTGTGAGGTGAGTTTCATACGTAGAGTCAGATATTTAGGGATGTGTTGCTGTAGTGAGAAGTTCCTTTTTCACTCACCATGCTTTCACACACACTACAAACCACTTCACACACACACAGACACACACAAATTAGAGCTGAAACCACTGATTATTTTCATTATCTGTTAATTGCTGATTATTTTCACGATTAATCGTTTAAATTGTTTGAAATGACAAATGTTCATCATAGTTTCCCAGAGCCGAAAGCGATGTCTATAAATGTCTTCTTTTGTCCTACCAACAGTATGAAATAGGGCTGCAACTAAAGATAATTTATATAATAATAATCAATTAATCTGTCCATTATTTTATCAATTAATGGATTTGTTTTTGGTCAGAAAATGGTGAAAATGTTGATCAGTGTTTCATCGTCCTCAAATGTCTTGTTTTGTCCACAACTCAAAGATCTTCAGTTTACTGTCAGAGAGGAGTAAAGAAAGCAGAAAATATTCACATTTAAGAAGCTGAAATCAGAGAATTTTTTAAAATTGAAAATGACTGAAAATGATTAATTGATTAATTAATTAATCCTGACACAACTTGTCACCTGAAAAATAGGTCCAAACATGTGACGCACACAGACTTGTGCTATTTTTCAAGTCTTTCCTGTAATGATTATTTTCATGATCAATTCAGTGTCAATTCAGTTCATGTCTGTCAATCATTTTCTCAATTAATCGATTAGTTGTTTAGCCCATAAAATGTCAAAGTCCAAGATGATGTCCTCAAATGTCTTGTTTTGGTCAGAACCCAAATATATTTAGAGAAATCAGAAAATTTAGGCTTTTTTTTTCTTAAAAAAATTACTCAAAACGATTAATTTATCACTAAAATAGTTGGCTATTAATTTAATAATCAATTCAAAATCAATTAATCATTGCAGCTCTAGTCCAAAATCCAAAGACTCTTCATACTGTCAGAAATGACAAAGAGAAGAAGAAAATCCTCACATTTAAGAAGCTGAAAACAGCAAATGTTTGACATTCTCACTTGATAAATGACTGAAACAATTAATCAATTTCCAAAGTAATTGTCAACTAATTTTCTTTGTATCGACCCATCTGAATGAACTGCAGCTCTTAAACAAAGACGTCCTCGCTTATTTGCACACCTTCAGAAACAGAGCTGTGTCCTAATTCCATACAACAGACTAACTCAAGGATTTGTGTCTGAAGTTTGTTCCCACAAGAAAATCAAGCATGTTAAAAAAAATAAGACTGTCGGCTAAGACTGATTTTGACTACACAGGACTCTTAATGTGAACTATTGACCCACAATGCAGTACACAAGGGAAGTGGAGAAGCTACTCACAGCTGGTAAAAAAAAAAAAAAATTAAAATTAAATTAAATTAGAATTAAATTTATAGCTGCTATTCTGAAGATTCAGTTATGTAATTTTCTTTTGGTATGAAACAGAAAAACATGTTGATGCTTTGCATATTAACTACAAAACAGAACACTAAAAAATGTTCCATGCAGTATTTATTCAATTAGTATGTGAGGGAAAGTATCAACACTGATACTTTTACTTTTCAAGATATTTTTTAGATTTAGTATATACAGCCTTAATGGCAAAACAAAACAACATACATTTACACCACATAAAGACACAAGTATGAATAAACATACATCATATATAACTCAAGTATCATTCCTCTTTATCAAGTACCTTAATCTTTTATCCTTCACCAAGTCAAAACTTCAGCAGCGAATATGGTCCTTTAGATTCTGACCACTCAGTCTCCTCTGTGGCATTATTGTCCAGCTCTCTTACTTTCTAAAAACAACGAAAAACACAAGAAAAAACACACTAAAGAACAAACAAACAAAAAAAATCTTAAGCCCTCAAGCTTGGTTCAAGTACAAAGACCCTTTTTAATACACTCCGTGCTTTAAAACTTTTCCCCCATATGACTTCAAATTGAGTTAATTTGTTCTTTTCTGTGACTATTGTCTTTTACATATTCAAAGAGTAACACATTTTTTTAGTGCAGTAATGTCTGAGGGTATGTGAATTTCCAGTGTTTCTTTTCTACAATTGAAGAAAAAAAGAATAATGCAACTCTGCATACACGTCACAGTGTCCTCTAACATTTCTTGAAATATACAAAGTGATTAAATTGGAAAAAAAAATATGGAAAAAATAAAATTTCATCCTCAGTATCTCTGATAACCAATGATCTATATCAAACCAAATCTTCTGAATTTTGCTACAATCCCAAAATGTGTGGAAGTCTAATATTTTTTTTCTTACTGCATGTTTAAAATGATCCCATAACTGTTAATTATAGTATTAAAAATACCAAAGCTGCATATTAAAAAATGATCAAAGTACTGAATGAAGACCTCAGGTCAGTCCAGTCTCTGTTGTCGTGCCTGAAACTGAGTGATCAGTGACTTTTTCTGTACCAGCACTGTGTGCAGCCTGTTATATTATTTAATATGTAACTAGAGGTTTTTTCCTTTTGCAGTGGTATTGAAAGAGGTACTGAGTATTGATTTTTTTTATTGTTCTGAAGTTTGAAATTCTGGCATTGTGACAGCTCTATTAGTATGTGGTGTATTGTCTGAGATGTGGGAGAAAAGATACATAAGCAAAATTACTGAATAAATGAATGGTTTGACTTTTGCTGTTATAGTCACAACACAGGGAGATGGTAAACACACTGGTAGAAAGAGAGAAAGATTGAAAGACACAAAGAAAACATTCAACAACTTTTTGCTCAGCTTAAAATGTTATGTTTAATTTGACTCTTCATTTTTGTAAAGAAGAAAGAGAGACACATACACACTGTCCACACTTGCTCAATAAAATACACGTTTCGGACAACGACCATCTTCAGGTAAATGCCTACAAATGGAGCAGAAATCCATATATAGAAAAGTCAGGGTTCACAAAGCTCAGTCATCACAAACTTATAAGTGGCAACAGATGACACCTTGTGGCTCAGAGTGAACTCCTCCTACACATCATCACCAGACATTTGACCTCAATTATGACATAAGTAGTTATAAAAAAAGCATCTTAAGATAAAAATTGGCTCAATAGATCAGAGGTCAATTATCAAGAAACATTAGCACAGAAAAATAAGTCAGGCTGCATTCAATAGATCTAAATTCATACAAAATCACAGGGGACAACTGTCTATGGTCACAGAGACATCTAATATTGTCAGAGAGGTAGAAAAAAGTATTAAAGGGACAGTTCACCCAAAAATGAAAATTCAGTTAGTTTCAACTCACCCTCATGCTCATTGAGGGTCGGGTTGATCTTGTTAGTCCACAAACACTGCTGGAGTTTCACAGGGAAACTGTGTGGGAGTATCTCCAAATGCCTCCATACTGCTTGTCTGCTGTAATCCAAGTCTCCTAAAGCCCCAACATGCCAAGTTGACTAAATAAATGTTATTTACACCATGTTTTTATCCTGAATCTTCACTGTAGATCCTTTAGCTTGGAGCCATGTTCACATGTGTGTGCACACTGTCTGAACTGGGTGTGTGTGGTGTGATGGTGTGCAAACGGCATGTCGGGGCTTTAGGAGACTTGGATTACACCAGACGAGCAGTATGGAGGCATTTTATGTTTTTTTTATTCTTCCAGTTGTCTTGTACATTTGAAAACTGGTCACCATTCACTTCCATTGTTTGGGAGATTCTGCATCAATTTTTTTTCCTGTGAAACTCCAGCAGTGTTTTGTGGACTAACAAAATAAACCTGACCTTCAATCAGCATGAGGGTGAGTAGATAATGACTGAATTTTCATTTTTGGATGAACTATCCCTTTAAAGTAAGGTTGACAATATTGAACAGATTTAAACTCATCGACTCGTCTCTGTTGGGTCAGGCAGGAGTTGAAGAATAGTCCCTGAAAATTGAGAAAAACAAAGCAGAGGGAAACAAGGTATCATACAGGCTTCACATTTAATAATAATAATTCATCATTAAGACCCGTAAGGGTGAGAGTTTGTATTGTATGTATCCAACAAGCTTCATTATTATTTTTTGCAATCACTTTATCATCACAAAATTTCACAAAAAATACACACTATGATCTGTAACAAAGTCCAGATACATGATGGAAAAGGAACAGGGAGAAGACAAATCAATCCCACCTCTGACGCCCATTATAAAGGATTCATAAGCTGTAACTAATGATGCTTTATCGATCATAATAGTTATTAGCTATTAATAAGATCAAGTGTTGGGTTGACAGGTTGTTGAAAACCTCTGTGGCCACCCAGTGAGTCCTTAACAGTACAGTCACGACTGTTTGCTGTCCTGTGTCCGCTACGGTGGAACGAGCTCCTCATTGACATCAGGACGGCAGAAAGTCGACACGTCTTCACAGTGAAAAACAAACTTAAACTTCTTCTCTACCTCTTATTGTTTCTAAAGGGCGAGCTGTAAGTAGTTGAGCATGTTTGATGAACGTGATGTACATGCATTAATCTTAAGTCTCATAGCTGAATGCACATATTGTTGGTCATTTTAGCTAAATAAGTGTGATGTAAAAAAAGAAAAGTCATTAATAACGTGTCTTAAACCAACAGCAAAAGTCAGCTAAGTCATCTGTGAGTGTATGATGGTACTAAATCATTAATAAAAGCTTGTTTCTTAATAATCTACCCAGTCAGCAGCAGTAAATGTTAAGTTGTGAATACATTTTGGTGCAGATGCCCTGTAGCTCATTTTCAGGTCAGAGGTCAAACTCTCCATTGGAAGGCTGTCCCTGCTAGAGCTGCTACTAACAGCTATTTTCATTATTGATTAATCATTTCGTCTAAAATGTGAAAAATTGTAAAAATGCTCATCACAATTTCCCAGATCCAGCCCAAAGTGACGTCTTCAAATTGTTTCTTTTGTCCAACCAACAGTCCAAAACCCAAAGACTCTTCAGTCACTGTCATAAATGACAAAGAAAAGCAGCAAATCCTCACATTTAAGACGCTGGAACCAGCAATTATTTGACATTTTTTCCTAAAAAATGACTGAGATGATGAATCAGTTATCACACTAGTTGGCAACTAATTTTCTTTTGACTGACTAATCGCTGCAGCTCTGCCCTCTGATAAACTAAAGAGCCAAAAAGATAAAGCAAGTCATGCTGTGGCAGATAAACACCAGCCACAAGGATTTTTAGTCTGTGAACTTTGAAACAGGTTTTGCTTGCTTTAATCATTCCTCCCCTTCATACCGGCCACAAAGAGATCCATCTCTAATCCAGTGTAAGAAATAGTGAATGATATCCACAGTTTATCTGAGGTCAATATGTGACAGTAAGGAAACACTGTCTTTGGAAAGGATGGAATGTGATTAATAACATGGCCTCAAAACACTGAAGTCCTTGTAAAGGGAAGAAAGGAGTTTTACTTCTAAACACATAATACATGTTAAAAAAACGTTGCTGAAAACAGCTATGTAGAACTGGATTGCAGAGTTAATCGTTAAAATGTTCAGGATTTATGTGTTCAGGACTTTTTGGTCAGACCTGAAACATGTCTCAGTGACGTGTCAGGGCCACAGTCCCCCAGCGAATCAACACATGAACAACACTGCCTCCCCCTCCCCTCTCCCTCCCTAAAGGTCGGTTACAAACCTACCTTCAGCGACTCTCTCAGTCCAGATCAGCCCAGCAGCTCACTTCAGCTCACTTCAGTTCCAACAACCCCACACAGAAGAAAACAAAAACCATCCTGTCACCGTCCTCTGGCTCTGGTGACTCAAACATGTATGGACATGTCCAATAAAGCTTCTACATGGAGCATCCATGTTTCAGATTGTTTTCAGGTCGTAGTGGTGTCTGATAGTGAGACAGTGGAGTGGATACGTCCCCAGTGTTTCAGAGCAGAGAAAACTGATCTTTTTTTTCATGATTTTGAGACCTAATTTTATATACTTGGTGATTTTTTTTAATATTCAAATTTGTCTGGGTGGTTAATAACACACATTTCTGTGGTTTGACAAACTTAGAACACATTTATTGTTGCTTTACAGAATCTTTAAATAGTTTATTTAGTTTTAGAAGCACATTAGCAGAAACATGGTTTTCACAGGACATGAAGGGTATAAAAAATAATCTGTAATCTGAAAAGTAACTAAAACGGTCAGACAAATGTAGTGGAGTGAAAAAATGGAATATTTGCCTCTGAACTGTGGTGGAGTAGAAGTATAAAGCTGCATAAAATGGAAATGCAAGTAAAGTACACGTACCTTTAATTTTTACTTAAGTACAGTAGTGGAGTAAATATACTTAGTTACATTCCACCACTGCTCCAGTGCACAACTCTTGAGATCCTCTCTCATTTTTGTTAATTTTTGAGGCTTGATATTCCAACAAAATGTCAAATATCAGTAAGACGTATAAGTTTTAGTTCATGTTGAAAAAAAAACCCTCAACTTTTTATGACCATGACCTCTGTGATTGAAATGATAATGAGCTTATTAATGTGGAAACTTGTGGGGGCCTGATGACTTGCTTGATTCTCACCACAGTGACTTGCTTGAGACTTGCTTGTGACTTGCACATGTGTGACTTACTCCCACCTCTGATAAGATGAGTATTCATTATCTTTTTCAGAGAACTTTATTCAGGGCTGGAATAAATTTCTGCTCTGCATTTTCTTGCACTTTGCAAAGTCATCTAGTGGCCCATTTTGGACCCTTTGGCGTTCTGGTTGTGGCCCACGGGCTGAGTGTTTGGCACTCTGCACTGAAGGGTACCTTGTGCGTCAGTATGAGACAACGAGGGGTGTGACAGACGTCGGTGTTTGACAACCTGGGAATGAAAACGAGCTGCATTACCAGGCCCTGATGCTCTGAAGTCAAATGACATTGTTTTCCACACTGTATGACACTGTCACATTGTTCCAATCCCTTATTGAAGATATATGATCGTCACACTGAGTGAAATATTCTAAACCCCCAACGCTGTGTGTTTATAGCTGCACTACAACATTCAATTGAAATGTTCTCTCTGCCTCGTGTATCATTTGAGACACATTTCCACATAACTCACCCTGACATGTTTGCTATCACTGGAAACTCGGGATCTTGTAGAGAATGTAAAAAGAAATTCTGAGGGTTTGAACAATGCTCAGCTGCATAACTTATAACAGTGCAGCTACTGACATGGCTGTACTTTAACCAGTGGGGCTCTTGTGTGTCCAGGTTTTTCATATTTCTTGAAATATGAGCTCCCTCTGCTCCAGAAATACAAGTATGCAGCATCAAATCTATCACGTTTTCATGTTTTGTGCATGTTCAGTGTTCATCCATCCTCAGCAGTGTTACGATTAATCAGCGTTATGAGATGCTATTCTTGCTCAAATAGACAAGTATCACCCAAGGCGAGTGATACTTCACATTAACCACGGCCATCCTTCACCCTGCCCCCTGATTAGCCTGTAATCAGCGGTGCCAGGACCCTGCAGCCTCTCTGTCCGCCTGCCACCTCTCGCCATGATACTCATTCAAAGCTCCTCGCTGTCAGCGATACACAAAACAGCATGTTGTTTGAGAGCCGCGCTCACATAAAATAAACCTTGCATGAAATAAACGGTGTGTCTTTGGGGAGGCAGAGGTTAGAGAGACGGTCCTCCTGCAGGGGCGATGGTCGGGAGCTGACCTCTGACCCCTCTGGATGACGGACAGTTTCCCTGCAGGGATGTGTAACATAAAGGTCATACTTTATCCCATTTATTACAAATCACAAAGTCTTTACACCATATACGCTCATCTTCCACATCATGTGGGAGTGTTTCACATTTCTAATGTCTTTGTTTTTTCTGTTTTCCAGGCTGTCATGTTTCCATTCATGTCTGCACAGTCTGAAAATCAATTAGTACAGACAGAAAGCTCACAGTGATCATTTTGTCAGCTGTGTTAATACAACACAGGCACTTCAAAATAATCTGCAATTACAGCTACATGATAGGTAATTTACATGATGCTCACTGCCATGGATACCGACTCATATTTAGTAAATGTACATTTTCTGTGAGTTGATTTTTTATAACTAAAGTCACTGAAAACCCAAATCTTCAATAGCCTTCTAACAGGGTCTTATGAACATAAGCATCTGATAAAGATTAGAAATTAGTTTTAATCGCAATTCAACATTTTCTTATTAAAGTTTTCATACACTTTGCTGATATTGAAATATTCTATAAATACTTAACTTAGTTTTCTTCTATTTTTAAAAATGTATTTTATTTATTTATTTTATCAGTAATTTTCCCTTCCAGGACGCAGGAGATTCTGGTCTCCTGCTGCCTCCATCTGCAGTGAGTAACTTTAGTTCAGATCCAAACTAATGTGTTAAAACACCAAAGTCACACAGTAACACACATAAACTAACAGATCGACACAGTGTTACACCAACAACTCCTGCAACCCCTGTGAAGAAAATTTACTGTTTTTGTCAAAGGAATCTGGTTGCTTTGGAGAGAGCATAGATGTCAGTCAGTTTCCTGTCAGAAACGGCTGTCTGTCAGCAAAGTAAAGTCGTCAAAATATTCTAAATATAGCGTACACTTGAACTAATATAGATTTTTTTCAGCTGTGTAAAATACATTGTGTCGCTGACCCTGTTCACAGCAGTACATTGCTCATCTTCTGTGTTGGGACTCCTGAGGGAGATGTCAATCAAACCTGATCTGACACGTCCACAGTCTTGAGAAATGGTCTGAGGAGCAAAATGTGCAGATTTTTGAACCAGGGTTTCTAATATTTATGAACATGTGTTTTCAGTCAGATCTTTGTGCAGGCATAATGAGACACTCAGCTTCGATATCATGCAATTTTACAATTTCAAGACAAATAGAGGCTTTTATTAAAATCATAAGATAAGACATTCCTCTACTGGTCCCACAACAGGGCACAATTTGCAGTGTTATAGCAGCAAGTGGATAGCAAGATGGAAAGTGAAAGCTGGTAACAATTGGTATGTAAACATGTAATATAAAGAGGAGGAAATATAATATATAGGAGCAATATAAACAAGAGGAAATATTAAAAATAGGAATATAAACATTATGAAATATAAAAGTAGGAACAATAAAAACACAAGGAAATAAAAAAGAGCAATATAGATAGAAGGAAATACTAAAAGTAGGAATATAAAGAAGACGAAGGAAAAAGCAACACAGACACAGACAACATACAGTGAAATGAGTAGTAATCAACAATTAAGTGGAAGGTAGAAAACACACTTTGGGAAATGTTCTGCAGTAATGTGAGTTCATTTGATTTAAGAATGAAATATTGACAAATCATCATATGAGGTGGTACAAGGTGTTGTACTGACCACAGCATGTGGCATCAAGATCACTGTATATTTTACCTGAGCTACAGAACCTCAGGTTTGCTGTGTGTCAAGCAGTTTTTGGTCATTTGATTAACCCTTTGTAACAAGTATAATGTAGAATTATGGACCCTTTTTAGCACAACTTCTCTCTTTTTCAGTGATAATGGGAGCTTAGTCGTCTATTTATGGTGAATTTCCATTCATGTACTTGGAAATCATATATCAATGCTCTTTTATAACTTCGGATTTTACAAGGTAGATTTCCCTTTTTTGCTACTTATTCAAAACAACATTAAATTTATATATAGTTGATTGTTTGGATAAATAAAAATAAAACTATTTTACATGGTGAAGTGCTGCGGATGAATTGCGCAGTCTGACAGTCTGAGGGATGAAGGTGCTCTTCAGTCTGGTGGTACAGCATTGGATACTTCTGTATCTCTTGGCTGATGGCAGCAGGGTGAACAGACTGTGTCTGGGGTGGCTGTTGTCTGTTAGTATCCTCTGGACTCTGTGCAGGCAGTGTTTGGTAGATGGGTGCCAATGATGTTCTGGGCGAGTTTTCCTGTCCTGAGCCGTGCACATCCCATGATGCCAGTTTGTGATGTTTCCAGTCAGGATGATTTCTATCGCTCCTCTGTAAGAGATAAAAACTTGGCACAGGAATTTGTCTCTCTGAAGTTTCCTTAAGAAGATGTGTGATGTCCATGAACGCTTTTCTGTGATGTTGATTCCCAGATTCAGATTCAGATTTTGCTGCGTGATGATCGTGCTCATTTTGTTCAGTTTTCAGTCACTCATGGTTACAGCTCACACAGGAGCTGCTAGTGGCTCAAGAATTTCCATGACAGATTCAGCTAAATCTGGCCTGCAACAGGTGACACAAAGGTTCATCCCATAATGAAACACAGTGTAAGCATGATATATTTGATATATTTGTATGTTTATATTTGTATATTGTCACTTATAATATCTGTTTTTGTTACCTGCCAGCGGATTACAGATTGAAATCAGCATTCTTGCTAAAATCAGGCATGTTTACATCCTATAATTTTATGCTCATGTTCATTAATGTGTACTGTCCCTATCAAATAAATAAATAAAGCAGTATCAGCTATATAAGTCAATATATGAATTCTTAAAACCTGATATTCAAAAAAAACTAGAAGGTAGGCCCATTAGTTAATGATAATATAAGATAAGATATTCCTTTATTAGTCCCATGATGTAGAAATTTTCAGTGTCAAAAATAGAAATGAAATAATAAATAAAATTAGAAAGAAGCATCAATAACAAGACAATAATTTTTAAACAACGTAAACAAAAGGAAACATAAAAAACAAACTTTAAACAAGAGGGAATATAAAAATAGGAGCAATGTAAATAATACAAACAGACTCAACAGTTGAATTTACACCACTGCACAGGGAGAATATCAATATTGCACAGTGGAATGATAATACACCTGACTGAAATATTGATATTGCACATTGGAATGATAATACTGATACTGACAGCAGCAGGAAGGAAAGACCTGCGGTAACGTTTCCGCACACATGGATGATGATGCAGGATTTGCCCCTAATATTTCAGTTGTTTTTTTAGTTAGTCATATTCCAAAATTTGGAAAGCTAATTTGCATTTATTTTAATTACCACAAACCACAAACCAATTAAAATGCACTTAATCTGGGGCTTTTGGGGACTGGAGCCCTTTGGGGTCTGGAGCCCTGTGGCATTATGCCAGTTTTGTCCAGTCGGTAATCCACCCCGTGGCTTAAACATGCACAAGAATTAGTATGCTCCTTCAAGATTTGCAATGTAGATTTGTGGTTAAAATTTATATTATTGAAGAACTAATAAGTAATACTTTAAAACACCTCAACCTGTGTGCTGTTATACAACAGCACTTGTAAGCATTGTAAATGCACCAGTCATCAGAGTGAAGAAGTGTCTGCAGCCTGCAGTAAATCACTGTGCAGACACAGTCAGTTGCGAGGTGACAATATTGCCGTTTCAGCTCTGGGCCGTTTTCAGCTCGGAGCTCAGATCCATGAATGATCAGTCCTGCTTCTCCTTAACGGTTTAGCCTGGCTGCTGCACTCTCTGCTGATTGCTGCTCTGTTATTCATCAGTGCGCCTCTCTCTGGTTACAGCCGTCTGTGCTGTCTGACAGCAGGCTGCACTGAGCGACACGGCGAGTTATGGTGGACCTGAAATAGGATCTGTTTTGATGATGTCCCTGAGGTTTTGGGGTCAGACATTCTGTCCTTTTTCCTTCAGATTACTGCCCAGATAAATACGTTGGCCCCGGCTGACCCGGAGCAAGCGATGCCCCTGGAGTCCCACCCCCAGGGCCTGCTTGCACTGCCACTGCCTGTCATCATTGTCAGCACTCTGCTGGGAGAGCCGCCTCAAACTAATGGCTGCTGCAAGGCTCACTGGGCTAAAGGGGCTTTATTTTAGGCCAACGGCAGCAGCAACTCAGCACAGCAGAGACACACACACTCACACACACATCACAGCCTTCAAATTGTAACGGGACGCGCTGCTCGGTGCCAACGCAAGGAATGCGCAATCCTCCACAACCTAAACACACACATTGATTTGTGTGTGTGTGTGTGTGTTCAAACACTGCATCTCTTTGTACATTTGTCACCACAGTGCCAAAGTCTTCCACATTCACAGTGATCATGTGATCAATTTCTTTCCGAGAGGAAGCAGTATGTTCGTGGGTTTCACATATGGGTTTTTAAAGCGTGGGAGGTGTAAGGTTTTTATCAAGACTAACGCCTGAACGCCATCTCCAGTCTACTGTTCTACTCGACCAGTGAAAATGACAGTTAGTGAGTTGTTGAAAGCAGGGCCAGATTAACCCACTTTGGCGTCCATGGGGTGAAAATGAACTGTGGACCCCTATTGATGTTTTGATGTTTTCCTCACACTGGATTATGTTTGTATTAGTAACTTGCTTGATATAACTTGATTTTTTCTTAGAAAGCATAATTTAAAGGTTGTGTAAAATGAATTCAGAATTTTTCATCAAAACACATTATACGTTAGAAAATAGTTGCTGAAATATGTGAAAACACTGAGAAGTATGTAATACTTGTGGAGTCAGACCATTAAAATGTTGTTGGTGATTTCTGTGTTGAGGATTTTTTGGGACTTGAAATATGGCTTGATGACATGTCAGAGCCATGGTCCCCCAACATTATATAAGTCCCACGAACCAACACAGGAATGACACCGCCTCCCACCCCTCCGCCCTCCTTTAACCTCTCAAACGTGCCTTCAGCAACTCTCTCAGTCCAAATCATTCCAGCAGTTCACTTCAGCTCACTTCAGTTCCAACAACCCAACACAGAAGAAAAAAAATCATCCTGTCACCGTCCTCTGGCTCTGGTGGCTCAAACATGTCTGGACATGTCCAATAAAGCTGCTAGACAGAGCGTCCATGTTTCAGGTTGTTTACAGGTTGTGTAGTGGTGTTTGACACTGAGACAGCAGAGCGGACACAGCATATCAGAGCAGAGAAAACAGATTTTTTCATGATTATGAGACCTAATTTTATGTACTTTTTTGCATATACAAATTTTTAGTCATTCAAATTTGGCTGGGTGGTTAATAAGCTTTACACAAACTTTAAGTGAGGGGTGGAAAGTACAGTATAAACAGTATAAATTTGCCATGCAGTATGAATTTTGATTATGCCATTAGTGATCGGTAGAGCCGTCACTTTGCATGATGAAAAGAAAAAGTTGCTCCAAGATTTGTCATCATCAGCCTGTGCCAGCTAATCATCAGGAACATGTGAGAGCCTGAAATGTCTGAAAGTTCTGCACAGGAAGGAGGAAGTGTGCTGTGCTTTTGTAAAACATAGCAGCAGTCGATGAGAGGCTGCAAATAGAAATATCTGATAGAAATTATAGAATATATTGCTTTCTTTCTGCTGTGAGTTATCTTCACTTGGCTCACTTCAGTGTCTCCACCACGGCCTCACTGCTGACTTCTCTCTGTGTGTGTTTTTGTGTGTAAGGTGGAGCTCAGCCGCGACACAGAGAGCAGGGGAGAGGCTGCAGTGTGATAATAAGTTACACCAGATTGTTAAAGTTCCTGATAAAAGTACTAGATACGTAGCAAACTAACCAATGCAACAACTTTTATAAGACATGGTTCAGTTTCAACAACAAGCAGAAAACGATGATCTGCAAATCATGTCAGATGACATGATATACTTAGGAAAAGGTTTAGTATTGGATTTTGTACTGGAGCCTTCAGGGCCCCTGAGGGTTTGGGGCCCAGGGTAGTTGCTTGCTTTGCCCTTGTAATGCAGCCTTGGTTGGAAGGTGTATTTTTTTCACTTCGATGAAGCCAGGCGAGCTGTTTTCCCCTGGTGCGCAGCCTTTGTGCTAAAGACATCCTTGATTTTTGTGTGTGTGTGTGTGTGTGTGGGTGGGTGTGTGTGTGTTTTGAATTGTGCATTTGTTTTTCTCCTGGTGAGTATTTTTGATAGCGGATACCGAAATATTTCCCAGGATTCTCAGTTCACCCCACATCCCATATATAGTTTTGACTGTAAAGTTATCAAACTGTTTGCAAAACATACTTTTTGAAAATTATTATTCTACTAATTTATGTCATTAATATATGATTATTATTTATGTTCATTTATTTACCAGGTCAATGATCTATTTTGTACCCTGCATCATCCTACCCTACATGAAAGGCTAGACCATGCTAAGTGGGCAACTGCCAAGGGGCCCCCAGACCCCAACTGGGGGCTCTGAAGGCCCCAGATTACTTTTTTTTTTTTAATTATTGGTGCAAAAACAAAACAATATAGACTTTACAGATACAACAATGATTGAGACAGAGACAAAATACACAAGTACAGACAAAGACAACAAACAAACAAAACATAACTGAAAACATAAATAAATGAATAGATTAATAATAAATAATGATGTGCAAAACTTTACACAACACATATAAATAGTCTTCATAATTTTAGCAATGAGATTGACATTGTCATGATTTTTGGGGGTCTTAAGTAAACAAATAGTTTGAGATTACATGTGCAGCAAGATAATTTGATTAATTTAGGGTTTGTTTTGTAAGATGCATTAAATCACAGTTGAAAGTGAAACTATATGGGCGTTCTTCTGGCATGTTTACCTCATTATCTTGCCATAAAACCTACACCATACAGCCATCCAAAATTTACTTTTGGCCTCTGAAATACTTGAGTTATTGAATAATAACTTGAATAAAGTTATGAATATACTTGAATAAATTAGCTTTCAGTCCAATTATAACCAAACTAACTTGGTAACTCAGGGCACCACAGCTCATTCTGGGGGGTCCACAGCTCCCATAGTGGGTTACATTAAAGCCTCCTCCACACTGCCAGGAATATAATTCTGGTGATGAAATTCAAAAATCTTTTTAATTAATACAATGTTATTTCTAGAGATTGTGAAATGTAAAGATGGTGACTGTAAGTATCTCACAACAGCTTTGAGAAAACCACCATGACTAATTTGCATAATTGTAGAATGTGAAGAGAGACGGTGTTTTTAAATACTATATTCTCATCGTTATACCAGTGAAAACACAGCATTTGGAATTTCTATATCACTTTATCCTTCTAAGTATGTAAAACCCTAAAGACAGTATGCAAATCCTCATATGATACTATAAGAAAATACTGTATGGTGACAGGCTGATATCAGATTCTAAAGTAAGTGACAGTATTGGCACATCAGTGTCTTGGTCTAAACTTGGTATGAGCATGTTAAAAATGATGGGCAGAGCGAGCGGGAGCCCTCTGCAGTCGGAGCTTGTCAGTCACTCTGTGCTGGCATTGATCAGGCGTGGAAGCTATATGGACTTCATCAATTAGATGCTCCTCCTGGGAGCTGTCAGGAAGACAAATACAGTCATTATTTCTCCTGGATTTGTTAGATTTTATTCAGTCCGTAGTAGCCACCTGAATGGGACGATTGTATCACATCCAGGAGAATATCACATATCACATTATAATTAAAGTATCACATATAGAACAGTGTTTTCAGCCATGCTAGCTGCAACATCTAACTCAGGGGTCTCCAGCCTTTTTCCCTCTGAGAGCTACTTTTACAAAATGAAAATGGACGAGAGCTACTCATGTTTTGTAACATTTATTCTCATACTGTATTTCAACCCAAACAAACTCAGTAAGCTTGTTTTAACTGAACATTTACAAAATATCAGTGTCCACAGCTCACATTTTGCATCAAAACATCACAAACATTCAAATCGTCTGCACATGCATTTTGTCTTTTCAGTGGAAGTAAGGTCCAAAACTCCTCTTTGGTGGAAAAGTCATCAAACACCATGCGAATGAAAACAGCTAGCTGGGCTGTATCGCTGGAGTCGACAGAGTCATCACACTGAATTGAAAACCATTTGCACCTGTTCATGTCCGAGTCCAGCTGTTTTGCTGCATCTGCAGACAGCGCAGACACTCTCCTTGCCACAGTATTAGCACCAAGCTGTACATCGTCAATAGCAGACAAAATTTGTCTTACTTTTATGGTCCTTACTTTTATGGTCCTTGAATAACGTCTCAGCCACTGCAGTCATGGCCTCTTTCATAGTCCCGCTATCAGTGAACGGCTTTTTGTGCTTCGTTAAGATGTGCGCCACTTTAAACGAAGCCTCTGTTGCTGCATTGGCCTTCTTCGTCGGTTTGGTGAACAGATCCTGTTGTCTTTGAAGCGCTGTTTCTCAGCTCTTTTATCTTTTCTTTTCGTAGACTGCTACCTGCAGGAAAGTCACGAGAAAAGTTGCTGTGGACTTTGGTGAAATGGCACTTCACATTACACTTTTTACTGACCGACACGCTAGCACCGCAGACTTGTTGTTGTTAACATTGGTAAAACAAAACTCTTCTTGGAAATTATATGTTTTTTTGCCTCTTATTCGTATGAGCCCCTCCCGCAGCCATGACTGCTGCTCCATCTCACATCACCACTGACACATCAAGATTGACAGACTGACAGCAGCGCAATCGTTTGATTGACAACTAATTGGCAAAAAATCACTTTGTGTAAGAAGGGGGCGGGACACCTGTGAATTTGATTGGATATAAGGTGGCAGTTGGCCGAGTGACGAATCAAGTTTTCAAATTTATGGATGATTCATTAAGCCTTCGGCGAGCTACTTGGAAAGGGGTTGCAAGCTAATGGTAGCTCGCAAGCGACACGTTGGAGACCCCTGATCTAACTAAACTAAACAGACCATGTTAAACTAATGATTCAGTGTTTTCCACACAAGATTAGTAAAACAATGCTGGACATTAAAAGTAGGTTAAAATAAATTGAAAATTAATATAACTAGCTACATTGACCACATTTTCTTTGCTTTGTATGGCACACATGGCTGGATAATGACATCTATGTGTCCCCTGGGCTATTTCATATATTGGAGCCCAATAAATGGGCTCCAACCTTTAACAATAGTTTCTTCCATGTAACACTATTTTTGTTACTTTGTCTCTTCAAAAAAACAGAAACTCAGAAAGCTTAACGCTCAGTCTGTAATCTTCATAAAATAACCCACACACCAGCTCTTTATTAGGCCTGGGCCGACCATAGTCGCAGCAGTTGTGGCCCTGATGTTTCCAAAAGGTGGCTGCTTGGTTATTTGTGCACCTGTAAAGATTCATTTTCAATTTGTCTTTACAACCAGGGACACCCTGTTGTTAGATCTGACCATGTACACTCTTAGATTTACCTGTAAATGGCTATTAAAACAACTAATAAGTAAAAAAAAAGGTTTATTTGCATCCAAAGATGTGTTTGTGGATGTATTTGATCACACTTCATTAGTGAAGATTACACTGGAGACAAACTGCTGTGGTTGCATTGCAACAACTAGTTCTGGGAACAGCTTTTAATTAGTCTAACCACTGCAGAACAAATATGATCATTTTGCAGCACAGTTATTGTAAAAACTGAATGAAACTACTGAAATTATTTTGTCAAATCATTCTTTTATCCAACATTTTCACTCCCAACATATCAAATATGGCAGCTAGGTCAATCTTTGATCTAACATCATCCAACCTTACAGTGGTGCAAGACAGTTCAGGAGATCCAAGCTTGCTTTTCATCATAGTATAATATAAACTGTTCATCATATCATTATTTATTATCTACTGTTGCAACACTTGGTTGACGTGTATATCCAACACTACCAAACTACCAATTTTTGCTGTCTAATCTAGTGCAATAAAAATGCTGCATACATATAGGAAGGCTAGCTGTTGCTGCCTTCTGGTGGTTGGAAGTATTAATAAGTTATATCAGTATAATGGGTGCAATGATAGCTAAAAATGTGACAGTTGTCACTAAAATAATATAGTTAATAAGAGAACTGTAGCAGACATTTAAAAGTAATGCAAAAATTATTTTTACTAGTAATAAATTAAGTTTACATCCAGTAATTGGTAAAGTAATTCAATTACTTTTCAGAGAAGAAACTAAAAGCTACTACTAAATTTCAGTGCTGGCAATGTCCAGGTTACCTTGTGAGGCAACTGGATTTGCAGGATCACGAGAATCCATCTTGCCAGGCTTCAAGTTATCCTTTTGTGTCTGCACCCAAAGTGGTGCAGCCAGTCAGCATCCTAGGAAGGACTACTGGCAGCTACAGGCGTGGTTTTAGGTGTGACGACCGCGAGAAGCGTCCATGGAAGTGACTCGTCTTGACCAACCAATGGCGGCTCCTGAAGAGGTTAGCATAGTTACTGTGATAGCATTACTTATATCAGAACTGGAGAGTATTTCTTCATTCAAAGTAGTACAAAGAACAACACTGAAGGCTTTTGGCGATGGAAAAGATGTTTTCATTCTTCTCCCGATCAGCTTCGACAAGAGTTTGATCTGATTGGTTGAAGTTGGCCTGTGCTGGACATGATAGTCAGATGGTTCATCCAATCACCTGCCAAGTTTTTTTTTTTGAAAGTGCCTGCCCTTTTCCAAACAGTTTCTAAGAATGAATTCCCAGATGGTGCATGTCAGGTTATTTCTGGATAGGAAAAGAAAAATTTGTAACCGAAGGACAAGGGTTCACTTGTGAACTTTCCAATCTTAGCATTGGTTAAAGACTTATATTTGCATGTGACTTCATGTGCTTTAAACATGACACCTGGGTGTGAGCTGTAGGCCAGAGAGGACCTGCTGAAAAGATTCATTCTCTTATTAAAACTGAAACTTGAAATCCTCTTCTCCACGCCTTGAGAAGATAATTTTTGCACAGTAATTTTTGCATCATCCTCAGATTAAAGTCACCATTGTGCCTCTCCTGTGATAAGCAACACTCTCTCCCTATCACCCCTCCCCCCACACCCACGACAACCTCCCCAAACACACACACACACATGCACACCCTGTTCCCACCCCCTTCATCATCCCTGCCACGGCAGAAAAGCAATTTGTTCTTGGTGTCACTGATCTGATGCAATCAGCGCTGCTTCACGCTTTTGAATAAGGAAAAGACAGCGGGAAAGGACACTGTGTTTAATTAAAAGACGCACTTTTGTGAATGTGACGATCATATAATTTGGGGTGGAGGATTGTGAGGTTGCGTGCTCAACACCTGCTTTCCGATTACGGCTGATTAACCTATCCAAACTCGGCCGTTGCTCTCATCAAGGGCTATTCAGGGTGCCGGGGCTACGCTCTCACTCTAATTGTCTCCGAGCCTTTTCCTCTTGAAGAGCTCAATTGGAAATGAGTGTTATCAAAATTCAGCGCTACTCCCTCTCACAGGAAATGGGGGCGCTAGGTTCTTTACACACAGCTCCTGACACCTCCTGAGAGGAGCTGAGGGGGTGGAGGGGTGGAGCACTCTCATTTTCCCTTTTCTCCGTCTATCCCCTTCTTTGCATAACAGTGCCTCTGAAGCGAGCGGCGCGCTTGTGAAGTGTTTACCCTCGTCTCTGTCAGTCAAAGCTGGTTTCCTGAAGGCTGCATTCATCTGCTTTACAATATCTCTGTCTCCTCCCCTGTTTGAGATTTCTCATGACAGAGCCTCTCCGAGTTAAATTAGAGAGGATGCAAATGGGATGTGATGTGCTTTGAACTGCACCTGCTTTATGTGTCACCATCACATCCCACATCCTGTCATCTTTGAACATCGCTTCAGCTCTCTGGTGTATTCTGGTCTTTGAATAACACGCCGTGACGCGAATAGTCACAGAATGAGCTGAATGTCTCTCATTTGCTTCTAAATCTGACAATAGAACATTCTCTAAATCCAATTCTGCTCACAGATGCACTTAATTCTACCTTAATTCTCAGAATAATTCCCAGGTTCCCCGGCTGCTGTGTTAATACTTAGCACGCTCTAATTGATAGCTGTCATGTTGCAGCTGTCACTCAACATCACGCCCAGGGCACCTGGGGAGATTTCCTACAAATCAATGGCCGATCTGAGCAGTGCTGGGCTTGATGCCTCGCCTCGACCTGCTTCAGAATAATATCAATGAATCACAGAGCTCACAGGGTCTGTAACTGCCAGTGAGGACTGGATGGACGGAGGTCAGCAGGAGGTGACTGACAAAATATCAATTAATATATCAAATTATACACTCAATTTAATAACACTTCACTGGAACTCTCTGTCTTTATAAAATGATTGATAAAGGCTGTAAGTTCAATCAGTTACTGGCTGGATTACCAACCAATCAAAACCAGCAGCTACCCCAGGGCCTCAGACTCTCAGGGGGCCCCGAAGGTACCCAGTTCTATAATTATAGTTAGCTATAATATGCATCACCAAAGTTACCTTGCAAAAGCACTTGAGAATTCATCTTGCCAGGCTTCAAGTTATCCGCACACCAAAAGTGGTGCAGCCAATCAGTGTCCTAGGAGGGACCACTGGCAGCTACGAGCAAGGTTTTAGATGTGACAACGGCGAGAAGCGTCCATGGAAGCAACTCGTCTTGAACAAACAATGGCGGCTCCTGAAGAGGTTAGCATAGATGCTGTGATAGCATCAGTTATATCAGAACTGGAGAGTATTTCTTCATTGAAAGAAGAGCAAAGAACGACACTGAGGGCTTTTCTCCATGGAAAATATGTTTTCATTTGTCTCCCAATTTGTTTCGGCAAGAGTTTGATTTACCAACCAGAACTAGGTGGTTTGTTACAGAGAACCGAATGATTCTTGCATGATCTCGCAAATCCATTTGCCATGCAAAGTAATTCTCCTGCTGCATCATATGATTCACTGATCTGATTGGTTGAAGTTAGCCTGTGTCAGTTGTGATAGACAGATGGTTCATCCAATCACCTGCCAAATGTTTTTTTGAAAGTGCTTGCCCTTTTCCAAACTTCTAAGGACAACTTCCAGTCGTCCTTAATTACACTCCAAGTGCATGGCAATCCATCCAATAGCTGTTGAGACAATTGACAATTTCAACCTGCTGGTGGCACTAGAGAAAAAAAGTCTTTGGAATCAATCCTCTGAGGACCATGAATGTCTGTCCAAAAATTTAAATGATGTTACTTAATGGTTCTGTAGTCTTACAGTATGACATCCCCTATCCACTAGACGTCGCACTAGAGCACCAACATCTCAGACCAAAACAGATGTGTTCTTCAGCCCATCAGACTCCAGTGTATAGTACAGTAATTTTACCTCACAGATCCTTGTAAAACACACTTTCAAACTTGACGTTTGTGTCCCCTAAGAGCTTGTTTTTGCCACTGACAGGCTCAGATTGTTGTCTGACAACATGGAAATGATCCCTACAAAGACAGACCTTTTCGTTAGGGTAGGATTCTTTTGTTTAACCAGAAACAGACGTTATGATGCTGTCTTCAAAGTCACCAGACCATATTTGCCAACCTCCCCGATTTTCCCAGGAGACCCCTGTTTTTTCACAGCCCTCTCCCTGTTTCCTCACAGGTTCACAATTCTCCTGTATTTATATATTTAGTTATATATATATATTTTTTTTCCTTTTCACAACCTGTTTCTGGGCATGGCACAGCATGTACTCTGCTCTGTTTCCACTTGGACAACATAGCTACACGAAACCAGAGTAAGAAGAATTCCCATTTCTTAAGATAAGTTTTGAAGGAAAGGGGCATACATTTTATAAAATCTGCCCCATCAATTTTCTTTTAGGGGCAGGGGCAAAAAGTAAATGAATGAAAGAAAATAGATTCATTCATACATTCATTCATTCGTTTATTTGTTCACACCAGTGGGGCAAATTACTCATAACTCAACATAAAATGAAAAGTACTTAACATTGCAGTGTTGCAGTGTACTTATTTTCCTCTTTTCATGCTTTAAAAGTCACCAAAATGCAGGACACAAAGCCTCTGAAACTCAAATGTTTTGCTTTTGAAATATTCCTTTTTTTAAGGTCTCAAGGTTGGCATCTATGCACCAGATCACATTGACAAATGCAGCATTTTACCTTGTAGATCATTAGAAAACACACTACATTCAAACTCGACAGAACCTTAATATGTTAATTAAATTTCAGAACTAACACACTGATTTTAACAGAAATTATGGTTGTTTCATAAGCCTAACCAAGTAGTTTTTGTGCCTTTTATTTTGAAAATTTAGGCAGATGTTGCATATTTATTTCTGCTAAGTTGACTGCAGAGCCCTGCACACCGAGACCTGATGCTATACCACCAAACTGCTGTATTTGATGAGTTGAGAGTGAGAAGGTATCATAGGTTTCTCATTTTGGACTGCATGACACCATGGAGTTTACTTATCACACTGATCTAGTTTATTATTATAATCCTTAACATCTTTAATGTGCAATGACCTTATATTTATTATACTATACTATATATTTATATTATCACTGTTAAATCATTTTCTGTGCAATATATATTTTTCAAACTGTAAATCATCAGTTTCTCTGTGCAATTACCCTGCACAGTTATCCCTACTGTATATCTATGCATATATCAAAACATCTCCATATCTCTGAATAAGTGAAAGGTATATACAGTATATATAGTCTTGAGTGTATAGTCTTTTGACAACTTTAGTACTTTTATATATTTAAATTCTTCTTCTTCTTCTTCTTCTTACTATCATTATTATTATCTTATTATTCTTATTTTATCTTGTCCTTTTTTTCTTTATTAACCCTCGGTGGTCCTGTATTGGCAGTGATGTAGACAATGTATTTATAAAACAGGGTGTGTTTTGACATTAATATCTTGAAAAGCTTTTATCATACAAGCATGATACAATATTGACAGAAACTTTCAAATTTACACTTTCCAATGAGTCCACTCACAAATAATATGAAATTTTAAACATTACATGAAAATGTTTTCACATTGTTTAGTTCAGGAGCCAGAGCTCTGCAGTTCCCACACCCATTCACGCCCATTCACACCTCGCCCCTCCCCACTTTCCTTTTGTTGGCAAACATCGGTGATATGAAATTTTTTTTGTCCATTTGAATGGACTGAATGTGTCATTTTGGCATCTTTACATATCAAAGAGCCTCTGGAAACATTTTGAATAATCAAAACAATTTGTCACAATTTCTCAGTTTGTGCTTTTCACAGTTATATGTTCAGAATGTTCAGAATGTCTATGTTTTCTGTTGGTTTAAGGAAAAAAACACAAGCCTGGCATGCATACTGCTTCCACATTGCTGAAACTGAGTTTGTGCTGAAAACAAAAGTATGAAACGCTTTGGAATCACTGTATTTGATGTTGCTGAAATTGACAAAATATACCATAGCATGACAGAATCATCACAATGTTTCACTTAGGGCTGAGACCTGAAAGGGTTAACTAAGTCTTCATTATTGTCGATCGACATGAAAAAGCTGCTCGGAGGTATAATTGTTCTGAATATGTGTTGGTGTTAAAATAAACCTGAGTGATCTTTGAACTGATATGAGACAGATTATTTTCCTCCTGGTGTGTTAAAACAGCTACAGAAGGTGTCTGAGCTCTCCTCGTGGCTCTATATTTACACACTCTTTTAGTGAAGTAGCAGACGGGCGTCTGATCATCTGTTCACTGTCAGAATGTTACTTGGGAAACAACAACTCAGCACGCCAGCTCTGACAAGTTGTGTTTGTAATCGGCATCAACTGCTCCTCATTTCCCCGACGATCTCTCATTTCCTGCTCTGTCAACATCTCATCTGTCCTCCTCAGCCTTATTTTCAACCACCGCCGCCGCCTGCTGCTCAGCCTCCTCGTCCGGAGTCCCACAGCCGCATTGATCAGCAGCGGTGGCGCAGAACCAGTGTTAGTACAGAGAATCGGGCCTGTCCACTCTCCTCTCATGCACCGGCAGACTGTATACACCTGTCTAATTGAGGCTGGCGTCTGCTGTGCATACAGAGCCAAGGGCCTCTCGACAACGATTAGGACTCTGACAGGCTTGGCTCTCTTTTAGACCGCCGCTTCACATCCGCAGAGCTGTTTGGGGGAGGGAGGGAGGGAGGGAGGGGAGGAGGGTCATAGTTTGATGCTCAGTGGCAGCAGCAAAGGAAGTTGCTCATTTTGTGTGTTGCCTCTGTTCATGCAAGTCCAAGTGTGTGAGCAAGAGAAAGAGATAAACAACGCTTGTCAGTAAAGGCTGTGATTTTAATCCCTGTTTCATGTCCTCTTCTTTGGATCTATATTCCAAAGAGAAACAGAGGTGCCCGGGGGGAGCTGACCGAGCTCTGCTGAAATCCTGCCAGGGAAATCCAGAATTTTGGTGAGGGAGGAAGATGAGAACAAATGAGCGGAGGAGAAGTGAACAAACCAGACCACCACACTGTTTGCCCAAGGCCTGAGTTGACTACAGCAGAATCAGATCTTGTTGTTGTAATTGCAGGGTCCATGTTGTTGCAGATTCTTGTTGGTTTTGGTCTTGTTTAGCTGGAAAGTGTCTCATGAACATTTTTATAAAAGGTGCAAGTGTGAAGACGAGTGACTGTGGTGATAGTTGGACCCTCGGTTCTATAATAGAATGAAAAGTCTAGTGCGAGCAGTCTTAAAGCTGTTGCACACAAGGTTCAGACCTGAAATCTGTTGTGAAAATACCACAAATTAGTGTGCATAAATTTCTGAAATCAGAGACAGAACTACACACTTGTTCGTGTTCAGTTTAATTTTCACAGATTTCCTTTGTGCTCTGTCACATGTCATATGAAAAATAACTGCAACTTAATGAAAATAATTAACAATGATATGAGAAGGAATGAGGAAACATTTTGCTATGATGGTTGTTTCTTACCAGACTGTCCTCACCAGAAAAAGTGCGTGTTATTTGCAAATGTAGGCAGCTTATTCCAACTAATATGTTTGTAGTTAGGCAGCGTGTGGTATTATTTTTCTTGTTATTGGTGAGATTAATATTGTATTAAAGGCCTTGTGCCATTCATTTTTATTTTAACTATCAAGGGAATCCTGAAAACACTGGTGAAATAAAATGTATGGTATTTGTGTAATGACCAGTAGAGGGAGCTATGATTGAAACCCCATAGGTTTCAGTATATAAGGATGCAGAAATAATGTTAGAATAAATTCTATTTTGATTAAATGTCTTACAAATAATGGTTTCAAATTCCCAGATTTGGGAAACAGGGTGGAGCTTTAGAAAACAGCTAAAACTTAACCTCCACAGTAGGAGGAGCCCCATAATGTCTAAAAGAAGACTCCTCAGCTCCTAAACTTTAATTCTCACTGAATCAAGATGGACTCTGAGTGTTTTTCTTGATTTTTCTAAAAGAGTTTTTGAACTTGAAGGAATACATGTTTTGGAGGACCTGAGTACTTTGGCCCTTCTGAAGGTTTTTTCCAACAACAGTAACTCCCTAATGGACGTAGTAATCATGACAGGAGTATGTAAGTAAGAGAGTCCACATTTGAAGGAGGTGGATGGACAGGTCAAACCCTGGTCTCCCAGGTGAAAGTCCTGTGCTTGTTTGAGCCATCCACCCGCTTTCACCCAGGTGACCAAGGTTTGAGTCCTGTGTGGAACAAAAAATAATTAAAGTAACTTAAAATTTCCTTATGGACGTGCTGTGCGTTGTGTCCCTTCTGTCACGTGAGTAATGTTCACTTTCATCACGTGACATACAGTACATAACATAGTTATTTTAACCCAAAGCATGAGCTTTTCCTAAACCTAACCAAGTAGTTTTTGTGCCTAAACCTAACCAAACTGTGAGGATTTTACAATGTAAACCACACGAGTTATGTCACATGACTTACATGACAACACAGTTACTCTCCATTGGTAATATATGTCAGTTTTTGACAACCGATCTACTCTAGCGTTTAGGTGTGAGGATGTGTGTTTTCTTACAGGTCCAGTCAGTTGTAGTTGCACAATGTATGTTCTGTAGACTTGTTTGTGAGTTTTAACAGCATTGGAAGTTGATCCAGATGGAGCAGAAAGAAAATGTTGGGTATAATGATGATATGATAATGAGTATAGTATGGCAGCATTTTTTCTACTGATGTGGATTTATGGATTTATGGATTTAGACAAATGTACAAAGTGTTTCTGTGACCGGACCATAGACCAGAGGAATGTTGTGCCTGCTTGGCCTACATCAGGTCAGATTAGGCAGAAAATGAGCTGAATATCTGAACAGCATGAGTGGAGATTGTTTATGTTGTCAAATAAGTAGGTGCTGATAGTCCTGCACAGAAAGGGAGTGAAGCTTTCAGCTTCCAGGGCTCATCGTGCAGTCAGCACAGACCTCACAGGTCAGAGCGATGGACAAAACAGACCAAATGTTCCGGTTGGAGGACCACTGATGATTTTTCTTCCAGTATTGTCCTCAGGGATGGGAATGGGGCAATTCACTTACTTTGGGCACATTGGTCCTCATGAAAGATGATTTTAGTGTTCTTTCTCTTTCTTTTTACGTAGAATGGGCTCATACAAGTGTGACACGTCAAATTCAACAAACACTACTAACTTCAGATATCTGTGTAAATGATCTGCCTGTGCATATTTGAGTGAACTTGCATGAGACTTGTAAATGATCATAATTAATGGCCCAATAATACCAGATACGGCTACGCTTTGTGTTCATTCATGAAAATGGCATCAACGAGAAAAAAGAACTTTAAAAGTTCAGAGTTTGAAGCCCTTCTTTCAGAGATCCATAAAGGATCATTTTATCAGTGTCAAGAGTGAAATTACTAATGCCAAGAAACTGAAAAAACAAGTGCCCTTAATGCCACCTGAGGCACATACTGCCACTGATATAAAGAAGAAATGGCTCGATATGAAAATGACTTCAGACAAAAATGAGGAGGTGGTCAAGGTGAAGTCACATTGACAGAGATGGACAAAAAACACATACCATAATATGTCTGTTGCTCAAAATACAGAATTAAACAGGATGATGTCGACATAATTATTGAGTATAGTTGAGAATTTTCAAACTCTTCAAACTAATGAAATATACAGTGACTGCACATGACTCCTGTGACAGGTCTGGACCTCGTAAATTGTGTTTGTAACTGAAAGAAAATTCAAAATACGAGAAAACTGGTGAATGTGGCAAACTCTCCTAAATCAGGCTTCTATGGACAGGTAACTGAATCATCAGTACAAATGATGAGAAAATATGTGGTTCTTTGACTGTCAAGGGTATAACCAAGCTTCAGACTCTGCTGTGTGTACTCTAACAGCAGGTTGAATCTTGGATTGTGCATTTTAAAATGTATAATCGTACAGTAGAGTAGTTTCAGTCAGCTCACTTTGGATTCTGGCTGTGGTAGATGAATTCAGCAACTATTGCTCTGAATTTGCCACAGGGAACACTTAGGCTCAACGGTATCATAGTATGTAGAAGATGTGGCAGACCAAACTGAAGAACTTAATATTTCTCAGAAACAACCATCATAAGAAGTAATGAAGTAAAAATACTTCATTGCTTAAGTAGATTTTTCAGGTATCTGTACTTCACTTTTTTTTTCTGACAACTTTTCACTTTTATTACCTACATTTTAACACAAATATCTGTACTTTCTACTCCTTATATTTTCAAAACAGGCTTTTTACTTTAGTTCTGAGGCAAAATGAAAACAACATAAAAGACATAACAAGACACAAATTACTTAAGAAACATTAGACAAAAATGACGTAACAAGACAAACATAACATAAAAAGATGAAACAAGATGAAAACAATGTAAGTGACAAAATTACCCAGAAAACATGAAACACAAAAGCAATGTAAAAAGACAGAACAAGACAAAATCAAGATAAAAAAACGTACCAAAATGCAACTACAGCACAAAAGACATAACAAGATGAAACAGAGACTTGACCACAGAGAAAAGGTGAAGTTCAGTTGTCTTTGCACAGACATAGTCAGTAGAAATGTCCTTCAGAGGACGACTTTTTACTTTATACTTTGAGAACATTTCAGAGCCTGAACTTTTTCACTTTTACTTGAGTAAAGAAGTTGAATCAATAATTGTACTTTTCCCAGAGTCTTTTTTTAACACTAGTATCTGTACTTCAACATGAGTACAGAATGTGTGGACTTTTTCAGCCTCTGGAAACATCATTGAAATGATTAAAAGTTTTTGTCATAGCATAAACTTGATCTATTAAATTTTCAGGGAAACTCTCGTGTTCCTAATAACACTGAGGATATGATTAAAAAGGTATTTTGAACTGTGAATTGACAGTGAGGTAAAATGGTGATACAGGTCACACCCACGCCTTTAACTGGGTTGCTCTGCAGTTGGGGCAACAGCGGCAGGCAGGTGTTTTCAGTGAAACAGCTGTAATAAACCCACTGTACACTAACAGCAGACACACACAGCTTTTATTACAGCATAGATCTGTTTTGGGGAGCTCTGATCTGTTGAGGATACATTTCCCAACAGTTGAACACAGATAGTTTATCTATTTAAAACAGTGAGGTGAGTGAGCAGCCCTGTACTGCTGATTACAGCAGAGAAGCAGCAGACACACACAGTTAGAGACGAGCTGATGAACATATTGGAGCACTTAGCAGCTTAAGAGCCAGAGACCAAAGCAGGCCTCAAAGGAGAGTGAATACTGCACTTACATTCATCAATTAGAGACAGACATGACTCCAAATAAATGATAATGACGCCTGGTGTCTGCTAATCTGCTAATAAGCACTGTTTGTATGTACGTTCAACATACAGTATCAGCTCTATAATGTGATAATTTATCAGTGTTGAGGTTGCTGTATGGCCACAAAAAGATGCAGGTTTATATGACCCATATAGACAAATCCGGTGACCGCCTTTTTGGTGTTCCCCCTGTTCTGTTACAGTGGTGGCTTGTCCTAGTGTCTGTAACTCAGTGTCTGCTGGTCGTGTCGAGATTTGCAAGTCTCATGAGATTGTCCCATGGTCTGGGTTAAAATGTTCACTCTAACGAGAACTTTTGCAGGCCTGGGGTTCCCTCCTTGTCTGCTGTTGCCTGCTGACAGTGACAACATGGATAACTGGATTGATGATGTTAGACACAGGGCCTCAGTAACTGATGAAGGTGGCTTTTTGGATGGTGATATTAATGTTCTTTAAATTTTACATAGTAATTAGACATTGGTGGTGATAATAGCCAGAAATACATAAAGGAGACATAGAGAAAAACAGACCACGTCCGCCACATTCAAGTGATGAAATACTGTGTAATATAATTTAAAAATATATGAACCCATATGTGGGAATCCATACCTTTCTGTTCATATTCCTCATCCACTTTTGGCAAACACCCACACTGTAAAAAACAAAAAAGTCAGCAGTACTCAAAAAAATTCAGCCAATCAGTTGCCACATTTTTCTTGAGTTCATAAACTCAAAAGTCTGAGGTTATCCAAGCTCATAAATATTTGTTAGTGTTATGTGTACTCTATAATTACAGTTAGATAAAAAATATTGATTAAGCCAACTCAAATACTTTCAATAATTGCAACTCAGAATTTTCATTCTCTGCTCTCATTAACAGAACTGAATACATTTTAAGCATGAAAACACAATATTTCATTTTCAGTAAACTCAATATAGTAATAAATAATACAGGTTTTTAAAACATTTGTGTCCCAGGGACCTATGAATTTAATAAGCACAAAAGAAAGACAATTCTACTCATACTCAACATTTTTAACTTAGTAGAACCCAATTGTAGAAGCTGATTTTTCATTACTTTGTACAAATCATTAATGTGAGCATGTGATTCTACAGTGCAGTGAATCTGTGTAGTGACAGCAGCTCTCTTCATGCTGTAAAGGTTTGTGTATTTTGCATTCTGTGTTTTTTCTTTTCCAGAGTTGAAGTTTGACACTGCTGCTGGAGCAGCCAAACTGCACAGGTTCCTCCCGACTTCCTTTTGTCAAAAGTAACATACATAAAGGTAAACAGGAAAACAGAAAATTTACGCTGCTTGACAGGTCGCATTCAAGCATCCACATGCTGTGGGGGGACGCCACTGCAGTGATGGCGGCTTGTTTGCTACAATAGGGCAGGCTCTTGATATTTGATGAAAAAGTGCTGGAACTGCTGTAGATCTCTTACCACATCAGCTCTTAATATTGCTTTAATCATCAAACCAATTGATAACTGATCAAATGACCTGCAGCCTTCAGTGCTCCCAGTGGGGGACAGGGGACAAGTTTACCTCTGCAGTCTGTCTGTGCCTGCTGTGCAGTGTTGGGATGTCACACTTCTTTGCTTGGGGAAACAAAAACACATTACCGTGAACATACAATAATCCACAGAGCAATTACAATTCCCCTAAAATGTATTTAGCAAAATGAATCAGGATTGTGATGTGCCCCTCAAAAACTGTTGTTTACCTTCCAAATTAATTATGAATTGTGATACTGAAAATTTGTGGTATTTATTGAGAAACACAACACCTCACAACTGCTATCATTAAACATTTATCGCAAACTCCCTTCTTTTTCTCTTTTCATCATCTGCAGAAATAACGTTTTATTTCTCTCATTCACTGCTTTTCACTGACACTGACCCTTCTTTTCATTCGTTTTCTGATTCATTTGACCACCGCTGATTGAGCAGGGGAGGGGGAGTGGAGCTTTTTTAGTCTAATAAATCAACAAAATAAACTCACAAAATGTCAAGAAAATATTTTTTGCTCTATTTTCCTGATTAAACAGACAAATACAACCGTACAGCTCCTGAATTCAAACAAAAACTAGCTTCACCCTAATGCTCTCCCTTACTTGATGCACTGCACTCAGGACTTTGCCTTGCTTTCTGGGCTCAGTGTGAGAGGATGTTTGTGCAGCTGCTTCAGCTTCAACCTTTTTACTGGTAAAAAAAAAAATCTCCTTATGCCCATTCTGTCGTCACACTGACTGTATGAGCTGGCTCATGTTTGCCATAGTAACTCCATCAGCTGAATAATTTACAGACCTGTCAGCCAATAATGCACAAGTACTCGTATGTGTGTGTGTGTGTGTGTGTGTGTGTGTGTGTGTGTGTGTTGTGTTGTGTTGTGTTGTGTGTACTATTGTTCTTGCCTCTGCCGCATTCACTGAAGATACAGAATTCCAACACTGCCATCATGTTTAGTGGTAAACTGATCAATTAGAAGAAGGATATTATACAGTAAGGAGAATTATTTGGGGCTAAATAAAAAATCCTTGGGGTTACAGGCCAGGCAACACCTTTGGAGGGGCGTTTCCAGACTTTTTGGCCCGAGTGGGGCACTGACTTATGCAGGGGTGGCATGAAGTATAAAAAAATATATAATATAAAGCTCCTATACTTTATTCTTTAAGTCCTCAAAAAGAAAAGTATCAGTGAGACTCCTGCATTCATCCTCCACACTCCATCATGAAAAATAATTTTATTTTCATGATTTATTATTTACATAAATTAAGTACAAAGTAAATTACAATTAAAAAACTTAAAGCAGGCTACACACTAAACAAAACATTTAAACTGTTTAAGCCAAGGTCCCACCTCTCACTAACCAATCAAACTTGAGGATAATGGGGTGGCCAATCAGGTTTCAGGGGTGGCCCTCCATGCCCTCCCTCTAGAAATGCCCCTGCACCTCTGGTGAACAAGGCTTCCCTGTCTACAGTAGTTCAAAGACATTTAGATGGTGGTATTTTTCTGTTATTGTATAACTCTTGTATCCATTACAGGGCAGTGTTTCTTCTATATTCCCATTTTCCCCGTTTCTCTGACATTTGTAAATTGTGCCCAGGTTGTAAAGACATTTGTTTTTTAAACAGGAGTCGCACTGTTTTTATAAAATGTGCATTTTATCAAAGAAATAGCTTTTATTACAGCTTGGAGCCGTTTTTTGGAGGCTCAGATCTGTGGAAGATACATTTCCCATTTATGTGATCAATACAGTCGAGCACAGATAGCACTGTACTGTACTTGTATATGTATTTAAGCCGTGCAGAATGGTGACATCTGTGAGGCCCGCCTGGCTCCTTCTCTGTAATGGTCTCATTAGTACAGTATGCACTGCAGATGATCACAGCCACACTGTTGCTTCTTAACACTAAGCCAGGCCATTTGCTTTAAAACTGAGGATGATATGAAAGCTGAGAATCTCACAAGCTGCTGCTGCACAACAATGCCATATGAAGGGAGGAAGGAGCACAATGTGCTGCGACGTCTGACGTGGTTTCATGCTCTCGTTTTGCCACTTCAGCTATTTCTCTCCTCACAGATATTAGAATGATTATTCATTCAGCTGTTGAATATGTCGGCACAGACAGAGGAGCTGGATGTGTTTGTGCTGTCAGGGTGGGGAGAGGGTGTATAAATTATATTGTGAACATTAATTCAGAGTCTTAGTGACATTACTGAAGTATTAGATGTTTTATAATGGTGGGTTTTTCATTTGAAAGTACAACTGCTCATAAATTCAATGAAATATTGTACTGTGAGAGGAGAAATGTGTATTAATCACTTTCATGGAAATGAAGGGCGGGGGTGGGCTCCAGAGCCGGGCACCGCCGCACATGGAATGAACTGACCGAGTAAAATGCCACTGACAGCACACCGCGGGCTCCCATTCTTGCAGTAATAAACATAAAACATGCAAATGCAGAGCACAGACACAGAGTCCTGTCAGAAGAGATCAGCTGCATCATTATTTACCTTTAGAGTTGTCAGGTGAGCTGCAAAGCTGCAGCGCCCGGAGCTACACAAACGGCCCAGCCGAGGCTCAGCATCGCAAATCTGCAAAAGTAAGACAAATGCCCGAGTGTGTGAGGAGTGAATGGAGTTTTCTTACATAACAGTTGTACTAAGAGCATTTTGTCTTTGTTTCCTTAGTATCTTTTGAACATCTGTCTTTTATATTCATCTTAATTCTACAAGTTAGGTGTTGAGAAGTGTTAACACTGGACGTGGCAGCATTCCATCGCTACTAGAACGGCCATAAGCGCCATTTTGACCTTTGATTTTCAAACTCTTTTATCTCTCATGATTAATACCAGACTAAGAGATTAATGCATTTATTCTGTTAGTTTATCTTTTTAAAATGAAATGAAATAACACCAAAATGTATACTTTGTCAAATTTATTTGCATGTACACTGTAAACCTGAATGAGTTAGCAGAACTCAAAAAAATGAGGAAATTAGTTATCACAGTTTTCATAAACTCAAAAGTTGGAGTTTTTCAAGGCTTAAATATATTGAGTTAGGTTACATGCACTCTTTGATTACAGTTAAATTGACATGATTAATTAAGCCAAATATTTTCAGTAAATGCAAATCAAAATTTTTATTCACATTGCAATAAGTTAAGGGAAGTGAATAAATTTTAAGTATAAAAACCCATTATTTCATGTTCAGTAAACTCAGTGTAGTAATAAATATATATATTCATTAATCTTGTGTTTTAGTTACCTAATTTCCCTCATTAATCAAAAATTATGAGTTTAATAAAGACAAAAGTAAGAAAATTCTACTGGCACTAAACATTTTAAATTAGTAGAACCTCTAAACAAATTCAAGTTTTCACTATTTACTATAAATAATTAATTTGAGCATTTAGTTTTACAATGTAGTAAACTGTAATGATTGCATATATTTACAGCAGTATTTTTCCTGTAAGATAATAACCATCAGTGATCTGATTCAAATTTTAGATTCATCTAGAATTTCTCAGAGCGACAAACATTTACATGTATTTTATAAAATAATAAACACTTTAATTTAACTATATAATAATAACAAATTTCCACCTAGAACCATCACAAAAAACAATTATAGCCTATGGGAAAAGGCTGGAAACAAGTACAAAAATAAAACCACAAAAGTTTGTATAAGCAAGGTTACTTTTTACTTACTTATTTCTAAATCTGAGAGCTTCAGCACAAAAATTCAGAGAGTTACAGGTGCTGAGACAAAAAGTGTTACAACCACCCCTGGTCTCCCCTACTTTATTTTTCATTGAGTCTAATTAATAATTTATTATTTGTATTTTAATGTCGGGAAATTGTAAATCGAGACCACTTGTGAAGTTTTATTGAAGGAATACAGTGGTATATGGCACCTCTGATTGTTCTGCTGATCAGATGACAAATAATCAGTTGTATTAAAGTATGTATTTATCTCCCAAATCAGTTTGACAGCACCGGGGATGCAGCTGAAAGAATAAGGCGAAAACTGTCACGCACATCAGAAGAATCCACTCAGCAACACATTTATTGAATTGAGTACACAAATGTAATTATAGTCATGATGCTCTAATGGTGGAGTAGTGATATTTTAAGCCAGACACTCTGAAAACACCCAGCTCAGAGCGCTTTGGAGGCACAGACTTTTTAATTTACACCTTTGATTGCCTTTAATGTGTGATTAATGTTGTGTGTTATATACGCTTTAGTGTGTTGTTTTCTATGATCATGTTAACTGACGTAAACGTTTCTTTGAGTACTGAAAAGTGCTCTATAGAAAAACTATCTCATCATTCACACTCACCTTTGTTAGACACTCTGTTCATCCTGCTTTGCAGTACAGGCCCCTGTCCAGTTAGACCTGGAAGTGAACGTTCCCCCTGTTAGACCTTTTCTACTACTTTCAAAATAAAGGCAGAGGCTATCTCAGACTCAGAAGCGAGCGTATGCTTGATCGGGATCTGATTCTGTCCTAACAAATCTGTGCTCTCAAATGTTGACTTGCAGACCGAGTCGTGCTCAGAATTTGTTTTGTGCTCAAATAAGCCTGCAGTGTAGTGTTGTGGGGCAATGAGTCATTTTTGAACAGCCCAGTGTAAAAAATTGGCAGTATTAGTCATGCTGTATTCTTGAATAAGGCTTAATTATGTACCAAGGAAATGCTGCAGGCTGCAGGGGGTACTGTGTGCTCTGAATGGCTGGCGGAAGCAAGGAGGACTGAGTTAGATTGCTCTGCTCCCCTACAGTAACTGGCACCTGTTTCCATAAAGGCCGCTATTCAAAACTCCCACATTGCAAATAACAGGCTGGCACATTCCTCCCTGTGAGTGTGGCAAATTACACTCTGTATGAGCATCAGCAAGCAGAACAAAACATGGAGGCACAAAATGGCTGCATGCATGGAAAAAGTGTTTGTCAGGGTAAAATAATCTCATGCATATTAATGAGGCCTCAAATATTCTGACTTTTACTGATAATTATTGGTGATCAGGAATTGCAATACTAAGGCACATGAGATGACCTGAGCAGGAAGTAGCTGCCCCTCCATCAGCTCAGTATGGTCACACAAATGTCTGAGCCATCCATGGAAAACTCAACCAACAATAATGTAACAAGTACAAATTGCCACACTTTTTTTTTAAAATATTACCAAAAGTTAAAGTGTTATTACAAATGTGCTGAACTAAAATTACAGACCAAACTAGACATATAAAAAGGTGTTTGCTATGTTATTTTGGAGGACACATCTATATTTATATCCCCGAATAAAAGAAAAGAAAATATCCTGTTTTAACAGTCCAAAATAAAATTCAAATTATGCTTAAAGGTGTAGTTAGCGATGTGGGAGAAAACGAGTAGAGAGGTTGTTGATATTTGAAGTGTAAACGAATACAGACCCACCCCTCCCTTCATACTCCACCCCAGGCTCCACCCCCGAAGTTCATGGACACGCATTGTCATGGAAACGGCCATAGAATATATATATCTGACAAACACAACGGAGTAAAAAAAATAGTAAGCATTGGCTGTTTAGGTCCGCTGTAATGTTACATTTTTACATTTTTCATTTCGACCTGTGTCTCACTACAGACAATTTCACCATGTCTTTGTGGTTATAATACACTTTGCAAACACTGTACAAAAAATGCTGTGATGTAAGATGGCCAACTACACAGCAAGTAAAGCAGCTGAAATAGCCGAGTTGTGGGTTAGCACACTGCTAAGCCGTGGAGCTAAGGTTAGCTGACCCGTCAGACAACTGTACCCACAACTCGACTGCTATTATAAATAGATAACATCACAACAACAGTACATTTTGGCAGATTAGACAATATAATGAATGCCTGACGGCTGTTACTGTTATGTGAAGCACTGCAAAGTTAATGTTGCTCACCTGTCCAGCAGAAAGACGGCGACCTCCGCGTCCGTTTTCAGACCTTTCAATTTGCGGAGTTTCCTCCACCGTCGGAAGGCCACACCGATGTTGACCCGGGTGTTCACCCTTTCATGGTCGTAGGCTTTTGTTTTTTTAATTTATGCTCCTCCGATCGTTTTCTCTTGGGCTGTTTTTCAGCCATCGCGAATGCAAAATATCTGCACCTGATATACCGTGTGTCTCTCTCTTACTCTAACTGCGCACTCTACGCAACCTACTACTCCCCCTCCACCCTATGTCTGACCGTGCACGTGAATGAACCGCCCCCCGGGCGTGAGGGGATAGACCCATGTCTTGGTGGCTCGGTCCGAGCCACAGATTTACCTGCTGAAATTCAGAGCCCAGGCTGTGTATAGAAACCAGATTTTTTTTCAGCATGCTCTCAGAAGTGACAGCTTGCAGATAGTGAGGAGAAATACGGTGATTTTGACAAAAGTGCATCAGATTGTGATCGCTAACTATACCTTTAATGCATAAAATAGATACTTACTGACTCCTTCAGCAAATGTAAGCCCTCAGAGAAACAGCTGTGCTCAGCTGTCCATGACACAAATTAATTTCTATTTGTTTAAGTCATGAAGGACAGGGCTTAATTAACAAGCTTGGACCCTTGCACCCCCCTCCACACAGGTCCCATTTCCACAGAGTGGGTGGTGGGGGGGCACATTGTTTTTTGTCTAAAATTAACACAGATGTTCTCAGAGCATGTTATTGTACTAGATAAAATTATATCGTTATGTTTACAGTGATATGTTGGTTTTTCCCAGAAAGGGGATCTGGACCCCCCTGTTCCCCACGTAATTTCCGCCCCTGAGTCGGAGAAGTTCTGAGAGGTACAGAGGTGTCAGTCAGTGTATGGCTTTAAAAATAAATCACAGAACCTTGAAGTCACTCCTGTATTTGACAGTGTAGAGGTGCTGGTACCAGTGTGATGCTGTTTCTGCTGTGGCTTCACTTGATATTCCCAAAAGAAGTTGCAGTATTTTAAGTAACCACGTGAGGCTTTTGGGGCCCCTGAAGGTCTGGAACAGCTGCTCACTTTGCATGGTTGGTAATAAAGCCTGAGTAAAGGATCATGAATGGAACTTGTGGTGGGATTACAATGAATGGTGCTACTTAAAAGTGTACTATTTAGTATTGACTAAGTGATAATGGGTCAATTACTGCAACAAGAAGCGAGAGCAGTGAGTGTTTGTGATGGTCTATTATTTACATACCTGAGTACATGTAAGCACTGTTCACCACCGGCCAAACCAAACCACACTGTCTGTATCCAGGCTCAGGGAGTAACAGATTACATGTAACAGGATTACATAATCTGTGGACAAAAAAAGGTAAATGTATTCCATTACAGTTACCGATATGTATTCCATTACAGTTACCGATAAAATAAAGAATGATATCCCACCATGCAAGGTGCACACACAGTTCAATTCATTATCATGGCCTCCAAAATGCTTCACTGGGTGGAAATTTCGACATTTTTACTCTTACAATCAATCAATCAATCAATAAATTGTGCACAACAAAGGAAGGAACAGCTGGACAAACTAATAAACAACCAACATAAAACACTGTAAAGATTAATCTATTATTAATCGACTATTAAATTAACCTGCATCTATTTTGATAAGCGATTAATTGTTCTGTGTCATTTTTTTAAGAAGAAAAATCAAAATTCTCTAAAAAGATTTCAGCTTCTTAAATGTGAATATTTTCTGGTTTCTTCACTCCTCTCTGACAGTAAACTGAATATTTTTGAGTTGTGGACAAAACAAGACATTTGAGTCATCTTGGACACTGATCAACATTTTTCACTGTTTTCTGACATTTTATGGCCCAAACAACTTAAGGATTAATTGAGAAAATAATCAAGTGATTAATCGATGATGAAAAGAATTGTTAGTTGCTGGCGTAAAAACACTAGATTAGGCTAAACAATGTCACTATATTTTATATTGAGGTAATCAAAAAGTAACAGAAACTAATCAAGTTAGATTACTTTAATATGGATTAGGTTATTGACTAATTTTTTTCACAGGTAATTAGTAATTGTATGGGAATACATTTTAAAGTAACCCCCCTAACTTGTATCTTTATGCTTCAAACCTTCCAGCAGCTTCTTTCTTTTCATTTCACTCCAATATGAAAATCCTCTTGCTGGCAAAACAATCCCAACCCAAGGTCCACTTCCTCGCTTTTCTAAGACTGCTCTGCCATATCACACAGTCCTCATCAGTGGAAGGAGTTTGCTCAGCTGTCACAAAGATGGATCTGTTGAAATGTGCTGAGTAGCTGTTATATTTCATCTGTAGCACTTTTAGAACTGTAGCCTTAAAAGTTAAGCATCAAAATTAAATGTCAGTTTGACTAAATGACTTTCTTAATCCATCACAGTCACCATCACTTTGGGTTTTATTGTTGTTACTTCATCATTCTGTGGAAATATACACTGCAGCCAATCACTTGTCTCAAAATTTATTATATCTCAACTCAACTCAACTTGATTTATTTAGATCCTTTCATACAAACATGCAGCTCAAAGTGCTTTATAGAGCTGGAATAAAATAGCAAAGTTGAAAAAGTAAAAACAAAAATAGACAATGATGAATAGAATTATGCAAGACTTAAAAAAATCATGTCTCCCCGGTGGTGCAGTCAGTAAGTCACTTTCTCCAGATACAAAGAAACTGAACCAAATCACTTTTGATGGCTGCACCATCAGTGTGTGAGTGTGTGTGTGATTGTGAGCATGTATGGGTGAATGTGTCATGCAGTTGTAAAGCGCTTTGAGTGGACCATAGTCTAGTTAAGCGCTACATAAATGCAGCCCATTACCATTTTGTGGTCGGCTGTGGCTCAGGGGGCGGAGCGGATCATCTACTAATCGGAAGGTCGGTGGTTTGATCGCCATCAAAGTGTTTTTGAGCAAGACACTGAACCCAGACTGCTGTGAACGTTTGATGTGTGGGTGAATGTGACATGTAGTACCAAAAATTACAACCATAGAACGATGAAATGCTAAAAGTCAATAAAATAGATAACACAAGGGATAAAAAAGCATAAAAAGCAATTATTTAGACTTAAAAGTCACTTTAGTTAAAAATGCACAACTTGATTTTCATGAAAAGTCATGATAATTGTTGCCTGGAAGCTGTTAAAAATCCTAAATATGGTTTGCTCAGGCCTGGTAGGGTTACTTTAAAAATGTATTCTGATACAGTTACTAATTACCTATTATAAAATGTGGTTATTACAATATTAAAGTGATGTAACTTGATAACTTTGGATTACCTCAGTATAAATTGGGGTGAAATTGTTTAGTCTAATATATTGTTTTAAGGGCTGCAACTAAGGGTTATTTTCATTGATTAATTGGTCAATTATTTTCCCAATTAATTTATTAGTTGTTTGGTCCATGAAATGCCAGAAGATGGTGAAAAATCTTAATCAAAGTCCAAGATGACATCCTCAAATGTCTTGTTAAATTATTTGTTTACTGTCAGAGAGTAAAGAAACCAGAAAATATTCACATTTAAGAAGCTGAAATCAGAAAATTTTGACTTTTTAAAAAAAAATAAAACATGACTCAAAACAAATAATCAATTAATTAATCCTGTCACAATCTTGTCAATTGAAAAATAGCTTCAATGCATAATACCTACATACACATAAAGGCTGACAACACTTGGAATTCAACAGAGTACAGAACACTGCTGTGACTGGTCAGGTTGGTCAAAAACCCTGGCACTCAGCTTGTGGTGCTCAAAGCACCAAAGAAATACATTTGAAAAATGATCAAAACAGTGTCTCTTTCCAGAAATCATGACCCAGTTGCTCAAGATAATCCACAGACCTCATTGTGAGCAGTTTCATGGAGGAACTACTTTCTTTCTGCAGTAAAACCTACTGGAACTACTTTCTTCTCTGCTAGAAAGGAAATAGTTCTTAAATGCTCACAACCAGGTCTGCAAATTTGAAACATTTTTATTTTTTTGGTGCTTTGAGCATCACAAGCTGAATGCCATTTAGTAGAAGCAACTCAGACCAAAACTATGGAAACAAACAGCACTGCAGCCCAGGGGAAAAATATGCATTTTTGATTTTGAGGTGAACTGTCCCTTTACCTGCAAATTGACAAATGACTCAGAAACTATGATGATTGAAATACCTTTGTTGTTGCCTTAATTAATCCATGTAAGTCATGCATGAGCTACTGTTAATTCTTGCCGTGAATTCATGCTCTTTCACGCGTTGAGCCGTGTTTAAATTCATGATAATTCATGCACTCTTCCTATAAGTGTTACCCAACATTGTTATTATTGTGATATAATTATCATCTTTAGGAAGTAATACCCACATATGTAAAGCAGACGCACACAAAACCAGAAAATAACACAGTTCTTTGTCACATGAAAATAAGCAGGTCCAACAATACAGTCCAGTCACGCTAACTTCTCTCAGGAGTGTCATCCTTGTAAATATGCCTGACAGCAGCCAAGAAAACCATCATTACCACAAACAATGCAGCGAGGCCGATGGCACGGATAAAAACAAGACAATTCCTTCTAGACAGCTGCATTGCTTTTGAACACCTACTCACTCGACTGCTGCCGCTGCCCCCGTCATGAGTTATTCTGTCTCATTCTTTCCGCAGAGATACTGGCTTTTCATACATTGATTGAAAGCCTCATTCTCAAAGGAGCCGATGCTGAACGGCTGACAACACTATAGCCAGTAATGGCTTCTGCTCCACAGTGCAGACGGAAGGTGCTTTCAGTGTCATTCTTCTCAACCCTCGCATTTGTAGCCCCCCCACAAATTACACTAAGGATCGGTGCCACTGTCTGCTATTCATTTCCACATCTACGAGGTCAAACGCTGTGGTATTTTTTTCCGTGGGCTTCTTTTCAGCTCATCCACTATTGAAGTCTTCAATCTTGAATGGCGTACAAGGCCAATCATCACTTCATTTCTGCAAATCCAATGAAAAAATGAATAAAAGTCACTTGCCTATGGAGTGATGCTCTCTAAATTTCTGGTTGCATTTGGTGACATGTGTTGCAGTGCACGGTGTGTTCGGTGCACAGAGGTAAACACACTCCCAACGCCTCGACAAGATTTAAATGCATGTCAAGCCAGGTGCCTCCTCGCGCTGGCTTCTGCTTCTTTTTCTTTAGTTTTCATGGTTGCTGTACCAGGATAACAGTTACATGGAAAGGTATGATGAAATATTTAACACTGTAGACCTGATTCTGTTAGTTTCAAAGTGAATGTAGAGAGCACTGGAGGGAGAGCTGCGCACGTCCACAGAGGCAACATGCACTGTGCAAGGTTACACTCAGCTCTGTCTTATTTTTCACAGAACATTCTATATGATTTGTATGGTTACATACAACATGTACTGAATGTTAGAACACAGTAATCATCTGTTCATAGCTGAAGTCATTAATAAGGTGATCTCACTTTATAAAGGAGGTTTGGAAAGACGTCAGCAGGTAGCAAACCATTGTACTTCCAGCACTGTTTTTCAGACTGAGGTTAAAAAGACTTTATTAAAAATGTAGGAAATATACATCTTACAATGACACCTAATGAAACTGCAACATGTTCCCTAACAAATGAGCATGTAACTCAAATATAAGATACCATCCTTGAGAACTGTGACGAACTACTAACCCTCTAATTCCAATTTACTATGTTTTTTGGTAATTTTAAAAAGCATTTATGCTTTAAAAAATGATTTACTGTTTTTAATTTCTAAACTTGCCCTGTGCCAAAAATAGCCTTGTCCCAGATAAAAATTCAAGACTTCAAACAATTTAAAAATGTGTTAGAAACCTTCAAAATCTAAAACTAGCAATATCTACAGATAACATAGGTATAAATGTGCTATTATAACCATCTTTGTTTTAATATATATGTTTTTAATGAAAATGTTGGCGCTTTAAAGTTGTGTCTCAGATTTCCATCAACTCCGGCAGGAGAAGGGTTAGCCATACCCTAAGGACCCCTGTTTCACTTCCTGGTTTAAAAAAAGGCAGGAATACTGCTCAAACACTGGTAAACTAATTTTTTGACAAAGTCATCCAGTAATATTTCTATCAGATGTGTCTCAACCATAACGTGTCAACTCTATAACCCTTCTAAATCAAAGCTAAATAAGAATTATGGTTTAAAAATGTGTATTTTGATTTGCATCAGGAGAACTCTGAGACACTTTATAAAATAAAATGGCTGCTCACTATGACTGTGCTGTGAAATGAAAAAATTTTGTCAGCTCCATAAGACGTTAGATTTTCAGCCTTATGGAGTTAACGTCTATGCTGATGGAGATGACGTAACTTTGAGCTTTAATGATTGAGTAATGTGTTTAAAATAAGTACTTTTTTAATTTAATAAAAAAAAATAAAATAATGAATAAAAAATGAATTAGTGCCCCACTTAAGCAAAAAAAAACAAACTTTGACACGCCCCTGCATGTGACATCAATTGCGTCAGTTGGCTGTCAACTCTGTTAAGTCATAAAGAAGTTATAAAAAATAAAAATAAAAAGTCAAGTCCTCAACTGCAAAAAATGCATCATAATTGAAAAGTTAAAATCAAAACCTTCTCAAAACACAATTTTGTCCCAGTTCTCAAGAATAAATGTTCTATTTTTTAACATCAATGTAGGATATCAAGCTAGATATATTAGGTTTTCTAATAAAAGAGTTTGACCTCCCAATGAATATTTTCTATTTTCCATTTCAAAACCCGAGTCTCTTTGGCTTTATAGTAGAGAGAGCATAGTTCTGGTAGATTATACTGCAGAAAGAAAATAGTTCCTACATCAAACTGCTCACAACAAGGTCTGTGAATTATTTTGAGTAACCGGGTCATGATTTTTAGAAAGAGACACTGGTTTTGAAATTTTCAAATATATTTCTTTGGTGTTTTGAGCACCACAAGCTGAGTGCCATTTAGTCCAATTAGACTGGAAACTCTACAGCCAATAATTCCAAAACTGCATCTCACACTGAAAAAATCTAGATGCATAAGTAGCTCTACAGGCCAGTGGGAAAATATGTATTTTTCATTCATGGTGAACTCTCCCTTTAACGTTTTAATATATAAATTGCCATACAGAAAAGTGACCCTCAGACTAGAGGATGGTTTAAACTCTCCACCTGCTTCTTTCATTTTGAATGAATCAGGTGTCAAACCAATTATCCACGCAGCCTCTTTAATAAACTCATTAATCCTGTTCATATCACTGTTGGTAATGAAGAGGCTTCATGCAGGGTAGGCGTATGAGAAAACTACCTGGTTTATCTAGCTTTAACCCATCACCCTGTTACACTGAGGTTACCAAGAACACACCACATGATCATGTCATTTGTGATTACAGTACTTATCGCACAGCAGTGGTGGAGTACAGTTATGATTAGTACAATTACAACTACTTAAAGGAATAGTAATCAGTTATAAGATTATAAACTCCTGGCCTTTGGTACCTGCTTCCCTCTGCGATCCAAAGAGAATCAGACACAAGCAGCCAAAGAAAAGCCCACCAGATAATAGTGCAGCCTGCCGAATTCAGTCCATTTTCACAAGTGGGGTTATAGTCGCATGGTGGACATGCTAACTGGCCTTGCACATGCTCCTATCCACTTCCTTCACCCTATTCCTCACAGCGTGACCTCCCCACCTCTCTCAGGTGTCTCGATGGGGGCAAATCTCCAAGGAAAGGCAATTTAGAACAGCATTAACCGCAGCCTGGCCTCTGACCCTGCACTACAGCTTTAAGCTTCTGACAGAACAGCCATGCTAACTACTGTTGGTCAGCTGGAGTAAAGAAAAGCATGCTGAAACACCCACAAACACACATGCACACACACCACAACTGCCCTGGGGACTCCTTCACCTGCTGACCTCTTACAGAAAAGGGGATTATCACAGGCTGTGCTGTGAATGCTAGAATTCCATGTTGACCTTGCAGCAAAACTGCACTGTGCTCGAAAAACATTGAAAAAGACCAACGACTATTCTGGGGTGAAATCCAGTTAGACATTACAGGTTCAGTTTTTATTTTTATTTTTTATATGTAACATGACTGTAGGAATAATCTTCTGGATATAAGATAAGATAAAATAATCTGGTTTACAGCAGCACAAGGATAGAAATAAGTACAAATAAATAGAAAAACCCAGAAACAAATATATAAAACAGTTATTAAATATAAAAAAAATTGAAACTATATAGCAGTTTCACCTAAGTTGCAGCCAATAGCAATACACATACTTAAAGTTAGTGTTGTGTTTTGTCAAAATGAGTTTCATTGTCCAGTGTGTAAGATTTATTTGGGATTTATTGGCAGAATATGGCAAAAATGAAATGTAAAATCAATCACCTGAAAATAAGAATTGTTGTCTTTTCGTTACCTTAGAATGAGCCCTTTATGTCTGCAGAGGAAGCAGGTCCTCTGCCATATTGTGCTGCCATGTTTCTACAGTAGCCCAGAATGGACAAACCAAACACTGGCTCCAGATGTAGCCTTCACATTTTTCGTGAGTTTCATTTTCCTTTTCATTCTTTAGAAGGGGAGGGTGCAATCTGCAACCTCGCAGCTAGATGCCACTAAATCCTACACACTGGTCCTTGAAGATGTGTTTACTGAAGTCTGGCTGGTCTTTCAAAATACAACGGCTTTGAATTATAAGAGCAATTATAGTAGAACTTAGAATGTGACGTCGCATGGAAAGATAGACTTGATGGGCCTCATGCAAGAACACCTCATATGAACAGATTTGTTCTTAAGTGGTGTGTGCAGGTGATTTAGGAGAACTTCTTGTATTTTGAGTTTTCTTTCAGATACAAACACAATTTACAATGTCCAGACCTGTCGTGTCATGTGCAGGCAGTCTGCTGGTATAATGACTGTATATTTCATTAGTTTGAGGACAGTTTGAGTTGCAGTTGCATTGAGTGCATTTCAAATTATAATATAATTGTAATTTTATGCATAAAGCCAATCATCATTAATTTAATGATGTATTATTAGCTGCTGTCATGTGTATCAGCTGTATATCTACACATGCAGGTTTGAGAAGTTGCTGTCCATGGGAGCATCCTCTCCTCTGTCTCTTTCCCTTGACCCCCTCCTCCTGTTGCAGTCATCTGACGCTCCTTGCTGTGGAGAGGCATTTTTTTTTCTTTAAAGCCATTTTCATATGGAGACATTTCTTCTTTATTTCTGTGGCAGTCCACCCTCAGGTAACATGCCATTAACAGCACTCGTTTTTCCTGTTCTATGTTTTAGCGGGTCCTTTAATTCTTCTTCTGATGGTGTTCTGATGCCCTCGTACAAAAAAAGTAAGAGAAATAGGAATGCGAACATGTTCTTGCATGAGGCCCAGTCTCCCATCAGGCTTTATAATCATAACAATTTTCCAAGTCAATTGAAGTAGAAATAGGAATAAAAGACTGAATCAACCCAGTAGCTCGGGGCCATGCCAAATGCACTTTTGGTTATTTTATGGCCAGGCTCATTCGGCGCACCTGTAATGCATTGGACAGAGAGCACTATCATAGATTGTAGGTGGGCATGTTAGAGGCTGTGTCAGTCAGAGCCAGTCACACTTGTTGTTCTAGTCCCCTTTAACACACGGCTCCTCCTGACACACTGCCAGTGTGGGGATCCTGTACAGTTTTATTTCCAGAATGTGCAGAGTGGCTAAATGAATATTCAGCAGCTCCAACATGCTGCCAAATGAAGACGATGTCTGGTTTCAAAGTTGAATTTGTGTTTCTGGACATGTTGTTGTTCTGCAGTTGGAACAGATGGTCCTGAGAGAGTTTGACCCCCTGACTCAAAACCACCTACGACCACCCAGAGCCCAGTGGGGAAAGAGACTTCCTAATGTATAATGTCATACAGGATGCTCTACCCACCTACTTTTTTCTGTATTTCTGCCATTATTGCCTCTAAAAAACTGATAAAATCACATATTACTCTCTTTTCGTAACTCCAATTAAACCTTCAGTATAAATTCAGTTAAAATTCAATCTTCACATTTCTCTTTAACACTAGAAGTGCCAATATTCCATAACGACTAGAATGGCAGTCTTTGTTTTTTTGGAGATTAATTCATATAGTCTGCTAGTTTATCTTTTTAAAAATGAAATGACGCCAAAGTGTAGATGTTGTAAAATGTATAAATGTTTATCAATATGCTGCCATCACATGTAATAAACCATAATGACTGCATATATTCACAACAGTATTTTTCTGTAGGATAATAACCACCAGTGATCTGATTCAAATTTTAGATTCATCTACAATTACTCAGAGTGAGAAACAGTTAAATGTGTTTTATAAGATGTTATCTTAACATTAATAATAACAAATTTCCACCTCAAACCATCACAAAAATAAGCATAGACTGGGAAATGCTGGAAACAAGTACAAAAATAAAACCAAAAAAGCATTGCTATTTGTAATAAGTAAGGCTATTTTGTTTCAAAATCTGAGAGCTTTAACACAAAAATTCAGTGAATTATAGGAGCTGAGACAAAAAGTGTTACAACCGTCCCTGGTCTCCCCTACTTTACTTTTAATTGAGTCTAATTAATTAATTATTTTGATGTTGAGAAATTGTAAATCGAGACCACTTGTGAAGTTTTATTGACAGAGACAGTGATAGTTGCTAAGCAACTGAGATGCATCTCCAACTGTGAAAAAAGTAACAATATAACAGCAGCAATTTCTGAGTGGTTAATATGACCACCTATGGCTGAGATAAGTAAAAATGATCATATTTTCTTTGCCTTTGGTGGAATTTATATAAAAGTACAGACACTTTTAGGAAGAGTCAGGTATCAGCAGACTTGTATTTTTAATTCAATAAAGTTATTGCACATATAAATTTGAAAATGTTAAAAATGACCACCTTGGCTGTTGTAATGTTAACCATTCAAACATTTTTAACAAGGTGTTTGATTCAACATTTTTCATAAATATATATATTATAGAAAATGTTTAATTCCTATAGTCTCTTTAAGGTATAAAATTTGCTATAATGAAATATAGAAAATAGAATCCTTTCAGAATTGCCTTTCCTTCAACAACCATTAAAAACAGATTTTCTGTATTTGCGTATTGTTGTATTACATGTAGTAAACTTTCATCTTTGCATCAGTGAGCACAGCCTGACACAAACAAGTAGAAAACCTCAACCCGGAGCAAAATACCTCCCAGAGAGGATGGAGCAGAACAATAACTGTTTTTATACACAGCCTTTATGAAGCAGCAATTAGCCTGTTTCTCATGCCTCATTGACCCCACACTGAACCCACTGAGGTCTGTCTGCAGAAACCCCCATTAGTTTCCCATTAAAATGTCATTAAAGCCAAGCCACTGATCTGTCTCACCTGGGTCACTATCGCTTATCATTCGCAGTGGGAGGAATGTAGAAAGCGCTGAAATAATGTGGGATTGTTGATGTCATTATAGAGCTTTCTGTAGCGCTAGTTAACATAGGAGCAGACGTCATGAGCTGTATTTGAAGAGGACTTTACAAGATAGGAATAAAGAGTGCCGCATAGAACAACATAGGAAAGCAATTAGACAACCAAACCATCACCAGTGTTAACATGTAATATTAATAGCACCATTAATATGCGCATAATAAATTGCCAAGAGCCGTTATATTAAGAAAAAAGATAAAAGTACAGAAACCCAAGAGTCTCATCTCCTCTCTGGGTTCTTCACAATGCTGATGTCGTGAGGAATAAAATCTGATCATCTGTAGTATTCAGTCTGGACAAATGAATTTATACTGTAGCACCTCAGGGTGCAGTCTGATTTATCAGGAAATAAAAGAATGGATGTAACGTGGTTCAACACAAAAAATGCAAATAAGCAGCAAATTCTTTAAATTTGATCTGCACAGAGGAGCTAAAACAGTGTTGATACTGTCAAGTATCTTGCATGTAATTAAAGGCTTGTTGCTGGATTCTTCACTAGCTGCAGAAGCACAAATTAATAAAGCAACAGCAGTCATGCATCATCATATGGAGGCGAAGATCAACCCTTAGTGAGGAGGAATATGCTGTTTCTCTGAATAACATGCAAAAAGCTTAAGGACAGCAAAGGACCTAGAATTGAACCCTGGGGAACACCATGCACATATGGAAAATTCCACTCTGAATGCTTATCTGATTTTAGTATCTCTGGTGCTTTACATTTGGCATTTTACATTGTGATATGTCTTGAGAGCAAAGACTGTGTAGAAATCTCCAAATGCAGCTGCCATTTGGTGTGTTTATTAATTCATTTTACTCTTAATTAGCACAACGAAGACAGCAATGAATAATCACTGAACTTCTGAAGCTTACAAAGTGCTTCAGAGGCCAACATGGGAAAGTCTGACAGAGTATTAGGGGCATATTAAGGAAAATAAAAAATACAAGGGAGATTTTATATTGCATTTCTTGAATAAAGTTGAAATATTGAAAATAAAAGTCAAAACGGCATTTCAACTTTATTCTAAACATTTTGACTTTATTCGCAAAATTGAAAAAAATCTTCCACCTCTGATGATTTTTTTTCTTACGCCTGGCACCAGTACTGAAAGTCTGACTTTATTCTCAAATGCAGTATTAAAACAATCTTCCTCCGCTCATATTTTTTCTTCATGTGTGGCCCCAATTCTCTTCCGTTAGATTAAAATTAGAAATCTAAACCATCAACAGTGTTAAAATGTACTAAGAGTAACAGTATCATTAACAGGTTTGGGGAGTAACAGATTACATGTAACAGGATTACATAATCTGGATACAAAAAAGGTGACTGTACTCCACTGGGTGGAAATTTCCTCATTTTTGCCTTTAAATCAATCAATCAATAAATTCATACAAACAACAACACGACCAACAATGAACATAAAACACTTAGAGCTACAACAATGTAGCCTCTCTATTATTAATCAACTGTTAAATTAATCCTCATCTATTTGGACAACCGATTCATTGTTTTCAGTCACTTTAAAGTCAAAATTCTCTGATTTCAGCTTCTTAAATGTGAATATTTTCTGGTTTCCTTACTCCTCTCTGACAGTAAACTGAATATTATTTGAGATGTGGATAAAAGGAGACATTTGAGGACATCATCTTGAGGTTTGATCAACATTTTTCATCATTTTCTGACATTTCATGGACCAAACAACTTGGTGATCAATTGAGAAAATAATCAACCGATTAATCAATGATGAAAAGAATTGTTAGCTGCAGGCGTAAAAACACTGGCTGAACAATGTCACCATATTTTATATTGAGATAATCCAAAACTAATGGAAAGTAATCAGTCACAATACATTAATATAATAGTAACTGTATGGGAATACATTTTTAAAGTAACCCTCCCAACCCAGATCATTAACATGCATATGTTACTGTAATATCACATGATTGTTTGGGTGCCTGGCTGCAGGGATTTTATGAACTGAAGGAGAACATGTTCCTACAGTACACAGCAGCTGTAGACATCAGATACTGTAAGAATCATTCATATTAATTTACAGATAAATGCGGATTTAGTCACATTCAAAATGTCAACAGCTTGTTTTTTGGCATGAAATTATTAGACAGACTGACAGACTCTTGGGGAAAAAATGGCTGAATACAAATGTATTTAAAGTAAAGTCAAGTGTAACATATGCAAATAGTTATTTCTACTGCATTAGTTTGTTCATATAACTTTTATTATAAACAGACACTCTTCTTTTTTGCTGCTTTTCATGTGCCGGTTTCTGCAAATTTGTGCGTCTCTTGTGTGGAGGAATTCATTATAAATAATTCATGTTTTAAGCATGCATTGTTTCTGTGTTAGTAGTGCATTTAAATATAGATTACAGATGTGTTGTATCAGGCTAAGTATGTTGGCGCTCTCAGCAGCACTCTCCTCCGTCAAGAAGCAGCACGTATAGAAAGCAGTGCTTCTTTAAACACAGATCATTCCGCTGCTCATATGGGATTCTCGACGTGTTTGAACAATATCTCTCAGACAGACGTGCTGAGCTATGAGCCTGATACCAGGGTTGATAGAGTGTGACTGCTGTATGTACTGTATTTTAAGATATTGTTTGCAGTGCTAATGCTGGGAAACAGTGAAGTAAAACAGAGTGGAGTACAGAGGGTTCTCTATTTACAAGTCAAACTCTTCAAGAATGGGAATACGCTGTATTTAAAATTCATGCATCCAAATGAATTCTGGAGTGGAGTTTTTATCTCTCGTTTTTTGTCTTTGCTTTGTAACACCTGCTCCCTGATTTGGGTTAAGTTTAGTTGACTTCAAATGGAGGCCAGAGCCAGTGGGGTTAAAGGTCAATCCATCTTTACAGTGCAGCCAGATTAAGCTGCTTTTCTGTGTTGTTTTAGCCTCTGAAATGCTGAAGTCTTTGAGTTTTTTCTTTTAGCATTTTTCAGTTTAGCTCATCTATTTTACATGAACCAAAGCAAGAATAAAATGATTTCTGACATTTTAAAAATCTAAAAGTGCAAAAGAGTAAAGCAAGAGCACAGTTCGGTTTGACTCTTGAAAAATGAAATAGATCCGCTCATGTCTGATTGTGAAAATGTCACGGAGCACAGCAGCTGAATCCATCCTGGTGAGTATAATTGTTATTTAATGCAGAGTTCTTTCTGTCGTTAGCCAGCACCGGGGTTTGTTTATGCAGGAGCGCAGCATGTTAATCAGCTACGCCTTGATTATGATTGGTGGGGCTGCGGGTAATGCCGCTACAATCACCATTAGCCATTTGCTTTATTATTACCGAGAGGCTTCAAATAGCTCTACTGCAGGATGTTTTGGGAAAACATCATCAGCCCTGATGGAGGACTAGATTTACCTAGCCCCGAAGCAAAAAGCTGCGTCGACATTTACAACATTAAACCTGCAAAAACAGTCATTCTATTGACATCTTGAATATATTTTACAGTCAACACCATCTAGACTTTTATTTCCCTCTAGATTTGAATTGCAGTCCATAATGGCTGGAAGCAGAAGATATAAATTAAACAGACTCTTCCTGGAGATGTCTGCTTTGCTCATATTAATAGCGGGGAGACCTCTCTTTGCTCCAGGCAGTTATACTCTTGTCTGCTTCGCATTCATTTAAGAGCTTCTTTTCTTAGCCCACATATACTGTATGGCGCTATTGATTGGTTGAGTCAAACATATTAGCACTGATGGATTGCTGTCTTAGCGCTCCACCTGTCACTGGAAACGAGCTGGGTATGGGTTATAGAGGGAGAGAGAGAGAGAGAGAGAGAGAGAGAGAGAGGCTGCAGTATCAGCTGCCGCTGCTGGCCGGGTCACCTCTGGGTGACTCCGGTTGATCTTCACTATAAGGACGTTTGAGTTTTCGAACAATCTGGACATGAAGCACACTGGAATATCTGCATCAGGTTCACTGAATTAATGAGAAGGTTAGAAAAACAGAAAGAGTGTTGAGGTGGATGTTTTTCTCTCTCGAGGTGTTAATTCACTGTGTCCGCTTTCACAGCTCTGTGTTCTTACTGACTTCTTGTTATATTGAAATAATAATATTCAGTTTGCAATTTTTTGGATTTGAGATCTGTCTGTCTGTCTGTCTGTCTATTGATCTATCGATCTATCGATCTGGGTTCCAAAAGGGCTCTTTCTGAAGGCCTAAGGATCTACCCAGAACTACTTGCTTCTGAAGAACCCTTTTTGAGGAAATGGTTCATCTAGAGTTTTTTTTTGTAAGACTTCCATTAAGAGTAAAAGTAAAGAGGACCTCAAGGATTGTTGGAAGCATTGGCATTAAAAGATGTTTTGTTTCTGTGAGATAGTTAAAATGATGGATAACCACAATATACAATCTGTGGGATTCAATTCGATAACATTTTTTGCCTGATCCGTGTTGTACAATGCGGTTCTCGTAGAGCCCTCACAAGACATCAAAAGACAAGTGACATACAGTTTTCGTTTTGGCTCAATAACACATCAGCATAAAAACTGTTCTAGGTGGAACCAGTACACCACAGAAGTGTTCTCTGTAGAACTCCTCATAAAGGGCTCTGGGTGCAACCTTTCTCATATGGTTCTGGGTATAATCCCTGAGGCTTGGTTGTAGGTAGAAGCCTCTGAAAGGGTACCAAGTGAAACTTGTATAAAAGATTCTACCAAGAACCAAAACGTGCTTTATGGGGACAAGCCAAAGAAACCTATTTTGTTCTAGTTAGCGGTTTTAATAGTGATGGTGAAAACCTTGTTTTTGCCAAATATCAGCTTTAAATGACAAGTGGTTATTGGCAGGACCCCCCGGATGTGTTCTATATGAAATCTATCTAGACGATGCATTATGCACGAAACTACTAAGAGGAAAGGAAAAGTTCAGAATAAGATTTCGTCTTTTGACTGGACTGTGTCTCCTAGACATAAACGAGCTCAATTTAAGACCATTATAAGACTTCGACCATTTTTTCAGACTTCTTAAATTCGGCTCCTGAGAAATGGCCTTTGTCTCATCTCAGTCTGAGAATAATTTGAGCCCAATTGAAGATCTTAAAATGTTCTCTTTTTTTTGTCCCACTACACTGACCTTACATTTTTCTTAAATAATCAACTCTTGAGATAACAGTGAGATCTAAAAGAAAACTTGCTTGTCTTAAATGAGATCTTAAATTTGTCTCAGTGGTCAAATTAAAGTCTTTGTTAAAGAGAAACCTCTGAGTCACCTCTGATCTCCTGCTTTTCTTTTGTTTTGCTCCTTTTTTCTCCTGAGGCAGGGTTTGGAAGAAACAGATAAGACTTCAGTGAGCTCAAAATAAGTCACATTTATTTTTCATAAGACAAAGACAAGACGATTGTAAGAACATTTTCCTCCGGTTATGCACATGCCATTTCTCACATGCAAACTGACATTCATAAGAACATAATATGTGGTGAGTGTTCATACCTCACACATACTTCAGACCAGATTGTTTTTTCAAGAGTGATCTGAAGGTGAAATGATGAAGTGGGGATCAAAATTAATCTAATTTTATCAATTTTTGATGAAGATCAGAGGCATCATTTCACTACTCTGTGTTTGTGTTGTTTTCATCTGATCCTTCATTGTATGAGGAAAAGTCTGCTCTGATATCAGTGCTGCAAACTAAATCATTGATTAGCATTCTGGATTTGGGTGATGATTGAGATATCACTGCGGATGATGGTTACATGTGATGAATTAATAATAAGCACGCAGTGTCTTGTTTCTGGCAGAAACTAGAGCAGTGATTCCAAACAGTGTGTCATGAGGGAAGTCCAGGTCTGCTGTGGGATTTTGTGACAAACATACAGTATTATTGCACATACATCTATACACAAAAGTTAGGAATTCATTTTTCATTCAGCAGTACCTTGTATGAACTAATGGACCCTTCGCTAAGCACCATCCTCCTTAGTTACTGTTGCGCCGCCTTTCAAGCTTTCCATTCTCGCACTGCGTTTATGCAGATTATGGAGATTATGGCAGATTTAACATCGAAACTGTGAGTAATTGCTAAAACACGTTGATTCCTTGGAGAAGCAAATAAAAGCAGCCTCTCATTTCTAGCTGATGACTGGATTTTGTCAGCTAAAGTGATGACTCTCGCTGGCAGATTTCATGAGTGTAGCTGGCTAATGTAAGCTAATGCTAACTGCTTGAGAAGATCCGTCTCCAGCTGATGTTTTAATGTTTTAATCTGACACATTTCAAAACAAGAACCCTGTGAAAGTGCGTATGTACAGCTGTGTACATGATATAACATTTACGCTAAGGCTAGCTTACATCTCAGCAAACATTGGTTGGATGGTGAAGTACAGCAGGTATATCTACATGATAGATGACAGAGATACACTCATTAATGTTGGAAAAAGAAGGCAGGGACTCGATTAGTGCAGTGGACCTTGAGACGGGTCACCCAGCCAGACCAGTTGGACCATGATCATGGAAGATAGCCGGGATAATGCTAAGCTAACCCGGCTTAGACCTGAGACATCGAGCCAGATTGAGATGCATCATCGTCGACCCACTTTGATTCTGCATCGGCCCACATCCTCCTCCTCAAACCCCCACAGAACAGATGCAGATGCAGTGGTGTCTATCAAGTTTATCTAGAGGTAAAGTTACTACAGCTAGTAAGCTAGTGTTTGTTAGCCAGACATGCTAATGTGCATAGCTTATGTTAGAGCAGATGAATACAGAGTTTAAACCATTCCTTACATATGAGCTCTTGTGTTTCACATTTTTGAGAGACTACAAAAAAGACAACTTCAAGCCCCATGCACACTACTTCAACATGTAGAGAAATGAAAGCTTGACAAGCTTGTGGTGTTTTAGTTATGCTTACTAAGCTATGATTGGACAGTTACTGTTTTGAGGCAGGGCTTTGTGAGGGGTCATTTTTCCAATACAGAGGCAAATTCCATGTCATTCCTTTAAAAACCTTCCATCATAGTGAACAGCAACTACAAAAGAAGGATCACTAATGAATATTCTACACTCCAGACTTTGGAGCCAGCTCTGCTGAAGCTTATGGGAGATGCCCTGTCAATCATGCTATTTGGATACCAACAGCAAATAAACAAATGCACACATTTGAAAAAAAAAGTGTTATTCTCTGAAGTGTGTTTACATTTTTTTCCCCATTTTTTTTAGAGGCATTTCTTTATCAAAGGTCATACAATGTATGTTGAGTCTTAGTGTGCTCCGTCATGCATCTCCCATAGACTTCAATAGAACTGGTACCAAAGTCTGCAAAATAGATAAATAGTGAATAAATAAGCAAATAACTGGTTGGGAGCTGTTATGTTTGCTCGTGTAATTTCTCACACCGTGCCCTATGGGTTTTGCCAAAGGCATGACTGTCAGATATAAATTAGTCTTGCATAGCCAGACGTCTCTCCACAGCGCTCAGTGCTGGAGAAGGGTCTGGCTCCACACATGCACATTCTGCTGTAGGGGAAAAAATGCCCTGCCATGTTTGCATTTCTTTAAACCAATCACAGATGTCTTTGGGCGGAGCTAAGCCCAGGATGCAGCAACGGTGCTGCTGCAAAATAGTGTCGAGGGGGGACCTTTTGTGGTGGAACATTTGCACATCGGGAGGCGAGCTCTGGCATTAAAATGACTACATCACTAGTAACAGCTGCTAGCTTGTTTACATTCATACCTTTAGCCAGGCACTAATTTGTCATTTTCACTGTGTAGGTTGCAGCTTGGAGGACTTTTGTTGTTTCCCAGGGACTTCGAAAATGTAGACACAGACGCTGTGATGCCGCTGGCGGCAAGCGACCAATTGCAGAACTTAGTTTAGCAGCAGTGTGCATCCGGTGAGTCAGACTAGATATAAATGGAAACCCTTCAGAACAACTCTGCTTAATTGTATGTAGTGTATGGATTGTGTGTGTAGATAATGTTTCATAGACAATCTGGCAACTTTGTTGACGTCAGACAAATAAAACGTATGGATCCATGTATGATGATTATTCATAATGAAGTTCGAGGGCCATGCAGATTGACAGACTTTCCAGGGAGAAACAACAAAATGGAACAGTGCTGGGAAATGGCCTTAAAGTACAAGAGAAAAACGGGAGTGTTGGCAGGTCTGAAGAGGGCGATTTTGACATTACACTAATACTTTTGACAGATGCTTTTATCCAAAGTGATGCACACATTTTTTGGGCTAGATTTAGTCCTAAAATTTGCAAAAGGTGTTGCAGTTGGTGTGAGTTTTATCTTGTGAGCTATCCACCAATGTTATTGTATCAGTAGTAGTATTGAAGTTTGTGGAACAACTGAATTAGGGAGGTGTAGTTGTACATCACTGAAACACTGCTCATTTTCTTTCTGAGGGGGATGTTGCCTTTTCAACAGTAGAAGTGTAAATGAATACACTGACATATGCATAGGCGGTAGAATATAATACAAAAAATTAAGCAGACTAGACAGCTTCTAAACAACTAACAGTAAAAGCCACTTCCCACTTCTGGTCAAGTGTGCAGATCTCATTACAACTTGGGGGGTAAAGAAATTCAGCCCTGGATGACAGCTGTTTGTGTTTATTACTCGACCTCTGAGTACGAGCTGAGAGAAGTGGGGGAAAAAAAGTCAGTTTTAGCTCCACTTCCTACATTATTTTATGCTGTTCAGGTTCTGTTCAGGTTCATTATTAGAGGATAGGTCAGCTTAATTTATGTGAATTATTCACAATAAAATAGCCTCTGCTCCCGGCGGTCTTTTGAGTGGACAGACTGTTAAACCAAACTCCATTCTAAAAGCAGGTGTTTTATGGTGGGAACAGATTTTTTTTTTTCACTCTAAAAACTTTAGTTACACCATGACTGAGACTCTTCTCTGATTCACTTTGATTAACAGGCACAACCAGCACATGTCATTTACTGAGTAACATCATTGATTAACCTGTGATTAAGTGTTTGACACAGATGTACACGTGTTGACTGGCTGCTCCTGTGTCAGGGGGAGGGAAGTAAAGAGAAATAAAGAAAATCATAAGCTTTTCTTTTCTCTTTTTTTTTTTATTGTTTGAAGTGGAAAATGTGACGCAGCAGGTTTTAGGCATGGTGCCACTGTTTTTTCAAATTGGTGCCAGCATTTTTAAAGCGCTTGTTTCCCACCCAAAAGGTATAATGAATGGTTGAAACCACTGAGCAGGATATGTAGGGGAGACATAAAAAAACTTTAGAAGGTGTTTAGGCATATTTGCAATGGCATCATTTATTTAGAAATAATTTACTGGGGGGGACAACTTCATGTTTTCAGATCTGTGCCCATGCTTATGGTATGATCCAAATGCAGATATTTTTGTTTGTTTTATCAGAAACAGATTGACTTGATTGACTTAATTTATATTAAGTCATGTATCATGCACAAACAATGTGCCCAGCCTGAACAGGCTTATAAGACACCATTATTTAGAGAAACAGACCAGAAACCAGAGTAGCAACATAAATTACAAGTAATATTAAACAAATAAACCATCCTGATGTTTTTTTTTCCAAGCTTTAGAAACAAAGTTAGCTGACTTATTAAAAATTAAACAACCATTCTTTTCTGTCATCATCAGCCAACCAGAGCATTTCTGGATTTTTGAACATTTCATTAAATATCAGTATTCTCAAATCATCATAATAAGGAGAATACAGAAGGGAAATTAGATTAATTCTCAGCTTCTCTGATGAAGGATTCCTGATCTCAGCTGTACAACTGAACGCCTCTGACTCCTTGATAATTTTGCTCTAACATCAGATTCAGGAGCATAATTGTGCTTGACTTGAATATATGTTTGTAATTTTGGTTTTAACAAAATATAATTTCCCCATTTTGCCTCAAATGTGTAGTAACTCAGCTTACTCAAAATGAATCTCTGTTTTTCTCTCTATCTTTTGTGTAGTTTACTCTAAAGAAAAGCCTCCTCATTGACCCTGTTTCAAAACATATTACAGTTTTGCACAATTGCTATGGCACATTTCTTGAAACCTTCCACGGTTTTCTCTAAACACTCTAAACACAAAAACAAATATTCAAACTACATTCACAAAACCTGTGACTCTTCTGGAAGAATCACACAGTGCTTCCAGATCATAGACACAGCCAGTCTGAGCAGTCATTACACACCACATTAAAACATGGAAAATGATGTTCAGATCACGTAGCTACAAGAAATCATTTTTACAGTATGTGTTTTAAATGCATTTTGAATTTTCATATATTTTCATAATATATGTAAAAATGCATATTTACAGCTTAGCTCAGGACATGTTGTATACTGTGAGTAGTTCAAGTAATACAGTAATGCAGATGATTCATTCTGCCTCAGTATCCCGTCTTTGTACAGAGTCAGGTCAGAGGATTTCATCTACATCACAAGCAACATTCTCCCTTGTAAGACAACAAGGTGAAAACTCTCTGTGCCAGATGAAGACTTGACAAAACTCTGAGCCAATCACTGCAGGCCAAGTCACCTGTAGAAATGTTCCCTGGTATATGGGTTTAATCCACAGACCATGCAGAGATTTACTGTATGAAAAGGTGGTTATTGGTGGTAAATAAGTGAATAAAACTTGGTGTAGTGATTAGAGCTGCTTTCTGAAGGAACACGAGATTTCAGTATAATTCTGATTGTTGAGCCACTATAGAAAACTGTGTGCAGTGTTTGACACATTTAACACATGAGTTTCAGATTTCAGTGACTGCGTTTAAAGTTCTAATTTTAGTGTGTGAACGGTTGTGGGAAACTGTAATTCACATCATTAGAAACATGTGAGGAATTTTGAGTCATTGTGTGTAAATGATGACAGTTGTGTTGTGGTTGTGTTCAGCTTTTGCTGCCGATGTTCAACATTTTGCAGCAGAAGTGTATCACAGTGCAAAATGTGTCTTAGCAAGTAAAACTGTGTTTCAAGTTTTGCCAGAGGAGTGAATGATTTGATGAATGGGTTTTGGGGATGTGAGCGTTTATTTCAGAGAATGGAGTTTAGTGTTTTAGCAATTGTGAAAAACTTTAAGCAGATGATTCCACCGTCTGATTATGTCATGTTTTTGCCTTATTGAACCGGGAATCCAACCCAGATCACCCTGAACAGCCCCAGGAGCAAACTTATGAACATCCTAAAAAAACAGCAGCTCTGTTCTCTATGGAGTCTGCAGTTTTATATAGCAGATAGCAGCTTTGCACTACATCTCAAGTGAACAGACAGTTGTTTGGACTGCAGGCTGTCACTTGATCATAAGCTGTAATCTATACTAAGTATTTGTTTAATGTAGTCGTAAATGACCTTGAAGCCACATGCAAGAGACAGATAGCCAATAAGATCGCTGTGTTTGAGGGTTGAATTCTCTTGATCGTGTGTTTAATCTGTCATTGTGTGATGTTGTTTTTGGCAGCATTTCTAGTGAGCGTGCTCTGATCACTTAAGAACAAACCGTGTGTGAATTGTGTTGGGTTGTAAGATTTAAAAACCGCTGCGGTGTGTGTGTGTGTGTGTGTTCATGTCTGTGTGTGCCTGCGCACGTTTTATCTGCTCACGGCTGTACACAGGAGGAGAGGCTATCAGCCTCATTCCTAATGTCTCAGTGTTTTATTAATCCAAATAGGTGGCACCTTACGCTGAGCCATCACTCAGCCGCCGTCTCTCGGGAAGCTTTCCATTAGGAAGGTGAAATCCCCTCTCGGCCCTCGGCTGACACATTAGTTCAATCTACTCTCTCAAGGTCACACCATTTCAATTGGCCTCCAGAGAGAGACTGTGTGACAGCTGCAGTCTCTCTGGAGGCCACACACACTGACAGAGCGACGCTCGGGCTGGGGTGAAGGAGATGGCAAAATCTGGTGTTTATCCATCACTGCGGGCTCGACGAGTCGTATGCTGACTAAAGCTGCCATTTTCGCCCATGTATCTGCCCGCGTAGCCTCCTGCTCCAGCTCCGACTCAACAAGTGGTGACAGCGCCACAGCAGAGAACTATTAAGATGTCTCAGGCTGGACTGCAGTCACGTGTTGACCTTTCCACTTGTCTAAACAGATGTTTTTGGAGATAGATTCTCCACATTAGTGCCAAGGGAGGGGACTCCTCATACTCATGAGATAAACTACACGCTTTGACTTTATGCAAAAATGAAAATGTATTGCATCGGATTTGATTTGGTTTAGGTACTTTGATGTCTTCAAACAACACCATCCACTAATTTGCAATGGAATATGGATGAATATGTTATGTAAGAATGGGAGTGCTTGGAATATGTTCTTTATTGATTTGATGAATGTGCTCAGCCCTGCATGACTACAGCCCCCGAATGGAGAAAACTCTATTGTGAAGTTTGCAGATGATGCCACCATCATCGACTGGATTTCAAACAAACGATTAGACTTCATATCGGGAGGAAATCTTGCAGAGTGATGCACAGAAAACACACACCCCTGTCTACATCAGTGGAGCTGAGGTGGAGCTGGTGAACGGTTGTAGGTTGTTGGGAATCATGAACATCAAACATCTCCGTTCTGGTAAAGAAGGCTCAGACATGGCTGTATTTCTTAAGGAAACTTAAGAAGGCAAAATCTTGCGCAATTGAAAGCATTCTGACTGGAAACATCACAAAGTGGCATGAGATGTGCATGGCCTGGGACAGAAAAACTCTACAGCCGGTCAGTAAAACTGCCCAGAACGTCATTGGTAGCCATCTACTGTGTATCAGTGATATCGGGGAGGTGAGGTGCCTGCAGAGCTCAGAGGACACTAAAAGACAAAATCCACCAACCACAGCCTGTTCACCCTGCTGCCATCTGGCAAGAGATACAGAAGTATCTGCTGCCGCACCACCAAAGAGCAGCTTCTTTCCTCAGGCTGTCAGACTGCTCAATTCATCCTCAGCACTCCTTATTAATTAGTTTGTTCTATAATTTTATTCATTTCTTCAGCCAATAACAATCAATCAATAAAGAGGGAACTACATCAAAATCTCATTATGCAACCTTGTTGTAAATGATGAATAAATTACCTTGTATCCCTGAATCTTTAATATTCATAATCTGACAAGTCGCAAAATGTTGATTTTGAACATGTCAGTAAACTGCTCACCGACGACATGTTTTATCTGTTTTCTCATGATATATTCTCTTCAATTATTTGCTTGTGGCAACAAAAGCAAAAGCATAACTCACAACACTTGACTAAAAGAGGGAAAGATGAGGATTTTGGATAAATATATAATTATAAGTGACTTGAAACATGGGTGTTAAGTTTATTATCATTTAACCAAAGCAGGAATCTGTCCCTAACTAACAAGCTTTGGTTGCCTTGTCATAACTACACGCTACTATTGAACATAATCCTGGGAGCAATTACATTTATGTTAAATGACATCTATTTTCATAAGCATTTGTCATGTAATCTCATTCCAGATTTGCCCATGTGGGTGTTTCCATTCTTCACCAGTATTGTAGCAGTTAAGCATGTTCTTGCTGTATACGGTACAAAAATGAGCAGTTTTTTGTTGAATATATTTTAGTACCTAGAGTTTATGAGAACAAAAACAGTAATTTGGTAGGTTAATTAGCCTCATTAGTCTCATATTAAGTAGAGGATATGATGATTTTCTATGTTTTCTTCTGCATGCATTGTGGTTTTATTTTGACCAATTAAAAGTTTAGAAATGCTTTGCATAATTAGGGCCTGAGCACCAACCTCAGTGCGAGGACGCTATTGAAAAAGTGTCTTAAACTTAAAGTTATTATTATTATTATGACGAAAGTAAATCACCTTTTTGGGGGTTTGAACACAAGCGTCAGTCGTGGTGAAAATCTAAGTGTGATATGGTTTTTGGTGATGGGCGTGGCCAAACCATTTGGCCCCCACATCGCGTTTCACTGATTTGCAAAAAATCATGATGCACAAAAAAGTCTCTTGGACCAATCACGTAAACCCAATAGGAAGTCAGCCATTTTAAATTTCATTGTCATTTTTGGCGTTTTACACTCGTTGCATTTTAATGAACTCCTCCTACAGGATTCATCATTACGACTTCAAAATTGGTACATTTCCATCTAGATGACTTTGTGATCAAAAGTTATTAAAAGATTTCACTGTCATTGAAGTGCGCGGCTGTAGCGTGGCATCAAATTTTGATGTCTCGCCATGAAACACGAAATTGCTTTGGTGTAAATCGTCTGAACTGCACCAAAATTCATATGTTTGATAACATAACATCTACATGAGAATATTCAGCAGTCATACCGCCACCTAGTGAAACAGGAAGTGTCATCAAATTCCTTCCTGCGGTATCTGAAGCGCATGAAAATTCAGCACCTCGTCAACCATTCAGCGTCTGGCGACACGGTCGAGGTACCAGCACACCCCGGCGTGCACGGGGGTACGAGGGCCCGTACAATGCTGCTTGCAGCTTTAATTTTTCATAGTTTTTTCTTCCCAGTTTTCTAGTTTAAAAATTAAACACTCATTAATGCTCACATTTATGACTGTTTAATTTTTAAAAATGTTCTTTAAGCTCAAATTCTGATATTCATTTCAGTAGCAGAATTTCAAGTCAGTGATTTGTTTATTATTGGGGGGGATGCAGGAGTGTAGTAAACCCACCTTGTTTCCCCTCATTGATGAATACAGATGATCTGAAAATAGATGAGTAAACTCGCATTTCAAAGAGGTGGATAAACTGAGTGTCCTTGGTTTTATGCTCTACTATAACCCTTCTGTGGATGGTATTAACCCTAAACCTACACATTACTCCTTCCCCTAAACCTTGTCTTATAGTAAAAAACTATATCTGTAGTCATGACTACCTTTAAATGTTTGTTACATAGGTGGTTAGTCTGGTGGTTTTATTTTCAGCAGCACAAATACTACAGAGCAATCATTCTACAGGCAGCAGTGTGTCTCTATGATCCTCTCACTCCTCCAAGACTACATGTTGCTACTAGATGATCATGGCACTGATATATAGAATATATAGGCTGCATTATAGTCCAGAATTGCATAGTCAGAGTATATAGTTAGATCCAAGGCGAAACTGACAGAAGGGCGGAAGTGAGAGAAACAAGGTGCAATTAAGGATCTGTCTGCTGCTTCAGCACCACGGACAGCACCCTGTATTCTTCAGTACACAGCAGTGTTTGGCCCTGTCCACGCCTACACAGGTACTTTTAAAAATGTGGATTTTTTTGTGGGTCTTGGCCTTTCGTCCACACGCAAGCAGCATTTTAGGTCACTGAAAACAGCTTTGTGAAAATGGCTGCCAGGGTGAAGATATTTAAAAACTTAGTTTTCAGTGTTGTCGTATAGACAGGGAAACCAGTGTTTTGGGCTTGTAACATCATAGCGTGTGTGCTGTTGTCTCTTGTGTTTGACGTCAGTGTATGCTGTCATCTCCATGGTTACCTTGTTGTCTACATGAGGGGTTATTTCCTGCAGTGGGGAATAGCAAGAAAACTTTGCAGTAGCAACAACATACATAAAGGAGCCTGTGGGTGTATGTTGTATTACCTCAGTGACTCTGGAAAACTGCAAATGCATTTGGACTGTCGTCATCAAAACACCAAATACAAAACCTGAACTGAAGGATGTTGTCATCAGCTTCCACCAGGCACACGGTTTTGACTGCACATCGAACTAAAATAACCTTGAGCTAAATCCACATTGACATAGAAGAGAAACTTTCTTTGAATGGACAAGTGTTGTGTGACTACAAGCACAGTTTCATGGACAATTTTGTCAATAATGGTTTTATTTGATGCATTAAAGTTTGCTGGTAGGTGATAGCTTTGGTCAGTGTGCTGTTAGTGTGTTCATTTTGCTCAGTATGTGCCATGATACTGAGTATTTGAGTGTGTGCATTGACTAAATGGATAATATACCATGGTCTGAGTGAATACTCTTTTCTGATTGGCCAGCAGGAGTGTGTTGAAACCGTTTAACGCACACGTGGTTTAGCCCAAGCTACCCAACTTGTAACCATAGCAACATTAAAGAGCACGGCTGTTAGAGCTCACACTACTTCCTAACTGGAGGAGATGTGAACGAGCGTGCGCGCATGAACAGCTGATTGCTTCAGTTTCGTAGAGGACGTCCTAACCTGCTCTGTGCGTCAGCCAACAGGCTGAAAAATCTCTGGCCCTGGCTCTGTTTCAGCAAAGTTTCAAGCACCTCCAACCTGTTTTATCTGGTTGAAATAGATGTGACGTCCTTGACGTTTCTGTTTTCCCTCTTCAATCAGTCAAAGCGAGGACGAGAGACTAATTAATGTGGTTGAGAAGAGGCGGAATCTTTTATATAATCCACAGCAGCCTTTTTTTTAGGAATATCCTCAAAAATGACAGGATTTGAAAGGAGAAACAGAACCTTTGGGAGTAAGATACTTAGTTAAACTGTCCTCCAATTATATAGAAATAAAGCTGATTAAGGAACATTATCTTAGTTATGAATAAATAACTCTTAATAACTTAATTTACTCGTCTACAGAGGGAGGAGTATGTGGTCAGTTGTTCGCTGGCATCGCTTCTAGTTATGAAGCAGTGCTACTCATTATCAACTGCAGCGATCAGCTGACTTTGGTTGTAAAGGGGACAAGAACTATTCGTTGTCATGACAACAGTAAGTGCTTGCTTCCTAACTTTCTGATTTTGAGGGCAAAACTTTCACCGAAATATTCTGTGAACGTTTTTATTTCATATTGTTGGCAAATGACCATGTTATAAGCAGGATAATCAACTTGTACATGTGTCTTAAATGGTTTGAAGTCACTTCGCAGGGGCAACCGGGTTCTTCACCTTTTACGTCGTGCCTTCAAATCATTTAACGCACACCTACTTGTCAGTTATCCCTGACTTATGTTATCTGTATGTAGAAAGATGCAAACAGGGGGTGCCCCCTGAAGCTCAGTTGGTAGAGCGTGCACCCCATGTACTGAGACTGTCAGTCCTCTGCAGCGGTAGGTGGTTCAACTCCCGCCTGCGGCCCCTTGCTGCATGTCATCCCCACTCTCCACCCCCCTTTCCTTTCATATCTAAAATAGATTTTTTCTGAAACAATGCCAGACAGAGATTGTTTTGGTTTTAAAATGTTGCTTTTAAAACTACCCATGTAGGTGTGGACTAGGATGCATTTAGGTCATTTTGCTAACAAGAGGGATGGCATCCTGCCTCATGCCCCCTCAACTACTGAGTATTTCTATGTGACATAGAAGCAATAGCTTACTGAGAAGAGATTTCTGGAGAGACAGTGGACATACACATCTGTAAAAGCAACACATCTTTCCAGACACACACACTTAAAGTTTAACACAGCATTAGTGAGAATGGCAGCAGTGCTCTGTGTGTTACTTTGAAGGACTTCAGAGTGTAAATGTTGCAGCTCCGGGGTGTCAGACATGTTTTATACCAGGTCAGATTTTGCTTGACACTTGAAACAAAGCCTCCAGATCAGGGCTGGTATAATCTTACCTCCTGGTATGACATAAAAGAAGCTAATTTAACCTGTGACCTCAGATGCAGGCAGCTTGTATCAGCGCTGACAGCAGAGCAGATACAGCAGATATATAGCTCAGATAGTAAATATAACAAGACATCCAGCTACGTATCTGAGTTTCATTTACTGCCTTGTTGCCTTAGTGGTCTTCCAGTGAAGGTGCAGAGAAACTCAAGTACACTTCTGCTGTTTTATCCTATTAAAACAACAGTGCATTGAAAAATACAAATTTTATTTGTTGTGTTGTTTAACTCCTGTCTGTTTCATGCTGCTGCCAGGGTAACAGAAAACCCTCCTGACCCTCTAACACATACCATAAATTATTTTTCTGTCATCTCATACATCATTTATTTGAAGTATGTGAAGGAGAGCAATTTTGAGAAAAAAATATTACACAATTTCTATTTTTGAAGAAAAAGTTGTAATAGGAAGAGTTAGAACTAAGTTGTTTAACGAGAAAAAGGTCATAAGTGTTTGAGAATGAACTCGTAATAACACAAGATGAGCAGATCCAGTCACTTTTAATTTGAACAAAACTGTGAGAAATATAACACAAAACTATCACAGAGACACAAAATGACTACAGAGACACAAAAGCAGCACAAAGACACAAATAATTACAAAGGGGCCCTTAGCTAACAAAAACAGACACCAAAGAACTACAAAGGGACATACAGCTATTGCAAAGAGACACAACCCACTACAATTGGACACACAACTAACACATAGAGATGCAAAACAACTACAAAGGGACACACAGCTACTGCAAAAAGACACAAAACAACTACAAAGGGACACTCAGCTGCCCAAAAGAGACACAAACAACTACAAAGGGACACACAACTACTACAAAGAGACACATACAACCAAAAAGGGACACACAGCTACCAAAAAGAGACACAACTACACACAGATGCACGCTGCTGCAAAGAGATACAAAACAACTACAAAGGGGCACTTAGCTACCAAAAAAGACACAAATACTCACAAAGGGACACACAGTTACTGCAAAGAGACACAAACAACTCTAAAGGGACACATGGCTGTCACAAAGCAGCACAAAACAACTACAAAGGGACGCAGAGTTCTCACAAAGAGGGACAAAACAACTGCAAAGACAAATCTGGGTGTTCTCCTATACATTTACAACCACAATTACAAAAAGTTGGGATGTTGTGTAAGGTGTAAATAAAAACAGAATGCAACGATTTGCAAAAACTTTTCAACCTACAGCACCAGTCAAAAGTTTGGACACATCTTCTTTTCAATGATTTTTTCTTTATTTTTTTATAAGAAATGGTTCAGATCATAGCAACAGTGTGTGAAACTGCCATCAGAGATCAAAACACGGCTACTTTGAAGAATCAAAAATATCAAAGAGCAAAAAACTTTTGCACTCTTGTACATCGACGGGTGCTCAGGAGAATATGATATAAAGCAAAGAGACTCACACACTCTTCTGCACTTGCAAAACAATGTTATTAAATATTTGTTTTTTACTTTATTTTTATTATTGTTCTACATTGTAGATTAATACTGGAGACACCAAAACTATAAAGTATTGATTTATATGAAATTATGTAGGAAGCAAGTAATGTGACAGAAAAGCAAAATATGTTTTGTATTTTATATTCTTAAAAAGCAAAACGACTCTTTCAGATTCTCTTCTGCACTTGCAATCAAAGATTTAATAACAACAAAGTTATTAAATCTTTGTTTTTTTATTTATTTTTATTATTTTTCTGCATTCTAGCCTAATACTGGAGACATCAAAACAATGAAATATGGAATTATATGGAGTTATGTAGGAAGCAAAAAACGTGATAATCCAAAATATGTTTTATATTTTATTTTATTTAAAAGCAAAAAGACTCTCTCACACAGTCGTCTGCACTTGCAATCAGAGATTTATTATTATTATCATTATTATTATTTTACTACAGTGAAGATTAATACTGGAGACATTAAAACAATGAAATATGGAATTATGTAGTGAGCAAAAAATGTGAAACCAAGGCAACATGTTTGATATTTTAGATTCTTAAAAAACAAAGACTCATGCACTGTCTCCTGCACTTGCATCTGAATTTAAGTCTATAAGTATTTGGAAATAATTGCATTCTGTTTTTATTTACATATTACCACAATGTCCCAACTTTTTTTGAAGTGTGGCTGTGCACAGGGGCCTGTTGTCTCATAATCCATTCATGGTGTTGATCCCTCAGAATCAAATGCTACTGATGAAGAAAAACATCTTCTGGTCTGTCTTCACTCTGATAAAAAGATAAAGTCAAGGAGCCTCAGCATTTAATACGACACTCCAGATGGAAGTTAGTGTCTCGCTAAATCTGGTGCAACCATGTTTTCATTTCTTGTAAATGATCAATGTCATTGCACACTGTCCTTTTATAAATCAAATAAACTAAACTAAATGTATCTGTGCACTGAGAAAATCTAAGTACAGTGTGCACACATGGATACAGTTCACACTAAAAGCTTAAAGTAACATCACATTCACTCAGTTTTATACAGTTTGTCTCACATCATACAGGATCATGTATCATCATGACACCTAATGGAAGGACACCAGACAACATGAGCAACTTTCAGTCAGTGTCATTTCTTTTGAAATATCACCAAAGCTGTGAAGACAAGGCCTAAGATATCTGTGTCTCTAGACACACAGAGCAGTGTGCAGGGTTGGGAGGGTTACTGCAATCCAATACAGTTACTAATTACCTATTAAGAAATGTAGTTAGTAATGTTATCCAAGGATCACATTATTAAAGTAATGTAACTTGTTACTTTCCATTACTTTTGGATTACCTCAATATAAAATATGGTGAAATTGTTTAGCCTAATAAAGTGTTTTTAGGGCTGCAACTAATGATTATTTTCATCATTGATCTATCAGTTGATTATTTTCTCAATTAACTGATGAGTTGTTTGGTCCATGAAATGTCAGAAAATAGTGAAAAATCATGATCAAAGCCAAAGATGACGTCCCCAAATGTCTTGTTTTGTCCATAACTCAAAGATATTCAGTCTACTGTCAGAGAGGAGTAAAGAACCCAGAAAATATTCACATTTAAGAAGCTGAAATCTGACTTTTTTTAAATTAAAAAATTACTCAAAATGATTAATTGATGATCAAAATAGATGCAGATTAACTTTTATTGCTGATTAATAATAGATTAATCATTACAGCTCCAAGTGGTTTATGTTGGTTGTTAGGTTTATTAGTTTTTTCAGCTGTTCCTTCCTTTGTTGTGCTCAATTTATTGATTGATTGATTGATTGATTGATTGATTGATTGAGTTAAAGACAAAAAAAAGGCAAAATTTCCGCCCAGCGAAGAGGTCATGATAATGAATTGTCAGCTGTAATGGAATACAGTTACCTTGTTTTTGTACCCAGATTAAGTAATCCCGTTACATGTAATCTGTTACTCCCTAAGCCTGGTAGTGTGTATAATAAATGTGCCACAAGTGAAGGATAAATAAATTCTTCAACAGTTCTGTATGTTTTAGAAAGATACAGGGACTGTACATCATCATTCAGTGAAGCCAGTGTTAGACTTAAACTGGATTCAATAAGGTGGTCCTGCTTTGTAGATTTATCTCTTGCAGTGGAAGCTTCATTGTCTTCCTCCCCATGCAGAAAAAAAAAGCAAGGATCAGTATTAGTTATGCTTAGTATAATCTCGTCATTCCTCAAACTGCTTAGCGTTCACTATTAATCTTCATCACTCTAGTGTACCCTGAAAGGCTCGATGCAAGGAGCACCTTGTGATTTAATGGAGCAAAAATTGGAGTTAAGAGGGGCTCTACCTCTCCCTGAAGATTTCAGGTTCAATATTGCTTTAGGGAATACTGGCCAGCTCAAATCCCTGCAGGTCCCTCGGGGCGCTCCCAGCGAAAGGTTGGGCTAGATTAATGAGCTTTAAAGCAGATCTTCGACTTGTGGCAGTGTTTGACTTTTTGAGCAGAGTGTGACCAGCGGACTCTCCCCTGAGACCTCCAGTCGGCTCAGTGCACTCTTTAATTAAAGGGAATCATTGCACAGTGGATGGATCCAGAGGGCTTTACTTAATACCTTAAACACAGCTCAATAATACCGGCTGGATTTCAAACAGAGCTCCTGATATGGCTCCATGGAAAGACTCCAGGTGAGACAAACATGGATGGGAGGGAGTCTTGTTGCTAATAGTGCTGTGTCACACAATTCCCTCCTCAGATTTAAACACATCAGAATTAGAGTTTTAGTTGTGAGAAGTGAAATCATGGTGCTTCACAGCATTGGCTTGTTTTTATACAAGACATTCTGGACTGACAATCGACTGTGTTGATTCTTTGTTCAAGTAACTTACATTTTTCTGACAAGCAATCTCTCGTTGTCATGCAAATAACAATTGACCTCTCTGAAGAAGGGGGGCCTCTGTAATGTAGGAATAATTAATTTTTTTCTGAAAATTAGACATTTTCTATCCTGGGAGGAGAAGCTCACTATCCTGTTTTGGCTATTCCATCAAAACACTTTGGTCATAGTCTAGTTCAGGCAAATATTTAACACTTGTGGGTTCAAAACCTGACCACTTCAGTGTATTATCTGTGGTATTAATAATTATTGAGAGAGAAGGATGACATTTCAACATTATAATGAAGATAATATAATCTGTGCAGCAGCTTGTCCTTCACTGCAGCAGCGAGCATGAAATGGCAAGTTTATTACCTGTGATCTGTCACTGTCTGACTGAACACCCTCATGGATGATATTTTACAATTCTTCATATTATAGTTAACAAAATTCATTAAAACAAGTCATTCCATTGAGCTGAGACAGATTTCATATTCTGTTGGTGTTCAGAGGCTGCTGCTGCAACTCGAGCAGAACACTGGCACTGCTATGTTTGCTATGTCCGCCTATAAATTTAATGGTCACTAAAAATTAAAAAAACAAGACCCAAAAAGCAAAAGCTGTCACTCATCTGGTGCGAAATTTTGTCAGTCTTTCAGCAGTGAGGGGCACATTTTGCTGCAGCCAACTGTTGGAGGTAAATCCATCATATGCTGCCATGTCTGCCAGTATTTCACCCAGAAGTGTTTTGGATAAAGTTAGGGCTGTTCCCTGATAGTCGACAACTCAAGTCATTAGTCAGGGCTCCCGTGGTCGACGGAGATTCTTCCAGTCAAGCATTCGTTTTTTCTCCCTTTGTCTGTCAGCGTGCATCACAGTTCCAGGATAAGATGGGTAGAAACTTACAAAAATGCACAGGAAGAACATTTACATGAGGAATCAAAAGGAATCAAATATATTTTTATGTTTGCTGGTGCACTTATTAAGTAATATCCTCTGGACCACAGGTGCTGTCAGTTGACTGATGAAAGAAGGTGAAAGGACTGGTTGGTAAACATGTTTCAGCTCTTGTATTTCATCTGCATCATTGTACACAGAGCAATGCAACAGCATGACGGGCTGTAAACTTTACAAACTGAGTCTCTAAATCACCACAAACCACAAAACTAACTGTGATGGAAGCAGAGAAGAGTGACAGAAACGCAGAGCAGTGTGACGTGCTGTCCAACAACTCATCCTGACACACCCACAGAGCGCACAGGTAACAGCTGTTTAATTGTTCTCGCTAAAGTCACCAAACTCCTTCATCATCATCAGCTTCATTCAAACATTACAAAAAATGAAATAAAGCCCACCAAAAACATTTTGGTTCGTGTTCCCACTGTCCCAGATATCACCAGCTCTGGTTTGATCCAGTTAAATCCTTAATTCACGCCATAAAGGAGCGCTCAGCGCACAGCACAGGTGATGCTGGACAGTGGCTGCAGGCTTGAGAGAGAAACTCTGCAGGTTTGCTGATTTAATAACTGAACTACAGGAGGACACACACTTATAGTTTATCTGACTGTGCGAAATTTATTGAGAGTTTTACATCACAAATCACAAAGAAGGACATTAAAACCTGAGTCTGGTAAAATATTCATGTTGGCTCATGTAGGAATTTAGTGTGGAGCACTGCACTGAAAAAAAAAGTGCCAAATAGTCAAATATTCATATAGGACAGCCAAAGCTGATTCAAGTAAGCAAAACCTTAGTCAGGGACACCCCTAGGTAAGTTTTGGACTTTCACGTGAAATTTTGTCCGATATGTCACAGCAAACCTCAGTCCAGCACATTTTATCCCTTGTTAGAGCGCAGCACACACTTTGCATTTTCATTGTTTAATCTTGGAGCCACAGGTTACTGTACTAACTGCATTAACAGTCAGTGTGTTTGAATTCATGGCGCTTTGTGCTTGTTAACTAATTAATTAAAATGCTCTGTGTGCTCAGCCGACAACACACAAGCCGCACGCTACGCCTCATCATGTAAATTAAATATGAAGAATACTATAGCATATGCTATGACTTTTGACTTTATTAGTGGTCTTTGCAAATGCCATTGAAATTTATACAATTTTGCAGCTGCTTTTTCCTGCTTTGCCTCTGGACTGGGGGATTGTTGCAACCCATCTTGAACTCTGGGGGGCCCCCTGTAGATGGTGCCCATGAGTGTGTCATTGTTGAGCTACAAAACCTCTGATGACAAAGAATGGTGTTGATGGAACTGTTAACCCGTATCTTACTTTAGCGTACATTGTTGAAGTTTTTGTGATGTGGGTTCTTTCACTTTTGGTTTTGTATCTAAAACTGGTCACTATTCTAGCTAAATTGCCAGGTTGTCCACAACCTGTCTGACTGCTGTGTTCTTTCTCCAGAGTTACATTAGACTTAAATTAGAAATTATGCCACATTCTGGGATCTCAGTGGATTATTAGGCTAATATTTATCTGCAGTGCCAAGTGCCAGTACCGCCTCTTCTCTGGTGCAGGAGTGTTTGACTCTAGACAGGTGTGTGTTTTAACTGCCTGGTGCCAGCAGTGAGGATATTGCTGCAGTACCTTCTCTGTTGTAATCTGGACACCAGTAGGACTGTGGGGACGATTCACATTAATGTTCTGTCACTGACATATTTTCTCCTACATGCAGGCTCACTACAATTGCCTTTTTACCATAGATCGGTGGAGTAGTTTGTCTGCTTTGGATGGAGATAAAAGGCCTGCAGACTGGGCAGCAGAAGCAATGAGAGGTATTTCTCCAACAAAGCGACGGGTTCCCTGGCTGCTCAGACATGAATCTCTCTTTGTTTCTTTTGCTGGATCCTTTGTGGTTTTTTGTGCATTAGTTGAATAATAGCGTCCTTCTGACCGTTGTCATTCTGGCGGATGATGAATGGCCAAATAGTCTTTTTAAGGGTCCTGGATTCATTTCTTGACTTTTCCAGCTCTTCTCTGTTATTCATTTCAGTGTGCCTCATGTCTTTTTTATCTCCCTCCTCTATCCTGTCCATCTGTTTCAGCCTCTCATCCACGCTCAGTCCACCCAGTAAATCAAAATTCCCAACAAAATCTGACATTTTGAAACACTTTGTTTGGTTCAGTAATGCTCATGTAATGCAGAGTATTTTACAACAGGTTAGAATGCTGCTGAGCCAATCATAATCAAGGACTAGAAGAAGGCCTACAGTTGCCAAAGCTGGTAGAACATATGGTGAGAGCTACAAAAAACAAAAACAAAACAAAATAAACCCCACAAAGATGTGGCTGTTACATTTAAGACTATTTCATGGGTCTTCAACAGGGTGTCCAGGACCCCTTACAGGGCCCTTACAGAAAAAAACACATGAATTTCACATGTCATACATTGAACATGTTCTTTGCACATAAGAAACATGTAGTTTTGAAACATATACAAACACATTCATAGTGTAATATGTGTATTCCCATGTGAAACACCACATATATTAACATGTTTCCTACATGTGATCACACATGATCACAGATGGTTTCTTACACAGAACCATCTGGGGAGTCGTCCTTTGGAAATTGTTTGGAAAAGGGCAGGCACTTTCAAAAAACACTGGGCTGGTGATTGGATGAACCATCTGTCTATCATGTCTAACACGGACTAACTTCAAGGTAATATATGCAGCAGTTCCCTGCTTCACCCCCTATCAGCTAAGAGGTCCATGACCTGAAAAAAAACCCTGGAATATTTAGTTGTATATAAGAAGTTTTTGCAATGGTCATATGGTTCATTTGAGAAGGAACTGACCTTTGGATAAGGGACAAGGGTTGTTTAGGAAAATAGTGATAAAGAATCTATTTTATTATTGAGGTCGGAAGACTTCCAAAATGGCTTTCAAATTAACATTATTGCTCTGCTTGTGCTCTGGTGTGTAATCCAGTTCTGTGTCAAAATGGCCCAACTTCTGCCAAATTCCAACCAAGTGACACTACTACTACAAAAGCCGGTAATTAATTATCTCTGACGTGTGCTGTAGATCCAGCGGTTGACTCTCAGCTTTGCTCACTGACAGGCTGAGGAAGGAGGGTTAGTTTGTGGAGAACTCAGCAGGGTTAAGTAGCTGCAGCAGGGTAGGAGTGCCATAACACAGCAACCCCTCCAGAGCAGCTAGCTCTGCTAATCCCAGTGTAACAAGGAAATGCCATCATACATACAGAGCTTTGATCTGAGCAGCCTGCACCAAAGACGTTCAAGATAAACTACCATTCTGACATTCTCCAAATCCCTGCAGCATTACCTTTCAGCACGCATAATCCTATATGAGCTCATACTCCCACCAATAGCTTCTACCATTTGCAAAGCACAGACGTTACTGTACATTCACAACATTTGGTCCAGACCACTATTTTGGAACTACAGTTCCCATAATTTAGAGCCTTTTGGAGATGTAAATAGGAAAAATAATGTCGTTATGGAGTCCTGCACCTGTCCATCTCACACAGTATGATTGCCTCACATCTCTAGTGTCTCATTTTATTACAATTAAAGGGGCAGTTCACCCCCAAATCAAAAGTACATATTTTCCCCTTGCCTGTAGTGCTATTTATCCCTCTAAATTTTGTTGGTGTGAGTTGCAGAGTTTTGGAGAAATCAGCCTCAGAGATGTCTTCCTTCTCTCCATAATAATGGAACGAGGTGGCACTAGTTCTGTGGTGTTCAAAGGTGTACATTTGGAAAATCCAAAACCAGTGTTTCTTCCCAAAAATAATGACCCAGTTACAGAAGATAATCCACAGAAAACAGAGTAACTAGGTCATAAATTCTGGAAAGAGACATTGCTGTTGATTCATATTTTTTGTTAGTTTCAGCACCACGAGACTGGTGCCATCTAGTTCCATTATATTGGAGAGAAGAAAGACATCTCTGCAACCGGTATCTCCAAAACTCTGCAACTCACATCAAAACACTACAGGCCAGAGGAAAAATATGTTTTTCTGATTTTGGGGTGAACTCTCCCTTTAATACAGATCAACATTCAACATTCACTGGTGTCTGAATAGCTGGGCCTGCTTAAGACAGCAATGATTTGATTGTTGACAGTATGTACAGCATCTATTTTAGACCACCCATCATGATGAAGATATGGTTGTGTCCTGTATTACACCTCCATTTACCTACAGAGTGTAGTGTTCAGATAAAATGATGCACCAACGTTTATAAATAGATCCTAATTATCTCTGCCATGTATTTTTTATAGCAACTGCTGACTCTTCACTCCTCTTACCGGTCTGTCGGGGCCGCAAGTCATCAACAACTGCTAGGCTAAAAACAAGGCTCACCTAGTCTGTTGCAGGACATGTTTTGGCTTTTGCTGTTGCTCAAAAACTGACATCCATAGAAAAGTTTGGTCTCATCTTAACCTGGAGCAACTGCAGATTAATTAATTTAATTTAATTTTATACCCACTGTTATGATCCACTAAAGACACAATACAAGATGAATGAATCCTGTTGTTACCGTCACCACCATCTTCGCCATGTATCTGTGAAGTTGCCAGTCTTAAATAATTTTCAGGAAATTTGTTTTGATATAAAGGACATACAGGCTCCTACAAACAGGCAACGTCAAGTGCCAATTATTCAGAACTTTAGCTTTTGTGAGTAAATAAGTAAATAACAAAATGTTCAAAATAAATAAGAAGTTCTGAATAAATAAAAAATATTCTGAACACATAACAAAATGTTCTAAATACAAAAAATGTTCTAAATAAACAACAATGTTTAAATGGAGAATACTGGACATATTGTCCTGTTTATTGTTTCCTTGTATAATTTTTACAGTTAGGTGAAACCATGATGCTCAGTTACATTACCATCACACAATTCTAAGCATCTTAAAGAAAACTGAGATTATACAAAAACACTTCATTACAAACTTTGCAAATCTCCGCTTGTTGCATCTGGCAGTTGTGGTGTCATTGCAGTAGGTGCTTCACCATGTGTCTGGTGGAGATCTACGCTCTGAGGGACCTCTTTTGGTTTATATTTAGGACCCCTGATCTTTCAGAAGTTTCCATAATATATGTTTTTGTAGATGTTGCATCCATGGGGTGAATCTTCTCATTCTGCCAAAGCCACCATCTGTCCCTCTGCCATCTCGTCAGCCAGATCTGCCACCGAGTATCTGAATGTTGCTGAAGTTGGAACAGATTATCAAGGCAGCTACTGCTGAAAGTCAGCTGTTCACCGACTAATATTGTTTGTGGTATGAATCATCTAGCAAAGTGAATTATGGCTTCAAGAAATCAAAGCAGCAACACGCTCAAGACTAATGAGAAAATAATAACAGATAATAAATAGTTTAATCTTCGAGCCCAACTTGTCATCATGTCTAAGTTCTTCCCAAACATGTCTGTTCTCATTTCATTCTTTTCACACTTTGTCACAAAGTTTTGAACATTCACAAGGTGTGGTATGTATGATGTTATAAATAATGTTTTATTACTGTAATTGGAGAATCTGTATGCTCTGCACATCCAAGATACCACCTGTCTGTCAGTGTAGCTCCTGGTGTTTATTTCTGGATACTCCATTAATGAAGTTTGATTGTCTGTTGCTGCTGAACCTTATGAAATATCCATGTTTGCACCAAACAGTTTGAACCAGCGACAGATCAAGCTTAAAGCAGCATGTGAACTATACACACTTGCCAAACCTCCCGATTTCCACAGGAAACTCCCGTTTTTCATTGCCTCTTCCTATTTTCATGCCAGGATCCTCTCCAGATTTCTGTCAAATTTTCACACTTTCTTCCTTTCCATTATTACAACCTGTCACAACCTGACACTGTACAGTGTGTATAAGCACTACGACTCCAGTACTCTACTCCGACAACAATACAGCTACACCAAACCAGACTTCCTGGAAAAAAGGATTACAATTTTCCAAAGAAAGTTTTTAAGGAATAGGGCATGCATTTTGTAAAATTTGTGGGTCAATTTTATTTTAACAGCAGTGGAAAAAAAATAGAACCGGACATACCAGATGGTTTGTTACACAGAACCATCTGGGAAGTCGTCTTTAGAAACTGTTAAAAAAAAAAACATTTGGCAGGTGATTGGGTGAATGATCTGTCTATCACGTCTTAACACGGGCTAACTTCAAACAATCAGGTCACACTCTTGCCAAAGCCAGTCGGAAGAAGAGCAACATCATCTTTTCCATGTAGAAAAGCCTTCAGTGTCGTTCTTTTCTCTTCTTTCAGTGAAGAAATACTCTCTAGTTCTGATATAACTGATGCTATCACAGTATCTATGCTAACCTCTTCAGGAGCCGCCATTGTTTGTTTGAGACGAGTCACTTCCATGGACGCTTCTCGCTGTCAGCACACCTAAAACCACACACTGCCAATTGTCCCTCCTAAAATGCTGATTGGCTCACACCACTTTTGGTGCAGGCGCAAACAGAAAACTTAAATCCTGATGAGATGGATTCTCGTGTCAGAATCCAGCTTCCTCACAAGATAACAAAATAATAAATGAATGAAAGCAAGTGATTATTAGTTCATGTCAGAGATTTATGCAACTTCACGCCAGATGGGCAAATTATTCTGTCCTCTTTCCATAGAATTAAAAGTAAAAAAAAAAATTTAACATAAAAATGCTGTTGCAGTGTGCTTAATTTGTTATTGTCATTATTTAGAAGTCACCACAATGCAGGAAACAAAGAAAAACTAACATTTTTTGTTTTCAAAAACCTCCCTATTTTTGAGGATGTCAAGTGTGTGAACACAGAACAGCACAAATCCACAGCCAAAGGCAGATGGTGTGTGTGTTTTATAAATTTTATTTGTTGAAAAAAACAGCAACAGCCTTGGTTAAAAGTGTTTATACTTGACATTCAAAAGAAAAAAGATTTTCATCAAATTTTTCACCGTTTTTGTTGAAAAGTATGTTTAAACTTAACAAGTCATTAGACTTAATTCCTAGCCTTTAATATTTTCCTTCTGCTGTTATGATATGGATGGAACCTATGTATTTACACTGATTCTATTCATCTTAATATGCCTATAGAGAGTCAAAAAACAAGACTGGAAAGGTAGCATGCACCAAGTGTTTATTCTCTATAGAGAGGAGACCAGGGGCGTAGAATTGGGTAGGGACGCTAGGGACATGTCCCTACCAATATCCAGCCACTAATGTGTAGTCACTATCAATAACAACCGCTGTCCATAGTGTTTAGTCAATGATTATGGCACACAAAGGGTTAACAGTCGGTCTCTGCTAGAAGTCCCGCCTCTAACCTAAATATCACTCTCCGATTGGCTCTGGCGGTTTCTCGCTAACGTACATGTGATTGGCCGTCCCCGCTGTCACTCCATCTGCTTGTAAAAGCTACTTGCAACCTGTTAGTTGGACAGGACAGGAGACAGTGCATGTATCTGCAACCGCGAGTGTAAGTAGGGAGGGCAACCGAAAAATTTATTTCCAGAAATCAATGAATATCAATGAATATTATGATTATAATATCAGTCTAACCTTAAATTAATGTGTTCTGAACAGTAATTGCCCTTACGTGGGATTTTAATGTGATAAACTGACTGTTTTCATGGCTTTTAAACGCACATTTTACCAACATTCTCTCAATATTACACTGACCTGACAGAAATCTGCCAGCAGTTCATTTCTGTTACAGAGCGGCGTAGGCATGTGTTTGGTTCTTTCAAATAGGAACAACCAGTGGACACTAATCTGCTTGTATTTGAGTATTAGTGACAAACCATTAATATATATATTTTCTACATTTCATTTATGTTTTGTTGTATTGTATTTATGTATTTCCAATGTTGTTGATGGACAGTATGTTAATTGACAGTATGATGCACAGTTGCACTACACAGTAAAGATGAGAACTCTTAGAAGTTGCCTCCTTGTCTTTCATTAGTTGCTTTAACCTATAACATTGTAGAATGCATTAAATTCTTGTATTCTCATTTAGATATTCAGATATGCATTATAAACATGTCAATTACTGAATTTTTTTCTGACTATGATTGTTTGCTTGTTTGATCAGCTCTACATGACGTGAAATTATGATTGCAAATACAAAAAAAACATCAACTTTCAGGAGTGCTGCCTTGGAGCACTTTGTGTCCCCACCAATGTCAAAATCAAACCTACTCCCTTGGAGGAGAGAACACACAGAACCACACAGCAGTAAGCAGTTCAGAGTTGTGCCCCCTGACCAAATGCTTCACCCCATTCTTATACTCTCTAACATGCCTCTGGCCCTTTGGTTGAAACTTAACAGAACTTACTCAACAGATGAAAGAAAAACAATTGGGGTACAAAAAAACTGATGGTGACCCATCTCAGGAATTCAGGTATAATCTCCTGTGGTGATCAAGATCTCATCCTGCCATTTCGTCTATACTCAGGGAGTTAATTGCAGTGGGGTTATAACAGCAGGGTTCACCAGGTCATCCTTTGGTCAATACAGCAGTAAACAGCTAAGGCTACAGATTAACTACATCAAAGTATAAGAACAAAGTATAAGAGTATAACATTGTCTCAATGTTACTACAAACATGCAAAAATTCCATCACACATGTCTGGAAATGTTTGGATGCTGCCAATATACCCGATGAAGGTCGTTAAGACCAGAATGTTGATATTTAATGAATATATCAGCAGAAAGCCAGACAGTGTGTGGGAGCTTGTCTAATTGTCTTTGATAGAAATTTAATTTGAACAATGACAATAAAAATAAACGCTGATGAAGCTGTTGATTTGACCACAACAACCTGATTCTACTTCAGAATGGCTAAAAAACCTGAACAAAAGTTGGCAACTACGAATCTTGAACTGAATTGCATGAAATGACTGATGAGTGAAGTGATTTGTAAATGTCCTACTTCTGCAGCAACAAGCAAACACACCACCATGCAAAGTAAAGGAAGATTACTTGCATAAGTAACTGTAATGTAATACCTCAATTTCAAATTGTTACCAGCACTGCGTATAACTATATAAGTATTTGTGTCGCTCTGTCTTCTTCAGTCATGATCAGAAGCTGGATTAGTCCCGGCTGTATAAAGTGTATTAGCACCTTTTCTGTCCCTGCACGGTGGCCGGAGAGAATTTGACCCTCCAGCAGTGTCTGCAGAAAGATGTTTGGCTTTTGACCAGATCTGCAGGGAACGTCTTCAGCCTACCTAATTTTCATTAATATTCTCCACCTGTACACGGGGATGTGAGGGAGATTTGCAGTATCTAGCCTGGGAGGATAATCGTGAAATCCCATTAAGCCTCTTGTGTTTACTGAGACAAAGCAGCAGCCTTAGTTAACGCCTCTCCTGCTTGGACTCCTGTGTTTCCTGTGGAGCTGTGAAAAGATACGGAACTGTTGATTACCTGCAGGCTGCAAGGCCCCTCTCCTCCATGATGGAGAAATCAAATTCAATTCCAACTTTCCTCCACTCGACACACTATGGAAATGAAATGGTATTTTTGGAAACCTCTTTCCACCACATGTGTTGCATTAATAAGAAATGACTCATGCCTGGTTAAGGTATGATGCACGCGTCATGCTGACATATCAGCATATCAGCACATTCTACAGCATGGTCATCAGGCATTGTGACCCATTTAATGCACAGTAAGTGCCCATATAGTGCATAATAAATAAAGCACTCATGCAGCCTGTTGCCATAGAGTCGCCATGCTGGTGGAGTATTTTCGGCACTGGAAGTGCTAATGCTGCAGTATTGCGTTTGCTTCCCCCTGCTCTTTCAAAATTTGAAATTACTGAAGTGAGCTGAAATGTCTTAAAATGCTGCTCCATGCAGGAAGTCTGAGAGAAATACAATTCCCTGGCAGGAAATTAGGATGAGGATATTATTATACAGTATAGGTGCAGGAAGAAGGAGCAGGACTGTGGGTGTGGAGGTTGGGGCGTTTGGAAGGGCGGATGCACTTACTTTCAGCTCCAATGGTCAAGGTGAAATTCTAAATTTGTGCAAGCACATGGTCTGCTGTGAGTGAATTTCCTTTGCCCTTTTACCCATCATAGAAAACATTAAAGGGATAGTTCAGATTTTCTGAAGACTTATGTGTCAAAAAACTTTTAAAAAAATGAACGTGGTGATGCAGAGATGTCCTGTCCTACACATTAGATTAAACAGACTTCAAAATCAATCAAAATAAGAATAATGATGTAAAAATTATTATTACTTCTAATATCGCAAATAATATTGCAATTGTAATATCAGTCAAAATAAATGCAATTAGATATTGTTTCACAATTGTTCAGCCCTAACTCCTACCAGCAGTACCAAAGTGAAACAACAACTGAAAAGTGTCTGCAGCTTTTTCCAGTAGACTCTTTGTAAAGTTGTAAGACCAGATGTCAATTAAACATCTGGACCTAAGACCGGCTTTTTGGTCTGGACCGTGGCCCAGGGGAAGTTTCACACCTGTAATTCTGATCCGGATCAAACTGAAAAGTCAGAAAGTCTGGACCAAACACAGTAGGTGTGAAAATGCCCTTAGACACCTAAAAGAATCAATCAGATTAAGTGTATGCTTTATTTAGATTGTCTTCCCTGCTTTACCTTGCTGTCAGACAGCCTGATCTGATGGAAAACCACTGTTATTTAAGTCCCTCAACCAAACTCCAATGTTGAAGTCAGGCATTTTACCACACAGAGCACAAGAGTTGCTGCTCCACTGCTGCCTCGATCTGTTAGTTTGTTCGTGTTATTGTGCGACCCTGGTAAATCTGAACTAACGTTTTAAAACACCAAAGTGCAGTCTGTGGTTGGAATAAAAATCTGTGGACTGTTGGCACAGCTGGTTGGCTCTCCTTGCACAGGTATAAAAATGTAATTAAATCCATAACTCCTTTCATTTTATTGACCCCGTGGCCTTTCCTTTATTGCCATTAACACTATAATGTACATACCTGCATACATACCTGGGGAATTTGTTAATATCACATACTTGTCAGATGTCAGAAAATGGTGAAAAATGCTGATCAAAGTCCAAGACGACATCCTCAAATGTCTTTTTTTTTTTTGTCCACAACTCTAAGATATTCAGTTTACTGTCAGAGAGAAGTAAAGAAACCAGAAAATATTCACATTTAAGATGCTGAAATAAATTTTTTTCATGAAAAAATTATTAATCAATTATCAAAATAGATGCAGATTATATTTCTTTATATTTTATTTAAACTTTTTCACAATTAACATATACACACACAATAGACATAAAACACCCAATACCATTATATAAAGTAACAGAAAAAAAGACAGGGGAATCACAGAGCTCTCAAGATGAGTCCAAAGATGCGAATCCACAACAATACTGTCAAAGTGGAAGACTGTCTCTTCCACCAGGAAAGTCAAGGGTGTGAAAGAAAGATGCAGATTCATTTAATAGTCAATTAACAATAGATTAATCGTTGCAGCTCTAAGTGTTTTATGTTGTGCCTTTTTTTGCACCTAAATTATTTAATCCTGTCACATGTAATCCATTACTTCCCAAGCCTGATTATATTAATAACAAAATGAAAACTGATGCATATGTTTGTCGGGAGGTCTGGGAAGACTGACGTGTTGTTGAGTTTAAACTGCTGCTGATGGCAGAATTATGTTGTTATTTCAGTGTTTTTAAAGCTGTTTGGCTCTGGAAGCCTGTTTGTGGTGTTAGCATTGATGGATTCTTTTGAGTAAAGAAATCCAGGAGTGTTTCAGACTCACAGCAGCGCGACAGCTAAATCACTATACTAATGTGCTCGGGCAGCTACAGTAGAAATGCATGCAGGCTTTTGGATGAGCCAGCAGTGTGTGTGTGGCGCCTGCTCGACCAGAATACCCGAGCCGTGGTGTGGAAGTGTGAACCTGCCATTCAGGTGACTAATGAAGCTCCGAGCGCGGCTCATGGCACCGAGCCCTGCTGAAGGAATGAGATGATATTGGATTAGCACGTCCTGGAAATAGATGGCTCCAAAATATGACAGAGCACAGAATGCATACACCGCACATTTAGCTCTCCTGGACACAGCAGAGTTACACTTTGCTCTGCGAGTATTTTTCTGTTTTCTCTTCACTGTATGAGTGTTGCTGAGGTGTGGTGAGCAAATGGAGATGTCTTCGAGATGGGCAGGTGATGGAGTGGAGGAGCCCGGCGTGGCCCATCACTCACAGTAATGCCTCCATTACCTCGGTGTGAGTGCTGGGTGTGTGTGTGTGTGTGTGTGAAGCTGTAAGTGTGCCTTATTCTAAAATAGACATGCTCCACAGAGCCTGGAAGGCAGCACTACAGCCAGACATTTTTAACCCTTACTCCACTCTTAAATCTTAACTTTGTTGGTCTTTGCCTTCTAAAACATTCCACCTCTCCTTTCAGTTAAATGACATGTAAATCTGAGAGGAATTCAAATCCTAAAAGACAGTAATGAAGAAATTGTCCAGAATATTTTATGTTAGGTTGTTAACAGTTTATTTCTGTCCTATCTGCAGGTACATAACAGACAAGTGATTTTCTTCCCCCAAGGATATATATTAATGTCTAAGCCGGCAGCAATAAGATCAGTTGATACATTTGATGGAGGGCCATATAAAAATGTGATATGAATTTTTGCCGCACAATATAACCTTCTGTTTCTCTGGTGCTTTTCTGAAGTTGAACTAATGTACATTCTGTCATTGAAATGTTTTCTGGAGAAAGTTTTGGATATGATGACACTGGTTAGCTGGTTGTTCCAGATCAAGACAACTGATGACCACACAGCCATGAAATTCACTTTAAATATTTATGGTCCACAGAGGATTAATCCCTCCCTCCCTAACAGATGTTGCTGTTGAATTTTCTAAATGTCTTTTTTTTTTTTTTTAAATCTTCACCTAAATAAATGTTAGGGAAAACACGTTCACCTCTGTGAAGCACTGTGAAGCCCAAAAAGACAATAATGCAACATCCCAAATATATATATCAATACTCAAATACGCTGTCAGTGGTAGTGACATTGAATTTATTTTATGTTTCACAAAACAGTGAAATTCTTGTCAAATGTAAAAAAAAAAAAGCTAGGAAACAGCTATTATGACAGCTTCACCAAGTACCAAAGTTCACCAGAGTTGAACTTGACACGAAGGTGCTGTGAAGATTCAATTCTGATCTGAAATTTGGCTGCTACAAAAGCTGCTGTGACCAAAGACCTCGTGTGTAGGATACTCATACTCCCCAGAAGATGAACTCTGCTCTATTCTCAGGTAAAGGTTGACTTTATTGTCACATATACAACAATACAAAGAACAACATACAGTGAGATTCAGTCTCTGATTTTAAGCCATCCAGGTATTAGAGGCAGTGGGCAGCCGCTGTGCAGCACCTTTGTTGGAACTAACTAATTGTTGCTGACCTCATATTACTGACTCAGTCTCTTACTCTGGCTTCAATACTGTTTAAGTAACTATAGCAACTGCAAGTAAAATGAGGTACAAGATGAAAACAGCGTAAAAGATGTAACAAGACAAAAACAATGTAAAAGATTTAATGAGGCGACGTAACAAGACAAAAATAACAAAAAAGACAAACACAATACAACATAAAAGGAGTAACAGAACAAATTGGACGTCATGATACAAAAATTATGTAAAAGATGTAACAAGACAAATATGATCTAACAAGATGAAGATGATGTAAAATACGTAATAAGATGAAAACAATGTAACATGACAAAAATGATGTCACAATACATAACAAAACGAAAATGATGTGAAAGACGTAACAAGATGAAAATGAAGCAACATGACAAAAATGGCATAGCAAGATGAAAAATATGTAAAAGATGTAACAGTACGAAAATGATGTAAAAGATGTAACAAGACAAAAACGACGTAAAATACACAGCAAGACAAAACAGAGGGACGGAGACTTGATTGCTGAAGTTGAATTAGTACTTCTAGTTTTACTAGAGTCTTTTTTTAAATTTTATTTTATTTATTATTTTCTTGGTACCAGTTTGATGAACAAGAACAGCTTAAGTTTACTTCAACAAGCATTTTATTTAATACTTTTATATGCAGTATAGCAATAATACTGCAGAAATGAAGCTCAGAAAGACTGACTGACATGTGTGACTGTCATGTGTTGTGCCTTGTTTTTAGAAATGGGTCACGACATACAGTCTTTTCAAGGGTATGATTCAACTTTCACCCGTGATCCAGTGTTAAAAAATCTCAATACTTCTATCAGGATGGTATTAAATAGGGAGACAAGTGTGTCCTTCCAACTCTAATAAAGAGGCTGAGTGCCATAATATGCACTGAGCATATCCTGTCATGGTTTGGGGTTTTTTGTTAGTTAGTTACTCCCTCATGTGTCTTGTCTTTACTTCCTGTCTTTGTCCTTTTCCCACCCTTTTGCATTAGCATTTGTTTCACCTGTGCCTGATTAGTTCTGATTAATTCTTTGCTGATTTAATCCTTGTTTTTCTCTGTTTCTGTGTCAGTTTTGTTGTCTTCCTTTGGTGTCCTCCCCTGTGTTTTTGGACTTTGATTTTGTTTTTTTGAACTTCTGTTCCTCATTTGCCCTCGTTGGATTTTTTTTGTCTGTAGTTTTCACCTGCCTGCCCTGCAAGTAAGCTTTTTGCTTCTTTATTAAATCACATTTTTGAACTCTTTCTGCTTCACCCGGTCTGCATTGTTGGGTCCACCATCTTGTTTAGTTTTGACACACGCTGTGACATATTCATGCTCCCCAGTGGATGAACTCTTCTTCAGGATGTGTTTAGATTGGTCGCTGTATTGAACATTTAAGCAGGAGGCAATAATAGATTCAAGATCTGAAATATAGTTAACCTGTATTAGAGCCCAGAGTTCAGTCATTGTGCCGTGTGGTTAAAACTGTCTTTGTTTTATGTCTAAAACCCACCACAGGTTCTTCATATGAGTTTCACATCGCTGCAGGTCATCTCTCGGTCAAGTTATCTCCCCAAATCAGTCAGCTTATCAACTCACATGTCCCCTTCTCTCCATCTGATATGAAGAGCTCTCCACTCCACAGCTTTATCTCGATCGCTCGGCTCTGCGCTCTGATTGTCTTCCATCTCATTTTAAAACAGTCATAAGAAAATATTTCGATATGAAGTTTTCAGTCCTTTTGGCGCTTACGTGACCTCATTTTGACTTTGTGTATCAATATTTCTCTTCTCTCTGTAGGTTTTTTTTTTTTTTTTTTTTTGAGCTTTGACAGGAATATAGAGGGAGAAAAAATAAAATATTCAGCTACTTGAACTAACTTTTTTCCATAAATGAAGGAGACAGAGCTGTTTTCCCTTGCAGGTGTCACCTTGTCTTCTGAGGCTTCATAAAAATCTGCTTTGCTGATGCTGCAATCTGAATTATTTATTCAGCCTGTAACTAATCTACTCCTCTCCTCCTCTCACACTGGGATGTACCTCTGTCCTTCTCCTGTGACTTGTCATTGAAGAGGAGGGATGTTTATTTTCACAGTTTTCATTTCATATTCTCACTGAGCCGCTCTTAAAAAAAAAAGCAGCGGTGCAGACATGAACAGCATTAGTTCTTAGATTTAAGTCAATAAATTGACAGCATTTGGACAAATTCTGTGCTTTTAACACCAGTTATTGAAAGACTGTCCACCTGATGACTCTGCATTGCTTACACTCACCCTCACACACAAATTCATAGTGGAACCATTCTCTTTTCACACGAGAATCCATCTTGCCAGGCTTCAAGTTATCTGTTTGTGTCCACACCAAAAGTGTTGCAGCCAATCAGCAGCCCCGGAGGAACTACTGGCAGCTACAAGTGTGGTTTTTGTCTAGAGGGCTCAGCCAGAAAGTCACTGCAAGGCCTTATGAATAGGGATGCACCAATCAACCAGCCAGAGACCAGAACCGGACGGTTTTCAGCATGACGGCCCTGACCAGTGACCGGCCGGTCAGTATCACATATCCGATTCTGTGCCCCTCATTGTCACGCACGTGTTCTGCACAATGGTCATGTCATGCGTGCAGCAGACAAACTGGCCGTGATATCACATCCACCACAGCGCTGATCACAGCTACACACTCTTGGACACATACTTGCAACATACTTGCATGAAGTTGGTGTCAGTGACAGATTCCAAGAACAGGATACAGAGAAGACAGTCTACAACAAGACAGAGCAGCTGACAATGTCGCAGAACAGCCGTAAACTTTGTAGCTCTTCATGCTAATGTTAGCCAGCAGCAGACTGCTGTTCACAGACTGACAGTTAAAATCTCACCTCCTGTTCTGGATGAAGAATAAACAACCTGTGTTGATGCGTCTCCTCAAACATTTTCTCATCCAAACTCGTTTAACTTCTGCGTCTGTTTTTCTCACAGAAAAGTTTTACTACAGGAAACTGTTGCACTGCGTCTGTCTCCGGTTTGTTTACATCTGCTTCCACAGGAGATCATGTGAAATCCTGTGAGATTCAATGATCTCGCCAGATTGCGTTCCCCATATTCATAATCTTAATAAAAAACTATAATAAGGCCTGGCTGAAACCTGGAGGACTTAGGAGAAAATGCAAAATAGTATTTAATGAATATTTAATAGTTAGTGTTTTATTATGAACATCTAATTTAATTTTTACAAGAAAAGTTGTTTGTGAATGCTGTCAATAGGGGTGCAACGGATCGCAGTTGTCCCGTACGGATCGCCCTCCACAGTTCAGCACGCATGTGATCCACAGGCTACATGTGAGCATCATAGTTTTACTGTCACTGTTACTTTTGTATAAGTTATAATACCTGAAATCTCAATACAGAGTTGCAGTGAAAAGACAGGACAGATGCTGCTGTGTGCAGCGCATCTCTGTGAAGAGCGACTGATTTAAAATCCGTCACATTGCCTTGAGTGAAATCCAGACCATGACTTTTTTCACTGATGTAACTATGCTGTCGTCAAAAACAGATCCTAAGACTGTGATGTTTATTGAAACTTTGGTGATATCAGCTGTTGTAACTTCTACACAGCTCCTCTTTGCTGATCCGATGCATGACTCAAAACCATGATATGATCTGAACCATGAGTTTTTTGATCCATTGCACCCCTAGCTGTCAATTATAGTTCTTAGAAAGATCGAAAATCGGAATCGGCCAAAATCAGAATCGGCAGGTCAGACCCTTAAAAAAATTGGAAATCAGATTCAGCCAAGAAAACTGAAATCGGTGCAACTCTACTTATGAAATGTCAGAACGTCATTTAACTGTTTGAACAATTCACTGTGCATTGGTAATATTAGCAAATGTTAGCATAACACACTAAACCAAGATAATGAAAATGGTAAAAGAGAGGTGAAGTCATGCCTCCCCCGGTGGACCACCATGGGACCTACCTTCAGAAAACGTATGAATTATAGTCTATGGTGAGAGACCAATTATTTTTTGATCCTGTTTGAATGCTGCAGTTTGTCTTAAAAGTGTTGAAATATCAGACTGTCAAGATACTCCAGGGCTGGGCAATATATCGATATTTTATCGTATATGTGATAAGTGTTATCTTTTCCTGGTTTTAAAGGCTGCATCACAGTAAAGTTATAGAATTTTCTGAACTTACCAGACTGTTCTAGCTGTACTATTATTATTTCCCTACCCAATTAGTCATTATATCCACATTATTAATGCTTATATATCAAAAAGTCTGGTTAATGTGTGTTAATATTTTGTGAAAGCACCAATAGTCATCTCGACAATATTGTCATAATATCAATCTTGAGGTATTTGTTGAGAAATATTGTTTGATTTTTTTTATTAATGATTTTGTCTATATTGCCCAGCAATAATACAACAAACGTATTTTATCACCTTAGCCGGTTCCACCCTTTTGAGTACACGACATGATACTGATATCGACCAATATGAAACTTCACTATCGTGATAGGTTCTTCAGCTATATTGCCTGGTCCTAATATACGTAATTAGAAAGACTAGAAAGTGACATCATGATTTCCTCCCTCCAAAAACAACGTTAGCTGCTGAAGCTGCGATACCTGTGAGTTTGCGTACTGGGATATTGTCACACAAAAGCAGGTCTTACTTGTTCTTTCTCCTTGCGGCTGGTAAAAAGAGCAGGAGTCGCTGATAAAACACTTCAGGTAAGGTAACGCCACAAGGGGCAGTGAGGTTGGTGTTGGTGATGTATATTGTGTGGGACGAGAGATGTAGTTCACTGAGTGGTTTCCTCTTCCCTTCCCCACAAATCCCTTCTTAAAACAGACTTTTATCGGAGAGCCTTTTCTGATTTTATCAATACTTCTACTTTTACCACATGTGTTTTACACAAGTATCTGTAAATAGGGGCAGTGAAGTTGGTGTTGGTGATGTATATTGTGTGAGAGAAGTTAACTGAGCGGTTTCACACAAAACTAAACTAAACTACGACAAACCTATGACAAAGTAAGACTTTCTTGACAAATATTGTTTGAATTCATGGCACAATTCAAACGGAATTAAAAAATAATATCTCACTCGCCACAGACTGTTTAGATTTTTTCCAAAGTTAGGTCCCATGGGGCGCACCTGATGGGGTGTGACTTCAGTGTTCTATTATTGTCTACTGAACATGAACATGTCAGCAGTGTTGTTGTCAGCATGGTGAACACTGTGCCTAACAATGCCTCTACAGATACACAGTGAGTTGATGTAATTTACATACTTATATAGCTTCAATTATCTCAAAAAATAGCAATTTCCTGAACAGTGTGTTGCCAGGTATCTGTATTCTTTTTAAGTCGTAATAGCTCAATAAAATTCTTAACTAAGATAAGATATTCCTTTATTAGTCCCACAGTGGGAGAAGCATCAATAAAAAATATAAAGTATAAAAATATGGTGAGAGGAAATATAAAAAATATGAAAAATTTAAACAGAGAAAATATAAAAATAAAAATAAGAGTATTATAAACATGGGAAATATACAATTAGAAACAGTATATACAACACAAAGAGACTTAGCAGTTGAATTTCCACCATTACACATAGATTGATGATTATACACCGGTTATTGCACACTGGAATGAAAAATTCCCCTGGGTGAAATGATCATATTGTACACTGAATGATAATACACCTGACTGAAGTATTGAATATTACATATTGAAAACTAAAAATTAAAAACTCAGCCATGTGAAATATTGCACAGTATGAAGTTACATTACACCTGAAAATAAGTACTAATATTAAAGACACTGAACTCTTTGGTTCATGACAAAGAACACTTTAAACTTTAGGATGGTCTTTATGAGGTTTGATTATCTAATACCTAATATTACAAATACTCAATTTACTGTAATTAAGTTGTTTTTTGTGTACTTGTACTATAGATTTTCTGTACTTTTATTTGTACTTAAGTATTTATTACACTATGTAATCTACTTAGTTACCTTTAAAATCATAAATGAGCACTGAATACAACTTAAATTAATATCCAAACCGTTCGTCTGTATTTTTGTAGCCAATAAGGCGATCTGATCACAAACAGGCCAATGAAAACCAGGACATAAAGATGAAAAACCCCCAAAACACTGCTGCAGGCACAGGTTTGGAACAGGAATATTAACGATTAGAAATTTGACCAATTAAAAATGTATTAATCAAAATGTAATCAATTGTCTGGAAATTATGGTAATTGCACCTCGTTTGTTGAATTAGGAAAATTCGAATAACAAAAAATGACCAAAAAATTTATAGCCCTAATTTGGAGAGGTGGGCATGACAACTGAGCAGAACAGAGAACTTTTCTAACACCAGTACTTTTACTTGTAATTGAGTAATATTTTGGTAATGTTACACTACTACATACTAATGTCACAGTGAATTGCTTCAGGGAACTTTGGCAAATGTTGGTATTATATTTTTTTGTTCTGTCCAGCGCTTTTATACTCTGGGTTGTAATGAAGGTGTACTAGTTAAACTTTAGATTTTCAGTCTTGTTTTCTTCTTTGCTTGTTTTGTTGGAAGTGAAACCAGCATATACTTAGATTCTCTGGGCACGGCTCCCATCTCCACTATACACTTCCTAACTGTTGGAGGCAACCTGTCAGCTGGGAAAATGTAGTTGAGCCACATGCAGTCTGAAGGCAACAGTAGCAGGAATCAAACCTGAGACTCTCCGGGTGATCGATGTGAGACTGTGCCCCTACTGCTGATGGATTATTTATTTGATAAATTATTGAATGTGATCCCTCTCTGTAAATGAAAAAGAAGCCAAGGTCAGGCCAAACAGAAAAGAACATGAATAACCCAGCCAAATGTGGAGAAAATATGACTGGGTTATTCCCCAAATGTTCAGTCTTATTAATATTTTTTCTCTGGTAGAGGAGGCAAGAAAAGCAGCTGGACAGATGTATGTGGCATCAATTATGCAACATTTTATTTTTTTAAATAAAGTTTTTACTGCCATAATTGAACCTAAATTTTGATTGAACAAACGAGGTTAGCCACTGTGAAAAATAAGACATTTACTGTTCGTCAGGGAGATTTAAAGTGAAAATATATTCTTTAAGGCGTTAAATATATGATATATATGGAATTTATGAAATGTTTTGGTTTGCTTTCATATTTTTTAATTGAAATAAAACCTTAAAAATCTTAAAAATGTGCTATTACAATCAACTTTGTTTTAAAATAGATTTTTTTTTCTTAAAATGTTGGCCTTTTAAAGTTGTGTCCCAGATTTCCATCAACTCTGTTAGATTTTAACAAACTGATTTAATCAGGCATTAGAAGGGTTAGCTATACACTAAGGACCCCTGTCTCACTTCCTGGTTTAAAAAAGGCAGGAATTTGTACATTACAATTTTCATTTTTATTGAAAAAAAATATATTAAAATGGTGATGATGTGATATTTGTTGGGGTCTGTTCCAAACATTTTTTTCTTTGCTCTGGAGAACAAGACTTTTCGGCATCTCTGCAGCCTTACAGTACTTCATTCCAAGGCTGTTTTCTCACAAAATTTTTCTTTTTCAAAAAATTGTGATTTGGTTCTGGTTCTGCAATTTGGATACTGCACTTGACCATATTGTGATTTCGATAATATAGCATGTGCAGCCCTACTGTAGGGACAATGTGCTGTGTGCTCAGGAACACTGGAAACGTGGAGCAGATTCTCCTACTTGACTACCTCTACTTTCTGTAGTTAAAACATGCAAAAATGCTGGTATGGTCCTTTAAAGTGCTGCTAAGTGAAAGAGGCTCAGATCAGTTTGACTTGCTGTATTTGTCTGAGTGCTGTCTCAGCTGTCTTGGCTACAAAGATGTCACATCTCAGGATATTAAACATGGGCTGTTATGATGGCTGTCAGCATCTTGATCAGACACAAATCAATACTGGATTTCATAAACTTATATTAGTTGAAGTCTCCTATTGACGACTGTCTGCCTCTGCAGAAAGAGCTGGTCTGAAGGACCGACCTGGTTTTGTTTCCAAAGTCTCGTCACACACATCTCGCTCATCTCGCCGCTGCCCTGCAGGTCATATGTCCCGCTGGGAGAGCTCCCGCTGCCTCAGATCGCCCGTCTGAGTTTGTTTAACAGACCCTCTTGTCAGTCAGACGGGAAACAGAGGCCGAGGACCTGCACCTGTGTCGCCTTCCAAACCGCCAATCAGCCGCTGCGAGCCAGCGCTGTGCACAAACAAGCTTATTGAATTAATGTTAAAAAGCAGAGCGGGCCCCGAGCTCGGTAATTATAAATCAAGAGTAATCAGCGGAACATAATTGATTTGGTAATTGTGTTTGCTTTCTTGAGCTAGACCCAAAACTTTGCTGGCATGAATTAATGACGTTGTCATTGCAGTTGAAGCACTGCAGTGTTATGTTGTGTGAATGTAAAATGTCTGCGCTGGGATACACACCAATTACAACAACACAACAAACAGGATTAAATGATAAATCTTACTAAAATTAGAATTACATAAAACAGCTACACATGCTTCAAATACAGAGCTTAATTATTCGCCATGACTGGATTCTCACTATTTTATAAGCACTTACCTTCAGAACAGATATGCAAAACACCATCAAACTGTGTGTGTGTCAGTATACAAATTCTAATGTGAAACTGGCATCATTCCGAGAACCACTTAACACAGAAGATGTATGTGCTCCACCTAATGTTATATCATATACATTACTACATACATAACACATGGCTTTAAAGTGCTTGAAGTGAAGTGGATCTCCCGTTGATGTGCTCAGGAAACTGTAATTTGCCTTCTGCAGCATCAGTTAATTTCAATTTCATTGCTTCTAATGTGCTATTAGTGAGGCAGCAGCCACTGAACGCACCATGACAGCACAGCTAACAGGCAAAACAAGCCACACATTCAGCTGTCAGTCATCAAAGCTTCATATAGTTACTAGTTCAGATTAAAAATCACTGATCATACTGTGATGGTTGGATGGAACATTTAATTTTTAAACTTTTTTGGACACAAATTCAGCCAGTTTGAACATGACTACACACCACATGACACCTATGGACAGTACTCATTGAATGTCTCTCATCCAATCAAATTACTTCATTGGAACTAACTGTTGTATAAAATTGCCTAAGTAAGTCATTTGACTTTATAGCTAACACATCATTGGTAAAATATGCAATATGGGCTTACTGGTGTGTCCAAAAACGATAAAAAACACATCAATGAGCCGCACTGTTGCACTGGCTGACATGTTGCTTCCTGACCATGAACACACACACTGTAGTTTATTTTGACGCGGTCCCACACACACCATCCTGCTGCCACAAATACTCACTAAAACACTAAATGTGGAGTAATCCGCTGTAGAAAATAGTCCCCAACAAATGCACTATTCCCTCCTGTTCGAGTAGCCTAACATTTGTTAAAAACTAAAGCAATCAGCTGTTATAAGAGATGGAAAAGTTTTTATTAACCCCTTTCAAAGCTTTCTGTCTTCAGTTGAAATCAATGTGTTTGCAGCTGAGATCCACAGACAGAGTAGAGACCAACAAACACAATGTTGGTGGAGTTCTTCTAATGGGATTTAGTTAAATATAGAACAATTACAGTCTTATCCCTTAAATTATATGTATATTTTTTTTCTATTTACTCTGATCAAACTCAATTTAGCCTCAAAACCTTAATGTCAAAACATATATGTTTTGACCAAATTAAAGGAGAAATCTGTGATATATTTGCTGTAATTAATCATAAAATGACCATGACGCGTCATCAGAGATCAAGAAAGCATGTAAAGTTCAAAAACTTGCTTTCCTTGAACACTATAGCTGCGGTGTCCCCCTTTGAAATTTTCATTCCGGACTGGAATAACTGTTTTGTATGTCTGTTTCACATCAAGAGTTCAAATTAATGCAGAATTTTTGCCAAATGGATAAATGTCTGTTTGTAACTGTTAAATTGAGCAAAAATGTTAATGGAGTTTGGCAGACAGTGAGACAAGCAGCCACTTAACCCTTTGTCCAGAGTGTGTTATTTCAGAGCAGTGGGCTTTTGTTTTCAGGATAACAGGCTGAACTTTACAGTGACAGACAACTGACAGTTATAAACAGCTGATCTACTTCCAATGGAGGACTCGTCTTTGCTTGTTATTGTCAATTTACGAGGTTGTGTGCATCCTGTGCTCCTGCAGAGGTCCTGCAGCCTGCCTGTCTGTGCTGTGTCTGGGGAGGAGCGGGTTGGGGGAAAACAACTTATTTCAATCACAGTCTGTTGTTCCAATTTTCTATTTGACCTGCCACACTCATTTTTGCACACATAATGGCCACATATTGCTCCTTTAAGTGAACCTGTAGCTTGTATTCGTGGGCCTTTTTAAAGCTTTCTTCTTCATCAGGAATTGGGGCTGAGATCCACACAGCGTGGAGATGAACTAACACAATGCTGCTGTAGTTCTTTTGATGGGATTTAAATGAAGTTAAATATAGAACAATTTCAGTCCCATCCCTTAAATTATATTTATATATTTTTACCTCAAAACCATATGTCTGTACATATTCAGACTGTGAAATACTATTTATTTTGACCAAATTCATTTAAAATCTACAGTTTCAAATAAAAAAATCAAATCATATCAAACCACACCAGCTGCTTGTGACAATGCTCTACATTTCTTCAAACCTTGCTAGACGTTTCACAGCATGGTATGAAATAGCAGATACCAGAAAGCTGTTTTAAGTTTACACAACAACACAGGCAGCAGCTCCTCGACGCTGCAGATGTTGTCTTTGATTTTAACACTATATTTGCAAGTGTTGTCAGTGCTGCTGCAGCTGTCACGCCAACATCCATCCTCCATCTCCCTCTCCTCTTCTAGCCATTTTTTTTTTTTTTTTGTTTCAGCTGCTCTTCTTCACTGTCTGATTAAAGCAGCTGAAATGTATCCACACAGACTGCAGCAGGGTTCCCCGCCCGGCCCCGGCTCCTGCTCCCACTCCGCTCCCCCCTTTCTTGTTATCTCTGCCCAGTGTGGCTGCCTGTCGCAGTGAGATGAGGGACTCGAGGGGGCAAGATTGCATGCCCATCTCCGATTGAATCAGCGGTTGTCTGCTGTCAGTTATCTCCCGTGTGTTGGGGGAAAATCGTCAGGTAGTGCTGCTCAGGTTTGGTCTGACGCCCTGATAAGACAGACAGGAAGCCCTGCTTGATCCTGGGTTGCTCTTAGACAAAAAGGCAAATGAAGCCTCCCTCTTTCCCCTTTCTGCTCCTGATAATTCAAAAGCAATTTCCACATGCCGCCCACTCATTGCGCCTAATTCAAATATTTGAATTATTCTGGTCACTGTACTGATATGCAGATTGCTTAGTGGGGGAGTATTTTAATCACGCTGGAGTGAGATCCTTCCTCTTTTCATTCCACTTCTAAACAAACTCCTCCAATTGCTTTGCTGTTGGAGATGATGGTTAAATTCAGCCCTAAACATACAACCCGTTTGTTTGTTTGCTTCTCTCAGATTAATCCCTGCGGCTGTCCCTCTCTCACACTTCACTGATTAAAAATTGCACTTGGGAAATCAAGGATCGCCTCCATTCTGGCTGGTGAAACAGGCCTGGAACCTCGCAGGACACCGGCGTATGGCTTATTTTCCCACTGAGCGCCCTCGTCGCCGCCAGTGTCCCGTTCCATCCGAAGTTCAAAGGTCTTTGCAGCGCCAGTGTTTCATCTGGGCTCCCTCCGCTCTCTCAGTCACTAGATGTTGACAGTCCTTTCCGTTCCACCCCACCGGCTTCACTCAAATTTCACACTTGTCAGGCTGCCTGATTCCTCAAACAGCTACAAGCACATCTGAGTGTAACCCCCTCCCACTCTCCTCTCCTCTCAGCCATATTCTGATGGCTTCAGGTTCAAGCTGAATCATAACCGGTCCTGTTCTTGCTCATCAGTTTTGAAATAACCCTATTTTTAAATTCATAAAACAGGCAGATATCTTCATTAAGGAACGCTGTGGTATGAAATGATAGAGGGGCTCGTATGATTGCTGTGGGGGTTTGTTATGATGTGTGAATCCCCTAAAGTGATTGCTTTGAAGCCTGGCTCTTACTGGATACTATTCGGCATTATTTTATTGACCTGCTTAATTACTAAAGTCTCGGGACAGACAGCCTGACGATGCATTTAAACATGCAGATACAAACAGACAGCAAACAGCAGGATGTCGGTCATTTTCAGTGAAAGCTGCTGCGCAAGTGTCAGATACCTCAAATGGGACCAGACACAGCAACAACAGAGAGTTGATTATGCAAATGTCCCAGAACGTATAACCTCAGACAAAACATAAGAAAATATCCAAAACCTTCTACATTTATGTTTAACCTGAAAGAACAATTTCGAGCTGCCCCCGACTAAAGATTTTCCAAGTTGACTAGTAGTTGTCAGTTCAAGCCAACACTGGATGAGTCACTGCACATTTAAGATACTAATTTAATTATTTAGTCTGTGTAGAAAATCTGCTGGTAGAAAATCTTTGCTGAAAACACGAGAAAAGACTGAGAACTATGTAGTACTGAACTGTGAAGTTAGACCGTTAAAGGGGTAGTTCACCCAAAAATGAAAATTCAGTCATTATCTACTCACCCTCACGCCGACTGAAGGTCAGGTTTAGTTTTTTAGTCCACAAAACACTGCTGGAGTTTCACAGGAAAACAATGCTGCAGAATCTCCTAAACAATGGAAGTAAATGGTGACCAGTTCTCAAATGTAAAAAAACATGACATGCCTCCATACTGCTCATCTGGTGTAATCCAAGTCTCTAAAACCCCAACATGTCAAGTTGACTTGAAAGGCATCATTTACACCATGTTTTTACCCTGAATCTTCACTGTAGATCTTTAGCTTGGAGCCACATGCATCCACACCATCCAAACTGGGTGTATGTGGCGTGATGGTGTCCAAACAGCAGGAGGTTTGCATTATTCCAGATGAGCAGTATGGAGACATTTTATGGTATCTGTCAGTTGTTTTTTCTATTTAAAAACTAGTCATCATCCACTTCCATTCTTTTGGAGATTCTGCAGCTCAGATCAGAAGGTCATAGTGGTGTTTGACACTGAGATAGCAGAGCGGACACGTCCCCAACACGTCCCCAACATTTCAGAGCAGAGAAAACTGATCATTTCATTCAGGACTGCTCATTTCATTTAACGATTTTGGGACCTAAATTTATATACTTGGCAATTTTTTTTAATATATTTCCTTTTTTTTCATTCAAATTTGTCTGGGTGGTTAATAACACATTTCTGTGGTGTAACAAACTCAGAAACACACACATATTCATTGTTGCTTTACACGATCTTTAAAGACATTGGAAAGCAGCACAAATATGTGTTCTGCAGCAGTGTTAGCAGCAGTGCACCGGTGACCACAGTGTTACAAGAGATAAGGTCCATGTTGCAACAGTCCCCCAGGCCTAACAATGAGGGGCAGCTCCAGCTTGGAATTTGTGTTTTGGGTTTTTTGTTTTTTTGCAACAAACAAATAAATAAAAACATAGAGGACTGAGATTCTTCTCAATGACTAATGGTTAAGATGACTATCAGGTGGCAGACCTAATATCTATATATTATATATAATGTATACATATGTGTGTGTATATATACTATAGATGTAACAATACCAAAAATTCATGGTACAACAGTAACACGATAAAAAGTCCATGATACGATATTTATCACAATATTACAAAGAAAAGTGACAACTTGAAAAAATGTCCTTTATCAGATAATAAATCTAATGTGTGTAACCTGAGGATGTTTTTCCTTTTAAGTTAAAGAGTTTCTGTTTTCCTTCTTTAATAAAGTAAAATAAAAGTAGCAGCCATGACCAGCACATGTGCCAAAAATTAACATGAATTCTCTTCGGCAATGAATGTTTGAATCATGTATGTACAACTGCAAAACAACAATAATGCAGCGGTCAGTTGCAGTTTTTATGAAATAAAATACAATTTAAAAAAAACGATCAAGAAATGGTGCTAATAACACCAAAAGTTGGGGTTTTGGTCAGCAGTAGCTCAGCCTGTAAGGACTTGGTCTGGGAACCGAAAGGTCACCTGTTCGAGTCCCACATGGACCAAAATATGAAGTGTAGATTGGTTGCTGGAGAGGTGCCAGTTCACCTCCTGGACACTGCTGAGTTGCCCTTGAACAAGGCACCAAACCCCCAACTGCTCAGGGTGCCTGAGTATATACATGTGTGCAGCTTCCTTGCTTTAACATCGTCTATAGGTCACAATTGTGTGTGTGGATATTTCAGTCCTGAGTGTGTATGTATAAAATTACAGTGAAAAAAAATGTATTTTCCTGTCAGGGATTAATAAAGTACAGTCGATATCGTCACAGTCCAGTCCGGTTTTTCTAAGCAGTCCACAATGTAAAAAAAAAAAACGATTTAAATATATTTGTTTATTAGAATTTACTTGAAATAGAAATTCCATTTATATTTTTAATTTTTTGTGCTTGCATTTTCGTCATCACTTAGTCAATCTCATTTTCTGTCACTTTTTTCTGTCTTAGTAATTAAATAATTTACTGCAGTCCAGACTGCTCATTTACACGTCTGAATATTCTACAGGTAATTGATTTACAAGCGATGAATGTTTGAAGTTTTATACTGCAGCTTAAATATTCTACCTTTAATCCAAAGCTGTGAGAAGCCTCGTACCCGTTGCATGGTGTAGGATGTGTGTTATGAGAGTGTAACAGTGTTGGTGTATCGTAACAGTTGAAAGTGCAGCAGTACACGGCAGATAATGTTGAGCATGCTCCTCGCGATAACCACGTGTCGGTCAGAAGCTCTCGCACCATGTTGAATGGGTTCAAATGTTGCCAGTTGCTTTCTGAATCTCCCTATCTGCGCCCCCCCCACCACACCTCCACCCTCACCCTCTCTATCACCCCGGCCCCCCTCATCTCCTTCATCCAGCCCTCTGTCACTTGGAGATGGCTCTCCTCTCGACCTGTTGAAGTGGAGAGGCCCATCTGTGGGCTTATCTTGCTCTGCCGGAGAGCAGTAAACACTCATTTTTGTGGCTGTCAGTTTGGTGAAGGTGGGCAGCCATGTGGAACACAGCGCGGCATCAGCGGCAGTCCCAGCAGTGGAAATAGAGCCGGCTTCAAGGCTGCGAGAGCCACTCTCTTCTCTCCCCTCCCACAGAACAATGGCACCGCTTCTAAACCTGCCACATATTGATTTAGAGGTTATGTTTTGTGTGATTTGCCATTCCTCTCTCCTTTTTCAGAGCACATCTATATGTGTTGTCCTACTGTGGAGAAACCTATTACTGTACACTCTGTTTTCTTATTGCTTTTGTCGTCCAAAATGACAGTACACATGTAGCACATAAAAACTACTGTAGGTACAGTGCAATCTTCAAAGCGTCATCACTGTATAGAAATTGAACTCAATTACATTTACAAAAGACTCTTTATTTCCCTCACTGAAAGAAATCAGGCTTTGTATGGATATTCGTTGTAAATTTTGAAAAACATACAGATGAAAATTTCAATAATGCAAAAACTGAGTGAACAGTGAATAATACAGATGTTATTTATGACTTGACTGATCTACTGAACAATCCATAGCTCTTAGGTGTTTTATCCCGTTTTTTCTCCTGACATGGAAGGCACCAGAGGAATGTGTGTAGTCAGCTGATGAAGCTTCTTGGATGAGAGGCGAAACGTCTTCAAAAAAAAAAAAAAAGACTTTTAAACAAGTCCAGCTGCTTTCGATTTAATCTTTCCTGAGAGTAGTCAGCTGAGCAGAGCCTCCTGCATCAGTAAACACTACAGTACACTGTCTACATTTTTAATGTACAATATAGGTACAAACAATTTAAAAAACTTAAATCCCAGTTTATGAGCTTTAAACAAATATTAATTTAAGATATTTTGAAAAACACCAGTGTAGGATTCAGTGACATCTAGTTGTGAGCTTGCAGATTGCAAACATCTTGTCTCATTCTCCCCCTCCAAGCATGCAGGAGAACCTACGGTGCCTGTGAAACTCATGAAAGCGTGAAAGCCTGTATGTAGAGCCAGTGTTTGGTTTGTTCATTCTGGGCTAGTGTGGAAACATGATGGTGCAACATGGCTACTCCATGGAAGAAGCACCACTCCCTCTATAGGTGTAAAGGGCTCATTCTAAAGTAATGGAAAATGGGGGGGAAAAAAAAAAATCCGCCATATTCTGCCATTAAATCTCTGTAAATCTTATGGCACCTATACAGACTCTGAGATTTCAGTAATCTAGTAAGTTCATTGCAGCCACACTGCAGCATAGATCTAATTAACTTGGGTACAACCTAAAGTTTGACGTATGTAGACTGTACAATGACAACACCTACTGAATTGGAGGCTACAATACAAGTCATACATACAAGAAAATGTCATCAGTGCAGGTCGTCCATCTGCACCACGATAGTGGTCAACAAGGAAGCTAAACAAGAATGGAGCCCTGCAATAGTGGAATTTATGTGTGGAGCCAATCGTGGCGAGGGAAAAGCTGTCCATTTGGGATACCAATTTCACAAAGACAGCTTGAGGTAATGTTCAGTATTTTTGTAGTATGCTAAGTATGCTAAAACAGCAGACATTTGTGTGTTGTAGCATCTACTGATATGATCTGTCTTTGTCCACCAACACACACTATACATTCCTACTGGTTGGTTAGTAGACACGGGTTGTAGCAGCAGCAGTAGCAGTCACTGTGTGAGATGGTTGTCCTAAATTTTTGACACCGTTAGACTTTTGTCTCAGGCTATCTTTGGTCGCAAGACTCTGAAAAAGACCATCTTCCAACCTCTGTCACAGCGTAACCCAGGACATAGTTTTAAGCCACGACCACAGATACTGCCATGTTTCTTTTTGTTGGGGACTCGGGGACAGCCACAACACTAACCTATGGCAGGGCTTTGAACGTTTGTCAGTGCTTGAGGTATTTTATGACTTTTTCAGTCACCTTTAATGACTGACTTTTATGAGCCCCTCCAGGAAGTTCTTATGTTGCAATCGGAGCAGTTACAGCAATCTCCGTGAAATGTTCACAACCTTGCAATTTTTGTCCAATCTCTGCAACTGCGTCTGACCAGTCATCATAAGTCATTGCAACCATTGCCAAGTACGGGTGACTTTTGCAGGATAAGTTTGATTAAGCAATATTAATTCTTACACACACTATTTTTCTTTCCCTTTTTTCTTCTTTGCCTTCCTCTTTTTCTCCTTCCCCAGCTACATGCCTACATTTACATTTACTTGCGTTGTTGTGGCATTAGCTCACCGGCAACTGAGTAGATCTGAGAATTGTTGAATATGTTATTGATTTTTTTTATCTGTAGAGCTGTTTTTTGTTCCATCGACATCTGTTGTGTTAGTAGATCATTGTGAGATGTTGATTTTTTTTTTCTACTACAGTTTAGTAGTATTGTTTTCTTGGCAGTAGTTGAGGTATTATGATTTGTGGTGAGCATGTGTTGAGTGTTTTCCAGATCGTGAGTATGCAAACAGAGGGAGATAGCGGAAAGCTACAGCCAAGAAATGGAGACACTGCAGTTGTTATTTCTTCCAACAAGTGTTATAGTGGTGGACAGAGCCAGAATACATGGAGTTAGTAGTCAGTTGTGTTGAGTGTACAATGAGTGCATGTGTGTGATTTGATAGTCCCATTATGTACATGTTGTGATGTATGATGTTTTTTCTGTGAATGATCTCATATTGTGTGAGCCCTGTTAGTGTTTCTGGACATGCTAAAGATTTTATTACAGCTTTTGTTCCAAAAGTGATTATCTGTGGACGTCGAGGTCTTTGTCCAATGTGTTTGCTGGAATATGAGGTGTGTTGGTGGACTCACAAGAAGAAATGAGTTGATACAAATGTGAGAGTGGTTTGTTTGATTGTTACTGATATTTATCAATGCTGTGTAGACTTTCAGATTTTATAATTTTGTGCTTGGTGTTTTGGCTGAGTTTGAGCTCCAAAAAGATTTTGCTTCTCTGTGGAATACCCCGCAGGTGCACTTCTTCGTTCACAAAGAAGCAGACTTTATTAGAATTTCTGTAATCCCGAGGCTTTTTGGTAATTTTATTTAGAAAACTCAGAAAAGAGTGTGGTTTTATTCTCACTGGAACAAGTTGCTTTTGATTTTTGATTAATTCAATTTTCACTTGCTCCCGCAATTTCATTGCAAAAAACAGCCTCAAAACATTGCAACATGCATTCCAATTTGTTTCAGAGAAGCTGCCATGAAATCAGGCATTTTAGGCCACGGTGATCCCAAAAATCTTGGCAAATGAAATCCTGTTTTATGTAGCATCTCTGAACAGTGCAACGGGTCTGAGACCTCAGTGTTTGGGTCTTGCACTTCATGAGCAGGCTTAGGCTTAAATGACATGTAATGGGATTATGTAAACAGGATACAAAAAAAGCTTACTGTATTCCATAACAATTACAGATAAAAAAAGAAATAATCAGATTACAGATACATTTAATCAATCAATCAATTGTGCACAACAAAGAAAGGAACAGCCGGACACACTAATAAACCTAACAACCAACATAAAACACTTAGAGCTGCAACCATTAATCTATTATTAATCCACTGTTAAATTAATCTGCATCTATTTTGATAACTGATCAATCGTTTTAAGTAATTTTTTAATTTAAAAAAAGTCAAAATTCTCTTATTTCAGCTTCTTAAATGTGAATATTTTCTGGTTTCTTTACTCCTCTCTGACAATAAACTGAATGTTTTTGAGTTGTGGACAAAATAAGACATTTTAGGACATCGTCTTGAGCTTTCATCAACATTTTTTTCTCTATTTTCCAACATTTCATGGACCAAACAAGTGATCAATTAATTGAGAAAATCATCGACCAATTAATCAATGATGAAAATAATCATTAGTTGTGGCCTAAAAACACTACACCAGGCTAAACAATTTTACCATGTTTTAAATTGAGATAATCCAAATGTAACAAAGTAATGAAGCTACACTACTTTAATATTGTAATGCTTGGATTATGTTACTGACATTATGTTTTTAAAGTAACCCTCCAACCCTGCTCATGAGACAGCTGTCTAGTGTTTTATGTGTTCTGTGTGTGCACAGTTTGCAGGTAAGAAAGAAAAATGATTCGCTCCATCTCTGATAAGCTTGTGAACAGGCACGTGTGATTACACACACCGCTGTCTGAGAGATGGGTTCACATGCAGGGAAATAAAACTCGTATTGTCTTTGTCTCTGGACAGTCAACATGTGCATCCCATTCGCTGGCTCAAAACCAGTTCCCTAATCTGTGTATCCAGGTTCCGCTCATTGGTTTTCAGGCAGATTGTGAGCAGAAAACACTCATGCAGGTGAATCACTCAGTAACATACACTGGCTTTGATGATTCCAGGCCCACAGGTCCTCTGAAGGACCCTATTTCAGCTCCTAATGGTACAGAGAAATGGGTTTCAGGCATAGCAGATAGTATCTTTGTGTTTTTGTCTGGGAGAGATGAAAGGGGGCCAGGCTCCATATATGTGGCTGTGAAGACTGTGACTCGCTGCCTTTCTCATCTTCACCCCATTCTACAGAATTAATGACAGCAGCTCTATCACGCTATGGACCGCGGGGTGGGAGACAGTGGGGGTTGTGAATGAAGGAAGGGGGATTACTGTGTTGAATCCCCAAATGGAATTCTCTTCTCTTTCTCTTTGGAATAACTTGCCGGGGTTTCTCTCTCTGTACACAGTCCTGTCATTCTCTTTCCAAACTGTCTCCTCCCAAATCCTTTCATTCTTGTTCTCGAGATTGTTTTCTGCTTTTGAATTAT